>OZ014487.1:21478777-22732671 GCA_963965965.1 Trididemnum nubilum
ATTAGTTCTTTGTTTGATAGCGCTTTAACGTTATAATTTTTATTTACACTTTCAAAATCATTAGAAATCTGCTTTGTTTTTCTTATAATCATCAAACTAAAGCGATGCAAAGTTTGAAAAGAAAAACATATCAACAAATTGCGCCCCAGTAATACCGCTTCTTTGAAAGAACTGTCACAGCGGTGGCAAGCTGTTGGCAACTCTTTGTTCCATTCGATTGGCCCAAGATTTGAACCTAGAACTTTCCGTTTGAGAGACAAACGCGTTAATTACCGCTCGGTCAACTAAACGGCAAATATTAGATTCAAGTTCTTTTTCATTGCTCTACGAAATTCAATATCAATCAAATCAAATCTTCTTTAGATACTCGCTGTATTACGCCTAAGCGTATAAAGAGTTTGCGGGGCCCATTTTCGTGTCATTGCCTCCAGGCAACACAGTTTCTTTGGAAGAAATATAGCAGCGATGGCGAGCCGTTGGAAACTCTGTGTCAAAGTTAACCGGCACAAGGTTTGAATCTCACATCCAGATACCGTTTCAGAGACAAAAGTCTTACCGCTTGATCAATCGGCCGGTTCCTAGGAGTAAGACCATAATTTGAAATCAGGGCATGGTATGGAATGGAATGGAAAATGGAATGGAAAATGGAATGGAAAATGGAATGGAAAATGGAATGGAAAATGGAATGGAAAATGGAATGGAATGGAACGGAAATCTCGGTATGGAATATGGAAGATACTAGAATGGAATGGAATGGAAGATTTCAAGAGTGGAATGGAAGATGATCTTCCATACTTTCATACCAATTATATGCTAGATTTAGCTCAGGACATTTACGGAGAAATATATACGGGTAGAGATAACTAAAAATATTAGGAAGCGTATAGAAGCTCATCATCTGTCGACAAATTAAAAAAGTAATTCGGTCATGAACGTTGCGCAAGCACTGTAGGCATTGCATCATCAGATCATACAATATGTTCATTGCAATTTGCTGCTGCATGATGCAAACTTGCTTAATTTTTGTTTTGAGAATGGCAATTCGTCTAGTGCCGTTACCAGAGTAAACGAAGTGAGGGGTACTAAAATACACTGAACTTTTGCACAAACTGATTTGTACCGCTGCAAATTATGCGCAATTTTAAAATTCTGTGATCATGTCTAAAAAAGAGATCTGTAAGTCCGGTAGCGTTTCTTAGTTCCTTTTGTTTCCGGCCCATAGTCACTTGGAAAGTTTATCTGTAGCCGTGACTGCGACCTAAACAACCTTGAGTGTGCTCCAAAAAAACAAAAACAGATGGTCTTTCAAAAAACGAAATAAACGATTTTGATGGTCTACATTTCTATTCCATACGACACACCCATAAAAAGGCCTGCAACCAAGATTTCGCTCTAGGTGGGGGTTTGGATATTAATGTTTTTTTGTTTGAAAAATGCCTGAATTGGGTGGCGAGTTGAACAAAGTGCTGCAACTCAATCATTTCATATAAACGGAGGTCTGGGGGAAAAGCCCCTGCCGCTTGGCGATTTTTGATTGTTTTTTTGAAAAAAAATAAGTATTTCAACACCATTTAGATTACACTTCGCACGTTTTTAGAAGCCAGTGGAAAAGCTGAATTGTTTTGCACATTCAGCCCTTACTTTACCTACACGTCAATTCAAAAAGACGTTTAAACACTTGCCTCTGAGGGATAGATTTTTTAGGTGACTTGGCTGGGGGAGGGGGGCTGAAGCCTCCTTTGTGGCCCGTTGTGCATTCCAACTCATAGTTTGAGAAAACTGGCTCCGAGCTTCGAATACTTTAAATTGAATACGATGCAAACGTTTATGGTTTTGAAATTGATATGACTAGCGTAATTGGTACTTGATGACCAACTAATGACTAGGTTTAGAGATGTAAACTTTGGGTGTTAAATCTGTGGTTTGAAACTTGAACCAGTAAACTTTTGGTAAATAATAACATTCATATACTGCTAATGTAGGTAACTTCAATCAAGTAGGTAGAATTGAATGTTATTATCCCTTTGCGCTTCATTGCCGGTTTTCTTGACCTTACGTGATGCTCCAAAAAACGTATTTTTAGTAAACCAAGATGGAACACAAAGCCCTTCTTGGCCCCCCAGTAGCAACGGCACTGAATTTGCCGAGTGACAAAACTTTTTCTTCCATCGTAACAAAAATTTGCTTTTACTGTTTTGCCCTTGAATGAGCTTAATTTTTTGTTGTTGTTTTTTTGTTGAGTTTAAACTTTTTTCGGTATTTTTGTATAATGTGTTTGGTAGTTTGGCTATGCCAAATTTCATAGATTATGTGATTACAAGCTTGCAATCATTAAAATCAGTGCACAGTTGCATACCCATCAACCTATTTTCTGTTGATTGAGTGGTTGATATTTTCATAGTGAGTGAATTTTTAAGGTAGCTCATTGCGATAGTGCTTCAAATATGGGATGAGATGCATTGTACCATGCTGCTTACCTTTGCAAGAGATTACCTTCAAAGGTACGCTCAACGTGGCAAAAGTACAATACAAATTACGCGTAGTATCCGGTCTAAACTTACCTTGGTATGGAAGTATGGAATGGAATGCGGAAGAAAGTTTTAGCATGGAATGGAAAAGTTTTAGTATGAAATGGAAATGGAATGGGAGAAAATTGCCAGCATTGAACATGGAAAAATTGTTTTCCCTTCCATTTCATACCATGCCCTGTTTGAAATAACAATAAGGAATAAAAAAGCAAAATCTATTGACAATTGCGTATAGCCATAAATGGCATAGCGGGGGTTATTTTGGGGGAGGTGAAGGTTTCAGGTTCTTTGGTGCTCCTTGCTGGTTATTTTGATTGTGTATTTTTTGGTGTTTTTGTTTTTTGATTTTGTCAGTTGTGAAATGTTGAAATAAA
Source organism: Trididemnum nubilum (assembly GCA_963965965.1). NCBI lineage: Eukaryota > Metazoa > Chordata > Ascidiacea > Aplousobranchia > Didemnidae > Trididemnum > Trididemnum nubilum. The sequence continues at coordinate 21,481,680 of OZ014487.1, forward strand.
TTTCTTTCTTTTTTTGAGGCACCGGAGGCAAGGGAGTTTTAGGCCTTTGCTCTTATTGCCTGGTGGTTTTTGCAATTTCTTGGCAAAAATCGCTAAATTTTAGGCCTATTTTAGTTCAAATAATTACTTTAAAGAGGCCCTGCTTAAATTAGCAGTGCATCAATTAATAGACCATCTGCATAAGAGAGCTTTGTGAGCACTGGAAAGTAGTTATACAACAACCAACAAATAGTAGTTAAAAAAATTTCAAGTCGAATCTTTAGTTATATTTGTTGCAAACTACGCCAAAGCATGTAATGAGTTTGGGGCCCATATCCGCGTCATTGCGCTTATGGACAATGCAGATATCGTTTCAAAATTGTTGTTGCGTGGCATACGCATACTACATTTCTCTTTGTCCCAATTAAAGTCCATTTTGTCGAATTTTGATGTCAGTGCGAGTGATTCGGGGAGTGCCTCCCCCCTTCAATCAAAATTCTGGCTATGCCTATGAGGTTTAGAATGATTTGCCATTTATCTTCATCTTTGTATCACTTTAGTTTAATAATTTTAATAAACCATATTTCAAATCATTTTGATAGCGTCTTTGAAATTTTTTTTTAGGACAAGGTGTTTTTACTACATACTAGTACCGGTACTGCATTTATTATGAATTTGCATCAAATTTTTTATTGAAATTAAGATTTTAGTTGATTATAATTAAATTCACAATAAATCCTAAATTAAATAGACAAGATTTTAGTTGACTTGTGATAGCATCCTGAAAAAGTATCGGTTTGTTAAAATGCGTCCCAAAATCCCTAAAAAGTACTATCCGTTGTAAATTAAATTAGTTTATCCAAAAAAGTTGAATTACGAAGTTCATTATTAACCCAATGTATTATCGATAACGGTATTTAAAGAAATAAAAATAAGGTACTTGTTCTTTTTTCTACCTGACAAAAACTTACAAAAACCATTATAATGTTCCCAATGTTTCATTAGGTTTATTGATGTATGTAGAATTGTGCCTTGTTGCAAGCAAGAAACTATCAATGAGGCAGCACAGAGCGTCTGTCAATAACTGCACACAAAATATGCACCAAGACTCATTGTACAATAGTAATACATTGTATAGCATATATAGTCCGCATAAAGTAAATCAAACAAAAGGAAGTGGTTAGTGTTACGTTACGTTACGCCCATAAAGAAATAAAGAGAGCAAAGAGAAAACTTCATTTTGCTCAATTACGATTTTCTTCTTCTTCTTTTTTCTTCATTGCCCACTTTTTCGTAAGGGTTGTGGGAGCAGCAGCGCGAGATTAAGCCGCCAAACTTCACGGTCTTCCATCACCTCCATCACTTTGCTTGGGTGAAGTGCCAAACGGTTCCATTCAAGATCCTCAGTGTAATCGGTCCATCTAGTTCTAGGTCTTCCAACTGGTCTTCTCCCGTTTGCTTTCGCAAGTAAAGCTTGCTTGCAGAGTCTTTCCTGAAGCATTCTGCTTACATGGCCAAACCATCCAAGCTGAGATCTTTTAATTCGGAGAAGTAACGGCTCGATGTTAAGAGAATTTTGAATTTCAGAGCTACGCACCTTGTTAAACAGCGTAACTCCTTCGATTCTTCGTAAAACCCTCATTTCGGACGCCTGCACTTGGGGTTGAACTCTGTCGGTCATTACCCAAGATTCATGACCATAAGTAATAATGGGGACAAAAACTGCTTTGAAAATTGAGAGCTTTGTCTTTTTCGACAATTCTCGTTTCATGACAACCGATTAGTGAAAAGCTCGCATTACTGAACTAGCCTTGCCTATTTGGGTATCGAGTTCTTCGTCTTGCCTTCTGTCACTCGTAAATGCAACCCCAAGATACTTGAACTTCTCTATCTGCCTCAGTTTTGCTCCATTCACTTGTAATACGCACTGACCAGGGTTTCTTGAAAGATGAAGTACCTCAGTTTTGGCGAGCTTTTTTTCATTCCGGTGGTGTCACATGCATCTGTAAAGCTATTTAATGGGAGATGGAGGCCAGATTCTGTAGAAGAAAGAAGAACCAAATCATCAGCGAATAGCAAGTGAATAGCAAGATCTCATGGGATTTGCAAAATGCACAGCTTCTCGTATGGTCTTCTTCAATTTGTAACAAATGTTTTCTGGCTTTGAATTTATCGTTTTTACGGCACAGCTGGTTACTTTCTGTTATGATGGATGCTGCCCTAATCGAAAAAATTTGCTTTCGATAAAGTTCGGTATGAGCAACCTTCGACAAGTTGCAGTTTTACGTTGCGAAGGTTATCTAAATCGATATCTTTGCAAAGATTATCGGTTTTGAAAAATTTTAGTTTTTGAAGAATTTCCATTTTCTACCAACCTACAAAATATCACGTTATTAGGCAATTGAAATGGAAAGTACTTTTCCTCGACCAGTCCTAGTATATGTCAAGTTTAGTGAAGAATGATAAAATCGTATTGTTGCATCCTCCAAAAACAATTAGGAGTTTTCAAGGAAAAAATGCCAGATATCGATTTTGGCTTTAGTTAATCCACACTTTCGTTTTTTTAAAAGGCAAAGGTGAATACAGCACAAAAATTACTTGAAATTTCCATTAATTAAAAGTTTCAGTTAAGCTGAAGTTATTTTGGGATCGCAAATTTAAAAAGCAGCAAACGCTAGCCAAAAAACTTATATAATGTAAAGTGATTTCCAGTTGGAATGCATCCAACTATAACTTTGTAAGCACGGTCTTTGCTTTCTATTCAATTGAATGAAGACTGTGCCAGTCTGCTAAACAAAAAAGAAAAAAAAAATTAACTTTTTTGCCAATATTTTACGAAATACTGAACTCTTTTATATAATTTAATGCAGACATAAAATCTTCATTGTATTCGACGAAACTGAGATACCGGCTTTGGTTACATAACTGACGTAATATAAAACCCTCAGTTTCTTCGAATACAATGCAGCTTTTATGTCCGTTTGCAGCCAACAAATCTGCCAAAACAGGAAAGACTTTATAATATGCTTATGATTCACTTCGTTTTGAATGATAAAAAATCTAAACTGTAACATTAACCAGTAAGAAGTCATCGGCTGAACTTGCTATTAGAAACTAATTAAGAGCTCAATGAAGATTTTGGGCCAAATTTGTTCGGAACTATGACTTTGCCTTTCATTTTGAAGCAAAATCGAACAATTGATATTTGTGTTTAGCAGCGCATACATACATCTGCATTTTAGATTGGCTCTGCACCAGGCCAATTTGTCTGTGTTTCAAAGCCGGCCTCTTTAATAAATATGGGTCAAGTTGGTTCGGTGCCCAATCTAAAGAGCAAGATGCGTGAATGCATTTTGAGCTGCAATCTTTGTCATTTGGAAAAGGTTAAACTGTTTTACTGGCACAAGATATGCTGCAAGAACCGGCTTCTTAACATTCAACTGGAAGTCAGGTTTTCATGCAATTGCAATTATACTTTATTAATCTTTCTGTCTTCGAGTTAGGTTGCAATCTACCGACCCATCTAACACCGTATCTTTAATACCAAACGTCAATCAGAAAAACTTTCAATACCAATTTTAATACTACAGGTTTGGGTTGGACCCGATTGCGTATCAAACCCAAGTCTGCCGTTTCATTACTAGACGTTCTATTCACTTGACCACAGATCCGGTTTTGGGATTGAGAGTGTTAGTGATAGAAGTAAATTGTCTGAGAATTTTTTTGGTTATTATTGACAACGTCTTTATAAACTTACTTTCTGTCGACAAAATATTTTTGGACTAAACTAAACTTTAGTTGGTGGATCATTGTGCAACTTAGAACAAAAATTTTTTATTTTTTATTTGGGGGTGACAGATGACATCGGTTTCGATACTCTCCTCAAGAAAGATCCAATTGGATTTGCAAAATACACGGCTTCTTATATCATATTCTTTAACCTATAAAAATATTTTCTGGCTTTGAATTTATCGTTTTCATGGCACAGCTGATTATTTTCTCTTTTGGTGCAGTCCTAGTGGAAAAAAAATTTGCTTTCGATAAAGTTTGATAAGAGGAACCTCAGACAATCTGCAATTTTACGTTGCGAAGGTTATCTAAAATGGTATTTTTGCAAAGATTATCAACCGTAGTTGTGGACTGACTTTGGTTTTTGAAAAATAGGTTTGGAAATTTCCAAACTAACTTAATAACCATATATTCTTGCAAAGTTAATTATGAACAACCAAAAAAGGTTTCGTTCGTGTTTAATCATGTTTTAACAGCGCAGTGTTTTGGTAGCATAATTCGCTTCGCGTTGCGTCCTGCGTAAACGCGCATTTAAGTTCGAACCCAGCCCGAATCGAAAAGCACGGCAAGAGTTACAACTCTGGACTTGAGAGATGCAACATAAAAAATTCAACTTGCCTGCTGGTTCTACCATTGGCATGATTTTGTTGCTAGCCTGTGCTTTACTTTATTTTGTTTTCAATTCTTATGTTGAGTTTCGAACTCGCGATCTCTGCAAGCGTTCGGATTGGTAAGATGCGATGCGCACGGCACGTTTTGCCATGATCTCGAGCTCGATCTCCGTTTATTCCATTTTTGAACGTTTTACTTCAAAATTTAATTTACGGTTTGATTTGCTACTTAAAACTAAGTTTTTCAGTTAATAGAGTTCAGTTGGCGCTTTCTTAGTTTAATGATCATGATTTATTGATAATTGTAATTGTAATTACATTTTATTCTCCACGTTGCCTTGGCCTGGAGACAGCAAAGGGACTTTTTGGTCTTATAGCCAAGTTGCCACCTGCCCGCCTGTTTACCACACGCGGCGGAGGCTTGACACTGTGCCTTTAATTGCTGAACCAAAGCAGCGAAGCTCTGAATGTCAATTTTTGTAGTCTTTGGTTTGACCGGACGGGGAATCGAGCCAGAGTCTACCGTTTCAGTAGCAGACGCTCTGTCCACTCGACGACTGATCGGTTACTCCACTGATACAAAGCACAATTTTAGTTCTGGTTGGTCTCAAAATAATCTAAGTCAATTAGCGACAATTTCTGTAGATATGATCTTGATTAAACAAAGGTTGAGAAGTTATTCTGCTTTGGTCCATGCAGTTGGCTATAAAATTAAGTTAATTTTTAAGCTCTATCTGGTCTTAAAACTTTAGTTTTTGTAAAATTATCTATTTTCTATCAACCTATAAACTGTCCCGTTTTTAGGCGTTTGAGAGGGAAGGCATTCTTTCTCAACCAGATATGTCAAGTTAAGCGAAGAATAACAATATTATGTTCCTGAATCCTCCAAAAGCAATCAGAATATTTCAACGATAAAATGAAATCGATTTTGGCTATAACTACCCCACACATCAGTTTTTTTAAAGGGCAAAAGTGAAAACTACACAAAAATCACTCGAAATTTGAATTGAATTAAAAGTGTCAATTAAACTGAGGTTATTTTTGGATCGCAACCGTAACAAGCACCTCAAGAGAGCCAAAAAGTTATATAACGTGAAGTAATTTCTATAGCTGGAATGTAACCAACAAGCTAGCTAACTTTTTTGCTAGCAGCTAAAACTAACTAGCAAAAGAAACTTTTTTGCAAAACTTTGCAACCAGCACGGTCTTTATTTTCTATTTCATTAAAGACTGTGCCAGTTTACTAAACTAAAAAAAAATATCTAAATTTTTTGCCTACATTTTACAAAATACAGTATTTATTAAAATTAAATCTAAAAGAACATTAATCCTTTTTTAAATCCAAAAGACCTTCTTTAAATTCAAAAAAGATGATACTCCTCATCGGTTTTCAGAGATGGAGTCAAAAACACAACCTTCGAGCCCTAGGAATCCAAAAAAATTCCGAGGCCAACGGCCGAGTTTTCGAGGACACACTCTCTCGAGGCCAAAGACAAGAATGGTCGAGGCCAAGGCCAATAACCAAAGACACAATTTTTCTAGATTACGGCCGGCAAATTTTCCATCACTTTAAAGTGCAAAAATCTTTAAGATATTGCATTTTGTTACGTTTTTGATGATAATTCGAAAACACTTGTTTCTAAAAAAATGAATGTCATTTTGAAGTTCTACACGTAAGCAGGGATGCTGATTCTGTTTTGTAACAGTTTTGTGGTGACTGTAATGAAACATTTAAGGCCGTAACTCTTGAATTGGAAACGGGAACAAGTAAAAACTATAAATTCTTAACTTGAAAATGGGTAATTTTAAGGCCTTAATATCATCAGTTAGAGTCCCAGTGCAAACCTCCACTGATTACGGATCCCCACTTTTTCAGAAGTTTCTCAAACATAGATCTTGTTGTTAAATTAAAAGTTTTCTGGTCACAGAAACTTTTTAATATTATCATACTGTTTAAATATTGCTTAGCGATTATGGTATTATTATCAGAAAGTATTTCAAAATACTGTAAATTTATATTTTTGAAATGAAATGAAGTACCGTACTTGCTGGCGCAAGTCCTTGGAAAAAGTGGGTTTTGGGTGCGAGGGCAAAGTTTTCATGCCTCTGTTAAACCTTCTAGTTTTTTTGTTTTTTTTCTTTACGTTTTTTTCTTTATGTAATGTTTCTTCATAGTCTTGCATCTAATGCCTATCGTGGCTATCAATGAATGAGCGCATACGTTTCGGCCGCCAAAAGATACTTTGTAAAATTTAATGTAAGTTATTAAACTGCAAAAAGTAACTAAAGAATCCCAACAGGGCGGTATTAAGGAAGAAAACATTCGAGGCATTTGCCCCGGGGCCCTCCTTCAAAACATTCGACAAACTATATTAAAATGTAAAAATTGATGTTGTTCTTTCCTATATAAAAACTTTTTTTTTTGAAATATTCGCTAACGTATTTTCAGAACAATCGTTGTCGTACTCAAGTAACGTTTTGTTAGTTGTTGCAGGGCGATACTACAAGTAACATATTTAGTAGCAGGGCAATACTACAAGTAACATTAGGCAATCCGTGGTAACTGCATTGCATTTCATTTTCAGGCACATACTTTATTTTGATTAGTGTTTCCACATTCGCATAGGTGCGGTCATGGTTTAGTATTAGCTATTAAAAAATGTTAGCGTCCGGACCCTCAGATCCCTTGCTATGGCCCTAAATGGTTTTAGTGTTTTGCTGTTAGTATTAGCCGTACCGAAAATATTAGCAGAAACAAAAAGAGCTATCTACACTGCGTTTTGCCCCTCATTCTCCGATTAAAGCGTTTACACAATGCCATTGAAAATAAGGTTTACTATGACTTGGTTACCACATTATACTATCTTTCAAATAAGGAAAGGGAACAAATTGACAGACCAGAAGTCATCGGCGAAGCCAAAATGGGAACAGGGTGCCCGCCTCCCCCAATGGAAATGCTACTAATTACAACAAGCGTGACCACAAAGCCAATTGTTTATTCAACTTCAGTTTTTTTTTAACAGTTTGGCGTTAAACAGTAACTAACAATAATATTAAAGACGACCAAGGAGCCCGAGCCCCCTCAATGCAAATTTTTGTCAATCAATTTAAATGAATAACTTGGGAGAAATTCTAGATTTTTGTCCTAAAAGTTGCAACCTCTGGCCATCATCTAATCTTTTTATAAGCTTAATGGAATAACATGATTACAGTACTGCAACATCTTGACGTCCTTCGTGGTCGACTCCTGGGAAGCCATGTCAACTTCCATTGGCAGTTAGGTGGCCAGAACAACCACCAACCCTGCAGCTCCAATGATATTTCACATTGTAGCTCAAGTCAATTAAGCACAGAGCTGGACAGCGCTGTTTCGAGCTTTTAGCTCTCATCGGCAGCCCTCAGCTATCTTTTCAAAGGTATTCCCAGCTGAATACCTTTGAAAAGATAGCTGAGGGCTGCCGATGAGAGCTAAAAAATCGAAACAGCTCGATTCCCAGCTTCCCAGGAGTCGACCACGAAGGACGTCAAGATGTTGCAGTTTTGATTTCCGTGGTCACGCAGAGGGGAGTCCTTGTAGTAAGGATAGCCTATGGCTATCCTTACTACAAGGATCCAGCGATTTTTCACTTGTTTCTAAAGTACCACAAGTGAAAAATCGTTTATTCCCTACTAAGCATCTGCCTTGCTGCAAGACATTAAGGTTTGCCAGTTAGGCCAAAATGTTTGTTCAGCTGGGAATACCTTTGAAAAGATAGCTGAGGGCTGCCGATGAGAGCTAAAAGCTCGAAACAGCGCTGTCCAGCTCTGTGCTTGATGATTACAGTAGTAACCATCAATTATAGCAACTTTAAATAACAATCCACCTCCACCTCGCCAGTTTTTACTAGACAAAATATTAAAAACAAATAGGGGAAAAGTGTATTGAACAAATTATTACATTTGAATTGAGAGACCCCGGGCCCACAGGTCGTACATGTGATCCTAAAACTGGTTATTTTTATGACAAAACAAAGGTCTCCAAAAAAAAAATTTTTTTTCGAGTTAATTATTACTTACTGCTAAATATATTGCAAAAAGCAATTTACTTTGCTTCCCCTTCACCTGGACCAAGCTAATAACAAAATTTATCAAAAATGCTTGGGTTAAACGTGAATTGTAAGCAAAAGGGGGACTGAACAATTTAATTTTTTCAATTGGTTGTCAAATCTAAACGTTTTGCTTCTTTCAAATGGCTCTAAAAGCGTGCAAAATGTGATCCAAATGGCATTAAAATAGCTATTTTTCCAAAAATTACAGAATTTTTCAAAAAATCGCCCATAGCCTCCGGTGACTGGAAACCCCGCCTCTAGACCTCCATCTGTGATACGTTTGAGTTACAACAGTTTCTTCACGCCGCATCCACAGTAAAATTTAATACAGATTTGAAATAACTTTTGGTTTAAGTCGTCCTTCTTTTGCAACATCCTGTTTACGCACTAAACAAGACCCCAGGCTTCTGATCTTCCATTCTAAGATAATCTTGTCCCATAAAAAGTCTCTCCGTTTGGAAATTTCTGTTGTCGTCATATTGCATGTCATTTGCGAATTGGGACCACCAATCAAAAATCCTGGCTATACACTTATGGCAGAGTTCACGAATTTTTTATGTTTGGTTATTTTCTTTTCAACCTATCAAAAAACAATGCTGTTCTCGAGCTGAGAACAGAATTATTTTGAAGACTGGTAGGCTTCGAGGCCAAGGTCAAGGTCAAGAACTTTAAAATGTGTCCTCGAGGCTAAGGACGTCCTCGAGGACTCCACCTCTGTCGGTTATACTAATTTTAAGACTCTTGTAGGACTAAAGTTGATCAAGATTTTGTTTTGTTTTACAGCCAAAAATCAACCACATTAACATTCTTGCAACCAGACACAGTTCATACTCTATTGGCAATCATCCAGTTTCAAAATCCATTTCTCTACTCGCAATCTACCCGCCCCACACCCCATCCAAAACAAAAAAAAAAGAAAAAAACAAAGTTCCAAATTAAAAATAGTGTCAAAAAAGTAAACAGAATGGTAAAAGAAACAGAGTAAATCAAATACGTCGTTTTTCAAAGGCAATAATGAAAAACACACCAATCACGGACCAAAGCTAACCAAACGCAATAAAGCGCCTTCTGCATTCAAGACTCTTAAAATGCATGGATAATCAATAAAGCAATCTTTGTATAGAAAAACCTCTGCATAAAAAACATTTTTCTAAGACGGGGTCTGCGCAACTTATAGGGCTGTGCTTGCAAAGTAAAACTTAAGCATAACTGTATTATCTATATCATCCGTTTATCTGGTTTTTAAATTAGATATAAATGTTATAGATCACATTTACGCCTAAAACAAGCTGTTGCGTTTTGATTAATATTTAAATGTTTTGATGTGTTATACTGTGATAATTTGCTTCCAAATTAGCGATCAAAATCTGCACTTCCTAGGTTTGTAGAGAGCTTAAAATGCAAAACTCTACTAAACAAGTTTTAAATAGCAGTACACGGCTCACGGCTTTTGCCTTTAAGACAACAATAAAAAGCGTATAAAGAATAGCTTGAAAAAGCTTTATGACAAAATTCTATAAGAAATTAAACTGACAAAGCTCTTTAAAGACAATCTTTTCTTACATTAGATCAAGCCATTACGGTGAAATAGAAGATAGAACTTAAAAAAGCCGGACAAAGATAAAGCACTTTTAAATTAAAATAAAATCCTGACTTTCGACTGAAATTAATCAGTTATGTAACACAATACCGGTATCTCATTTTCTCCAAATACTATGCAGCTTTTATGATCGGTTGCAGCCAACAAATCTGCCAAAACAGGAAAGACAATATTATATGCTAATGATTCGCTTCGTTTTGAATGATAAAAAATCTAAACTGTTACATTAACTAGTAAGAAGTCATTGGCTGAACTTGCTATTAGAAATTAATTAAGAGCTCAATGAAGATTTTGGGCCAAATTTGTTCGGAACTATGACTTTGCCTTTCATTTTGAAGCGAAATCAGACAATTGATATTTGTGTTTAGCAGCGCATACATACATTTGAAATTTCGTTTGGTTCTGCAACGGATCAATTAGCATGTGTTTCAAATCCGGCCTTTTTAACATATATGCATAAAGATGGTTCAGTGCCCAATCTAAAGAGCAAAGTGTGTGAATGCATTTTGAGCAGCAAACTTGGTCATTAGGAAAAGGTCAAACTGTGTTTCTGGCGCAATATATTTTGCAAGGAGCGGTTTCTTATCATTTAACTGAAGTGCAGTTTTTCATGTAATTGTAATTATACTTTTCTTCACCCTGGTCAAGAGACATCAAATTAATCTTTCTGGCTGGGAGTTAGGTTGCCACCTACCCACCCATCAACACCTTCTCTTTAATACCGAACGTCAATCAGGAAACCTATCAATATCAATTTTGACACTGTAGTTTTGGGGTTGGAATCGATCGAGTATCAAACCAAAGTCTGCCGTTTCGGTACTAAACGCTCTATTCACTTGACCACTGATCGGGTTGTGGAATTGGGGATGCCAATGATAGAAGTAAATTGCTGAAAAATTATTTGATTTTTTTTTTCACGGCTGTGAGGTAGCACTTACCTCACATATCTGCAGTCCACATTAGGCTAGTGTTTCATCAGCATCTGAATTCACACGTAGCCTATCCTGGCATCCCACCCGAACCTTCGAACCACACACGAGGGCAATTTCTACACTTGCCATCGTACCCTCTTCTCAGATTACTCTGATCTAAGTCTGACAACAAGGTCACCAGAAAGAGGATTCTCGACCAGTATCACGCTGGCACTTCACGTAGCTCAACCGCATTGCGCTAGCATCACTAAGCATGGACACCGTATATGACATCACATTAGCAATTTACCACAATTGTACGCTATATGCATATTTCAAACTTCTTTGTTATCATCAGGTGTACATAACTGTGTAAATGCCTACTAAAAATTTTTAACCCCAAAAGCCAAAATTAACCTACTTGTCTGTAACCGGTAAAGCAAATTGCTATATACAACGCCAGTCAACGCCCATACGAATAAATTTTCATTTACTCGTATGTGCTTTGAAAATTCAGAAGTTACATAGCAGACTTGAAACATAAAGTTTTTTTTTTTTTTTTTTTTTAAAGTGCTACCTCACAGCCGTGAAAAAAAAACAAAACAACTTTATGTTTCAAGTCTGCTATGTAACTTCTGAATTATTTGATTATTATTGACAACTTTATGACAAGAACTTTCTTTCGACTAAAATTTCATTATAAGTAAATTAAAGTTTAGTTGCTTGATCATTGTGCTGTAAAGGAAAAGAAATTTTGGATTTTTATTTTGGGTGACATCACTTTTGATGCTGTCACAATGGAAAAACTCATTGAATTAGCAAAATGCACAGTTTCTAATGCCGTCTTCTCCAATCTGTTAAAATCATTTTCTAACTTTGTATTTTCGTTTTTTTTTAACAAATTATTTTTTCGTATGGTGCTATCCTAATGGAAAAAATTTGCAAGCAACAAAGTTTAAAATGAGTAACCTGGGACTATTTGCAATTTTACTTTGAAAAGGGTATAAAATGTTGTAGTTGGTTGAGTTTTTTTTTGAAAAATGATTTTGCAAATTTCTAAATCAACTAAAGAATCAATGTTTTTGCAAGTTTGATTATAAACAATTAAAAAAGTTTCTTTCGTACGTAAACATTGTTATAAGGTTTGTATCCAGTCTTTTGTTTTATCTTGTAAGCATTGCTTATCAGAGGTGGAGTCCTTAAGGATGTTCTTGGCCTCGAGAACGTCCTCGAAGACACATTTTGAAGTCCTTGGCCTTGGCCTCGAAGTGCTCAAGTCCTCAAAAAGCGCTCTGTGCTCGGCTCGAAGAGAGCACTATTTTTTGAATTGTTAAAATTTTGTAGATTGCCTGAAAAAATTTTCGAAGACCTTTTTTTTGGAGAACGCCTGAAAAATTTTTTGGTCCTTGGTCTTGGCCTCGAGCATTCTTGTCCTTGGCCTCGAGATGATCTGTTCTCGAAAAAGCTGTTCTTGGCCTTGGATTTCTTTTTGTGTCCTTGGCCTTAGATTTGGCCTCGAGCCTTATGTCCTTAATTCCTCCTCGGTTGTTTATATTATGTGATTTAATTAGTTTCCGGTAACCGTAATCGTCTTCTGTGTTTTTTTTCCTTTAGGTATGTTTTCTTTTCACAGTTCAGTATCGTACTAGATTATCAGATCACACTCTTGTTTAGCACAGTAGACGAAGCGTTAAGCATAGTATCAGTTTGTTGACGAGTATTTGCATATCTGCTATGTTTCTTATTTATGAGTATTTATTTTTGTTTATTTTCAGAGTTATTAATATAGTCTTTTAAAGCCTTAATGAAACATATAAATATAACTGTTAAACTGTTGTTGTATTTCAAGCATGTTTTGTCAGTGAAGGAAGTATTTTTCACGCAAACATTTCGCAGCTGCTGCTTTTTCTTCTTCTTTCCTTTGGTTTTTCATTGCCCACTTTTCTGTTAGGGTTGCGGGGGCAGCAGCGCGAGATTAAGCCGCCAAACTTCACGGTCTTCCATCACCTCCATCACTTTGCTTGGGTGAAGTGCCAAACGGTTCCATTCAAGATTCTCAATGTAATCGGTCCATCTAGTTCTAGGTCTTCCAACTGGTCTTCTCCCGTTTGCTTTGGCAAGTAAAGCTTGCTTGTAGAGCTTTCCTGAGGCATTCTGCTTACATGGCCAAACCATCCAAGCTGAGATCTTTTAATTCGGAGAAGTAACGGCTCGATGTTAAGAGAATTTTGAATTTCAGAGCTACGCACCTTGTTAAACAGCGTAACTCCTTCGATTCTTCGTAAAACCCTCATTTCGGACGCCTGCACTTGGGGTTGAACTCTTTCGGTCATTACCCAAGATTCATGACCATAAGTAATAATGGGGACAAAAACTGCTTTGAAAATTGAGAACTTTGTCTTTTTCGACAATTCTCGTTTCATGACAACCGATTAGTGAAAAGCTCGCATTACTGAACTAGCCTTGCCTATTTGGGTATCGAGTTCTTCGTCTTGCCTTCTGTCACTCGTAAATGCAACCCCAAGATACTTGAACTTCTCTATCTGCCTCAGTTTTGCTCCATTCACTTGTAATACGCACTGATCAGGGTTTCTTGGAAGATGAAGTACCTCAGTTTTGGCGAGCTTTTTTTCATTCCGGTGGTGTCACATGCATCTGCAAAGCTATTTCATGGGCGATGGAGGCCAGATTCTGTAGAAGAAAGAAGAACCAAATCATCAGCGAATAGCAGACGAGTGATTTTGCAATTTCCAATCGTGGCACACTCATCAGCTTGGCTGCATATGTCGATCCAATTCATGTAAACAATGAAAAGGAGAAATGACAAAACGCACCAACGCCGGCGTCAAACGCCCACATGGAACGGCTTTGATTGTTTGCCATTTCCCGAACACAAACCTCCGGACTAAGATGGAGTGAAAAAAAATTTTTTTTGAATTTTAAAAAAGTGGTCTTGATATATGGCCCCAAATACCATATGAAATACTTCTATCACAATTTTGAGTTCTTGCACCCTCTAGTGGTCGTGCAATTTCATCAAACGGTCTTAGAATAGCCAATTTTGCCATATCTCACTAACCACATATGCTAGAAAGTTAGTTTTTAGCTTAAAAGTTGCAGAAACAGCACATTTGTATCTCAATTCAAAAGAACTTTGCCATAAAAACGTACAGAAAAAAAGTTACAGCCAAATTATTGATTACAGGTTTACTGATTATTGATAAGTTTTCAGTGCTTAACTTCAAACGCATTGCAATTCATGTTGGCATTGAAAATAAGTCAGATGAGGTTTAATTTTATGTATATTTGCACTTTTAATGTGCCATGCTGCCTTACTATCAGCTTAAATTGTTTCTTTAATGGCAATTAGCTGTACTCCACTGGCCAGTATGCAGCACAGTATAGTAACAGATATTTAAAGTTCATGTTATTGCATCATCCAGTATTGGTTGGCTCTTGCATTATCATTTTATTTATGCTAAACGTGGGGAATTATATGTAGTTAATTCAAAAAAGTTTAGATTGCACAGTTCAATTCAAAAGCACTGGAAGATGCCAAAGTACAAAATTAGAATTAGAAAAGCAATTTGTACCGTGATTAGAAAAACTTCTAAAGGGTAGAAAAGTTGACAATATATTTAACGAACATTTGGATAGGCCTACCATTGTTTATTGTATTTTAGATACAGTGCTATATGCTGTACTTGCTGGCATAAATTTAGTTATTTCTGAAACAGCATGCTAACTAAAAAAAAATCCAAGTCTAATGTTACTTGTACAAAGTTGTACTGGGGAAAATTTTTTTAAAGTTTTGATATTTCTGCCAGACATCTACCCTTGTGTTCTGTTTTTTGATCTTCAAAAAAAGGATGATTAAAAAATGTCATTCTCTAGCCACATTGAAATTCACATTGCTTTCTTTGTTTATTATCATAGCAAAAATATCAAAAAGTTTATCAGTATCTTGCAAGAAATTAGTTTCAAGCTCTTTGTATCGGTCCAATGTTTCAGATTTTTTCGAGTTTCTAGTTAAACCACTGAGATTTAGTATTAGTTGATGGTTTTTGTGTTTTTGCTGCAGCAGTAGACTTTGATGACTGTACAGTCGTCTCAATTGTTGTCACCAGGAATATAAATTAAATCAAGTTCATTAGTATACGTCAGTTTTGCTGTTGTAAATAATAAATTCTGAAATTTTTTGTGCAGTACTCAGCTCATGAATAGAATAAACATTGCACCAAATCCATGTGTTATGAAATTCTTTTGCAGCAATTTGAGCTGTATCCAACTTCCTAAAGTGATTAAAGTTGAGGATACGCTCAAATCACTTGTCTCTTGGTTGGCAGCAATTCTAAAGTGAAATTATCGGAACTTTGAAAAAATTTTCCCCAGTACAACTTTGTACAACATTAAACTTAGATTTTTTTTAGTTAGCATGCTGTTTCAGAAATAACTAAATTTATGCCAGCAAGTACAGCATATAGCACTGTATCTAAAATACAATAAACAATGGTAGGCCTATCCAAATGTTCGTTAAATATATTGTCAACTTTTCTACCCTTTAGAAGTTTTTCTAATCACGGTACAAATTGCTTTTCTAATTCTAATTTTGTACTTTGGCATCTTCCAGTGCTTTTGAATTGAACTGTGCAATCTAAACTTTTTTGAATTAACTACATATAATTCCCCACGTTTAGCATAAATAAAATGATAATGCAAGAGCCAACCAATACTGGATGATGCAATAACATGAACTTTAAATATCTGTTACTATACTGTGCTGCATACTGGCCAGTGGAGTACAGCTAATTGCCATTAAAGAAACAATTTAAGCTGATAGTAAGGCAGCATGGCACATTAAAAGTGCAAATATACATAAAATTAAACCTCATCTGACTTATTTTCAATGCCAACATGAATTGCAATGCGTTTGAAGTTAAGCACTGAAAACTTATCAATAATCAGTAAACCTGTAATCAATAATTTGGCTGTAACTTTTTTTCTGTACGTTTTTATGGCAAAGTTCTTTTGAATTGAGATACAAATGTGCTGTTTCTGCAACTTTTAAGCTAAAAACTAACTTTCTAGCATATGTGGTTAGTGAGATATGGCAAAATTGGCTATTCTAAGACCGTTTGATGAAATTGCACGACCACTAGAGGGTGCAAGAACTCAAAATTGTGATAGAAGTATTTCATATGGTATTTGGGGCCATATATCAAGACCACTTTTTTAAAATTCAAAAAAAATTTTTTTTCACTCCATCTTACTCCGGACGGCTGTAGAGTGACTTAATGGCGCGTAACAACTGATCATCAACGCCATACTACCGCAAATCCTTCCAAAGTTCATTCCGAGAAACTCAGTCATATATTTTTCAAGATCGACAAAGCACGCAAAGAGATCTTTGACATTCACTGAAGATTTCTCAAAGATTTGCTTCAGAGTTATAATGTGGTCCATGATGCTACGACTCGGACGAAAACCACACTGGCCATCCTCCAGTTTTGATTCAGTAGATTAAAAATGCCAAATGTTGCAGTAGATTAAAAATGGCAATGCCATAATTTGTGAAGATGACGTAGAAATCAAAAAACAATAAAATTATCAAATTTTATCTGTCCTGATTTTGAATTTTTATAACCTAAACTGTTGGAAATAAATATTAAATTTTTATGCAAGATTTACTGTTGGTCTTGTTATGTTCAAAAATTTGACCAGTGCTCGACAAGAAACAACAATGTACAGGGTGTCCCATAGTATGTGGGACCCATAAAAACTGTAATAACTTTTAAAATTCACATTATATTCAAAAAACGAACGTATTTTCAGAAAGGTTGAGAAATAACAATTAAAAACATTTGTAATTAATATCAACAGCTTAGTTTGTTAGTTTATTTAAGCACATGTTCCAAACGGCCACCATTTTGCTTCAAACACTCCTTGATTCTTCGGGCAATATTGTTTATGACTTTCACACATTCTGTTTTTTTGATTTTCCGAAACTTGGAAGTGATGGCTTGCTTTAGTTCAGCTATTGATATAGCGTAGTTTTCATAAACGGTATCTTTTAAAAATCCCCGTAAATAGAAATCGGGTGGGTTCAGATTTGGTGAGTGTGGAGCTCACTCAAGATCGCGATGTCTGCTAATCAGCCTTTCTGGAAATCTTTCATCAACCCATTGCATAGCAAAGTTTGCCGTATGAGGTGTTGATCTGTCTTGCTGAAACCATTGAATTTCTTCATCAAAGCCACTACGAAATCTGAGTCTTGTGTAAAACTTCACAAGAACTTCATTGTAGCGTCGGCGTATGGATTTTTTTTTTGCTTCTTTCAACCGATTCTCTAACAGCGTTCAAATTCTGTTCTATTCTAGCCCTGATGTTTGGGCCACTTCTAGTGGTTATCTTCTTACTGAGTTTACTTACTGTTCCTTTTGCTTCAAATTTTGTAACCCATCGATAAATTTGACTTTTTGAGGAATTTTATTGAAATCAAATCTACGCCGATATTTGGCTTGAACAGATTTGAAAGATTTTGTCTCCAAATATGTGCTTAGGCAAAAAGTTCTTTGTTTGGTTATTCAAGGCATTTTGGTTTCAGTTTTAACTTTGTTTTAATTGTTATTAATTCAACAGTTTAAATCCAAAAAATTAAAGCAATTAGTGTTAAATTTTTCGAGTTATTGACCAATATGTGGGTCCCACAAATAATGGAAAACCCTGTACAATAAAAATTGCATCTTGACGCAGGCAAATTATTACTGGTAAAACAGCGCCATGATAGTTTTATGTGGTTACCAAAAAAAGACAAAGAGAAAAGGGAAAGCTTGTTACCAAAATTTTACTGTAATCTATTAATGTGCAGTTGTACCTGAATTCTCCAATCTACAACACTACATGGACAAAATTTCACATGTATGGATTTCTATAAAGAAGATTTTATTACGGAAAGAGATGTTTGTATTGAAAATATTTTAAGTAAATGAACTAAATGAATTATTGTCCAAAACAAAAAAAATTGTTTGGTAAAAACGCACGTAAGAATTTTATTCTACTATTTGACATTAGAGGCTTTGTGTGAACACAATATTGAAAGGACCAGATTCTTGACAGAATCGATCAGTGATTTTGAAAATTAATCACTAGTTTGATGAATAAAGCATGTGCAATTGCGACGGTGAAAGAACTCTTCGCTCTCTCCCGGCCAAGAATTTTTTTATTTTTTGTTGAGTGAATTTTAAAGAAAAAAATTGGTATGTAATCACAATTACAAATAGAGTGTGCTATCTTGCAGTGACATGAACGGTAAACAGTTTCCTTCAAAAGACGTTAAGAGTTAAATTTTGTTTCGAACTGGCTGGTATCAGCAGTGGCGTAGGCAGGATTTTTCAAAGGGGGCGTTTTCAAAAGTGACATCAAAAATTTGTTCGCGATAAATAACTTATGGCAATGTAACAAGATGAAATCAAAGAAACACAGTGCGTAATGCAAATAAAACTTTTCAACCAAAAATAATTAAGCATTAAGCATATACATCTATAGTTAACATCGTAAGGTTTATAAGGATTGTTCAAAACAAAAGCTACGAAAACCCATATAAATATAAACAGTGCAAAGTGTGGCAGGCGCGTAGCCAAAAATTCGCATTTGGGGGTCTGGGGGCGCAGCTCCCAGGCGCCGGTGGCTATTGGGGGTCTGAGAGCAAAGCCCCCAGCCGCTGGAGGCACGGGGGTCTGGGGGCAGAGCATCCAGTACTTGAAAATTTTTGAATTTGTTTTTCAAAAATAACTTAATTTTAGGGCTATATTGATAAAAAATATTACTTTTAAAACGTGGCATAGAAATTGGTAGAACAAACCTGATTAAACTGTTTGCATAAATGAGGTATGTAAAAGTTGGGTGAATGGTAAAATTTCAACTCTCTTATTTACATGCTGGTGAATAATAAAATCGTATAGTTCAAGAAAACTCACTCAGAGTAATCTATTTCGTCTATATTTTATAGAGAAAAATAAATGGGGGTCGGGGGGCTAATGGAAAAAAAATTGAGACAAGTGATTAGTAACTAGCTAATACTAAATAACCCCCATTCACCCTTATTCCTAAGTTTATAATATGTTTGTTAATGAAATTTATGTTTAGCATTTTTACACAAGCGATCAAATTTGATTGCTTGCTTTTGGCCATTTTTCAGAGTTTTCATTAATTTGTGGGTTTTATCTTTGACAAATTAGCCCCCCCCTAAATTTATGTTTCAAAAGATGTTTTAAATCACTTTTTAGTCCATTCTAGTCCAAAAACCAGGCTCAGAAGTGAAAAAACGCGTTATTTTTCTTATTCTGCATTTTGGTTGAAAAGCCAATGGGGAGGGGAGGTTGCAACCCCCCCACCTACCCTACTAAAAGTTACTCTGTCTTGTAACAAGACAGTCCTGATTTTCAGTATTATAATTAGTCGCTTACAATGTTGCATTAATTAACAAAACAAGATATTTACTTTACTGTAGTTAAATATTTCGCACTTATATGTGAGTAAAGAAGAAGCTTGTTTGTGTTGCGCAATAAGACGATATTTCGAATGATTTACGTCGGATCAATAGGAAGGATGGTTTAAACCCCACCCCCCTGTGTACGCCTTTGCGCATAAGTGAGGTATGTGGGCGGTGGCTAATGGTAACATTTCAGTCCTCTAATTTACTAGCCGGCAAATCAAAAAATAATAATTTGAAAAAAAATCACAAGCATTTACTGTATATTCTGTAGTTTATAGAGTGAGACAATTGGGGATGGGGGGAGGGGGGCAAATCGAACAAGATATGAGTGGATTAATAATTAACTAATACTGAAACCCCATCTCTATATTTTTGATGAAGCCAATGCTAAGCATTTTTAGCAGTTAAATTTGCTAGTTTTGGCAATTTTTTGAAGTTTTTACTGATTTTTAAGTTATATCTTTGACAAATTAACCACCCCCTAAAAACTCTAAATACTTCAAAAGTTGCTTTAAATTATGTTGGAGTCCATGTCATTGCTAAAAAACAGGCTCAGAAGTGCTAAAAACTTTATTATGGATTTTAGTCGACAGACCAATGTGGGGGGGGTTTGAACCCCCACCCCCCCTTGCGTACGCCCCTGGGTTCTAATTGAAAGCCAACAAACGATTACAATTTGAAGACACCGGCATCAAAATTGCAATGTGATACAAGCAAATTTTTTTGGTAACCTAGTATATAAAATAAGTTTATTTTTCAAATTAATTTTGCATCATAAACTACTGAGAAAACAACGTTTAAATGTTTTTTATCAACGTAACTATTATTTATTTTTAGTTGGTACTGCAAGCAATAATTGCTGAGCATTCTTATCATTGGTAAGTTACTAGTTTTATAGCACTACCATAAATATTATGAAGTTCATTAAACAAAAGCCGTTGTTTAGACCCCTAAGTTTAACCCTATTTTACTCGTGGGGGCACAAATGCCCTGTTTTCGTTTTTTTTTATGATTACATAAATAAACTTGAATTTAAATCAAACGTATTAAAAACATATCCCTGAAAACTTTGAGCTGCTAATTAAGGTTAAGCAAAGTTTGCCAATTTTAAGGTTTTCCGAAGTCAGTTTTGGAAATCTGAGCAATTTTTGGTTGCTATTTAACTTAAATTACGTCTTGAGACGTTTTTGTGATGCAAAAGCTCTGACTTAAGCATTTTATAATTCAGTATAAAAAAAGCATTACACAAAATTTGAGCCGCCTATGACGCATTAAAAAACGATTTCATCTTTGAAAATACGGCTCTGATGTCAATTTGAAAAAGTCATCAACTCAAAACCAATTTTTTTGAAAAAATTTGGTGAACATTAAACCCGCATGTTAAGTTTGGTCTTCTCATGATCTTTGATTTAGGAGTTAGATTGGATGATATTTTTGCCCCTCTGCCCGTGTTCAATATATTGGTCAATTGAACATACCTGAACATTTACATACCCAATGCAAAATATGGCTGAACCAAGCGAAAATTGAATGATTCATTACAATCATATTTTGAGAATGCAGTTTTTATCAAAAGACGTTGCAGACCGGTGGGGGCTTTCCAAACTATAGACTTTTTGTCCAAAAACGTCACAGTAAAAAAATTCTCGGTGCAGCTGAGGACTTTTTTTGGTCTACACGTAATCATAGAACCCGAGTATAGTGACCCAGCAACGACTGAAGATCTTTGCTCTTTTCTCACTTTCACTTTATTGAAATGCAGTACAGTACGTATCCAATGCTTCTAATTGCTTTTGAGATATTAAGTCGGCTCATTGGTTTTTTTCCCATTTTGGTTCCGGTCCCCGACATTGAAAAGTTTGCCAAACCTTGTCTGCAGCATAATTAGAAAAACATTCTATACTTCGGAAAAATATTAAAATCCTTAACCTAGAAAGGATACTTTGTCTTAATTTAGGCTAACCCATGGCAGTAAAATCTTAAGAGTAGCATACTTATTAAAATGTATATCGAAGTCAAACTAATAATACAAAATTTGCGTTGCTGGCATATCCAGATGAGTGCTCAATGTTCCTATATGATCCAGAGCAGTTCAATTAATAGGTTTATGGCTAACAGTTTTTTCATTTATTTTCTACAGGCCTGTTTCACGAGTTACTGCAATCATCAGGGAGTAGAACTAAACAAAATAATAACCAATGGTCAAAAAAGATAAATTAATGGTACTCACCAGCGACGAAACAATCCATTATTTCATCTCAACCCACCTTTCTTACCAACCGTGTGACGGATTGGCAATGTGGCAACAACAAGCATTCAAGCCGAATAAATGATAGTACATCGAATATAAGTCTACGTACCACTCGACCACTAACCAGTTTAAATTAGCGGCTCTTAAACTTTTGAACAAAAAAAAAAACAAACTTTGCGGTTCCCTCACAATTTTTTGACCACTCTCGGTCCCTTGCCAATCCGTCACACGGTTGGTAAAAAAGGTGGGTTGAAATGAAATAATGGATTGTTTTGTTGCTGGTTAATACAATTTTATCTTTTCTAATCATTTTGTTATTATTATTTTTAGATCTACTCCCTGATGATTGCGGTAACGCGTGAAACAAACCTGTAGGAAATAAATTAAATAACTGTCAGCTACAAGCCTGTTAATCGAACTGATACTAAATTTTTTTATTCATTTTGTTTGTTTTGTATATGCAATTTGTTTTTCTCTTGTTGAAGCTGTTGGATTTTGAGTAAATGAAGAGTGTTGGATGGTTTTTGTACTTCTTAGATATAAAAAAAAACAAAACAAATTCAATGCTTAACCATATCACCTTGTTGTTACACTCTACTGCGCTACAAAATTTTGATTGTTTGTGCGTTAACTGCTTGCAAATTGAGTAACATAATAATAAGACAATATCTTGTATTATGCTGAAGTTGCACTACCAAGAAAGGTGCGAATTAAAAGATGTTGATTCTCTTTTTTGGAAGATGCTCTGAAACACACCACGAAGTCCAGCTGATTTTGCGTGCACAAGAAAATATTGGAAGACTTAGCCCAAAGCAGTAAAGACAACAAAAGAAGCATAGTAAATTTTTATAAAAGACTGTTTGTTGATGAATACAAAGTGTACTTTGTATTTTTTCAATTGTCGTAGGATGATTATTTTTAAAACAGCCTTGGAGAAAACACGAAACTAAAGAGAAGTCAACTGGTAGAAAAAAACAAAAAAAATCCAAATAGCAAAGCTATTTCATTTTTTATCAAAATAACCGATCAAACAAAGAAGTTCATTCACAAGCCACCCATACAATCAATAGATCGCAGCTGAATTCGATCGTTCTAGTTTGGAAAAACTGGAATTTAGCATTCAAAGCATCTTCCTCCAGTTGACCTCCTATACTGTAGCTGTAAATGTAGTGAATTTTTGGATAGTACAGAGGTGCCAGGATTTATTAAGTCGTTTTTGGTACCTGCCTTGTACGCTTTTCCAGCTCGGTTAACAATTTTATTATACCTTCTTATTCGCTGAATCGAATCCAAAATTGTGCCAAATTATGAAACAACCAAGCAAACCAAAAAGTTTTATACTCTTACACTACCTTAGCAGTGTTTTTGAAAATACTGTACATTTATTAACTTTTTACGCAACTTTTACCGACGACGCGTATTTTTAAGCGAAATGCGCATGAAATCTTTTTCAATGCGAATGCAAAAAAAATAAATAAATATGGCAAAATGCATGCAGTCAAATGACAAACGTTTTTCAGCAGCGCAAATACTCGTGATCGGTAAAAGCCGCCTTAATTGTCACTACTTTTCCGAATTTGGCAATTTTTTGGCATGACTCAGCAACAAGCAGGAGATTTGATACGGTACAGCACAAAATGATTTTTCGTGCTCAGTACTTCCAAAAAATATCGTACCGTAATTTCAGTACCACATCAAAATACCGTACGCAACAGCACGGTACGAAAATTTTTTTGTAACGTAATATCGTACCTTTTCGTACCAATTAATTTACTGAGTATTTGCTCCCACGCAATAGCAAACGAGAGATTTTACAATAATTTTACTTTCTCCTCAAAAAATTGTGGCACTCATCCAACTAATTTCGGTACTTAGTATTAACATTTATGATTAAAGTCAATGATATCAGCTCGATGACGATAATATATATCATAATGTCGCTTTATCCTTAGCAATTTAAAGCAGTAAGCGTTTTGTTTTCATCTACTCATCTTGATTATCGCGCTTCCATATCTTGCTAAAGACCCGTTTATGCAGAACGCGAACCCGAACTCGAAACATGCGGAAAACCAGGCAATTTTCTGCACGAATTGCTGTTCTAATAGAAAGCGGTTTTCCGCGTGAAATTTTCAATATGTTTTATATTAAAACTTCATCATTTGTCCATGTCAATTATTGCATATAACAAACCATTGATTATAAAGACAGTTTGTTTGTAGCGGCGAATTCTACCATATTGCAGAAATTGTAGCTTATTTGAAGTTTTGATCTTGATCAATTTTGATAATATTTTATCTGACGGCATTTAAACAAACTAGACTAATTTCTTGAAGAGCAATCACATTTTTTGTTTAATTTCATTCAAGAAAAAAAAAAAAAAAACACAGCTCTTATATTTCATCAAAGAAAAAAATTGTTTATTTGTTTAACGCTATAAGTGATTTTTTATGATGCAATGTTTTTTATTAGAACAATCCAATAAAAACACAAGCCATATCAAAAAAAAGCAAAAACGATACCTTCTATTTACAATATCGTATTGTAACAAAATGATAACCATGTTTCAACAATCATAGCCATTGGATTACACTGTTTTGTTAAATAATAATCAGGATCAATAACAAAAAGAAATGCTTGAGTCATTTCAATAAAATTTAAGGACAAATGAAGTTAAAATTTGTAAACATTTAAAAACCGTCACCCTCAACCTAAATATATTGGGTCTTATACAGAAAAAGATTGAACACCATTATTGATATTTAGAGCAACAAGGTTAATTTAGCTGAAAAACAACGAAAATGATATTATGAGATACAGAAATAGCTATTAAAAGGTTTTTGCACTTTATCAAAAGAGTAGCCTCGACGTTAGTATAGTCATTTATCTTTATAATTTCAGCATGAATTTAAGGAGTCCTGAAAACGAGCGGTCCGCCAATTGAAATTAATTTCAAACTTTAGGCAATGTCAAATTTTTATTGCAGTAAATAATATCTCAATAAATTTTAAGAAAATCTTTTTTGAGAAAGTTCTATGCCGGCGAGTATTACATGAATAGCGCTGTGTTGCATTACATTACAGTGTTTTGCTTGTCAGTATCGCAGTGCAGTGACGTAGTATATGTGATGACATTACCTAAATTGAAAGCGCTAATTGGTTGAACACAAAAGCCGTTGCGAACGCCGCCCAAAATTTAGTTTCGTATATAAGCACCTTTTTTGTTTCGTGTACTCTTAAAATTGTTGCCGACACCTAGCGGTTGTTTTATGACTTGACTTCTCTGTCTTGCGCAATGCGCTTTATCACTTTTTGTTTTGCGCAGGACAGAGAAGGTAAGTCTGTTAGTTTAACGTTAATTTATTCACCTTTGTAAGAGTATGTAAGCTATTGTACCAGTAGTATATTTTGCAGTATCGTTAGTTTCCACTAGCTTAGTGTTTGTTTTTTATTTTCAGATATACCAAAATTTTCCTTTGAATCGCTTTCATGCTCGCACACACTTGATTCCCGCATTGTATTGTCCCCGCATTGTATTTTCCCCGCATTAGCTGTTGCTCACGCTCTCATTTTCCCATTTAAAGTTTCGGGGATATTTATTTACACTAGTAGACATATTATATTTTTTTGTATAATTACCTGTTGGGAGCATCGCTTGGGCTTTTTTGGGTTAGTCCTTTTATTCTCTTAAATTTGTCTGGTGGCGTTTGGCCTTTGTTTCCCCTCCACGTATTTGGCTGGGACTCGTTTTATTTACTCTTTTCTTTGTGCATTAAATTTTCGCCTTTTTGACAGTTCAAAACGTTTTTTTATTAAAGATTGTTGGTACTTAAACAGTTTGTCATTGTTATTGTTAGCGTATTCAGGATTACATATTTCTCCTCTTAGCATTTACCGCTGCACTGTACGCAATCTACGTGGTTTTCCGCGCGAACTGAATTTCGTTCGCGCTCGCGCTCTGTATAAACAAGTTTATTTTGTTTTATTGTGACCTTTCTCCCGCGAACGCCCGCTTTCCGCGTTCGCACTGTGTATAAACAAGCCTTAAAGCTAAGCTATTCGCCGCTTTTTATGACACAGTTTCAAAAAATAAACTAAAAGCTTTGTCTCATAAATGACATAAAACTTAGCCTTTTTAGGTACATGGAACTCTGTAAAATAAGCACAAGTTGTAAAATAATTAAGGAAAAGCTCGAGAACAAACATTAAAACTTATTTTC
The DNA here is from genome assembly GCA_963965965.1 of Trididemnum nubilum. Classification (NCBI taxonomy): domain Eukaryota; kingdom Metazoa; phylum Chordata; class Ascidiacea; order Aplousobranchia; family Didemnidae; genus Trididemnum; species Trididemnum nubilum. Next base: position 21,507,619 of record OZ014487.1, read on the forward strand.
CACAAAACTATTCAAAGCATCTATGATATAGGAAATATTGTCAACTTATTATCCAAAAATTAGCACTTTGCAAAACAGCAATAAGAAATAAACAAATGAATTGAAAAGAAAGTATTGCTCGTTTTTCATTTAGTTCAAAACCATGGCAAGCGAAAGGTTTACGTGTTGCATCGCTAAAGCATTATTGCCTCGATTATGTCATCTTTTAGTACAACGTATCTTGTACTGAAACCTGAAAAAGTTCTTTCCACACTGGCTTGAGTCAGGCTGGAAAGATTTTTCAATTATGATTTTTCAGTATCTTTTAGTAATGAATTGCAATTAATTGTATGCAGATCTCGTTTTCTCGTAGAGAAAAGGTGCATTTAGAACGCAAGCCTTTTGACGGCTTACGTTGACTTTTTAAGATAAGCACATTAAAACAAAACTGCGTTAATTCAAGTCTTTGAATACTTCTTAACGAGAAAAACAAAAAGTACCAAACAGCTGACATTATTTCCCCTGGCACCACTGCTGAAGTGACAACTAAACTCTCCAAATTGTTGACTAAAATTTTTAATTCTAATGGGAAAATTACATTCTCAAAAACATCCTTCCAATAAATTCAGTACAACGCAAATGACCAATCGGAATAACTAAATCCCTGATATAAAATGCTCTCTCTGCACTATTCCAGTTTACCACTGCGACTGAAATTTTATTAAAAACAGCATATGCACTCAAAAACAGTGCAACTGCAAACTCCACTGGAATAACATACTCTCACTGGGTTCTTCAATGTACAATAATTAATAATTAGTAATAACTATCCTGTCTACATATATTTTACCGGTGCTGTATTATTATCAGATAGTTCTTCACTCAACATGCCTACTGCTTGTTTAAACGTCTACCTAATCAAATCATGGCTCTACTGTGATAAATATTCTGGTTCCTTCTTGCGAAATACGATCATTGTTAGTTTGTTGCTTTACAAAACTTCTGTTGAAACTCTGCACTTTAAGGTAAGATCGCAATTCACAATAGGTTTGGACGTCATAAGATTATACAAAGCTCACGTCAAAAAACTCTGTGTGGTCAAGCTTGTACAAAAATTGTTAACATTTGTAGCATATTCAATACAACAATTTCTGCAAAGTCAAAACCAGAGTTTTTGTCGTTAAAACTTTACGTACGGAAATAGAACTGTACGTCACGGAAAAATAATACCTTATTTTTGTACCGTGCTGCAGTTTACTAAAAATATCGTACCGGTACGTAATTCCATGCAGTACTTTTTTCCAAAACTCAACCGTACCGTACCGTAATTCTGTATGGTAATTCCGTACCGTATTAAAATTTCTGGCAAAAAGCAGGCACCTTCACCAAGAACCAACCGTGACTGACAAATGGACGTTTTATAAAAAGCTAATTGTGCATTTTTACAAAACAACGAAAAACTGAGGTCTGGCTTTTAAGGTTATAAGTAGAGCCATTTTCATTTTGACCAAAAATTTTTTTTTGAATTTTGTCATTGCTAAATTGTGACTTTATTGTGACTTAACGTATTTTGACTTAGTATACGTTTTGATGTACGGATTTTATAAAATGTGCAACCAAGCGGTGCATGACTTCATAACGTAGATAAAAGAGCCATTCTGCCTACCGGTTGCTGTTAAGAAAACTGCCTAATATAGCTCATATATGTTTCTACCTCTACGATTTTTTAATAAACATCACACAATACAACTGCCATTATTATTTATTGAAATACATTAACAACTATAAAATCACAGTAAAAAATTAGAAGCACAACAATCTGTTTCGTCCTAAGGACTCGTCAGGTGCTACTGTAATCTTATTTTGATAATATAGGGAGTAAAATCAGAGCAAAATACGACTATAAAATTGTAGTAAAAGATTAAAAGCACAATAATCTGTTTTGTCCGAAGGATTGATCAGGTGCTGGCATAATTTTGTTTCAGAAGATCGACAATCAACAATTTTTGAAATACATTAACATGTATTTTTTGACGTTTTTCATATATCAGAATTTTGTCTTTTCTCGGCTGTTTGCTCAGCATTGAGAATGACCGCTAAACAGCAGTAGAGGTTGGTTGAGTTTTTTGCAACAATGTGTTAGTGGTTGGAGCAATAGCTTAGTTGATACAGTTTGCTATTGTTTCTAAATCAGAGTTAAATAGTCGTTTTTTGATGTAAGCTGGAATTGAGCAGGGGTCATCCAGAAAATGCATGTTTTTCAGCAGTTTGTATGCTTCTGTCATTGCGCAGTCACTTGTTTCTTACTGCTCGACGTTATGTGCTAGAGTCCGGTTTGGATTAATGCGAACCAACTCTAGCACCAAACCATCCACATTGATAGCTTCTTTTGCTCGGCTGCGTAAGAGATCTTCACTTGTCAAATTGTTGACAATGGTACGAATAGCAGGAAGGTTTTCGTTGTAATATAATGCAGCTCTAAGTCACGTTGCCCATCGTTTAATCTCAGGGACCGGAGATAATGGTAGACCTGTTTTACAAAAATCATTTTTGCGATCTTTGCTTTTGATTGTTGCTGCCTTTATTGTGGCCACTACGTCATCAATATTTTCAAAGAAAGCACGAACTCGCATTGTGCAGTTATGTAGTAAGTGTACAATCCAAGTGACATGCATCAAAGTAGGGTATAATTCCTTTAACATAATTTAGGCAAAGAGGTGGATTTGCAGAATAATTCTATATAATTTCTTTAATATGATTTAGGAAATGCTTTGATATAATTCCTTTAATGTTTTGGCAGCCAAATACATGTACCGGGCGGCATTTGTAAAGACTAATGCAAAATTTTCTCGTTTGGTCTCAGGTTGTCGCAACATGTCATCCACGGTGCGTAGAATAATACCGCTGTAAACATTGCTACTGCTTTCAAGTGAAAGGCACCCAATAAGAAATGTTTCATTTGGGGTATCCACGCTGCTCATTTGTACATTAATGTGTTTTTGCTTATCCACTTCTGCTTCATTCACAATCAAAAATACTGTTTTGTCCCGAAGTAGTTCTCGAATCTTCTCCTCTTTTTGGGACGCTAATTGAGTAACGCTTGCAAGGGCTGCAGTTTCAGAAGGTAAAGGTTTTCCCATTGCAACAAACAGAGATTTTAAAGCAGGATGATTTAGTTTATGAAGTGGGATATCTGCTGCTAGAAATGAAGAAACTAATTTTTCCTTGAAGTTTGCTCGATCGAGTTGTATACAAGTTTGCTTATCTTTAAAACTGCTTGTCGTTACCAATTTAGCTTGGTGAAGCTTCCATGTACTGTTTCGGTGACTCTCCAAAAACAATTTTTTGTCACATTTGACTAATACTGTACATTGCAAAATTTGTATCGTGAATCGCCTGCTGGAGTTTCTCCAAACTCATTTGGATGTTGGCAGCAATTTGTTGTCGATTTTGCTTGTCTAGGCGTTTTCATTCAACCAAATTTTCCAAGCTATGCAATTTAAAAAAGAGAATGTGTAGAGAGCGCAACGGTTTTATAGGACTGCGTTACTGTGCTGCACTGATGCATTTTGTTTTAACAATGAGAACTTAGAATTCGAATTTTTTCGCGTGTATTTAGATACGCAATTATATTGTGAACTTGATTGCAAAACATTTGTGACATTTGTGAAATTCTCCGTAACTTGAAGTTGTTTCGACTTTTTTTTAAATAGTATAAAACAACGTACTACGAGTATAAAATATTGACAAACGCTCAAAAATTCAGAAAAATCAAGCAAGAATTAATTTTTTTGTTCTTTTTTCTAGAAGCTTTTGATGAGAGACAGTTTTGATAAATTTTAACTTTATTGAAAATTTTGACTTTATTTTGACCTATAAACTCTGTCAAAAACAACTCCTGAGCAAACAAAATCATATTTAGTATAAGCTTGATTATGTAACAAAACCCTGAAAAAAACTTGAGTTAATTGACTTCAGCGGGCCCTAATTATAAGGCATTCGTTTCTTCGGCCGTTGCGGATTCTAAAGCTCATGTATATCTTTAAACCTGATTTTTCGTCAAATGCTTTACGCAAATTGTACTGTAAAACTTTTAATCTCCAATAAGCCAAAGAATCAAATTTTAATTAAATTTCTCATCAAAGCGTGTGACGAGTTTCCAACACATCTTTTTGGGCCTCATACAGCACAGATTTTTTTCAAAGAAAAATAGTTGTAGTAGTGACAAGTCATTGGTAACATTGGGTCAGATGTGACTGGACCGGAAATCGAACCTCAGATCCTCTGTTCCAGAAGCGGAAGCGTTATGATTTGACAAGGGTTTAATAATCGAACTTCACAATTCACTAAGTTATAAGTTTGATTCTCCGTACTAGTTCAAACTTTGCAATCGTTTGTTCTAGCAGAAAAAGTTCGTGTTTTTGTAAGCTGTACAATTTTTTATGGTGGTATAATGATACAAAATCGGATTCCAACTCACTAAATAAAAGTTTTATTCTTGCACTGTTGCTAATTTTATAGGTCATAATGCAAAAATTGTCGAATGTTTTGATAAAAACTTTAATACCGGTATCTTATTTATTTACTTTGGTTTTGATTTGATTTGTTAACTTTGTACTGGAGTGCTTTTCTGCAGAACAAGGTCTGCGCTAAATTAAACTGAATTATAAATTTTGTTTGCGGTGTGTTTTTTATAACAACTACAAAATTGTTTGCTCACTTAATTGTTGAAAATAGAATAGTTGCAAACCCATAAAATTAAATACAGCATTTCAAGAATTGTAATTTTACTTACATTTTTATTTATCAAGCTGCCCTAGGCAGGAGACAGTGAAGAGATGTTTTTCAGTCTTTGAATTAGGCTGCCACCTGCCACCTGTCTACCAAAGGCTGTGGAAGCTTCGTACTGTCCCGCCTATTTATTGTTGAAGCTGTGAATGCCAATTGTCATGTCTTTGGTTTAACTCAATCGGAAATAGAATCCAAAGTCTACCGTTTAGGAGCAACCGCACTATTCACTCGACTAATGACCGGTTTAAATTAAATGAGGTATAAATATAAGCAATATTTAATAAGATTTAGCTTTTATGACTTCCTATTGATTACGTGAGACATTGTCCTTTATCAATTACTGTATACATAAAAAAGGTGCATTGTCTATCAACCAAAATATCATGCATCAACCACAATATTGTCTGTTCGCCCAACGATCTATTTCTTTCCAACCTCTTCGGCGGTCGGTGTTTGGTGCAGTTGTTGATAATGAGGGCCATGGTTTGTTCTGCTGCACCAAAGGGGCATGCCACAGAAACACGAAAATCCTAGCGAGACATAAGCACATTACATTAATTTACCTATGTCCGTGTGTAGGCGATTTAAGGTGCCCCATGCCTATCTTGGTAAATCAAACCCAGCAGGGGGAGAGGTGAAAGGGGTAACACCAAATTGTGATGGGATATGGGGACAAGTTTTGCTCCACTCATTTGTCCAGATATTGTTGACATTGTTGGAGGTATCTCGTAGGTGAACAGCTTCTTGGTGAAAAGGACGACAGGAAACAAATTGTCTTTGGGGGTAATTGAGGTTGACTTAAGGTTGTAAAGAAGGTATGTCGTATTTGAGCTTGCTTTTTGAACTATAGGCGGTAAGTGTAAAAGTCTATGCAAATGTGGATAAGTGCTCTCCCGCCATTTTGCAAAAAGGAACTTCTCGAAATGTTCCCTTTCGTAAAAATTGATATTTTTATTCTAAGACGGTGTTCCATGTCTAGTAAAATTTTTAAGTCTCTTACTAGGTTACTTTGCAAGTTATCGATAATCTCGATAAATAATTTTGCTAAAGAGAGCATTTCCATCTTAACTATTCAGTCACAACAGTTCTCAAGTTCTCAAGTTCTGTACCACTAACCAACTCTTCAATTATTTGTTTTCTGAAAAACCTTAATAGCGTTTAACGTACAATTTAGTGCAGCATTCAAAAAGTGATGGCTGTAACCTACACTCAATAATTCGAAAAAATTATATAGTTATATAGTTATATAGTTTCACTATAATTATATAACTATAATTATATACAGTAGTTTCAGTGAGTTAAAATAAATCGAATGTTAAATTCTCCCTATTCTTTGTTGGTATCTCCTTGACGTTCTTTCTGCCTGAGAAAAATTTGGACTTCGTGACGCGTGCACGGGTCCGCAGGACCTTTGTTTTCACTCGGCAATTCGCGACACACTATTATTTGAAGTTTATACGGTAACTTAAAAATGGTTAAATGTAAAACGAGGAAATTTGCCCACAATATAGAGATAGATGAAAGCATCATGCAATAAGTTTTTTATGTCTAGGATTAGATAGAATCAGAAAATTATTCTGGAAAAAAGCTGGTTATGGCCGTATGCTTCAGTAAATAAGGGAAGTTATGGGCCTTGCAGGAACTCGCTTCACGCTTCGGAAAATGATTAAACAAAAATGAAATTTAATTTTTCTAGCAACTAAGGTTCGATGGAGACAACGGAGCTGATGTGATTGAATTCCAACGCTTTAGGTTTAGGTGTTGATTTCTGTGCTGTTCTAAATACAGCAATGAAATAAAATCACGAAAACAATAACTAAACAACTGATACGATATAAACTACCAAAATTTATCACTTTAATACTATGAAACGACAAGAAAAAGATAAAAAGTTTTAGGGGGTATTGTTTTCTGACTTGTTTTTATCAAAACTGAAACCATTACTCATTTCACGCAGCAAAGTAAAAAACCAAAAAAGAAATGCTGGTGCTGCTGCAAAAAAGGCTTCATAACAGCAAAACGCTTCTTTTAAAAAAATGTTTTGTTGATTAGCACTTTCCAAGTCAGTAATGCGAGCGGCTATAGGCGGGCTTCCGTTCCAAACTCCTTACTTCTGGTAGTTGAGGGTTTCAACCCAGATCTACAGTTTGTGTGAAGTCCACAAACTAACTTGAGCTTTACGTTTTCTAGTCACGTTAAATTTTTTTTTTCAAAATGACGACACAATCGCTGGGCTTTTTCTCTGGCCAGACGCAGCTGAACTTGTAAACTTTCAATTAATAAAAACATAAATCCGGAAAAATTGCGCGTTAAAACTTTGCTAAAATTTACAAAATTTTGACTTGCAGTATTTACAAAATTTTGACTTACAGAAATTTGACTTGCAGTATTTTCCTAAAACCTAAACCTACACCCACAATTCTCAAATAGCTTGTTGTGGTATTTTTTAAAAAGAGCGTAAATTTTAGAGCTGCTGGAGGCTCAGATCTTTGCATCCAAAACATAGCAATGAATACTTGATATATTACAAACTTTTGCTTTGCTTCCTCTTTCCCTTCTAAAATTCAAATGCCTCTTCATGATTTTGCCAATGGCTACGGGCTCGCTGAGCGAGTGCAGATTGGTCTGAAAGAATTAGCGGCGCTATCGCTTTCTCTTGACATAAAGAAAAGATCAAAAACAATCTACATATCGATACTGCAAAAGATGACGTAAGCATATTAACAAGAGAACGTAAGCATATATCAGCTTTCGAGAGAACCCAGTGATTTGAAGTGAACTTATTATGTCAAACATCGCCAGTTACTATCTTAACAAAACAAAACTAGAACGAAAGGTGTGGAAATGACTTTTGTAATGTCGTTAACATTGCAAGTAGCAGCAAAACTATTCTATCAACAAGCACAGCAGGGTCGCTAGGGGGGGTGGCCAGCCCCGGGTGTCACCATTTTGGGGTGACACCATTTTTTTTTTTCTTTTTGAGACCGAAAACCCACTGATTGGTAGGCAAAGACTTTATTTTTCGTGGTCATCGCATACTTTCGGACTGAAAACCACTTCGTTTTGCAGCGAAGACCTTTTTTTGGTCTTCACCTATGTTTTGGCCGATAAAGGGTACCACCACGAAATCCCATCCCTGGTGCAACCATTCTTAGCGACGCCTCTGATTAAGCAACAAAACTACCAAATTAGTAATCATTCTGTAACTTAATTCGGATTTTGAGCTTAAATTCTTGACCAGAAATTTGACTTGCAGTATTTTCTTAAAACCTAAACCTACACCCACAATTCTCAAATAGCTTGTTGCGGTATTTTTTAAAAGGAGCGTTATTATAAGAACAGTCTGCTCACACTTTAAAAATAAAAACAGAACAAAGCCTGCCTTAGTAATCATCATAAAAAAAGATAAGAAAACAAGCGAAATCCTTTTTTTGTATATTTTACTTCTCTTTTATACTCACCTATTCCAAAAATTTTGTTTGTATTGTTTGATAAACAAACACGTTTTATTTTTAGAGGGAATCATTTAACGTCGAACTCCTAAATTTTGCCATGCTATATCTTTCATTAGCATCAAACTTATCCCTAAGCTGTCATTTTTCTAACTTAAGTGCTAAAAAATTTCAAAGTTTTAGAGGCCCATTTTAGGGAGGGCCCCATAACATGGTACCCAAACATTTTGCCATTGTCTATCTTTCATATTCACCTATAATGCAAATTTTAGCTTTTGGGTGCAAGCGATTAAAAATTTTGAATTTTGGAAAACCCATTTGAGAAGAACCCCCTATTTCGTTACCCCCAAATTTTGTCATATCATAACCTTTCTTTATGTTTGCCTATCCTGAAACTTTCTTGTGTTAATCTAGAGTGGTTAAAAGGTTTTAAGTTTGGAGTACTTGTTTGGGGAGGACCCTTTACTTTGGTACCTCCAAATTTTGTCGAAATTTATCGTTGTTTGTTTGTATTTATCCTAAAAATATCACCTAACTACTTTTAGTGGTTAAAAATGCTGACTTTTGGAGGACACGTTTGAGCGTACCCCCAAGTGTGGAATCCCCAAATTTTGTTATGTTTTAACTTTTCTTTTATCTATATCTATTCTAAAAATTTCATGACTGTGACTAGCTTGAGTGGTAAAAAATTTTAAATTTTGGAGAGCCCGTTTGAAAGAAAACTTTATTAAGCCGATCCAGTTTTTGCTAAGTCTAGTTTATCGTTAATATCTACCCATTCAGAAAATTTTATTCATCTAGCTCCAATGCTGCAAAATTTCAAAATTTTGGAAGACCCGTTTCAGGGGGTAATCCCCCATTGCGGCATCCCTAATTTCAAACGGGACTTTTTCCTTTCTGACACTTGAATTGGCCCAAAAGTAGTAGAGAAAGAGAGATTTCTGACAATTGAAGATTGAGGAAGAGGAAGATTGCGGAGTGAGGAGTGATTTGAATGCAGCGGGGGATTCACAAAATGCAGCAGAGTCTCCTACTGCGGCGGGTCTTTCTTTGCGGCGGAGCGGCGGACTGGTACTCTAGCGGAGGAATGCGACAAAAACCCTACCCCTAACCTAACCCTAAAGATTAAAGAATTGACTTGCCTTGGAACCGAACCACCGAAGTTGGTGAGTCTAAAATTAGTGAGGCTTACCTGGGAACCGAACCACCGAAGGTGGTGAGTTTAAAATTCGAAAATCTTACCTAAGAGCCGAACCACCGAAGGTGGTGTGTCTAAAATTAGTAAGGCTTATCTGGGAACCGAACCACCGAAGGTGGTGAGTCTAAACTTTGCCGAACCACCGAAGGTGGTAAGCCTAAAATTAGTAAGGCTTACCTGGGAACCAAACCACCGACGGTGGTGAGTCTAAAATTAGTAAAACTTATCTAAAAACCGAACCACCGAAGGAGGTGAGACTAAAATTAGTAAATCTTACCTAAGAACCAAACCACCGAAGGTGGTGAGTCAAGAGCTTTAAATTTGAGGTTAAAGTGTGAAGGCATGGGCCATCTGGTCTGTTGTAAATTCACCTTTGCAAACTCTTTTCATCTGCTTGCGCTAATGAGATTAGCATTAAGACTTTAATTGGAATTGCGAACTGCGTGTAATCGTACGCGAGCTATATGGGAATCCCCTCTTTGGGGAAGTTTCTAAAAGCGAATTTTTTCAAAAGCTTTTCAAAGAGCGCTCTCGAATAGGTCTGTCAACCTCGGGTAATGGACTGAATCTCTAGTGGAGGAATGCGGCAAAAACCCTAAAGTTTAAAGCACTAGCCTGAGAGCCGCTGCGAACCAAACTACCAAAGGTGGTTAGCCTTAAGCTAAAAATACTTATTTGGAACTTATTGAGTTTAAAGTGTACTTATTGATACTTATTGAGTTTAAAGGGTAAAATTGGTAAGACTTTTTGGAAACCGAACCACCGCAGGTGGTGAGTCTAAAGTTTACAATTTGTAACACTTCATGAAACTGAACCACCGAAGGTAGTAAGTTCAAAGTCTTTTCGCTGGGATAGTCTGTTCGTTCTGTTCGTTCGAGTTCAAAGTCTGTTCGTTCGAGTTCAAAGTTTGTTCGCTGCGATACATACTGTACTTGAGAGTTTTTAAGCTCTATAATTATTTTATCAAGATAAACGTATGTACCTATTGTCAGAAAACCTTAACTCGAAATGGTCCTACACTACATCACAAAAGAGAAGTATATGAACGGTTTTGAAATTAGAGTGCAAAAAATGCTACAGAAAATTTAAAAGAAAACCAGCCTCTTACCAATATAACGCACCTCCCGCTGTTACCACCAGCATAATGTTCAATTTCATTCTACCTAGGAGAAAAATAATCATTTATGCAAAACCCCATCAAAAAATTTCAAATAATAAACTTAGACGAGCACGTAATACACGTTCAATGCCCAAAGTAAACGGTTCAATCCGTAGCAGCACAACAACACCAAGCCCTCAAACGATCAAATTTAAAAGCATGGATGGCCTTTTTTAATATTGCTTCCAAAAGGAACCCTACGTTTAAAGAAAAGGTTTGTAAATTTAAAAACCAAAATTAGAAGCATGGAACGACTTTTCCAATATTGCTCTCAATGGGATCCCTAACTTTAAAAAAAAAATTTTAATTTCTTTCACTAAGAATAAAAGTCTGCAACGCCGCAGGCAGTTTAAAGAAAATTTGCTCATAAATGTATTTGACCAAGTATAAAAGTCTGCAACGCCGAACTTTAAAGCGAAAAAAATTAACATTTTTTTACAAAAAAGACTTGCATTGAAACATGTAAAGCAATAAAAAAATTAAGATGTCAAACAATTTTAGCGATATTTAAGCTAAAAAAAAACAAACTTCATATTTAAACTAAAAAACTTTCAGTTAAAAAAACAAACCTATTGGCTGAGATTGAAAGCTGAAACCGTCGCAAATATCCACCATTTCAACGCGAAGGGGCTACAAAACCATTTGACCGAAGGTTAAAACATGCATCGTCGCAGATTATCTTGAATTTTAGTAGTCTTATCGCGTCTCACACGTCTTCAATTTCACCTCGAAGGAGTAAAGCTATATTTGACCGAGATTAGAAACTTACACCATTACAGGCGTCTATCGTTTCACCCCGAAGGAGTTAATTTATCAAGATTACATAAAAACTTTAACATCCGCAGACGTCTTCAGTTTTATAGGACTTAGCGCATTGCAGACACCTTCAACTTTTATCCGAAGGATAAATCTGTTTACCCGAGATCTGAAGCTTGCATCGCCGCAAATATCTTTCAATTGTTTCCACAGAAAAAAAGCTTAGAAAAAAAATTTTAATTTCTCAAGTAAAACTAAAATTCTTATCAATTTCGTGGAGTTGTTTGACTTGTACACTCCTCAAAGATTACTTCACAGTTTCTTTGTTCCCAAAAACACAAAATCTAAGGCTGTTTTTACAGAAATTTGACCGATAAGACTTTATGCCACTCCAAAAAGAAGTTCCTTGCTCTAACGTAAAGACAAAGTTTATAAAAAGTTTCAGACAGGTTTTGGTTTATTTTTCGTTGCAATTTTCACTCAAAAGAAATTGTGTTTCATTATATTTTATTAAACTTATCCCTAAAAACAAAATATACCGTAAACTTCTATTTGAGCACCATGGCGTTCTATTCTTTAATCTTTTCTTTATAGCGGCGTTCAATTAGAGGATGGCGCTCTATTTTTCGACTATTTGGTTAACAGTTTAGAAAAATAAATTTTATTAATGAAAGGAAAAAACGCCTACCGTAACACAGTTACTGGTAAGCAATCAAAAAATCACTGGTGAAAATCTAGTGACACGTCGCGCTGTTGTAGACGTTCTCGACATTTTTGTGCTGGGGTTGGTATACCGGTAAATGGATAACTATTATATTGCGATGTAGGAAAGCATTTGATTACTAATGAGCATAATGATTTTCGAAGTGGTGTTCTATCAAACGTGGTGTTCGATTAAAGGTTGGCGCTCTATTTACGAAGCTCCTGTAGTGGCGTTCTATTAGAGGTAGCGTTCGAATAAAGGTAGCGCTCAAATAGAGGTTTTTGCGGTACTTATTAAAAACTACACCTTAAGAAAGTGCTTCATGCTTTTAATAAAACTATTATTCCAAACAAACAAACTAAAAAATTGCAAAACTTGGAATCGTTTTTTATAAAACTATTCTATGAATGCAAGAAAATCATTAAAAATTTACAATGTTGGGTACACGTTTAAGGTGCAAACAGTATTCAAAACAAATAAGCACAACAATTTTGAATATTTTGATCAAATCATCTTGACGCAAACAAGAAAATTAAAATTAATTGACTTTTAGGCAAGAGTTTAGATTACTTACATCACAATTTTCACTCAAGGCAAAGAAATTACAAGGAATGAAGAGATTTTGGTAAACTTATTCCTTTGAAAACGATATTACGTTATAAAAAAAAGCAAAATTTTAGAGAATTTTTGAAAAATTTGTCGAATGATATTCATTTCAAGTTAAAATTATTGTTCTAAACAAAGAAATCGTATGACCTCAACTATTTTTCACAAAACTATCTCTGTATAAACAAGAATATTTGATTACTTATAAGGTTTTAAGTGAGTTTTCGATTTTTTAGATAAAATTTTTATTCAAGGCAAAGAAATTGTGAGGTTTTAGTACTTTTGACCAACTTTTTCTACAAAATCAAGGCAATGATTAAAAACTTTACGATATTAGGTAAGTTTTTAAAGGTAAAGCAATCTTCAAGATCAAGAAATCTAAGATTGTAAGCATTTTTTTAAACACAGGTTTATGTAAACAAAAATACTCCAAAAAAAGAAGTTAAAATTTTAAATAGTAAGTTGCCGATGTTTGAGATAAAATTACTTTCCAGTTCAAGAAATTGTCAGGCCTTGAATGTTCTTGATCAAACTATTTCATATGTTAACAAGGAACTTAAAAAGTCTAAGATTTTAGACAAACGCTTTTGAATTTTACGTTACAGTTTTCGCGCTAGGCAAATAAATTGTAAAAATTTAAGATAGTTTATTGATTTTATCCCTACAAAACACTATAAAGCGTCTAAAAAGCCAAGATTTTAGAAAAGTATTAATTAAAAGTTATCAAATGATACTTAATTTTAGGGTAGAGTTATTGTTTTAAACAAAGAAATTGTAAGACTTTGATTATTTTTTCAACTAAACTAACCCTAAAGCTAAACAAGACTAATCAAAAAACTTGTAAAATTTTATTCAATGTAAAGAAATTGTATGACTTTAAGTTATCTTCAAACAAATCATGTTTATGCAAACAAGAAAATTGCTAAAATATTTAAAAGATTAGAAAAATTTTGATTATTTAAGTACCAAAAAAAACTATTTTTCAAGTAAATTTATACCCGAGATCACGAAAACAGGTTTAATTTAAACGATTTTCCAGAATAATTATAAAAAATTAGGTTTTCAAACAAGAATTTTAATTCAAGCTAAATAAATGTTTAAGATAGTTTACAAAATTTCTCCATATTTCAATAAAATTTTAGGTAAAGTTACGGTTTTTTAGGAAAACTCTCAAGAAAATGCAAGTCTTTGAATGTCTTTGATCAAACAGTTCTCATGCAAACAAGAAAACGGTTAAAAATTCTTCTATGTTAGGTAAGTTTTTAAAGTAAAAGTAATAATCAAGATAAAGAAAACCAAGATCTTGATTTTCTTTATTGCATGATTAAGTATTGCAACACAAAGAAGAAAGTTAATAACTACAGTAGTTCAAGTTTTAGACGAGTTTTTGGATTTATTTACTTTACAATTTCCACACAAGTCAACTAAATCGTAAGGTTTTAAGATATTTTGACAAATTTACCCCAATAAAACAAGATCAAGTAATAAATAACACAAGTTCTTAAATAAATTTTGATTAAAAGTTGTCAAAACATATTCGTTTTAATTGAATTGTCGTTTTAATCAAAGAAATTGTAAGATTTTGCGATATTTCCGCAAAAACATTTTGGTACAAACAAGGAAATTGTAAAACTGACGTAAATTTTATAACTCGAGACTATATCGAATGTTTTATATCGAATGACACCGAAAAAACTGCAACAAGAGCTTGTTTTAAAATATAGAAGTTTAACATGAGAATGAGAAGTTGAATAAAATTTTATGGTACTTTAGTAGAAAGAACAGTGTAAAATAAAACATTGATAAAAAATTTGTTATTCCTGGTAAAGCTTTCTTGTTCAGATCACAAAAAAAAAGATTATTTCTACTTCACATTTCAATTTAAAATGAAAAAAAGTAAGACTTTTACCATTTTTTAGAAAATTATTGCGACGAATACAAAAAGGTTTGAATTTTTTGAATAATCAATATTATCCTGCTTTGACTAAGTGATGTACTTTAAGACAATGACATTTTAATATTTTAGAATATTTTCTTCCTAATGTTGGTAAAATTTAAGGCCTAAGAAAAGTGTTCGCTTAAAATTGTTAAAAATTACCGTTTTCAAGGAAAACATTCAATTTAAAACAAACAAAGCGAAAGAATTTAACATTTGTTTACAAAAAAGCGTGTAAAGCATGAAGCATTGATTTGAAGCATGTATTGCATTGAATGTATTGAAGCATGTAAAACAATAAAACAATCGAGATGTTAAGCAATTTTAACAATACTTAAGCTGAAAAAACTTCATTCAAGACAAAGGGATCATACAATTTTGAGATAGCTTGGACAAAATTATTCTTAACAAACGCAAGAAAATTATTCAAAAGTTACGATTTTGTAGAATCTTTTTGTTTAAAGTAGCAAAAAAAGCCGCTTTTTACGTTAAAACTGTTAATTCAAGTCTTGGAAATCTGAAGTGGGAAAGTAATGGTAAAAATTAACTCTTAAAATTTTGCATAATTGTGTCTCTAAGAACCTAAACAACGGTACTTGGAAACTTACAGAAGGATCTAAATGTTTGGTTTTTATCTTTGAGGCACGGCTTTGTTGTAACACGTTATCAAGCAAAATCAAATTGGAACGACTCGTTTTTCAGGTCAAAACATACGATTCGCTCTGTAAGGACCGTATTTTTTTAAGTTTTAAACAATTGAAATATGATTTCGCATCGCATAGTTCGCAAAAAAAAAAAAAACATTCTCACATTTCTTTGCATTTTGAACTGGATTTAGGCTAGGCGATGCTGCGGTTGGACGTTTGGTTTTTTTGTGTCACAACCATAGTCGGGCAATTTTCAACTTTCCTAAGTCGAAGCTACGACTATGCAATTCGAGGTTTTATAAAATTCGAAATCTTTTGCACTTTGATTTGAATACCTTTCAAAACATTCAAGATTTGCTTTTTCAACGCTCGGAGACTATACAAAGTCGGTTCAACGCTACGTGAAACAATGCGTATGGTGTGTTTATCTGCAATGTTTGTGAAACTTCCCAAGCGGTTGCTGACACCTTGTGCAACATTTCAAATAAACACACCATACGCATTGTTTCACGTAGCGTTGAACCGACCATACGCAAAAAAAATTAGTGCATGATGCTTTCATCTATCTCTATATTGTGGGAAAATTTCCTTATTTTACATTTAACCATTTTTAAGTTACCGTATAAACTTCAAATAATAGTGTGTCGCGAATTGCCGAGTGAAAACAAAGGTCCTGCGGACCCGTGCACGCGTCACGAAGTCCAAATTTTTCTCAGGCAGAAAGAACGTCAAGGAGATACCAACAAAGAATAGGGAGAATTTAACATTCGATTTATTTTAACTCACTGAAACTATATAATTATAGTTATATAATTATAGTGAAACTGTATAACTATATAACTATATAATTTTTTCGAATTATTGAGTATAGGTTACAGCCATCACTTTTTGAATGCTGCACTAAATTGTACGTTAAACGCTATTAAGGTTTTTCAGAAAACAAGTAATTGAAGAGTTGGTTAGTGGTACAGAACTTGAGAATGGCTGTGATTAAAATGTTCATATCTTCGAAGCTTAAATAGCCGCTCATTTTCCTACGCTCTCCATTTTGACGATTCTTCTTGACAAGTGTTAGACGAAAAGCTTTGAAGATATGAATATTTTGATCAAGGAGAAACAAGTATTATGCAATATGTTTATAATCAATATCATCTAAAAAACCAAAAGCAGGTAGCAGAAGGAGCAGCGTTCTCAAAAAAAATAGCCAAAAGCAATGGCGTATTTAAGGTATACTGCAAATAAGCGCGTACTAAAGGCAAGAATACCAAAATAAATGCAAAAGACAATATTGTGCTATCACTTGCAAGTACATTTAAATTATTCTCAAGATACAAAAACATATCGTCTGTACTGCAGTAGGCAGTATTTAAAATCAAAAATGACTCGCCTTCGCCTTAAAAAATAGGAAGGCTTTATTTCACCGGAAATTTTTATCTACTTTTTTATTAATTCAAAATCAAATCTAACCCAAATTCAAATACTTGCTCTAAAACTATTCCCAAATTGAACCCTAACCCAAACCCTAACCGAAACCCTAATCTTAACCTCTGAAAAGCAAATGAACAAAGTGCGGATGAATATTTTTCATTTTCGTTTTATTCTCTTAAACTCGAAAATTTTTGGTGAAATAGTCACTGCCTAAAAAATAACAAAATTTTCAATTAACTTTATAGAACTAGATAGAAAAGTTAAGTAACAAGAAAAATAAAAAGCTGTTTTAAAACCGAAATTCAAGAAAATCCAAAATATTGTATTAGAATTTGAAAAATAATTGCCCTCCCAGTCCAAAAAAAGTGAAGCGCAAATCATACTGATTCGTTTTCTGAGTTGTTCTTGCTTCGCATTTTCGCATTTATTTGTGCTATGTACATACAGTTAATGAGGTTGTGCGTTTAGAAGCACTTGTAAAAACTAGCAACATTCATAAAACAAAGTTTCCATCATTGCGAAGTAATTCTGGTACGAATAAAAAGCGAGTTTTCGCCAAGAACACAAAAAAGACCAAAAAAATGTAATTGAATACAATGAAGAGAAACTTCCAAAGTTGCAAAGCAATTTTATATTGCAGCGTTTTGGTTCACTTCAAACGCGATTGCAGTGTGTCTAGAACATAAAAAGCCGTGAAGTGAAACAAACTTTATCCCTTTTTATGAATCATTATAATTGCTTAGGCTACCTTATTACAAAGTTTTATTTGCTGAAATAGTTTTCGAAGCAAGTTACGCTGCCGATTTCGTTCATAACTAATTAAGCGCGACATCTTCGCCACGAAATGACATGATGACGATTTCATGAAAAACAAACAGCCTGAATGAATCGGCGTTGCCGGGGCATTTAAATTTTATTTTGACATCTCGAATGTCTGATATTTATCTGAAAATACAGGGTCGAGTTCAAAAAACCGTTAATTGCATTAGAACGATAAATATTTTGATAACAAATTTTTCACCATCATAAACTTAAATAAATTTTAGGAAAACTCAAGAATTTCACGATTTTTGGACAAAAATACCAAAAAAAATTTTTGTTCTGAATTTTCCTGTGTTGATTTGACACACTGACCTGTAGAAAAGGGTTAAAAGTAGATAGGTTGGGAAGAAAGCAGAAATAGTATTCAAGTCAATCGGGTAAATGCTGGTCAGTGTACAGTAAGAAAAATAGTATTCAAGTTAATCGGGTAAATGAACATAACCATAAGAAAGGTTGTTGATGATGTGTTTAAAAACCACAAACCGTTTTTCATCAATATTGGTACTTACCGAGATATGTTGGTTTAAATTTGACCACTTTTTGATCATTTTTTTCCTCTAAAATTGTACGTACAGTATGAAGCCTCTATTTTCCCTAAGTAGGACGCCACAATTTGCCCAATACTGTGCCCAAATTTCAGCTTATCACGTTCAGCTGTATTTGAGTTAAAAGCGAATTAATAAATTTTCGACAATAAGGTAGCCGTTTTTACCCAATTTTTGTTTTTTTAAAACCTCGATTACGATACTTATGAGCCCCGAATTGGCATATGTAATGCTTTTATTCATTACCATGCGGGTTGTGTCCAAAGTTTAGCCTCCTGGGTTTAACGGTTTTTAGGTTATAAGCAAATCAAATAAGTTATTGCTCATCCATCAAAATGTCCGAGTATAAAAACAAAGGTAATACGCGAGCGTGCGCATGAAATCTCAACAAGAACAGTCAAACAGAAATTGCAAAATATGCATTACAAATCCTAAAAAAGTCAACGGCGTTGTGCATTAAGATATTATTTTTTACTTTCAAACACTATAAATGCTTGGAAAGAAACTGTAAAATAATTTACTTATTTTCAAGCCAGAATATGCTTATTTGGGGACGACTGCGGTTTCCGTTTTCATCTTATTCAATCTCTGGTTTCAGACAATGCGCTCAAAAAATCTGCGCGGTTTTTTCTTAGCATAAATTCAATTCTGCTGCGTTCACTTTGGTAGCATAAAACTGGGAATATACAAAATTTCCGTGTTTTTTACACCAAACCAGTACATATTGGTCGGCCATAATAGTTGCAAACTCCAACAATATAATGAAAAACCGAAACAAATGTGAAATGAAATTTAACATTAACTGTAGTTTTTGAAATTTTTTTTAAAACTTAAAAAAGGCAGCTAATTAAACACCAAATAACTTTTAGACAACGCAATATTATTTAAATTAGACCTGATTTTTTGGTTTTAACTTTGAAGAGATTTTACGCTATTAAATTTTAAGTTAGTCAAAGATTTCTTTGCAATTTAAACAAACTAACGCATGTTTCATTTAATCTGAAACGCGTTTTTAATTTGGCAAAAAGGAACATGCGTATCTTATTCAACTTAAAAAACGGTTTTTAATTGTGAGAAAGGAAACATTCTTGATTTTTCCTCATGGCGTAATAAATAAAAATATGCCTAAAATATCAGAACAAAGTTCAACATTTTATTTATTACGTCATAGTTTGACATCAAAGGTACATAAAAACTGGATTATCTCGGAAAGTTAAAATTGAAAAGTTAACAATGTTCCCTTTTGCAAAATGACGGGAGTACATTCCAAAGTAACACGAGAAGATATTTCGTTGGTGTTGGGCGGAGACAACTAGTGATGGTGCGCAGCGAATGATTGAAGCATATGTCAAGCTTTTTAGTATGCTTGCAACGACACCAAACAGAAAAAACATATTCAGCCGCATTATGTACTATTGTCAAGGCATCTGTTTGAATGGTGAGCGTGTTAGCACCCCATGATGATTCTGCAAGGCGTTGAAGCAAAATGTCGCTGGTGTCATTTTTGTGCATAAGCCTTTCAGGTGTTGACGAAAGGTGACTCCTGTCGATCGAGTTTGATGCCCAGATATTTAGGAGTCGGGGACAATGGGATATCTTCAAGATTAACATTGTTAGCGGGTGAATTGCTTCCCTGGTTTTAAGATAAAAAGCTGTTGCTGTTGCTTTTGATTTGCTTAATTTCAATCGCCACTTTTTTAAATAGCTTTCAACTTTTTCAAAATCTTTTCCCAGAATGAGTTCCGCAATATTCCAATTTTTGTCAAGAAAGAGGAGAACTAAATCATCCGCATACCCATACTGCTTGGGAATTGTTTGGGGTAGATCACTAATATAAAGATTGAAGAGCAATGGGGCTAGTTTTGAGCCTTGGGGGACACCATTTATGAGTCTCCAAGGCCGACTAACTTTTCTGTCGCTGGTTTTCACAGTAAAATCTGCGGTTACATAACATCTCCATGACAAAGTCTACCAGATTTAGATCTATTTTGAGCTTCAAAAATTTCAAATTTGGACCATAATGCCAATAGTATCGTAAGATGAGTTCAAATCCATAAGCATTACTCCCACCTTTTCACATGCTTCAAATCCATACTCAATGTCATCTTTTTGATTGATTATTTAGTCAGTTTTGATTTTTGTTTGGTCAGTTTTGGCCAAATCTTGCTTGCGTATCTGGTAGAAGTGGGTCTACCAAGGATTCCAATCAAGCTAAAACTAAGCGTTCAAGTAATTTGAAAGGCACACATGAAAGATGAAAAAGTCTTTATTGGATTAGCAAGAGGTGCGTAACTGAGCAATGTTCTTTTTCACCAATCCGGTAAGCTCCCTGTCAGCATCTTGATGGTGGTCCTTCAGTACAAGTTGTCTGGTGATGGAGTTTGGACTGATAGGGCATGGTTTAGTCTTTTGGGTTCTGCCGGTGAGACAACTAAATGTCGATCACGTCTTGCGACTTGAATGCGTATAGTCGATGTTATGTATAGACCAGTACTTAAACTACAAAAATTTTGCATGGGGGGAAGCTTTTGCAGCCTTGACCAAACGCATTTGAAATGCAATTAAAATTTAGTGGAAATTATAATTTAAGTTCTAATTCTGCTCCCTAAATTGAGCAAAGACAAAAAAACAAAGATCTTCAGCGCAATATGGCACTATACTCAGCCTGAGTTGGTGGGATTTACTCGAACTGACAGTAAATTTTTTGTCTGATCATCCAGCGCTGAAATCTCGAAGGGGGTACGCTAAATCTTGATGGGGAGACGCTAACTCTCGATGGGTGGACGCGTCCCCCCTACAATTTAAATACTGGTATAGACTCTTTTCATCGTGATTTTCGTTTTCTATCTTGATAAGCATTAAGTTCATCTCGTTTTGATTGAGAGTTTTGTCCAGGATCTGAGGCAGAGATGGAACCAATCAGGATTATCTCGACCCGACCAGACCGGTAAATTTCAAAATCATCGCCGGTTGACCGGCCGGTCGACCGGTTTTTTACAGAGGATTTTTATTCGCTGTACAATGTACGTATCTAATGAAAATTTTTCAAAAGGGGGGGGGGACATGAGTGAGGTGTTAAATTTTGTGACTTTGGACGGGGGTCTCAGAAAAAAAAACGCAAAAAAACTTTTGCGTTTTTTTGCAAAAATGACTCAATTTTAAGACCTTTTTTTGTTAAGTTTCAGTTTGAATGACCTGTTTTGAGCAGCGCAAAACGTGCACAAAATAAGCATAAAAAGCACTGGAGGGCAAAAGCTAAATTATTAGACGTTCTTTCTAATGATATTTTGCAAAAGGCCAAAAAATAAAGTTATAATTTTTTAGCTATTGGTGAAAGATTATTTGCAATTTGCCGAGCAGCAAACACTAAACTTTTTTTCGGCAGTGCTGCCTTTGCAGTAACAAAAAGATAAATAAGAAAAAAATAATAGCAAAATATAGGTAACAGTAAAAACATTCGAACATCACAATACTTGTACTATTGCACCCAAAAACATTAAAATGATGGAGCAATAACAGTGTATGATGTTGAAAATTATGTCATTAACAGCGTGAAAAAAGGAATACAGAAAAATTATGTAACTAACCGCGTGAAAAAAAATAAATAATATTCATAACAACTAGGCTGCTTCACTTACAGTTTGAAAAAGTATGAAAAGGATCTATTGCAAAACATTATGTACTGGAAAAGCTTTTTAGCTCCACAGAGATTTATATACGGACGGAACAATTAATATAAATCTCTGTAGAGCTAAAAAGCTTTTCCAGCACATAATGTTTTGCATTAGATCTTTTTCATACTTTCTCAAACTGTTAGTGAAGCAGCTAGTTGTTACGAATATTATTAATTTTTTTCACGCGGTTAGTGACATGATTTTTCAATATTCCTTTTTTTCACGCTGTTAATGACATAATTTTCAACATCATACACTGTTATTGCTCCATCATTTTAATGTTTTTGGTGCAATAGTACAAGTATTGTGATGTTCGTATGTTTTGTACTGTTACCTATCTTCTGCTGTTATTTTTTTCTCTTTTATCTTTTTGTAACTGCAAAGGCAGCACTGCCGAAAATTGTTCTGAAGAAGCTTCGCGGTTTAGGAAGCGAAACGTCAAACCAATAAATAAACTCATCAGCAGTACAAAGTCGTTTTGAATAACTATACCGATGAACGCAACGCGTCTGTTATTTTTATTGAAAACACTAAACTGTTATGACGTTGGCGAAAAAACATTCAAATATAATGTGCCCCAGCAGTTTGTAGAAATGCTGTTACTTCAGAACAAGCCATGGTTAGTTAGATTTAAAAAAAAAGAGCTATGTTTTTCTTGCCCAGTGTAGAGTGTGGTAAATTTAAGTTGAAACAAGCTTTTCAAATCGGCATGATTTTAGCATGTTGTAAAAAATCTAAAATCTGCGCCAGTTCTACTCTTAAGCTGATTAAAATGATGCTAAAATGCCAGGTAGCGCAAGCCTCTGCCACATGCATGCTTTATTAGAATCTGATTACGCGATTTTAACGTATATTTTGCACTTTTTAGCTTTGTGCCGTGGCCCAAAGTCGGGAGGTAAGGCACAATACTCCCACCCTAAATACGTCCCTGGATGTGCATGTCTTAATGGTCACAGCATATTAGTCACAGCTTGAAACCATTCAACAAGTGTTTTCGAAAGGTGTGGTTTGTTAATACCGAATTTTTATAAAAAGTTTTATTTTGTGATAAAATATGTAAGTATATTTCGATTGGTGCTTAGATATCTTTTAGTTGCCAGAAAGGAGAATTCGACCGGTTTTTCAACCGGCTTGACCGGCCGGTCGAAGAATCTCGACCCGACCAGCAACCCGACCGGCCGGTCGACCCGACCGGTTTCCACCTCTGATCTGCAAATAGAAACACTTTGTACTTTGTTTGGCATTCATCATTCCAGGTTAGTAGGCTATGTACTGCAGCTACTCCTGCAGCCTCGCAGTATTGCATTTCTAGCAGCCTGAAGAAGCAGCTGATAGAACTTTGCATATGAACAGTCAAGTTTCTTGTAGGTATTGCATGATTACTACAACCTTTTCTACTCTATCCTTTGAAGAGTTCCCGATTCGCTTTCTAAAAGTGCCATCTTTTAACAGGCTTTGAAGGTACTGGCTTTAATGGGTTGTGAGGGGAAATGAGAAATGGTTTGTGTTGAGAACGGGAAAAACGATCTAGTATAATGCGTCTTAGAGTTGGACCACTAATGCTAGCAACACAAAGAATAGCAAATGCTAAATCTGTGTTAGAGGATGTACTTCATCTTGATGGGCGGAAGCTGTCAGATTGCTTGGGACCGTAAAGTAGCGTTAAACCCTGAGAATGTTGCCCATTCTTCTAATGCGGTGCCTTCTTCATTAGTTAGTTTGTATCCCCATTCCACACTGACAGTTAAAACCCCCAGCATATAAATAGAAGGCGAGCTGTTTTTTGGGTATTGAGTTCTGGAGAAATCAAGATGATGGAGCCTTATGAACATTTACCACGGTTACTTCCTCAATGCAGGTTGAACTCCATTCCACTGTAGCTTCTAACGGAGAGGTGGCCATTGGTGTGTAGTTGGCAGTATAGTGAGCAAAAGATGCAAAGACCAGGAGTATTGCTGCTGGTATGAGCAGTTAGATTGTACTCTGCAATTTTAAGCTTATTTGCATCTTGGACGTGCGTTTCTTGAAACAGGATGGCTATTGGCTTCCGTTTTAGAGATGCTATGAGTTGTTCAACAACTATGGCTTTGTTCTTTCAAAAAATTTCGTCTACATTTAGTTTGCAACCTTCGTCTACAATAATTTTTAGGTTGACTATGGCTGAGCTGTAAAACCGAATTCGTTTCTGTTTCTTTTTTTTGTTAACTTTATTAAAATTTTTATCATTTTTTGATTATTTTTCTAATACTGCAAATATCTAATTTGGAAAAAGCCAGAGCTGAGTACCAAGAAGGGCCTAACTATAAGTTGGTGTTTTCGAGAAAAAGCCAAAAGAAAGATTTTTGTGTCTTTGTAGCTTAAGTTTCTTGTGCTGTGCAATAGAAAAAACGTGGTGGCGAGGTTAATAGAGTGGCCAGAGATTATCTTCAAAATATTTTAATCGTAATTAATAAAAATAAATATTGTTTGTTTGTTTATTTTACGAAAATGTTACTTAGGCCATTTTTGCACTAACTTTTTGCACAATTTTGAGCCAATGTTTTCGGTTTAGAAAGGCAAGTTTGGCAATTATCTTATTCTGTACAAGTGATTTGCTATTCGTATGCAGTGTAAAACGGCCAGAATCAAGGTATATCTCATATTTTGTCACTAAATCACGACTTACAAGAAATTTTATTAATTTTATAACCAAATACTGTTGAAATTTAAGTAGGTTCATTTACTTTTTCCATCGTTGCAGCTTTTCAATGGATAAAGTTTTAGTGTAATTGTTTAATTAAAAATTTAACAGAGTTCGCTTTGACTAGACGTCTTAAGTTTGTCGCTTAATCGAATTTGGTAATCTATACCGTTTGATAGTTTTGGCCCTAATAAAAAATTAACCAAATTAGACTTTAATAGGTAGACTTCCTGTATATTTCTGACTTAGTTTGCAAAAAATTACAAGCTCACAGGCAGAATAAAGTGAACGAAAAAGGAAAGAATGTCATAGGAGATTAGCAGAGCTTGCAAAATTTACACCATTAATTTCTTCTTTTTCTTCTTCCTGTATCTCATCAGATTTCAAGTGTAAGTAAAATGGTCGATTGTCTTGCTGATATCAAAGGTAGAAAATCCATCAAGTCTTTAAGTTTTTTTGCTCCTATTGGCAGTTGTTCGTTGTGCAATTGAGGAAAATCGACGGTTTCAACTCTATTAGCTTCTCTTCGTAAAACTGAGTAAGTGCTAACTTTGGATTCTTTTAGAAGTGAAGTCACATAATCCATCTTCCCTTTTTCGTTGCCATAAATTATTCTTCTCATCTTTAACCAGCCCACTGGTTCACTATCTTCATTCTTCAACCTATTTATCAAAACGCGGTCTGCTAAGAGATGCTTGGCGTTTTTGAAATCTGTTCGTTCCATGCTAACAACGTTTAGTTTCTTGCTTCGGTGAATAGATCGGATAGTTGTAATCTAATCACGTGGAATTTCGATAACAGCATTAGTACTTTTCTTAAGTTTTTCTATTATGGAGTCGACTTCCATATGGGTATGGCCTGGTTGAAGGTATGTATGGATAATTTTAATGCTTTTTGAATGCGCTACATGCTTAAGCATTGTGGATAATGGATAATTTCTGTTTTGACCTCCACATGAATCACTGTACTGTCTAATGTCCTTAATAGTTTGTGGCAAATTATCAATCCATTTCCAAAGACATGAGCCAACTTCTTGGGCCCCTCTACCAGCTATTGTATCGTTTCAAATAAAGGAACGGCCTTGATTACCACCTTGTTTAGTTGTCTCAAAAATGATTAGATTGTATACAGCTAAATTGCCGTTTGTAATACACTACTCCAGTTTTTAAGTGAGGACATGGCAATACTTTCTGCAAGTCAAAGCTTGCAGTAATACAATCATCTGAAGCTGCAGCTTAAGCTTTGTCTTTGCTTTTTTCATCGTAAGCCAATTCAGCCTTCGATAAGTGCTATTCTTTGCTTTAATTGCACTTTATTCTTCCTCTTCAGCAGAAATTATCGCAGCTTTGAAAATATCGCATTTCTCACAGGTGTTCTTGGAAGGAGGATGAAACGAAAAGTTATATTGCTCATTGAAGACCTTGCGATACATGTGTTTTTTTGTGGCTGTAGATAATTATTTTTGCTGCATTCAATGACATACAGGCGGTACATTTCAGATAAACAAAGTGATGGACACAAATATCTTTTGTCAGTGTCTTTGCGACTGTAGTAACTTCTGTAAGCAGGAAAGCTCTCGATATGCTTTTTTATGCAATCCAGGGCTTCTTTAGAAACATTTTGTTGTTGCCCATGTTTTCCTCTTTGGTCACCAATAATCATTCCTGTACTCTAGACCTTCTTGTTGCATATCACTTTAACTTGTTTGTGAGAAATTGAGAAGGTATTCAGAAACATTGACAAGCACACTTGATTTTCAGGTTTTTGATCTACCAGAAAATATTTGATTGATTTTGAACTTTTATTTCGATTTGCAGCAATTGGAGTTGAGCTTTGTTTTTGTGAAATTTGCAGTAGGCTTGATAAAACTTGATTCTGCTCTTCCAGAGGCCCGGGGGTCTGGGGGCGCGCTCGAAAATTTTGAATTTTTTTACAAAAATGACTTAATTTTAGGCCTATTTTGATTAAAAAATAATGCGTTTAAAACGTGGCTTAAGAATTGGCAGTGCAAACATGATTAAGCTAGTTGCATATATGGGCTGTTTGGGAGGTGGCTAATGGTAAAATTTTTGTTCTCTTATTTAGTTGCTGGTAAATCATAAAATCGAACAGTTCAACAAAAAAACTCACACGGAGTAATCTATTTCGTCTACAGTTTATAAAGAAAATTAATTGGGGGGGAGGGCTAATGAAGAGATTTGAGAGAAATGATTGGTAATTAACTAATACTGAATAACCCTCCCCTATTTCTTAGTTTATGGTATATTTGTTGATGACATCTATGTTTAGAATTTTTACACTTGGGATCAAATTTGATTGCGTATTTTTGACCATTTTCAAAGTTTTCATTTGTTTGTTAGTTTTATTTTTAACAAATTACCCCCCCCCCCTTAAATGTATGTTTTAAAAGATGTTTTAAATCACTATTTAGTCCACTCCAGTGCATTTAACAGTCTCAAAAGTGCTACAAACGTAGTGTTTTTCTCATTCTGCATTTTGGTCGACATGCCAATGGGGGGGGAGGGGGGCGATAGCCCCCGCCCCTCCCCCTGGCTAGGCTACTGCTATCATTTGGCGATATATTATTCTGGCCTACTTTCATTATCGCTCAAGACAAAAAATCATTCGAATTGTTCAAGACAGCAGCTTAGCGTTTCGAGGTAAAAAACCCGAAATCATTCGAGCATGCTAAACTGCAGCAATTAAAAGAAAAAGCTGCCTTTTTCGATAACCGCTGTAACAAAATTTTCATCAATGCTTAAAATGTGCTTTTCATTTTTAGTGCAATAAGGGCCTAACTTCAGTTAAGCCCTTCTTGCACTAAATCT
This sequence comes from Trididemnum nubilum, assembly GCA_963965965.1. Taxonomy (NCBI): domain Eukaryota; kingdom Metazoa; phylum Chordata; class Ascidiacea; order Aplousobranchia; family Didemnidae; genus Trididemnum; species Trididemnum nubilum. Next base: position 21,534,823 of record OZ014487.1, read on the forward strand.
TCAAGCAAAAATTGACTTAGGCCCTAATGAAACTTTCAAATAACAGCAAAAGCACTTGAGATAGAAGTTAGTCCCTTCTTGTACTGATAGTTTAAAAAGTGTTTTGTAGCATGTTGCCAATTTTTAAAATTGGCAAAAATGGATTTAGGCCTCAGCCCTGGAAATGCACTGAAAAAAAAAAAAAAAACGGCGTTGCTACTCAGCATACTTATAGGTAGGTTTGGGACCGAAAGCAAATGTTGCAGAAACTTATTTTGATTAAGAAACTGGCCTAGCCATGCGTAGTCGGGTAATTCAAAACAAATTAAATGAATAATTAGAAAACATTCAAAAAAATGATCAAAGACGTCTATGAGGACTCCACTGGTAATTGCAACAAAGCAAGCAACAATATGAGACACAATTTTGTAGAACAACTTTCTCCACTTCGGTCATTTAGACTAGGATGGGCATTAAAAAGGCAACTGCTAAAGATTTGCTTCAAGATTTGCTATCATGTACTATAAGATTTTAAACAGCAGCTGGTTGTAAGTTTTCATCTTGACATTTTGTCAAAAATAAACGAAAAATTATTTTTCATCAGATTTTAAATTTTGGCCGAAATTTGGAAATTTGCCCAGGGCTAACAGTTTATTTAAACATTATCTCTTTGCAATTTGTTTTGTTATTAAAGTTTGAATAAACTGTTTAAAATAAATTAGAACAAATTCATTGTATTTTAGAATATACTAATTTTGTCGTTATTTGTTTCATTAATTTATGTTGAATAAAGGTAGCTGTGTTGCCCTATGACGAGGAGATGGTCACCGCAAATTCGTTACACGCTTCGGTATAGTACAGCAAGTACCCAGTACAATGAAAGGTATGATTCGCCAGTTTATCAAATAGATCTACGTTTGTGTAATTTTTTTTTCGTTGGCTAAATGATCAAATTAGAAGCATATGAGTGCGGTGCAGCTTTCGACGCTTCCGCAAGAAATCCAGCTTAGTATATTTTCACTCGCTTCAAACTTCCGCTTCCATGCGATAACTTACCGCTATGGGGAAGTGCTAGAAGGTAATGTAGAACTCTAACGCCCGCTTGTGCCACTTTAATTGTTTTGGCCAGTTTTATTTCAATGAGGAACCAGTACGTACTGACCCTAATAAAGAATTAATTTATTTTCAGAAATCTCGTTACAACTCAAAGTTTTTGTGGTATTGTACTAGCCCAACGGAACCACCTCAGGCAAGCCTTTAGGCGAAAATGGTAGTTATCAACAATCTGGTTAATGTAAAAATGACGCACTGACAATAAAATCAACCGTATGTCAAAATGTGACTGGGTGGGGCTTTTGCTTGCATCTGCAAGCACGTCATAAGGAAGTGATTATGTTACGTCATATTACCGGCTCTGGAACTTTTATACATCTTAGTCGGGCCAACGTTGCTACCCCTCGTTGAGACTTTAAGTACTAATTGGTGCGTAATTCTTTGATTGGCAATGTGACAAGACGCCCACAATTTTGGATGGATTTATTGCAGAAAAATTTGTTCACTTACAGCCGTTAAATTTGTTCACTTACTTACTTTTGATTGAAAGTTATGCAAGATTTGATTTTGCGTAAATGCTTCGACCAATTGAAACTAATTATTTTATCCTTTTATGTGTGTAGTACGCACTTTCACTTTACTTCTATATTAGGTTAGTTGAAAAAAGGACTTAGAATATTAATGCACACCCATCAACAAGATACATGCTCTAGGATTTATCCACGATAAAATCACATTTGAATAATTACAAGATTTGGTTTTGCGTGCAATACTTCTCTCAATTATAGAAATTGATTATTTTAACCTTTTAAGTATGCGGCAGTTTACGTATATGATAATTTATTAAAAAAAACACTTTGTTTATCAGCACCCATCATTACAAAAACATGCCCCTAAGTTTATTCATGCTATCATCTCTTACCGGGATCGACATTTGGTTATTGGGCTAAACCTAAAACACCTTAAGGTACTTTAATATCAATGCTTAGTTTTAAGTAAGTTGTTGATCTGTATTTTGTTACTGCTGAAAGTGATACGTTTCGTACTAAGTGAAAAGCTTTTTTTTTGCTTAAAATGCTAATTACTCGATGCATTTTTTTCTGCGGCTTTGACTTCCTGTTCTTGTTTACTCGAAAAAATTCTAACACTAAAGTACAGTGACACAGACCAAGACAGTGCATACGAATACTTTTTTAAGTTGGTGGTATTACCAGGTTCATTGGATCTCTCGTAGCTTGTCTAGTATCAGGGATTTTTCGTAGCTTGTCTAGCAATGCCTAATCACGAAAGGATTTCTCATTTGGCTGTTTTTGTATTTTCGTAGGTTTTCAATTCTTTTCTCTACAAGCAACTTTTGAATAATTGGTATTGTAACTTGTTATATAATTCTACGTTTTCAAAAAGCCTGTTTCAGAAAAAAAAAAGGTCTTAGATATGGCAATGACTTTTCATGAGTGGTTTTCAATTCTGAAAAAAAAATTTTATTTTTGAAATTTTTGGCCAACAACACAAACACTTTGCATTGAAAAGTATATTCAAGAGCCAAATTAATGTAATTTTGCAATAAAAATTTATTTTAAAAATGCCGAAGCAATGAAGGGTAGCGGAATTGTTGTTGAACAAACCATTTTAATTTGAATGGCTGCTGAACAAAAAGAATTCCTTCAGCACAATATCAGTTCGGAAATTTTCTTCTGTCTCCGATTCATGCATTTTCTGTACTCTGTTTAAGAAATTTCCGTTGTTCATGAATCGCATTTTAACGTTTGTGTGGTTGAATTGAGATATGAAATTGAGATATGAATTTTATACAGAACAGCATTGTTAAGTTTGCACGGACATTCGATTGATTTGGACAAAACAAAAACCTCCACACGCCACTTTTTTTTTGTTATAAAAGTCATAATTTAGCAAATTTTTAATGCAATAAAAGTCACATAACTAATTTTTTGAATAGATTTTGGAACAAAAGTGCAAAGTCTGTTCATGACTAAGTGCAAAGTTTCATGTCAGACAAGAACGTTGCCAGGATTCTACATTTCCTCAATTCACCTATTTGAACTCCTTGACTTTTTCAGTCGGAATAAAATTTAACGGATCTGTCAATCACCTGCCAATAACATTTTCGTGCACCGAAAAGGTAAATTGCTTCTACGCAAAAGCAGTAAAGCAGTGATTGGTATAAGCAACTTTAAAAAGAAAAAAAAGGTCTTGTTGTAGTTGCATATTTATTCTCCTGTCATCGGACAGCATCAGGTGCTGACTATTAGATGGAAACGCATTTTTCTATTTCGACAACCTTTTTTTCATAGCGATAACTCGTATTTCATGTTTGGAGGAATCCGCACCTTTGCTGACTGTAGAGGATTTCAGTGCTCCAATGTTTCTCTGGATTTCTTCGAATTTTAGTTCTCTGAATCTGCTGCTTATTTGAAGCCACCAAACGGAGATAATCACCGTTAAGCGTTTTATCTTAGAACCCAATAGTCTGACTTGGACTCGTGTTAAACCCAGATCGTGCGATCATGTCGTCAAAAACGATGCCTTGATCATCTCAGCCACGTAGTCGACTTTGTACCCTCTCCGACATGCACTTAAGAATTGAGCTGGCATGTGGAAATAAGACTTAGATTTGCTTTCAAATTTTTCCAGTTCTCGTTATGCCTGGGACAATTACATTATTATTTTCTTTTTCGATCAACAAAACTGGTAGCCACACAAATAACATCTACAACAGTGAAGACAAATAAAAAGTATCTGCTATTAATCTTTTGTTCTGATTGCAACAAAATTGTCCGTATCGCAGCATAGCTAATAGATTAAACAATGATTGCAGACTTTCTATTTTGTAACTGGTTTTTATCCAAAAATACAACAATGCGATGTTTTTGAACTACTTCTACAAACGCTTAGCGAATACATTAACAACTACTACGCTGACCAATTGCGCAATCGAACAGGTCATGCTTTCAAAAGGGTGAAATCGCTTGTTGCATATTAGTGCAGTGATTGCGCAATATGATCGGTAATCAAAAATTTGCTTAAAGTTTTAATTCTGGAAACGTTCAGTAGCTTAGCATGATATTTGATAGCAATTTGAGAATTTGAAATTGACCTTTGCCCTTTTTATGATAACAAGTATGCTTAAGCAACTAAACCATAGAGGAAAAGCAGTTAAAAAATTCTGCAATATCATCTTAGGTCACATCACGCAAGAATAGTTCCTAATGCGCCAACAATCAAATAATATGTCGTCACAAAAAAAGAAAGTCATGTCTCTATTGCGGGTGAAAAATATTTTTGAACTGTACGTAAACGGCCAGCAGACTATACGCGACTTTAAAGAAATATAGGAAAGTTTCCAAATCTTATTTAGTGAGCTCAGACATGTGTTTGTCAGAGGATTTTCTGGGAGTAAAAAACGTGACAATAGTTGGAATATTCTTGCATCTAATTATAAACGTAGTTTAATGCTTAATGCGAAAAACTGAGTAGCTGCAAAACAAATTCAAAACAAAGACAAAAAAGGCAACGTGCATTCTAGTTTTAGCTGCTTATTGTATTGTTTATCATTTCAGAGTTTCACAGCAATTTATAGCAAGAGTTAAAAAGGTTGTATGTGAAATCGGTTAACTTGCCAGTAGATTGCAAATGAGATAATTCAAAAAAAAATTTTTTTCCAAGCACTTTAATTTAAATTTTTAGGAAATACAGTAGTGCTTAATTGGAAAAAAATTGAACTAGGTTAAAGTTGAGATTGGAAATAATGTTGCTTGATGAAAGCTTTCAATGAATTAAGCTTACCTAAATTTACAAACATAGTGCTCTGAAACTTGTAGTTATTTTCAGAAAAAAAATCAAAAAAAAAAGCAGCAGCAACAATTTGAAAGAAAGCCAGCGAATAAACATAAAGTTCTGAAGGAAAAACAATACGGAATTATTGCAAATAATAGCGTAATAAATTGTTTGGAATTTTGATCAATTCAAATTAAATTTTCTATTGGAATGGACATTCCACCTAATCTGTCAAAGATTTATTTATCTATTTTACGTCGAAGATTGCTGTGTCTTGTTTTCGTTTTTTTTTTTTTTTGCATTCATTTGGTAAAACGTTTGAATCTAATTGAATTAGATCACGAAGCTTTGTTGTTTTTTGTGGTAATGACAGTGCCGATGCTATTTTTTTCGCAATTAAACTTTCTTTCCACTGAAAATAACATACTGTAGGATCTGAAAATGAGCCAGTGGCCACCTTGGAAATATTTGGGGATTCGTGTGGTTCAAGTGACATTAAAGCCCCAACCCATAGAAATAGGTAAGGAATTTTTTGGCTGCAATCTCATTTTCAATATTGAATGCAGACCGTTGGAATATTAGTACAATACTTTGATGTTTCGTAAGAAAGATGCTAGTGTATTTTGCGAGCTGTATTTTTTTCCTGGTTATTGCTCCTACCAATTCTCAAGATTGTCCATGCGACAATCCAAACACTGCTGGAGGTAATTGGACCAGTGACCTCCGTCCAGTTGGCGCTTGCACTGGAGAATGCAACAATGGAAAAATGACTATGTACAGACTTTGTAGCTACCTGTCTGATGGGAGAACAAATACAATTCCTTGTACATTTGCGAGCAACTGTACAAACGAAGCAACCTGTGAGGGAAGTTGGACATCATGGAGTTATGTGGGGAGGTGCTCTAATACCACGTGTATGACAAACCAATTAAGAAATTGCTATATGGTAAGTAAAATCAGTATTAAGTCAAAAACACATTGAAAATTGCCTAGTGGGAAATACTGTATGTCTACGTAGTTATAAGTTGTTGCTATTTTTGCTGAAGTTGCATGTTTATCCTAATGTCACCGGACAGCGTCAGATGCTGACTATTAGATGATAACTTATTTTTCATTACAATAATTATTTTTTGTTTTGAGGAATCCACACTCTTGCTTACTGCAGAAGTTTCCAGTACTCCAATGTTTCTCTGGATTTCTTCCAATTATTGTCCTCTGATTTTGCTGCTTGTTTGAAGCCACCAAACAGACGTAATCATCGTAAAAAGTCTTATTTAAAGACGCAACAACGCAACCAGGGTATGGGTTAAACCCAAATCATACCATCAGGGTCATCGTAACACAACCTCTTTACCCACTCGGCCACGCTGCAAGCGCCAAATTCTTTTTTCAACAAAGTGAGTTCATTTACATCCAATTAATACTGTTTATCTCGCAATCAAGCGCACTTTTGCTTCTATTTTTACCAACGATCACAGTTTATTAAGCTGAAATTTAGGACGGCCTCACCAAAATTTCTATCCCTTGGTTGTTACCATTTCACTGATTTTCATTACGTTGCTAGCGTTGTATTGTTCTTTACGTTCTTAACAGTAGCAGTATCAGTAGCATTATCCTAGTTTAATTATTCGTCTTCATTTGCCCTAATATACACTAATAAAAAGAACCATCATAAAGGCAAAAAGATTTGAAAAATTTTGAATCATTTATACAATTGCGAACTGGAAGTTTGGAAAGAGACTTTCTCGGTCAATAAGTCATGCATATACCTGATTTGATTGTAAATAATTTTCATTACAAAGACTGGTAGATTTTAATGACCAGGTTAAATAGTGAATAATTTACTAGAATTATTTCAAACAAAAAATCAGTTTACTTTTCTAGATTAGTTTGCATTAAATGTGCTTAATTTGAATGAACTTCAGATGTTATCTTAGGCAACTCTTAATGTCTTAGGCAATTCTTAATGTTTTGATTCTTGATTCCAAATTTTTATGCTCCTTGGTGTTAAATATTTGGATAAATTTAATGATTTTAAAGCGGTGAATAATATTGAACTCGTTTATAACGGGAAATATAATATAAATTTTTGATAACTTTGCAGCCATCTATTTCAAATTCATAACTTGTTTCATAACGATAAAACTTTTTTCATTTTCTAATAAAAAGTTAATGTCGTAATGTTTCGGCAAGTGTTATTGAAACATTATTAAGGTCACGTGTATTGATTTTTGTGAATTAGGTAGATCCAATCACATCACAACAATATCGCACTGTTCAATGTGCTGGATCAAATGGAAAAGAAGAAGAAAGTAGGATGGTGCCATGCAGATCAAGGCAACGTTGCAAGTAAGTATTGTAAATCAGTTTAATTTTGACAAGCAAAGTTGAAAACAAAATACGTTTGTTTACTTGTTTATACTAAGGTTTACAAATGCTGGTCTGGCAACGAGACTAACTCTAAATACTTTTTTGAAACTATTTTTCACCAAAAAAAAAACAAAAATAAAAGCATGATGTGAATCATTTTTTTACTAAGAAATTGAAGTTTCAAAACTAGGTTTTACATTGTGCAATGTGTTTTTCTCATTTTAACGTTCTATTTCTTATTGCTAATCCGAAGCCGAATGTGAAAACACACAAAAATAGTACTATTGTAAAGCCAAACCGAGTTGAGGAAAAAAAGAGCTTTCATAATCTGTTGTGATTAATATTGTAGCTGTCTCAAAGCAAGAAGGCTATTACTGTCTAAAAATGTATATCCTTTGGCGACAAAATTAAATTTACATTCTTTTTAGTGAAATTTAAAAAAACTTGAACATTGCATGATTAACAAGATGCAAGGATTGAACTATCAACTGTATCAAAAGCTTTTTCAGGTGCAACAAGAGCAATAAATTTAACATTACGAAAAAAGACTTGTTACTTTGCTACCAATAAAAAGATTTTTAAGAATCCCTTTTCTTCCAGTTTATGTTTCGCTAAAATAGATGAACAACAAAGAAATAACAAAACACCCATAAGAAATTTTGTAACGTGCATATTTTGGAATGAAAGTAATATTTTCGTGATTAAATCTAGCTTATATTCGCATCACGAAACAATGAGTAATTACTTACAAAAACTCCGATAAAATTAATTAAGATTGTCTTTTAATGACTCAATAATGGTCTTTATACAATGAGCTTTGTGATGGATAGCAGCTAAAAGATAATTATGGAATAAATGTTTAAGCAACAATTAAGATTGCAAAAGCAGCATAAAAACTTTTCAAGATGTAACCAACAATAAATCAAAATAGGGCATTAGCGTAACGTGCTCTTGAATAGGAGTTTTTATGAGTAGTTTGAAACAGTGGGTAGCAGTTTGATTCCCAAAAAGGTCAAAAATTCGAATTGAACATAATAAATCATTTTAATTGGCAATACAGTCATGCAATAATGATGTTGCATGTTCTGTACTGTAAATGGTAACATCAGTGTATTGAAAACCCCAATTCATTTTGTACTTTAAAATACAAAAATTAGGCTAATATTTTGTGGCCACTGACACATGTGCTGTTGTTTTCGAAACAAATGTATCTCAAATTTTGAAAGTTTTGATACCAACAATCTCCTTGTATTGTAAATTAATTTTCAACGTGAAGTCATTGGATATCAAATATCTACGTAGCGTTTTTGTTGTTACTTCAATTTTATTATTTATTTTAGAACAACAACGCCAACAACAACAACACCAGCAACAACAACAACACCAACAACAACAACAACAAGGCCAACAACAACAGCAAGGCCAACAACAACAATTTCTACTGCCTCTAGTTCTGCAACAACTATTAGCACAATAGAAACTGCTAACATTACACAATCTAGTCAATCTGAAATTACATTTACAAGATCATCTTTTACATCATCAAATGGCGACGAAGTGACCACTACCAGTTACTCACCAATAATTACAACAACAGCAGTATCTCTAATAGACATAATAGCAAGTAATATATATGAGATTAGGAAGTACAGTTAATTTTAAATAAAATGCATTGTAATATAGCAAAAAAAAAAAAATTAAAAAATGTACTTCATTAATAGAGTCTTGGAAATGGATCTCCACTTACTGTAACTTCGATGTCTAAATTTCTAACAAAATTTTGAGAATTTTTGCTTTGAAGTTTTGTTATCTAACTGCTTCAAAACCGCAAACTGTTATGTTTACGTGTTTTACTTAGCACTAAAATTTGTTACATTCTTTTACGTGACAAGAAAACTTTTGTTAAATGGTAGCAATAAATTTATTTTAACCATAAATTAATTAGCACTGTTTGCCTGTAATATAGACTGCTTATTGGATCATAAAAAAAAACAGAATTATTTTAACCTTAAAACTGAAGTATTTATTTTAGAATGGTTGGTAAGCTTAATTTTTGTTTTTTTGGCAATTTTTAATGTGTTGTATGTGTTCTAGCAACCACAACTTCTTCGGGATCTCAAATACCAGTTCTCTCCAGTTCAACCGCAGAACTGACCCTTCCTCTTGTGCTTTGTTCGGTAGCGGTAATATGCGTAGCTGTAATTATTTCATTTGTTATCATCTTCAAAAGAAGACCACCCGATCACATGCAGCAGTAAGTGCTTTTTGTACTTTTCTATCATTTGTCATTGTCATGACTATGCGGTAACTTCTTCCATTGTTAGTTAAAAACTGCTTCCGTTATTACAAACCTTGAATCTGTCAAAGATGACATGCATATTTTGTATAAGGCAAATCGTGAATATTTTTGGACCAGTCATGTAAAGTATTTGTTGGATTCGACTAAAAAAGCATCTTTTAATGTCAGAAAAGCTCATTCTTCAGCAAATCTCATTTCCATAGGAATTTAGCTGCTGCGAATTAGTGTCTGGGCTGATATGAAATTACAGCAAGGTCTCGAAAAAGGTAAAGACAACAAATTGCAATCTTCTGCTGTTATCATGTCATTTAACCGCCACAGCAGCCAAATATTTGCTGGAATTCAAAAAAATTGGCGTTTTTCCTAATTTCAATTCAAGATTGGTTGTGTCCTAAAATAACATTTAAAAACCTCAACGTAATTGTTGATACAATTTTCAAATCATTAACTAATGAAGCGTTTTTGCAAAAAAGATAAACACTCCAAAACGTGACAAAAACTGCTCTGGTATTGTAATTTTGTCAAATAATGGCCAGGTACAAGACAGAACTTGGCAAAAACAGGAAAACACCGTCCAAACATAAGACAACAAGTGTTTCAGCAGTTACCGCCAGGCCGATAATACTGTAATTGCAAAATAGAATGTTTTGATATACGGTAATCGCAACTACTGTATTGTAAATTACAAGAGCAAAAGACAAAACCTGATTACCTTTAAAAGAAAATAGCATGTGTTTTGTGCTCTCAATTCCTTTCTTGAAATTTGTGGCAAACTGGTAATGCTAAAAGGTGTATATTACAATGTTACAATATTTTTCCTGCTGTTGTATGCTGTTTTATAGACAATCAAAAAGAACAAAATTAAAGTTTTATGCAATGTAATCTGTTTTATTCCAAAACAAATTCAAATTTCTAATTATTACAGTAGCGTCCTAGTTTCGTCAAATACAAAAGACAACAACAACGACGATGAAGAGAAGAAAGTGTCCCATAATTACGAAGTCGTAGGACCAGCTTTGCCGCCTTCCAGAAAGTCTAGAGCAAACACGGAAACAAAAAACGAAGACCTCTCACTTAGTGTGCCTAATGTCCTTTACTCAAAGGAAGGAAATGATGCCAGTGGTAAGTACTTTAGCAATGCAATATTGAATTTGGCAGGCTTAGGGTAAGCTTTTTTAAGTATGCTCCTCAAATCAATAAGCGGGTACTGAAGTTGAATGTAATATCCATTGCCCAATTTGGTATTTACAGTACTCATTTAAATAATTCTTCAAACTACTTTAGTTTTTTTTTTTGCTTAATCAATTAAATCAAAATTTGCCAAAAAAATATACAATAACAAACATCAAGAAAAAAATTGTGATAGTACTGCAGGGACTTTATTAAAGGTTATAATTTAACTACTAAGAGAACTGCTATTATTGAAAACACGGCAAACATTTGAAGTTCACGATCAATGTCACGGTACTTTTAAAAATAAATCAAATCTTAGCAATGTTAAATATTTAAGAATGCATTGATCTTTTTGTTTCGGACAAAAGTTCATAGCACTTGCATAGCGACATTGATCATAATTAATTGCGTTGGATTGATGCTTATCAATGTACGGTGTTATCATTCGGTATTAAACAACTAATTAGTTTTGTCCATGATCCAAATTTTAAATGTGGCAATTTCCCTAACCTTTGCTATTTTGATGATTTTCCATCCAATTACTTTCACGGCAAAAGAAAATACCATAAAAGTCATTTTGGTCCACGGGAATCAGTCAAATCTACTGCTGGGCTAATGATTACGTTAGTTTGTCGTGAGAATTTGCAATTAACACTTAAATATGCTGTTTTAAACTATAATGTAAATGTTTAAAATTTTACTTGAGCTAAATAGTCCTGAATACAATTTATTTAAAACGATGCTAGTTATTACAGTATATAATATATTTTGGATCACTACTCACCAAAGTCGTAAGTCGGGCTATGTTTTTCGGGTTGGGTTCGAGCTTAAAATTGACGAAATTGCTGACTTAATTCAGGCGTGATATGTGCTTTGTGTTTTAGTTAGCTTTAAAAGCATAATCAAAGTGACTTTGCAGCACGGAATCAAGACTCAATTTAGGAATCAATACAACAACCAGTACACAATTATTATTATTGCCTCGCAATTCAGCAATACGTTGTTCTGTTTAGTCACAGCAGACTAAACTTACAAAATAAAAAAGCAAATATCCGTGTACGTTTTTTGAACGTAATTTAATTTTCGGGATTTTTCGGACATGGTCTTGGCCTTAAACCATTTTTCGGTTTCGGGCCGGATTAGGCTAACATTTTTGGGTTCGGGCTTGAACTTGTACATCCGTTTACAACTCTGCTACTCACAGTTTAGTGTAACTTTGCAGCACGAAAGCTATCTTGTTTTCATAACATTTTTACTTTAGTTCACCCCTATACATAAACTTTGCTTGCATGCAAAACTCTTATTAGCATTAATTTTTAAGGGATAATTTAGCACAGCTTTTGCATACAAGCATTCTTTGCACCATCACAACATAAATCGTGACAATTTTATGGAAATGATGTCATAAATCTTTTGTTTACATAGGTTGATTACTAGAAGTGTATAAAACAATATAATTCAATACCTTGCTTCAAACATCTTCTTCCATTTAAATCAGCAAAATTGAAGCATTTAAAATCATGCCAGAAAACAGACTTCAACAAAAAATTTGGCAAAGTCTGCGGTAAGTTAAGCAGTATCCCTAATCGAACCACTTTAACGTGACAATTGTTGAAGATCATTATCTCCAACATCAGGTTGTATTAGGTCAAAGGATATTGTCTGAAACAAATCGACACGACTAAAATGTAACCCAAAACGCAAAACTTGTGATAAAACAGTTTCACATATCCAGTCAAGAAACAAAATTCGTTGTCAAATAATGATAATTTAAACCTCGTTAGTGCAGTTTTACCCTTATTTTACGCATGATTATCACGTTGAAGCAAGTATAAATAGCATTCAGCAAAAACAGTGCAGACATACTTACAATAGCATCAGTTTTACCGCGCTGAAGATTTTTTGTTTTTGATGTAAAGAAAAAGATGCAAAAGGAGTTGTCCGAAATTGTCTTTTCATTGGTACTCTCACTAGTCTTAATTGAATGCTACTGACACTACTTAAGATATGAAACAAACTGCTATCAGAAAATATTGCGAAAACATGGCGTGGTAAAAATAACTTTTGTAAATCGTAGTGATTTAGCTTCTGACACTCAATTCTTTTCAGAGTTGACGTTGATGAGAGAATTCTAGAAAAGCTGGGTATTGCTTTTTTCTTTTTTGATCTTTACAACTTCAGCTGACTTTTAAAAAATATTGCTATGATGTTAGCAGCCACCCGCACAAAATTACCGAACCAGAATCGGTGAAAAAAAGTTTAAAACATGCCACTTATTACGGTAAAATTCTCATTAGTTTAAAAAGACTAGCATAATTCAAAATGTGAATGTGCAAAAAGCTGCTAAGGCTAAGTTTAAGAACACATTTTATGTTATCATTCATTATTAAACTTACCCTCTCCCATAAAAGAACAAGTAAAAACAATCAAACTAAAAATCCATAAAGTTTCGTTTACAGAAATACATTATAATTATATGATACTGATTTCGTTTGGGTATAGAATTTCAAATACCTGCTAAAAAATCTGGATACCATAAATTGTTAGTCAGTTATCTCTTTCGAATTTTGACCTAATGACGTCAAGGCAGAGTTTAGCTAAATCAATGACAAGTTGTATAAAGTCTTGAAAGTATCAAAACAATAAGCAGACAATATCATACATGCACGGCAACGTTCTTTTGGTGCAATACCAAAAAGATGTTACGTCATTTCAAGCTTGTATTATATTAAATGACAGTAAAACCGCCGAGACAGACAAAAATGTTTCTTGCTGTAGTAATTTTTGTTTATTAGCTTGTGACCAAAGTTACGTTTTGGCAATATGACAAAATGGCTTCGTATAATCATCCCTATCAGTTCTTTAATGCCGTGCCATCGCATCCCTTTAATTAATTTAAAATATGTCACAAAATTAATTACCAATACGTGGCGATTTCCTGCAATTTTACTGGACACATAAAGTTTATTCAATTTACGACATAACATCTTCTACTCTTTCAATCAATTTTGAAAAAAACTTCTGCAGTATAAAGGAGATAATTTTTGCAAAAGTCTACCTCTTCAAGAACAACGTACTGCTCAGTTCAACACAGCTACCATGTTCCAGAAGCAGTGGCTTTAAGAAAAAGCACTTAATTTAACTAACTTGAACTTGAACTTAATTAGTCAAATTAAGTTTGATACCTTTAAGAATAGGTTTTAGTGATTAACTCTTTAGATTGAGTAGATCACCAAAAATTGTGGGGTCTGGTACCTCTTTCCAATTTTTGAAAGAAAAACTGTTAGATGTTTCAAAAGAACAGCAAAAATATTTTCATATCGTAAGCGTCTTGCATTTAATGTTAGCGCAAAAATAAGTAAAAGGTTAAAACTATTCACATTAATCTTCAAAAGAAAGTGAAGTAAAACATACAACTTGCTAATAAGACGATCGAGAAAGCAAATTGAAAACATTGCTTTAGTTCTGCACGAGTACAGTACATACAACTGAAGTGACGATCGAGACTATCAAGTAAAACAGACAACTGATATGACAATCGAGAAAGCAAATTGAAAATGTTGTTTTAGTTCTGCGCGACTACAGTACATATGAAATAAAAAAAAATTAAAAAAGTACTAAAAAAAGTTATAAAATTCATTTGTATAAAGTGGTACATCTGGCGCTGTTATCTTATTTGCAACTTTAGAAACATTTTACAGGAGAGCATATGCTTGAGCTTTGATAAAAATTTGGGGGCAAACAGGGCTGGCTTTTATGCTCTATCCATCTTTCATGCTATAAAACTAAAATTCGTACATGCGGTTTGCAACTTTTTAGTTTGAAATACAGTCCTTTTGAATTTGCGCTCAGTTATTTTAAACCTCTAATTATAGAAATTCACTCAAATCGGAAAGCTCAAGTACGCTCTTAGTGATAACGGTTTTCGAAACGTATTTAATTATTTCATTACTTTAAGGGCAAAACGTGCTAATTTTTGCTGTTGGACGTTTTGACTTAAACCAAAGTGCCATTAATTTTCATTAGGAGCCATGAAATGTCAATTAAAGTGGTTTTAGCCGAGGTTCTTGATCCAGTAGAAGTCTCTTGTTGAATTTGGTCACAAATTGAGCTCAGGTCTATTTTGGGTCTCATTAATTATAAAAGCCTGCTTCCTCACTTTACATTCTATTACGAAATCCTTTGCAATTTTAGCCTTACTTACAGCTTTCACTGCTCGGTTATTTTAAAGTTTTCATATTAAAATTTTTATTTCATACGCCGCAACAAAGGTAACACACTCGGATTAAAAAATATTTACTTTGGATTTTTCGGTTAGTTTAGTTAAAAAAGTGTTTAGACACAATACAGCTTTTGCACGAAATTTTGTGTTTTTCAGAGCACAAAAAATACTGCAATGCAGCAAGAAATGAACAAAACACAATATAAACATTATAACATCATACCACATTCAGTAGTACATAAACAACAATACTAACGCATAAATTAGGAATTTTTACGACTTGATAATTCTGAAATTGCAAAAACATTTTTAGGTTAGTAATCGAAGTTTCTAAAAGTATTTTTAAATTTTTGAAACGGCTATGCGTGTAGGCTTAGTACTTCATAACTTTGCTAGCACGCAATTCAAATATTGTATGTTTGTTGCAACAGTTATTCCTTATATGGTATCTAATTTTAGATCGACATTATACAATATAATGTGTAAGCTCTCTTCGTTGCACCATTTAAGTAGTAGAAGCAAGAAAGCTCATTAATCAACTGGGGCTGCTCAAAGGAAGTTATGCATTCGGACAATGCTTCCAATAGCAATTCATAACAATCAAAGATTTCAATATGTCCCACGTTTTTGCACGCAGTTGCACACGAGATTTCACTGACATTACTCAAACACTCTTGAAAACGAATTTTTCAAGTACCGAAAACTTTAGCTTGTGACGACAAATTTTACGTTAACTTTTTCAAATGGTCGTTTACCCTGTGTATAGATTTATTATACTGTGCCAACAACACTTAAAATGCATAATAGTTTCATAGCTGTTTTGCATAACAGTTTAATTGATCTATATATAACAGTCCTTTATAAGCTTTAAAAATTTGTATGCTAAGGTACGTATTCAAATTTTACGTAGATTTTTTCCTTTGCTGATATTTAAAGTCAGAATTAAAAAAATCTGATCAGCGATCAAAAATATTCACTAAGAATGTTTAGCTTGGAAAAAAATTTGGCTTACTTTAAAATTTCATGCATTAAAAGAACTACTCAATATATTAGTGTTAGTCTGTTGCATAGAAATGATAATGATAAGAATATTAATTAATAACAATATTGTATATAGTCATCAACAAAGCGCAGTTTCCCTCAAGGTTGCAGATTCAATGCCCTGTAGAGAAAAAAGTCATTTCAGCTCATTAAATCACAGGCAGCAAAAGTTTGGTACACTGCAATTGGTATTTGATACACTTGAGAAACAAAATAATAATCTAAATGAACACAGTTCTCTAAATACCATCAAGTTTTTATCTATAATTCCAATAGTATAGCGTGTTCCAAAATAAGTACTTATGTAGCGTCACCTCAATTGTATTTTGTCCGAAAATTGATGAACAGTATTTCATACATTCAATCAATCGCAATAATCACGCCAAACTACAAGACTTCCTTTGTCTAGAGTGTGTTCTCAATTCTGCTACATCAATATTTTCTCGAAATTTGCAATAGCATTGCTGTTTTTTTTAGCTTCTCTCAAAGAGCTGCTCTCAATTATTCCATATCAATACTTTCTCGAAATTTCCTGTAACATTGTTATTTTTTAGCTTCTCTCAAATGTGCTACAACATCTACAATGGAGGATGAGTACGACGACCCTGATTACCTAACTCCTCTAAACACAGCAGCTCCAAAAGAACAGAAGAAGGCCCCAGCATCGCAGTTACGACCAGGGCCGAAGCAATTGATCACTCTCAATGGTGTACATGGAAACTCTATAACTGAAAACAGTGCCCCACTGAAACCAATGCAAAAAAAGAACAGAAGCTCCCCCAAAATGCATAATGTCTTGCCAACAAAGGCACCAATCCATCAGGAAGACTTACAAGAACCAGCTAAACATCTTGCAGCACAAAACGGCCAAATCCGTGCTTTATCAGCAGAAGTTCGATCTGAATCAGCACATTTACAAC
The DNA here is from genome assembly GCA_963965965.1 of Trididemnum nubilum. Lineage (NCBI taxonomy): Eukaryota > Metazoa > Chordata > Ascidiacea > Aplousobranchia > Didemnidae > Trididemnum > Trididemnum nubilum. Next base: position 21,551,675 of record OZ014487.1, read on the forward strand.
GATTTCAGGAAAAATTGCAAGGATTAGCTGAAACCTCAGTTACCCAAAATGACCATATTAGAGCTTTATCAGCTGAAATTCGATCGAAACCAGTCGAAAATAGCATAACTTTGGATGAAATACCCAAACCAAAAGATTTCACGTCAGATAAAGATAGTGCCGGCTATTCTGACTTAAATGAAATTTTGCTCAGGCAAAACCAAAATTCAGTTCCCAAGAAAGAAACCCCTGTTGAAGGGGATTATGTAAAAGATATTTCGAGACTAATGAAGCCCAAATTCCCTCCTAAGAAGAACAGTAACACTCAATTATCTGACTTGGGCTATGTGACGATTGAACAATTGAAGAGTAGAAATCTCATTTGAACAATTCGGTGATATAGTAGTGCTTGGATTTGCTTCGTGTTCAATCCTAATTGTGCGCATTTTGATCAGAAAATTAGTCCTACAGTGCTAAAAATCAAAGTTTTACAGAGCAAAGTTGTCAGGCCTTAACCTGAAACCACCAGCTGAATCTGGCCAGAATCCAAAACTTGATGTAAAGCTTCCGCTGTTTTCCAAAATACATGTAGACTAAAAGTTTGCTTGACAAAAAAAAAATAATAATAATAGCGAAAATTAAATTACAAGTAACTCAACGGTTGTAAAATTTGCATGCACAGTGCCTTGTTGCTAACAAAAAACAACTCTTTTTGCTTTTAACTCAAACACAGAAATGAATTACTTTCCGCTGAAAGTTAAACCAGGAGTACAAGCTCAAATTTGGCATCAAATCTGTAACAACCTTAACCGGAAAACCATCCGATATAGTTTTCCCGTTGACAACTGTGGACCTCATACTAGTTAGCGGGAGCAGGTACAAAACTGTACAGTGTACAACGTAACAAATTTGCAAAAAATATAAACTTTTGTTTGAAACGTGATTGTTGATTAGATACGAGGTGCCCAAAATTCGCAAAGCGAAAAAAATGATGTCTCTGTATATGATTTTCTTGTGTCATTGTACAACGTTTCATGTTAATATTAATATATTTTATTAGTTCTCGTTTTTGATGCTAATTGTTTTTTTTTTAAAGCATACGTGAATTAACGATTGCCATGATGTTCATTAAAACATTTTGCCTAGTCATAAGGTTTCTATCGCTCAGTTACATATTTAGAGTAGAACGCAGTACTGCAAGTTTCAGCCAAGTACTCTTTAGATTTATCAAATTTTTGGCTTGGGTTTTTTCCATTTATCAGATCTTTTCATATTAGCTTCGTCACGTTGCATAACCCTGCCTCCAGAAGTGCAATTGCTGTAAACCAATCTGCCAATTTCACAAAAAAAAAAAAAAAAAAATTTAGAACGCATTTTTCCAAGTAAAAAAAAGTTTTTGCAAAGACTCTTTTAGTCTCTTCATATGCAGATGAACGCATCAAACCCAAGAAAAGTTTTGATAAGGAGAGCATTGCTCAAAATTTGGTTTCAATTGTCGTTAGATTTATAAATTTTGAATTCATGTACTCAATTTGTTCTGAGATCGATGTTCAAATTATTGTGTGTGGCAGCGAGACTGAATTCCGATCTTTACCCGGCAAGCACTTTCGTCATTAGCTTTAACGTGAAGAAAAGCTCAGACATGCTAAGTAATAAATTGCTTCTTGGCAAAAAAAGTTCGAGCTCAAGCCAAAACGATATCTAGCTCAGCAAGGGCGACTACCCGGAGCTTGTGAAGCTAAACTTTAGCCAAACAAACTTAAAGTAAGCCTTCGGAAACTCAAAATTGAGGTAAAAAAAGTTCATGTCAATGCATGCGTCCTGCAAGCCGTTACTATGACGTAGTGTGTAAAAGAGTGCCTACTTTTTAACAAGATTGAACAAAATGGCATTTACTACAACAGCCCCTAAGCCGTGATCAATTTTTAGGACATATTAAGAATGAGTTTTCGAATTTCAATGTCCATTTACCTTAATGATCCATGCACGCACTTAATTTTTCCTACAATATATTTGATACTGTGGGTGCATAAATATGATTTTAAAGTTTCTACCTTTCCATCCTAATCAAAATCAAATCTAAACAATACGGTAGTAGTTTGATAAATCTAAACAACTTGCAGTCATTTGATGATCTACTAACTGTTGTGAGTCATTTAAACCAGGGTTTTGGAGCAGGCACTAATATGCAACGGCTCCTGCTCTGGAACTCTCTTCTATCACAAAGTAGCTCCAGCTCCGAATCTGGAGCTTCTTGATACCACTGCTCTTGCTTCACTGCATCGACGTTTCAGATTGGAAAGTTTTAATCATAAGTTGGCTCTAAAAACACCTCAATTTTTTTCGATTTGACTCATAAAACTCTTTCCATCCATTTTCTGTAAATGAGTGGCAACAGTCCATTTCTTAGTTTCTTTACTCATGTTTAGTGGAATAGTAAAACTAACTAGAATTTAGCATGAAATTCAAATGTTGGGTTCAGTACCCATACAGAAGATTTAATGATAATGTACCAATAGCTTGCAAGAAATCAGTAAAACAAAGTACCATATAAACTAAATACAAAATGAACTACTGTCAGCACTTAACATCCTTTATCACAATATGCAACTATAAGTTGGAAGCTATAGTATAAAAAATGCCTTGATACTATAAGATGGATTAGACTGTGTACTGTCTATTGCAGCCACAAATATGAGCCTGCACTGGTATGCAAATTTCTAAGCACATAATAAGTTAGAAAAGGTGTCACCAGAGATGGATCAATTTTTCAATTTTGTGAAGAGTAGCTGTTAAATTGTGCGAAATACGTAAATAACAGTAGCATCTTATGAAATGAATCGTAGCTGAAGTTAATTTTCAAACAAGTGGCTCCAGCTTCACTTGAATTTCACAAAGTGATCCAGCTTCTCTAAAAAAGCCTGGCTCCGGAGCTGCCACTCCTAGCTTTAGCTCCAGCTCCAAAGCCTTGGCTTGAATTACCATAAAAACTTGACAATGTACGCCTTTTATGATTGACAAGAAGAAAAACTTGAAATATCAATAAGATTATTGTTGTAGGTCTCATGCAAACATGTCCCTCGCACCAAAAGGCGCGCAACCGTATTTACAAGTTTGCCGAAAAACCACGCCATCTCTAAAAACTTGTCGAGTAGGAAAAATCCAGCTTCGACATCTTGTGACTTTGTATCTTTTGTAATCTTCAAAAATGAGTTATTTTGAGTGCTTGATTTGTTGAATCGACCACTGGAATGGGCACATAAGTACTTTAAACTAGATATGGTCAAGTTAATATTTAAACACCAAACAATAACTTCTGTGATAGCAGAAGACTACAGTATAGTAAAGTACGGTACTTTTAGCAACTTTTCATCTTAATTAAACCTGATTCTACACCGACAGCATCCACAATATAGAATGTCCGGAGGAAAATTTTATTGCATCAAAATACCATAAAGAAGCAAATACAGTAAACAAAGTAAAATAAAAACAAAGTGATGTTGCAGCATTTGAATTACAATGTGCACAGTTTATACAAGAGAAAAGTGTATGAAACCTAATTATTCTTTCGAAAGTTTTTCTTTTCTAAATTAAACTTTCCATTAACGGGAACGAGAAAAAAAGAAGACAACGATACGCAGAGGTGGACAACTGCTTCTTTCAAAGAAGGGTCGCTCCCGCTCCTTAGCGCAAAAATAGGGCAACGATTCCGGTACTCAAAATGAAAAGGAATGCCCGGTCCCGTTCCTTTTAATACCGGAATACATAATTTATATACAACTATTGTCAAATCATTTATTTCAAATTAATTTCGTTATCATTCAAAAACAATCGCAATTATCCTAAAACGATTGCGAATATAGCCGTTGCGAAGTATTCAAAAGTAGCAGAATTTTTCAAAATTATCCTCAAATTAAGCTTAAAAAGGAGCTAGGAGAAACTAAGCATTAGAAAAGAAGAGGGTTCCGATGACGTTACAATTATTTTCGTAAAGGATTGGCGCTTCTATCACCAGCTGTAACGATACGTATGTCAAACTGCTCTGTGAGATCAACAATTTTTTCTTTTCTCCTTGTAAAGTGTCAAATACAAATACTCCACAGTCGTAAAAGCATAACAAGCATTTTGACCAACGCAACGTGTAAGTAGACTTTACCTAACGGTAACAGATTCGCTTGCACCGCTGCCCATAAATAACAATAATAATAATAACAAGCATATTACAGTCGTTTTGGATACCAAAAAATTCAATTTTTAGTCATGAGTTAGTCACAGCAAAACATAGCAAATAAGTTTCTCCGAGAGCAAACGTGATTTGATCATCTAAAACGTTGAATCAGCTTAGCTTTTAATTTATATCCTGCTTAAATGAGCAATTTGTAGTCATCGGAAAATTGACACAGTAATCAAAGCTAGTTTATAATAAATCATCATGAAACATGTCAATCTATAAGAAAAAACAAACTATAGAAAATATAATTAGTTTCCCTGAACGGTAATATTTTAACCGATGAAAATCATTAGTAAAAACGCAAAAAAAAATAGCACTACTTTAGATTTAAAGATCAGTCGTACTAGTTCAGTTACGGCTCACAAGCACATACGGTAGGCTACTAACCGTATTTTGTTCCTCGATTTGGTGAGGTTGAGGGTTACGTCTGTTTTGGCACCACAGTGACTAAGATTGTGCGTTGCTGATTATTTCAGTAATTTGAGCATTTTGGTTGTGACAAAAAGCTTTTAAGTCCCACTACTTAAAAACTTTTGGCTGATTAATAAGTCTTTTTAGACAAAAGTCAAAAATGCATAAAGCATCTCATAAGTTAAATCACATGTCTGTCGGGAATATCACCTCTCGTCGGCTATACCGTTTGTAGACAGTTTCCAACACTTAATTGTAGCAATATACAGCAACCATAAAATCTAATGCATGTTTAAGCTTGTTATTGTATTTAAATTATTACGATTGAAAGAAAATTACTAAGCGAACGTTTTCGGCATTGCAATTTACACTCTTCAGGAATATCTAAAATAGCAATTAAAACTTGAAGGAATCCTAATCAATTAATAAACTAGTCTGCTAAATAGCTAAAACATTTACTGTACTGCATACTATCTACTAGCCTAGGTTAAACTTAAGATTACAAAAAAGATTCAAATTTACAATAAATGAAATGACAAGAATTAGCAATGTTTGTTCCAATAAAAAAACTGGCTTGGACTCCTCTAAAATAATTCCAAAATGCCGTTCTGAGCATGTCACGAAAGTTCACGAAGCTCTTCTGGTCAAGAAACACTCTCCTACTCTTAATCGTCAACTTTACGCCAACGGATCATCAATTTTGCTGCAAGTTTTTTAATCAGAAAAATTCAATAACAGTTACACGTTCATAGTGTTTGTTATATTGTATAACCATAGTGCTGGTTTTGTCATAATTGCTAATTTTTGTCATTTCAGTTGTACTAAATTTTTTAACTTTTTCACATTGAGTTAGCGTAGACTAGTAAACAGAGAGAAGCACAGCAAATGTTTTAGCTTTTTGCCAGATTAGTTTATTAGTAAATGAGGATTACTTTAAGTAATAATTGCTATTTTGATATTCTTAAAGAAGGCCAATTGTAGTGCTGAAAACGTTCGCTTAGCATTTTTTTTTTAATTCTAAATTATCTAAACACCCTAAAAATGTATCAGATTTTATGATTGCTGTATAGGCCTATTGCTACTATTTGGTACAAAAAAGTTGACCTCGTTGCCGGAATTAAGTCTGCACTTAACAGATGAGCTCCAAGTGTACAAAACCTCTATTTATTCAACCACTAATTATTCATTAAAACTGGCTTTATCCCATTTGGAAATTGTCAGTTATAATCTTATTCAAACTGAATGTATTTTAAGGAAGTATAATAAATTACATATGAATAAATTTTATCCAATTATCTTGGTAATATGCAACAAGTTGCTATCAAGAATTAGTGGCAATGCATTATCTAACTCAAACAAAGCAAGTAATGCTTTGTTTGTGATAAAAAAAAAAAAATTGTGATCTGTGTTTCAGAATTTAACATCAAATTAAGTTATTTCAATTTCTTTAACATTTGTACCGGTACAACATGTATTTTTAGGTTTGGTAAGTTTTGGTGCTTTTGGCTTGGTATGCAGTCTGAATTGTTTATGGTCATTTGGTGCTTTAAAGTTTTTGTTTTTTAATCTATTTCTGATGTAAATTAGATCTTTGTTCCCAAAGCATATTAAATCGAATAGTATTTTGAAATATCGTAAACTGACTAAAGCGTGACATGCCAATTACTGTATTACCAAATATGAGAAAATTGTTTTTTTTTTAATAGCAACTGTACTCTTTATTGTGACGCAGTCACGTTGCAATTTTTCGACTGAATTATTCGCAAAATTACAATCGCAAGCCAAAAAAATCATGTTGTTTGATGATGAAACAAGAACGAACAAGGAAATTGTAAACAACAACAATGATGTTAGCAATTTTTTGTTTAAAACCAAGTTTTTCTTTAAATGTAAAAATACAATAGAAGGGGCAGAAATGTAACTCTTTTAATATTATGCAATGCAACTTAATACAGTTAGTCATGCTCGCAAAATTAACTGGCCTGAGATTAAGTGGAAAGGGTTTCCGAACCTGGTTAAGTTTCATTTTCAGGGTGATTTTACTTTCTCACGATGCTCCGTAGACGAAAAGTAAGTTATAAGCCGGTTGCGCCACCCATTGACAACCTACGTAACCGTGCCTCGCCTCGCACTGGTCACTGCCGAGTGCCGTCGCTAAAGGGGGGGGGGGGGGGGGGAGAGAAGGTGAGGCGTGCTCCTCCAAAGGGCTGCTTGTGCCCCCCCCCCCACCCATTTCGATGTACTTAGAATACTTTTTTGGAGCATCACGTAACGACAATGGACAATTAAATGGAACAAGGAATAATAACGTTCAAAGATAATTTTCGTTTGAAGTTTTCTCGATTCTTCGTAAAATTGCTGGCCGCCATCTGCTGTAAATAAATGTAGCGAAATAATTCGTCTTATTAACACGCCTTTACGGATGTGTTGCGGAATAGGGATGTAAGCCTATAAAATCTCACCAGTACTTCTTTAGTGACCATGACCTAAAGCAATACGTAAAAACATTATTTTTTAAATCAGCTGTTTTTTTTTTTAAAGCAATCTCAAGATTTATTAAGAACAATGTACTGAGAAAATTAATAATAAGCTATAGACAGTATACAGAGTCTTATAGGCACAATCAAACCTTGGATTAACAGCCCAAGACATACTGTTTCGGAATCGACATTCGTCTTTTATTCCTCGTCAGTATAGCTAGGACTACAGGTATGAACATGAGCGTAGAAAGGCAACGAATCGCAAATTAACCAGATTATGACACAACTTTTTTTCCCAAAAATTACAAAGTAATCACAATATTACAAGAGATAATTCTACTTGTTTAATTCAAAATAATTTCCAATAGCATGCCTTAGACAGCTGTTTCGCCCAATCTCAGGGCTCATCAGTAAGGCTAGCAAGGTCGAAAGAGGCAAGTATCACTAGTGATAAAAATCTTCAAAACAGGCATCTTTACCAATTTATCAGTCAATGAAAAAATCTTTACCGATTAGGTTTATGATACATAAATCTTTACCCATCATTCAGTCAATTTTAGCCAAAATAAGTAAATCATATCCGAAAAAAAATTTTTTTTTACCCAATTAAACTAAAGCTATTAATTAAATCTTTACCGAATGAAACTGTTGCTATCGATCAAATCTTTACCGACTAAAGACAAATCTGACCTTACATCTCTCAGAAGAACGATAGGCTAGCTAACTCTTTACTCTCCTTCAGTAGCGTAGCCAAGGGGGGGCGGGGGGGGCTCGAGCCTCCCCATTGGCTTGTGAAGTATGCAAAATCGCACGTTTTTGGTGCTTTTGAGGCCGATTTTTTGTGAAAAATTGAAAATAGCCCCCCCATAGGAAAACAGCCCCCCCTCAAACGTTTGAGTCCCGGATTTCGGCCGAAAAATCAGACTCGATATCGGCGAAGACCTTTCTTTTTTTTTTTTTTTTTTTGGAGACCACCTGATTTTGGGCGGAAAAAACCTTTCAATTTCCGAGCATTCCGAGAAATTTCGTCTAAATTTTTGGACAATCCGAGTGAAACTGATTCAAGAACAATGAAAATTCGCGTAAAGGTCGTTTGCACTTTTCTTACTCTTTCAAAATAGCCCCCCCCCCCCTTTTCCAAATCCTGGCTACGCGCCTGCTCTCCTTAGAGCTCGCCCTAAATGGCTACGTATCCAGTAGTTCAGTTCATGCAAATCTCAAAATTCTTTTAGGTTGCAGTGATTCGCGCAACCAGGGTAAGAGCCTAAGGGAACATTAGCTTCCTTTAGCCGAATCATTTAGAAAATATAAACCAAAAAAGCAAGCGTTTAAACGTTTTTTGGACTTGACCTTAAATATAAGGAGGACTCATGGGGCTAGGCAATTTAGTTCTTTCAATTACTTCTGATTTTTAGCGATTTGCTGTAATTATTGATTAGCAAGGATGGCAGTACGGTACGGTATGTAGATACGGTACGATACGTCTCAATTTTTGCTAAGAAGTACGGTATGCTTTTCTTGTAATGGTAAGGGTACGTGACGTTGGTAAGGTACACTTCAAAACTTGAACTAAAGTACGGTACGCTGGTATGGTATGGTTCAAGGCAGTGGCGGATCCAGAAAATTTTGGTGGGGGGGGATTTGAAGCACAAAACCTCAAAAATTCGGATGTCTTCACCAAAATTGAGAGTGATTTTTCGGCCGAAATCGGAAATTCAAACGTTTTTTTCGCCCAAATTCAGGTGGTCTCCAAAAAAAAAAAAAAAAAAAAGGCCTTCACCAAAATTGAGAGTGATTTTTCGGCCGTAATCGGAAATTCAAACGTTTTCTTCGCCCAAATTCAGGTGGTCTCCAAGAAAAAAAAAAAAAAAAAAAAAAAAAAAAAAGGGTCTTCACCAAAATTGAGACTGATTTTTCGCCGGATTCGTTACGTTTAGGTCGGTGGGGGGGATGCATCCCGAAATGGAGCCGAATTATTCGAAACAGAGGCTGATTTTTCGGCCAAAATCGTTACTTTTAGGCTGGTGGGGGGGGATGCATCCCCACCAGCCTAAAAGTAACGATTTTGGCCGAAAAATCAGCCTCTGTTTCGAATAATTCGGCTCCATTTCGGGATGCATCCCCCCCATCCCCCCCCCTAAATCCGCCACTGGTTCAAGGTGCAAGGTACGTAGTATACAAATTCTGAACGTACCGTACTGCCATCCTTGTTCATAAGACAAAAAATGTGCGAAATGTGCTTAAAATGGCGTTAAAATCGCTATTTTTTTGCCGCAAAATCGTCAAATCACTCAGCGGCTGCACTGTTAACCAAAATGGTTCGAAAAAGCACCATAAAAGATATTACAAAATTGGAGGTTTTTTGCTAACGAAAAAACTTTTTCAAGGTTATTCTACATAGCACCTTTTAATGGTTCGCTTGAAAAAGAACCATTACAAGGTGCTAAAAAAGTACCTCTACGTTACGTTCTAGAACCTTTTCCAACATATGAAAAAACCATTAGAAAATGCTTGAAAAGTAGCTCAACGGTACGTTCTAGAACCTTTTTCATCATGTCAAAAAACCAGCAAAAGGTGCTTAAAAAGTACCTCAACAGTATGCTCTAGAACCTTTTTCAGCATATTAAGGAACCACTGAATTGCAGGTAGGTTATAAAACCTTTTCCAACATATTAAACAACCATGAAAATGTATTTTAATGTACCTCCCAAGGTACGCTGTAAAACTTCTTTCAACATATTAATGAACGATAAAAGGTGCTCTTTAAACACCAACTATTTTTTGTGAGGGGTCAACTACAAATATCCCTTGAAGAGCATAAAAATTTACTTATTGCTTCGTGAAAGGCCCTGTGTGGGTTAATGTTAGCATTGCTTTTAGAAAAGTATTTAAGCATTTAGATGAACCTTCAAGGTTTTCGTATCGAACATTCGACCCTAACCTACGACAGATGAAACTCCAAACTCGCACAGCGGAACTACAGTACATCGGCTTTAACCCATTAAACGCAGAGATTAAAAAATTGACATTTTAAAAAATCCTTTTAATGTGATGCTATTGTAACTATTTTATAACGTTATGTGAAAAAAAAATTTTTTTCTCCTGTAGTTTTTTAGTTATTTAATGGCAACTTTAGTTGCCAACGGCCGTAAATGGAGTCAAAATTTGTTGTTTGCACAATTTCGACAATATTTCAAAGATTGGTTTCAGTTATAGCTGCCTCGGTTAGAAGGCAACAAATTTTAACATGAAGAGCAACAATATTAGCATCTTAGTGCACCTGGCCATCTCAAAAAAGTTGCAAAGAGGACTTTTTTTGCTTGTAACAAGCTAAACTCTTGATGCACGTGGTATTGACCAATGCATTCTACATGGGGGGAGCAAAAATGTCCCCTATCCAACTCCTAAACCAAACTTTATAGAAACATCAAATTTTGCATGCAGGTTGGTGTTCACCAAAATTTTTTATAAAAATTGGCTTTGAGTTGATGACGTCATCATTGTGACGTCATCAACCACATTTTTTGAAAACTGACGTTATAGGCTGTTCAAATTTTTGCTTTTTGATACTAATAATCTTTTTGATTTGCTTTTTGGTACTGAATTATAAAATGCCTAAGTCAAAGTAGATACGTCACAAAAAACGTTTTATGATGTCATTTACGTTAAAGATTGGCCAAGAAAATGCTCAGATTTCGGAAAGTGACTTCGGGATTCTCAAAATTGGGAAACTTCTGTAACCTCAGTAGCTTCAAATTTTCAGGAGTTATTTGTCATGCAATTTGAAGCAAAGTCAAGTTGATTTGCAGAAAAAAGCGTCCACAGGACAATCATACGAGCCACGCTCAGTTTTCTTTATCGCCTGTTGACTTGCTACAGCAGCATTTTGCAAACGGTTCTGTCGTGGGGTACCATGTCCTCCAATCCCACGTTCCGACAACATATCCAAGCAGAGAAAGATATGTGAAAAAATTATCAAGCGTAGCAGAGCACCCACTCTGCAAGTCACACTTTTTCATGAGACCTGAAACAACATCACCACGCACCCTGCCTCAGAGTTAGGCATCTGGTTCACAATAAGGCTCTTTGTAAAAAACGATGTCCACCACTGAATGCAAGAAAACATAGCTTGAACCCAAACTGAATGAGCTTTTCTCGCATGATTTGCTTGGTGCCATGCTAGCCATAATATGTTATAATATGGTATTATGCACAGGCGTAGTCCTAAAGGACGTCCTATGATATCATTTAGAATCACTTGCGTCTGTGTCCTTGGCCTCGAGCCTTGTGTCCTTGACTTTACCTCTGGTATCATGTTTTTATCAATGCTATATTTGTTGGTGTCAAAGTATTTCTTAAAGTTGGCATTGAGTTGGAAAAACAGATAAAGTCTTTTTTGCTCCTTTGCTTTGTTTTTTTTTACTCTCTTTTTCTCCAGCATTGGGCTGTTAGATGAGGGTTTAGGCAAAATAGGGGGAATAGGACTAGCACGCTCGGCGCAAGAGTAGCGTGATTAGGATGGGGGGGGGGGGGCAGAAAAAATATTTGGAGGGTCACATGTAAATTTTTCCCTCAAAATCGGGAGTGAAGACCAAAAAATGGTCTTCATCCCAAATTACGCCCTGCGGATACGGATCGTTTGCCACCTTTTGGGGCACAATTCTTGCTTCGGGGACTCGTTCATACCCTGGCGGGGCGTAATGGAATCTAGCTGATGCTGATCTGATCTAACAAAAATAATCACCAGCTGCTGACACCAGGTTCAAGGGTTTGAATACAAGCTAAGCAAGGCTGATGCTGATCTGTGATGAAGAAAAGGTGAAAAGAGGGCTTTGAAGACCGTATGGTCATTTTTGCTGCTTTCATGCCAGACATGGCAAAAATAAACTGAATTGAATTTCATTTTGATACCTACCGGTAGGTAGCCTAATCCTACCAGCCTGCCCATTCATCAGCAGTGTTCTAAGCCTACCTAGGCTTCTGGAAAGTGTCTAAAAACTTTCAAATAAAATTAGGCCACAAGTTTTAGGCCTACACATTACGTATCTTCAGACGAAATTTGCAAAAAACTTTTATTTTTAAACATAAGCTACCCGTTAGCCCGTAGCCTAAGATAGGGTATTGTTTTATCGGTTTTCACACTCTCACTGCAAACCGGTAACATGTCAAACCCTTTTCAACTACTGCACCTTGGAGAGAGCAATTAGTCTCATTGAAGACTTACCGGTAGGCTATACACCAATAAACTCTAAACTTGCTTTGCCTAAAGAATAACTTTTCTTACATTACTATAATTTACCTACTGTACATTTAACTCGTTTGTACTACGCTCGCTCACAGTTGTACACAGCCGACTAGTTCAGGCCTGAACCCGAAAATATAAGCCCGAAACCGGCCCAAATCCGAAAACTAATTTGAATCCCAAACAATGCCCGAAAAAAAAAACAAAAGTTAAGTTAGTGTTCGGTCTAAAAAATTTAGCAATGTTGCCAAGCTATTTTGATTATGTTTTTGTGCACGTAAGACAAAAAGCACGTCTCAGGCTCGAATTCAGCCGAAATGTTTCTCAACTTTAGGCTTGAACCCGACCCAAAAAGCACGCTCGTTTACAACTCTGCGCACTCGAAGAGCGAACTGCTCCGATCTTCTAAGATAAAAACGAAATAAAGATTTTATAAAACCCGGATGAACAAACGCACATGGAAAATCATCAACCGTGACGGAATAAATCTTTAACTTTTTTTTCGGGTCCATTAGAGTAAATTGAGCATAAAATTTCAGGTCCATCCAAACAGAATTTCAAAGGCTAGCAACAGATCTTAATAACAAAAAAAACTAAGAAACCAGACTTGATTTTTGCAAGTAATGTTTAAGTAGACGCTTAGGACGCAAAATTATTTAATTGTACGTTTAATAGTCTTCGAATTGAAATACGAATTTTTGTAAATTTAGGCTTAGACATGCATTCAAACAAGATTTCAAATTCTTTAACAGTTATGTGGTAGAGACACAATGTAGACATAAATACACGTAGCTAAACGAAGCCATAAGTTAAGTGCCACTTCAAAATTTTGGGCTACATTTTCAAAAGTTTATTTAATAGTGAAAAGTGATTGAAAGAAGCTTTTGGGGGGTGCAAATTCTTATTGGTAACCGCGCAGCACAGCACCATTGTAAACTGTGGGCTACACTTTTGCTACAAACTGTGGGCTACACTTTTGCTACCTAAAAATTTTGTCCCCCCCCCAGTCCCCCAATGCCCACTGCTCGGAGACATAATAAGCTGCTATTCGCCAATATATTGCTTAAAAATTACAAAACTTTTTATCATCAGTTTTTTAGCAGACCATGCAGACCCTCGCTAATAGTCCTCCATTGCAACATTGCTTTCCTTGGCACCCTACTAACGTGCTTAATTATCTCAAAAACCTTGCGTTACTTCTATACGCAATTTTGAAATAAGAACCTTTTTAGGGTTTCTTTTCGTCAAAATACCATTCGCAAAGGTTTTTTAGTTGAGGAAGCACCTTTTTTTACGAAAGTACCTTTTCAAAAAGGTTTTTTGCAGAAATCGAACTCCCAAAAAACCCTAAACAAACCTTTTTGATTAACAGTGTGGGGCCTCGAACCCCAGGCTCCCTTTGTAATATGCTTGAGTTGTATCGGTTTGTTTGGCAAGGATTTTAAAGCAGACAATTTTAGGGTAAAAAAATTTACTTTTGGCTCAAGCTTGCTTCCTCTAAGCAAAATCCTGGTTACGATTCTCGTCGCATTCAATTCTTTTTTTTTTAAGCAATTTTTCAAGCGATTATACGGGCCGCATATGAAACAAGCTAACAAACGCTTTCGGGCTTATAAGTCTTTTTTTTCATATTATTACAAATACAAACGTTTTAAACCAAAATAGTTTATGCAAATCAAATAGTACAAATTTATACCAATACAAAATTTTTAAACTAACGCATTATGCGTAGCCGTAAAATATCAGTTTTCATGTGCAAAAGCTTATTCTATTTTAGTGCCCCCCATTTTCGCCTAATGCCCCCTCACTTCGTTTGCTCTTGCGACAGCACTGTCACTGCCCTCTCTCCTTTTCATAAATTATTTGAACAGCTACTCCAGCCGTTAGTTTTACTTGCATCTTGATTGTCTGCATATGTATGTTGAAGAGTGTGATTGATTAGGCCTACATTGTGATACTTCAACTTGTATGTCGGGTGTAGCAACCACGCAAATAAAGATCACTTTTTTGTCTTCAATATTCTCTGCATGTCTTCAAGTCTGACGTTGCGTCGCTACTTCCTTTTCCTGACTCTACGTGTTATTGCTGTGTTACTATGCATTCGCATTGGTGGTCAAGAATATATATAAAAAAATGAAATTAAGTTATAGCTCAAAAGGTAAACGAAAAACAAAATAACAAAGTGATACAAAAAAAAAAAAAGTGGTCATCACCTAACCTTGATAAACTTTTGAAATAATGTAGCTAATGTAGATCAAGTTTTAAAACATAATGTAGCTAAAGTTTTATGTCAGTCTTAATACAGTTTTGGAAGTTATTCGATTTTTAGTGATAACCATTGTTTTGTATCGCCATGTAGATGAAATGTTCTTAATTTTAATTCCATTGGTTGATTGATCGATGTTTAGAAAACCAAATCGGTCTCACCCGCTTAGAAGCTGAACTTGATCTTGCTGTTCCAAATGCATGATCTCCGTTCAACCCCCTCTCTTATATTTTCTCAACTTGCTTTTCAATACAGTAGATTTAATACATACAAGAACGACTCTGAAAAGCAGTAGCGAAATAGACGAAAAAATTGCGCATCTTTTAGATGGCAAACTGCTCTTTAAAAATTAACTTAAAAAACTTACTTTTCTACATACATGTACATTATATTTTCTATGAGCAATTTTAAAACTTTATGTCAAAATTAGGAACAAACTAAGAACAATACAGTCTCAGTAGAAAACAGAAATAATTAAGAACACGAGCCAAATAAAAAATTTAAAAAAGAACTTGGTCTTTTCCAGATAACCATTGATTATTTATCTGAAGACTATTTTAATAACTGTAATCAATAACACAAGACAACTTTTAATCACGCAAGAATGAATTAGTATCACTTCATTCTAAGAAAAATATAGCAACAAACTATTGAAAACTAAGAAGTGTGAAAGTTTGAGAAAACTTAAAAACAGCCAGCCGCAATCTAAAATTTATTGGTTGGTATAAAAAAAAGCATGTAATTTATTTAGCCATGCAAAAAACAACATTAAAACACTAAGATTTAAATTTGTGGACATGAAGGGAGCAAAGTATTATAGGTTCGAGACCCCAATCTACTTTGTTTCATGTTTTGATGCTGTCTCACATCAAAATATGTTTATTGTTTTGAAAGCTTTGAATTAGAATTGAGGGTTTTAAGCGAAATACTGTATGATGTCGTAAGTCATCGTGGTATTTTTTACTACCAAATCTGACAACGGTTTGCTTGAAACTGCTAGCACTGTTTAACAACAGAAATTTAAATTACAGCACATAAAGGTTTTTGACTTTTATTTCAGCAAATTTAAATTAGAATATTACAGTATGTTTTATTTAAACAAAACCTATCATAATTTTACTGCTATGTTTTGTGATTTTACTCCTCCTCAGTGCGGCTAGAATTCAAAAATCATCAGCGTTCAATGGTGGATCCATTTTTCTTCACACTTTATCAGGATTCACATTGAAAATGGGTTGCTAATGTGGTATTATAATAACAAGGCATTCACGTCTACATTTTTGAGAATTATTGCTTATTTTTTACTTTGGGTTCCCAGAGTGGCTGCAGACTCGAAGACCTCGCGGTCCCTTTGCTGTCACTCAGGCGCTGCTTTCTTCACTAATAATAACTTTATACGTAATTTATGCTGTTTTTGTTTTTTTGTTTATTTAGTGGCGTCAATAAACAAACTTGAATAGTTTCCCTATTTTAACAAATCACAAGCTAACATTATTTACTCTCAACAGTTTTTAATGGAAGAGCTGATTTCACTCTGAACAAATGATTTGTGTTTCATGGTATGATAATAGCAAAGCATTTCAACCTCTAGTTTTACAAAATGTACCCTTGTATTTTTAAACAACCATAAACAAACTTCAGCTATGTTCAAACTTAGCAAAAACTACAAATCCGTCATAAATCGTCTCATAATTCATCATGATTGCTTTAGTGTAATTCTCATGTCTTCCACTTACGACAAAAAATCAAGAAAAAGCTATATTTCATTTGATTTCCAGCGCCACTTAGCGACCAAATGATATCGCTAAAATTAACACGATAAAATGCACTAGCATTAATAAATCACAACATGCAATGCATCTTGAATGCTCATAGAATTTGAGAATGGTACAGTGGTATGAAATCTCACGTTGATCTACAAGGCTGGCAGTTCGAACCTCAACGCCGTATTTAATTTCCTGTGTATAAATAATCAAATATTGAATGAAATGCTTTGTGTTTCACAGTTGTTTTTTTTTTGTTGTTTTTGTTCAGAATTAAAATTAATTTGAATTCTACGACTTTACTCATCTTATCAAGTGAAAAAGAACTGTAAAATTCTGATTTTATTTGATACAGTAGTTACTACAGTGTATATTTTTGTGAGGCGGCTTTACTAAACACGCGTATTTGCCTGTTGAATACGCGTAATCGGTAACAGCCGCATTAAGATGCATTTACACTGGACGCGAAGCGACGAGAAGCAACTAAAATTTGACGTCATGTTGCTTAGCTTTACTCAGACAAAATTGTTGTTGAGTGGTTGGCCTATTTTGGGAAAGTGACATCAAGAGCGCCTTTACTGTTGATAGGTATTGTGAATGGGCGAACAAACTGTCATCAGTTCAGCAACATATTAAATGGAAGTTTTAGATACCGTTATCTTTGTTTGGCATTTTTTTGTTTATAATGTAATATTTCTGATACCACTTTATTTCACTGTACTAGCAATTTTTTCTTTGATAAAAGTTTAAGCTCATTTTATTAACTCGGATTTAGTTATTACCAGCAAAACAAAAAGTTCCCTTCATACAGTATTAGACTATCAGTTTTCCTTCAATCAAACTCAATAAGGCGTTACCAATCATTATAGTGAAGTGATTTTGATCATGAAAACACTGTTTAGTGATTATGGCATGCAAAGCTATAAATTCATGCAAAGCTATAAATCCAGTTTGGCGAATATTGGAGTAAGGGAAACCTTTTGGTGTAGATAAAAACATTTTTTCTTATAAAAGCTTTATTAACCAGGCACAACCATGCTGCTGCCGGTTTATCACAATCATACCGATTTATCACAATTAATCACTAACTAAAAACATCATGGCATGAGACTCCATAAAATTTATACCACAGGCTCATACATTAACCTTTTTAGAGACCAATCTATTCCACAGCATTATTCAATATTGCAAAGCGTTGCTCAATCGGTGACGATATACTACGGCATATAAACATGCAAAATCAATGCAAAATACATACAAAAAATAAGCTTAAATGCAAAACATGTAATAATTATTGCACAAAATGTGAGTCTTGTATTATAAAGTAATGCATTAGAGTGGTTCTTATTTCAAAATTTTGAAAAACTGTACGGGAACAGGATTAAACTTATTCGTTTTCGATAAAAAACTGTACATGCAAAATATCTTGGAAAAAAACTAAAGTTTACAGATTGTACAAGAACAGCGAAAATTTTACATTATTCATATGCTACAGTATATAAAAGTATACATCATATTTTTTTTTAATGTCTTTTTCTGTAGCTGGAACTTGTTAGCTTTAATAAGTTTGACTGGAATCATTTAAATTGCCAAGTGTTAATTTCTGGATAAATTTCAAACTTCATACACTACAAAAAAATTTTGAGTAATTCGGATACTTACAGTATATAGTCATTAATTTTGTTGAAATACCTGGTGAATCTTTAAGGCTACCACAAGTAACAAAAAAAAGATAAGTTGAAAGATTTCTTTGATGTGGACAGTACAAATGCTCTGATCTATAGGTCCTAATGACAAAGATACCAAAATTTTCCTCTGGCTCAAAGGAAACGTTAGAGAATAAAATCAATGAGAACAGTGGATACAGGCGTGGCAACTGGGTAGTCGAAAATAATGAACTGAGCAAAAAAATTTGAAAGATTATGTTAAAAAAATAATAGCTCGTAATATTCTAAACATAATCTATTTTTTAAAAAAGTTTTGATGAATAAATTGAACCAATTCAATCTTATGAATTTATTCTTACAAGTCAACCTCCTGCCTATCAACGCCTCTGACATCTGCATAAAACATCTGATCAAGATTGTCCCAATTCCAATGAAACCAGTCAGTTTCAAGCAAATGACATCGTTTGAGCATTAGAAGAATGGTGATTGGCCGAGAAAGTTTTTGCTACGGGGTAATATGTTTTTGACATGAATGTCTCAAACACTAAAAGTAAGAATCTGGTGCTTGCATCTCCATTAAAGTAAAACTTGTACAAAATCAGAAATTGGTTAGAGGCGCTAGAATTGATTATGGCGCCTCTAATTTATGCTCACCAAAATCAGTTTACCATACCCTACAACTGCATGGTAAACTGGTTATGGCGTGCATAGACCAAAGCATAATTTCTTGTAGCTACACTAAACTTGCCAAAATGTGAAAAATATCTGGGACTTACTGAAAATGTGGTAAAATCACATTGACAAAGAAATCGGGCAAACGTAATGAAAAAATTCTCTGGTCGGCTTTGGTACACGTCTGAGAAACTAGAAGTTTAGGTTTGTTTTTTTTTTGAACCCGAGGTGCTTGATGATATAAAGTGACGAATTTACAAAGATGAAAACTTTACCAAGCATGCCATTAAGAAACAACAGTTGCAAAAACTGGTTTGGTGATTAAACGCAATTAATTCTCAGAGTGAATTATCAGGCTCATTGATGTCAATCAGAAAGTTGGTTCAAGAAATCCAGGTTACGATTGCCACTGCAGAGCGTTGTGATGCAGTGGCATTTGTATGGGAATACGTCTGTCTAATTGAAAAATGTGATGAAGATCATCTGCAGTTTCACATACATTTTGCCACAATTCATAACGTATTCATAATTTTTGCTAAGTGAGAATAAACTCTTACTGCTTACTTGGTAACATACAATGAATTGGGTTACACACATAATATTACTGCTTTTGAACAGCTAATACTCTGCTAACAGCGAAGCCCTTATCTTTGCCAAATTGGGTATCTATGAAAAACTTTATTGACTATGTGCAACCTCTAAATGTTTTTTTATATCGGACTTTTTTCACACACGACGGTTTTAGCCTAAAAGGAAATGATTTACTTCGGCTCGCGTGATAATTTTTATTGTTTATTTTTTGCTATGCATTTAAGGACTACCCTAGTACTGCATTGTACCAATTTGCACTAATTTTGACCCCGTTATATCAAAGCCCCTTAAAACGTTTAATAAATATTAATGATGGATGCCTTTTTAACTACTTTGCCAGAAAATTTCTGTCTCCGGACTCTTGGCTGATATTTGATTATAATGTAATTAACCAGTATAAATACGTCACAATGTTGTTGTTTTGGCCGATTTTCTACTTTTACATTTACCATTAGCTTATTTCAGGAAAATAAAGGTAGATGTTTGACATTTTAAAATCGTTTAACATAAAAATAGAAATGTCATCATCACTCATTGCATCCAAATACCTGCTCAAGCTCTTTACTGCAAGCTCAGTAATCAAAACACGTTCAAAATTTGATAAAAATGCAGCATTGAAAAACCAAAGCGTTTGTGCGACTCATCAAAAATTGCAGTATGTTACAGGTTCGGTTAATTCGGAAGCGTTTTCTGGGCGATCTTTTTGAATTAGGTTTAGTTTATCCAAGCCAAGTTTTGACTTTAAAAACTTTGCTCTGATTAAGATCACATTTTGGTAAGCTGAATAAGGCAAATTGAACTTATTTTGATATCTTTTGAAATTGAATATTATTTAAGTACTCCAAAAACAGTAAAAAATTAATGTTCTTGTACAGCAGTACGTGAGCTGAAAAAGTGCGAGAGTAAAGTGACCAATGACGATTGAATCTAAAAAGGCAATGGATTGGTATTATTAACTTAATATGGCTTCTTTGATTAACCCTCAAGGTGGTGCAACAATAGAAATTGATTTATTGCCATAATTTCTCAAATATTACAAAAATATACGTTGATAAGATCTCTAAAAAATTTCTTTTGCAGTAAAGTCGATCTTTCTTAAAATAGTGTACAATATGAATAAGCTTTGATAGTTTGCATAAAATGATATTAATCCAAAGCGGATAATTTCCGTAATCATTAAAAAGTGCTTCATTCGAATTCTTTGTCGAAGGAACGATCAATGTCAAAAACGTTTAAAGCGGTAACTACAAACTTGGTTGAAATTTTCACAGCGATGATATTTTGTAATTATCACCATGCATAAAGTGACGTCATTATCTCTGGTACGACGTCAATGTAAGATTTACAGTTGTAGGTAAAGTTAGGTAAAGCAATTATTTGAAATATTGTTAAGTTCAGTCTAAAAATTGTTGGCGGATGTAGGAATGAAGAGATTTGCTATGTCACAGCAGTTATTACTGTACAGGTTTTTATTTTTTGAAAATTTTTTAATGATTATGAACTTGAAATAGCCAAGATGAAACGTGAATTTCCAAACTCACAATATCAAGTTTCAAAATCAAAGATATTAATCAAAACTTCTCCGGAATCAGCACTAAATATTTTAAAGTTTTATTAACTTATAAAGTATTAAAAAAAAAACAGAAACGTTGCAATTTGTATCACACACACTTTTTTGCACTTGTGGCTCTACAGTATAAACATAGTGTTTAAATTTGCTTGATTAAAAACTTAAGATTTTCATTTAGAGTTACGAGTTTTCTTCTCCAATGTAAATAACCATACGGAATTCTTACAATTTAGGGTTTAATATTTCAATTACAATGTTCATAAATGTGTGGTACGTTGTGGTTTATTACAGCTTTTAGCATGATTTTCCTGATGAAGCCAGCTATCATACCCGTGAAAAACGTTATAACAATAACTTGAATATTTATAACTTTCCAGTTGTGAAAAATTATGGTTTTTTATGTTAGGTTTCTCCCAGAATTGTTTTTGTTATGCATGCCCGGCTTAATGTCAAAATGTTTTTGCCACTGTAGATTCAAGAATTATGTAGGTGATATGTGTTATTCCAAAACCATTGTTATTGTAATTATTTTGCTAGAATTTTGATTCCAAATTGACTCATTGATTAAAGGACTCAAGGAATCTCCCGCTAATTAGCATTGAATAAATGTAAAACCAGCGCTCTTCATCTTTGTCAGAAGTTTTCAAAAAAAAAACAATTTAGTATTTCGGGTTACCCTAAATTTACGTCCCTACCAAGCGCAAAAATTACATTTCTCAACTGCGTGATATAACATCAAGTGAAAATCCACGTTTGGATGAGCAAAAATCTAATCATGATATTAAATCTTGGCAGAGCACTGTACCTTCCAAGTTGAGCCAATCACGCTGCACTATTGGCCGCTACCTGTGACGTCATAAAATGTAATGAACGTCACTAGAAGTAGAGGAAAATTCAAATGTCTGCGTGAAAGCGTCTATGTCGAAATCCAAATCCAATTCTTCCTAATGAGTTTCGTGCTGTGCTTGTAAAATCGCGTTTGTGATGCAAATTTCAGAATTGGATGAAACATTGACACCCAGAACTCATTTTTGGATTTGAGTTGAATAATTTCTTTGCATAAAAATGCAAGCAAAAAATTAATCAATCTTTCAAAAATAAAAATGCTGCAAACCGAGCAACTTTTTAAGTATAGAAGCAAGTCTTGCTATCTCTATGCCTATTGTAAGAAATCTTGTAAATTACGCAAAGAAAATAGAATGATCTAATGTTACGTTTCATTTTTTTTGGGTTGATTTTTTTTAAATTTCATTACGTCGCCAGTTGTTAAAAGTATCTAATTTTCTGCTTTAGTTTCAGTTAAAATTTGATAAGATTTTCTGTGATCACAAATGTATGAAGATTTGCCCTTTTTCGAAGGATCGAGAACTAGTTTTTTTTTCCAAGAATTGAAAAGAATTTAAGGCTTCTCACAGTACAACAACCTAGTACTTTATCACATTCTTTCTTTTAATTGAAAGTCGACCAAATTACTTGCTTTGGTTTATTTTATTATTTTTTAAAAGAAAATTTTGATCTGAAAAACGTGAAATTTAGGAAACATTATAATGATTGCATTGCATGCAACATTTCAATGACAACATTTCGAAAAACACTTTTTAAGGTTTTAACCAACCCGCGTAAGTTTTTGCATGACTGAATATGGAACGGCTTTGATCGATAATGATAGGTCAAAATGGGAGAGACAGTATGGATTTGGAATTAATATCAAATCAATTAAAAGTTTAATTTCGAATCTTTCGACAATCAGACTTTACGGATGCGACGCTACACAAAAGTTTGGCCTGATCGGGCATTTTTGATAAGAGACGCAATAGAATGACGATAGCTGTCTGACTAACTCTCTCGACCTTGCATTCAGTCCAATTAAGAGAATATATTAATTTTTTAAAGCCGTTAAAGGCGACGGCTAAGCTTTTTGCCAAATTTCAATTTTTTTGTAATTAGTTTGCTGTCAACTTGCAATGCACTTGGAAGCTAGTGTAGTAAAAGAACAATATTCACAGTACGTTGACATTATTAATTGGTTATATAACCAGATTTTTAATGCTTATTATTATCAGTAGCAGTAACTTTATTTTTACTACATGCACCTTGAAAAAGAGAAAACGCAAACACAATCATCAATTAAAAAGGTAATCCTAATGATTTTACTGCATCATAAACAGTAACTTTTAAATACATTCAAAAAACTAAAATTTTATGCAGTATTGGCAAGAAAACACCAAAAAACTAGAAAGTGTACGAGTCAAGATGCTTCCTAGATTGCTCACATTGGGAAAAAAACAAAACTTTTGCAATGAATTAATTGAACGTGCATTGTAAACCTGCTTCAATATGCAAAAAAAGCAAGCAACAATATTTTTTGAAAAGTAAACTACAGTATACGCATCAAGTGTTGAACAAATTGAAAAATTAACCAAGTTTGTAGCAAAGGTCGATTTAGTATTTGCTTATAAAACATTTTTTGCTGTGTTTTTTGAAGGTAGCGGTGCTAAATTCTTGGTTTTTATAAATATCGTCAATGTTTTTCCAGAGTTTTGACCCTCTAAAGGCCAATAGTTTTTGAGTAATACATTTTTCCACTCTTCGTGAACAATAGATCTTTTTATGCATATCTGGTATTGTGACCATCCATGCACAGTGTCAATTTTGCAGAACAATTAATGTTGAAAGAGTTTTGGTAATTTATTGTTTTGAAGTTGGACCATGAATTTAGGCAGTTCTAGGTCATAAATTTCTGTCAGAATAAGAAATTTAAATGTTTGTTTAGAGGAGATAGCGGAAAACATCGAGAGCAATTTATTATAGCTCGGACGATTTTGTTCGTATTCACTTGAATTTATGGTTCGAATATTTCATAGCAGCTGTACCCCAGACTAAGATTCCATATTGCTGTTTCCTATGTACAAGTGGATAGTGCAGCATGCTTGAAACTATTTTTGTTACATAATGACGTATTCTTTAAAAAGCGGACCATATACCCTAAGCTGTCCCGAAACATGCGTTAGGTGCTTCAGAAACATGATAATAATTAAACATTTATACGTATACTATCTTTGCCGTACCGGCAGTGTATTCCCAGCTTCAACAGACTTACCAAAATTAACTGTCATCGTTTTTAATGTAAAATAATATTTTTGCAAAGATATTTGTATTCTTGCACTGACGGTATCAAGCAAAAGTATGATGTAGCACAGCACAAATACAAGCAAAATAATTTTTGCTGACTGATACAGCTTGTGTATCAGCCAGATGGTCGAGCGGTAATGCGTTCGTCTCTCGAGCGGGAGGTTTGAAGTTCAAATCTCGAGTCAGTCAAATCAGACACAGTGTTGTCATCAGCTTGTCACCGCCGCGACATTTCTTCGTAAGGAGCAGCATTTCCCGCAGGCGTAATGATGCGGAGACGGGCCCCTCAAATTCGTAATACACTTCAGCGTAATACAGCGAGTATAATAAAAGATCGGATCGGGATAAAGGTTATGTTTTAAACAGGACGGTTGTACTGTATATACATCAAATAAAATTTTGAGTTCAGTCGAAAGAAACGTTAAATATTATAATCCTTCCCGCAAAAAAAAAAAAGAAAAGATAGGAAACTTGGTTGTGCCATTCATTTTCAATTTTTGGGAAAAATAAACCTTTTATTCTAAAACAATATTATAGATATCAATATATATGCATTTTTTTGGAGTAGCTTAGCCTCATTTTTCTTTTACAGAGTTCATTTTACTCAAAAACTAAAAGTTTTTTTCTCAACGAAGTTTACCAACTTTGGTTTGCTGTGTTTATCTGCAGAATAGCGCTGTAATGCAGTAATATTAACCATATTTTAATTTTGGAATATTTACGACACGAACCTAAATAAAACAAGTTATAGAACACAAATAAGAAACCAAAGCACAATCAGCATTCAAATGCTTGAAAAGTGTCAATTTTAGCTTTTCTTGTAAATTTGATGCATTGTCACGTTAGAAACATGTTAGTTACTTGACATTTTTTCAAGTAAAACAACCGAACACGGCTACATAAGGAAAAGTAAATGCGTGAGGTTTGTTATTTGAACTGCCAACTTTTTGATAACCTTCCGGATATTAACAAGGTATCGAAATGAGTAATCTGCACTCAAAAATTAAACAAATTTGCAGAAACGAGACATTGCCATAACTGTAAACGAAGCCAAAATGTTCTTTGTCAGCAATTTCTCAAAAGATTCTGATTCATTTATCAAAAGTCAGAATATTGTTGAATTTGGCAGTAGAGAACCTATCGTGGCGTAACTTATGCGTTTGTAGAAATGCAAGCAATTCAAGTCACGTAGAAAGTGTTGGGCATAAGCCTAACGCGAATCTACAACCTCATGTCAAAAGTTCATCTTCCAAATCGCATTGCTGGTAGCAACAGCTGCCCAGAAAATAAAGCCAAGGCTTCGTGAATACCTTGACTAGTTACTTTCCAACAAGTTAAAGAGAAAATTTTCAACAGTCCTTTCTAGTATGGAAAGTTGAGCAAACTGAAAAACTTAACTGCGACCTAAAAGTAAAGCTGACATCAAGGTTTTTAGCTTTTTCGATAATTACATTTACCGTTTCATTGTGAAATGCTAACAGCTCTGTCAAAATTGCGGCAGTTTTTTGCTTATAATGTTTATAAATAATGAGTCGAAAAATCGTATTTGTAGTTGCAATTGTATATATATCTTCATTTATTAAGTTGGTCAGAAGTCACTTTGAGAAAGATACAGTGTTCAAATCTGTACGATATTCTCAAGAATGTTGATAGCAAAAAATGCATACCGGTTGTAGTTTGGAGCTCTGCATGGACGTTGTGTTTTAAACATTAGCTTACACAGGATTTTCGAAAGGAGGGGGGCAGAAAATTTGAGAATAATGAAGACCATAACAAAAAAGTCTTCACTTAGAATTATTGCGTTTTTCTGCCCGAATTTAGGTGAAGACCAAAAAAAAAAGGTCTACACCCACATCCAGCCCGTGTTTGCGCACAGATTATCTGCCCAAATTCCAAACGAGGGGTAGATATTGATTCAATTTTGCGCACTAATCTTAATCATTTATGCATTACTGACACCCAAAAGGGGGGGCATGAAACCATGCCCCCTCCCAAATTACGCCCTGGTTTTAAAATTGTCTTCAGGTTAAGTTACGGTTAACAATTTGAAATATCAATAGCAATATAGCACTAATTAAATTCCCTGATTGTATCAAACAGAATTTTTTTGAAATATTTTGTAATGCTTCTTTCTTAACTTCGCAGCAGATTATACTATAGCCTGACTGCAAGCTGTTGACAATGAAAAATTACTAATATCGAACTATGTTTTGAAAATCAAATTAAAACATATCCAATCTACCCGTAATAAGTTAGTTCTGTAAGTTTCTCAAAATCGCAAAGTACAGCATAGTAAAAAACGAAGCAAGGACAATTAATTTATTATTGCAAGTAAAAACTGTGAATTACGGTATACCGTAATAAATGCAAAGCATTTGAAATGAAAGACTTGTTTGTGACTCTTACTTTTTCTAAGAATCGTTATGCAATGCTTCAGTTTTTTAATGGAACAGCACAGCAGAAAAATATTTTAGCAAATCATTTTTGATATAAAGCAAATATACTGAAGCATTTTTGAAAACTTTTTGTAGTATGTGAAGCCTATGTCACAAATGAGATACCTTATAATACATTTTACTATTTATCATTAAATGAAAATGCTCTGTTCAAATGTTGAGAATGTGTTTCAAACTTTAGATGCATAATGCTCATATTTCAGATTTGATATTTCTATATTCTATCAGGATTAATGATGATAACGTGACTAGATCTTTTAGTTCTCTAAAACTAATAGTTAAAAGCATTGGTTTGTTAGCAAATGTTGGAAAATCACGATTTCAGTTTTAATTTCAATCTATAAGAATATTAAAATCAGCTCAAATTATAAATTTCTTTTCAAGATGATTCTTTATTAGAGATTATGATGCAAACCGCATTCATGATAATTACCAAACTCTATTAAATAGAAATTTGCTACAGAAATGGAACGTGATGGGTTTGACAAACCTAGAAATGACGTAACAAGAATGCAATGAAAATAATTCGAAAATCATAATGGACTTGAAAGTTTCATCTAACATTTGAAGAAATAAATCATCACAATTCTTATTAAATTATGGTCAATAAAACAAATTATTGTTTTGGTTGCTTTCTAGCCCATAAACCGGAAAGCACGCTAACGATTAAATATTAAAACTCTTGCCCGGAAACGTTAAACACATCATAATTAAATTATTATTACCAATAGAATATTGAGTTCTTTGCAGTGTTTAACCCAGACTTCACCTACTACACACCTTTAACTTTTCATCATTTATTAGCATATAACAACACTTATTATGCTCATAATTCCTGCATTTTGAGAAGATGCTTAATCGTTATAGGCCTAGACACTTATCCCAAAAGGTTTATCGGTAGTAGTATAATCTGCTTCCAGTTAAAGAAACTAGAACGTAAATCTTGATATTTTTAGCTGAGATAAGTTTGATCTTATTGATACCAAACTAAAACTGAATAAATATCGATTATAATCGTTTTGATTACTACCGTTCCTAACACTTGAAATATTTTTTCTGCTTATTCAGGAAGTTTGAATGCCTGAAAACAGTTTAACAGTGTTAGGCGGATTTCACCAATCACGCGTATTTACGAGCGGAAATACACGTGATATCTTTTTTCAATGTCCCAGTAAATGCAAAAAAAAGGCAAAATGCATGCAGTTAAATGAAACGTGTATTTCCACGCACAAATACGCTTGATCGGTAATACCCACCTAAAGCGGATTTTACCGAACGTCCGTAGGCCTATTTACGGAAAGGCGTTTAAAATACTCATATGGGTATAAAAATACCCATGCACGTATAAGATTTTTACTCGTGCTGGTTTGTTTTATATTGGCTTTTACTGAACATGCGTATTTCAGCATACGTATTTCAGAATACGTATTTTTTACATTAGCCAAAAAATAAAATACGGATCAGAAGTGGCCAAATCCACATATTAAAAGATCCGGAACCGATCCAGATCCAACACGAAAAGATCCGGATCCTAAGGTTTTTAAATTTCCGATCCAGGTCCGCTCCGGATCCACCAGAGTGCTCCTCATAGCGATCTTTAGAACTGGCCTGGACACTGGCAACCTTCAGCTATAAACTGGCGACGGATGGTGCAAATACTGTTTCGATACTTTTGAGTTTACAGTTTTGCTGCATTATGATGGTTTGTTGATTTTTTGCATAAGCAAACATTTTTTTCATAAATGGTAGGTAGTCTATGGCTATGATGTACAATTACATCACAGGTAAAGCAAATTTTCTCAAAAATAATTCATATTTTACAGTATTTCACCACAAAATCATATGCTTCTAAGTTTTCAAAGGCAAGTAAGTTCTAGAAACGTTGAAGCTAAATGTTATTAGATCCAATGTTAGCTTATCATAAATTTTTTTGTCATAACCATTAAATGCTGTATTTCACAATATTGATGCTTATTGAATTAACAATGGAAACAGCATTAATATCTAATAAAAATAAGGTAGTAAACTAATATCACAATAGAAAATGGATTTATCTGTGCTTTATACATCTGACAGTGACATGCAACTTACTGAGAGCACTACGGTAACATTATGATTATGAAAAGATAAGTAACTTTGATACAGCTAAGCGTAAAATGCCATACTTTGTAGTCTAGCTATTTTATCTTGTATACTGGGGGATATTTTTTGTAATGAAATGTTTTGCTCATTTTTTGCATAAAGGATGGTATAGACTTCTAAGAAAAGTAATTTTTTGTTAATAAAGTGATTGCAAGTTTTAACCCCAGATATTTTTGCCAAAAATTGACATGTTTTAACTCTTCTGTTTTTAAAAATCTAAAATAAAAAATTTCAAGAAACATAAACTTAACACTCACTTTTATCATTACCAATAAATCAATCAACATAAAGTTACTTTTTCAAAAATTCACAATTCAGTTGTCTGATCACATCAGCCTGCACATTTCTTTTGTTTAATAAATGAGGTTTTTCAGTAGTCCTACTTTACTTTGTAAGAACATTTTATAAACTCATCTTTTAACTCTAGAAGGCCCAAAGGGGTCAGTTGACCCATTTTACTTTGTTTTTTTCTAAAATAAACAAAACATACTTGACATAGCAGGTTGAGATTTTTAGACCTTTATTTATTTTAGCTATTTCGCACCCGAAATAAGCAACAAAAAAATTCGATAAAAAATTTGTGAATTTTTTGCATTTATACGCCAAAGCCCAAAGGGGTCAATTGACCCAACAGCCACGTGTTTGTATAAAGCTTCCAAAACATGTAGCAGTTTTATTCCAATTTGATGCATTCTTTGCAGATTGGTGTTGTACATATGCCACAAACATAGTGAAAACAATTTCCAGACCAGCGACCAATAATTACGGTAACCATAAACGTTTTCTGAATTCCATGCCATCGGATATTTTTGAGCTAGTTTAAGAACCACTTTGCAAAAAGTGCTTTCAATGCGATATCACACAGCAATTCTAAATTATTGTGCACTAAAGACTGCTATTTCTTGCTCACTGCTATGAAGTATTATTTAGACAAAAATTTGTCTATCTGTTTGTAATGAGCTTCTGGTACCACTTCCAGCAGCCAATTGCAAGATCTATTGTTTAGCAGACATTGCTTACTTTATGGTAAAAGCAATGTAAACAAAATTAAACACTGGTTATTCTAATAAGCATAGTAAGGTAAGGGTTTTATTATTCCATGCTAGGCCATGCCTACCTTGGCGACTATGCCTACTGTACTTGCGCACCATATCGACTAAGCCTACTACGTCTGCAATGCCTACCTACTATGCTTACTATGACGACTATAGTTACTAAGCCTACTATGCAGGCCTGGCTCCACAAAGGGCGTTTCTGGGTCGAGCCCCCCAAATCATTGCTTGTGCCCCCAAGCAAGAAATGTGCCTCCCAAGCGAGGATTGTGCCCCAAAAGAAAGTAGCCGGCCCAGTGCCACGGGCTGGCATTTCGAGGCTGTGCTCCCCCAAATCATTGTTTTTGTCCCCCAAAAGTAAGTAAAGTTTCTTTCTTGGACAAAGAAGCAGGTTAAATTGAGTGAACGCCATGTAATAGCTAAGGTTTTGCGACGAAAATCTTTTTTTCAGTTTTTGTTAGGTCTTTAATCCCGAATTTGAAAGCAAGAACCGATTTCCCCACCAAAAGACCCTATTATCCCCCCCAAGGCGAAGGAAGAGCCCTGACTTGCTAGAACCGTGCTCCGAACGAAAGAAACCGACCCGGAGCCGCGGAGAGAGGGGGAGGATTTGCAATGAAGACTTTTTTTCTTTCTTTGGTCTTTAACCCCGACTTTGAGAGCAAATTATTTTGCACCCTTCCACAAATTGTTTATGCCGCCAAAGCGCACATCACTGGCGCCGGGCGTGCAACAGGTATTATGCTCACTAACAGAGGTGGAGTCCTCGAGGACGTCCTTGGCCTCGAGGACGTCCTAGAGGACACAATTTGAAGTTCTTGGCCTTGGTCTTGACCTCAAAGCCTCAAGTCCTTGGCCTTGAAGCCTTAGGCCCTCGAAAATTGCACCGTCCTCGGCTCGAGAACAGCACTATTTTTTGAAGCATTGAAATTTTGTTGGAAAACGCCAGAACCTCGCGGAAAATTTGCAAATACCTTTTTTGTATTCCGCAATTGGAGGATAGGCTGAGCCAAGCGAGCCTCCCCCCGGTTGAATTTTCTGCAATGACAAAAATGTGTCAAGAAAGCCTATTGTTTCTTCAGTTTCAGTTTCTTTTTAGCATTTTTCGCTTACAACAGTAACTAACAACAATATTGAAGACCAGGGGCCCCGGGATCCCCTCAAATCAATTTTGCCAGCCAATTTAAACGTAAACCTGGAAGAAATGGATAGTTTTTATTCTAAAAGTTGCAATCTCAGGATCACAACTAGCCTTTTTATAAACGTAATGCATTAACCAAGGCCGGATTTACCACAATATGGCGCAGTACCAGCTAAGCGTCCTGCGCTCAAATCTTAAGACTTTTTATGATCTTCACCTACATTTGGCAGAAAGATGTTGCGAAAATCTCCAAAGTGCCAGGGGCCCAGCGCGATGTAAATCCGGCCCGGCAATAACATAGTTAGTATATAAGCGTAACCATCTATTGTACTATTTTTCAATTACAATTCATTAATTCACCTCCACCTCGTCGGTTTTTACGCACAAAATACTTTAAAAAAAAAGCTAGCCATGGAAAATGCTGATTGAACAAATCGTTGAACTTCAATTGAGGGGGCCTGGGCCCCCTGGCCTAACATGCACTTCTATAACTGGTTGTTTTCATGACAAAACAAAAATCTCTAAGGAAAATCTTCGAGTGGGTTTTCATTTACTGCTAAAATTTTGCACGAGACCATGCACCTTACTTCCCCCTACATGGACCAAATCCCGTACAATTAAACTTTAACAACAAACTGCAAGATGTTAAACGTGTTTTGGACTTAAATTGCAACTACAAGAAGGATTAAACAATTTAATTTTTTAATTGGCTTTCAAATGTCGAAAATCTAGTGCTTTGAAATGGCTCTAAACATGTGCGAAATGTGATTCAATGGCATTAAAATAGATTTTTTTTTCCAAAAAATTAAAAAAATCGCCCAACAGCTGGGGGCTTAGCCCCCAGACCCCCGTCTGTGATACGTTTGAGTTACTTTGGCTTTCTCAAAACGTCTACAAAGTTACGTATTTGCACTTTTCAACTATTTTATTTTAAGCCCTCTCCCTTTGCCAAATCCTGGTTAAGTGCCAACAGGCAAATTTTTGACGACGTCATTGCAAGTGATTTGTGGTTTAGGCCTCTCCCATCAAAAATTCTGGCTACGCTTATTTTTTTTTTTTTTTTTTGAGAGCACTTGCGGCTGCGTCCTTGGTCCTTGGCCTCGAGCATTCCTGTCTTTGGCCTCGAGAGCGTCTGTCCTCGGAAAGGCTGTCTTTGGCCTTGGCCTCGAATTTTTTTGTGTCCTTGGCCTTGGCCTCGAGCCCTGTGTCCTCGACTCCACCTCTATTCACTAAGCCTACTAAGTCTGCTCACTCTAATGAGCTTACTGTGTCTATTTTGCCTACCTTGCTTTCTTTGCATGCTATGACAACAGAGCATTCCTGCTATGCTTAAAGACCTTTGCTTAAAGATCTTTGCATGCCTGCATGCCTATATTACAAACAAAAAACAACCCTTGAATTACAGCTTTGTTGTGAGACTTCAGCTCACTAGACATGCACAAGAGTGAAAAGAGTGCTAATTAAATAGTGTTTGAATTCGTTTGTTGCCAACTGATTTCAGAAAAAACATAAACTAGGTTATTTCATCAGCGAAATGCTCAAGAAATCCAATATTGCGTGCTAGGGGTTAATTGACCCCTTTGGGCTTTCTTGAATAAAAAAATCCGGGTTTTCTAGGGTTAAGAACATAATCAAAATTTTTTTGAGGAAACGATGGGTATTATGATGAGTAGGTAGTAGGTACCTCCTCATAACGATTTACTCTACAGCAATTTCTGTTTCATAATACGGTACCGGTAACCATTATGATTTAACCTTTCCTATTATATTGGCATTACAAAACCTGACAACATCTTATCGCAACATGGTATCAATTTCGGGCATATTTGGTAGAGCTCTGCAAATTCCGGCCAACTACCTGCCAACCAACTTCCAGAAAATTGAATCAAATGGCAAAAACCCGCCTCCAGTTTTTCAGCGGAGTACGACTGTGTCCTGGCCTGTAGTAAAGATCGCAATAATGCAACTGCACTTTGTACATTTTAAAGAATGCTTTGACAAACATCAACAATGACTTTGAAAGTAATCAGCAAAATCCGATCCTGATCCAATCCGGATCCCCATCTTTTAATGAAGCTAGGTCCGGATCCGAACCGGCTCCGTAAAAAAACAATAAGATACGAGTCCAATCCAGATCCGTTGGCATCTTTGATACGGACACCGTATGCTTATTTTTTGGCATTTATAAAAATTTTTTTGAAGTGTGAAGTAAAAAGGTTGCATGGTGTAGTTTTATGCTACTTGCCTTTAAAGCTTTAATCTGGGTTCGGTTCTCACCAAAACCAAAACTTCAAAATATTACACAAACGTAGCAACCTTTTTTTGCAATCAATATAATTGTTTGAAAAATTAATTGTTAAAATAATTGTTTGAAAATTTTTACAAAGCTTTTAAAATTAAACCCAAAGTGCTTAATTGATCGACGATTTTATTTTGGTCTTTAGTTTCTTATCAAATCAAATCTTTCATTCTTGCTCTAATACGCCGAAGCGTGTAACGAGTTGGCGAGGCCTGACGCCCCGGCAACATAGCTCCTTTCAAAGAAATATCGCAGCGGTGGCGAGCTGTTAGAACACCGTGTGTGATTTGACCGGCCGGAAATCTGAACCTCAGACCTCCCGCTCTACCAACTGGACAGTCGCTCCTTCTCGTCGTGCTAAATATTGTTTATTTTTAAACGTTTGCTGAATTTGTAATGTATTTTAGTTTGAAATGTATTTTAGTTTGTAATGTGTTTTGTAATGGATTTTGGTGTACTACTACTACTACCGTATTTTTGGGAGCAAATCAAACTAAATGCAATGGAAGCATATCAGATAATCTTTTGATTTTTGAGTAGCTCTTACGGAAAAATGCAAACTAGGCATTTCCAAGTTTTAGTTGTTCTGCAAACAACAAATAAATCTACCACAATTTATACCAAAATGCTATCATTGCGTTTGTGAATAATGAATATCCTTTGCTGTTGTCAGCGTTTGAAATACGCGATTTTGCAAAAGGTTGTGTGTGGTTCGGATAGACGGAAGGTTAAGTCATTATGAATAAAATTACTTTTGTTTTGCTTTGTGTCTTTCGATTCGAATACCACCCAGAGCAACAACTTTTTCAAAATTAGTCAGAAAACTTATGAAAATAAAAGGCTGTTATCAAATAGATGTACGAAATTAAGATGAAGTAACTTTAGGAAGAATTAATCAAGAAGAGTACAGACAGATAGTTTATTGCTCATTTCAGGTTTCGTTAGAGCAAGTTAATTCTAAGGCCAAAAAAAGTTTGGCAACTCACAAATTTTCAAACTCACGAATCATTTATTTCACGCTTTCGAGATACGCTAGCTGGAATACGCGTACGCATATTTCCTCCTATCAATAAATTACCCTGCGTAAATACGTATATCCGTATTTACAAATATGCGTTTTTTTATACGCGCATGCGTAAATGCGGCTGTTCGGTAAAAGCCGCTTAAAACAAACTACTGTATTTCTTTTGCAATTTACATCCATAATATTTCCTATTGATAAGCAATGCGAATAAATGCAGATTAATTTGCTACTGAATGTTTTGTGTAGTTTACTGTAAATGTCATAACTTTTTGTTGTATTATGAGTAATAATCGATTTGCTATAGATTGACAAATTAACATTTCATCTAAAATTGAAAGAAAGTTTCTGTTAAACAGGGGCAGAACGATGTTTGAATTTCGTTAAAAACTAAATAAATCAAAACTCTGGAGTTTTCTAAGGTTTGTGCAAAAAAAATTATTTCTCTCCGTTTCAACCTTACTGATTGACATCATTTCAAACACCACTGATCCATTCCACAAAATAGAAAATACGTCACTAACTTCCGCGTCACAAGCTTCCGCATCACAAGTGGTAATGTATGATGGTACGCTTGTTCAGTCAGTCTGTTCAGGATTAGAGCTTCGCCTGGTGTTAGGCTAGGATTGAAAATAAGTAGGGTAACAACGTAAATTAAAGATAAATTATAATATGTTGTTTTGTACTGCCGATATTAGGCCTGGTTTAGGTTAGTAGCCTACTAGTTAGACTAGGTCTACCGGTAGCTAGACCACTAGTAAGCCTAATGCGGATGCTAGTGGCTGTATTCAAAGATAGGCATAGCCTACTATTCCATTGACATTGACAAAAGCAGCTGACTAGAAAATACGTGATGTTAGGCTACCTACGACCTGCAGTGCAAGTGAAGTTTTATAATTACTTAAGTCTATCTTCAATCTGCCTAGCCAATGCTCTAAACAGTTAAACACAGTATCTGAGTATGGTGCCATTTACTGGTAGCCAACTGATGAGAGATGAAAATGTAGTATGGTGCCACTTACAAATGCGGTATGGTGCCATTTACTCGTAGCGAACTGATGTGAGGTACCGGTAACAATTTGCTTTTGCTACTTATCACTGTTATCAGCTTAAGCCATAGAAAATGCTAGCTTTAGTAGGTATCAGAGGTGGAGTCGAGGACACAAGGCTCGAGGCCAAGGCCAAGGCCAAGGACACAAAAAAAATCCGAGGCCAAGGCCAAGGACAGCCTTTCCGAGGACAGACACTCTCGAGGCCAAGGACAGGAATGCTCGAGGCCAAGGCCAAGGACCAAGGACACAAAGCGCAAGTGCTCTCCAAAAAAAAAAAAAAAGGTCTTCACAAAAATTTTTCAGGCGATCTCCGAAAAAAAAAAAAAAAAGGTCTTCACAAAAATTTTTCAGGCGATCTCCGAAAAAAAAAAAAAGGTCTTCACAAAAATTTTTCAGGCGATCTCCAAAAAAAAAAAAAAAAGGTCTTCACAAAAATTTTTTAAGCGATCTCCACGAAAAAACGCTTTCCAAAAAATTTTTCAATCGCTCCACAAAATTTTAACTTTCCAAAAAATAGTGCTGTCCTCGAGCCGAGGACAGGCCAATTTTCGAGGACTTGAGGCCTCGAGGCCAAGGCCAAGGACTTGACCTTCGAGGCCAAGGCCAAGGCCAAGGACTTCAAAATCTGTCCTCGAGGACTCCACCTCTGGTAGGTATAATGCAAAATTGCTATTGATAATTTTAAATTATAGCCTACATGCGGTAGACAATTGAAGTTAGTCAGCTAATGGTAGGCTTAGTTAGTTGTTGATTTTTTTAGTGTTTTAGTTTGAAACAAGCCTATTTGTTTTGAATTGTCTTTGACGGTGTGTTCAACATATGTGCTTCATTTTTCACCTGTATGGTATTGTTTGATTTGGCCAAACAATTAAATTATCTTCCTTTTTCTCTTTTTGTTTTTGTGGAACTCAAGTTCTGAAGCAAAATCTACACTACGAACCGGTGAAAGCAGAAAGTGAATTAGTGAATACCATCATGCCATCTCATTTTTGTGTAATATGTCATTCCGTTACTGTTCCTTACCAAATAAGGTTATTCAAGTTTCGCAAAGACCTGAAGGTAAAACAAGATTGAATTCAGTTTGTAAATACTGCAAAAAAGTTGAATCAAAAGAATAATACTATTAATTGCACTTAATCACAATATATATGTAGTGCTCATTTTTCCGAAGAAGATTTAGTTAATTTTCCTCGGTTTCGGTAGGACTTTTCCAAAAGGCTAGTCTTAAAATAAGGTGCATGTCCATCTGTACAATTTGATAGCAATGGTAGTAGTATTGATGCAGTTATGATTAAATGCTAGTGGCTGTATTCAAATATTGGTATAGCCTAACACACTTTTTTTTTGGAAGTGTCTAGAACACCGGTCCGGTTTCGGACACCAATTCGATGCTGCGCCGTCAGCTTGTTATATCGCTTTTTTCTCATTGCTTCGGTTTAAATACGGCACTTTGACACACGAATTGCAAAGCCCAGATAGTGTAGTGGCCAGCGCACATGCCTGGCGACTCGAGGGTCTGGGTAACGATTCGTGCCATACACGCTTGGTAGAAATAGCGCTAGAAAGTTACTTCGATACCTACAATTTTTTTTCTCTGAAACCTTGCGATTAGGGTTCGGGCAGCGATGCCAGCCTGAGAGATAGTAAATTGAACAGCAAAATGAAAAGACCGGCGCCGCCGGTGCAGCAGCGATTAGATGTTGGAAAACGGGCCGGTGCAGCAGACACTGCCTTTTTTTTTCAACACATTCAGTTTAATTATATTCTATATTCATATTTAGGGCTATAATGTAATTGTATGCGATGTGGTGGTGGCGATTGCCTTAGATTACCGCATGGTCTTTTGCATCGTCTCCAGCTAAATGTAATTCTAACCTGTGATATTTTTATTATTTGCAAATAAAACAACTGAACTAAACTAACTTTGCATTGACAAACCGGAACCTGACAAGAAAAAGAATGATGTTTGGCTATTTCTTAACTGTAAGTGAACTTTTTTTATTTATGGTGCCATTTACCAGTAGGTAATTGAAAATTGAAATGAGATACCGGTACTATTTACTTGTGTCACTACCCCTGTCCCTTACTTATCAGCTTAGGCTATACAAAATGCCTGCTGTAATGCAAAATTGCTATTACTGGTATGTATTAATAATTTTTAATTATAATCTATCAGCCTATAGGTGATCTACGTCTCATTTTGTCAAACCATTAAATTATCTTCCTGTTTTTTATTTGTTATAGAGCACAAGCTCTGATGCAAAATTTCTGCTAAATAAAAGTGAATATCGGTATTGCAAAAACCACCATGCCATCTCAGTATTGTACGAAATGTCATTCTACGAAAGTAGGCCTACTGGTATAGCAGATAATATTATTATACAAAATATTATTCCGTTTCTAAGCTACAGTATTCCAAAGGGTGTCCTGGAAAATGCCGGTACTGAAAATGCTGGTACTGGAAAATGCTTTTCGTGCATGTTTCAAATGTCAATGTCTTTTCGAAAGTGCTGTTTGCAAAACAAAGTAAAGGGTCACAATTGTAATTGAGCTGCTTTTCAAGTAAATGTAAGCCACTTTTCCAAAAGTTAGTCTTCTGTCACAATATTGGAAAAATGGCAACACTGAATTAAGAGGAAAATTGTTAAGTTGAAAATGGCAAGAGGTAGAAAGTTCAAATTTGGTGAGAATGCATTTTAGGCTTTTCCCAAACTTTTGGTGAAAAGCTGGAGTTAAATGCCCGTTTAAGTTCTTGGTTTGTGTAATTGCATTTAATATCATTGCAGCATTACATTTTCTAAATTTTGTGTTAAAGAACTTCTTGGGATCATTTTCCATCAAATTAACGATTAAGAAAATACGAGTCCTTCCTTTTGAAATTTTTCAAAACAGCTTCCAGCAATGCAATCTGGTACTCCTTCGACTTTTGCATAACAGTAGGCTTACCAAAATTATGGCAAGGCCACTGCCATCAGGTAGGTACACTGAGGTAATTTTGAGTTTTTGGCTAGTGTTTGGTATTATTTTATTTGATGAATAGTGTGATAAGATCAAAATCAATATAATACTTACCGGTATGAAATAATGCCCATTGCCACCTAAAGCCTTTTGCCAAAGGGTGAGAGTAACTTGAAAATAATCTGATGTAAATCTAAAAAAGCTGATGAAAACTAAATCTAAATGTTTCCACTCTTGCGTAGCCTTGATTTTGTTCAGGCAAGCTGCTGTGGTACCGAACCTTTATTAATCTGCAATGTTTTTTATTAATATGCTCTAAAGATCCTTTATTAATAAGCCAAGTCGTTCCTGCAGCTCCGCTTATGCTATGGATTTCCAAAGCTGGAAGATAATACTCTACTCTCTTTCGGCTTTGGAAAACGACTTATGCTATAGATTTCCAAAGCTGGAAGATAATACTGTACTCTCTTATGGCTTTGGAAAACCACAGCATAAGAGGAAGTCGGTTTTACTGTGATAAACACAAGCATTAGTAACTGTGCTCCATAATTTAGTTCATTAGACTGAATGCGCGAAACTAAAAGCATTGATATTTTTTACAATTTTATTTGTGCTAATGTATATATAGACGAGATTTGGGAATCAGTTGCGTAAAGCTTGTAGTTTAAAATTTATGCTATAGACCAGGGGTGCTCAAATTTGTTGAAAAACTGACCGCATGACTTTTTTTCTAAGCTTAGTGGGCCGCAAAATTCTCACAAAATGCTAGGATAATTTTTATTCCGAAAACTACTTAATGCTCATATAACTTTTGAATTGCCCTACCATATTAAATTATTGCTAAACCGCGGAGTTAACCTTTAATAAGTTCTTAACTTCGTTTTATGTTGTTTGGGTGAAACTTTTTAAATTACTTAGCTAAGATGGAGGCTTCAAACCCCCCTCCCAAGCAACGCTTATTTCTCAATAGTTCTACTACTGAACCACCTTCTACGAACTGTGAAGTATGGATCTGCTTTGACACTTTTTTTGGAATGCAAACTGCGCGGAGATAAAAATATAAACTCTAAAACAAAAAAAGTTATACCGTAGCTTATGTAGTGGCCAACGAAACGCAAATCTGTTACTTTTCAAGAAATAATCATGGGGCCGCACTTTGGGCAACCCTACTATAGACAGTGTCTTTTTGAATAAACGCTGCTACAGCTAGAAGTTCAATAAGCAAAGCGTTTTAAATCGGTTATTATATATTTTCGCAGTTTGTGTCAATTTAACTGTGTTATGTAGGTTTCTATTTCATTACAAAGACGATCTTTCGGGTATCGGACTCAGTCACCAGCAATCGTTTTGCAACAGAGCCACATCTGCGCAATCCTGCCCAGTCTACAGGTAATTTCGTATTTTTTCAGTTATAGATTGTCAGCATATTATGGAAGTTAACTGTGCCGCCTGATCTTAATTTCGCTTGAAATTAGTCTAAACTTGCAAACTTTCACTCAAGACCAAGTAGTTTTGAACAATTTTTTCATTGAAAGCAAATGCCAACGGCTCTGTTTTGTTCTTTTTTTATCCTCTGCTGTGCTTTCTCAATGAAACTGGTATTACCGGAGAAAGTTTCGTATGCACCATTGTTATGGATTACAGAGTCACTATAAAAAAAGGACTACTGAAATGTTTGCTTTATTTTTGCAGAAATTTTACTTTTAAGCTATCCTATAGTTATTACGTATGATATTCGTTTTAATTAAATTATTTTTTTGCAGTTCCGGCAACCTCCCAAGCTGCCATCGTCGCGCTTCATCAAAACCCAAGTCCGTCACCTGAACGCCCGCCACAGTCCAACATTGAGCAAGAATCTGTTCGGAATTTTTAGTTGGCGAATTTTAAGCCTGTAGTTTTTCTTGCGTTTATCTGACTGCCTGCATCTTTGCAATAAATTTTTTTTAACTTTTTAATTGTGTAATTTGTAAGAGAAGCAGTACGCTCTAGTTAGAAAACATTGCTATTCCATTAAACCAATGAAACTACGTGCCAATGCTGGGCCCGAGTTAGCAATAGCCGCTGATTGTGAAATGCAGTTCCACAATTTAAGTCTGATGCTAGTATTAACTGCAGGCTAGCAACAGTTAATGGACGTTTTACGTACCGGTAGCCTACCGGTTATCCAGTACTTAAATTGCATGGGGGACGCGTCCCTCCATTGAGTGTTAGCGTCCCCTTATGAAAATTCAGCGTTACCCAACAAAAAAAGCGTTCTTGACGTATAGACAAAAAAATGGTTGATAAAACGTCCATTTCCGGCCGAATATTTCATCAAATTGCGGTGAAGATTTTTGGTTTTCTCGTGAATTTGGAGCAAGCGTTTCACCAAATCGCTGCGACATTTCGAATGCGTCCGGTCAACACAACGAAAACGTTTCTCCATGCAATATTTTACAGTTCAGCTTGCATCCAATATTGATCTAACTGGCAAAATATTTTCCTATTATGCCGCAACTTACGAAAATCGCAATGGCTACAATTATCTATTGTTACATTATAGATCAATTTTACCACTAAGCATCCATCACCTGCTTGGTTTTGTTTTGCGGAAAAATAACGGAGTGATTTTGATTTTTGCCCAAACACTAAATCGATAATTTTAAGCAAAAACCAAACCCATTTACAAAAAATAAACTAATTTGTGAATGTATGCTGCTATGACATTGCGTTCACAGCCAAAAACTTAGAAACCAAATTTTTTTTTTGCTAGGGTTCTGAGTCACTTTAAGTTCATTTTTGAAATGACAAAAGTTGCTGCCGATTTTGCATTTATTTTATTGTTTGAAAAAAGGGGGCGTAACCACAAATAATTCAATACTAAAACGGAGAAAGGTTTTGACTACATAGGAAAGATTTAGTAAAACAAAAATATTGACCTAAACTTTATTAAAATGGAAAGAAATGACGCTTGTTTTATAAATAAACTAAACTTGACAAAGTCTATCATGGATTTATTTGGGCTGGTTGTTTATGCTTAATCGGTTTGTGGCTCATGATTGAAAATATATTCGTGTTATAATTTACAATTATGACATCACTAAATTCTTTTTGATTGAATTCATTGAATTCGAATCTTTTTGAATGATAATTGATATAAATTGATGTTTATGTCATCATCAATAAATAAACAAAATTATAAACAAAAACCTTCTTCTATAATATACACCCGTAATTGAGAAAATATTGCACTGCATATTCCACTTCTACTCCAAATGGAGTCATCAAGGGCAACAGAAAAAAAGAAAAAGAAAAGAAAAATAGATTTTCATAGGAAACAAAATGGGTAAGCAGTCATTTTAAATATGATCTTTGGACTAGTTGGTTATTATCAGAGTGAGCTTATTTTTGCGTTATCTGAATGTAAATGATTAAAATCAATCTTAGTTTTCAGCACTTTCCTTGAAAAAAAAAAAGGGAGAAGAGTATTTAATCCT
The DNA here is from genome assembly GCA_963965965.1 of Trididemnum nubilum. NCBI lineage: Eukaryota > Metazoa > Chordata > Ascidiacea > Aplousobranchia > Didemnidae > Trididemnum > Trididemnum nubilum. The sequence goes on from OZ014487.1 coordinate 21,593,276, forward strand.
TTGCTTTCCATATTTTCCAAATAAAACTCAATTACAGAAAAAAATTTTCTTAAAATTTTAAATTAATTTGTTTGATTTTGAATACAGCAATTTTTATTAAACTTTATTGAAATTGATTAATGTAATTGCAATTTTATTAGAGTAAGATTTGCATTAAGCAAATTTATTCAATAAATACAAAATATTGTGGGTAAAATGAACAATGAATGTCTAAGATTGCGTTAGTGTAATGGCCATTGCAAAATTTGAATGTTTTCAATACCAAACCGCATAATGACGTCATTTTCGTGACAAAAATACTAATTTTCAAATTAGTCAAAGTCACCACAGATTATTAAGTTTAAAACATCAAATCGCACTAAACCAATCACTCCATTTAATAATGTTGATGATTTTGATTAATAAAGCTACTGTTTAAAAAATGAGAAAATTTTTGTATCTTTTATCAAAAGAAATCGCAGTAGTTTGATCGCTTAATATTTATATGATAATTTTTTCTTTTGCAATGCAAATCTCTTCTAATAATTAGAAAATGTCCAAGCTTTGTGTATCAAAAATAATGTTTAGTTACATTAATTACAACCCCTTTTTCAGATTTTCATCAAAAATTTTTGCAAAAAGCTTGCAAAAGTACATACGTTTCCGTTAGCCCTATTCGAGTGATAATGACGTCACCGGAAGATAGTTGGAAAGTAGAGTATTCTGGCAAGGCGGGCCACGTTTTTTCTTTTTTAGTGCGACCGACTCCTGCTTATGCAATTCATTCAATTCAGACGTCGGTTAGACACGATTGAACATACGGTCGAGATTTGGTGTGCCCCAAGGCGTTTTATCAAGTCGATTCTAAGCAGAAGACTTATTTATAACTTGCGTTATATGCACCGAAGCAATTTTCTTTGACCTCACAAAAGATTACAACTGATACTAATAAGAGGGGCAAAGGTAGCACTAAGAAAGTTTAAAGCAATGAGAATGAGAGCAGTTTTGTGAGTAGTTGGGTTAGCAAATTTCTAACTCATTTACGCAAGTTAAGTTTTGACAGTTTTTCTACTCGATAAGTACAAAATACAGTATGTAGGCGAAAAGAAAATGGATCAACGCACAACTAAGAACATGTTAAATTAAATCATCATCAAATCACGAAACGAATTTCATGCTGATCTGATGTAAATAGCTGCAGACTTTTTCGTGAGTGCTAATTGTTTCATGACATCATGGCATAAATCATATTTGATGTAGGTGCAAACAGAATTCGGCATTAGTACAAAGTGAGGAACGCTTGATAAAACAAAGCGATAGTTTCCGGTATCAAAAGCGTAAATCAAAACGTTCATTTCAAGCACAGTTGATTGTAGCAGTTAGATCATACGGTTTGTACGTTCAGAGGACTGGAAATGCTTGGTTCTGAGTGAACGGCAGTTTTATTTATTTATATTAAAAACTGTAAAGCTTAATTTAAGATAGTTAAAATTTCTAGTTGTGTAAACAATTTTAAATAAGGCTTACTGTTTTTGATCTAGGATGCTTGGATCGTAGCTTTAAAAAAAACAGAACATCCAAATTTGCAGCTTTGTTTAAAATAAACAAAAAATTATAAGAAGTTTTATCAAGAATTTTTTTTCTTTGGCAATATTGTTTTGAGAAATTTTTTTCACAATTGATATAGCAAAAAAATGCAACAACTTTACATTTTTGATGCAGAACTTGGTGCAGAGGAAAAAAAATTGGTGGAAGTGTAAAAAAAAGTACAGGAAAGAGCTATTACAACATTTGACACTGATTTGTCAGTTTTTTCGTTTTTTTTTTTTTGTATCTAGATCCAAATCTAATACGGTACGTTTTCAGAGAAAAAATCTTGGAACATAAATCAAACATAAACTATACATTTCATTGATTTCGTTTAATGACTGAAAAAAAGGCAGTTAAAAAAACATTGAGTCGAAGCAAAAAAGTTACTGTATTGAATAAAAATTTCAAAGCATTGGTAGTATAATAGTGGTCATTGCCGCATCGCATATAAAAGACTTAACTTTAAACGACTCTTTGCTTCACTTGGAGATAAGTTTAGGATTTAAGCAAGCTTATGCCAAAACTCTTCCTTAAACGAGTAGCTTTACAACAATAAAAAATATCATGACCATGTTTTCCAGATATAAGCTTTAGTGTTGCAGTATATAACTGAATTATAAAAAGCAATCATGTTGTATTATTTATCAATGCTTATGTTATTTCTGAGCGTTAAAGCTGTGCTTGGTCAATCAACCTCTGAAACATGCAGATGTCTTGATCCCGAAGCGACATCAACATCTTGGGGGGCATTTCGTCCCACTGGGATATGTGTGGGGTGTCCTGGATCCCAACCAGGAACGAGGACTTGTTTTGCTAATCTAAATGGAAACATTCTTTTACCGACAGTTTGTGAAGTTGAAATGCCCTGCTCGGGTTGCTTGGGAACGTGGAATCAGTGGAGCCACATTGGAATTTGTTCAGAATCTTGTGAGCAGCTTCAAGCTCGTTATTGCTTCAGGGTAAATGCATTTTGCAATCGCTTCGTAAATCAAATTCAAAAATTAATTTTTAAACAATTCATCAGTTCTCTGTAACATAGCATTATCGTTTACCGTTAATTTGTAAACTAAATTTTTACATAATATAATTCTAAGTGAAACTGTTAATTTCAAAAACTGATTTGTAAACATAAATGAAATGCATAGTTACGTATCTCGTCACAATAGCCTTGTGAAATAACATATAAAGCTGCATATACCCACATAATGTTTGTGCTAACTGAATAATGTTCTCAGTGTTTTTGCACTGTTTGAAATAAGGCAATAAATAGTTATCATCATATATTGAAAAAAATTACATAATAAAACTTAATGTGTTGCATAATAATTGCGCCATAATAATACCAGTGATTTTATGATCAACCCTTTGTTTTACAGTCAACAGCTCTCGGAAATACGAGATCAGTGAATTGCAATGGTGCAAATGGAGCAACCGAACAGAATAGAACTCTTCCTTGTTTCCATGGAAATTGCAATCCCCAAAAGCCCGATACCCTCATAACTACTACGTAAGTCAAATAAACAAAAGAAAAAAGTAAAGTGTAGTTGAATAAAATAAGTAGGGAATAAGATTATTCGAGAATGAGACGTCAAACCTGCTAATAACAGATCCCTAAAAATGTTAAAAGTTTTTCAACTTTTTATAAATTAAAATAAAACGTTTATTTTTGATTATATCATTAATTCTGCGAATCGCATACAAAAACCAACAACTAAATTTTTATTAGTAGCAAAATACAATATAGGCACAAACTATCCAACCTTATTTAGCTTGTAAGTCGACTAAAACATGCTTATGCAAAGGTTTGAATTTACTAAACAGCGCACAGAAAGACTAGCAAAAACGGTCACAAATGAAATTCATTTTATTAGATTTTAAATAAATTTTTGCTTTCTTGGGCTAAATATTATAACAAACTTTCTTTTACAAACAAAAGTGAGCCAGATGCTTTTTTATGATCCAAAATTTTAATTAATGCCTTGCAAAGGCAGTTTTTAAACGTTTTCTGAAAAATTAGAAGCAAAAGATTTCAACTTTGGACAGTATAAGTCTTTACAGTATTTTAAAGGCTTAAACCAGCTCAGTTATTGCTTATCAACAACTTCACCTCTGATCCCGATAACGGAATAATGAGTCATTATTTCCACTGCATTTACCATAGAGATATTCTGCAACCCCAGTAGTTAAGATGGTGCAATGCTTTAGCATTTTCCTATCCTTGGCTTAGTTGAAACAGTTGTTTCCTTTACTTTAACGGTCTTCTTTTAACGTTGAGAAGAAACGATAATTCGTGACAACTGTAAATTCCGCAAATTGTTTTGAATAGTACAAAGGTTTCTAACGTTAAGATGGATTTTTCACAAACGTAAAGCAAAAGTAGAAAAGCCAATATTTTTAACCCCTTATGAAATGGTTTTGTCCAAATTAAAACCATGTTCAAAAAATAGAATATTACTGATGTTGCATTTGAGCAATTAAACAGCAAAACGAAAATGTATGCAACTTGCCTTTACAGATCCATGGCAAATAAAAATAATGTTGTTACAATACTGTGTATTGCGGATTGGTATTTTAAGAGTGTTCGTTAAACTGAAATTTAAAGTTTGTTATACAGTATAATGGTTTTGATGATTTTTATCTATTGTTTCTCTGATATGTTTTTTTTTACAAATGGGACAATTTTGAAAATCCTATTGCTACCAACCCTCATTAACCCTATTAATTATGAATATAACTTTAAAATTTCGTGTGCAATTTAGCAATTAAATAAAGCAGGGTCGTCAACATATGCTTTTCCTTTTGAGCTATTATTGATTATGTCTTCCTATATTATGAGCTGGCATAAATTTGACAATAATACTTCCTTTATCGTGCCAATGTTAATCTAGTCAAGCAAAATAGGGCCATCGTTAGTTTAATAGGTATCATCAACCTTGTATGGTCATTATTGTGGCCAATTTAACACTTAAATGTAAAAATATGTAGATCACGTAGGAGCATCATTTTTATAAGCACAGTATTCCTGCAAGTGTGATTGTAATATTTTTATTAAGCTGCCTTGGCCCGGAGACAGCAAAGAAAATTTGCAGTCTTCGATTTAAATAGTCACGTGTCCTCCTGTCTACAGTTCAAAGTGGAAGTTTCACCGTGTCCTTCTTTGAAGCTAAACACAAAACAGGAAAACTGTGAACGCCAGGTTTAAGGTGTTGGTTTAATTTGACTCTACAGCAATAGACAATTCAAGCAGTGGACGGTAAACACTCAACCAGATTTGTTTATAATCACATTTTTTATTAAAACTAAGCATCATGTGACCTGTTAACGCAAAAATAACTTATCATTATGTTCCTGCATTTATTTTTTATTATCAAGTAAAAGCATTCATGCTGTGCACTCTGCTTGAAACTGTATGCCATATGCCCCTTGAACATCTTCATAAATTTTTTTAATTCAGAAAAATTTTGTCCCAGTTAAGTAATAGGTTGAATTACAACGGTCACACTAGTTCAGTAGCTTGCTGACGTCAGGTTTGTCCCAACTTATGTCATTAAACAGGTATTACTAAACTTGTTTTGAACCTAAAACTGAATCATCTTTTTGCCGCTCTAGAAAACTTAGCAGATGATGTCATATTTTGCCAGCATGTTAATTTCGACTAACGTTTGGTACCACAATTTCAAATCCAATTTTCCATCTATAGCCTCATTTGCATACGCAGGCAGACATTTTGCAAGTCAATTTTTAATATTACATTGAATTTGTCTGGCCGATTTAAAAAGCACTCACAAAATTTTATGATTCAAAATGTTTGCACGTATTCCATTTCCTTAGCAAAAAGGTATTTCCAAAGTTTATGGACTTAAATTTTTTTGACGGAGTTACCTTTTCAAAAGTACTTTTGCGTTTATTTTAGTATGCCACGTAACAGACATCATAAATTAATAATGCAGTTACGTTCAAATCTTGTTAAACTAAAAATCCTAGAAACCTGACTTTTGCTCGCGCTTCAACCTTCAGGCGTAACGTAATTTAACAAATATCATTTCACCGCCAACCTGGCATTTTCTTTTTTAGCAGCAGATTTTATAAGAATATTTCCTTTGCAATCAAGTGCAGAACAATCAAATTACTGCAGTTTTTGTTTGCGCATTAGTCGTTGCAGAAAAAAGTTTTAAGCTAAAGCCTAATTTTGTGATTTGCAACTTGATTTATTAAAGTTTGCCTGGTAAATTTTTTTCCCAAACAGCATGAGCTGTTCCGGATTTTAAATAATTTTGAAGAGGTTCTACATGGCTTAAACCAAACAACAACCATATTTTATTGCTGTTGACAGTAATAATCTTGAAAAACTGAGCTTTACTTGCTATTGTCTTTGTTAGACACCCATTACGCACAGGCGTGATATTTTGCGATGTAACCAACTAACCTAATTCTAATCTACTCCTGATGGAATTTAACGCATAAAGTTATGAACTGTGGATGCCTTTAAGAAAGGTATAGGTGATATCTTTTCAAAATTGTCAGTTTTGCAAGTAGTGTTATTGTTGTAATATTATTGTAATGTCAATCCGGAAAAAGCAAAACACAGTGACACCATTTTATTCTAAACTTGGAGCACCTAAATAAAAGTCGCAGACGTTTGCGCATATTTGACATTGTGCTTGCGAGACTACGTCCATAACTATGAATGATGACTAAGATCAGAGAAACACAAAACAAACAAACATTTTTCATGTAGGCCGTTGGCACTCATGTTAAAGAATGATTGTTTTTTAATATGTTTCTTTCTGTTTTGAATCAAAAATCTGCGTTTACATGTTGCTTATTTAGAATTGCGAAGCAAACTTCATTTCACCATTTTTTGCAAGGGTGTAAAAAACTATAGATTAAAAAAAACTGAATTTCTAACTGAAATCGTCCAAAACTCAAGAAGTTTAAAAAAATATTGGTGCATTGCATTAAAATAAAGACCATAACTCAAAAATCAATATCAAGTCAAATTGAAATGCAAAAATATTTGCAAAAAAATTCTACTATACAAATCTACAATTCTCGATTTTCAACTGCAGTCTGTAGATGTTTCATCAGACATATAAGAGTACAAAGGTCTTATCAGAATCAAAGAAAATTATTGAGGATATTGACATTAGCATGTGCGTTTAGATGTAGAATTACTGTAGAATTATTATTTAAAAATTCAATGGGGTCGATTCAGTCAATATTGGATCAGATCAGTTTGGATTTACGACGTCACTAACCATGTTTTGTACTTTTTCAGGACCAGTAGAATAAGAATAACCACCACACCGGCAACTGAAATGCCAATTGAGAGAATAACCTCAACAGAATCAAAAACACCTTTGCCTGAAGGTATTCACTTATTAACTTTTTATGTTCATTGCCTTTAAACTGAATTGCAAAGTCGCAAACCTGATTGGTATATAAGTGGCACGTGACAGCATGACTCGAAAATTAGAAGTTCTTACGCTATTTGCTTGGCCCTGTCAAGTTAAAAAATTTACTACAATAATTTTAATATACGCTGGAATTACCGTAAAATTGAATCAAATGTTACAATGTTAGTGTGCTGGTTTTTAATTCGATTTCAGGAACAGGTTCAAGTTTTGTCATTGAAAAAGACGTTTAATTTTTTATTTTTTATTGACATATAAAGTCAACTTGTCAAAGAGGCTAAACCCTCCAAATTATACTTTCAAACTCACTCAAAAATGTGCTCGGTTTTGGAGTGTTGAAAATAGAGCAATGTGCCAGTTACTCATGCGTGAAAAGCAAAAATCAACCCACAAATATTATAATGGGCTATCATCTTAACGACTGCACAGTGCTAGAAGATGACCACTTAAACAAAAAAATTTGGAAGTCAAAGTAAAGTGTTAAACGTTACTATTTTGAACGTACGAATATTAAAATAATATTTTAAACAGCACTGAAAGCTTATTTAAGGATTTGCGTGGATGTTTATACACTATGCCGAATTTGGATAATTTGTTTTCGGCTAGCCCAGTCTATGCAATAAATTGTTATAATACGTAGAAGCATTAATGAAATATGCAGTTGACTACACGACTATTGTAAATTGACCCATAGAAATATTGGATATTGCCGCTTTTCGTGTCAATAACCGATTTGTTAATGTCGAGCTGTTGCTATTGTCGAGTCTTCAAAAATTGTCCATCAGGATACAAACGAGAGTTTATGCTACATCGTTGTATTGTATGGTGCACTTTTCTGTTGTGCATGGTAGTAATTAAAGTAGTTGAAGATTTTTATTTTTTATATCTGCTAAGCATTTTCTACAACGACAAGAAACCGACAATGAATCAGACAAAAAAAGTGAAACCATCATTGTTATATTATCTCGTTCACAGTAAATTTGTGGAGCCATTTTTGAAAGTTCCACGACAAATACAAAGACAGTTATTCCGCAGAAGTGAAGCACTTATTTCATTCATTTACCTTAAGTATTTTTTTATATAATAGGGTTCAGATCAACAGCACGCCCAACTCTTTCCAACGAAGAAGAAACACAAAATGGAAATCAGCTTCAACCCATAACTGAATCAAGTCAAGCCCAAGAAATTCTCTTACCGGCCATATTAGGCTCAGTCGGAATTTTAGGCTTCGCCGCTATAGCAATAACCATATCAATCATGTGGTCGAAAAAGAAACGCCCCGGGTAAGATTTTGATGTTCTCTCTATAATTACATCCAGTGTAAATAAGCATTGACGTAACGCCAAGTTGGTTGTTTTAGTTTTGGTTAATTTCCTAATACTTAAAAAAGTTTTGTCTCGTCTGACTTCCGTTATTTGAAAGCACGTAAATTGAAAAAAATCTTGTAAGATTGCACCAGCATTTGTTTGAAGTACTACAAACTTAACTGACTTTGAGATCTTTCCGTTTTGATATAGTAGATTTGTGAGCAAATAAATAACGATGCTATAAATTAAATATTAAGGTTTATGTACTGTTAGATAACCTGATATTTATCGTTCGAATGATCTGAGCATTATTTGCAAACACGTACAGTTATGTAGCAAAATTTATAATGATAAAAGTATATCATAGTGGTTAAGCGTGATGTTCATGCAAGCTTATTTACCTATTGAATCGGTATTAGCGCTAAAGTATTCTAGTTAGATGCAAACTTGCATCTATCATGGAAGTGTATCCAATTTTTCAAATTGTTGCGTTTGATGGCAAAGCAGCTGGAATCAATTAAATAATGGTAAAAATCACAACATTGTCTGTTTCCTTGTCATGATTCCTGGAACATTCCTCGAAATCAGTTTCGAAAAAAATCATAAAAATACCACTTAAAGTTAAAGTTTCCCCTTAGCCTGTACACGCATTCGTGCAAATTTGAGATGACACTAGGACAAACTTATTAACAGCAAGCATTTTAGCAGATATAATTAATGCGCGCTGCTTTGCAATGAATGAATCTAGTAAAACCAGCTGCATAATGTACTAACTTGAATGAATTTTGATTTTAGTGAACTTCTGACATTTCAGGACTGAATACCCCACCTATACGTCTGGTACCGGAACAACTACTACAACTGCTACCGTCAGAAACGACAACTATGAGTCTGTTGGTCCACCTCTTCCTTATCGAACAGGTCCACCAACAATGGTGCTACCAACACCAGAGCAGCCTCAAAATGTCGCTAACATGCTTTATCAACCAATGAGCGGGTTTGGTAAGTAGCTTATGACCTAATCAATAATGAGTCAAAATAGAAAACTAACATTTCCAGCCGCTATCGATTCACCAGCAGCGGGTTAAATGATTTCACACTGGTTGATGAATAAGAATTTACTGTAAATTCAATCAAAAATCATTGCAAAACCATGTAATATGCATCGGCAATTCTTAATTCAGAAAGCAGAGATATGTTCCTTTTATGTCCGGATTAACTCTTGGCTTCGACCTCAAAAAAAAAAATTGCCAAGCGTGAGTCAACAGTCTTTGCTTTTATGGTACGGTTGATAGTTGCCGAATGCTGATGTAGCGTCATCAGTAAATTAAATCAATTGATTAATGACCGTTACAGATCCAAGCCCCAGTCATGAACTTTCGCAAAAATCTGTGTTAAGTTCACAACTGAGAGAAATCTTTGACTAGTTTGATTTGCTTTACTTGATTAGAATCATTGGCATGAAGCAATACAATAAATTGCATTTTAACCTTACTTTAAATCAAAAAAGTTTCAAAATAGGCAGCAATTAAAATGATGTTCTTTTTCACCAGAAAAGTGATTTTTGTGATAATATATAATCATGATATTCCGTAAGGTCCTTTTAGGTTCAATGGTACGTATTTTATACCATAAAACTGATTAGCACTTTTGCTTTAAACTGTAAAGCTTAAAACGTCTTCTGAATTTTCTACTCCAATCAGCGGTGCTTTTTTATTTACTTTAAGAAGCTCTATTTACCGCAACTATACGCCTGAAAGTTACTTTAAATCTTGCCTTGACAGCGTATCAAACATTCTCTCTCTTTCTCTGTTTCATTATACATCTTTCTTGCCCTTGGTTTTTAACATTGAGCATATAGCAAGTAAGTCTTATCGTAAAATTAATTTCAGTTTTTTTTTTCCAAAACATAACAAATTAATGTTTTGTTTAGAAACATTTCCTGCCTCCGAATCAACCACCAGCAAAACGGATTCTGGAACATATTTGATTCCGATTGATCCCCCCGAAAATCAGGATCCGGAGTCCATATATTCCCATATTGCAGAAGATAGATGAAGAAAAGTGGAAATTTTCAATACATAAAGCTTTTCCAAGATGCTCAATTAGTTGATTCAAAGAATTGTAGCGAATAAGTAAAGAGAACGTTGGGATGAAGCCAAGTACGTTAAAGCAACTTGTTCCAACATGCTGATGCACTTCAATGAAAATTGGCCATTACCTAACTTATCATTAAGTGGTACCTGCAAAGAAGTTAGAAAAACGCTATCATTTCTTTTTATAATGACCATCATTCAACGTAGCAGCAACTTGCAAAGATTGCCACAAATAACGAAGAAATATTCAGCAAGCATAGGCTCCAAACAGTCAATAATCAAATCAATATTTTGTTCAAACATCAAACAGCATCAATATTTTTTTTTTTCTTGATTATGGTCCAGATTCATTGGGTGGCCTTTGGTTGGATTTATTTTAGTCCCACCACGCTTTTATCTGCTGAAAAATGCCACGCAGCATTAAGAAGATTTTAGCAAACTAAAATGAATCTATTTAAATGTTTCTAAGCTTTTGTTATCAAAAGTGCTTTTGAAATCAAAAATGTTTCTACAGAACAATCAAAAAATAATCAAAAAAATTAGGACATTTTTGAAATGCCGGCATTAGCTTTGTTTTAGTAATAGTTTTATTGGATAGTGTTAATTCTTGATCTTATTTGTGATTGGTCAAGTTCAAACTCATTTTGTGAAATTTGAATTTTACGAAAAGTTTCGCTTAACGATTTTGTTTTGAGTGCTTTGATTCATTAAAAGTTTCTATGCGGTACATTCAATCATCTTTCAACTAAATCCAAATAGCTTGTTGAATGGCGCACTGAAGCTTTTGCAACTTTCTATTCATTCGCTACCTGCTTTCTAAAATTTACAAGCAAAAGTTGTACCATTTGTTTGGCCACATTATGAAAGATTTATGCATTACAATGAAACGTATTTTATTGCTGTTTACAACTGACATTTTATTGCTAACTGAGTGACTTTTGTTGTGAATTTTGACACTTTTATTCTTTGCGTACTTTCTTAACTTTTGTTTGCTCATTTTGCGTTATTATATTTTCCATTTTTTGTTATTCAATGTGCAATAGTATTTGTTGCTGCCGATGGTATTTAATACTAAATAATTAACTTACAGTTTTTTACCAAAATATGGTGTTTACTTTGATATCGCGAGTATTTACTGGTATAAAATATATTTACTAATTTAATATTGCTTTGATATCGCGAGTTTTTACTGGTATATGCAGTTATACAATATTGCACTTTGCAGTATTGCAGTATATAGTCGATTCTTCCGGTGTTAAAGTAATGCTTGCCACAACACCACTTACCGTCTGGCTCTTTCATTGATTTGGAAGAGATGAGCAATGAAGTAATGTTTTTCAAGTAGAGAATATGTTAACCCATGTTGTATAGCAGCGGTGGGCAATTACTTTCCTGAGTGGGCCGGATACAGATAATGAGCTTAGTTACTGGACCGGAGGGTCAAAACTCAATATTGAAACATGATTAAACAAACAATTTGCAAATAACTAGCTTACTAGCATAAAAGCTAATGCACTCTGCGACACTTTTTTAGAACCACATTTAGCCTCAAAGCAGTCAATTTCCTGCAACGTTTTTTTTAATATCTTGCATCTCCTCTATCTTTTCGACCTTCATGCAAAATATTAGCCTATACAACCAAAATTTCTTGGAGTTATTTAACTTCAAAGTTAATCATTTCCCAAACCTTTAAAACTTGAATAAAATCCGGTTTTTGTTACTTACTCTTGGATGGCTGAAAAAACTATCTCAAGTTCCTTCGATTTTCTTGATTTTTGATATGGTAGTTGACAACATCATTTTTTATGACTAGGTAAAATTGTGGTATCCTACCATAAATATTTTTTTATTTTATTTAGAAAATGATCAGGGTCATTGCAAGTTTTGAAGGACACCACTTTGCGACACCCTGAGCACCACCCTGCGACAAACTATTTTACAAAATTTTTGACAATGAAAAACTGATATTTGATTATGTTGTAATAATTACCATCGCTAAAAATTTAAACTTATGCCAAATTTCAGCTATTTACAATGGCTAAAACTATAAGCTTACGCATGTAGATTTTACCTTCACACCAACCACTGTAATTAAAGACAATTATTTATTTTGAGTTTGGGTTGGAATCAACGTTAGGGTTAAAGCTAGGGCTGGAGTTAGGGTTAGGTTTGGGTTTGGGTAGGGCTAGTATAACGATTTTTTTTCTTCTTACATAACGTAACAGCAGCCTCTGCCTATAATATATGCCAATTCGTCCAATCAGCGTGACTTTTTTTTATGGTTTACTCGTGGTACGAATATGACCAATAAAATCAGCCGAATATCCGTGACCGCAAGGAACTGTGGCAACAAGAGCGAACTTTTTTCTTTAATACTCCTCTCTTTTTCTTCGCGTGTCAGTTTCTAGTCTACTAAGCAAAGAGCCTACAGTTCTATCAAAGAGTCTATAAATTTGGGGTGTCGCAGATGGGTGCTTAGTGTCGCGTAGTGGTGCCTTTTTTAGAGAATAAAGGGGATTTTGACCCCCTTAAACTTAAAATGAAAACCTAATTATTGGTATGATCATAAAAAATAACTTTAGGCCTTATCAGAAAAAAATCAAGATTCCATCGTTTGAATATTAAACATGCAAGCTATAAAATAAAAAATTACAAAAAAGGTGTCGCAGAGTGGTGCCACTTTCTCTATTCGTTATTTTCATTGATACTTTCAACGGAAATTTAAATCCGTAAAAGTTATAGTAGTGGTTTCCGCAGGCACAAGTGGGCCGGATGAAATGCTTCGGTGGGCCGGATCCGGCCCGCAGGCCGTAATTTGCCCAATCTTGTTGTATATTGTCATCTTCTATTCCACAATTGCAGGTCACACTTGTGGATAGGTCAATGAATACTCATTTTTTCAGTTCTGGTAGCAATTACAGCATATTTCAGATTTAGGTCGATTTTATAATTTCAGGACTTTTCGAATAGGATGTAGCTTAAGTCAGCAAGTTAATGTGCTCGTCACTGGCATAGCAAGCATCTGAACCGGAGTGTGACTGTTTAATTCTTAGCTCAGCCCATCAAGCAAGAAGTCTTTCGGTTTGGCGAACTTGTCTTTTATCCACTATTTCAGAAAATAAAGAACATAAAGTTACTGCTAAATCAGCTTCCAGTATTCCGTCAAATGCGGATGGAATATGAACTATGTACGTAACAGCCAGAAACACACTAGCTTCGAAGTCGCGACCGTCTTTCAACGCAGATCGAGCTTTAGACCACCAGGCCACCGTAGCTTAAGTGCTAATTTGAGTAATAATATTGAAGCTTCTACAATGCTTTTTAGGCCTTGTTAATGCTTAAATTCGAGCAAGAAATTTCGAAATGCAAAAAATATAAATTGTTTACTTGAAGTGTCAGGCAAGGATGGCAGTACGGTTCGGTACGGTAAGTTGGTACGGTACGGTAGGCCTCAATTTTTGCTAAGAAGTACGGTACGCTGGTACGGTACGTTTTTTTGTAATGGTACGGGTACGGTACGTTGGTACGGTACGCCTTGTTTGTAAAGGTACGGGTATGGTACGTTGGTACGCTCTTTTAATTAAAAAACCAATACTTTTCGCACATTACGCTAGCTTTTTGTAAACAGAGGCAAAAAACCGCTAAAATCGATACTAAATGTGTGGATTGAGTTCGCTGATTTATAGGCAAGTGATTTTAAGGTCACTTAAAGTTGCGAATAGCAAAAAACAAGGATTGCAGTACGGTACGGTACGTAATTACGGTAAGGTACGCCTCAATTTTTGCTAAGAAGTACGGTACGCCTTTTTTGTAATGGTACGGCTACGGTACGTTGGTACGGTACGCTTCAAAAATTGAACTGAAGTACGGTACGCTGGTACGGTACGGTTCAAGGTGCGAGGTACGTAGTACGCAGTTTCTGAACGCACCGTACCGTACTGCCATCCTTGGTGGCAGGAATTGAGTGCCATTTAGATGCTCTCTCGGAAAGATATTTTAAAAAGTAAAAATGGATTAAATTTGAAGGCATTTTGTCAGGAAGGCAGTTAAGTAAGTGAAAAAATAACTAAATAAATAAATAAACAAACAAACAAACAAATAATTAAAAATTCAAGAAACTCGACAATTAAAGCGCGAAGAACTTAGGTGCTGTTAACTGAAAAGGAACGATTGTTGGCATGAAGAGTAATAATGACAGCAAATTATGACTTTTGTCTTATTACGTCAATACCTTTGGACCATTGCACAGCCAATTTCTACGTCAAAATCAAAGTCTTAGCTAAACATAACCTTTCGCGAAACTGCGCATGTTAAATGCAATCGGTACTTAATAAAAAATACAAAAAAGGAAGCATTTACGACATTTAAATTACGACGATTACGACATGCGAATTATGTCAACGAAACAGCTAACTATCACGGATAGAGATAGGGAAAGAAGAAAGGATAAAAAGCAGCATGGTGAAATTAGGTGTAACAAAACGATGTCATAAAATGGCATTCGCTCGTCTATTCAAAACGGTTCATCTACTGTAATTTTAAAACAAAAGAAAACTGTTAGTTTTAAATAGAAATTGGATTTGGGATGGCTCATCTGGACTAGGTTGCTAGGATCTTGTTAGATTTGGTTGCTTGACTAGATGCCGCAAGGTCTTTTCCCGACCTCCTCGTTACTAATCAATTTTATTTAACTATAGTGTTTGTGGTATGCTACAGTCTGTTGTTTTTAAAAAAACAATTATTCGCTGAATCGTTCATTTGCAAGAAGTTCAATTCTTACTCCTAAAGTTACAATTTCAATTTCTTCAGTAGGCGCCAATCCTCAGCTGGCAAGCAGTAGATTAGCTACTCAGCAGTGGTACTTCGATTGGGGACCGCGGTTACTTAGGGTTCCGCAACGCACCTTTAAAGGGACCGCGAAGAGGTCTATGATGCGCCATAAGTAATGTTGGTTGATTTGGTAAATGATAGGGATGCAAAATCTGTTTTTTTTTGAAATATGATGGAGTGACTTTTAAATGCAAATGCCTAAGTCATGCCCTTCTGTCGCAAAATTGTTGATTCCATTTTCTAGTACCTTAGGAATGCGAAAAAGCGCTTTCTACTTTAGTTAATATCAAAACAAAATCTTGAAACAGAATGGTGTGGCCATTTAAGATTACTTCCTAACCAGAATTTTAGATTTAGATTTACATGGGACCGTGACCTGTCAAAAAAACTGGAAGGAGATCACAAAGTAATTTTTTTCAAAAGTTTGAGAGCCACTGATCTTGAGTAGTTAACACCCTTGCCTTTAGAGATGTGACGTTGGGTGGTCAAAACTAAAATGCTCAAATCAGCTCGCAACAATAGCGGTCTTCGCTGCAACATTTCTTTGAAAAGCTTTGTATAAATAGAGATTACAGCAGTTCCATTTATAGTGACTGGGTAACATCTTTACAAAGTGTATCGTTTCTTGTAGCACATCGAACCCCAATTCTACTGCAACGTTTCATAGAAGAAGAATAAAGGACACAGCGCGAATCGAACTTGAGCGCAAGATTTGTCAAACGCGCGCCTTTAACTACTACGTCACGTCGAAATAAAAAGACATACAGTCTAAAGATTTGAAGGGTACAATTCGTAAAAATGCGAGTTGGGAATATATCCTGGCACTAAGTTCGTAACAAGCTTCTGCATAAGATTCGGCGTGCAACAAATTTGATAGTTGTGTTTTGATAAAATGCAACAATTTTTTTTTGTTTTAATATCTTTTGCTGATTTGTCTAGTCAGAACAAATTGTTTTCAAACTTTTTCCATAAATACGCAATTGGCCGAAGCTGGAATTTGAAAATAACTTTTGCTTGATTAGTTTTTGTCTGAGTAATGCCCTTGGTATAATTTAAAGTCCGAAAAATAAACACTTAAAGCTCGTTTCTTTTGATAGAATACGCGTCGGACTTAACGAGCAACGACTTTTTAATGTTCCAACCGTGCGTTGAATTTTTTGATTATTATTATTCTTTAAACCATTTGAAGTATTTTCGGTAAGTATTTTTCTAAAACTAAACTTTAATAATAAACATTTCTAACTTTAATAATTCGGTGGTTGAAAATACTAAAATCCAATTAACGCTAAAAAAATATGAAAACAAAATTAAATTTAGACCTTTGAAATTGCCGCACGTTTATTATCATTGTTTTGTGAAGGTTCATTTAACAAATGAATGAATCTTAAAATAAAATACAAGTTACCAAAATCAAACACTATATTCATATTCATGTTTCAATAGCATGAAATTAATCGTGGTAAGATTTTCAGCACGAACTTTTGAGAGGGTGATTATGTCGCCGTTCAATTGAGGTTAAGACAATTTTCAACTCAATAAAAGTTTTTTAATATTAAAATCACACCAAACGTCAGATAATTTTTCGAGGTTTGTAAAATTTACAATAATAATATAGATTAGTTTTTGATTTGTCCATATTTATTTTCCTCTTACCAGGAAGCAACAGTGGCGCTTTTTTTTTGGCGGATACTCTTCACCCTTTAGAATGGTAATCTTATTCCAACTTTCCCGATTGACGTATGATTTTTTCTATATAATATTTTTGCTTGTTTGAAGCCACGAAGCAGAGATAATCATTGCAAAACGACTGATCCAAGGACGCAGCAACGTACCAGGGTGCAGGTTAAGCCGAGACAAAGCTAAGGAATTTAATCAAGCACTGCTCTAGTAACTTTGAAATCCTCAGATCTAACGCATCCGTATGAGACTTAGCAAGCACACAATTATGGAAACCCAAAAAAATTAATAGATGACGAGATGGCGCCTTGTCTATACTTTTGCTATTCTTGACTTCTTCGTTTTCTGGGCTCTAAAACTGCAAAGTCCATTTGCGTCTCCTGGCTAAGACAACTTGGCAAATACAAACGTAAGTTTAACTTCAAGTTTTTGCTCAAGCTGAAATTAAGCTCAATTTTTGTTTCGAACTTGTTTTTTAAGTTTTATTGGCAGAATATTATCGCTACTTTGATCGATTTTTGTTCGACTGTGAGAACGTCTACTGCTGAAACAGTAAAGTGAGTTCGATTCCCTGCCAGGTCAAACAAAATGCAATAAAAATTGGTATTCACTGAATTTCTTCTTCACGATCAGCGTTGAAAGAGATAATGAAGCCTACATTGAGCGTGGTAAAAAGATAGGAAGTGGCAGCTTGACTCATAGACTGCAAAGTCCCTTGGCGTTTTCCTGGCTAAAACAACTTGCCAAATACAGATACAAGCAAAATTAGAAAAATTTTGATTGGTAATTTACTGAAGCAGTGCTCGATGATATACAAAAGTAAAATCAGAGCAAAATGCATTTATAAAAATTACAGTAAAAGGTTAAAAACACAACAGTCTGTTTCGTGGGACTCATCAGGTGCTACTGTAGTGAGTCTTGAAGACAAAACAGACTGTTTTGCTTATAACATTTTAGGGTGACTTTGTAGTTGTATAAATACAATTACCGGTATTACAATTCCATTTAAATTTCTGCTCTTGCTGGACTTAAGCTCAAGCACCCTTTTTGAAATGTATTATTTATACAGGGTGGGGCAGAAAAGCCTACCTTTGTTTGAAGTCTTACTGTGACAATGCTGTTTTAGTTATCCACATAGCTGGAGTAAATTTATATCGTGATTGAAATGCCATTTGGCCTAGAATAAAAAATTAGAAAAACTAGTGATTAATTTGTTTAAATTTTTTCAAGATTTTTGAAGTATTTATTTAGCCTGCGCGGGAAAAATTGTGTATACATTGTGAAAAAATTTTGTCTCTTATTGAGAATCAGTATACACAACTTTGAGAAGTTTTGGATATCATTTTTAACTAATCAAAAAAACTGTTTCTGAGGAAAAGCTGACAAAATTTTTTTGCTCTGAGTTGAAAATTTGAAGGTGCGGACTCAATACGGCCTCAGTTCGGTGATACAGGCTTCCTCCAAAACAAAACTGGGACACTCCGATGTTTTTTTCAGGACGAATCGGGGCTTTTAAAACTCTTCAAAAAATTCAAACAGAGTAATCGCTAGGTTTTCTAATCTTAGATTCCAGGCCAAATGGCAACTTAATCACGACATAAATTCACTCCAACTAAGCTCATAAAGCATTGCCATAGTAAGATGTTAAAGAATGGTAGGCTTTTTTGCCCCACCCAGTATTTATTTTATTGTTCTTTTTTTTGCTACTGCTTGATCTTTTTTACTAAATAATTAAACCGCAATATGGCGTGCCTTTGATAACTTCAACAGATTTTTTTGCGACTGAAGCAGTATTTGGGTTTGAGTTTCGCGACAGTTTGTGTTTGGTTTTTGAAATAATTATGAACTTTTCATGCTTTTCAAAATTCTGCACTAAATATGCCAAATTTTTCTCTTTAGCGTCTTTTTGCGGAAGATTAAAATTTAGGAAACAACCACATGGCTTCAAAGAACTTACAGCCAAAAACCAATCCTCCGAAATTTAATCCGGGAAGGAACAATGAAGCCGCCAAGCCAGTTTGTAAAATGTGACCAAAGGCTTCCCAACATCGCCACCCGCCAGTGTAGCTAAGTGGAAATGGCTACATTTCTCTCTCTTGAAGAGGGCAGAGCGTCTGCTACTGAAACGGTAGACTAGGGTTCGTTTTCCAGTCGGATTAAACCAAAAGACTAGAAAAATAGGTGTTCAGAGTTTTCCTGCTTGACGTTCAGCATTAAAAGGCAATATGTGGAGCCTCTGCCGAGTGTAGTAGACAGATGGCAGCTTGACTGGAAGGCAAAAAATTTTTTCGTAGCTGAGTCTTTTGGTGTAAGCAACGTTGTAAAAGAAGGTATAACAAATATCCGTAAACTTCAATTTAAATTGATTGTATTTTGGACAATTTGAATTTTGATAACATTTTATTAAAAGGTGTTGGAAACCAAACGATAATGGAAACTACAACTGGGATTGTTGCGCTGTTCATTTTGTTGATCTAGCGGGAACACTTGCTACCACTGGAACACTTAACTTGAAAAGGAACTGTGTTGCCTGCTAGCGCAACGATGCGAATGAGATGGGTCCCGCCAACTATTTAACGCTTCGACGTAATCCAGTGAGTATAATGAAAGATTTGATTTGCGGTTGGTGTAACCCAAACCTTGTGAATAAAAGGCTTTCTTTAAGTACGTTGAAGATATCAACTATCGTGTTCATTACGTCAGTCGTTTTTTGCTCATTTCAGCAGCTAAGTTGCTATGTACCCTTGACTTACGTTTACAAGAAAAATTGCAAACTATAAAAATAAGCAAAAAAATCAATTTCATTACAAAGCAATACCATCCTGATTGCAGCAAAAATAACATCAAGACAGTGCAAAAAAATAGCAAAAAGTTGGGACTATACGATGGCTGAAGTCCACGATATAAGGTCATGCATAGAATATATAAATAAAAATTCAAACAACGGGAAATACTATTACAAATCAAAAATCATTTTTATGATTTTAAGGTTCGAGCAACTTCTTAACACTAAAAATAGTCATTTCATTAGATTAAAATTACTTTCAATGATTTCAGTGAAAACTGGTTAACAAATGTTGAAATTAATGTTGTATTATTTAATTTTGATGGTAAGCAGCTACTACATGACTTTATTGAATCCCATTAATCGATTAAAACGAACTACTCTTTAAAAAAACAATAGAACCAAAGTGTAGTTCACGCTTATTCCTAATAGCTTCGTCAATTTGCTGAATCTTAAACTTTGTAGTTGACTTGAAGGTTCAATTACTTCAGTAATAGTTACTCCATTAACTCCAATCTTCTCACCTTTTGTTCTTAATTCGGGATTCGTAAATGGGTTGCCTTATTCGTATTAAAAATAGAATAAACAAAAAAAACATCATTGGAATAATAGTGATTACGAAGAAGTCATATCAGCACATTTTTAAGAGCAAGAGCAAGCTGCTGTTAAGGACTAAAATGTTAAGTTCACACATTACCAAACAATTTCAACTGATTAAAGAAATTCCCTGCAGATGAATCAATTATCATTGAGTTAGATAAAACAAATTTATAATTGACTTAGAACCAAATCACACATTGGTTAATTGATACTAACGTGACTAACCTGCGTGACTAATGAAAATTGTGCTACTATTTTTGACGTTCACTGTTCAGTGCATCGGTAGTTGTTCATTTCCGTTTTTTGGCCAAAAGCTTTATTGTTCTGGCAAGCGTCACATTTTCTCGTAAGTTATATGTTGAAAAGGCTACATCATCGTTTTTTATTTAGTTACAGATTTCTTGCATTGGAGACTTTTAATGGAAAGAAATAATATGTGCAATTTAAGTTTGCGCATAAATCTTATATTTTTCAGTCTTTGAACAATTTGCGCTTGCTCTTTACTATGTTTTTTGAAATGCCCAGCTCTGACCAGTCCGCATAACCACAATTACCACATTTCAATGTCCAATTTGTAGCTAAGCTTTTTGCCGTGAGTCAGAGAAATTGTTTTGGTTGTTATTTAACATTTTGGCGTATTGACGCCTTAAAACTTTGTCATAGGTGTGACATGAAAGGGCGATAAACATCATTCGCTCAAGCAGAGCATTTATATATGTACGGTCGCTTTCCACGAACAAAAGACCACGACCTTATTTGGACTAATCTAATGAAGTCCCTTGAAGTCTGTTAGTACGAGATAAGCCTTCTGAAGACTCCACAGAGACTCGTTTAGAGTGCGGTGTTTCTTCTGCAACAGTTTCTTCAGGAAAATTTGTACCAACATAAGTTAAATTCAAATAATTGTTTTCGTCCTCAAAATGTTCCTTTTTTAAACTCGAAAACGTTGTTGGAGAAAGATAAGCGTTTTCATCTTCAGGAATATTAACAATGAGTTTTCGAAGTGAACCTAAAGTAAAATTTCGCATTAGGGGTAGGGTATAATAACTCAAAAGACCATTGTGAATATGGTGAAACTATTAAAAAAGCATATTCAAGCACCTCAAATTTGGATTGTTTTAACCTCCTTTTACTCAACTTTTTTGTTTATGGTAACGACAAAAGCTTTATATATGACGTTTAAAGCAGTATTTTTGCATTGAAATTGAAACAATAAGTTTTAAAAACGGTTTTTAAATCTTTTTTATTTGCAGCATCTGTAAACTTTAATTGCAATGTAACCTCATCATAAACGTCATTACGGTTGTAACAATTGCAGAATTAGAGCTAATTGTTTTTCCACCAAAAAGACATCTTTAGCTGACTTCATGAATTGGTCAAATTCCGATTTCATGAATTTATCAAACATACGATAGTTGAAAAGCTTTTTTAGTCAAATACCAAAATTAATTCTAATCAAAATCAAATCTCTCATTACAGAATACTCGTTGTATTACACCGGAGCAGAAATGGAACCAGTCAGGATTTTCTCGACCCGACCCGATCGGTAAATTTTAAAATCTACGCCGGTAGGCCAACCGGTCAACTAGTTTCTGATCGCCCGGTTCGACCATTTTTTTACAGAAGATTTTTGTTCACTGTTCAATGCATCGAATGAAAAATTTTCAAAATGAGGGGGACATGGGTGCGATGTTAAAATTTATAACTCTGGACGGGTTCTCAGAAAAAAAAACGCAAAAAAAATTGCGTTTTTTGCAAAAATAACTTAATTTTAAGACCTTTCAAGGTTAAATTTCGGTTTGAAGGACCTGTTTTGAGCAGCGCAAAGCATGCACAAAATAAGCATAAAAAGAACTGGAGGGCACCAGCGAAATCATTAGACTTTTTTCTAATGATATTACGCGTAAGGCTAAGAAAAGAAGTTAAAATTTTTTAGCTATTGGTGATATATCATTTGCAATTTGCCGAGCAGCAAATACTAAACTGTTATGACAATTGCAAGAAAAAATTTGAAATATAATGAGCCCCAGCAGAATGCAGAAAGGTTTCTTTAAAACCCGCCTTGGCTAGTTAAATATAAAAAATAAGAGCTGTGTCTTTCTTACCCAATGCAGAGTGTGGTAAATTTAAGTTGAAAAAAGCTTTTTAAAGCGGCAAGATTTTTGCATGTACTAAAAAAGCTGAAATCTGCGCCATTTCCACTCTCAAGCTGACTAAAATGACGCTAAAATGCCAGGTAGCGTAAGTCTCTTCAACATGCCTACTTTATTGTAATCTGTTTACGCAATTATTATGTATATTTTGCAGTTTTTTGCTTTGTGCCGAGGCCCAAAGGAGGTGGGCATGGCACAATGCCCCCCATAAATAGGCCCCTGGATGTACATGTCTTAATGGTCACAGCATATTAGTCACAGCCTGATACCATTCAACAAGTGTTTTCAAAAGGAGTGGTTTGTTAATACTGTGTTTTTATAAAAAGTTTTTGTCTGTTATTTTCGGTTGGTGCTTACTGCGTAGATGTCTTTGAGTTGCAAGAAAGGAGAATTTGATTGGTGTTTCAACCTGCTTGACCAGCCGGTCGAAGAATCTCGACCAGCCGGTCGACCGACCGGTTTCCAGCTCTGCGCCGAAGCGTGGAACGAGTTTGCGCGGCATATCTTCGCGTCATTGCGTCCGAGCAATACAGCTCCTTTCGAGCTGTGTCTGATTTTTCCGGCACGAGATTTCAACCTCAGACATCCCGCTCCAGTTGCAAAAGCGTTACCGCTCGCCCAACTGCCCGGCTCGATTTTAATGTTTTGATCAAATTGTTTTAGATCAAGCTTCGTTCACAATTTACATACATTCAATAAAAATGGGAATTGCCACTTCGATGAATATTTACCATATTGGTGTAAATACACTTATCAAATACGCACTAATTACCTACAAAATTGCAAGCTGGAAATGAATCATACATCGTAATTACGGTAGGAAATTAAATGGGCGCAAAAAATCACAGTCTAAATTTTTATAATCTAACGTAACATTTTTGCGTTGCTTTTGCCCTCAACAGCATTCCTTTTCAAATGGCGTCACAATCAATTAGTAATAAAACGATACGTTCATTCGAACTTCCGCCTCGAATTAGTAATTTTTTTTATTATTTTGGAACATAAGTATAGGGAATTTTTGTAAATAGAAAAAAACAACGTAAAAAATATTATACAGTCACAATTTACAATAATTAGTCGTTGTCTTTTAAAGTGTATACTATTGTAACTGCGTTTAACAGTTTTTCCTAGTTTTTTTGTTCAAGTATAGTTAAATAGAAAAGAGAACTTGTGGTTTTCTAGTTAAGCCCATGAGTTATACCACATGTCGGTCATCGTAACAAACTTGTCGTGCAACTCATGGGGGGGCATTTATTTTTCGGATTCTTTTCAAGCTCTGTTTTCTATCCGGGTTTGGGTCTTGTCGTGTCTTACTGTGTTGATAGCCTGTCATTAAAAAAAAGCAATTAATAGGATATTATTTATACCTTTTGTTGTTGTATCTACACTTGGTGGACCTGGTGGTGATTTTGTGCATGTAATTGGTCTATCTGGTAGGGCTGGGCCTACTGTTTCATAAATACCAGATCCTTGTTCTAAGTTGCTTTTTCGAAAATTTCCGTTTCTGTGAATTTTGTTTCCGGACCTAAAACATAGCGAAAGTCAATTTACTCAAAACACAAAGGGCTGGACTACAAAGGAGAAATCTTCTTCCTGCAGTTTTTTTATTTTCTAGTGTCTAAGTTTACAATAAAAGTAAACAATGTAATTTAAAAATAAATCAGCTCTCTCATTGTTCTTTCAGTATTACGCCGAAGCGTGTAATGAGTTTGCGAGGCCCAACTCCGGATCATTGCGCCTTGGCAACACAGCCTTATTAGAAAAAAATATCAAAGCGGTAAAGAGCCGTTGGCAGCACTGCGCCCGATTTGATCGGCTCGAGAATTGAACCTTAGCGTTTTCGCTCCACAGCTGCTAAATGCGTTGCTACTTGACCAGCTGGCAGGTATTATTTTCTATAACTGTACATATTATTTGAATTTGACATAAATTTCAGAAAATTAAATTTTAAAAGCTATGTCATGTCCAAAATGCGTTTTTGACTGCGTAACTGAAAACCGAATTATCGTTAAACTGGCAAAAAATTGAGCCAAGTTTGTCCTTTTTAGTAATTCTATCGTGAGAACCAAACTGCGCTGCCTTAAGGTAGGTTCATACACAACGCGAACTCAAACACGGAAAGCGGCGCGAGCGAGAAGCGATGTTCGTGGAAAAATGGTCATAATAAAATAAAATAGATTCGTTCATGCAAAGCGCAAACGCGAACACGAACGAAATTCAGTTTGCGCGGAAGCTGCGTAGATTGCCTCCAAAGCAAATTTTTAGGCCGCGTTCGCGACGGCTTTTCTGTTCAAGCAATCAGCGCAACAAATTTAGGCAACGTCAGCATGTGTACTACGTCACTGCACTGTGATACAGACAAACAAAACACTGTAACGTAATGCAACGCAGCTACATCACGTAACTCAAGTGGGCATAGGACTTTATCAAAAAAGATTTTTTTAAAATTTGTTCGAGTACTATTTACTGCAATAAGCATTTGACATTGCATAAAGTTTGAAATTAATTTCAAACGGCGGACCGCTTGCTTTCTCGACCCCTTAAATTCATGCTGAAATTATAATTAAACAACTATGCTACCGCCGAGGCTACTTTTTTTGTAAAATGCAAAAACTTTTCAATCGTTATTATCTCATCATATATTTTTTCGTTGTTTTTCAGATAAACAAACCTTGTCAGTCTAAATATAAATAATGGAGTACTATCTTCTTTTTTTTTCTGTAAAAGAACCAATAAATTTAGGTCGAGGGTGACGGTTTTTAAATCTTCACAAAGTTTAACTTCCTTTGCCCTTCAATTTTATTTGAGTGACTCAAGCTCATTTTTGCTTAATTAAACATTTCTTTTGGCTGTTGCTCCTGAACTTTAACAAGCAGTATAATACAGTGACAATGATTGTTGAAACAAGGTTACCATTTTGTTACGATACGGTTCTGTAAATAGAAGGAATAGTTTTTGCTTTTTTTAAAATTTGGCTCGTGTTTTTATTGAATTGATCTTATAAAAATATTGCATAGTGAAACATCAGTTCTTAGCGAAAAAGCTGTTGTTAAACAGTTAGAGAATTGTTTTGTTTAATGAAGTATAAGAACTGTTTTGTTTTCTTAAATGACATTAAACAAAAAAAGTGATTGCTCTCCAGTAATTAGTTTTGCTTTTTTAAATGCCGTCAGTTAAAATAATCTCAAAATTGATCATAATCAAAATTTCAAATCGGCTGCAACTTCTGCTGTAATGGTAAATTTCGCCATGACAAACAAACCGTCTTTATAATCAATAGTTTATTAATTATAATATTTTACATGGACAAATGATCAAGTTTTTATAAAAAACATATTGCGGTTTCCGCGCGAAAAAACCGCTTTTTATTAGAACAGCAATTCGCGCGGAAAATTGCCTAGTTTTCCGCGTAGTTCGAATTCGCGTTCTGTATAAACGATCCTTTAGTCTTACAAAACTTTTCAAATGTTAGTCATAAATAAAACGGTAAGACGAGGAGTAGAAATTGACATAACACTTTTGTCATATTCTAAATCCACTTTACGACGTCAGAAAAAAAAAATTAATTGGAAGGCTACCAATATCTTCAAACCTTGTCAACCTTGATGAAGCTAAAACGATTTGTATCTCAGCACAGGTGCTGGACTACAATTCTGGTTCGGTCGAACAACGTTTGAAAAAAAGACACGATAACATAACATTACTTTTGTCACTTTAAATAACATTCATCAAGTTTTCCGAAAATTATTTCAAAACTGTAAACTGCATTTTAGATTGCACCAATACAGTCTTAAACGGAAAAAATGCTAAATGAAAATGCCATCTTAGTTTAAAACAAATTTCTAAGATTAGCCTATACTTAATACGTTTCATCACGTGTTTTGGTTGACGTAGTCTGTGACTATTTCAAATCTGTAAAAATATTCTAAAGCAGTTGAAAAACTAATATTGGTCTGAGTGAAACATGGCCACAAAAAATCTGTGAAGTTTTATGTAATCGCTAATTAGAAATTAGCTGGTCTTCAGTAATTATACTGATTGGTTTTGAAGATTTTCCTGTTTTTCTCAGTAACTAATTTACACCGGGATGTGCCGTGACTAATCCCTTAACCGCAGACAATTTCTCAAATGATTTTTCCCAGAAACTGAATTCCCAATTTTTGCTTCAAAGAGTACTGCAGCTTTGTTTCTAGCACTAACATCTAAAAAAACCACGTTTATTTTATTTCTAACATCAATTACTCAAGGTTGATTAAAAATAGCAAAGCCTTAGTTTTAAATAGTATTTTTTAACGTTTCAAACTTAGTTATGTCTATCACCAGTATTTCATGACGATGTACATACAGTAGCTAACTACAAAAAGTTAAAAAGCTTTACTTTTTTAACTATGACTTTGCTGTATTGAATCAAACAAAACAAACTTGTCGCACAAGCAGAGCCGAAAAACTCAAGCTTTAACTAAAAAATGCTGCTTTTGTTACCTTATACAGCTACAACATCATTAGCTGTTTAGAAGGAGTGACGCCATTTTTTGAAAACGTATCCAGCTGTTTTTTTTACAATTTGCAGTTACTGAACTACTAGATCGTTATTTATTGCCCGCTAACCCTCGATTGTTGCCGAGGCAGCCGTTCAAGACTTATTCGTTACATTCCGCCACAAATCCTGGTCTCAGCATGTTTTTTGTAATACGATAAATGATTATAACCGAAAAGAAAGATATCATTTTAGTACTTACTGAGATCCTTTTCTTTTCTTGACAATTAATGCTATAATAATTGCAGAAATGCACACAAATGCAACTGATCCTAGAATAGCTCCCAAAAGATCAGTTCTAACTTCTGGTGAAGTATTTGTTTGAGGAGGTTGAGTTCTAGGTGGTGGTCTTCGTCTTGGAGGAGGACGAGGTCTGGTATCAAAATTAGTGATAGTCGGCCTATTTCTGTCGGGTCCAAAATCAATCCCAGGCCCATTATCAAAAGTGGTAGTATTAAATGGTCGTCGTCTCGGAGGGCGTGGTCTTGGGAAGTTGGTAAAATTGGTTTCATTTCTGTCGGGTCTAAAATTCATCCCAGGCCTATTGTCAAATGTGGTAGAATTAGTTGGTAGTCTTGGAGGTCGGGGTCTAGTACTGAAGTTTGTAGAATCTGGCCTAATTCTTCCGGGCCTAAAGTTCATTCCTGGCCTTTTGCCAAATGTGGAAAAACTATTTTGCGTATAGTTAGGTCTTGAATTGCTTTAAATTTGAACCGAATTCTTCTTTGTGTTAAATGTGAAGTTTCCTTTTTTTCAGTTGTTGAACAATAGAGGATACTTGTTATTGATATAACTTTATTTAAATTAATGATTATTATCTAAATAGTAAAAAATAAAAGCAAATAATTAGCAGAAGAAAAGAAATTTACTGTATTGATTAACTAACCTTGATCAAAAACAGTTAAGCCTAAGCTAAGGGCTGACTTTTTTAAGTGTTTCAAACACAGCCAAATCCATCATCAGTATAGATAAAAATGTAAAGAACTTTTTTAATCAAATCAAATGACTGCCATGCAACTAGTATCAAATAATGAAAAATTTGGCATTATTCAGCCGCTCTTAAATCTCAAACCATCTGATAAAATTCTTAAGTTTCTGTTACTTGATGGCCGTCCTATAATTAGAAACACACCAAAACCTGGTATATGCACTTATGTAGTACCGCACAAAAAATGTCTCTACGCTCAAAGTGCTGTACTTGGATATTGCTTTAAACTTACTACTGATGCAGTGAAACAGAAGCTGATTATAGTTTACAGCTTATCATGACAGCTAAAATAAATAAGATTTTTTTTTGAATATGCATTAGCCATGATGGCTAATAAAACTTAGTGCAAGAATTAATATTACCTGTATATCTCAAAAAAAATAAAAACAAACGTGTTTGCTTATAGCTGTTATCTCCGATCTTAATGAAATGACATTTCTTGAATTTACTTTATTTTACACTCTGTAGTTAAAACTTAATTTGTTAATACAAGCAAGTAATCCAACAATAACAGGTTTACAGCCGCGATGATGTTTAGTTTAAAAAAACTTTTTAATCCTAAAAAAACTTTTTTAGTTTTTTACAAATTTTACAATTTATAGCTTTAAAGGCTTTGCTTTTCTAACTTTTACAGCAGGCAGCTATTCTTCTTGTTAAATTACTGTTTCGAGGTTAAATGGAAAAATTGTATATCAATTTAACGAAATACTATCGTACTTTACAGACTAACTAATCACAGCTTTGTGTTGTACTTATAAACGCATTCTTTGCGCAGTAGCGCAATAATCCTTCTATCGTTATAAAAACAGTCTACAAGTTTTTCGAATCCATTCGGCAGTGCTAAACTTAGGCGTGCAATGACACATTTACTTAGTATGGTGCTTCAAATATCTTAACAATATGACGTAAATACAGTTTGCATCAGCATTGTTATTTTCGGGGAAATTAGTTGAATAAAGCTTTCATGTTGCTTGTTTATAACATTTTGCGCAAAGCTTTTATTCATTAAAACCACAGTCAAATTTTCCAGTTGTCAAAATTTCTCTACGTAATAACAAACTGGCTTGTCACAAAAAAAAAGAATTTGAATCGCGTTTACGTCAATCACCTTCGCACGAATGCTAATTACAGAGTTGATAATTTTCCGCAACATTTTTAGCCGCAACACCTTTACCTCACTAAGTCCCGGTTTGCTTCTTCGTGAACGAACGCTTTATTTTTTATTTGTGTATTGCGATTGATCCATCTTTTTCCTTCCGTTTACGTGGAAGCGACGATGGCGATTTTATTTTGGTCGATTCGTTCTCTCTTGCTTATAGGAGTTGACCGTGTTCAAACTTTACGGCTGACGTTTGATTTCTCACTTATATATGCTGCTTGTTCGAAACCAACGAACATAGATTATTGTTGTAAAATGCCTTATTCAAGAATACAACAACGTCACTAGGGTGCGGGTAGAACCAATACCACGCGATCAGCGTCGTTGTAAAAACAACGCCTTTACTCTTCCCGCCACTCTACCGACCAGTATGTTTTCAATGTGTTTGTGAGCCTGCTTTTTGCGTTTGAGAGCTAAAACTTAGCTGTTGAGTGTCGAGAACATTAATAAGTGAATGCTTTTTCTACTAGCACCGAACAGTTGGTCGAGTGGTAACGCGTTTGCCTTTGCAGCGGGAGGTGTGGAGTTCAAATCTCGGACTTTTCCAGTCAGACACAGTGTTTCCAACGGCTCGTCAACCTTACGACATTTCTTCGAAAGGCGTTGTGTTGCCCAG
The DNA here is from genome assembly GCA_963965965.1 of Trididemnum nubilum. Lineage (NCBI taxonomy): Eukaryota > Metazoa > Chordata > Ascidiacea > Aplousobranchia > Didemnidae > Trididemnum > Trididemnum nubilum. The sequence goes on from OZ014487.1 coordinate 21,623,007, forward strand.
GCGCAATGACGCGTAGATATGGGCCCTGCAAACACGTTCAACGCTTTGACGGTCATTTCAACTGAGGTGTCACTTTTTAACAGGGTAGCTAGAATTAAGGATCCAGCGTTTAATCCTAATTCATTTTCTGCCATCATTTACAGTATCGTTATTCTACAGTTTAGTGTCTGTGTCGATACTGAACTTTAGCAATTATTTTATTTCTGAAAAGCAATCGTATTTGCTGACTTAAACACAGACAAAGGTCACAGCAATAACAAAACGATAATTGCTTAATAATTTAATGCACTAAGGTCAAATAAAATTTCTCAAAACAATTATTCCTCAATTTCATCGTTAGTAACGCCTGGTACAGTTTTTGTATTGCCTTCCGTTTGGATCGTTTTCAATTTTTCTTCATCGAAAGCCTTTTCGGAGTCTTTTTCTTCAGTTAAAGGTTCCCCTGCATAGGTTAAGTATAGGTAATTGTTTTCGTCAATAAAACTTGGCTTTGAATTATTTTCGGGAATAATCGGCTTCAAATAAGCATCTTCGTCTTCTGGAAGCTTTACTATTGCGCCACGAACAGAAGAATCTAAACCATAAACGATTGATTTTGCAAAGAAAAATTACAAGCTTGCTTTGCTAAAACTTTGTAAAATTGCAATCAGAGTATTTGCATTTTTCAGTTTTGCAAAATTTTGGATTGTTTTTCATTGCCATTTTTTTGTTCAAGAGACAGCATAGGCTTTCTTTCACGACTAGTTTGAAAGCACATGCATGCAAGACTATTGCATCAAATGGTGTTACAACACAGAAATAGTTTCAAAAGTTGCAGTACGTAGAATATCCCAATTTCTACAGGATTGCATTTTAACTGTTAACACTGCTGGAGAGACAAACTTTAAATTGAAATATCTCAGAAACGATAGGTTGTAAAAGCAGAAATTTGTTACAGATACTTTTTTATCTTTTGCATATACCGGTAATCTTAATTGGATTCTTCACACTGAGATAAGTTGCTACATGCTTTCCATTCAAAAGTTCATACTATTATTTTGGAGTTTACATTTTACAACGCATTTTTAAAGACAAACAGAAAAACAATGTATCCACCAATTTTAATATTTTGTTGAACTGTAATTTAGTTGGTTCACAATAAGTTGGCACACAAAGACTTAGACAACATCTTGTTCTTTTTTTAGCCGTTTGTTAGGCTTTTAAAGTTGATTTTAAACCATTTATGCACAACTTTTTACAGCATTGAATGTGGTAAAATTTCAATTTCCTATTTATTCTGTTAAGTACAATCTTAAATATTTTTATCAAATTAAACTTTTCCTGTCTTTATTAAGTGCAGTAAAACTTCCTGTGATATGACTTTGAACTGGGATTAGGGAAAAAGAAAAATAATATATCCGTATGTAGTAAAACAACAGGCGATTTTTTGCCTAATCTAAATATAGCAGTATTTTATCACTTCCGGAAAATAAAAAGGCACTTGCACTCTGCACAGATATATCCGATTAGTTCACTTTTTGATTTACATTTTTTATATAATTTTACGATATTTTCCTGTTGTTTAAAGTCAGACAAATTTGTTGTCAGAGGTTAATTTTGTAGTCATAATTTTGATGTGTGAATAGCCTGACAAACTAAATATTGGCGTATTAGTCTTAATTGAGAGTTTAAAAGATAGAGTTGCAATCGAAGATGGGTGAAAACTTTTTGGCAATAAGTTTCAATGCAAAAGTGAGATCCTTCATCTCCAATTTTTGAAAAAATTTGAGTTGGTTAAATGCAATAATTTCTTTGCCGGAATTCACGCTAATCTGCTGCTAAATTTATCAAGAAAGGTTTAATTTGTTCTTCCAATTTCCTGTGCATTAATCAATAGTTTTGCAATTTGGATTAAATGTTGCGCTAACGAATTGAACCCAAGCAGTAAAACTTTTATTCCGACTACCATAAGAAGCATAAAAAAGTAATTCATTATATTGCACAAAATTAATATACAGTAGACCGTGCTCTTCAATGTATTGTAATTACTTGTTATGATGCGGTCTGCATTATTTGATTGTCAATTTTAATTCTATAACGTACCTGTATTCCAAGTTGATTTTATGCTGTTTTTTCTACCATAAACCAAATTGTGTGTTTGGGCTTGTATGTATCCACTTCCAGATTCTTCATTATCTACGAGAGTAGTTTCGACAAAAAGAAAAACGCACTATAACTACTAGTAGTATCATGTGTGCAACCAACAGATATAAATGCATTTTAATCTAGTCTTGAAAGAAATAAACATCTAAATTTGATTTTTTTTAAATCAAAGTAATAAATGCTACAGTTGCCTATACTTAATTCGCTTTATGCCTTCACTATAGAGACTAAAAATATCATGCTAAGATGTTAACGTAAGTTCGTGCAGTTTAAGGTATTTTTATAGATAGATTTAAATATCTTTTTTTACCAAACATGTTCTTTTGGCGTCATTTCACAAAACCTCTACGGCATTCAAATGTAAGAATAATGCGCGCAACCAGTAACTACCAGAGGTGGAGTCGAGGACACAAGGCTCTAGGCCAAGGCCAGACGCAAGTGTTCTCCGAAAAAAAAAGGTCTTCAAAATTTTTTTCAGGCGATCTCAAAAAAAAGGTCTTCAAAAACTTTTTTCAGGCGAAAAAGGTCTTCAAATTTTTTTTTCAGGCGATCTCTACTTCAGGAAATCAAAAAAAAGGTCTTTGCAGATTTTCCGCAAGGTTTCTAGCGTTTTCCAACGAAATTTCAGCGGTTCAAAAACTAGTGCTGTCCTCGGGCTGAGGACAGGTCAATTTTCGAGGACTTGAGGCTTCGGGGCCAAGGCCAAGGCTGAGGACTTCAAAATGTGTCCTCCAGGACGTCCTCGAGGCCAAGGACATCCTCGAAGACTCCACCTCTGATAACTACAATTTGAAATGCGTAAAGTTTTACATACGATGTTCAATTTGTAGGCTGCTGATTCTACCCCCATTAAAATAAACATTTGTTTGTCATTCCACAGATTGAAAAAATGAATCCAAACGACATGAATGCATTGTTCTTTGCAATTTAACTGTCACTTTTAGCATTTGCAATGAATTTGAATAATGTTATAGAAAATGAATCAGAAATAGTTAGAAACATATTATTATAGACTAAGAGGCTTGGGATAATTCTCAATCTTATTCAGACAAAACGATGCACTTATTTCATATTTGAAGTTTTGTATAAGACTGAAACTAATTAAATAACAGATTAATAATTGTTAAAGTTTTTAACCGAAATGCCTCTGCTTTATTCATAGAATACGTTGAAAATAAGTTTTGGTGGTTCTTTTCCGACGAAACTAATGAAATTTGTGCTTATTTGTAAATTGACAAATTACAGTGCATTTAAGGGTCGGATTTAGAAACGGTTACACTGTGAGTGAACATGTCGCATATTTTGTTTGTTCTAACACTAACTTTGACATCGTATCGCCAATGATGTACTGCATGATATCAACATACTTGGCTTGTTCGAATAAGATCCAAAATTTTGGGGTCTGTCTGGCAGTGCTGGACCAACAGTTTCGTACAAACCAGAAGCCTGGTTCCAGTTGTTTCTTGAAAACTTATCACCGTTATTCTGTTGCTGGTTTTCTGATCTGTAAAAAACTGCATAAATTTTCTGTTTGATAAGCTTACGCTCATTCAACAACAAGTTTATCTTGTGTAAAACAATTAGTGACTAATATCGCTTTGACACGTTTAAATTTATTTTATTCACACTGGGTCAAAAGTTTGCTAACTAAAAACTGAATTAAATAACTAAGTATTGACTTTTAATACTCTCTCTTTTGTTCTTTGGTTAAAGTTATTTTTTTACATACCACATTTTTGATTTGCAACTTTGGTCTAAAGGTATAATGCTCCCGATTAGATTTGAACCCGGTATTTTATTTTTGCAGCTTTATCATGAGCAGTTTCTTGTTTTAGTTGCAGTACGTGTACTTTGCTCTAATCTAGCAAGCGTACATACTGATTTTTTGATTTTTTGCATTGCATTAAAAATTAAATGTTGTTTTAACTCGATCTTCAGTTTTAGCTTGATATGATTTGATAAGTTAACTTCTATTTACAAGAATTAGTAATTTAAGTTTAAGGATGGTTTGTTAGTTTTTCAAATTATTTTTGAGAAATAATTCACGAATCAAAGAAGAAAGAGGAATCAAGAAGAAGATAATTTTGTACTAATAATAAGAAGTTGTAGACGTTAAGATTTGAAGTTCTCCCTAACGCTATAAATTCTTATTACTAGTACAAAATTAATAATAGGAATTTGTAAGTCGGAGTCGCTTGTAAGTCGGGGTCACCAATGTGCAGCGTTAGGGAGAAATTCAATTCCCAACGTCTACAGCTTCTTATTGTTGGTACAAAATTACCTTTTTCTTGATTCCTCTTTCTTCTTTGATTCGTGAATTGTTTGTTAAATTTGAAAAACTAACAAACTATCCCTTAACTTAAATTAACTATTTTCGCCAATAAAATTTAACTTATCAAATCAACTTAAACTAGAAGTGAAGATCGAGCTAAAATAAAATCCGTTTTCAAAGCAATGCAAAATCAAAATGTGCGTATGCTTGATTAGTACAAAGCTCACGTACTGTAACTAAAACAAGAAACTGCTCGTGATAAAGCTACAAAAATAAAATACCGGGTTCAACTCTAACTGAGAAAACTATACAGACTTGAATTTTTTGGGGAGCTTCAAATTAAATTCACACAAAGATAGCCTTCATCTAAGTCTTCCAGCTAAAGATTTTTGCGGACAAAGGCTCGCGAGTTTCTCTCTATACCTAAAATTTTTTCATTCAAAATTTTTATGTTTTTTGTGTGTCAAAAAGCTTCTGAATATACAAACATGTAAAAACATCTGATTACTCATAACTTAGATGTTTGTATGATGTTTTACTGTACATAGAATGTATATTACGTACATCAAACAATGTATTAACAGCAATTGAAATTTAATTGAGCCTTGCATGTACTGTAGTTGGCGGTTACGCAACTAGTCAATTAGGTAGGAGCTGGATCCAACAGAGTTAATTGGTGTTAAGAGCTAGAGTTTTACTCCTTTTCCAATTATTAGGTTTTTTTGGTTTGTTTTGAAATGAAAAGCGATAGTTAACAACAACAATATAAGAGAGCAAACTGCAGTAAAAATAAAGTGTGAATAGCAAATAATTTAATGGATCTTTGTTTTCCAGTTTACTTTTAACCGTTCAGTGGTCGAATGAATAGAAGGTCTGCTACTTCAACGGTTGATTTATTTTCAATTTCCGGTTGGTTCAAACCAAAGGCAATTAAAATTGGTATTTACAGCTCCCCTGTCAAGACATTCAGCAGTATAAACAGACAGTGTGAGCTTCCATTGTATGTGATGGACATGTGGGCAGTTGGCAGCTTGATTCGAAGACTGAAAGATTATTTCGTTGCCTTCTGGCCAAAGCAACTTAGTGAATAAAAACAGTTATCTAGAAATAGCCTTTCGATCTTCTAGTCAAGGTTCCACCCACACACGGTGGAGGCTTCAGCAAACTATCTCTTTTAATACTGAACGTCCAGCAGTAAAGCTATGCGTATCAGAGTTGATAGCATTTTGATTTCACTCGATGGGAAATTGAACCCGAGTCTCTCATTTCATTAGCAGACGTATCGTTCACTAAAATACTGAACTATATTGCAGTATTGAATCAACCTGAAACTTAAATTTTCAGACGCTTTATTGTTGCGTTGTTCTTACTGTGATTTGCTTCTTCGTTCTCGTTTCACCAACCATACAATGACAATAACGGAGATGCAAATGAACAGCACAGACCCAAGAACAGAAGCTAAGATAGTTGTATTCACTGAAGCATTTGATGATGGAGGCGGAGGAGGAGGACGGGGTGGTGGATTCGATGGCCTAGGTCTGCTAGGCAAACGACGAGGAAAAAAAGAAGATCCCTCGCTTTCTCTATCAAACTCATTTTCGTCATCATCGTCAATGCCAAATGAATCCAAAATGTCTTCATAATCTAAATTGGTTATACTGAAACTAGATCCGTTCAAAACTCCTTCAATATTTGGAAAATTAGAAAAGACCATTGTAAAATATTTAGTGAGGCACTGTATAATCAATTTTATGTTACCTCAAAAATATGATAGTAAACTTTATAACCTGAAACAGCATTAAATCACTAAATTGTTGGTGAATCCCACAAGGTTGTGGAAGTTGTCGAAATATTACTTTCTTGCACAGAGCTGGACAGCGCTGTTTCGAGCTTTTAGCTCTCATCGGCAGCTCTCAGCTTCTCTAATCAAAGGTATTCCCCAGCTGGACAAATCTCTTGGTCGAACTGGGCAAACCTTAATAGCTTAAAAAGTGGCAGAGGCTTTCTAGGGAATAAACGACTTTTTACTTGTGGTACTTAAAAAAAAAAAGTGAAAAATTGCTGGACCCGTGTAGTAAGGACAGCCATAGGCTATCCCTACTACAAGGGTTCCCCTCGTGTGACCACCCAGGAGTCGACCACGAAGAATTTCAAACTTTTCGATTATATTACTTTCTTTTTCTCTTCTTGTCAAATTAATTTCCAGCTTTAATAAAACTCTTCTAACTGTTCTACATCCTGTCGTCGCTAAATTTCCATCTCAATATCATACACTATTATCCAATCGTAGAAATTTTTTGATTCTTGACTAACATAATATTACAATAGCAAAATGAGTTTACTGTTTCTTTTAAAATGATAAGTTACGAGCAATTATTTAAGTGCAGTTTTTGTTGTTGCTTTTTTAGTTGCTAAAGCTCTTTTGTTGTCAAAACACAGTTTTTTGTTTCATTTCACGTTTTTTCTCATATCATGACTTCGAAGAAACAAAAATCTTTAAATAAAACGACTTTTTACTGCCTTGCTTGATATACGGCACATGAACCCTAAAATACATGTACCGTATATAGACTTACGTAAAGCACAAAAATGCTATATCATTTATTCCTCTACAGTAAAACCAAACTGTAGAGTGCAGCAATAATTTTTCGAAAACAATTTTTTATTGAAATTAAAATGAAGATTTTGAGGGGGGCTCGATGACATTTTAGACCTAAAACTTAGTTCAGGAAATTTCATTATGCAGTTAGTACTATAACAGTGGAGCCATATCTGAAAACAGAAGAAAGCACTGTAATCATTGCCTCAACTTAATTAACCCTACATCTATCGAGCTAGTTTTACACCCTATTTGTACTGAAAGGGGGGTCAAATTTGCCCCCATCTAAAAACCGATTGGTAAGTGACAGAAGTAAGATTTTTTTGCATGTTGAAGCTATTTTTTGTTAAATCTTTAGAAATAAGTATTTTGAGGCTGTGACGTTACGAAAACGAGATGACGTCATCAAAACCAGTAAATCCTTATAATAGCATGCAAATTTGTCTAAATGCTGCGAAATATTGTTTTCAGCTTGGATTTTTGCTACTTCAAAGACATCTCTGATAAAGTCACCGCAGATGATAATGTCATCATGCATGATGATGCCATCTTTAATATATTGTGTTTATCATTATTTGTAATTTTTTGTGAATAAGATAATGCATAATTTACAAAATTTTAGAATACTGCAGTATTATTTTCATTTTATCCTTCCCCAGCTGATGAATATGAATATTTTTTTATGCAAACACAGTTTATTTCGAGAAACAGCAAAAAATGCAATAGTTTTGAATTATGACGTCATCAATGACGTAATGATAATGCAATGCATTTATCAATAAATAAAATATTTTCTTCCGGCTAAAGATTAACATCGATAAAGATTAACATCGATAATGAATACGCAGTACAATGAATAGAATACGCGCACTTATCAGCACGCATTGTGCTCAGACTGTATAAAACTCCCTAAGTGCCTCTGACAAAGGCAAAAATGAGGTAACTTCCGGTTGTCTGGCTGACCCCAAACTTTCTGAAAAGGTGTGTTATAAAATTTGATTCAAAGTCAAGTTTCAAGTTTATTAAATAGCACTGCACAAGTTCAAAAAAAAGACAACTTTGCCAGTGAAATTAAACTAAACAAATATCAACAAAATAATATCGACAAGAGCAGCGACAGAGAAGCTACGTAGGGACCTTGAGGTCTTCGAGACAATAGCCATCTTTGTTCATCTTGAAAGAATGACTTTAAATTCCAAGATAGTCGAGGGTAAGAAGAGGAAAAATAACAGGCAATAAAAGAATCCAAGGTGCTAATGTCAGCTACTATGAATCAAGCAGTATGAAGAGCAACAGATCCCCATTGTCAGCTAAAGCCACAGGAACCATGCAAAAAGCGCATCCACAACGTTTCAGTAAATACAAGTAGATAAATGAACCATACAATTGGTTGACTGAGTGTAAAACGACAGAACTTTACTAATCAGTAATCAGATGAGTGAAGTAGATATGCTTTGAACATTTTTTTAAAGTTTCGAAATGAGGATTTTTGTATATTACTCGGGATAGAATTCCAAATTTTAGCACCAGTAAATTTAATGGATTTTTGGGTTCTTTGCATTCTTAATAACGGCGTCTGTAAGTTTTCGTTGGTGATAGACCTAGTTGAGTAAATATTTTTTGACAATGTAAAATAATTAGACAGATTTACAGGAAGATCGTTGCTTCTGTGTCTATGCACGAGTTTGGCCGTTTCATATTGAAATAACAAGGGTATAGTAAGAACATTTGTTTTTTTAAACAAGGGAAAAGCACTATCGTTCCATCCACTACAGGTCACGATTCTTATTGCTTTATTTTGCAATCTCATTAATTTAAGAAGATACGAATGATAGGTGTTACCCCATGCTAATATTCCATAATTAAGATGAGAGTGAATTAAAGCGTAATAAAGTTTAAGAAGAGCATCTTGGGGTAAAAAATATTTTAATTTACTTAGAATTCCCACGGATCTAGAAACCTTAGTTTCAAGAGCTTTGATATGGTTTGAAAAAGTTAACTTAGCGTCTAAAAGTGTACCAAGGTACTTTGCTTTGTTTACTGATTTAATAAGGCCGTCCGTACATTGAATATCAATGTTAATGGAGGGAGAATTGAGCTTTGGAGTAATTATTAATAAGTTTGATTTAGCAGGATTGAATGTTAGTTTATTAGCTCGCACCCACATACTAACTCTGTTGATTTCAGAGGTGAGCGAACTTTTCAATTGCTTTAACGAAGGAGATGTTACCAAAAGGCAGGTGTCATCTGCAAATAACCGTGGAGTGGAATCAATGCTGTTGGATATGTCATTAATATATAACAAAAATAGAAGTGGACCTAAGGTAGATCCTTAGGCTACCCCAATATTTATAGTACTTAGAGAAGAGTGAGAGAGTTATCAATACTAACAAATTGAGATCTGTCTTTTAAAAATGATTTAAAAAAGTCATTTACAATCCCCCTTAACCCATAATGATCAAGTTTTTGAAGAAGAATATAATGATCAACAGTGTCAAAGGCTTTGGCTAAGTCGAGTAGAACCAGTCCTGAATATAATTTCTTTTCTATATTATCATAACAAGTAGATAGAATATCTATAATGGCATGAGAAGTAGAGTAGTTTCTTCTGAAACCGTATTGAGTTGAGAGAAGGACATTTTCATGATTTAAAAAATCAATGGTTCTAGTGTAGGCCAATTTTTCTAACATTTTTGAGAAACATGACAGGAGGGAGATGGGGCAATAGTTAGTAACATTAGTTTTGTCACCAGCTTTAAATATGGGAATAACTTCTGATATTTTTAGACAAGAAGGAAATACTCCAAGTGTTAGGGAAGCGTTACACAATAGCGCCAGTACAGGTGCAATGACCACAGCAGCAGACCTTAAATACTTTACATCGACACTATCAGGGCCACAGCTCTTACTGGAATTGAGTAGATTAATGATATTATAAACTTCCATTGACGTGACAGGGCTAAAAAACATTGACGAGGAAACACGCCTAGTTAAATACGTACTAAACCTAGGTGAATTGCTCGCATCAACTTTGCCAGAAAGTTTTTTACCGATACTACAAAAGTGATTGTTGAATTCTTCAGCGATTGCATCCGTTTTGTTGATTAAACCATTGGCTGTATTGATACAGTTTGGAAAACTAGATTTAGGTTTTTGCGGAGTCAACGAATTGATAATGGTCCAAAATTTACGAATATCATTTCTGGAGTTAACTATTTCATCTTGAAGATATTGTTTTTTAGCATTTTTTTTTTTTTTAGTTAGTTTATTAGCGAATCGTTTGTAGATACGTTTTTGTTCTTCTGTACCTTGGACATAATGCGTGATGTAAAGTTTTTGTTTTTGCTTGATTTGATCCAAAATTTCATTTGTAATCCAAGGTTTAGTCAACAATCTACGCTTTTTGCGCGATACAGGCTTGAGCGATGCATGCTTATCGATATACGCTTTGAAGACACTAACAAAGTTTTTGAAATTGATTTCGGTTTCATCAGTTGTATTTAAAGTAATAGTATCTAAGAATTCAGTCATTAATCTTTGTAATTCAGCAAAGAAGTCATCTTTCTTGAAATGACTCATATCTCTGTAATAGATAGGTTGCTCACAATGCTTGTTTTTTTGTTCATGTCTACTATTTGTTAGTACACATGCCACTGGATAATGGTCAGTTATATCGCTTAAGAATATAATAGGATATATTTGGTAATTATATGGTCTATAACAGTTTGCGATGTATTGGTGATGCGGGTTGGTTTGTCGATTAACAAGTAGGCTCCATTGCTGGCAACCATTTGAGTATAAGAGGATGCATTATTACAGGCGTTCATGGGGTTAACATCAATGTTGAGGTCACTTCAAATATAGTATTTCTGAGTTTGTTTTTTTTGTAAAAGTTTTAAAAGTAGGGGTTAGATTTTCATTGATGAAGATTTTGCTTGTGCCTTCAACCGAAACATTCTTCAGATCAGCGTTGCGAAGTAGTTTCCTATTGCGATAAATTTGGTTGCGAACATCTTAACTTAAAAAACGCACTATTATTGAAGGAGATGGTTGTGTCTCCGTTACATTACCATTTTCAGTGCCTGCTGTGCGTTTAGGTTTAGCAGCAAGTCTGTGGGATGTTAATATCTGATCAGCGGAGAGGTCTACATTGACCAGTTTGGCAACTTTTCCATAATTTTGTAAGTATTTTTACCATCTTTTATTGGGATCCCAGGGTTTCTAAATTTAGCCTCCGGCCGTACTGCTTAATCGCGTCCACCTTCTCTTTTTATTTATTACCCCGAGTTTCCAATATTTCATAAATTGACTTTTCATTTTCATAATCTCTTGTTCTTGCAGTTTATTTATTTTTTTCAACTCTTCGCAATCAGTCACTAAATCATCGTATTTAGCAGAGTTAAATTCTTGGTTTTTCTTCAATTCTTCGATTTCTGCTTTTAGTGCTGTGATTTGTGTCAGATGTTCGGATTCCCATGTTTTCATTGCAACAGCTACAAATTTTTTTTATTGAATTTTTATTCACAAGTTTTAGTTCGTCGACTTGCTTGACAGCACCCTTACTTTTTCATCTTATGTTGAGGTTATGTTTTATGACATAATAGAGCAAAGATGGTGGCAATGAAATTTGAAAATAACGACTAAGAGCTATGCTGTAATCTTCTTTACTCTAACTTTTTTCAGAAATTAATGTACTTTCGCCGAGCGCCTCCGTAATCAATTTTGTCAAAATGGTCTTTATACTTTTGGAAGGCCCTATAGTGAAGTTTTCCGCCAAACAGAACCCTTCCTCTGCTCTGAATTCCGACTTAATTTTTCTTAGTTGCAGAGCAAAAAATTCATGTCTGCACGCTACGATAACTTATAATAGACAACTAAGGTAATTAAATCAAACCGTAATCAAAAAAAGAGTTTCAAAAAGAAACGTTTTGTGGACTTGGCTGTTGCTTGTATCATTCTGCGTATTAAAATATCCCACCTATCTTTTTTTTATAATCCATACACATATTCCGTGTGCAATTGCTGAATCCCGAGCATCAGTTTTAACGTAATTTGGGTTGTTCTTCTTCGATTTTAAAAAAGCATTTGATATCTTACTTTAAAAATTAGCCAAATAACGAAGAATTACCGTTTAACTATAGTCCGTAAAAGAACAAAAACTTTTCAACACTTTCCATTTTTATTGCTGCAACTTTTCGTTTTCATTACAATTTGAAGATTTTTTCGTGCAGATGCATCTTTATTCACATTTATCTGTATTAAAAAAACATATGTTAAGCATCTCAAAAATATGCTACAAAATGCAAAGATTTCTTGCTTTTCAAACACAGAAAAAGGCAAATTAATACCGCTCAACATTTCTCCAGTTTTTACAATAGCAGCAACTTTTTTTTGTTTATGTTGATTTTTTTTAGTTTTTAAGCAAACTACTTTTTTTTTCAAATATCACAACTACTTTTTTGTGTATCTTTCTTTTGTATTATATACGGTGTGAAATAAGTTTGTCTATACGCAGTCTAAGCAACTACCTCATCTATTCAATTTATGATACTCACATTAATTCAAATCGTGTTGCTAAAACGCATTTTACCAATATTTTTAGCAACTTTTTTGTCATTTGTGTTGCAAATGACGAAACTAACAGATTTGCATTCGTTGCATCCTTTTCCGTGAAATCCAATTTGCATCACAAGATGATTTGTTTTGTCTTCGCAATGAGTGAAAAACTTAAAATGAAAAAAGCTAGAAACAAAAAATTAACCGTGTTTTACAGTATATGGGCTATTTTAACAGCTCATTTCACCCGGGGAGGGGGTGCAAATGTGCCTCCCATACCTAACTCCTACACTTGGGATCATTGGAATGCGAAATTTGGCAGATGAGTTCAAGAATTTTTTGCAAAAATTGATGTAAGTTGATGACGTCAACATTGTGACGTCACGACCAATTTTCAAAAATAATGTCATTTTTGCGATGACGTAGGAGGCGGCTCAAATGCTGCGCAGACAATTTTTTTAATCTGAATCATAATATTTCCAAGTCCATTTAGAGTTTACGTGATGAAAACTACTTGTGACGTCGCTTGTGGACAAAAAAATGATTTAACTTCTGTGAAGTGGCTTCGATAAATCGCAAAATTGAAAACTTTCCTCAACTCCATCATTTTCAAATTTTCAAGAGTTATTTCCGAACAAATTTGATCCCTTGTAAAGTTAACAGTTTGAAAAAAAGCTTGTTTTAAAGATTTCATCGCGAAAAAGCAATAGGAAGGAGAATTTTTGACCCTCTCCCCTGTGTAAAATACGGTTCTCAGATGATCATAAACTAAAAGCATTAATTGATTATCTGGGCTGAAATAGCTTAATAGGACTTATCCATGCTAAATGAAGAAGTCATGGCAGGTCGAAGGGTTTTTTAGTATCTTAACTTTCAGCTGCTGACCCTAACAACAACATTTTGTTTTCTTCTCAAAAGCCGCAAAATGAAAAAGAAAACATGCAAATTTTTCCAGAAAAAATCTGAAGTCAATCGTAAGACATTCGGACACAGTAGCTTATTTGGAGCCTTATGCAAATGATAAAGTCATTTTATTCATTTCAGTTTTAATTTTATCTAAAAAGGCGAACAACATGTACTATTTTACAACACATACTATTTTAAAAACATATGTTATTTTAAAACGTTTAATTAGGTTGTATAATACATTAGCGCAAAATTGAAAATCACAGTTGCAATAATTCAGTTGAAAGATTGCGATAAAACAATGACCCTGTCACAACACACCAACGTCAGTGCATTATATTGTACACAACAACAATATCATTTAAAACAAATTCTACTTTACATGCTATTCAATATTTATACTAACGTCATTTAATTTGTAAGAAAACAGACTATTATTCACTTCATTATTCCCAGCACATTCGATGATGTCAATAGTTTGAAAAGTCCTCTCCGACTTTTTTTTTGCACTTTTTTCATTTTTATTTTTTGATGTTGTTTGCTTTTCAACCAAAAAATTTTAAAAACTAACAAAAAACAGTCTTGCAAAAATACAATCAAAGTACATTTACATACTGTGTATAAGGTTTAGCATTTTATTTCTTAAATCGATTTGCAGAGTAATGCATTAAATATGCAGTGCTATACAATGCTGTCCTGTCACTGTTTTTGTTTTCTGTTTATCTAAACACTAGGCTGCGCCCGGTAAAAGCAAGCAAAAAAGCACGATTGTAAACAGAAAAAAAAAAAAACACGGACCGCTTAGTTTTGGTTTAAACAATGCCCAAACTGAAAATTAAGTTTTCATGCCCACTTTTTTGACGGCTTTTTGGTTCTTTTTTTTCAGAAAAAAGCTCTAAAACACAAACTGTCTAAAACAAGTAAACAATGCACTGCAAAACTTAATCCGTGTAGTTAACAAACGATCGCGTATATTTATTGAAAAAAATACCAGTGCCATTTACAGTGCTGTTCATAATTCAGGAGCCACCTTGCAAAAACACTCGTTTTTTGGGTTCCAGGTTTAATTTATACTATTTGCTATAATTATATATCTACATGTTATATATTTTTGTGAAGGGTTTGTTGCTGGTAATGTTTCGGCATAATTTTTTTTTTTTTTTTGAAAATAATTTTAAAGCCAAACTGCCCCCCATTACGTGACGTCATGCCAAAAAACTCATTTCCTTACTAACAGCAAATATGCATTACAGTATTGGTGTCAAAAGCAATTAAAGGAATAAGGATAGTTTATCGGGTATTGTAACAAGTTTAGGTCATGTCATATTTACTTCATGATTTCATCGCGCGTCACTCATTATGACGTCATAATTTATGATATTTTCTTGGTTTTATTTAAAGCCTAAAAGCAGCATGACATTTTTTTGCTAAAATGTCAAGTTGATATCGTACCTGTAATAAAATTAGGAAAGATTACAAAATTGTCAAAATTATTAACACTCTTTTTACAGAATAGTGACTCTGAAAAGAGCCGTTTGATTTGGCAAGGACTGATTTAGTATTTTGTTGGCCATCCATGGTTTTCGATCACCATTTTGCATCGTCGAGGAAGTGATTCAACAAGTTTGTTGAGTTCTTCGGGTGAAATCACTCGAAACCAAGCAGCAATGACCTGTTTGATAAGCTCTCTTTTCGTCTTTGGTTTATTCTTCCCAATTATGCAACTAACTCGGTACCACAAATTTTCAATCGGGTTTAAATCAGGAGATTGGGCTGGCCAATTCATTCGTTCAATTTTATGGGTCCTGTACCACTGTTGGACTTTTTTAGCACGGTGGCATGGAGCATTATCGTCTTGAAAAATCCAATCATCGTCGGAAAACAAAGAACGTGCACTGGGTAACATTTTATTTTCCAGCACATCAATATACTTTATCCCGTTCATCATCCCAGACACCACTTTGAGCCTACCAATACCATTTGCAGCCATGCAACCCCATACCATAATTGACTGGGGATGCTTGATGGTCGGTGAAATACAATAAGGCCGGTACTCTTCCTCTGGTTTTCTTCTCACAAAATTATTTCCAGCATGGTTGTTTACAGTAAAAGTCGACTCATCACTGAAAAGAACTTTTCTCCACTTCTCTATTGGCCACTTAACATGAGAGCGTGCCCAATCTAATCGGCGTTTTCTTTGTTTTTCCGTCAAGAGTGGTTTTTTTCGAGCTTTACATCCTCGAAGACCATTCTCCAGCAACCTTCTCCTCACTGTTGGAGCAGACAATTCAACGCCACTACTTTCCTTTAACTCTCTGGCCAACTCTTTTGAATTCAGTCTCCTGTTTCCTAAAGAAATCCTGACCAAAGTTCTATCAGACCTCTTTGTTGATTTCCGCTTCCTTCCAGATCGAGGCTGACATTTCGCATCTCCAGTCTCGATCCACCTCTTTAACACTCCTTGCACTCCTTTACGAGATGTACCAGTCTTTTTTGCAATAAATCTCTGCGATTTTCCTTCATTGTAAAGATAAATAATCACTCCTCTCTGTTCTGCACTAAACGGTTTGAAGCCCATGATGACTGAAACTGAATAAAAAGGTTGAACATCCAGAAAGTCCTGAAATTGCTCCCATTATGACGTCATAGGGAGCAAATCGTGGTGTGATCATGATGTGACCCAAGATGTGACCTCAGGTCATCAGAATACACAATAATTACAAACATAATTTTTCGATTTCATTTTGCTAATTCGATCATTGCAACCATGTTACCAATATAAAAATGGCCCATCAAAGTGACGTCATGCTTAAGGGGTGCATTTTGGCCCCAAATAATTATTTCAAAAAAAAATTTTTTTTCAGTAAAATTCTCGTAGCAAACCCTTTACAAAAATATATAACTTACCCATATACAATTAAAGCACATATCATAAATTCGACTTGGAACTTACAAAATGGGCAATTTTGCAGGGTGGCTCCTGAATTATGAACAGCACTGTAAATGCATGTATTTTTTTTCTTGTCGACTTTTGCATTTACATTAAACAAGATGTAACTTGGGTATTTTGCGCGTAAATATGCGTAAATACGAGCTAAAATTCGGCTCAAGTATATTAATTGACTTGAAAGTTGAAACAAGTAAGAAAAAAGTTTTATTTTGTTTCCTCTTTCGCAAGTTTTTTGCTTGTTTCGTGTAGTTGAGCATCACCGTCGGTCAAAGTAATGTATTTGTTCTCATCGAGTAAATTAGGGTGAATGGCAGGTTTCATAGGTTCAAGATATCCACTTTCATCTTCACGAATCTCATCGACTGTAATGCACAAACTAACTTACAATAATTTGTTCTTTTGTATTCTCAGTTCAAACAAAATTATATTTTCGCCAAAGCTTTAAAATAAATTGGAATCACCATTGATTATGATATAACATTAGGTTAGAGTTGATTTTGAAACACAGCATGTGTTATCTATGTTTTACACTGACAAACTGTATTGATCAATGTATTTTACAAGCAAAAGAAAACGAGGCAATGACTAGAACCCAACTCCTAAACCAAAAATTATACCAAATTCAAACTTGGCATGGAGGTTTTGGATTAGTGTTGACCTAATTAGTTTTGAAAAACTTGTTTTAAGTCGATAACGTCATTATAGTGACGTGGCAGTTTATTTTCCTCAAAACTAACGCTATTTTTTGATGATATTACAGGCAGTTTAAATTTTGTACATACAGTTTATGCTTGGTTTTTAATTCAAATCATGAAATGCTTTAGTCAAAATGATTACGTTATGAAAACGCCTTATGAAGTCATTTACGTTAAATATGGACTAAAAATGCTCAAGTTTTAGCCTACTGTAGTAGCTTTTACAAGCTTAGAAACTCCAAAATTTTTTCTTGCCTTAACAACCTTTTCTTACATCAAATTTTTAGGGAGTATTGAGAATAAATTTGACTCAAACTTAAATTAGTTTAAGAGAAATCGTTTTTCTGAAAGAAATTTATCACAAAATGCCGTAAAAAAGGCACAGCGTAGCCAAGAGGGTAATGAAGTTGTTTTTACCGTACAACGACAATGATCGCATAATCCGAGTTCAGCTAGCAATTTGGTCAAGTTGCTGCGTCCTTAGAAAAGATGCTTTAAGATGATTATGCTTGGTGGCGTGGAATAAGCAGCAAATTCAGTAGACACGAATTCGAAGAAATCCACAGGAACATTGGATTGCTGGAAACTCCTACAAGATACTGCAGATTCTATCAAATACGATCCTTGCAGTGAAACATGTGTGGATCATCCAGTAGTTACACTAGCGCCTAGCAGGTGGATAAATACGTAATTACAACAACACCACATTATTTTCCACTCCACCGACTTTCCATTACATTACTTTCCATTTCATCTACACACCAAGTTGGCGCTAAAAGTACAGCAATATAATTTTGATGATATAACAGTCCAATTCAACAAAATTACTCCATTTTTGGAATCGGTTATTTGCAGTGTCGATTCTCTTTCATAACTTTGAATAAGGTCAGATGTAATTAAAGAGCAATCACCTGGTTCATGTTTTATTTGCTTAGCTGGACTTGGTGCTCTAAAATGAAAATTCGGCTCCACATACGCTGATCCCTTTGATAAATGAGGCTCTGAAATGTATGTAGCTTCGCTTTAGATCTATTGTTAGCTAGAGGTAAGCTTTTTTTTGTTTTGCAATTGTCAAATGTACTAAAACCAAAATGTAACCGTTGCGTTTTTTTGGAGCTTACTAGTTGCGTAAAGAAAACTTTAGAAAGAGGCTTCAAGTACGCTTGCTTATGGCTAGTTAAAAGTTTTCAAGTTTGTGGAACTTAATAACTTTCCACCTTGACCAAAGTACTTGTTGTTTTTTCTCCTAACTTTTTATGTTAATTTGCTCTATCTAGAACAAATTTTCAAACATTGATTTAAAGTGTAAACTAAAAACTTAAGAAATTCCATATATGAGATTATGGGCTGATTATTTTCTGCTTCATTGTCTTTATTATTTCTGCTTCTAGCACTCTTTAAATCACATGGAAAAAGCATCTAGCCAGATATATCTGTCAA
Source organism: Trididemnum nubilum (assembly GCA_963965965.1). Taxonomy (NCBI): domain Eukaryota; kingdom Metazoa; phylum Chordata; class Ascidiacea; order Aplousobranchia; family Didemnidae; genus Trididemnum; species Trididemnum nubilum. The sequence continues at coordinate 21,641,567 of OZ014487.1, forward strand.
ATTTCCCCATTGCGCATCTTTCGTCATCAAAAATGAATTTCGAAATCTAAACATTTATTATGCATGCCTTGGCAATGCCATTGGAGAAAAATGTAAAATTGAGTGTGTATAAACTGGTAATCCAAGTCATATTAATTTCCACTATCTTTTTTTAAATACCTATAAAAAATTGTGGTTCTACCACGTCAACGTAAAAATAAAATCAATGTAAACATTTCTAAATTGGATAATTTTATCCATGTACCTGGAAACTTGCTTGGCTTGGGATCATTTTCAGTGGTTTTCTGAGACGCCCTAGTATTTGCACAGCTATTTTTTTTTTTTATGTGCTCAAGTTCATTCAAAAACTAACGTTATTTTTTTTTTAATCTTATGAACTGCAAATTTTGTTTCCGATTTTTTATACTTTATTACAAATAAAATTGATTTTTCAAAAACTATCATTAATGTCGCAAAATCCTTTTAAACGTCATGACTTTATTTCTTCCTGCAAACAATTTCCTACTTTTCCTTATCTTATGAGCATTAAGTTCTTGCGTGTTTAGATTGCTCCCATCATGGAATCAAAATTTTAAAAGTGCAGGATATTTATTTACAAATGAAAAGCCTTTCTGCTCCATATTAATGCCTTCCGCTCTTGTAGGATCTGCTTGTGCTTTCTACCATGTTGACACTGAGCAATGATACGCAAAAACTTCCAAAACTTAATCTAAAGTATGGAATATCTGAAGTTCACATTCAAACAAGTTGTTGTGTGTATTTTAGAAGACAACAATATTGTAAAATTTTGAAAATAAATGTTACAAAGTTAAAAAATCGATATTAGACGTTATTTTTTAATTTTATGCATTCAAATACAAATTTGAACCAAACAAAATACATCTTTTTACAGACAATCAAACAAATTCAAATATCGGCATATTGCCTGCTGCTTTAAGATTTCCATTTTCCGCTGCAAGAAAGACTGCAATGAAACCAAATCTTAAATGAATTTGCATTACTAATCAACAACATGGACTGATGGGTTTATGACAAGGTCATGCTAAAATTTTAGAAGTTGCTGCAATATCTAGTCAATATAACTTGACCACCTACTTGAATTTGAACGTGCTCCAGGGGCTGAAGAAAATTGATTTGAAAAATGGGCATTAGGCTTTTGATCCCATTCAGATTTGCTTGGGAGAGGAGGACTAACTGATTCATAAAGACAAGAATTGTCTCTTGAGAAGTTGTTTGTTCTCATGCTGATGCTATTCAGTTCCTCCTGATGCGATCTAAAAATCATTCAAATTCTGATCGCGATGGTTTCATACAGCAGTTTCGAATAAATCGTTTTAATTACAAGGACATTGCTCTGAGAAATTAATGGTAAGTAAGTGAGAATATACAGAGTTCTAGCGATACAATCAAAGCTATGATTAACAGTTTAAGACATTTTGTTTCGGAATCGACTTCGTCTTTTATTCCTTGTGGTTTTGGTTTTCTTTTTGCCGTTTCTGGTTATGATTGTAAACTTAACCTGGGTCATCAAAACTTGGTGGTGTTTGACGAGTTAATTGACACTTCAATACCAATAAGATAAGCAGGCTACTCTGCCTTCTATTTCACTAGAACCATGAGCGCAGAGATGCAGTAAGCATCTTTTCCAATGTTAAAACAATTCAGCGTGGAGTATAAGCAAAGCATCAAATCAAACCAGCAATTGCTTGCTGTCGCAACAAAAAACAACACTCATATTACAGTATTCAATGTACTACACAAAGCAAACTTTTTTCAATAATAAGCTATAGTTTAATTTACTGTGCAGACTCTCTTTTGTGACATCGTAAAATGCAGACAATGATAATAGCAGAAATGCATAAAAACGCAATCGATCCCAGAACAGCGATTAAAACTGTTACGTTGACAACATCTGGTGGAGGGGGTAGTGGAGTTGTTGTCGGAGAAGAATTTTTATCGGTGTGATTCATTGATCTAAAAAAGCCTTTAATTAGATTGATCTTAAATTATTCCTGAAGTGAAAAAGTTAGAACTAATTTCATAGTTCACAGAGACATCAAATTTTACGATCCTACTTCATTTAACAACACTTTAATGCTGTGTTTACATCTACAGTATAGTTTCTATCTCGAGTGACGCACATGAGACGGAGCACTCGTTGCAAACGCAATACCGTGTTTGAAAGTTAACCCTATTTTACACAGGATTGGAGCATTTTTGCCCCCCTCTCGTTTTTTTTTTTTTTTGTGATAAATTCCTTCAAAAAAAGGTTTTTATTTTAAATCAACTTGACTTTGTCAAATTCTAACTCAAATTACTCCTGAAAATTTGAAGTTGCTACGGCAACGAGGAGTTTCCCAATTTTGCAGTTTTCCGAAGTCTTTTTCCAAATTTGAGCATTTTTCGCCAAATTTTAGCTAAAATGACCCCATGAGACGGGTTTTGTGACATAACTACTTTGACTTAGGCATTTTATGGTTCAGTATTCAAAAAAAAAAACTATTAAAAAACGAAAAAACCTTTAAAAACTTTGATCCGCCTGTGACATCATCGAAAAATGACGTCATTTTTGAAAGCATGGCTTAGATGTTGTAGTAATGATGCCAGCTACTCAAAACCAATTTTTCTAAAAAAATTTTGGTGAGCACCAACCCTCATGCCAAAATTGGTGTTCCAATGTTTTTTTGGTTTAGAAGTTAGACAGGAGGCCTGTTTGCCCTCCCCCCCCGAGTAAAATACGTTGGTAGGCACAGTGCAAGAAAGATCTCAGAATTGGATTCTTCTTTGCATAAATAGGTCTTGCTTTGAGAGATTTTAAGAACAATCACCACTAAAACTCAAATGGAAGTTTCTGCACAGAAAATGCTTACCACTTTCGGCTATTACTACTGTTGACTACAAACATTGGCGTAACCAGGAGGGGGCCAAATGACCCCCCCTTATTCAAATCACTAAAATAACTTGAATAAAATTTTAAAAGTGATTTGAATTTGATCAGGAAATAAGAGGGAACGGTAGGGGCTAAGTGATTTAATTCTGCAAAAAGCCTGCCAAATCTTAGTTATCAGTTGGTTCAAATGGCTTTACAAGCGTTTGAATTGCATCCAAATGGCAGTAAAATGCCTATTTTTTTTTTCGGATAAATTACAAAAATTGCTCAGCAGGTGGGAGAAAAGCCCCCTGACCCCAATATGTTAACGTGTAGAAAAATTTTAGTGTTTAGATTCAAGCCCCTTTCCTCTAGCAAAATCCAGGTTATGCACCTTGCTAGACGTCAAAAATATGACCGCTAAATGCTGCAGCAAGATTGTACGATGTATTGTGAAACTATGTTCAATGAAAATAAGGTTATTATAGCCAGAAAATAAGCTCAAAGTAATTTTCACAAACGCTGTTTTAATCCAGCAAGATTTGGGTGCAATTTTGAACAATTTTCCGGACTATATTGAACTCAACTAATTTTGCAAAATTCTGGTTTGCAAAATTTTTAAACTCCTCCCGACTAAAAATTAAGCGTTTTTTTTCTCTTGCTGCAGATCAGAAAATCATAGTTTTTTTTTCAGCGTATGTGACAATTTACTTAAACGTTATTTCGGACTACCGGCCAGTTGGTCGAGCGATAAAGCGTTCTTATCTGGAGCGGTAGGTTTGAGGTTCAAATCTCAGGCCGGTCAAATCGCATGCAACGTTGCCGACGGCTCGTCACCGCTGCGACATTTCTTCGGTAGGAGCTGTGTTGCCCCCAGTAGCAATGCAGTGGAAGCGGACCGGAGAACTCGTTCCATGCTTCCGTGTTGTACCGCAAATACAGTATTAGATTTGGTTTTGATTTGTTATTCTGGACTCGTTTCAGTACCAAACCATTTTACTGTAGGATGGCTATTTTTGGACTTCTACCATTGGATTCAAATCTAAAGGCAAAAGATTAAAATTTTGGAGCGTTTAATTCAAGACTTTTCAATCTCATGGATTTAATAAACAAGTGAAAAAGGAAGCTTCCACATCAAACAGCATTAATAAGCATTAAATAGCAAGAGAGAGAACGATAATTTGTTGGTCTAGTGGTTGAGAAGCTCGTCTTTTGATCGTGAGGTTTGCTGGTCAAAACTCAGTTTAGCTTGACGAAATCCACTCGTGCAATCTTTATGCTGAATACATAGGCCTGTTTCCATAAGCGAAACCCGACATTATGGCGCAGAGAAAAGGGCGCAGGACATAAGAGTCAGAGGTGAAGTCGAGGACACAAGGCTCGAGGCCAAGGCCAAGGACGCAAAAAAATCCGAGATCAAGGCCATGGACAGCCTTTCCGAGGACAGACCCTCTTAAGACCAAGTACAGGAACGCTCGAGGCCAAGGCCAAGGACCAAGGACACAGGTGCAAGCGTTCTCCAAAAAAAAAAAAAAAAGATCTTCAAAAAAAGTTTTTTCAGGCGATCTCCCATTCATTGGCGTATCAAGAATTTTTGATTGGTGAAGACCTAAACCACAATTTACATGAAATGATGTCATCAAAATTTTTCCAAAGAGGAAGTTTTTGTGGGACAAAGATATCGTAGGATGGAAGATCTGAAATTGTTGTTGCCTGTTTGCACGTAACCAGGATTTTGCAAAGGGAGAGAGATTAAACTAAAAGTTCAAAAATGCAAATATCTAACTTTGGAAACGTGTTGAGAAAGCTTGTGTAACTCAAAGGTATCACAGAGGGGGACCTGGGTGCGGGGCCCCCAGCCGCTGGAAGCTTTGGGGCAGCTGTTGGGCAATTTCTCGTAATTTTGTGAAAAAAAAAAGTTATTTTAATGCCATTGAATCACATTTCGGATTTTTGACATTTGAAAGCCAATTGAAAAAATCAAATTGTTTAATCCTCCTTTTAATTGCAATTTAAGTCCAAAACACGTTTAACATGTTACATTTTTGAGTTAAATTTTAATTGTAAGTGATTTGGTCCAGGTAGGGGGAAGTAAAGTGCATTGTCTCTTTTAACATTTTAGCAGTAAATAATAATCCACTGGAAGATTTTCCTCAGAGATTTTTGTTTTGCCACAAAAATAACCACTTATAAGAGTACATATTTGGCCAAGGGGCCCAGGCCCCCTCAATTGAAGTCAATGATTCGTTCAATCAGCATTTTCCATGGTTAATTTTTTTTAAAGTATTTTGTGCGTAAAAACCGGCGAGGTTTGAGGTGAATTACTGAATTGTTATTGAAAAATGGTTCGATAAATGGTTACGTCTACTAACCAAGTTATTGCCGGGCTGGATTTACAACGCGCTAGGCCCCTGGCACTTTGGAGATTTTTGCAACATCTTTGTGCCAAATATAGGTGAAGACCAAAAAAAGTCTTACGATTTTAGCTCGGGGCCCCTAGCTGGTATTGCGCCATATTGTGGTAAATCCGGCCTTGATAAATGCATTACGTTCATAAAATGGCTAGATGTGGACCTGAGATAGCAACTTTTAGGACAAAAACTCTTCATTTTCTCCGGGTTATACGTTTAAATTGCCAGGCAAAAATTGAATTGAGGGGGACCCGGCGCCCTTGGTCTTCAATATTATTGTTAGTTATACTGTTGTAAGTGAAAAATGCTAAAAAGAAACTGAAACTAAAGAAACAATAGAATTTTTTGTCACATATTTGTCATTGGTGAAATTTCAATTGGGGGGGCCTGCCCACTTTGGCTACGCCTGTGCTCCAAGTGAGGAAAACAAAAAAGGTTTTCTCAAGTTTTTCGCGAGGTTTCTCGCGTTTTCCAACGAAATTTCAACTGTTCAAAATATAGTGCTGTTCTCGAGCCGAGGACTGTGCAATTTTCGAGGACTTGAGGCTTCGATGCCAAGGCCGTCCTCGAGGACTCCACCTCGGATAAGGAGGCAAGGACATAAGGGGGTAGGGACATAAGGGCGCAGAGACGTAAATATGCAATCTGCGCTAACATTTTCGTACTTCCGAAAATAATTATGCGATCAAAGAAACGAACTTGACTAATGAGTATTTTATTTAATTTTTGAAATAAGTTTTTTGAATTTGCTTCCTGCCTTATAGGCTCCGCAAACTTCTCTCACAAATTCGGCAGAATAAAGCGAGAAAATGAGTGATTTGATTTGGCTTCGCCGGGCACAAAAGACTAATTATAATTGTTTGCTTAACGAACTAAGTACAACCGTTATGGTTAAATGACTGAGTTTGAAACACAACCGCTAACGTGGTTACGTAAAGCAAATAAACTCATTAAAAGTAAACATTTCTTTTTAAAGGTTATTTCAAGATTAATGTACGGCGACTTAAAAACAGTTTAAGGGTAGTACTTTGGGCAATGATTGAGAACTGGAAAAAGGAAGCAAATTCAAAAAAACTTATATCAAAATTTGGCTTTTGAAAATTGAATAAAATACTCATTAATCAAGTTCGTTTCTTTAATTACATAATATTTTCCAAAGCACGAATATGTCAGCGCAGATTGCTTATTTACTTTTCTGCGCCCTTATGTCTCTGCGCCCTTATGTCCTTGGGCCCTTGTGTCCCTGCGACCTATGTCTGCGCCCTTATGTCGTAGATCATCCACATGTGGTCATAAGTTCGTCACAAGTCACAGGTCACTAGAAAAAATTTCAAGTTTTCCTCTTAGAATCCAAATTTCGGCCATCTTGTTTCAAGTTGATTGTGCAATAAATCAGCTTGTAACTTCTATTTTGAGTCTTGCAAAGGATACCGGGCTTCTTGGAACTAGGTGAGCGCTGAATGTACAGGTATATAAATTAGTGAAACAACTAACTGCTGATTGAATTCAAAGAGGTTAAATGCTTTCCTAGAGAGCTTCATTTGCCGAGAGCTAGCAAAGTTTTCGGAATCAAGATAAGGTTTTAGAACTTTAGGCGGAGTAGCCTATAACCTAAATTTAAATATTGTTTACTATAGATAGTTTATCCAAAAAAATGTTTACTACAGATAGTCTATCCGAAAAAATGATTGCATGTTAAAGGCTAAAGCGTCGTAGCTGACTAGATCTTGACTAAGATTCCAGTTTTTAATGAGCCAGTAAGTTTTGTGCGATTATTGCGCAATTGGCTTAGGTACAAACGTCAGAAGGCCAGTTAGTTTTTCACGTAAATATGCAATTGCAAACTTCAATGCAAAGCATATTAGCTAGTATTTTTCGTATAGGTGTGCTACGGGTACCAGCAGGTACCTACAAAGCCACTTACTCGACAGTTGTTGGTGTAGTCAGTCATTTGGAACGATTTCGACCCACGTCCGCTCAGTTTGGTAATGCTCGAAAAGCGTTTCTCCTTAGTCTAAGGGGAAAAATAATTGCGAATATCACGATTTCTTGGCCGAAGAGAATCAAAATTGGTGCGAAAAAATTCTAAAAAATTGTTAAAGTTGTTTCACAATGGTTTCACAATAAATTTTTTTAAACAAAAACGTCCTGAATGCCCTTTTAACATTTACTTTGACTGTGTTGTGTTTTGCTTAAATAAGAGATGATTAAAATTCGGTTGGTTTTCCGGTGGTGAATACTAATACATATTGTATCTTTAATCCAAGATAGGCGACAGCCTTTTTGGAAAAGAGTTCCAAGCAATTAACGAGGACCAGTACCTAAATTGTAGGGAGGACGCGTCCCCCCATCGAGAGTTAGCGTCCCCTAACCAAGATTTAGCGTCCTCCAATCCAGATTTCAGCATCCCCCCAAACGAGATTTCAGCGCACTGCCCATTCAGAGTAAGCATCTGGATAATTAGACGAAAAAAGTGGCTTTCAGCACAAATAAATCCCAAGTTCTGGCCAAATATACTGTATTATCAAATTGCGGTGAAAACCTTTTTTTGCTCTTTTTTGGTCGTCACTCGATTTAAGGGACAAATTCCATCAATTTGTGGTGAAGACCTTTTGTTTGGTCTTTAATCGACGAAGACAGCATCTGAACTTGAAGCATAGTTCCACTACATGTCATCTGCAATACAATTGTGCTTGGTCAAGGCTGCGAAAGCGTCCCCCCAAGCAAAATTTTACAGTTTAAGTACTGACGAGTACATTCATTGCTTTTTTGGGACAAATAATAAGCTACAGCCTCGTAGGTCTATCAGTTTTTGCTGTTTGCATCTTCCAAAGACTTTCCTATCCCAGCTTCGTTAGTGCATAACCAAAAAGTTTGACGTCCTTTCTTGGTCGACTCCTGGGAAATTATCACGACTTCCATTATAATTTGTTAGAGAAGCTGAGGGCTGCCGATGAGAGCTAAAAGCTCGAAACAGCGCTGTCCAGCTCTGTGCATATTCGTTAGAGCATGTAAACTATTTTTATTTTATAAAATTAGATTACACTCTAAAATGTAACTTCCAAAACAATAAAAGCTCACCATAGCAATAAATTTTCCCTCACAATCAGGTTAATTAGCTAAACAGTGCCCATACGTGTTCTAGAAGTGAGTAAATTAAAAGAAATGTCAATTACGAGCAACATATTAGCTACAGTAATTAACGGACTTCATTAACTTTCATTAATTAAAGCTGAAAATAACGGATCAACTTTAACGGAAGTATGAAGTTTACTGACGGACTTGTGGTTAACGAAGCTAACGTTTTGCATTAACGTGCCTATCTAAGTCTTCCTACATGTCCACAAGTAACTACAGGTTTCCTAAACCACCGGCTCATTGTTAGTTAACTTGTTGCTGAAAAAGTTCTACTCTTGGACTACACTTATAGACGAGTTACAATACATTTCAGAGTCCCAGTCAGTAGAATAACTTTTCTCTAAAGAAAAATATCCACCATTTTATTAAATATCATTGTTGAGTCCTTATTGGCTGTTATAATTTTAAAATTTAACTTACTTAATTATGTTTTTTATCTGAGACAGCGGTGGATGCTAAAATCGCTGGAATTATATTGTTGTACAGTAAAAAAACTTAACATCTTTTATATGTATATACGTAAACGGACCTCCTTCTAAACTTAATCTATCCAGATACAATGTTAAAGTAAGTGAAGAACTGGATTAAGACTAGGACGTGTCTGGCTAATTGCAATTAGTAGGTCCACGAGGAAGCTACAGCAAAAACGTACGTGCCCTTTTTTCAGTGCCTGATATTGTCTCTATTTCCGACCTAATTAAGAGAGCAAAAGTTTTTTTTGTCTTCACATACTTCCGACTTGATTTTCCTTAAAAATGCTAAACACCGTCAGAATATCTTTTTTTTTTGCGAATTGCCTTTATTTTTGCAGAACAAGGTAAATAGGACCCATAACTCTCTCTTTTTTATACATTCTTTAGTAAAAGTAGTATATACTAACCTTTCAAATGACTGTTAAATGATTGAAATAATATTGTTAAACGTGGGGATAACGCTGAAGGTGATATTGATTCATGTCAGGTAAAAATTTCTTCTTCCTTGCATAGAGCAACTTGGTTTGATTCTCCTGCTAACAGCTTGCAAGTAATGATGATACAACTTCTTCAAGGTAAACGTGCAGTGTCTCTTCTGGCAAACATTGTTCGTTTTTGGCAATTCCATATTAAGACTGCACAGTGTAGTGTACATGTGACGCACCTAACATGAATCATGATTCCCGATTCAAATTGTTCACGATATCAACATATTGTTGTATTTTTTGAATACAGTGTACAGTAGAAGCTAAACTTGAATGCCATCTTATAGCAGCACAATAAATCATTGCAAAACCGCGTTTTACAAAAAAAAAAAAAGGTTTTTTGTTAACGGTCATACCCCAGTCCAGCTATATTCCTCTGCTTTAACACTAATTAGTAATGCCTAAAGAAGCTTGCCTCAATCAGTGTCTGCCACAAATAATAATTGAAGCGCGTTTTGGCAAAAGTTGATAAGTCGCATTTTATTGTTTAAAGAAAATCGCATTTAAAATTTTAAAGCTTTATTTAGCCTTGTTGTCAAGTGCATGTATTACCGATACCAAAAAATGATTGAATATTTTTTTTTTCTTTTTTTAGGAAAAACTTTTTTGTACATAACTTAATTGAAAAATACAAACAAATCATTTTTTGTAATGTGTCACTTATTAACTTTTGCCAAAACGTGCTTCAATGTTGAATGTCTATGCTATGATCGAATTTTTGTCAGCCTTAACTTGATGTGACTGCTTTAACAGTTTTGCCGCTCGTTTGATTTGGAATGTTTGAGATAGTTTTTTCCAGTATGTTCTACGATGTTTCATAGTCAGCTGCTTAAAGAGATACTGCTCGAAATCGGTTTTTTGAAGAAATAAAAACTAATTGAGGTAATGAAGAGGTGCTCCAAACCTTTTTCCACTATTTTCTTCATTCGCAAAAATACGTTTTAATTAGTGTTGTAAAAAAATGTTTTTTTTTTGGAAAGCGTTTTTTGTGCCTTGTTTTTTTGTTGCTTTTTTTGTGTTTTTTTTTATGTAAGTGTAGTTTTTAGATGATTGAGAAGACATAAATGTTTTTTCAAGATTTGGTTAGATGCTTTGCTTCTTTTAAGCAACAAAAACCTAACAATTGCTTGCTGAGAGAATAAAATGCGGAAGTTATGATAGTTATGGTGGAAATGGCAACTCTGTTACTTTCTTACTCACTGTCCGGTTTATTTCACAACAATCCGCAGTCGCATCGCTAAGAATAAAGACACCCGCAGCGGAATTTTGTGGTGTCACCCTTAATAATGTATAGTAAGCTGCAAATGGTTTTATTTTAAAGATAACGGTACTACTTCATTACTGTAGATAGCGGTTGTTATTTGGATAGCTCAATTAATTCTCATTGTAAGATTCTATAACTTGGAAATATGAGTAGCGTCGTGGCAGCACACGCTTAATATCAGGCACGTAACTAGAAATTTGCAATGGGGAGAGGCTGTTTTGGGGGTATGTAAGCTCTGTCGGAAGCCATTGGTGGGCGGGGGTAGAGCCCAGAGCTCTCGAAAAATTTCATTTTTTTTTTGCAAAAATACAGTAACTTAATTTTAGGCTAATTTTGATAAGAAGAATGCTTTCAAAACGTGGCATCAGGGAGAATTTTGGTGGCATAGAAATGAGCAAAAATGTGATTAGACTCAGGCGCATAACCAGAAATCTGCAATGGGGGTGGGGTTTTTCTGGGGGTCTGGCGGAGTTCAGCGTTCAAAAAATTTGTATTTTTTTGCAAAAATAACTTAATTTTGGCCTATTTTGATAAAAATTGATGCTTTTGAAATGTGGCATAGAAATTAGCGGTGCAAAAACATCATTAAACTGGTTGCATAAATGGGCAATGGCTATACGGAAGGCGATTAATGGTAAAAATCAATGTTTAATTTGTTCAGTGGGCATATTGAAAAAGCATTTGATTTTAAAGTTAAAACTTTTGTAGGTAGCCGGCTTTAGTTGAAAGTTACCAGGAGCAATTTAAGCAGCTCATATAACTCCATGGGTCTAGAAAGTTACGCCTTTTGTAAAATATCTTCGTCCATTGTGCCTGCTATTGTCTACTTTGCCCGGTTATTGGCTTTGGTTCACACTGTAAATTTGGCCATATCCTAAAATATATAAAATTCTACGCCACAGCAATACTATGTGGTAGATCAACATTTGAATCAAGCACTAATTACGAATACTAATTAACACCACTACTGGTTGTAGCCGAAATGGATGCAATTAAGCCTTGAGTATTAAGGCTCGAGTAACATTACACTGAGGGCAGTTTAATCATTAATTTAAACTTAAATGACATATCTACGAAATATAATTCAATGAATACAACTTTTTATGCGTTTTGGCTAATAAGTAACCATAGCGCTAAGCGGTTAAGAACAACACGAAGTGCAAAAAATCACCATAGATCCTGCAAAATATAAAATTACAAATGTTAAAAGATGTGCCAATTTTGTCACAAATGAAGGACATACAACTGTTCTATTTCAGCACTGTCAATAATAACCTCGAAGTTGATCATGATTTGATAACTGAAGATAACTACCACCATCTTTATTTTATGATTTTCATGGGTTACTATTACTAGACAGCAAGCCGAATTTATGTCAATGAAAAAAGCAAACAAAAGCCGAATTCCTAAAATCTTTTTTAGTTTTTGCAGGCTTTTATCTGCTATTCAACTTTGATGTTACAAAGAATCAACTGATTTAAAGCCTGAAAATAGGCCCTATATTATAACTATCAGTGTTTGTGCATGCATTTAGATAACGCCGATGAGCAATTTTTACGTCCAGCGGTTTGACTAGCAGCGTGATGACGTCACGTGCAATCCATCAATAAGGAAATATTAGTTTTGATGTCGTTTTTCAGGCTTTTTACCTGTTAAAGATTTTCACGGTTTTCAGGACCGGCTCGCTAAAGGGTGTTATGAAACAACAATCCGATATTATTCAAAAATAACAATTAAAACAAAAAAAACAATTTTTTTGAAACCAAAAAAAAAACAATTTTTTTGAAACCAAAAAAAAAACGTTTTTTTTTTCAAACAAGCTTTGTTTTTTTATTTACATCACTAGTTTTAATCCGTTTGACTCCGTACCATCGGCAACCCTGCACTTTGTAATTTTCTGACATCGCAAAAGGCGTAGTGTAGATTAATACCGGTAGGTCTACAGATTCCAGTAACACTAGCCAAATTTTCAGATTTAGTTAAACGCTACCAGTGCTGGGCAATTCCACAAACCGGTCTGCAAATTGCGGACTCAATGTTTAGGTTTGCGGATTTGCAAACTGATTTCTTTCCGCAAGCATTTGCGAATTTGCGGTAAGAAAATCGAAATCTACCGCAAATCCGCAAATCAACAACATTACTGGGATCGTTTCTGCAACTGCCAAAAAATACGTTTTTACGATTCAATGTATCGACAAATTTGGGTAGATGTATTTCTAAAGTACAACACCCTCTCACCAAGTTCCTCTGCAGTGAAACGATTATTTTTCAGAGGTGCTGCTATTTTTACTGCTAAATGAGTTGGCATAAGATCACGAAACTTCTAACGGCTTGTTTTTGTGAAGGAAAACTTAGACTTTTTGAAGTGTTAAAGAGTTGCAAAAGACGACTTTGATGACATGTCCTGCACGTTTAGTAAATAAATAGACTGCGGGCCTACCATCATTTTCTTTCTTAGTTTTATCTTTTTAGTCTTTTTGTTTCGTTGATCGTCTTTTTGGAAGGCATGCTTTAGACTATATGCGTTGCCACTCAAGAAATTCCCAAAGATTTTTGGAAATCAATATTGCTGCCCGCTTTAGATTCCTGGAAAAAATGTCTGCATCCTGAATAATTTTGTGATACTTGGTGATGTATACATAATATAACACTTTGCCTTTATGATTTTCCAAAGTTTGTGTATTGTGCAAATGATGCGTAAAAGTGCTTAGCCAATATTTTATTTAGGAAATGGCATAAATTTCTGGGCAGTTGACGGCCTTACCAGGGGCGCCGAGAGCCGAACGTGGGCCCGGGCTCAGCTCAAATAAGACGGATTTCCGGTTTTGTGAACTGCAAAACAGACGGGGAAAATGCCGCAGTTTTGTCCGAATTGTGATGTGATCTCCAAAATAATAACAGGTTTTCACGGAAATTCTAATGTTTTTTTCGGTCGAAATTAGGTGACCTCCATAAAAAAAAAAAAAAAGTTCTTCACCAAAATTCTAACGTTTTTTTCGGTCAAAATAAGGTGATCTCCCCAAAATAAAAAAAGGTCTTCAGGCCTCTCATGCTGATTTCTCAGTGTCATTTCGATGGGCCTCTCTCGAGCTCATGGGTCCTCTGTTGGGCCCGCTGAAGCCAACGGCATTCCTGAAGCCCATGGCCCCCTAAAGTCCATGGGCCACGGGGTCATTGTACCCTCCTGACCCCCTCTCGGTGGCCCTGGGCCTTACTCACAATTTTTTCAAAATTCAAAAGCAAATTTAATCATATTGACAAACTTTTTGTCGAGTAAATTTCTACGGCACAATGATCTTGTAGATTTTTGGCACCAACAACAAATTGGCCATTGTCGAAACAATTTTTTAATTTAACCGTGGCCATTAATTGAATCTGGGTTACATACCGATCACCAAGACTTAAAATCCAAATTTTCTATTTTTGCAATTACTTAGATGCTGAGAGCTGACTGCTCAGCGCTAAAGAGAAACATAAAATTTTAAATAAGAGCTAGTTTTCTAGCAAAATTAATATTTGCACCTAGTGGCGTACGCAAAAAGTTTCCATGGGGGCCTAAAGTTTTGTCGCACTGATGTTACGCCAAAAATCAATATTATGGAGAGTGCCGAAGGCAAAACCATTGTAGGGTGGTTCGGGGCATTCTCTGGAAAAAAATTGTAAAATTACCCTAAAAATACGCGTTTTCGTGCATTTTAGAAGAAGGTTTTAGAATAATGCTTTTACAAGACTTACCAGAAGAGTATTTTACGATTTTATTCTAAATTCTTCATTATCATTTTACAATTTCATTTTGGAAGCAGGCTTTAGTATAATGCTTTTACGAGACTTTTGAAAGAATTTAGAATGAAATCGTAAAATGAAAATGCTTAAAAACAATACAGAATTAAAAAGCTAGGTCATTTGTGAAGGAATAAAATAAACCAAAACAAAGGTCGATTTATCTTTGCATTTGCGCAGTAATAACGTACATCTTTTCAGAACTGCTTGGTTTTGCTTTATCGTGTTTCATTTTTAGGGTCTGAGGGGAAGGCCATGGGACAGTGGCCTTTGTCTTAGGTACGCTAGTGTCTGCACCGAATTTATATGGTTTGCAATTTGAAAGCTTTCAAAAGACTGCTCTTATCCAAGTGCGAATAGAAATTCAAGGGTTGGAATTTCAGGATCCTGTACATCTTCCCGAAAAACACCTTCCAGAATGGACATTTCCACGAAAAACACTTGGCCGAATGGATATTTCCCCGAAAACCCATTTTCCAGAATCGACACTTGCCAGAATGTACATTTGGCCGAATGGACATTTCCCCGAATGTACATTTTCCAGAATGGACACTTGGCAGAAAGTGCAATTGATGTTAGCAATTATTATACAAGATGACGAAATAAAACTCTTTTGTTCAATGAGCCGGGTAAATATATGTTTTATTTAATTGTTTTGTGTGCTTCTGGCCTACAGGCTACCAGCGCGGAAGCCTAGGGAAGAGCCACCAGAACGGCGACTACTTAAAAAAGCAATGCGAAAAAGTTGTCATCCCACAGGATTCGAACCTGCAGACTATGGATTATCGGTCCAATACAAGTTCGAATCCTGCGGGATGACAACTTTTTCGCATTGCTTGTTTTAGGTAGTCGCCGTTCTGGTGGCTCTTCCCTAGGCTTCCGCGCTGGCAGTCTTTAGGCCAGGAGCACACAAAACGATTAAATATTAAAACTCTGGCCAGAAAACGTAAAAAGCATCGTAATTGACTTATTATTAAAAAAAATGTTTTATATCAGGTTTAGTACTACGTCCGTGTACTGTACATTTCTGCATAGTTCTTCGAGTACCCCAATGGAAAAAAACTTGCTAATATTATTGAATTGATTGCTGGATAAGCCTAACATATTACTACAAACTGCATAATAATTCAGTATAAAGATCGTTTCAAGCCTTTTGGATTTCCGTAGAAAAAAATGCTGAAAACTAAACAGCTTAATTGGTAATTGTTTAAGTGCTCTCCTTAACTCAAATGCATCAAAAAATTTATATTCCAAAACTTCATTAAGAAAATTTAGTTACTGGCCGTCTGTAAATAACAACAGCAATTTTTTACCCAGAACCGCTAAACAGTGGCGGCTCGTGACCATTTTGAAAGGGTAAGCTGCAAATTATATAAAAAACATTTTGACCCTAAAAAGTCAACGTCGTAGATAAATTCAACTGCGATGAAAAAGTGTAACTGAACGTATTACCAAAAATAAGCTTTCTAGGTCAACAGGAGTCTATTTCGCAGTCACCTTTGTGATAATACAAAATTTATGTATCATCAATTGTAATGTCTCAAATGCAAAAGTGGCACGCCGAGGCCCGGGCTCGGACAAGTAAAATTAGTTTAGATTGGTATCACTGACGTCGAAAGTTCGATTCAAGATTTGGCCGTTGTTACCGGCGCGCAACTGAAGATATGTTTCAAAAACTTACGGATAGACATTATTTCTCCTCAAATATTAATTCTTTTTTTAAATATGCGTTTAACCATGTTTTAACATAACATTGCTTGTAGCAGCCTGGCAGGGTTAGTCGCTGCTTTAATGATTCAAATTCTTTTTAAAAAAAATGCCGATGTAAAAACTTTAATTAAACAAAAATTGCCGAAACGTAATTAAGTACACTTTTGTAGTTTAATCCTTAGGGCAGGTATTTTAACCACGAAGAAATACCGATCTGCAATATTAATAAGACCAAGGATGATATAAATGGCTTTGGCCGTACAATTATAGAATTGACGTTGCTTGATTATTATTTTCAACTTTTCGAGACATTTAAATGTTGAAAGTAAATAACCAGAAGCTGTTAAAGTTAGTGAAAAAATTTGAAAGAGGCACATTTATATTATTCATCTGACTATCAACAACCACATATTAACAAATTCATTTAACGCAATTGGGTCACTATTTAAAACCGTAATAAAGTTCAGTCAATTTTGGATACTGTCGCGAAGTCCCCGGATATCACTTATAATGTCACGTTCAAGTTTAGCGTATATCCTTTCACGACTCAACGGTCTACACCAACCGCAGTATCCTACAACAGCGCAACATGTGATATTCAATAGTTCAATGCTTGCTATCCAGAAACACATTTTTACATTTCTCAACAAGCCAAAAAGCTACGCAAGCCGCAGCTTTTTTTTTTGTCTATTTATCACAACAGGGAGTGAAGGAAGACTAGCTGTGACGTCACTGTGTACAATTTCAATACGTTATAAAAGCTGCAAAGTTAACAGCTTTTCTCTAGAGTTTCCAAAAATTTTTTTACATTAAAATAGCTATAAAAATGCGATAATTTTCTAATTTTTACGGTCGAGCGGGAGAGAGGCGAGTAAAGGTGATTAATTATTTACTGCTCGCCACAGGTAAAAAACCTCTAAAATAAAAATATTAATAAAAAAAGAAAAACGAAGAGACGATGAAGGGTATGCTGCAGCTTTTTTAGCTTCCATTACGAGCCGCCCCTGCAGTAAAAATATTTAAACCTGGGTCAAAATATTCTTATTCCTTCATGAATATGATAAGAGCTTCATTTGCTTGACTGTGCCTATTGCTAATAAAGTCCACGAAGCCATCTTTACCTTAATACAATAATCATCAATATATATCAATCTTTTTTCACCTTGGGCCGGATTTTGTCGACAAACAATGACATGGTAAACGGATTGATCTTCTTGCTACCAATAAAGAATGAAATGTCTTCAACAATATTACTACAAGTTAAAACCTCCAAATCCTGCCCTAATGCTAATCACGGAGATCAAGTCGCTTCGCTGAATAATTAAAAAAGATGCAAATGATTTGCAAGCGAAATGCCGAACTAGAATAATCGTCGTCAAATACAAGATAACATGCTTTCATCAATTTTTACTTTCTATGCCTACTACGTTTGAAGCACGTAGATGATTGTAGATAAATTGACCGATTAGGAATAAATAGGCGTAGCCAGGGGGGAGGGGGCAGGGCCCCCCTCCCAATTGAAATGCTATCAATGATAAAAATGTAAAAAATGACAATTGTTTCTTCGGTTTCAGTTTCTTTTAGCATCTTCGCGTACATCAGTACATGCGTACAGCAGTAATTAACAGAATTTTTGATCCAGGGAGCCCGGGTCCCCTCAATTTAAACCAATTTAAACGTATAACCCGAGTGAAACTAAGGGTTTTTATGCTAAAAGTTGCTAACTGAGGCCCTCATTTAACTTTTTTATGAACGTAATGCAATAACTAGATACGGATTTAATATATGGCACAATGTCAGGGGCCCCGCGCTCAAATGGTAAAGCCTTTTTTTGGTCTTCACCTGTATTTGGTAGGAAAATATTGCAAAAATCCCAAAGTAGCAGGGGCCCTACTAAATGTAAATCTGGCCCGGGCAATAACATGGTTTTTAGGCATAACCATCTGTTGTACATCTTTCAATAACAATTCACCTCCACCGAGCCAGTTTTTATACAACAAAATACTTTTGAAAAAAATTAGCTACAGTAAGGGGAATGCTCATTGAACAAATTTTGAATTGAGAGGGCTTGGGCCTTCTGGCCGTATATGTACTCCTATAACTGGTTGTTTTCATAACAAAACAAAAATCTCTGAGGAAAATACTTGACTGGATTGTTATTTGCTGCTAAAATATTGCAGGAGCCAAAGCACTTTACTTTCCCGTACCTGGGCCAGATCACTTACAATATTTAACCCCAAAATGCAAGATTTTAAACGTGTTTTGGACTTAAATTGCAAGCAAAAGGAGGACTGAACAACTTAATTTTTTTAATTGGCTTTGAAATGTTAAAAATCTAGTACTTTCAAATGGCTTCTAATACGTGCAAAATGTGATCCAATGGTATTAAAATAGGTTTTTTTTCCAAAAATTCACGAAAAATCGCAAAGGGGCTGGAGGCTTCGCCCTCAGACTCCTGTCTGCGATACGTTTGAATTACAGTACACTTTTTTACTCACCACACATCTCCCAATTTAGACATTTTCGAATTTTAGATATTGGCTTAAGCCTTTTACTTAAACGAGTTCCTAGTTACGTGCCAACACTAGGCAATGGCTTCTGATCTTCCAATCTACGATATCTTTGCCCCCACAAAAAAATTCCTCTTTTTGATTACGTTTTTGATTACGTCATTGCATGTGATTTTTGTGGTTTGGGCCCCCCAATCAAAAATCCTGGCTACGGCTCTGTCGGGAGTGTAATTTTATTCTGAAAAATAGATTTTCGAGGAAATGTCAATTCGGCCAAATGTACATTCTGCCAAGTGTCCATTCTGGAAAATGTACATTCGGGGAAATGTCCATTCGGCCAAATATACATTCTGGCAAGTGTCCATTCTGGAAAATGGGTTTTCGGGGAAATATCCATTCGGCCAAATGTACATTCTGGAAAGTATACGTTCAGGGAAATGTTTTTCTGGAACGTGTTTGTCGGGAAAATGTTTTTCTGGGCCGTGTAAGGATACCGGAATTTCATGTAACCCTTAATCAGGACTGTATTGCAGCTGAAATAAAATAAACAAAGGAACCAAACTTTTGGCTTGTTCTTCTTACACCCAGCACATTTTCATCTTGGCAAAAGATTGCCTTTTTATGTACATCTTTCAAAACAATTTAAAAAATTTTTGCACTAGTACAGGAGCAAAAAAAAAGAAAAAAACGCTAACTGCAATTATCACGTTTGAAACTATTTTAATTGTGATCTGCAAATTGCCATGCGTGATGAAGGGAGCTAGAAGTGACATCGACAACACCCCCTCCAGGCGCGTAGCCAGAAATTCGCAATGGAGGGAGGCTGTTTTGGGGGTCTGGGGGCGGAGCCCCCAGCGCTCCAAAATTTTGTATTTTTTTGCAAAAATAACTTCATTTTAGGGCTATTTTGATTAAAAAATAATGCTCTTAAAACGTGGCTTAGAAATTGGCAGTGCAAACATGATTAAACTGGTGGCATAAATGGGCTATTTGGGAGGTGGCTAATGGTAAAGTGTTAGTTCTCTTGTTCAGATGTTGGTAAATTATAAAATCGAATAGTTCAATAAAACTTACATAGAGTAATCTATTTCGTATACAGTTTAACAGTTTATAGAGAAAAATAATTGGGGGGGGGGGGGCTGATGAAAAGAGATTTGAAAGAAATTTGTAATTAACTAATACTGAATAGTATCCCCTCTCCCCTATTCCGTAGTTTATAGTGTATTTGTTGATGACACCTATGTTTAGCATTTTTACCCTTGCGATCAAATTTGATTGCTTATTTTTTACCATTTTTCAAAGTTTTCATTTATTTGTTAGTTTTGTTTTTAGCAAATTAGCTCCCCCCCCAAATATATGTTTCAAAAGATGTCTTAAATCACTATTTAGTCCACTCCAGTGCATAAAATAGTCTCAAAAGTGCTAAAAACGTAGTGTTGTTCCCATTCTGCATTTTGGTTGACATGCCAATGCGGGGGGGCTATAGCCCCCCCGCACCCCCTGGCTACGCTACTGCCCCCCTCCATTCCTAATTGTGATCTGCAATTTGCCATGCGTGATAAAGGGAACAGGAAGTGACATCGCCAACAACCCCGCCCCCCATCCATTCCGTCACTCAAGCAGTAAATAGTTGCCTAAAAGCCTGTATAGTATCATTTTGAAGAACTCAAAAACGCAAGTTCGTGCATCTCGAGTTTTTACTTTTCTGCGACTCCATAAAGATTTGTGCATCTCTGTTTATCCTAAATGACAAGTACATGTACTGTACAAGTATGTACTGTAAATCAAATAGGGATATTCAACTCAACGAACATACTGTAGTTAGAAGTTAGAACGAGCGACAAAAGTGACTGGCAAGTGAGGTTACTCTCTTTCAAGGGTCTACTCCAGCCACCGAGTTGCAGTCGTAATCCAACTCCGGTCGCAGTTTTGTTTAAACAGTAAACCTGTGTGCATTTGCTCTCGGTCATGCTGCTACCTGCATATTATAACTTACAAAAACAGACTATTAAATAAACCGAAGAAAACTTAGTGATGTTTATTACAGGTCTGCAGCTGGTATGGAAAATATCAAGCATTGTTATATTACTATAGGTCTCCTTTATTTATCAAACCAGGAAAACAAAACAGCAAAGTTTGCGGTTCAAGTTTGCAAGGTAAAAAAAAATTTGAAGTTGCGGAAATTCAAAAAATTACTGGAAACGTACCGCAAACTTGCGGATTAGCGGTTGCGGACCACCTAATGCTATTTACGGGATTAGCGGTTGCGGAATAGAGTTTAAATTTGCGGTGCCCAGCACTGTACGCTATTCACTGCTACCAGTTGATAATCGCGTTTCTTAGTTTGCGAAAATTTTTGCAAAAATTTTGCCTTTTGTGATATCACAAAATTGCGAAATGCAGGTTTGCCAATGGCACGGAGTCAAACGGATTAGGACGTATTTTCGCAAAAAAAAATTGTGGAAAAAGGTTTGGGGTACCTCTTTATTACCTCAAGTAGTTCTCATTTCTTCAATAAAACCGATTTTGAGCTGTATCTCTTTAATTTGCTGTTTACGATTTACAGGTTGCTTTCTACTCGAAGCTTGTCACGTCAAAATCATGTAGTAATTTGTTGTTGTGGGCAGTAGCGTAGCCAGGGGGGGGGGGGGGCGGGGGGGGCTGTAGCCCCCCCCATTGGCCTGCAGACCAAAATGCAGAATAAGAAAAATACCACGTTTTTAGCACTTCTAAGACTCTCTTTTGCACTGGATTAGATTAAAAAATGATTTAAAGCATAGTTTGAAACGTTTATTTGGGGGGGGGGGGGCTAATGGACTGCCGACCAAAATGCAGAATAAGGAAAATACCACGTTTTTAGCACTTCTAAGACTGTCTTTTGCACTGAATTAGACTATTTTGAAACGTTTATTTAGGGGGGGGGGCTAATGAACTGCCGACCAAAATGCAGATTAAGAAAAATATCACGTTTTTAGCATTTCTAAGACTGTCTTTTGCACTGGATTAGACTAAAAAATGCTATAAAGCATAGTTTGAAACGTTTATTTAGGGGGGGGCTAATAGACTGCCGATCAAAATGCAGAATAAGGAAAATACCACGTTTTTAGCCAGTAGCGTAGCCGGGGGGGGGGGGGGCGCGGGGTTATAGCCTAGCCCCCCCCATTGACATGTCGACCAAAATGCAGAATGGGAAAAACACTCCATTTTTAACACTTTTGAGATTGTTTTATGCACTGGAGTGAACTAAATAGTGATTTAAAACATTTTTTGAAACATATGTTCAGGGGGGGGGCTAATTTGTCAAAAATAAAACCAACAAATAAATAAAAGCTTAGAAAAATGGTAAGAAATAAGCAATCAAATTTGATCGTAAGTGTAAAAATGTTGAACATAGGTGTCATCAACAAATATACTATAAACTAAGGAATAGGGTGGGGGGGCTATTCAGTATTTGTTAATTACCAATCATTTCTCACAAATCTCTTTTCATCAGCCCCCCCCCCCCCCCCCCCAATTATTTTTCTCTATAAACTGTATACGAAATAGATTACTCCGTGTGAGTTTTATTGAACTATTCAATTTTATAATTTGCCAGCATCTAAACAAAGAACTAACATTTTATCATTAGCCACCTCCCAAATAGCCCATTTATGCCACCAGTTTAATCATGTTTGCACTGGCAATTTCTAAGCCACGTTTTAAGAGCATTATTTTTTAATCAAAATAGCTCCAAAATGAAGTTATTTTTGCAAAAAAAATGCAAAATTTTGGAGCGCTGGGGGCTCCGCCCCCACACCCCCGTGCCTCCGGCGGCTGGGGGCGAAGCGGCTGGGGACTTCGCCCCCAGACCCCCATTGGCCTCCGGGGGCTGGGGGCTCCGCCCCCAGACCCCCAAAACAGCCCCCCCATTGCGAATTTCTGGCTACGCGCCTGGTTGTGGGCTCGTATATTTTTTGTACTGTGACGTAATAACAATGATTATGGAAGGTTCGAAAGTTATTGCTGTTAAGTAGTATAGATAAATTGGAATTTTTTATTCCAACATTCAAATAATTTTAGTATTCTGGATCCTGGATATTGGTATTGCCTTGTATAGCCGTAGGTACGGCGGAAATCAATTGCGAGAGATTCTATACTTTTAGTGGAGCGATTTTTTTCGGATAGAATTTGTTTTCTTTGCTATCCTAAGTAGATAGCTGTTCAATTTAAAATTGCTATTGCTGCTTTCTTCAATTCAATAAGCTTACGAACTGTCAACTGCCATTTTTCAATTGTCAATTACCATTTCAGTCGTTCTCTGATTCAGTCGACGTGAACAATATTTGGAGATTAACGTTGTGCTTGAGCCAAGTATCAATTTTGCAACTATCTTGAATCTGATTCTAACCTCAAATCAACTTCTCATAAAGCCTAAATGCGTCTGATACTAAAGCAAAAGACACGGTTTCGATCCTCAGTCTGGCGTAACTTTATGAATGATGATGTAATTACAATTAGAATTATAAACTGTAAAACAATTACAAATCATAAAAACAAGACATTTTCGAGCACTTGTAGGCTTAAAGCAAAAAGATGTGTGCTTTGAGGCCAAGGCCAAAGCCAAGAATTTCAAAACGTGTCTTCGAAGCCAAAAAAGTCCTTAAGGGCTCCATCACTGGATGCTACATCGAAAAACTTCATTTACAGTCAGTAGTGATCTTAATCTTTTCGAAAAAAGTTCACACATTATGTTGGATAATTTATTTACAACAATTACACATAAACCTTAAAGTATTGTATATGATCTATTTTCATCATCTTGAATAAATTGTTTGAAAGCTGCTAGAAGCTTCTAAACAGAAAGCAAAAATTAACTGTAGTTGAGAGCATCAAGCTTTTTTTAAATTCAAATGGTTTTGCACACTGTAGGCTAGTTGGCAATAACCTAAAAACGTCACTTGTGCAAAAATGTTTGAATAGGAATCGAATTAAGCTCATCAGCATTTTTCTTTCATTTATTATAACAATAATAAAATGCAATTTCATCTTCTTGATATGATGGCTCAGAAATTTCCTCTATGAGCTTGCAACGATTTTCTAACACCATTCTATTCATCAGCTTTTGAGTGGATGATACAACTAGATTATCTTTGTCACAGTCCAACTGAGTAATGTTAAAAAGTAGAATGCCTCCTGGTTTTAGAATCCGAATCATGTCGTCCAAGCACTGGGGAGGAACATGTCCCAATATCACGGCCCCTGCACATACCACTATATCATAAGTATTATCAGGATATGGCATTGGGTATTTTTCTGATAGAAAATGCTGTTTCACATCTCTGTAAATCATCTTTTTCATGCATTCTTTAATCATTTCAGAACTGGCTTCTATTCCATCAATGATACCTTCATAGCCTAATGTCTTTAATTCTTGGCCTAATCTCCCTGTCCCTGATGCCACATCCAAGAGCAATGCTTCTGTAGAATTGATGTTCATATGTTTCGCACACATTTTGCTAAGAATTTCTGGTGTACGATATCCTGTGTCCATCATATTATCAAAAACTTTTGCATAATCTTGGTAAATTTCTTGATTTTGTGTTTCTGATTCACTTAATAACTTGACATACCTTTGGTAGGTTTCAGACATCAACTCTTTATCTTGAAAATTCATTATAAAGCTGCTTTATGCAGTAGTTCAATCTAAGAATGTTAATCTTGTTGTTTTCTTGTGACTAGGTTAAAGCTTTAGGCGTTTATAACAGTATGGTAGATTTCCGTTTCATGCGCACGCACTAACAATCAATCAAAAATAATTAACAAGCATTAAAAAAGTAAACCAAAACCTAAAGCCGATTGTGTGAACATTTTGCACTTGCGGTATTCAAACAATACATTTTTTCATTTCGCATTTGGTGACCGATTCTTTGGATAACTTCGAAGAGAATTGCCTGAAAACGATAGCATGTGCTATGCATACTGCAATCAATTCATTAAAATTAATGTATGAAATCCAATTCGATTCATGCTCCTGCTATAACATAAAGTTCAGACCTAAACCTGAAACTTAATGTTAGCCTCAATTGGGGGCCAAAATTTTGAAACTTAAATTGACACCGAAAAAAAATTATATCGTAGAGACAAATAACGACCGGCTAGTTAATCGAGCGGTAACCCCTTTGTCTCTGAAGCGGGAGGTCTGTGGTTTGAATCTCAAGTCGATCAAATCGGACGCAACCTTGCCAAAGGCTGACCACCGCATTAATATTTCTTCGAAAAAAGCTACGTTGCTCGGCCCGATCTACGACATAAGGGCGCAAACAAAAGGGCGCAGGACATAAGGGCCCAAGGACATAAGGGCGCAGGACATAAGGGCGCAGAGAAGTAAAACTGCAATCTCTCCTAACATTTTCGTTCTTCCGGAAATATTATGTAAGCAAAGAAACGAACTTGATTAATGAGCATTTTATTTAATTTTTGAAAGCCAAATTTTGAAAAAAGTTATTTGAATTTGCTTCCTTTTTCCAGTTCTCAATCATCGCACAAAGAACTACCCTTAAACTGTTTAAAGTCGCCATACGCGGAAATCTTGAACAAACCTTTAAAAAGAAATGTTGATTTTTAATGAGTTTATTTGCTTTACATAACCACGTCAGCGGTTGTTTTCAAACGCAGTCATTTAATGGTTGTACTTAATCCGTTAAGCAAACAATTATAATTAGTCTTTTGTCCCCGTGCGAAGCCAAATCAAATGACTCGTTTTCTCGCTTTATTCTGCCGATTTTGTGTGAGGAGTTTGCGGAGCGTATAAGACAGAAAGGGAATTCAAAATATGAGCATGGTAAATGGACTTCTTGAATAATTTAACCAAAAACAATACAGCCAAAATACTGTAAAACATATTTATTGAGATGTTTCTGTTAATTTCTTTAAACCATTGTCAATCTAGAACATAAAAATAAAATCACAGCTGACTTTTAAGGAAAAATTGCAGACTCAACGAGTAAAATTGGATTCTGTGATTACAAGACATGTACTATATATGATACCTGGATAGGTACGCGGAAAACACGTATGTTTATTAAAGCGTGAAGTTTTCTGTACTACCCCCCCCCCCCCCCTTCCTATTCTCATTAGCCCTAATCCTGCTCAAATTTAAAGGGTACGAGTGAGCAAAAATCTAAATTTTTTTATTAATACAGCCCGATTACAAAACTTGCCGTAAGTAAAGAAAAATTGAAGTTTTCCGCATAACTTATCCAACTAAACTGCACTAAACAATAGCGGGACTTGACAAACAAGACAAAATATGAAATTAGACAGCAGGACAATTTTTTTTTTAGACAGCAGAACAAATTAAATTAGAAACGAATTTTTGTTCTGCTGTCTAATTTCATATTTTGTCTTGTTTGTCAAGTCCCGCTATTGTTTAGTGCAGTTTAGTTGGATAAGTTATGCGGAAAACTTCAATTTTTCTTTACTCACGGCAAGTTTTGTAATTGGGCTGTATTAATAAAAAAATTTAGATTTTTGCTCACTCGTACCCTTTAAATTTGAGCAGGATTAGGCTAATGGGAATAGGATGGGGGGGTAGTACAAAAACCTTCACGCTTTAATAAACATACGTGTTTTCCGCGTACCTATCCAGGAATCATATATAGTACATGTCTTGTAATCACAGAATCCAATTTTACTCGTTGAGTCTGCAATTTTTCCTTAAAAGTCAGCTGTGATTTTATTTTTATGTTCTAGATTGACAATGGTTTAAAGAAATTAACAGAAACATCTCAATAAATATGTTTTACAGTATTTTGGCTGTATTGTTTTTGATTAAGGAATTCAAAATATTTCTTACAAAACTTGGCTTTCAAAAATTAAATAAAATATTCAATAGTCAAGTTCGTTTCTTTGGCTACATGATTATTTTCCGAAGCACGAAAATGTCAGCGCAAATCGCAGATTTACGTCTCTGAGCCCTTATGTCCCTGCGCCCTTTTGTTGGGTTTTGTGCTCAGCCGCAGTGACGCGGAGATGGGCCCCGCCAACTCGTTACATGCTGCGACGTAATAAATCTTGGTTTAAGACAAATGTACCGTTTTAAAGAAAGACGGTAATCTTATTCAACTATTTGCACGCAAAATTAAAAATCATTTACAATCCTCATGAAAACATCTGCAACATTCCTCCAATTACATCAAGAGATAATGCGAAGCCTGAAGGAGTAACTTCTAAGCAGAGTAAAAATCACAAAACATGTGAATCACAATGCGATCAAACTTTACTTACCACAAAGTTAAAGACCGGTCAAATGGTCTCTTAAATGATCACTGCGATCGATGTTAAACGAAAGATCCGATTTCATTATTTAATTGGCAAATACTTAACGGGACACTTTCTTGGAGTTGAGAAGTACTTGGCCCTATGTTGCGGAAGTCAGTTCTGCTGACTCTTTTCAAGCTGTGGCATAATATAGCAAGTATCCTCACTATCTTCAATATATTTCAAGTCTTAAAAAGAATGAATAAGCATCAAGTCAATTTTGATAGTTTACATAAGCAAAAATTGGAATACAGTTTTTGAAAAAAAAAATTTTTTTTTGTGGGGTTGCGGTTTGCAAAGGTATTCAACAGATACAAAGATATCCGCCTAAAATTTTTTAGGAAGCATTGGAGTAGTATATTTTGGTCTAAAACATGTACGTTTGCGGGGGCGGGTGCGGGGTTGCGGGGTTTGTCTAAATGCGGGGTTGTGGGGTTTGTCTAAATGCGGGGTTGTCCAAATATTCTCAAAATATGTAAATGCGGGGTTTGTGGTAGTCTTAGTTCA
The DNA here is from genome assembly GCA_963965965.1 of Trididemnum nubilum. Classification (NCBI taxonomy): domain Eukaryota; kingdom Metazoa; phylum Chordata; class Ascidiacea; order Aplousobranchia; family Didemnidae; genus Trididemnum; species Trididemnum nubilum. The sequence continues at coordinate 21,669,012 of OZ014487.1, forward strand.
AGGTCTAACCCTAGTCTTAACCTTAGCTCTTAACCCTAAGTTTAGTCTAGTCTTAACCCTAGTCCTAACCTAAGCTAGTTGTAAGAATCGCACCCGAAACCTAGTCTTGACCCGAGTGTCTTATCTGAGTATCGAACCACCGCGGGTGGTTTGCCTGGGAACTGCTTCAAGTCTAAAGCTTGACCCGAGTGTCTTAACTGAGTATTAAACCACCGCAGGTGGTTTGCCTGGGAATTGGTTCAAGTCTAAAGCTTAACCGATTATGTTAAAATATCAGTGAATCAGTGAATAACTAACCTGAGAATCGAACCCGGTAGTTTCTGAATCTAAAAAAAAAAGCTTATCTAGTTTATGCTTTGGAATATTTTATAAGTCTCTTTATACGTTTGGGAATATAAAGTTTCGCGTAACTTGAAACGTTTCCTGTCGTGACCGTGCTGTAGCTGAATTTTCGGCGCTGTGGCGTAATCGTGCGGTAAAAACTGCTAATGACATGACCTGACCTGTCTAACGTGCGGTAGCGCAAGAGGTGGTTCGTTTAAGTCTAAAGTTTTATAAGGCTTGCCTGAGAACCGAACTTGTAACCTCCCAACTTCAAGTCTTAAATTAAAAGCTAATTATTTCATATTCGATTTGTTTGAGTACCAAACCACCGTAGGTGGTTTTTTAAATGTAAATTTAGCGTATGGCTCACCAGTGAATCGAACCCAGTAGCTCCTGACACAAACCTAAAAAAATAGGTAAATATTTTGTTTATTGTTTGAGTGTCGAATGCAAACAGGAAAAAGAATTTTCAAATTTAGTTTTATAAATTTGGTTTGTTTTAGAGTCAAACTAATGCAGTTGAATCCTTCCAAGTTTACTAGCGTTTAGAGATTTGGTTTGTCTTCGAATCGAACTAATGCGGTTTAAACCATTCAAGTTTACTAATCTTTCAAGGTTTGGAATATTGTTAAGCTTTTATGTTTTTTTTATTTAAGTTATGAAAGACTTTAAGCATATGCACACTCTGTTCGCATGAAACGCATCATTTTCCTATCCTAATGGGTAAAAAATGGCGTAATTCTATGACGTCACGATTTTAGATGTACAGTAAGTTGCAACAAAAGCAATGACGTAAAAGGTAGTGTTGTATATCGGCTGACGTTTCGGCTAGTTGGCGTAATTTTATCATATCGCTTTAAACGTAAGTTTTTATAGCACAAACATTGATCAGTGTAGACATGTCTAAGATACGAAAGCAGGTTTTCTGTTTGACTTGTGTTAAAAGTCTTACCCAGATGTCTGTTTTGAATTATCTAAGATTCGAACCCGGATATTAATTACCAAAGCAATAGCAGGATTCGCCTGAAAGTCGAATCAACGCAGATGGTCTTCAAAGCTACTTGAATTTCAACGTTTTTTCTAAGTTTGAACCCAAATGTCCTTAACATTTAGTTTTGCCTAAGATTCAAACCCAGTGTTAAATCTCTTTTGCTTAAAAGCCAAGTGATTTTGCTGCCTTTTTCAAGATTCGAAATTCTCAAAGAGATCTACCTCACACAATACCACTTTTAACTCGGTTTGTATTTTAAGTTGCCTGTAATTTGATAATGTACAATCTGCGGAAACTGTCTTTTGTTAATTTCCCAAAGGGACACGTTTCCTTGACGCTTATATAACGTAAAATTAAATCTACTAGACCGAGATTGAAAGCTTAAATCGCCGCAGAATAATTTGAATTTTAGCGGTGTTATTGCGCCTTGACGTCTTGGATTTCATCTCGAAGAAGTAAAGCTGTATTTGACCAAAGTTACTTCATTACATGCAGCTAGCATTTTATCCCAAAATTCATCAAGAATAAACTTTCATAACCGCAGACATGTTCAGTTTTACTGGGTTTACCGTTTAATGCATTGCAAGCACCTTCAATTTTTACCCCGAACCATAAATCTTTTTTTTACCCAAGATTTAAAACCTGCATCACACTAAACAATTTTATTCGCACCCTTAACTTGTATGTACATTCACCTGTTGTCACACGTATTTCATATTCTATCATCATGAGTGATTGCTGTGACTCCGTTGCACTGCCCGTTAGTTCTACTCCCTCAAACAAAAAGCCTAAGTTTCAATGTCTATTTACCAGAAACGGCCATCTACAAGAGTACGCTGACCGATTGGAGACTTTTACTGAATCGATCAACTGGCCAGGTGCACGAATTAAGGCGATCTGTTGTGAAATTGCTGACGCTGGTTTTTACTACCTCGGTGATCGAGATAGAGTCAAATGTTTTTACTGCAACGGTGGTTTAAAAAATTGGGAACTGACTGATGACCCTTTTCAGGAACACACAAAATGGTATCCGTTGGGTGAATAAATTTGAAAAAGAGAGGGGTTGAATTTGTCAAAAACGAAGTTGAAAAATACCGTGATTTGAAACGTTCGATTATAACAAACCCAGCTTCAGTTCAATTCGTTGGCGATTTGATAAAATATCTGAAACCTCAACCAGAACTTCAGACTTCTCCGGCTTTTACTGATTCCAGAAAATTCAAAATGTGACAATCAATAAACAATGAAATGGATCATGGAGAAAATGTGAGAATTCTGAAAACGCTTGGCTTTGGGGAGTGGAAAATTAGACGTGTTTTAACTCAAAGATATGAAGAACACGACAATAATTTTTATAATTTTGATGATTTTCTTCAAGCGTTGTTGGATGCCCCTGAAGATCAACTAATGACTCTGGCAGAAGCAAGAAAAAATGGGGAAGAAGAAGGAAAATGTAAAAGATGCAAGAAAGAAGAAAGGGATGTGTTGTTTAAACCGTGTAAACATTTGGGTGTTTGTTTTCGATGTAGCGAATTTCTCACTCGATGTAACATCTGTGACGTAAAAATCGATAAAAAAGTGAGAGTCTATCGATCTTAAATTGCGCCATCAATACTCAAACACGTTAACTGCCATGACCTATGACGTTCATCCTAAGTTTACTATGATGTTTTAATTGTGAAATTCAGAAAAAAAAGCAGAAATTCGACAGGAGGTGGCAGTAGACAGCTATCAGCTACGCTTCAAAATGGAAAACCTAAGTTCACCTCGACGTTGTTTTTTTGTATCTTCTCAACAACTACAATTCGCTGGTTATTAAAATGATGAAACTTGACATCTAACTCCCCTAGGTCACAAGCGACTAGAATTATTTCTGCAAATTTGTGACTGTTACTGCTGTGCGAAACTGAAAAACAACGACTGGAGCGGCAAAGCGAATGAAACGCTGAAAAAATGCTACCGAAAATCTAAGCGTTTTTTATTCAAAGTTGTGTTTTGCTTGCAGTGTTTTTATTGGAATAAATCAATATTGGTACATTTTTTGTGTTGAACAAGACGAAAAGGCGAGTTTTTTATTATTTCTATTCACTCGACGAATCCCAAATTTGCGACATAAGTCTATTTTCAAGCCTTGCATAATTATATGTAACTTGCTTCTCACATGTCTGAATTTCTTTATTTCTTCCACAATCCTAGCAGAAAAAAAAAAATTGATGTTTGAAACCTTAAACTTTTGAGGTTAGAAGCCTGAAGTACCTCAGACATCTCTGATTTCACCTCGAAGAAGTAAAGCTACAGTATATTTGACCGGGGTAAAAAACTTTTACCATTACAGATATCTATTCAGTTTCATCCAAAAAAATAAATCTATCAAGATTAAAAATTTCCATTGCCGCAGAAGTTTTACAGGACTCGGTGCATAGCAGAAACCTTCAATTTTTACCTGAGATTGAAAGCTGAAATTGCAGTAAGTCTCTCAATTGTTCCCGAAGAAAAAACCTAGTGTTGTTTTTAAGCAATTTGATCGATATGATTTTATACCACTTCAAAACGAAGTCCCTACATTTTAATTGATACAATAGTTTTACAAAATTTTTAATTTCTAAGTTAAATTAAGTTGGAAGGTGTCAAATGTCTCTGATTGAATTGTTTCTACAAAGATCAGCAAATTTCTAAAAATTTTTAACCCTCTTTGTACCGGGGGGGGCAAATTTGCCCCCCCTCTCAGTTATTTTAATATAGCTCCTAAACGAAAAAAAATTTTTGCTTTCATGCATCCTGACTTTGAATCAAATTTAATAACACACATTTTCAGAAAGTTTAGGGTCAGCTGGACAACCGGAAGTGACGTCATTTTTGCCTTTGTTAGAGGCACCTAAGGAGTTTTATGCAGTTTTGAGCACAATGCATGCTTATCAGTGCTTTTATTCTATTCATTGTACTGCGTAATCATTATCAATGTTAGTCTTCAGCTGGAATAAAATATTTTATTTACTGATAAAGGCACTGCATCATCATTACGTCATTGATGACGTCATAATTCAAAAATATTACTTTTTTTGCTGTTTCTCAAAATAAACTGCGTTTTAATTAACAAAATATTCATTTTCATCAGCTGCTGAATGATAAAATGAAAATAATACTGCAGTATTCAACAAATTTGTGAATTATACTTTATCTCAATTACAAAATATTACAAATAATGATCAACACAATATATTAGAGATGACGTCATCATCCATGTGACGTCACTATACATGATGACGTCATCATCTGCGGTGACTTTATCAGAGGTGTCTTCAAAATAACAAAAGTCCCAACTGAAAATAATATTTAGCAACATTTAGACAAATTTACATGCTCTTATAAGGATTTACTGATTTTGATGACGTCATCATCGTTTTCGTGACGTCAGAACCTCAAAATATATATTTTTATTCGCATTTATTCGCATATAATGTGTCTTTTAAGTATGTGCCTGGCAATGATTTGAAAATTGCTGATGCTCTTAGTCGTAATTTTTGTGATCCCGTGTGTGATACTAAATGCCATATTTTTCATGTGAATAATTTTACTGACATGCCCGACTCTCAAAATGACCAAATCAAACATGCTTTGGCGCAAGACCATGAGGCGATTGCGTTGTTAAAAGTTATAAACAATGGCTGGCCCTGTATGAAATCACAACTCCCTGCAATTGTTCGCCCGTATTTTCATATTCGTGATACGCTCACCACACATGATGGACTAATTTTTAAAGGTGACTGTTTATGGATCCCCAACGAACTTCGGAACGAAATAAAAACTCGCCTACATCTGTCTCATCTTGGGTATGATAGTATGGTTCGCTGGGCGAGAGACTCGCTATTCTGGCTTGGTATGAATAGCGAAATAAAGCAATTGGCTGATAATTGTCTTACCTGCCAGCGCCACCAGCCAAACAAACCCAAAGAACCGTTGTTACAGCACGCTGAAGGTACGTATCCATGGGAGAAAGTCGGCATAGACTTGTGCGAGTATCAAGGCAAAACGTATTTGATAACCGTGGACTACTTTTCCAATTTTTTTGAAGTTGATGTTATGAACTCCCCTACTGCAAAGCACATGATCTTTTGTTTGAAAAAACATTTCACTCGCTATGGCATTCCAAAGTGCATCATTTCTGACTGTGGATCGCAGATGCTCTCCGCAGAATTTCAGCAATTTATCAACAAATGGTCTATTACACACCAAACGTCTTCACCTGGTCATCATTCAGCCAATGGTAAAGCTGAATCAGCTGTTAAACGCTTCAAACTTATGCTGAAGAAGACCACAGAAAACCGTGAAGATCAATATTTGCTTTACCGGAAATGCACAATTCCCCACGACAAGATTTGAAAGTCAGCCCTGCCGAATTGATGTTTGGTAGCAAAACCCGTTCACTTATTCCGTGCCTGATCAAACCCAGTTCTAACCGTGATATGCAGCAACGACGGAAGCGCCTACAAAGCACCAAAGCTTAACATGACAAAAATGCTTGCCCGCTAACACCATTGCATGTTGGTCAAAATGTTTTATTTCAACATCCTGAAAAAAGGGGATGGTGTAAGGCTGTTGTTGTTAAATGTTTGCCTCCTCGTTCGTACATTGTTAAAACTGATAATGGTGTAACGTATCGACGAAACCGCATTCATATTCGTGCAGATAATGCCCAAAGTCAATTAACATACATGCCTATTTTGCCGCCTTTGAATGATTCAAATACTGCGTCTGAGAATGTGCGTAGTGATAGTAATCCACCATATGATAGACCACGTCGAAACACCAGACCTCCTAATTGGCTCGCTGACTATGTGTAATTTATGGCTTGCTATTTGCTTCTTAAAAGAAGAGGGATGTTGATGGTGGCTACCATCTGTGTATAAATTAAGGTCCGTCATAATCCGTTTTGTTACGCTTGATTGCGTGACAAGTGCTTTACTCCGCTTATTTGATTGTGCCATGTGTATTCGTTCTTTTCTAACATCGTACGAGCTGAAGTAACACGTAATTGTATCTGAGGAATCCTTGTGTGTCTTATCAGTTTATTGTAAGCTATACTCAGCGCAGAAGATACCAGAAGACTTAGGAACATATAAACAGGAATGGAATGCAAGATTTCAAGAACGGAATGGAAGACAACCTTTCCTACTTCCATACCAATTTCGTACGGGTCCACAACAACTGACCGCGACAAACTGATCGCGAGCAAAGCTGATTGGCTGAGAAGGGCGATCCTAAATATATTTTTACTATCCCCAGAACCATCTTGCCCAAACCCTCACTTTGTGATGAAATTCAATTCAATTCAATTTATTTAGGCATGCGAAAAGACTAAGCACTGTCATCAAGGTATGCAGCCACAACAAAACTGAGAAAACACAGAAACAAACAAAAAAAAACACAAAAAAGAAAACAAACAAAAAACTTCCAACTGTCAACTCAAAAAATAGGTACACTTCAAAACTTAAAAAAAACCTAACAAAACTTAAAAAAAATAAAAAAATAAAAATACTTTAAAAAAAAACAATACTTAAAAAAAAAGCAACTGTTATCAAACGAAACAACCCACCAAAACTAAATACTGGTAAGTCCTCAATCTAACAGGCCCAAAACAAAACATAAAAAATGTTATGTGGGGGCATGGTCAAAACTGCAACGACTCAATGTGTTCCAGCATATTGGGACAACAAATTAACTTTTAGTTAACTTAAGTAACGTTTAGTCACTGCGACAAAATAAATGCAACAAAACCGTTGGTTCGTGGTCAGTTTGTTTGCGGTCAGTTGACTTGGCTCATTCCGTACTAGGTTTCGTGCATTGTATTTACAAAAAAAACATATGCAGATGCCGGGTAGTGATAAACAATATTGTCGCCGAAGTATTCCTTTCCTACTTCCATACCAATTTTGTACGGGTCCACAACAACTGACCGCGACAAACTGACCGCGAGCAATGTCGATTGGCTGAGAAGGGCGATCCTAAATATATTTTTACTATCCCCAGAACCATCTTGCCCAAACCCTCACTTTGTGATGAAATCACTGCGACGAAATTAATCTAACGAAACCGTTGTTTCACAGTCAGTTGACTTGGCTCATTCCGTACTAGGTTTCGTGCATTGTATTTACAAAAAAAACATATGCAGATGCCGGGTAGTGATAAACAATATTGTCGCCGAAGTATTCCACTTCAATATTTATGCATATTATTTGTCAACAAATTGTGGTAGGTTTGGTTGTGTTTATTGTGCAGACAGTGTACGCATTGCATCATAGTAAGTACATTGCAATTTGCAGCATTGATGTTATGGTTGACGACTTTGACAGGTTCGACTTGTTTTTTTTATTTCGAGATTGACAATCTACCAAAACATACTTTTTTTTTCTTCCATTGCCACAAAAATTGTTATTCGCTATTTTATCCCCGTTTCAGCTTAATTTTATTTATACTTATAGTTTTTAAACTTATAGTAATTCTTTTTGATGTTGCGTGGTATTTCTATTATGATAAATGTTCTTTAGCAGTTTGGTTATGCCAAATTTTATATTTCATGATTTGGTGTGAGAGCAAACTTTTCTGGTAATCATAAAACCGTAAAATGTAACCAGGGGGACCCAGCCCCCTGCAGTTGAAATGCTACCAATGATAAAAATGATGACACCAACCGTATTGTTTCTTCAGTTTCTTTTAGCAGTTTTGGAGTGCAACAGTCACGCATACAACAGCAATTAGCAATAATATTAATATTGATGACCAAGGGGCACGGGCCCCTCAATTTAAATTTTTGCCAACCAATTTAAATGTACAAGCCAGAAGAAATTTATTGTTTTTGTTCTAAAAGGTGCAATCTCAGGCCGTCATCTATAACGTTTTTATGCAATAATAAGTTTGAGGCCCCCAGCTAGCTTTTGTATTGCTATAACATGATTAGCAACCATCTACTGCATGGTTTTGCGTCTAATGCACTAACTTTAAAATCCACCTTCACCTCTCCAGTTTGCACACAACAAAATGCTTTTGAAAGAAAAAAAACTACAAGAAATGCTTATGGAACAAATTGAAGCATGTTTTGGCAAAAGTTGATAAGTCGCATTTCGCTGTTTTGAGTAAATCGCGTTTAAAGTTTTAAATTTCCATTTGGTCCTGTTGTCAAGTGCGACATATTAAGCTATTTGTCACCGAAAATTGATTGAAAATTAAAACAATTTTTTTCTCAGGGAAATTAGTTTTAGTAAACAAATTAAAATCTATGAAAAACTCATTTTTTGAAAAAATGTCATTTATCGACTTTTGCAACAACGTGCTTCAATTATTGAATTTGAGTTGAGGGTTCCTAAACCTGTAAACCCCTGGTTGTACATGTATTGCTAAAACTGGTTATTTTCATGACACAAGAAAAATCTCCTGAGCAAATCATCGATTGAAGTATTATTTAATGCTAGACATATTGCAGAAGGCAATGTACCGTGCTTCCCCTGACCTGAGTCAAGTCACTTCCAAAATTTAACCCCACAAATGCAAAATTTTGAACGTGTTTTGGACTTGACCTAAGTAAAGTGAAGGATTTTTTCAATTGGCTTTCAAATCTCAAAAATTTTGTTCTTTCAAATGTCTCTGAAAACAGGTGAAATGGCACTAAAAGAGCTATTTTTTCCAAGAAATTAAAAACAAATTGCCCTGCAACTGCGGGCTTCTCCTTCAGGCCCCCGTATGTGATACGTTTGAGTTACATTAATTTGCTCACCATGTCTCCCAATTTTGATATATTTGTAAAACTTTTTAACTTGTCGTTCTAGTCCTTCCCCTTTAGCAAAATCCTACTTCTGTACCAAACCAGACCCTCAGCTTCTGACCTTTTTTTCTTTGTCCAATAAAAAGTCCCTCATGAAAATTTCTTATGACGTCATTGCATGTGATTTGCGGTTTGGCTCCCTAATGCAAAATCCTGGCTACGCCTACGCATGAAACCACGTGCAATGTGCATATCAGATACCTGTCGTTGCATCTTTGTATTGTTATATGCACCTTTACGAGTGGTTGCTAACAGCATTGGAAAGGTGCAAAATATATGTTGCATTGCTTCCAGCCTAAAAATTCTTTGTTATGGAATATGGAAGAAAATTTTAGTATGGAATGGAAGATTTTTAGTATGGTATGGAAATGGAATGAAAGAAAATTGCCAGAATTGAATATAGAATCTTCCATTCCATTGCATACCATGCACTGGCCATAACCTCATCACTTCAAGCCATGAGGCAAATATTCATGGGTTACTTTTACAGATAGCCTACCAACAGCCTTCATATACATCTTCAAAAGCTAAAACTAATTGAAGTTAGTAACTTTATGTTGTTCTGAAGCAGCACTTGGAGAAATTGCTACGCAGCACTTATCTGTTATCTCTGTTACGTGTAATCGGGCAAGCACAAAGCAGTGACATGTTGTAAACTGTTTTAATTGTTACTTAGCATCAATTGCTGATCTTTCCCATTTGATAAAAATGACACTACGGTATAAACAACTTTTTTCTACATATTGGATATTATTGTATACTGCTTGTGTAAAGTAAACATTTAGCTAGGAATGTATAATAATCTTGGTAATGGCTATATGTTCAAGCCAGTTCGAGAAATACCCCTAAAAGATGATGACCTCCTGCCCCCTGTGGATGGTGCTGCTAATAGTCCTGAAGTCAAAAGCAGCTTTACCAATCGTTGTCGTTGTGATGAATGTGAAGTAATGCCAACTGTAGTCGAGAATGCGTGTTGCATGAACAATTCAGTGATCAATTCTAAATTGCCAACCCTAGATAGTAGTGGCACTTGTTCATGCATTACCAAAGATGAAGCTTTTCCAATAGTATGCCTCCGCAAGGACATCTTGGAAATTCAATTATGCACAATTCGAGATCTAATCGCTGAAAAAATGCAGCATCCGGTTTCCAGCAGGTAGCCTATTCTATGGTATGAAATTAAAAATGCACTGTACATGTTATGTCACTTCTACATAGTGTTTTCTACTGTCAGCACAGCAGATCATTGAAGGGATTGGCACTTTTTACCTTACATAGCATGCAAGCTATGAGAGTATTTTTACTTTCAAACATTTTAGGGATGTGCAGAATACTGGATCAGTATCTGGCACTCATTAAGATATCCACAATGCTACAGTACTATCACTGTTTTGACCAAACTGTCTTTTTGTAGACCTAAGGTCAAGTATGCCCAAAGTTTTTGGAGTTTGTTTTTGCTTTGTTTCATGAAAGTGCATAGGAATTGCTGATATTACCTGGTTAAGTTTTTTTTCTACGGAGAACTGAGCTAGATTGAAATTTTGTTAATGTGATTATGATTATTGTTCTTTTACAGATCATACCGATATGCTGCATATCGGAATTTCACATATTGGATATATGGAAGCTAGGACGCCGGAAACGAAGAGTGATTCCAGCTTGTGTAGTGTCAAAAATTCGAAGCTGCTTTCCTGATCCTGATAACAAATATGAGGGTTTTCATGATATGTTTGCTTTTAGTGAATATTGATGAATGATAGCATTGTGATGTTGCCATAGGTGGCCACAAATCGTTAAAAGTTTTTTTTATGTTAACGGACTAAAATAACTTCTTTTGACATACTGATTAACATGCTCGTTAACTTCACGACAAAGGTTCATTAACTTACCTAATTATTAGTTTATATAATGTCTTCATCGTTCATTTCTTGCGCCATTCATTCATTGTACCGGTACAAACTAGTTTGCACCGGTAACACAAGTTGCGCATTCTGTATAATTGGCCGTAAGATGAAAGTGACTAACTTGGCAGCGTTAGCCTCATAGGTGTATGAATTTTGCAACTTCAACTATTTTCCGATGGCAGCTTCGTTAACATTTCTCAAGTTTGGTGTGACAGGACAAGGAAATCGAACCCAAGTCTACCGACTGCGAGCTTTATCCACTACACCATCGAGTACAGTTGTAAAGCTTTGTGATATTGCGATGTTGCTGTAAATGTCACTTGTTAGCTTTTCGTTACACTCGCGTTAGTGACCTACTTTTATAATTACATTTATAATTCAGCGTTTATTTATATGCCGGTAAAAATAAATCTGATTTACTTGACTGTACGAGCGTTGAAATATGTACTTGTTTAAAAAATTGCAATCAATGATCATCGACCGCGAGAGACACCTCTCGCTTCCAGGCGCGTAGCCAGGATTTGAAAAAGGGGGGGGCTTTTTTGAAAGAGTGAGAAAACTGCGAACGACCTTGACCCGAATTTTCATTGTTTTTGAATGAGAATCACACGGTTTATCCGAAAATTGAGTCGGAATATTTCGGAAAACTCGGAAATTCAAATTCTTTTTCTGCCCAAAAATAGGTGATCTCCAAAAAAAAAAAGGTCTTCACCAAATTTGAGACAGATTTTTTGGCCAAAATCGGAAATTTAAACGCTTTTTTAAGTCGAATCACGACACCTACTTTACAACTTCGGCACCCAATTTCGTTTTCGGGGGGGCTGTTTCATTTTTTCACCAAAAATCGGTCTCAAAAGCACCAAATACGTGCGATTTTGCATACTTTACAGGCCAATGGAGGGGGGCTCGAGCCCAAAAATGATCTCCCAAACCCAAAAATAGGTGATCTCCAAAAAAAAAGGTCTTCACCAAATTTGAGACAGATTTTTTGGCCAAAATCGGAAATTTAAACGCTTTTTTAAGTCGAATCACGACACCTACTTCACAACTTCGGCACCCAATTTCGTTTGCGGGGGGGGCTGTTTCATTTTTTCACCAAAAATCGGTCTCAAAAGCACCAAATACGTGCGATTTTGCATACTTTACAGGCCAATGGAGGGGGGCTCGAGCCCCCCTGGCTACGCTACTGCTCGCTTCACCGAGAACCCCTGCGTGTCTTTCCTCCCCCTGAACCTGGGTGTGGAATCCCATCTCCCAGAGTCTTGTTCTTTGTGGGACCTGGGTGTGGAATCCCATCTCTCAGAGTCTTGTTCTTTGTGGGACCCCTCTCGCCCGTTAAAAATTACGGATTCCCATTTTATCTTCCCTTCACCCGTTCAACATCTCAATGTGGATTGATGGCCAAAGCCAATTTGTCATTTCATCTTGCGGCATAGCCACCATTTTCGGTTTTATTTGCAAGTACTTGTTTAACTGCAGGTCACCCTGACTGCTAAAATTCTTTCGTAAGGACACTACTAATGATACTTTAAACCCAGCTAGTACTGAACCGGGAGCTAAAGTAACCTTTCGATTACTAGCCCGACGCTTTACCACTTGAACTACATTGCTGCCATTGATGACTGTAGATCAATATTTGGGGCATACGGGTTTTACATTGGAAATTACATAGGTTCAGCTACAAAGCATAATTATATTCACAGCAACTAATAAGTACGTTGATAATAATATATCAGCTTGAAAGTTTTACTCCTTGTCATCAAAACGAGAAACGCGTGCTTTCAATACCTCAGATAGAGTAGGCTTCAGCGCTTCATGCATACGAGTTTTCACTGCATCAGGAACTTCAATGCCGTCGACTTCTACACAAACATCTAAAGGCAAAATGTACGATCAATTAATAATTAATCGCTTATGAAGAATATTGCAAATAATTGCGTAAGTCTATTGGCCAGTTAATTGGTCGAGCGGTAATGCGTTCGTCTCTGCAGCGGGAGGTCTGAGGTTCAAATCTTGGGCCGGTCAAGTCGGACACAGTGTTGCCAACGGCTCGCCACCGCTGCAACATATCTTGGAATGGAGCAGTGTTGCCCACAGACGACTGACTGATTCTGGGTGGAAAAATTTTCATTCTAGAGTTCGTTATTTTCAAATTTTCTGAATTTCCTGCCCCCCCCACCCCCCTTTTCAAAATCCTGCGTACGCTACTGGTTGCCAGCTCTAGCAAATGCATCGACAAGTCAAACGAACCTCAAATTTTCGCTGAATAAATGAAACAATGCAAAATGCGATTTTTAAAGCAGGCACAGGAAAAAGGGATATTTTTTGTTATCTTATTAAAGCTAGAAACTGGCCGCACCCAAAATGCCATTACAGAAGAAAAAAAAGTAATTTCGGACATCAATTTTCCAAGCAGCATGGTGTGGCGGAAAATCTATATTGCAGGCTGCGTAAATTTTCTTTGTGACTACGTGGATCGTAAGTTCATGCCCTGGGTAGTCTTCGGGCTCCCTGCTAAGTACCCTTTATAAGTAAATGCGGCGGTAGGTATTCAACTTTCGAAATGGTAACTTAATACGCGTAAAGTAATACTTTTTCAAACACTGGTGTATATAAGACGAACTTTTGACCTTTATATGCTGTCGAAGGCAGAAAATTCTCCAATGAGCAAGAAACAACGCAATCTGGTGAAAAGCGATGGGCGCTGTACTGGTCAAAGCGCGGTAAATCATTTGTGGTCGTGCGAGTGAAGGAAAGAAAAAATTACCATTTTCGTAACGAATTGATAGAAGCGACTGTTTCACGTATGCGAAATAGTAAGTATAAATGATCGGAGCCACTCTCCAGTATCAATGTTCTCAACATAAAATTATGATTTGTTTCAATTACATTTCCCTACGTCACACTGTTTATTTGTTTGACAGTTTCTTTGTTTGTGTGTGCACGCACTGGGGTTCACATGCACTTCCCTACGTCACACTGTTCATTTGTTATGCAATTTCTTTGTTTGTAGGTGCACACAGTGATCTTATCTTTTTATTTTGGTCACAAAAGTAAATTATTGCGCACATGTGGTCGCTTTAGCGGAGTTAAATTTGCATTGTGGGACCAAGAATATGGTGGTCGCGGTCTGGATTGCGGGGTGGTCGCGTTAGTGAAACAAATTACAATGCATCAACATAGCAAATTATTTGGGACAGCAATGAAGTGGTCCTGTTAACGGGGTGGTCATGTTAGTGAGGTGGTCGCAAACCGGGGTTCCACTGTATTTATATTTTTCGAACTTGGATTTACTACAGTAGCAGCTGAAATAATTTTTTGCCTTCAACTTTAACTGTGAATAATATCAAATCTTTCATTGTACTCGCTGTATTACGCCAAAGCGTGTAACGAGTTGGCGGGGTCCATCTCCGCGTCATTGTGCCTGCGGGCAACACTGCTCCATTCCAAGATATGTTGCAGCGGTGGCGAGCCGTTGGCAACACTGTGTCCGACTTGACCGGCCCAAGATTTGAACCTCAGACCTCCCGCTGCAGAGACGAACGCATTACCGCTCGACCAACTGGCCAATAGACTTACGCAATTATTTGCAATATTCTTCATAAGCGATTAATTATTAATTGATCGTACATTTTGCCTTTAGATGTTTGTGTAGAAGTCGACGGCATTGAAGTTCCTGATGCAGTGAAAACTCGTATGCATGAAGCGCTGAAGCCTACTCTATCTGAGGTATTGAAAGCACGCGTTTCTCGTTTTGATGACAAGGAGTAAAACTTTCAAGCTGATATATTATTATCAACGTACTTATTAGTTGCTGAGAATATAATTATGCTTTGTAGCTGAACCTATGTAATTTCCAATGTAAAACCCGTATGCCCCAAATATTGATCTACAGTCATCAATGGCAGCAATGTAGTTCAAGTGGTAAAGCGTCGGGCTAGTAATCGAAAGGTTACTTTAGCTCCCGGTTCAGTACTAGCTGGGTTTAAAGTATCATTAGTAGTGTCCTTACGAAAGAATTTTAGCAGTCAGGGTGACCTGCAGTTAAACAAGTACTTGCAAATAAAACCGAAAATGGTGGCTATGCCGCAAGATGAAATGACAAATTGGCTTTGGCCATCAATCCACATTGAGATGTTGAACGGGTGAAGGGAAGATAAAATGGGAATCCGTAATTTTTAACGGGCGAGAGGGGTCCCACAAAGAACAAGACTCTGAGAGATGGGATTCCACACCCAGGTCCCACAAAGAACAAGACTCTGGGAGATGGGATTCCACACCCAGGTTCAGGGGGAGGAAAGACACGCAGGGGTTCTCGGTGAAGCGAGCAGTAGCGTAGCCAGGGGGGCTCGAGCCCCCCTCCATTGGCCTGTAAAGTATGCAAAATCGCACGTATTTGGTGCTTTTGAGACCGATTTTTGGTGAAAAAATGAAACAGCCCCCCCCGCAAACGAAATTGGGTGCCGAAGTTGTGAAGTAGGTGTCGTGATTCGACTTAAAAAAGCGTTTAAATTTCCGATTTTGGCCAAAAAATCTGTCTCAAATTTGGTGAAGACCTTTTTTTTTGGAGATCACCTATTTTTGGGTTTGGGAGATCATTTTTGGGCTCGAGCCCCCCTCCATTGGCCTGTAAAGTATGCAAAATCGCACGTATTTGGTGCTTTTGAGACCGATTTTTGGTGAAAAAATGAAACAGCCCCCCCCGCAAACGAAATTGGGTGCCGAAGTTGTGAAGTAGGTGTCGTGATTCGACTTAAAAAAGCGTTTAAATTTCCGATTTTGGCCAAAAAATCTGTCTCAAATTTGGTGAAGACCTTTTTTTTTTTTGGAGATCACCTATTTTTGGGCAGAAAAAGAATTTGAATTTCCGAGTTTTCCGAAATATTCCGACTCAATTTTCGGATAAACCGTGTGATTCTCATTCAAAAACAATGAAAATTCGGGTCAAGGTCGTTCGCAGTTTTCTCACTCTTTCAAAAAAGCCCCCCCCTTTTTCAAATCCTGGCTACGCGCCTGGAAGCGAGAGGTGTCTCTCGCGGTCGATGATCATTGATTGCAATTTTTTAAACAAGTACATATTTCAACGCTCGTACAGTCAAGTAAATCAGATTTATTTTTACCGGCATATAAATAAACGCTGAATTATAAATGTAATTATAAAAGTAGGTCACTAACGCGAGTGTAACGAAAAGCTAACAAGTGACATTTACAGCAACATCGCAATATCACAAAGCTTTACAACTGTACTCGATGGTGTAGTGGATAAAGCTCGCAGTCGGTAGACTTGGGTTCGATTTCCTTGTCCTGTCACACCAAACTTGAGAAATGTTAACGAAGCTGCCATCGGAAAATAGTTGAAGTTGCAAAATTCATACACCTATGAGGCTAACGCTGCCAAGTTAGTCACTTTCATCTTACGGCCAATTATACAGAATGCGCAACTTGTGTTACCGGTGCAAACTAGTTTGTACCGGTACAATGAATGAATGGCGCAAGAAATGAACGATGAAGACATTATATAAACTAATAATTAGGTAAGTTAATGAACCTTTGTCGTGAAGTTAACGAGCATGTTAATCAGTATGTCAAAAGAAGTTATTTTAGTCCGTTAACATAAAAAAAACTTTTAACGATTTGTGGCCACCTATGGCAACATCACAATGCTATCATTCATCAATATTCACTAAAAGCAAACATATCATGAAAACCCTCATATTTGTTATCAGGATCAGGAAAGCAGCTTCGAATTTTTGACACTACACAAGCTGGAATCACTCTTCGTTTCCGGCGTCCTAGCTTCCATATATCCAATATGTGAAATTCCGATATGCAGCATATCGGTATGATCTGTAAAAGAACAATAATCATAATCACATTAACAAAATTTCAATCTAGCTCAGTTCTCCGTAGAAAAAAAACTTAACCAGGTAATATCAGCAATTCCTATGCACTTTCATGAAACAAAGCAAAAACAAACTCCAAAAACTTTGGGCATACTTGACCTTAGGTCTACAAAAAGACAGTTTGGTCAAAACAGTGATAGTACTGTAGCATTGTGGATATCTTAATGAGTGCCAGATACTGATCCAGTATTCTGCACATCCCTAAAATGTTTGAAAGTAAAAATACTCTCATAGCTTGCATGCTATGTAAGGTAAAAAGTGCCAATCCCTTCAATGATCTGCTGTGCTGACAGTAGAAAACACTATGTAGAAGTGACATAACATGTACAGTGCATTTTTAATTTCATACCATAGAATAGGCTACCTGCTGGAAACCGGATGCTGCATTTTTTCAGCGATTAGATCTCGAATTGTGCATAATTGAATTTCCAAGATGTCCTTGCGGAGGCATACTATTGGAAAAGCTTCATCTTTGGTAATGCATGAACAAGTGCCACTACTATCTAGGGTTGGCAATTTAGAATTGATCACTGAATTGTTCATGCAACACGCATTCTCGACTACAGTTGGCATTACTTCACATTCATCACAACGACAACGATTGGTAAAGCTGCTTTTGACTTCAGGACTATTAGCAGCACCATCCACAGGGGGCAGGAGGTCATCATCTTTTAGGGGTATTTCTCGAACTGGCTTGAACATATAGCCATTACCAAGATTATTATACATTCCTAGCTAAATGTTTACTTTACACAAGCAGTATACAATAATATCCAATATGTAGAAAAAAGTTGTTTATACCGTAGTGTCATTTTTATCAAATGGGAAAGATCAGCAATTGATGCTAAGTAACAATTAAAACAGTTTACAACATGTCACTGCTTTGTGCTTGCCCGATTACACGTAACAGAGATAACAGATAAGTGCTGCGTAGCAATTTCTCCAAGTGCTGCTTCAGAACAACATAAAGTTACTAACTTCAATTAGTTTTAGCTTTTGAAGATGTATATGAAGGCTGTTGGTAGGCTATCTGTAAAAGTAACCCATGAATATTTGCCTCATGGCTTGAAGTGATGAGGTTATGGCCAGTGCATGGTATGCAATGGAATGGAAGATTCTATATTCAATTCTGGCAATTTTCTTTCATTCCATTTCCATACCATACTAAAAATCTTCCATTCCATACTAAAATTTTCTTCCATATTCCATAACAAAGAATTTTTAGGCTGGAAGCAATGCAACATATATTTTGCACCTTTCCAATGCTGTTAGCAACCACTCGTAAAGGTGCATATAACAATACAAAGATGCAACGACAGGTATCTGATATGCACATTGCACGTGGTTTCATGCGTAGGCGTAGCCAGGATTTTGCATTAGGGAGCCAAACCGCAAATCACATGCAATGACGTCATAAGAAATTTTCATGAGGGACTTTTTATTGGACAAAGAAAAAAAGGTCAGAAGCTGAGGGTCTGGTTTGGTACAGAAGTAGGATTTTGCTAAAGGGGAAGGACTAGAACGGCAAGTTAAAAAGTTTTACAAATATATCAAAATTGGGAGACATGGTGAGCAAATTAATGTAACTCAAACGTATCACATACGGGGGCCTGAAGGAGAAGCCCGCAGTTGCAGGGCAATTTGTTTTTAATTTCTTGGAAAAAATAGCTCTTTTAGTGCCATTTCACCTGTTTTCAGAGACATTTGAAAGAACAAAATTTTTGAGATTTGAAAGCCAATTGAAAAAATCCTTCACTTTACTTAGGTCAAGTCCAAAACACGTTCAAAATTTTGCATTTGTGGGGTTAAATTTTGGAAGTGACTTGACTCAGGTCAGGGGAAGCACGGTACATTGCCTTCTGCAATATGTCTAGCATTAAATAATACTTCAATCGATGATTTGCTCAGGAGATTTTTCTTGTGTCATGAAAATAACCAGTTTTAGCAATACATGTACAACCAGGGGTTTACAGGTTTAGGAACCCTCAACTCAAATTCAATAATTGAAGCACGTTGTTGCAAAAGTCGATAAATGACATTTTTTCAAAAAATGAGTTTTTCATAGATTTTAATTTGTTTACTAAAACTAATTTCCCTGAGAAAAAAAATTGTTTTAATTTTCAATCAATTTTCGGTGACAAATAGCTTAATATGTCGCACTTGACAACAGGACCAAATGGAAATTTAAAACTTTAAACGCGATTTACTCAAAACAGCGAAATGCGACTTATCAACTTTTGCCAAAACATGCTTCAATTTGTTCCATAAGCATTTCTTGTAGTTTTTTTTCTTTCAAAAGCATTTTGTTGTGTGCAAACTGGAGAGGTGAAGGTGGATTTTAAAGTTAGTGCATTAGACGCAAAACCATGCAGTAGATGGTTGCTAATCATGTTATAGCAATACAAAAGCTAGCTGGGGGCCTCAAACTTATTATTGCATAAAAACGTTATAGATGACGGCCTGAGATTGCACCTTTTAGAACAAAAACAATAAATTTCTTCTGGCTTGTACATTTAAATTGGTTGGCAAAAATTTAAATTGAGGGGCCCGTGCCCCTTGGTCATCAATATTAATATTATTGCTAATTGCTGTTGTATGCGTGACTGTTGCACTCCAAAACTGCTAAAAGAAACTGAAGAAACAATACGGTTGGTGTCATCATTTTTATCATTGGTAGCATTTCAACTGCAGGGGGCTGGGTCCCCCTGGTTACATTTTACGGTTTTATGATTACCAGAAAAGTTTGCTCTCACACCAAATCATGAAATATAAAATTTGGCATAACCAAACTGCTAAAGAACATTTATCATAATAGAAATACCACGCAACATCAAAAAGAATTACTATAAGTTTAAAAACTATAAGTATAAATAAAATTAAGCTGAAACGGGGATAAAATAGCGAATAACAATTTTTGTGGCAATGGAAGAAAAAAAAAGTATGTTTTGGTAGATTGTCAATCTCGAAATAAAAAAAACAAGTCGAACCTGTCAAAGTCGTCAACCATAACATCAATGCTGCAAATTGCAATGTACTTACTATGATGCAATGCGTACACTGTCTGCACAATAAACACAACCAAACCTACCACAATTTGTTGACAAATAATATGCATAAATATTGAAGTGGAATACTTCGGCGACAATATTGTTTATCACTACCCGGCATCTGCATATGTTTTTTTTGTAAATACAATGCACGAAACCTAGTACGGAATGAGCCAAGTCAACTGACTGTGAAACAACGGTTTCGTTAGATTAATTTCGTCGCAGTGATTTCATCACAAAGTGAGGGTTTGGGCAAGATGGTTCTGGGGATAGTAAAAATATATTTAGGATCGCCCTTCTCAGCCAATCGACATTGCTCGCGGTCAGTTTGTCGCGGTCAGTTGTTGTGGACCCGTACAAAATTGGTATGGAAGTAGGAAAGGTTGTCTTCCATTCCGTTCTTGAAATCTTGCATTCCATTCCATTCTGGTATCTTCCATATTCCATTCCAAAATTTCCATTCCATTCCATTTTTTTAATCCATGCCCTGGTTAAGGCTAATGGCCCAATCCAGAGTTGCATTAAGTAAGCTCAAGGCTACTGTTACGGGTATTTTGCGTTCACCAAACAATCAGGATACCGTACCATATTAGGGCTGCAGTAGGCTACCCATTGCCCATGAAGAAATGTTTCAAAATTCTTAAAATATGGTAGGCCTACTTTCAAAATCTCTAATTAACTCTAGCAATCTGCCCTGTATTTGTGGACTGCTTACTGACCTAGGCACACTGTGTTAGTACCTAGGTAGATTGCAGTAGCGTAGCGTGGCATTTCAAATAAGGCATGCAATTATGATGACGTCATCAGATTTGATGACGTCATTATTATCAGGCAGCTAAGTAAAAAAGCAGCTTACACTAATACATGTCTACTATTGCAACTAGGCCTCCTCTCCCCAGTGCACATTAGTGTGTGTATTTACTGTCCAAGTACTGGTACAAATCTTTCTTGCCTTACTACAAACAGTGACAGGTTAGCAGTTTTATATCTGCCAGTAGCCGATACCAATACTAGGCTAACACTAACAATAAAGTAGGTTTAATAACCCAAAGTTGCAGAACTAAGCTGAGCCAACTTGCTGAATAGCGAATACATAACATACTTTCATAGCCTCTTCCTCATGCCATTATAATTTATCGTAGCCTGGCAACAGGCAGCGATTCTATACAATACTAAGCAGGCTGGTGAGCTCAAGACTAGTCCAATGCATGTATGGTTAGGCCTGGCTATGTTTAGTTTGTTTAACAACCAGTAAAGTACAAGCAAAGCAGCCAAGCTACCATTCAGTAATTTATTGATAGTGTTAAAAACTTTTTTACAAACCTAGTGCAAATTCTATAACTATCCTAGGCCTACTAAGTACTAACTGAACCAACTACCGTCTACCGGTAACTCTCATGGATTTCACATCTTGCTTTCACCCTTGTAGCTCAACATTTAGCCTTAATAGTGCGAACAGTACCATATCAAAAACTCACTCTGATTTACATCACTTAATGGCAATACCTACCGGCTATCACGGCTTGGTT
Source organism: Trididemnum nubilum (assembly GCA_963965965.1). Taxonomy (NCBI): domain Eukaryota; kingdom Metazoa; phylum Chordata; class Ascidiacea; order Aplousobranchia; family Didemnidae; genus Trididemnum; species Trididemnum nubilum. The sequence continues at coordinate 21,690,526 of OZ014487.1, forward strand.
TCTCCGCTTAGTTATTCGCTCTTTTCATATTACAAAATTACATAAAATAAATGGCAACACGCATGCAATATTTAAAATTGCGGGTAAGGTTAGAATGAATATTATCAACCTTTCCCGTCACATCACGTGATCAAGCCAATTTTGGTAAATCCCCAATTTTTTCATTTATTTTGGGTTTGGGGGGGATGAAATAGAGTTGGGGGGATTAAATACACTCTATTTGATTCCCTAAACCCCAATTTAGACGAAAAAGGGTGTTTTTATCGAAATTGGCTTAATCACGTGATGTGACTGAAAAGGTTGATAATATTCATTCTAACCTTACCCTAAAATTGCATGCTTTGGTGCATAGCTTTTGGCCTGTTTTAAGCTAATATACTGCTACAAAGCTAAAATCAAAATAGAGACTATATTTTACGAAAACAAGAAACTAGACTTATGAAAGAACTTTTGCAGCAAACAATGCACCAATCAAAGTTTTTAAACCTGTTTAATTTTGTTCGTAATCGTACCGAAACATAGCAATCTCTTGAGCCGTTGAATGCAATTTTAAAATTGCATGCGTGTTGCCATTATTTTTTTGTAATTTAGCAATATGCTGAAAACAGGCTAAAACTGAAATCAATGAATTAAGCGAGACTAGTTATTGCTACTTCGACTTGAAAGTGAATAACTGTAACTGTGGCAACTTAGTTTGATTTTGTTTCTAATGTTTACATGTACTTGTTTAAATTATCATTTTCTTTTTTTGGCTAAATGACTAGGCATGCAATGCATGCCTTGCATGCATGGAGAATACGCCACTGGTAGATTGGTATCGGTGCCATCCATACTGTGCACTGATGATGGTAAAAAGTCACTTCCATAACAAAGCATCCGTAGGCTACTACCAGTACCAGATTACCGGTAGTAGATCTATACCAGTATACTGTTACTGTAATTTGTTGTGGAAAATGGTGTCAACTTAGACTACTAGTGAAGTACTGATTCATAACTAATACCGGTAATAATTACCGGGTTACCAGCACGGTGCATAGGCAATGGTATACAACCACTAGTACCAGTAACCTACCGCAATACCAGGATACCTATGCCCTACCTAATTTTTCCGTGGTTTCCTTACAAAGGTTTGTCACTCTGTGCAGTGTGCACTGCAGAATCAGGAGTAACAAGCTTGCTAAGTTCCTGGAAGACTGGAGTTAGGCCTTTTTGGACAAGTTACCATCGCAACTAGCTCTTAACAGCAAACTTAACTTTTTCTTTCATCCCTCTCCAACTGAAGTACAATACGACCTTTTTTCATCACTTTCCTACTGACATACGACCTCAACCGCTGACTAAGTAGCCTATTCAGATCTGACACTTGAAGTTGTCCAACTCGCGCCAAATTAATAGCACCCGCGCGAAAATCATAGCATCAGCGCCAAATCAGTAGATTGGCGCCAAATTTCTATACTCAGCGGTACGTCATCACAGCGTCATTTTTTCCGATTTTCTTCAAAACTAAAACGTCAAGAAAGTGGACGAATATTGCAAAAGTCTTAGAATTATTTTTGCGAATTTTTGGGGTATAGCTATGCTAGACTGGACCCTAGCTTTAAAGCATTTTTTGAAACATATGCTAAAGGGAGGCTAATTTGTCAAAAATAATACTCACAAATCAAAAAAAAGCTTTAAAAAATGACCAAAAATAAGCAATAAAATTTGATTGCTAGTGTAAAAAACTTGAACACGGGTTTCATCAACAAATATGTTAATGGCCTAAACTCAGAAATATGGTGCAGAGGCTATTCAGTATTGATTAATTACCAAGCACTTGTCTCAATTCTCTTTCCATTAGCCCCTCTCCAATTATTTTTCTCTATAAAATATAGATGAAATAAATTACTCTGTGTGAGTTTTATTGAACTATAAGATTTTATGCTTATGATTTACCAGCATCCAAATAAGAGAACTAAAATTTTTCCATTAACCACCTCTCACATAGGCCATTTATGCAACCAACTGAACCATGTTTGCACTGCCAATTTCTATGCCGCATTTTAAAAGCATTATTTTATCAAACTAGCTCAAAATTAAATTAATTTTGAAAAAAATGCAAAATTTTGAACCGCTGGGGGCTCCGCCCTCCAGACCCCTAAAACCGCCGCTCCATTGCGAATTTTTGGCTATGCGCCTGGTTACAACGCATCCGAATTTTTGAGGTTTTGTGCTTAAAATTTTTATCATCCCCCCCTACCAATATTTTCTAGATCCGCCACTGGTTAGATAGGATGTAAGGAACTTTACTTTCACTTCCTACAAACAAATCTTGCACTCCTATAGCAGGCTACTTCATCTGGCCTAAATCATTCAACCATAGACTAGGCTACCAAACAAGAATATCACACCACTATAGTAGCATGTTCCCAAGATGAAGTATCGGTAACTAGGCTGCCAGAACCTAAACCTAGTCTACTTACCAATCTCAATAGCCTATTTCAGCTAAATGATAATGTGAAAGATAACTGACCAGGGCCCATATGACAGAAATTTCCTTGCTTGCTTTAATTAATGATTTTTATAAAGAAGCGCTACCGAACGAAACACTCACTAAACGTAAGAGGTCATTTTTGCTCGTGTATGTAAAGCCTTGCAAAATCTGTTGGGTCATTCTTTCTTGCTAAGTTGCTTCGAGCGATTGCGGAAAGCAGTTCGAGTAAAAAAACGTCACATTTTCTTCGCACGCTTAAAGAGGATCTTGAAGCACTCTTTAAGCGTGCGAGAAATCTTTTGGTTCAGAAATTTAATGGCGAAGTGTTGAAAACTTTAAACTAAAGCGAATTCTTTGCTGAAAATTAATTAAAATTGTTGCCATGTTTGATATTAAACTGCTAAAAAAAAGTGAATTGCGTTGAGAACCATTTGCTGCTTTGACTGATGAAGAAATACTGAGTAGTGCCAGTTGACAAAAATAGCAATACACTCCTTTCATAAGAACGATTTTCTACAACACGAGGCGCATTTGTGCTCAAAATTTAAGAACAAATTAAAAACAATGCCAGTCACGGCAGCAAAATAAACCAAAAACAAACAAAAAAAAAATTCAAAATAGTCAAAGAATCCAAAATTTGTGCTGATTCAAAACGATAAAATTTCAGTGATTTTCTTGCAAACAAAATTGCAACTATTCAAGATTATAAGGCTTTGTAGCTCTGCACAAGCAATTGAGAAAATTTTTTGGCAGTTGTTCATCTTGAAAAAAGCTTGCTTTTTCGCTTTTGTAATTTTACGATGCTGCAAAAGCAAGAAAAAAGCCTTTACTTAAGCAGACAGAGCAATTGGGATTAAACAGTGTTTCAAACATGCCCGCTAAAATTGACATCGATGCTCTCAAAATTTTTACAAAATCAAGAACAAATGTGACTGAATATCGGCAAAAAATTAAAAACAGCCAGTCTCAACACAAGATTTACCGGTTCTAAAAAGGAAAAGTGTAGGCCTACTTCAACTTGCTCAGTTTTGAAAAATTTTGAAACCAAAAGACCTAAAGTAGTAGTACGTTTATTTTTGATTAGGGAACACACACATACATAATTTCAATAATACACTGTGAAACACAAAAGAAAAAAAAAAGAAACAGTGATATTCTAGTGAGAGGCTGCGAAAGACCTCATGTCAAGTCCAAGAGCTGAACTGGCGCGGTCGTCGAGTCTGCAGCCTATCACCTAAACGTCAATGCAATAGACGAATATAAAATTTACTAAACTGAAGTTACTGTTAACATATGACTTTACCCACCAACAACCTCTAGGGCTCTTTACGTCATTAAAAAAAAGTATAGTATGGAAAAAGTTGTTCTTATTTCACGTTGATCCAAAAATATAATTAAATTCTTTCGTTCATTTACTAATTATCATCAGTTGAGGAATTTGCTTGCTTGGAATAATAATGCATAGCTTATAGTATCTTTTTCCATAACAATGCAGTACATGCAGTAGACTTGAACGTATTATTTTGAAGTACAAATGCATCTGAGGTTACAATTAGATATTTATTGCGTACTAACACAAGTTACGAACATCTCGCAAAGAAATTCGAGCGAGCAGTTTTAACGTGTGTTGAGCGAGACCGCTCAGATAAGGCAGTTTGTCTACAAAGATTTTTTGCTCTTTAGTGCTTTTTAGCGAGCGAGAATGGCCTTTACGAGCTCGCTAGCATGTTCTGTCATGTCGGCCCTGGCCTACAAACTGATAGGAACTAATTTAACTGTAAAGTAATCTGATATCCCGACAATATGCTGGCCAAACAGCAAATTAGCAGACTTACTGAACTCATTTATGGTACAAGTAGGCCTATGATTCCTCGGCCTACCACCCTACGTATCAGTTAGGCCAGGCTCCTGGTTCATAAAAACCAGGGATAAGTTTCTATAGGCCTAAAGTATTTCTTATAAAACAAAATTTTTGAACAGGCCTATTTTTACAAACTACTTAAATTTAATTTTCAGCATTACTTCAGATTAGGAACTAGGCCTACCGTACAAAGCTATCCTAAGCTCTGGCAGCCTGGCTACCTGTCCACTAAGCTAACAATTTCACCTGAGTTAGTGATAACTTAGACCTACCCCACAAAAGCTTTCTCAAGAATCAGTCCTACAACCTCGTATTTTAGGTCAAATTTTTCAATTAGGTTAGTTGGTGCTGTCAAAAAAGCAGCACAAACTGCCTTGCTACCAGTGCTGGGCGCCGCGAATTTACACTCTATTCCAAAACTGCAAATTTTACAAAATCTGCAAGTTTGCGATACGTTTGCGATAATTTTTTGCACTTCCGCAACCGCAAATGACTTTTTACTTCCGCAAACTTTGCTGTTTTGTTTTCCTGGTTTGATAAATAGAGGAGACCTATAGCAATATAACAATGCTTCATATTTTCCAAGTAGGCTATAGATCTGTAATAAACATCTGTGTAAAGTGATTCAAAACTAGCACTCCAGTTGTGGTTAACCGGCTTGACTGCGCAGCATAGGCGTAGCCAGGTTAACCCAATCAAAATACCACTAACGACAAAAAGTTATGACAACATAGCCTAGCGATGTTTAGTTGCAGTTTTTTTTCAGAAATTACGCACATAACAGTAATTAACAATAATATCAATGACAACAAGTGAGTTCCATGGTCCCCAACTAACATCCAGGGGGCCCTTACTAACATCTAGGGGGCCCTAGGGCCCTTAACCGACAACCAGGGAGTCAGGAACCCCTAACTGAAAACCAGGGGGCCCATAACTGACGACCAGGGGGCCCCAGGGCCCCTAACTAACAACCAAGGGACCCTTAACTAACAACCAGGGGGCCCCTTAACTGACAACCAGGGGGCCCTAGGGCCCCTAACCAACAACCAGGGAGCCCTGGAGTGCCTAACTGACGACCAGGGGGCCCCGGGGCCCCTAATTAACAACCAGGGAACCCCTAACCAACAACCAGGGGGACCCGGAGTTCCTAACTGACGACCAGGGGGCCTGAGGCCCCTAACTCACAACCAGGGATCTCCAGGGCCCCTAACTAACAACCAGGGGGTCCCTAACCAACAACCAGGGGGCCAGGAGCCCCCTAATCAACAACGAGGGGCCCCGGAACCCTCCTAACTGACAACCAGGGGGCCCCAGGGCCCCTGACCAACAACCAAGGGGTTCTGGAGTCCCTAACTGACGACCAGGGGGCCCCAGGGCCCCTAACTCACGACCAGGGAGCCCCAGGGCCCCTAATTAACAACCAGGGGGCCTGGGCTCCTAACCGACAAGCAAGGGGCTACGGGGTCTCTAACTGGCAACCAGGGAGCCCAAAGGCCCCTGACTGACGACCAAGGTTCCCGGGCCAGGGGCCCCTTAATGCAAATTTTAAACAATTTATATGCAAAACCTGTGAGAAATCTAAGAGTTTTGACCTAAAAGTTGCCACCCCAGGCCCTCGTTTGACGTTATTATGAACTTAATTATTTACTGCTAAAGTATTGCAGGAGGCAATGCTCGTTACTTCTCCCTATAGACCAAATCACTTACAATTAAAATTTTACACCATAATGCAAAATTCTAAGCGTGTTTTGGGATTTAATTGCAAAAAGAGGATTGAAAAACTAAATCTTTTCGATTGGCTTTGAAATGTTAAAAATCTAGTTCTTTGAAATGACTCTGAACTCGTGCAAAATGTGATCCAATGGGATTTAAATAGCTTTTTTTTCCAAAAACTTACAAAAATCGCCCAGCGGCTGGGGGCTTTGCCCCCAGACCCCCATAGCCATTGGCGGCTGGGGGCTCTGCCCCCAGACCCCCGTCTGTGATATGTTTGAGTACACTAGCTTAATCAACACGTCTTTCAAGTTAGATTTTTACACTTTTTAACAATTAGTTTTCGCCCTCTCCCTTTACCAAAACCCTGGCAAAGTGCCATCAGGCTACGGCTTCAGATCTTCCATTCTACGATATCTTTGCCCCACAAAAAGTTACTTTTTCGAAAATTTCTGATGACGTCATTGCGTGTGATTTGTGGTTTGGGCTCCCCCCAATCAAAAATCCTGGCTACGCCTATGCTGCGCATCCTATGAGTTACATGGTCTATAGGCTTAAGAATCTATCGGTTCCAATTATTTCATGGTTGTGGGTAATTCCCTGCTTGCTTCCACGACGTCATTGGACTGTGACATACTTTCCCCTTTATTGAAGGCGTTGAAGTAGGAAGTGCCTTCCAACGTCGACTATGCTAGCGCAGACCAGTCAATCACGTCGTGGTCACCAGTTTTGTAGTAATTCAAAAGCAACGCTTCTGTTGCGGTTAACTGGCTTGACTGCGCAGCCTATGAGTTGTATGGTCAGTACGGTTAAGAAGCTCTCGGTTCCAATTATTTTATGCTTGTGGGTATTTCGCTGCTTGCTTCCACGACGTCGTTGACTGGAGCAGGGACTGTGACATGTGAGTTTCCTTTAATTGATTTAATATCCGGTTTTGTAAGTGATAATATACTTGTTAGCATCATGGACAATTGGAAATGTACGCAGTTTTGTTGAAACAAAACTGAGACTAGAGCTGGATTACGGCTGCGACTCTGGTGGCTGGAGTAGAGACTGGGAAAAGAGTTACCTCACCTGCCAGTCACTTTTGTCACTCGTTCTAGTTTCTAATTACAAAACATTCGTTGAGTTGAAAATCCTTAGTTGATTTACAAACTTGTGCATGTATAGTACTTGCCATACAGAATAAACATAGATGCACAAATCTTGATTGAGTCGCAGTTAGTAAAAACTCGAGACGCACGAACTTGAGTTTTGGCGTTCTTGAAAATGATACGTTAAAGGCTTGTATGCTACAGTTTACTGCTTGAGCGGCGGAGCGGGGAGGCGGTTCGTTGTGGATGTCACTTCCTACTCCCTTCATCACGCATGGCAATTTGCAGATTACAATTAAAATATCTTAGTTCAAACATGATAATTGCAGCCATGTTTTTATTTATGCTACTGCACTGGTGCAAAACTTTTTTAATTTTTTTGAAAGGTTTTCACCTAGAGGCAAAATTTTGCAATACAGTCCTGATAAATGCTTACAGGAAATTCTAACCCTTGAACTTCGAGTCGAGCTTTGGATAAGAGCAGTCTTTTAAAAGCTTTCAAATTGCATGCAATGTAATTACGGTCCAGACGCTAGCGTACCGAGGGGGGAGGCCACTGTGTCATGGCCTTCCCCTCAGACCTCAAAAATGAAAAAAAGATAAACCAAAACCAAGCAGTTTTAAGCGAATGTGCGTTATTTCTGCGCAAATGCCAAAATAAATCGATTATTATTGTAGTTTGTCTTCTTCCTTCACAAATGACTTAGTTTTTACTTCGGTAATATTTTGAAGCACTTTCATTTTACGACTTCATTCTTAAAATTTACTTCCAGAATTCACGAAAACGCGTATTTTTAGTGTAGTTTTGCAAAAGTTTTTCGGGGCATGCCCCCGGACCACCCTACAATGGTCTTGCCTTCAGCAATCGCCATAATACTGATTTGTGACGTCACAGAATGACGAAACTTTGGGCCCCCCTGGGAAACTTTCTAAGCACGCCACTGGGTGCATATTTTGATTTTGATTAAAAAATCACTCTTATTTTAGATTTTGTGTTTCTCTTCGGCGCTGAGCAAGCAGCATCTAAGGTAATTGCAAAAATAGAAAAATTGGGTGTTAAGTCTTGGTTATCGGTATGTAACGCAGGTTCAATTAATGGTCACTGTAAAATCAGAAATATGTTTCGACAGTGGCCAGTTTGTTGATGGTGCTAAAAATCTACAAGATCAATGTGCCGTAGTAATTTACTCGCCAAAAAGTTTGTCAATATGATTAACTTTGCTCGTGAATTTTGGAAAATTTGTGAGTAACGCCGTCAACTGCTCAGAAATTTATGTCATTTCTTAAATAAAAAATTAGCTAAGCATTTTGACGCATCATTATTTTGCACGATACACAAACTTTGGAAAATAGAAAAGACAAAGTGTTGTTGTATTATGTATACATCACCAAATATCACAATATTATTCGAGATACAGACATTTTTTCCGGGATTTTACAGTAAAGTGGGAAGTAATACTAATTTCCAAAAATCTTTGGAAATTTTTTGAGTGGCAACGCATATAGTCTAAAGTATGCATTCTAAAAACACGATTGACGAAATTAAAAACAAAAAGACTAAAAAAATAAAACTGAGATTCAAAATGTTAGTAGGCCTGCAGCCTACTGTATTTATTTATTAGACGTGCAGCTGGGCATGTCATCAAAGTGGTAAAAGCCAAAAAGTCTAAGTTTTCCTTCACAAAAACAAGCCGTTGGAAGCTTCTAGACGTTAAGCCAACACATTTTGCTGCAAGAACAGCAGCATCCAAGGAAAATAATCGTTCCATAGCAAAGGAACTTTGTAAGGGGGTGTTGTACTCAGGGCCTGCGAGAATGGGGTTCAGGGAGTACATCGTACCCGGGCCCAGGCCTATGGGGGCCCGGGCTCAAGGGGCCCGGACGAGTTCAGGTTTCCGCGTTAAGCTTTGATATCGCACCACAACACCGTAATCAAACTTGCCTACAGCTAAAATATCAGTCAGCCTATTCAGTACTGGTAATTGGTCGCTATTTTTGCTACATAACCTTTAGGGCATCCAATAGTGGCCGATTTGATTAAAAAAAGAGAAAAATGTATCTAAAGCCATACACTTGCACCGAAAGTAACGCTTTGTTACATTTCTATGACTTGAGAGCCCTAATTCTACGGTATAACAATGTACGAGGGCCCACATTTCCTGAGATCCAAAAGCATTTTAACCTCAAAGAGCGAAGTCAAAGTTGACATACTATGCTACTATCATGAAGTAACTCACTCTATCTGTATGAGTTTAATAGGTATTTGGGTTTGTGAAGTCTAAGATTGCAGATGACTTTTTAAAACTTCTACAAGTAAAATATTTGGATTTGCAGTTTTAAAGTCTTCTTCTTCTTCTTTCTTCATTGCCCGCTTTTCCGTGAGGGTTGCGGGGGCAGTAGCTCAAGATTGAGCCGCCACACCTCACGGTCTTCCATCACCTCCATCATTTCGCTTGGGCGAAGTCCCAAGCGATTCCATCCAAGATCCTCAATGTAATCGGTCCATCTAGTTCTACGTCGTCCGACTGGTCTTCTCCCATTTGCTTTGGCATGTAAAGCTTGTTTGGGGAGTCTTTCCTGAGGCATTCTGCTTACATGGCCAAACCATCTAAGCTGAGATCTTTCAATTCGGAGAAGTAACGGCTCGATGTTAAGAGATTTTCGAATTTCAGAGCTACGCACCTTGTTAAACAGTGTAACTCCTTCGATTCTTCGTAAAAACCTCATTTCGGACGCTTGCACTTGTGATCGCATTCTTTCGGTCATTACCCAAGATTCATGACCATAAGTGAGAATGGGGACAAAAACTGCTTTGAAAATTGAGAGTTTTGCCTTTTTCGACAATTCTCGTTTCATGACAACCGAGTAGTGCAAAGCTCGCATTACTGCACTAGCCTTGCCTATTCGGGTATCCAGTTCTTCTTCTTGCCTTCCGTCACTCGTAAATGCAACCCCAAGATACTTGAATTTCTCTACCTGCTTCAGTGTCGCTCCATTCACTTGTAATACGCACTGATCAGGGTTTCTTGAAAGATGAAGTACCTCAGTTTTGGCCGTGCTTATTTTCATTCCGGCGGTGTTGCATGCATCTGCAAAGCTATTTAATGCGCGCTGGAGGCCAGATTCTGTGGAAGAAAGCAGAACCAAATCATCTGCGAATAGCAGACGACTAATTTTGCAATTTCCAATCGTGGCACACTCATCAGCTTGGCTGTATTTGTCGATCCAGTTCATGTAAACAATGAAAAGGAGAGGTGACAAAACGCACCCTTGCCGGAGTCCAACGCCCACATGGAACGGCTTTGATTGCTTGCCATTTACCCGAACACAAACCTCCGGTCTGCAGTAGAATGACTTAATAGCGCGTAACAATTGACCATCAACGCCATACTCCTGCAAAATCTTTCAAAGTTTATCCCGAGAAACTCGGTCATATACTTTTTCAAGATCGACAAAGCATGCAAAGAGATCTTTGCCATACTCCCAAGATTTCTCGAAGATTTGCTTCAGAGTGAAGATTTGGTCCGTGGTGCTGCGACCCGGACGAAAACCGCACTGACCATCTTCCAGTTTTGATTCCACTATTTCTCGGCATTTCCTTTCAAGGCATTTGGCATATACTTTCTCTGGCAAACTAAGGAGTGATATCCCTCTGTAGTTTGTACATTGCTTGCGATCTCCTTTCTTGAATATCGGAATAATCACACCTGTTTGCCAATCTCTGGGAGTTTTGCCAAGCTTCCACGCAACTTGACACACTCGCGTTAACCAGAGAAGTCCTTCTCCAGTCAGCGCTTTCAACATCTCGGGTCTGATTTCATCTTCACCAGCAGCTTTTCCAGATTTTATCCCTTTAATTGCCGTTGCCACTTCTGCTGCAGTGAAAACTTCGTCCTCCCCTAGATGTGTCACTTCGTGTGTGTCACGAGTCGATGCCTTTACAGGATTCAAAAGATCTTCAAAGTATTCTCTCCATCGTGAAAGGATTTCATTCTCATCCGTTAGAATGTTACTGTCAGAATCCTTGATGGAGTACGTGATACTCGATCTTTTGCCACGTAAACGGCGGATGGCCTGCCAAAATACTTTGTTTGCCGAAAAATAGTTGGAACCCAACCGACGACCAAACTCTTCCCATGACTTCTCCTTGGATTTCTTTACTGCCGAAGTTGCCGCTTTTCGCGCCTCAGTGTATCGGGATTGCAAATCAGATGACGATCTGTCCTGTAGCCAGGCCTTGAACGCATCTTTCTTTGCTCGAATAGCTTCTTTAACCTCTTAGTTCCACCAAGGTGTTCTTTTCTCAGTATCGCCCGCCATTCTAAGCCGTTTTCGCCCGCAACTTTCAGCACCTGATGAAATGATTGCTGATCTGAACAGCAGCCATTCCCTCTCAATGTCCTCGGATACATCAGGAAGTTGTCTGAACTTAGATGATATACTGGATGCAAACTGTTTTCTTACTTCTTTGTCCTCCAAAGCCTCCCATTTGATCCGATAAGTCACAGACGACCTGTTGGATCTCTTGTTTGGCCAAGGTTTTGAAAGTCGTAAGGAACATACTACCAGGTGGTGATCAGTTGATAATTCAGCACCTCGCTTCACTCGAACGTCCAGCACATCAGAAAACAAATCTGACGAAACTATGAAAAAATCTATCAAAGATTTTTGATCCATACTAGGTCGATACCATGTATACTTGTGAACCTCTTTGTGCTGGAAAAAGGTATTCATGATGCGGAGTCCGTTGCTACAACAGAGCTGCAATAAATACCTTCCGTTCTCATTCAGTCCAGTGACTCCATGTTTTCCGATCACACCCTTCCACGTATCTGTGTCTGTTCCAACATGTGCGTTAAAATCCCCCATAAGGACTGTAGATTCAGTAGCTGATACTCGTAGAAGAGCATCATTTACTTCATCCACAAAAGTCTGATATTCACTCGTGGCATTAGGGGCATATACCTGCAATTGGCACAATGACCGATCCAATACCTTAAGCTTCAACATACAGACCCGTGATCCCAAAGGAATCCAATCTGACACACAGTCTGACAAACGGGGGCTTGTGAGAATCCCCACACCCGCTTGTGCAGACATACTAGGATCAGCACCAGAAGAGTTTCCATTCAGTTTTAAAGTCATTATATTGAATAATGTTGTGTCAATGTCATTATCCCCCACTTCACATACTTTCTTTCATGTATGCAACTTTTTCTGCTTGTCAATTTAAGCAAGTTTGGTGCTTTGGTGTTGGTCAAATACTGTATTTTACCCTCTAGAACCATAAAAAGTGCTAAGGCTTCCGTGGCTCTGCACCAGATCACGCTGGGGGAGCTCACAACGCTCCCTTAAACCCCCAGCTGCATTTAAACCAATTTTTTGTCTAGTTGTGTTTTTCATAGGTCCTAACTGTATGCGAATATTGTTATCCCCTCAATTTTAAATGAAGAGCTACACCCATCGGACAAAAAACGATTTAACAGCATAGGCCCCGATAAAGCTTGGGGGGCCCAACAAGATTTGGGGGCCCGGTATCGACCTTTGTACCCCCTGGAAAATTTTCTCTCTGAGGCCTGGTTTTACTTTGCAAATACATCCACCTAAATCTGTCGATAAATTGAATCATTAAAACGTATTTTTTGAGAATTGCAAATAACGATCCCAGCGATATTTTTGATTTGCGGATTTTCTGTAGATTTCAATTTTTTTACCGCAAATCCGCATATGTTTGCGGTACGAAATCGGTTCGCAAATATGCAAACCAAGACCTTGGCTTCGAAATTTGTGGACTTGCAGACCGATTTGCGGAAGTGCCCAGCACTGCTTGCTACATACGAACTCAAAATTTCTCTATTTCAAGAGCTTTTTATGTTTATTTTTGATCAGAAGGAAGAGCTGCGAAAACAACAGCACAGCTAGCAGTGTTGCCATGTTATTGCAAGGAATTGCATAATCTGTTTTTGATTTTTTGTGCTTTTTTTTCAACGATCGAGCAAAATAAATTAAAATTTTTACATTTTTTATTTTTTAAATAAAAATTTGAAAAAATGAAGTTTGCTCTTTTGGTTGGGGGTGCTGCAGCACCGCAGCACATCCGGGCGAGCCGCCCCTGCAATGTTCAAAGTAGATCCAAGATAACCTCATGATTGGCTACAGTACAGCTTTATAGAAACAGCAGGTTGGTCTAACAGCAGGCTTCTGCTGCTAAAGCTAATGTATCAATAGCAGAGCAGCTACTTTTTACAATTTAAGTTTAACTAGCCTATACAATAGTACAAATAGAATCTTATTCAAATAAAATTTTACGATGATTGTCTCTGCTTTGAGGCTTCGAACAAGCAGCAAATTAAGTGTTTAAGTGAACTAGATTCAAAGAAATTTACAGAAACATTATTTGATCTCTGGAAACTCCTAAGAAGGTGCAAATTTCTCCAAGCACTAAGTAGTTACAGCAATAAAAAAAATTGTGCGAATCATCCAATAGTGAGCGTGTGACGCGGCTGACTTGTGACTAGAGAATAAATATGCACAACAAAAAAAATTCACTCTGCTGACAGGTTGTTTGTCATGAACCCATCCAAATTCCAATTTACTTTGCCAGCATTTCAAGCGAAATTAATCCAATTGTTTGAAGTCATAATAGGTCCTAATTAGATCAAGTTTGTTGGATGTTACTCTTGGTTTATTCAGGTTACACGTAAATTCAAGTTTAATTCACGTTTTCGATTTGATTCGGTGTTGATTTCATCCAACTGTTGTTTATCTTTTACTTATGATTCAGGCACTATGCGTTTGTTTAACTGCACCATAACAAAGCATTCTTTAGAGATTATAGTCTGTGTTGACAAAGTTTTTATCTGGCTGGCGAACCACAATAAACCGACCAGTAGCATACGCAGGAGTTTCGAAAGAGGGAGGGGGGACAGGAAATTCAGAAAATTTGAGAATAATGAAGACCAGAATGAACCAAAAATCATTCTTTGGCTCAAAATTAGGTGAAAACCAAAAAAAAGGGCTTCACTCAAATTCAGTCCGGTTTTTGGCCCAAAATTGGGTGAAGGCCAAAAGAAAAGATCTTCGCCAACCGCTTGTGTGCTCAAACCTTCTGCCCAAGTCACAAAGGGGGTGGGGCGTGCTGCAATTTGCTTACTATTCTATGCTAATTCTACTATCCTTCCTCCATAAATACGCCCCCGAAACTGACTTATACTTCTCCATAGGAGATACGGGAAATATGTCACGTATTGAGTCGCAAAAACCGATCCCACTAAAAAGCAGTTATAATGGCCACTTAATGGCAGTGATACGCGAGATCTTGAAATGGTTTGAAATCAGCTACTCTGTTGTATACTTTTATGGTTTTATAAAGAGACACTTTGCATCATGCTTTCATCCACACAAAAAAGAGAAATGCAATTTTGCCAAACTAATAAATCATGATGAGTAGACCGACCGCTTGGCGAAATGAGTAATAAACATTATAGTTTTCCCAAAGAGTCAATCACGTATTGCCAGTTTCAAAAAATGTGCTTGCTCACCAATCCGACGCTTTCTTAAATAAGCAATTTCACCATTTATCTATAACAGATGCAAAACATTTTATTAAAAATCAAATACTTGTTGTTTGTTGCAGCGACAATGCGTCATGCAGGTTCTCTGGTGATTGTTCTGTAGCTTGCTGCAATACTGATGACTGCAACAATGTCACAGTTAGACAAATATCTGAAAATACAGAAATGCCGAGAATAGCACCATCACCAATAGCACCGCCACCTCAAGAACCGTCACCGGTAACAACAACATCAACTACAACTATAAGCTCTACTTTTTCAGGTACTAAATTTGTCAGAAAAAGCTTCATACCCAGTAATTGACTAAAATAAAAAATCCTGTTCAACTGATTCAATTCAACTGAAACTGAATCAATTGTAAAAGATTCCATATCAATCTTTTTCTAAAAATTACAATCAACAAAAACACTTATGAATAATGTCACCAGCAAACTGCTTTACCGTAACACTTTTCAAGGGTGTGGCAGAAAATCTTGTTCAAACAGAAACTACTTGATTTCTGTTTAAATAAAATTTACTGTCACTCCCATGAAGAGCCAGCTTTAAGACGTTGCAGCCTGTTGGGGACATTATTTTAAAGGTGTTTTTTCTAATTTTAATGTTTAGCTAGATCTGCCAAACGTCACCGAGCTCTTCATTTGGCTCGCAGCAAAACACTTCAGGTTATTGAATTTTTTTCTAAGTTTTTTTCCGTCAACTGTAAAGATTATGAGCGTAATCAAAAATTTTTCTTTTTGATTTTATGTTAGCTGCTAAATGTTATTGTTGTTGTTTTTTATCCAAAAACGTTTGTTGATTGAAACAGTTTAAATAACTCGATCATACAATACTAGAAATATTTTACGCTTTGTTTTGGCTAAAAATTGTGCTAAGATCTACTCATTCTACTTCGCTTTTGCTAAGGCATTTAGTGTTCTTACAAAAGAAGGAAAACCGATCCGTGGTCGAGTGGATAGAGCTTCTGCTGCTGAAGCGGTAGAATCGAGATCGATTCCCTTTTGAGTCAAACCAAAGACCATAAAAATTGGTATTCACAGCTTCCTTGCTTGACGTTTATCATGATAAGGTACAGTGCGAAGCCTCTATTTTGTGTACCAGTAGTCAGTTGGGCAAGTGGCAGCTTGACTCGAACGCCTAGAGGTCTCTATTTTGATCTTTTCTGGTCAAGACAAATTGGTGAATAAATATGTAATTAAAAATTACATAACTCAGGTTGTGTATTGTGTAGTATATTTGTAGGTGGGCACAAGAACGTCAATCGTTAATACGTTAATAACGAAGCTAATTTTTTCATTAACTCTTTCATCCGTTAAAAAGTATTTTCATGTTAACAGACTAAATTAACTTCCGTGAAGTTTTGTTAACTTCCGTTAGAGTTTTTCTTGTTAATATCTTGCACCATCTATTCATCGTACCGGTGCAAACCAGTTTGCACTGGTATTACTTGTTGCGTATTAGCACGAGTTTTATAAAAACGAGCTCTTTTTTTGTGGCAAATAATAAGCTGCAGCCTCATAGGTCTATTAATTATCGCTGTTCGCATTTTGCAAAGGTTTTTCGATTGCAGCTTCGTTAGTGCATTTGAAATTAATTTTATCTTGAAATTAGAATAGACTGTAAAATGAATCTTCCAAAACACAAAAAGACCACTATAGCAATAAATATTATTTTGCAATCAGCTCAACAGCGTCAATACTTGTTCTAGAGGTGAGTGAATAAAGAAATGCAAAATCCACGCGAAGTATTAACGGACTTTATTAACTTTCGTTAATTAAAGCTAGAAATAACGGATTAACGTTAACGGAGGTGTGAAGTTTGTTAACGCACTAGTGGTTAACGAAGCTAACGTTTTGCATTAACTTGCCCACCTATGAGTACGTTTGATTATAGTAATGCTAATGGAAAAAGTGGTAATAAAATTGAAAATACAGAAATGCCGAGAATAGCACCATCACCAATAGCACCGCCACCACAAGATTTTTCACTGGTAACAACAACATCAACTACAACTACAAGCTTTATTTCTTCAGGTACTAAATTTGTCAGAAAAAGCTACATACCCAGTAATTGACTAAAATAAAAATCATATTCAGCTGAATCAATTCAACTATGTTGTAAAAGATTCCATATCAATCTTTTTCTAAAAATCACAATCAACAAAAAACACTTATGAATAATGTCACCAGCAAACTGCTTTACCGTTACACTTTTCAAGGGTGTGGCAGAAAATCTTGTTCAAACAGAAACTATTTGATTTCTGTTTGAATAAAATTTACTGTCACTCACTTGAAGAGCCAGTTTTAAGGCGTAGCAACCGTTTGGGGACATTATTTTAAAGGTGTTTTTTCTAATTTTAATGTTTAGCTAGATCTGCCAAACGTCACCGAGCTCTTCACCTAGGGCCATAAAAATTGGTACTTGTAGATTCTCTGCTTGACGTTTATCATCAAACGGTACAGTGTGAAGCGCCTCCATCTTGTGTACTAGTAGTCCTGTTGGCAAGTGGCAGCTTGACTCAAAGGATAAAGGTATCTATTTTGCTCTTTTCTGGCCAAGGCAACTTGGTGAATATTTATATAATTATACAACTTGCATAATTCACTTTGCGAATTATGCAGTATATTAAATTATAGTAATGCATATGGAAAATATGTAATAAAACTGCGCAGTCATCTTGCTTAAAAAAATTGTTTTTGAGCCACAAACTTCATGGAAACCAAAAATATAAAATTATTAATCCGATATACGTAAAAATTAATTAATGGGCTATAAAGAATAAAGCGTCATTTTCTGAAGACTTTGGTTCGATTCAGTGTTTGGTCAAATCAAAGGCTATAACAATTGGCATTCACAACTTACCTGCTTGACGTCCAACATTAAAAGAGACAAGGTGAAGGATCCAACATCTGCGATGACAGGTAGGCAGGTGGCACATTGACTCAAGATATTCTTTGCGGCAATAACGATTCATGTTATAGATAAATAAGGTGACTGTTGCACAAATACAATAATGTATATTTATTTAGTCCGCAGCGTGCGCGAGAAGATAAAGGTATTGCTTTATGACAGTCTTGATCTCGTGATAATCCCTAAACACAAATCACGTTGTTGCGTCCATGGGTAAGACGCTTTACGATTATTATCTCTGGGTAACAGCTTCAAACAAGTAGATGAATCATTGGATCAAAATTCGAAAAAATCTACTGAAATTGGAATCAATGGAAACTTTTACAAGCAAGTGCAGATACGTCCAAACGCGAAGAATTTATTGCAATAAACAGTATGTGGATCATCCTCTAGTTAGGCAATGATAAATATGCATCAGCAAAAAGAAATGATGCATAAATAAAATCCATGTTGCAGTATTGAGCTAATAACTGACTCACTTGAACATTTTTGACATTTGTAATTGATCCATAAATAAGGTATTAATATGATCGACATGTTTGTACATAAGAATTGGTTTGTGACTAGGGATGGTTCCAGATTATCCTGCGATTTTAAAATTATCTTTATGACGTCACAGTTGGCTAAATATAACAACTTCATCTACATATAGTTGAATGGTTGATTCTTTTTCGTAATTAACATTGATATAAACTGCATTATTTGTCGTTGCAATGTTAGGTGTACGCCCAGAAAAAAATTATTCGGTTATCCTCGCCTTACATCGGGATAACCTGAAATCATCAAGAATCGTGTAATTTAAGCACTGAGGACCCTTATTTCAAAATCCTAGGAGATATTCCAAGACACAATGCCTGTGGCCCCAAAAGAAAGAAAACTGCGTTTCCAAAATGAAAATACGTTACTCTAAATTCCCAGCTTTTTAGATAATCGAAAATATTTAACAAAAATCCGCATTGAAAATTGTGAAAATTAAACACCATTTAATTTGAGCAGTAGTCAAAATTGATGCATCCCTATAAGAAAGGTGATCGGTTTCATGTAAGAAATCAGCAAAAACACCGGCTTAAGCTCTTGTTTATAGTGAAAAAAAGCGTAATTCACAAAGCATAAGCCAAAAATTATCAATTCTAAGCTGAATTTAGGTGAAAAAATGCTAAATTATTATATGAGCGTCATTTTATAGCGAAAACCCAACAGTAATGAGGAATCAAGAAGAAACGGTTATCATACACATGTATCAGACAGTAGAAAACTCTCAGAAAAGCATGGTTTGGTGATTTGTGAGCCCTAATATCGCGATAGCGTACTTTTTTGACATGAACCGACACTACTGATTCTAAAAGACTGCCAAATCATCTTTTCCTGATAGGGATTTATTATCATGGTTTGTGTACTTCTTTGTAACCATTTCTTCCTACTGTTGATTTTTTACCATAAAATGACTCTCATTAAGTAATTAAACATTTTTTCACCTAAATTCAGCTTAGGATTGATGACTTTTGGCTTATGCTTTGTGAATTACGCTTTATTTTGCTGTAAACAAGAGATTTAGCCGGTGTTTTTGCTGATTTCTTACATGAAACCGATCTCCTTTCTTATAGGGATGCATCAATTTTGACTACTGCTCGAATTAAATGGTGTATAATTTTCACAATTTTCAATGTGGATTTTTGTTAAATATTTTCGATTATCTAAAAAGCTGGGAATTTAGAGTAACGTATTTTCATTTTGGAAACGCAGTTTTCTTTCTTTTGGGGCCACAGGCATTGTGTCTTGGAATATCTCCTAGGATTTTGAAATAAGGGTCCTCAGTGCTTAAATTACACGATTCTTGATGGTTTCAGGTTATCCTGATGTAAGGCGAGGATAATCGAATATTTTCTGGACGTACACCTAACATTGCAACGACAAATAACGCAATTTTTTTCAATGTTAAACACCAAAAAAATCAATCATTCAACCGTATGTTGTTGCAGTCGTTATATTTAGCTAACTGTGACGTCATAAAGATAATTTTAAAATCGCAGGATAATCTGGAACCATCCCTAGTCACAAACCAATTCTTATGTACAAACATTTCGATCATATTAATACCTTATTTATGCATCGAAGCTACAAATGTCGAAAATGTTCAAAAAGTTAGTTATTTTGCACAATTATAGTGTATACAAAAAACACAAATTTTTATTCGACTGTACAGTTACTGGTGGTTCAATGCAGCAGGATGTGATCTTACCAACGGTCTTAGGAGCAGTTGGACTTGTGTGCTTTTCTTTGGTTCTTGTGGCTTTTATAGTAATTCGGAAAAGAAAGCAAGCCCCTCAACCAGAGTAAGTTGTAATATTGATTGTAAAAGCTATTTCTCCAGTGAGATAGATGTCCTTTTAAAGGATCTTGTTTCTTAAAACTCTTTTGATACCTCTTTTAGTGAGTAATTAGGGGGTTCGGAAGCTTCAGCACCCCCCTTAGCCATGTTATTTGGAGCATTCAAATGCAATACGCAGGTGTTTAAACGTATTTCGGACTTGAATTGCAAGTAAGAGCGGGCGGAAGGGGGGCTGAAGTGGTAAAGCATCTAAATTTATTTAAATGACTTCCAAAACTTAGCAATTTAGTACTTTCAAATGGCTTCTAAAAACATGCGATTTATGACCCAAATGGCATTTGATTGGCTGTTTTTTTTGCCAAAAAGTTACAAATATTGCCAAGCGGCTAAGGGCTCTGCTTCTACTATGAAACGTACATTTTTTGTGCAGAAATATTTTTGCTTTGGGTTCTTCAAGCCCATCTCATCCCCAATTAAATCTTGGTTACGTTCTTGAGCTGACCTCTTTTAGTTTGTTTTCAAAATAATTTAAATTAAAACCAAAGCAAAAAAATGACTTGAAAGAGTTTACACCAAAAACTGCAATAAAAAAACAAAAAAACAAACAAGAAAAAGTATTTTTTAAGCATTTGAAACTTTGGGTTAATTCCAAATCACTTGCGATTACAACTAAAAACGGCTTTTTGGTACCTAATTTTTAGATTAAACTGTCAGACTGGAGTTTTAGTTTGGTGTGTCGAAAAAGAGCAGTTTGATTTAATGGTGGTTTTTTCGAAGAACAGTCGTTTTTTCCTCAATCAGAGAAGAAGCTGGGTCTAAAACCCTGAATATAACCGGTTTACTAAAATCAATTTGAATCAAAAGCAAACTGTTCGATCAACTTCACAAAAACAAAAGCGACCTCGTGTTGACTGAACAATACAAAATATTTTGCCACGCATTACAACGACTGTTAAACGAAAACAAAGACAACGCTAAAAACTTGGGATGTGGCTAAGTAACTGACTAATATCAAACGTCAGAGCAACGTGCATTCATCTAAACTAAAATTGAATAACGATGATATATTGTGACAGAACCACAAACTAGAGCCGAAAACGTAATAGCTTTTTTGTTAAGATCGAAAGGAAATGACGGCTTCTACACAGCCTAACAATTCTAATAGCGCGGAATGTTCAGTAAGGACAATGAAGAAATAAACAACTCTATCTTTTTTTTACCTAGCTGTCAACAAGCAGTGTTAAACATATTTAAAAAACTCCAAAATAGGAAAGCTAGAAGAACTTTAGATATTGAGACCAAATTCTTAAAACACTCAAATCCAATTATTTCTTTTTTCTGAGTGAATAGTTCAACTTATGCTTAAGCAGTTGTAGCACTGGTACATATCCAAATCTGATGAAAGAAACTGTAGTTATTCCAATTTTTGAAACGGGAAAAAAAAGACAAAATGACGAACTAAAGAGCGATATCACTTCTTTCTCAGTTTAATAAAATGTTTGAAAAATTGTTACATAATCGTACATATTCCTACCTAACAATTTGGGTTTAGGAAAAATTGTTCTACTTCTTTTGCAATGTGCAACATTTATGACGAATCATTAAATAAAGTTGATCAAAGTAAATATAGTTGCTGTATTTTTTTTTTGGTTTAGTCAAAGCGTTTGATTCTTTCAAACTCATATTATTATGCAAGCTAGAAACACTTTATGGATTTAGAGGAAATGTTTCAAAATTACTGAAAAGTTAATTAATAGAGTACAATATACCAAAATTGGTAACATTCAATCCAATCAGCCCAAAATAGTCTGCAGTATTCCACAGGGATCATTGCTAGGTCCGCTTTTATTCATGCTATATGTAAATAACCTTACTTTAGTTTTGTAATTTGCCACCATGCTATTCACTGACAATACTTATTTAACTCTATCACATAAAAGTTTAGTTAGTCTTGAAACCAAGGTAAATGCGCAGCTGTAAAATATTGATATTTGGGTCAGAAAAAAAAATTTAAAAACGAAATATTTGTAATGCAACTACAGTATGTAGCCACACATACTTCGAATATGCTGTATTGTAGTTTCGTGTAGAGTAGTGTAAACTATGGTATCATTGTCTGGGGCACAGCAACTCAAAACCAATTGCATGAATAAATGTGAGAATGAACTACATTGTGCGCACTATAACTTGGAACAAAAAGTTTTTGCATGTTACTTGCTTGTATAAAAAATTAAATTATCTGAAGTTGAATGATATTTACAATTTGGAACTTGCTAAGTTTATGCATAAGATTTGCAATAATATATGGCCGATTTCGCTTCAACAACGATTTAATAAAATTGAATTTGTATATTCTCATCAAATTAGAAAACTCACTGACTTTAACTATTTTTTACCTTGAGTTTCCAAGACTGTAGGGCAAAAAAAATATAGAATTTTGAAACGCCAAACTTTGGAACGAAATTGTTGAAAACATCAAACATAAAACTTTTAATTCCTTCAAAAAGTGTTTAAAAAAAAAATATTTCACAATATTGACTTGGTTTTGATTCTTTTCCTGTAACCAAATTAATTGAATTTTGTTTCAACTATAAGAATTTTGATGTTTGCGTTTGTTCTTTTTTATTTAGTAATGCGCATAAATAAAGCTTGTTTTTGATTAATTCTTGTTACTTTTTTCTGTTTGTTTTTCCTTTTCTGCTGTGCGTTAACTACACAACTTACATTATTAATAAAATTAATTCAAAAATAAATGCTTTTAGGTCGTGGAGGAAATGATGAGGACATGCCTCATAGTTGTTCTGCGTTCCTTGGACTCAAAAATAATATACGATTTAGTTATTTATTTTTTGATCGCATTATTTATACACTATATTTTATTTTTTCATCGTATATCACTGAGTCCAGAAATAAAATTTACCTACCTACTTACTTTTTCTGTCACCAGGACTAAAGAGAACTTGAGAATGAAAACTATATGCGTATTTTTTAATTGCAGCTTATTAATCGAATCTTCTTGCATAGAGAAAAAAAATTCAAAAAATGAAAATCACATGCGTATTTTTAAAATTGCAGTTTATTAATAGAATTTTCTTGCAAAGTGGAAGAAAAATTGTGATTTTTACTGGTGCATAATATTATACTAATAATGTCTTTACTTTTGGCAAACTGTTTTCATATTATATTTATATTTATATCAAACGTTCGCCAGTCCTCATTACTTTTGTCAGGCGTTGTACATCAGTTAACTTAAAGTTCTGGTCAAAGTAATTAAAAGAAATTAAGTAATTACAATAATTTATGTTCTTTTTTAGACCCGCTCCTGTTTATGAATATGTTCGTTCAAGAACGGATGCAAGTTTAATAGGACCACCTCTGCCTGAAATCGATTATCAAGAAAGAATAAGACGGTTGACTCCAGAAAATCACTCAAGAACAAGTAATTCTGCCCTTTTTTGCCAAGAAAAAATTTGCCCTTTTCTCCCAAAAAAATTATAGGTTCTGTGTAAAGCACGAAAAAAAACTCAACTTTTTTTCTTCTATTGTATAATAAAAAAATACAGTACGTGTGTTCTGCTGACAAAAATACAGTACTATAGATTTTACTAAAGTCAACATCATCTAAAACAAAACGCTGGATAACAATTGTAGGCCTTTGTCTTGTGATAACTAAAATCTTGACGTTTTAGCAATAGCTACATCGGGAGACCAGAATACTCCTCACGTTACGCGGAACGTTCATGTTTGTCAAGAAGAACCTAATTACGTTGCACCTAACGCTCCTGTTCTTCAAGAAGAAATTGGCTACTGCAAGCCTGGTCAAGATTGCGGACGACTGAAAGTAGATAATCAAGGCTATTTGATTTCAGGTATCAAACAAAGAAATATTTCTTAATGGAAAAAATATTCTTGTAGCATCATTCATAATAAAGTTTACACCTTAATAAAGCCAAAAATTATATTGCTTATTTGATTTTAATAGTTACCTTTAAAGTAATAATACTAAGCAGCAGATAATTAAATACTGGCAATGGTTAAATTTGAATCTTTGATCAGATTTCACATCAAAGCATTAAAAGGGGGTTCAATTCAAGTTTTTCACTGTACATCAAAATGTTAAGAAGAGCCAAAAATGCAACTTTTTACGTCTTTCCGTTTTCAAGATACTACAGTAATTAAAATTTACAATTTTTCTCTTACTTCATTGCTGCCATTTTTTCAGTATTGTAACAAAAAATTGACTATGGCAAAGCTGGCTTGCATTGACTTGAAAAGCAGCTAATTTACATTATTTTACCCTTTAACTTGTATAGACAGCAACTCTGCTGCAAAACACATTATGAATTGGACATTCATTAAAGTTTTTGAATTTTTGTTTCTAGTTAGCAACACTCGTAAAATTTTTGTAGAGAAATAGCTTTTTAAGGGGAAATCTAATCTGTTATATCTCGGAACGGAAGGTCGCGAAAAGTTCAAATTTGATAAAGTTTGAAAAGTTTTGGGCCCAGAACTCAATCGATTTTTTCTTCTCGCGTTAGCGATAGGAGAAAAATTGCATCCGGATCAGCAATTCGTTAAACAGTATATTTGAGTCTAAGTTTATGAGAGTTAGTTTTGATAAAGAACTAAACGAAAGATGAAAACTGAAACCATATTGCTTAAATTCACAGTTTGACATTGCTGCATGAAGTATGAGTTTGACATTTGCCATTATAATTCGCCAGCCATGTACCTGTTCTTGCTTGCTTAATCAGAGAATTACTAAGCTTGTTAAAATTATAGTAGTGTAAGCTACCAATATCCTTATAAAGTGAGCATGGCTTTATCTAAGACTAGGTAAAACCTCAATCTTGTTCATGAAGTTTTGAAGATTTAGTAACGTTTTGATAAAGACCACTATAGTAAACTGATGCAACGTTATGAACAAGATTTAGTAACGTTTTGATAAAGACCACTATAGTAAACTGATGCAACGTTATGAAATTACCTCAACTTGTATATTCCACACATGCAAAAGCATTGTAATTGGAAACGTATTTTATTTGCCAAGTTGCCTTGGCCAGGAGACAGCAAAGCAACTAAGTCTTAACGGCCACCAGTCTATTTGCTTACCACATACGGTGGAGGCATCAAACTGTCTCCACTAATAATGAACATCAACCAAAGAAGCTGTAAATCATATAAACTTTGGTTTGACCTGTCCGAAACTCGAACAAAAGTTTGATTGATTGTTTTAGAAACAAACATTTCAATCTACTATCCCACTAACTTTTGCCATTATGATTTGCAGATGCACTTGATTATCTTCCTACTGTTGATGGATATGTAGAGTTAACAAACGAAGAACTAAGAAAAAGCAACAACGAAAAACACGCTATTTTTGAGACTAATCCTGACCAGAGAGTTCAACACTACCTTGCCACTCCATTTCAAGCGGAAAATGACAGATCCAATCACAATAAACATGACGTGGATAATGCAACTTATGAATCAAATGCACCATCTCCCTCTCTACTGAACCCAGAAGGCTCCGGCCATGCGCCAGAGCAAAATAAAATCTATTATGAAGTTAGTAATGTTGAACATGAAAAACGTGTTGGACCCAATCAAACTGTCTCCGATGAAGCTAAAAGTCCAGTTAATGCTGATCAAAAAAGCGCTATAACTGATAAACTACAACTTGATCTCATTTCTAAAGATGCAGCATATTGTGATTCATCCTTAGTCGCTAAAATCAGTCCTGCGATTTCGAACGAAGTGGCCTTGAAAAGTGCAAACATTTATGACAATTCTAGCTCTGAGGGCAACAGTAAAGATGAGCAAGGCGGAGGTCAACATCAGAAGATATCAAACGCAACCAAAACGCAAGACAATGAAAAAGAACATGTGAATATCAACAAGGACTCAAATAAACACGACTACGGCCTACCGAATACAAAAAATGACTACTCGACTTTGTTTACAAAAACAGATAAAACTAAAACTACTGCTGTTTTTTCACAAATTATTGCACTCGAAGTTAAAGTTGATTCAAAAAATCCTGACTTCTCAAAGCCCAAAGATGAAGAGGAAAATGTTGCAGATTCATTGAAAGAAAATGGCTATGAAGATAATTATACAAACATTGAAAAGAAGGACAATAACGAAAAAATGCAGCATGAAAATGATTGCGAACTTGCTGATGCCGACAATAAAGAACTACCAAGCGATGAATCGAAAAAACTATGGAAGAAATGCAAAGCTAAATTAGTTCAATAACGGATGAAGAATGCTCGGACGAGGATCTAAAAACAGCTATTTCTAACTGGTGTGAGGGTCCACCACGGAAAGAAGGTGATAGTTTACCTCTAAAAACTGAAATTGTAATTAAGAGAAATTCCTGATATCAAACATGAAAAATTGGTTAGGGGCACCAAACCCTTAAATTTATGGTGATCTTCCCAATCGACGAGATCGAGCACAAGGCTACTCCCAAAGGAATTGGAGCTTGGGGCCTACTTGATGTATTTTATTGTATGTTGCTGAGAAGCTCGATTTTCGATACCATTTTCGCTTAATATCAGATAACTATGCTTGGTTCAATAATGAACTAATCAAAAACGTTAATACAATATGCAACTTAAAGTTGAACTGCAATAATCTGGTAAAGATAGCGATTAAATACAAAAAAAGTTCGAAGCATTTACACAAACTGTAAAAAGATAAACTAAAATACGGTATTCTAGTAAAAGGCATTGGTAAAAGCTCTGCATATATTCAAAGTCAACTTCACAAAGAAGAGACTTATTACATTATAGATGCAGAGTAAAATACAAATATTTTAATTTTTTAGTTCAATCATTACTTTCGGGCAATTTGCTGCTATGTAGTGTTCTAATACGGTATACGTTGATAATGGCGCCAGCAGAAAACCGAAACATTTGAAATTGATTAATTTGAATTACATTGGTTGTACTTTTTATTATCAAAATCAAACACAATTTTATAATTTTTTTTTGAAACAATTTATAACAAGTTTGTTATTTGATCTGTTTTTGTTTTTTTTGTGCGTATATTATAATCAATATTATTTAATCTGTTTCTGCTACCACTAAAAATTGCTCTGTCAGTTAAAATTTAGTTAGAAACCAAGTAACGTATTTTAAATGCTTACGTGCTTTCTATCTTAGAGGCTGTCAGCGAGAAAGCTAAAAGCCTGATATAAAGTATCACAATGGCGAGCTACCAAGCTTCCGCGGTGGTAGCCTAAAGACTAGAAAGCAGGCAAAAGATTAAGCTTTAAAACTCTGGCACGCAAAAAGCAGAAACCTCATAATTAAATTATTGTTAAATGTTCGGAATACCCTATTTCGCAATTGTATACCTTATCTTGATCTGGTTTAAATGGATTATGAGTGTGTCTGTGCTTTTTGCCACTCATCAGGGATATATCATTTTTTGTTCGACATTTTCAGTAGTTGTACTTTTTTTAACGGTTTGGTAGCTAAAACTAAACGAGCATTTTTATGGGTTGTTATTGTAATCAGTTGAGACGAATATTTTGCTAATTGAGTTGTATTCAAATAATACGCATATTCTCAAACTAGAGCTGTAATAACGTGTATGCCTGCGATAATGGTTATTTTATGAGAATTTTATATGTTTTTTGTGCAGCTGAATTTCTTATTGCTTGTAACAAATACTTATTTTTCATATTTGATGAAACTTCGACTTTCAAACCCAAAGCAAACTGAAAGCTAAAAAACGAATTGCCCTCAAACTGAAGCTGCGTTTACACATAACGGTTTTCGCGATCAGGAGCAAAACTATATCCATGTGTAAACGAGTTTTTGCATCGGGATACTAGGTTTGGCATTTTTATTTTCCGAGCGGTTTTCATTCCTGGTTTTGCAACGCCAATTGTCAAAACTTCCTTGTGTAAACGCTTTTACAAGAAAACTTCGATCGCATTTTAAGGTAGTTCGCGAAAACAGCTGCAGCGCTTGAATTGGGCAAGGTCTTTAGTTTTGTCTTCGACTTTGTTTTTAAATCATTCGCTGCACTTCTTTTAATGCGTTTCAGGTTTGAATACCTCAAAAAATACAGGTTTTAAAACCGAATTTGAAAACTAGTTTTCGTTTCTTTTGACACTTCACTCATTCGTCAGGTTTCGTTCGTTGTCGTCAAAACCGCTTTGTGTAAACGACTCTTTTGTCATACGTATACACGACAGGTTTGATAACCAGGTGCGAAACCTAGTTGTCAAACCTACATGCAAGCGCGGTCTAACTTTCTGGACCAAAACAGGGCTAAGGTCAGTGTTGCCAGATCAAATTGATGAAAAAAAAAATCGCAGAGCCACCAAAAAACACAAATTCTGAGAAAAAACGCAAGCTTTTTGGATGCAGAAAAAATTGTTTTAGGTTGCTGTAAAGACTAAGAAAAAAGATCAATTCAAATTCTCCTAAAACTTTCCTCAAAAAGACCCAAATATACCGCATGGCTTTTAAGTTAAGCTTGAGATTTTGAGTTTTACCCAAGATCTTAAATCGGACTTGTGAAAACTCATAAATGTTATTGAGTGCACTGGCTACAAAACGCGAGCTTTATTTCTTTATTCGCTACAAACTTTGTTTCGAAAACACAAAGTTCTTATGAAAGTTCGAGAAAATATACAGCCACTCTTTACTACCCGACAAAAAAAAATTACTCTACTTAATTCTACTCAATAAACGTGATAACTAGGTCCATTTTTACTTTGACCTAAAAAAATTCAATTTTGACTTTTTTTTTTTTGACCTAAACCGTTTTGGTCTTATTAAGCTCCAAAGTTTGATTAAAAAAAAAAGTTTTATTGTTTACAATTCACGTAAGCTTGAAGCAGGTAAACTTCTTCACTTTTCATTAACAGCATTTAGAATGAAATATCAATCAGTCAGTCTTGTGATTAACGTAACTAATCTCTGCAGGGCAAAAACCTAGGAATCTGCACGCATTTCCATGTCAATTGTACTTTTTTTAGTAACCAGTAAATTTTGGATTAAAATTTGCTGTTCTTAAATTTTCACGAATTGTCGGCCTCATTTGCTCTAAAATGTTTATTCGAAAATACATTGACCCAATTTCAATCTTGCTTGGCAAAAGTTGCTTGTGTAAAAGTTTTGTCGATTGCTAAAGCTGTGAAAGCAAAACAGTACAAACAGTTCTAAGGTTTCAAAAATCTGGGTAATTCGTTGTGATATACGATACTGTGTAATAAAAATCGACTTTTTGATTTTCGAATTTGGAAATATAGTGTTCTTATAGTTATTTTATTCATGCCGAAGCTAACATTTCTAATTTGTTTTTAATTAAAAAAAATGAATTTCGCATTATCATAAAATCATTTTTATTAAGAATCAACCCTGCAATTGTATCGCGGCATATTGCAATTATTTGCATAAGTTAGGGCAGAAAAACTTTATTCAAACATGTATAAAATTGCTCATAACGTTTCATTGGTTATCAAATATCCAGAAAAATGAAGAAAAAAAAACTTTTGCTTGATTTTGAAAAAAAAAATTTTTGATCGCAAACAATTTTAACAAATTTTGACCTAAACCAAAATTTTGACTTTATTTTGACCTATAACATCTACCTAAACTGGCTCCAGAGCACCCGAAACCCATTTTGGTATCAGTGGTGAAAAGTAACGAAATACTTTTACTTGAGTAGATTACTGTACTCAAGTAGTTTTTTCAGTAACGAGTAATTTTTGAGTAGGTTTTTTGTTGGCTACTTTTACTTTTACTTGGTTAGTTTTAAAAGTTAAGTTTACGCTACTTAAGTAGTATTTTGATTCAGAAAAGTACAAAGTACTGCAATTTTAAATTGGAACCACAAATTTGTCAGACCGGTCGACTTTGCTACCGGCTATCGTTCAATTGAGTTAAGCTAGTTGTTTTTTTCTGTTTTTTTTTGGTTAGCTACTCTTGCGTCATAAATAGACCTTGTACCCTTTATTAGTAACTAGAAACAGACGCTCGGAGAAAAAGAGAAGAGCATTGAAGAAAAAAACTTTGCTCATATTGCAAAATTTTTTGCGCTCACGCAGATTTGATTGATTTAATTGGACCATTTGGGCATAGTTGCAGCGCAAATGAACCGTGAAGAAAAAAGTCTCACTGGGGACATAGTAGCCGTGTAAATAAACTGCGAAGAAATAAAAATACAAAACTGCCAGTTTCCAGTCTACTAATAAAGAGTCTATGGCTTGACCATAATCGTTATATACATAGTCTGGAAAGTCAATGCGTTTAGCTTGCGAGGTTGTGTCACTGCTCGCACTCTAGCGACTGCGTTAGCGGAAAAGTTTAATTTTTTATTGGTAGCTGCTGAGTATAGGTAGGCTAGTACATTTTTGCTAAGTATTTGAGTTAAACCTGGCGTTAGCGTTGAAAAGAGAATGTGAATTTATTAGACTATGTTTAGTAAAACGTAATTTGATTAAAATAAGCCAAATTAACGCCTCAGGAGATTATTACCTGATAAGAAGTCAACATTTGCCCATGCTGATTTTGTTTTCGGATTGACTTTCAAACCAACCAAGCTAAAGCATTTGGGGTATAAAAATAAAATTAATAGAGAGCTAATTTCGGTAGAATATTAAACTTATGTCATAAATTTTCTCAAACTTTGCCTGATGTGCGTATGAAGCTCATTAGGCGTACAGAATATTGTGTATTAGTAACTTGGGGTACCGGTACTCTATAAATTATGACATACTGGTAGCCTACCGGTAACTGGTTGAAATTTGTTAAAGTTATCAAACTTTTGAATTTTGAAAATTTAAACTACTGTATATCTATTTGAATTTTTTTAGGCTCAGTCAAGATCATTTTAGAACCATTACCTGTAGGTGTTTGTTCAAAGCCAATATTAAAACAGCAGTTTATTAACAGCATTTTCCTGCGTTAATTGAAATTACCCTAAACCTACCAGTATGACCAAAACAGAGACCTTTAACCTTCAACTCCTGGTAATGTAACTGATGGGTGAACTATGCCCTTCTGGCAGCTCAAGTGTTCCTCCGCTATGTCACACCAACTGAAAAATGAATGAATATTTGGCAGAAGCCAATTTTACAGAAAGCATTAACAAGCTTCTGTATTTCAATTGAAGCTTGTCCTTCCTCTGTTCTTAACTCAAATCACAAGCTTTGCCACTGCCTTTGACCTTCAATTACTCTAATTTGTGAAATATTGCTTGCTACGTATCAGTTATTATTTGGAAACAATGGGTTTACTTCTGCTAGTGGTATTGGCTTGAAATTTCAAGCTACTTCAATGAGTTGTCACACTCAGCAGCGGGCCAAAGTAGCCTACTTTTGTAATAATGCTTAGTTTTGCTCAATAACTACTAGGCTAGCCATAACATTTCCTTTAGAAAAATAATGGCCAACACTGTTTCAACAATTTTTTAACAATGTTTTAACAATTTTTAGTAGGCCTATTTACAGTATTCTGTATTTTATTACTTGTCAATATAAGCATCACTTGTAAACTGATCAGATCGATCCTGAATTAAGATCACATAACTCCAGAACATATTAGATTACACTTGTTACCAGTAGCGTAGCCAGGGGGGGGCGGGGGGGGGGGCTCGAGCCCCCCCCCCATTGACTTGTGAAGTATGCAAAATCGCATGTTTTTTGTGCTTTTGAGGCCGATTTTATGTGAAAAATGGAAAATAGCCCCCCCCCATTGGAAAACAGCCCCCCTTCAAACGTCTGAATTTGCGAAATTGGACGAAATATCAGTCTCAATTTTGGCGAAGACCTTTTTTTTTTTTATTTGGAGATCACTTAATTTTGGGCGGAAAAAACCTTTGAATTTCGGATTTCGACCGAAAAATCACTCTGAATCTTGGCGAAGACCTTTTTTTTTTTTTGGAGATCACCTAATTTTGGGCGGAAAAAACCTTTGAATCTCGGATTTCGGCCGAAAAATCACTCTGAATTTTGGCGAAGACCTTTTTTTTTTTTTTTTTTTTGAGATCACCCAACTTTGAATGCTTTGAATTTCCGAGCATTCCGAGACATTTCGTCTCAAGTTTTGGACAAACCGTCTGAAACTGATTCAAGATCAAGGAAAATTCGAGTCAAGGTCGTTTGCACACTTCTTACTCTTTCAAAATAGCCCCCCCTTTTCCAAATCCTGGCTACGCGCCTGCTTGTTACTGTAGGTTAATTAGCTAGGCTACCCTTATTAGCTGTTATCAAAAAATAATATGGTTAATCACTCAAAATCTGTGTGCCTTTTTCTTTTTATGTCATTACAGATTTCATTACCTAAAGTCTCTTATTTAAAAAGTTGGTTCTAAAAATCGAAATCATGGAAGGCTCTTATGGTCAGACACCAGTAAATTTTGCAGTATTTTCTTAATCGTTGTCACCAGGAAAATAGATTAAATCAAGTTTATTAGTTAAACTGGTGGGACAAAAAACTTTTTTGCCACCGTTTCGATAAGCTATGCTCATGACACGTACTACTATCTTCGTCAGCGACATGTACTACCTATCTTCGTAGTACATGTCATGGGCATAGCCTATTAAAACGTTGGCAAAAAAGCTCTCTGCCCCACCAATTGAACTAATAGCTTGATTTAATTTGCAGTTTTTTGTTTTGACTTAGGTTCAAGACAGATAACTTCAGAACATATTTGATTACACTTGCTAGGTTGATTAAGCTACCCTTATTAGCTGTTAACAAAAGATTTTGTAGCACTCAAAAATAAAATTATAAAATTGACTTTTTATTTTTACATCATTACAGATTTCACTTACCTAGTCTCATATTTAATAAGTTGTTTCTAAAGACCAAGATCTGGAAAGCCTGTTACAGTCAGACACCTTTAAAATACTGCAATATTTTGTGTTGGCTTAAGTACCAGATTTTCGTTGAAAAGTAAAAAATAAACAGTATCTTTCTTGATATGCAATTTTCTTCCAAATGACCTAATCAATTTCATCTTGATCCTGTTGGTCTAACCTAGAAAAACAACTGGATGTTAAAATTTAAATTAAATGTTTGTTTTTCAGAAATAATAAGTTATCATTACCAATTTAATAGTAGCATGAAATATTACTGGTGAAACATCATTTTGTGTCACTGGAAAGACATCAAACATGTTGGATAGCGGTATTGCAAGAAAAAGCAGTTTTGGTTATGTAAATACAGAAAGTCAGCATTAATTGCAGCAGTAATTAGTTGTTACCATGCGAAGTTGCTCTACAAGTCAGTATAGGAACGGTTGTGAAATTTTCAACCCTAAAAAGCTGATGCGTATAGAGCTCCTTAGGCCTTTTATCGATGTAAAGCGATTTTTATTGATTGTTCGTATTTACGCATACGCGTATAAAAAACGCATATCCGTAAATACGGATATGCTTATTTACGCAAGATAATTTATTGATATGCGGATATTCGCATATGCGAATTTCAGCTAGCATATCTCAAAAGCATGAAATAAATGGCTTGTGTGTTTGGTAATACCTTTTATTTGATTGTTAAAATGTCGCTGATAACATCTCAATCGGAAAGTCACATCATCAATTTTAGTCGACAGTCACACGAGGGCGTAATTGGTATTCTGTAGCTATTACAATTTATTAAACAAAAAAATTGTGGCAGAGAAATTTGTCGCATGATTAAGAATATGTTATTATTTCCAAAATTTTCCGTGACAAATTTATAAATTTTGTATGTTTTCATTGTAAGACCGAAAAATAAAATGGCAGTTGGGTAGAATTATACTTCCTTTTTGGATCTATCCCCGGGCCCAGAATGAATCTTTTTCACTGGTCCTGGTTAGGCTTAAGCTCCATTAGTCTCACTCCTGCGTAGTTACAGCTGCGCTTACCATCCATTCCCTCAACTTCCATTTTCATGCTGATGCTTTCCCAAACGCTCTGTAACCGTTGTGCGCCCCTGTGCTTATCGCTTTTGACATCGTAAATGAAAACATGTGGTCGGACCAATTTGACCAACTTTTCTGTTGTCTGCTCACTCGAGAGCTGCGTCTTGCTAGGTTCTATTATTTACCATGTACATTACAGTAAATAAAAAAAAAATTATAAGCTTAGACAATACTTTATTCTGCATTAAAGAAATAGGGTACTTGGTGGCTTCAGAAGAAATGTAGGGCAGTTAAATGATAACACTGTAGGCCTACTTGAAAACTTATTATATCACATTTTCACAACAGCAAGTTTTGTTACAGTTGTAAACATAGCATACCGGTGCAGCTGTAATCAAGGCCTACGAAAAAAGGTTCAGGAAGTGCATCGACCCGGGTCTAGGGGGCAGCGAAAGATCTTACCAGTATAATTTCACGCACTCAATCAGTGGTAGTGATACTTATAGCGTGATCATACATCATAGCACTCATATCCGGCGGAGCACAATCGCAATTTTCAGTCTCCGTACAGGCACTCCTGGAAAAAATTTCTCTGTGAGGCCTTAGCTATTATGGCGTAAACCATGGTCTCCAGCGGCTCGGTGCTCCGCCCCAAGCCTCCGTAAGTAAAAACTTTACTTCGTTAGTTTGCTCAACAGCCGCTCAATTGGGAAAGTTTTCATGCAAGAAAATTTTGCTTTGGATTCAAGCCCTCTTTTTTTAGCAACCTCGTTGCGCGCCTGATGTTTGAGTACTTGCCTATCGGGAGCTTTAAAGCTTTAATGTAACGTTACATGTTATAAAAGCCTAGCATAAATCTTTAATCGAATTCGGAGCCTGAAGCCCTCTTCTATTATGCCTAGGTATTGATGGATTGTACGTGACGTCATCGCGCTGCAAGCCAAACCGCTGGACGTCAAAATCGCGAATCGGCGCTATGCAAATGCGTGCAAAAACACTGACAGCGAAGACAAGGAGCGTATCTTCAGGCTATAAAAGAGTTGATTCTTTGTAACATTAAAGTTAAATGCTAGGCAAAAGCCTGTAACAACTGAAAAAGATTTTAATTAGTTAGAATTCAGTTTTGTTTGCTTTTTTTCAGTGACGTAAATCCGGCTTGCTGTTAAGTAACCCAATATAATCATGTAATATGGATGGTGGTAGCTAGTTATAGTTTTCAAATTCGTGGCTTACTATTGATGGCGCTATAATGAAACAGTTGTATCTCCTTTATTTGTGACAAAATTAGCGCATTTTTAAACTTTTGTAATTTCAGAAGTCTATTTTGCAGGATCTTGGTGATTTTTTGCATTTCTTGTCGCTATGATTATTGGTTGCTAGGAGTTAAAATGCATTAGCAGTTGTTTTAGTTGAATTATTTCGTAGATATGTCATTTAAACTTTAAACTAATGATTTAACTGGCCCAAGTGTAACGGTGTAACTTTGATCGAGTCTTAATTTGCATTTATTTCGACTTGAGCTAGTGATGTCAAATATTATTTATAAATAGTGCTTAAACTAAACATTAATTGGCCATGTGTTACTGCTGTGACATAGAATTTTAAGTATTTTAGGATATGGCCGAATTTACGATTTGAACCAAAGCTAAAAACCGGTCAAAGTGGACAATAGCAGGCAATAGACGATGAGAATTTACAAAAAGCGTAACTTTTCAGATCCGCTGAGCTATGTAACCTGCTTAAATCGCTCCTGGTAATTACCAATTAAGGCCAGGCTATCTACAAAAATGTTACTGTACAATCAAATTCTTTAAATATGCCCACTGAAGGAATTATACATTGATTTACGGTAACGCCCAATACTTTATAATGGCATTTTTGGCGTCCAATCGTTTTGGAGGGAAAAAGCTATGACGTAGCTGAAATCCATCAATATTATTACTTTGGTTTTAAGCTTCTGATTTTTAAGGGTTATGCTAAGCTGGAAGTTAGGCAGTAGCGTACGCAGGATTTTGAAAAGTGGGAGGTCAGAAACTTCGGAAAATTTGAGAGGAACATAGATCAGAATTTGAAATTGTCATACTCAAATTTCGTCCCATTTTAAGAGCAAAAATAAAAAAAGGTCTTCACTCAACTTCACCCGTCCCATTTTTCGGTCTTTACCCGTCCCATTTTTTGCCCAAAAAGGTCTTCACCCGTCCCATTTTTCGCCCAAAAAGGTCTTCACCCGTCCCATTTTTCGCCCAAAATCAGGTGAAGAGCAAAAAAAAAAAAGGTCTTCACTCAAATTTCGAAGAGCAAAAAAAAAGGTCTTCACTCAAACTTCGTTCCATTTTTCGCCCAAAATTAGGTGATTTCGAGCCCAAAGCCTGATGCCCAATTTCCAAAGGGGGGGAGGCCATGCCTCAATTTTGCTCACTTTTCTATGCAATTTTGCAATCCTGGCGACCCAAATGGGGGGCTATGGCCCAATGGCCCCCCCCTAAATACGCCCCTGAAGTTAGGCCATGGGCCAAACTTTCCAAGAGGCACAAAACGTCTAAAAAACGTCTAAAACGAAAATTGGTCTAAATATTGTCTATTTTGCAAAATGCGCAAAGTTGAATAGACGTCTTTACAAAGATGTCAAAAATACGCAAAATTAAACAACATGTCAAGGTCTATGACTTACGTATATTCGACGTCTTTGTAAAGACGTCTTTCAATTACATGCATTTTTGCAAAATAGACAACGTTTAGACAAAAATTAAACCATCTAAATTACGTCTGCTGCATAAATCTAGACCACGTTTACACGTCTATTTGACTAATTTTGTGCCCATGGGGTTTCTTGGGTTTGGAATTAAACTTGCAATGACAAAACCTGAAACGAGCAATAGAATATCTATTTGCACTTTTCTTGTTTAATTCTCCCTAAAGTTGCTTCATCCTAATTTCATACATCTTTTTAAAAAACAACTTTTTATTTTCAAAAGTTCTGTAAGTAACAGAGGTGGAGTCCTCAAGGACGTCCTTGGCCTCGAGGACACATTTTGAAGTCCTTGGCCTTGGCCTCGAGGCCTCAAGTCCTCAAAAATTGGCCTGTCCTCGGCTCGAGGACAGCACTATTTTTTGAATTGTTAAAATTTTGTGGAGCGCTTGAAAAATTTTTTGGAAAACGTTTTTTTGTGGAGATTGCCTGAAAAATTTTTGTGAAGACCTTTTTTTTTGTTTTTTGTTTTTGGAGATCGTCTGAAAAATTTTTGTGATGACCTTTTTCTTTTGTTTTTGTTTTGGAGAGCACTTGCGCTTGTGTCCTTGGTCCTTGGCCTTGGCCTCGAGCATTCCTGTCCTTGGCATCGAGAGTGTCTGTCCTCGGAAAGGCTGTTCTTGGCCTTGGCCTCGGATTTTTTTTGTGTCCTTGGCCTTGGCCTCGAGCCTTGTGTCCTCTCTGGTAACTAATTGTGCAAAAGTTGTTGCCGTCGGTGGTATTCGCACCTAAAGGCACAAACCAGAACAAAATCAAATCTTGTGCACGGAAACTTCATCATTCGTCCACTTAAACTACATTCGACAGATGCACAATCGCGTATTTTAAATGTTTGCTACAGCAAAGGATATTTACAAATGCAATGATAACATCTTGCTATGAATTGTGATTTGTTTGTGGTTCGCTGAACAACTAAAAGTTGGAAATGCCTATAGTTTGCGATTTATTGTGAGAGCAACTACCTTATTTCAAAAATCAAAACATCGACTGAGTTGCTTCCGAGAATTTAGTTTGATTTGCCCGCAAAAATGCGGTAGTACTAGGCTACTAGTAACCTTTCATTGCCAAACAGATGGGCCCCGCCAACTCGTTACACGCTTCGGCGTATTACAGCAAGAACGAAAGATATGATTTGATAAGGAACTAAACACTTAAAAAAAACGTCGATTAATCAAGTACTTTAGGCCTAGTTTCAGAAACTTTGTAAAAATTTCCAAACAAAAGATCCCAAAATTGATTGCAAAAAAAGTTTATTTCGTTTGTGTAAAAATTTGGTGAGAACCGAACCCAGATTAAAAGTTTCAAAGGCAAGTAACATAATCACTACTCTAACCAACCTTGTGACTTCACACTACAAAAACATTTCTTTATAAATGCCTGAAAAGTACGTACTGTGTCCATATTTTATTCTTTGATTTGCGTAAAAAATACGCATGCGGATACACGCATGCTGAAATACGTATGTTCGGTAAAAGCCAATATAAAACATACCAGCAGGAGTAAAACTTTTATACGTGTATGCGTATTTTTTATACGCATATCCGTATTTTTTACACACATGCGTAAATACGGACGTTCGGTAAAAGCCGCTCAAGAGTCATTAGGTCAAGATAGAAATGTCAGACGCTCGTTATCAAATATCAACATCACATTTGATGCTTGTTAATTGAGCATAGACAACTTTAAAACCTGGTTTGCATAGCCACTTAAAAGTTTTTAAGTTTGTGGGAATTAAAAACTTTCCACCCAACCATAGTGCTTGTTTTTTTCTACAAAACATGATGTGACATCACAGAATTAAACGTATAAACCGACGAAATTTGGAGATAAGATTAGCTTAAAAATTCAATAAAAATTTTTGTTTTCACATCACGCTCTCAGTCACTCTATTGAAAATATCTTAGCAACTTTGAAGCAAGTTTCAAGCACTCTTTAAATTACCTGGAAATATCATCTAGTCAGATATATCTGTCAAATTTCCTTTTTGCGCCTCTTTCGCCTTTTTCGAAATCTATACATTTATCATACAGCGTTTTTGCAATGCCATTGGAGATAAATGTGAATACGAGTATTTTTTAAATCGCATACTGCTAACCATATCCATTCCTACTATAGTAGGCGCCGCTAATTATGACCACGGATAATATGACCAGCCGCTTATTATGACAAATTTGGTACGGTCCGGAATTTCTCCATTTAAAATTCTTCGTTTAATAAGACCAAATTTCGGATAATATGACCAACATTGTCTCCATCTCTCTTACTATAGTACAGTGCTTTTTCCCGCCACAGGCTTATAACTTCGCCTTTTCAACATGCGTGTTTTCTGTACGCATGCATGCCGTGTGTGCACTATAGAGTGTGCGCTCTGTACCGGATCTTAACGACAAAACGTTACTAGGACTGTTGTTTACTTTGTTATGCTGTACCATCGCTTGTACATAATATCACATACTGTACTTAGTTTTGTCGTCACTTGTACTGTTGCAGTACTGTACTTTGTTTTACTGCCAACGTCACACTGTTACTTCCGTTAAACAATCAATTTGACGGTACGTGCAGGGGTGCCGATCTTTATTGAGCTTGGGGGGGGGGATAATTTGCAATTTTACCCCAACTTTGCCCTATTTTTAACATTGGGGGGATGAACCTCGACCACGATTTTGTTCAGGTGAGCAAATTAAGTGAAGACCAAAAAAAGGTCTTCGCCAAATCTGGAACACTTTTTCCCCAAATTCAGGTGAGGACCAAAAAAAAATGGTCTTCACCGAACATGGAACACTTTTTTCCCCGAATTTAAGTGGATATCTACGCTCAGCTGCACACCAGCGTCAAATTATTGGGGGGATGTAGATGTAGACCATACTCAAACTATTAAGGAGTATACAATCAAATTATTGGGGGGATATATCCCCCAATCCCTCCCGGGTTTTTGCACCCTTGGGTACGGGGACGTCTTGTAGCTTACGGTGTCGATTCAGGCGCGGTTTTGGCAACTTCGGCTTTTATGATCATTCGGATATCATGACCAAAATGGTCTGGTCCCAAGGTGGTCATATTAAGCAGCTCCTACGATATCTTATTTTAAATACCTATAAAAAATTGTAGTTCTACCACGTTAACATGATAGTAAAATTAATATAAGCATTTCTATACTGGATAATTTTATCTATGTACCGGGAAAATTGCTCTGCTTGGGATTATTTTTAGTGGTTTTCTGAGACGCGCTAGTATTTGCGCAGCTATTTATTCTTTTCATATGCTAATATTCATTTAAAAGATTACGCTTTTTTTTTTTTAAACACATAAACTGCAATTTTTGTTTCCTATTTATATACTTCATAGCAAACAGAACTGATTTTTCACAAAGTAGCATTAATGTCTCAAAATCCTTTTGACCGTCATGACTTCATTTCTTCCTGAAAACAATTCCATACTTTTCCTTATTTTATTAGCATTAAGTTCCAACGTATTCAAATTGCTCCCAATATGGAATCATGATCTTAAAAGTGCAGGATATTCATTTACTAATGAAAGCCTTTCTGCTCCATATTAAAACCTTCCCCGCTTCTAGGATCTGTTTGTGCTTTCTGTGCTTTCTACCATGTTGACCCTGAGCAATGATACGCAAGAACTTCCAAAACTATTGTATAGTATGGAATATCTGAAGTTCACATTCAAACAAGTTGTTCTATGTAGTTAAGAAGACAACAATATCGTAAAATTTTCAAAATAAATGTCACAAAGTCGAAAAAAATTGATAATAGACATTAATTGTTAATTTTATGCTTACAAATACAAAATTGAACCAAACAAAATACATCTTTTTACAGACAATCAAACGAATTCAAATATCGGCATATGGCCTGCTGCTTTAAGATTTCCATTTTCCGCTGCAAGGAAGACTGCAATGGAACCAAATTTTATATGGATTTGCATTACTAATCAACAACATGGACTGATGGGTTCATGACAAAGTCATGCTAAAATCCCAGAAGTTGCTGCTATATCTAATCGATATAATTTGATCACCTACTTGAATTTGGACTTGCGCCGGGGGCTGAAGAAGATTGACTTGAAAAATGGGCATTAGGCTTTTGATCCCATTCAGATTCGCTGGGGAGAGGAGGATTAACTGATTCATAAAGACAAAAATTGCCTCTTGAAAAGTTGTTTGTTTTCATGCTGATGCTATTCCGTTCCCTGATGCGATCTAAAAATCACTCAAATTCTGATCGCGATGGTTTCATACTGTATACCAGTTTAGAATAAATCGTTTTAATTATAAGAGCAATGCTCTGAGAAATTAACGGTAAGTAAGAGAGAATAATCAAAGTTTTAGCGACACAATCAAAGCTATGATTAACAGTTCAAGTCATTTTGTTTCGGAATCGACTTTGTCTTTTATTCCTTGTGGTTTTGGTTTCCTTTTTGCCGTTTCTGGTTATGATTGTAAACTTAACCTGTGTGATCAAAACTTGTTGGTGTTTGACGAATTAATTGGCACATCAATATCGATGAGATAAGCAGGCTACTCTGCCTTGTACTTCACTAGAACTATGAACGCAGAGATACAGTAAGCATCTTTTCCAATGTTAAAACAATTTAGCGTGGAGTATAAGCATCAAATCAAGCTAGCAACTGCTTACTGTCGTAACCAAAAAAAAAACACTCATATTACTGTACTCGATGTACTGCACAAAGCAAGCGTTTTTCGATACTAAGCTATAGTTTAATTTACTGTGCAAATCTTTTGTTACGTCGTAAAATGCACTCAATGATAATAGCAGAAATACATAGAAAAGCAATCGATCCCAGAACAGCGATTAAAACTGTGTCGTTGACAACATCTGGTGGCAAAGGTGGTGGAGTTGTTGTCGGAGAAGAATTTTTATCCGTGTGATTTATTGATCAAAAGAAATCTTTGATTAGATTGATTTTAAATTATTCCTGAAGTGAAATAGTTAGAACTAATTTAAGAGTTCACAGAGACATCACATTTTACGATAATATTTCATTTAACAATTCTTTAATGCTCTCTTTGTATTTACATTATAGTGGATAATTGTTTCTATCTCGAGTGACGCAGGTGAGACGGAGAACCCGTGGCAAACGCAATCCCGTGTTTCAAAGTTAACCCTACTTTACACAGGAAGGAAGGCATTTTTGCCTCCCTCTCGTTTTTCTGTATTAAATTCCTTCTACAAAAAGATTTTTACTTCAAATTAACTTGACTTTAAGTTAAATTTTATCATAAATAACTTCTGAAATTTTGAAGTTGCTAAGGTAACGGGGAGTTTCCCAAATTTGTGGTTTTCCGAAGTCACTTTTCGAATCTGAGCTTTTTTTTGCCAAATTTTAACTAAAATGACGTCATGAGACGGTTTTTGTGACGTAACTAGTTTGACTTAGGCATTTTATGGTTCAGTATTCAAAAAAAACTATTAAAAAAACTAAAAAATCTTTAAAAGTTTGAACCGATTGTGACGTCATCGAAAAATGATGTCATTTTTGAAAACATGGCTATGACGTTGCAGTAATGATGCCATCAACTCAAAACCAATTTTTCAAAAAAATTTTGGTGAACACCAACCCTCATACCAAACTTGGTGTTCCAATGTTTTTTGATTTAGGAGTTAGATAGGAGGCCTGTTCCCCCCCTTCCGTGAAAAATGCGTTGGTAGACCCAGTGAAAGGATGACCTCAGAGTTGGACTATTCTTCTCATTTGAAGAGCAATAACCACTAAAACTCAAATTGGAGTTTCTATACAGAAAATGCTTACCGCTTTCGGCTATTACTATTGTTGGCTACAAACACTGGCGTAACCAGGAGGGAGATAAATACCCCCCTTACTCAAATCACTAAGAAAATCTGAATCAACTATGCACACTTTTAAACGTGCTTTGAACTTGACCA
Source organism: Trididemnum nubilum (assembly GCA_963965965.1). Taxonomy (NCBI): domain Eukaryota; kingdom Metazoa; phylum Chordata; class Ascidiacea; order Aplousobranchia; family Didemnidae; genus Trididemnum; species Trididemnum nubilum. Next base: position 21,733,019 of record OZ014487.1, read on the forward strand.
AGGAATAAGAGGAAACGGAAAGGGCTAAGTGATTTAATTCGGTTAAAGGCAAGCCAAATCTTAATTTCAGTTCATTCAGATGGCTTTACAAGCGTTTGAGTTGCATCCAAATGGCGTTAAAATGCCCATATTTTTTTCCGATAAAATACAAAAATTGCCCAGCAGCTGGGAGAGAAGTCCCTGACCCCGGTATGTTAACTTATAGACAACTTTTAGTGTTTAAATTCAAGCCCCTTTTCCTCAAGCAAAATCAAGGTTACGCACCTTGGTAGACGTCAAATGTATGACCGCTAAATGCTGCAGCAAGATTGTACGGTATTTTGTTCAAGACTCAGTTTAGCCTGACGAAGAGCACTTGTGCAATCGTTATGCTGAATATATAGGCCTGTTTTCACAAATAACAAAGCTAACTTTTTCATTAATTTATTTATTCGTTCAAAAATTTTTTTGTGTTAAAGGACTAAATTAACTTCCGTTAAAATGCCCATTAACTTAAAGACAATGCTTCATTCACTTAAGTTAAGTTTCGTTAACATAAGATTTTCATCGTTAATTTGTTGCAGCATTCATTTATCCTACCAGTACAAACCAGTTTGCACTGGTAATACTTGTTACGTAGTAGTACAAGTTTTATAGAAGAAAAAACGAAGAAAGGAGTGGCAGGATAAAAAAAGCAAGCCCTGGATCAAATAAGTAGGCACGATAAGAAATGCTGCAAATATATTTTTAATGATGCAAGTATAAAATGGGTTAGATCTTAAATGAGTGGAACTGCGGTAGGCGTAGGCATCGCTTAACATTTATATTGACTTTGTTGCGTTTTGTTTAAATAAGAGATGATTAAAATTCGGTTGGTTTTTTGGTGGTGAATATTAATGAACATCTTTAATGCAAGATAAGCGATAGCCTTTTTGGAAAAGAGTTCCAAACAATTAACGAGTACCAGTACTTAAATTGTAGGGGGGACGCGTCCCCCCATCGAGAGTTAGCGTCCCCCACCAAGATTTATCGTCCCCCCATCAAGGTTTCGACGTTCCCCCTAACGAGATTTCAGCGCTCTCTCCACTGAGAGTATGTGTCTGGATAATAAGACGAAAAAGTGGCTTTCAGCACGAATAAATCCCAAATTCTGGCCGAATATACTGTAGTACCAAATTTCGGTGAAGACCTTTTTTGGTCGTTTTTGGTCTTCACTCGATTTAGGGGACAAATCCCTTCAATTTTCGGTGAAGACCTTTTTTTTTGGTCTTCAATGGACGGGGACAGCATCTGAACTTGAAGCGTAATTTCCACTAAATGTCATCCGCATTTCGAATGCTCTTGGTCAAGGCTGCGAGAGCCTTCCCCCATGCAAAATTTTACAGTTAGGTACTGACGAGTACATTTATTGCTTTTATGTGGCAAATAATAAGCTACAGCTTCCTAAGTCTATCAATTATTGCTGTTCTCAACTTCCAACGATTTTCTGATCGCAGCTCCGTTGGCAGAGGTGGGCACTCGGTACTTTTAAAGTATCGACGATATCGGTAGTGATACTTTGTTAAAAAAGTAACGACGGTACCGATAACAGTACAATTTAAAAAAAGTAACGGCGATAACGGTACTCGGTACCGATTTTCGGTACTTTGCATATGAAAAATTTTTCATGATTTTAAATTGATTTTAAGCAACTGCGTAGCAAACATGCTTTGAAATTATTACTATATATTTAGGCAAATTACTTCAGATGTTGCAAATTGAGTATTGGTTGCACAAAACGCGCGATGAATAATTCTTAAATTGATTTTTCAGCAAATTTATTTCAGTTTATCAGACTGATGTAGTTTAAGCGCAACTTTTAGGGTAATTTACGGCTGCTGTACTCATACTTGAGGTATGAGTACAGCAGCCGCTAACTGGATTGAGCCAAACCAAACAACAGTAAAAACGGTATTCACCTGCTTCTCTGTTTGATACTCGGCAATAAGAGATAGCGTGGAGTTTCTACCTTGAATCATGAGTGGTAGACGGGTGGCAGCAGGTGGTGATGTGCTTGAGGCTTGGCGTTTCAAAAATCAGGCAGCAGAATGATGGTCTTTGCTAATCAGACAAAATTGCTCACACTATTTATTAAAGTTGCCTTTTAAAAACACTAACTTGTTGAAATGCTCGTCTGATAATCCCGCTCTTTTGGGCCTGAGAACGTCTTTTCCTGTCGAGAAAAGACGTTCCACAGCTGCGCTAGACGGCAAGGCACTTTTGTACTTCACAAACAGCAGCTTCGGCTTCTCATGGGTCGCAAAGGTGGCCAGTATGTTTTTAGAAGGCGCTTCATCTAGGAATGATTCTGCAATTTTCGTAGCACTACCTTTGCGATGGCGCTTGTCCACGAAAAAAGAGCCAAAAAAATCGTCTTTCCCTTCTTCGTCTAGCTCATTTTCACTACTGCTGGTTGTTTTATCAGCTTCCAACTCTTTTTCTAGCAAATTGATTTTATTCTTAATTTTTCATTGCTTTCGTGCAAAAATTGCTTCGACATCGTCATCATCGCTGTATTCAAGCCAACGAAGCCAAGAGAGGCAAAAATGCGGGTGCAATACAGCTGCCAGTTTGAAATCAATGGATTGGAAAACATCCGAAAATCGATTTTTAGCTGATGCAAACAACACTGAAATCAGTGGGATACACACAGCCACCTCATTATTTTCTTTCAGTTCGTGCAGCTTCTTAATGATCATTGCCAAAGTTGGAAGAAGAATTCCTGTACAATCTTTTTCTTCACATTGAAGATCCAATGCTAAGCAAATTGGTCGCATTACCATATGATATTCTTTGAGGAATAAAATGTCTCCTAAAGACATTAAAAATAATGTAGGGCATACATAAAGCCGAAAGAAAATATAACAATTGGGCTACTTTAAAGATTTTTTAGTTTTTTTAATAGTTTTTTTTTGAATACTGAACCATAAAATGCCTAAGTCAAACTAGTTACGTCACAAAACCGTCTCATGACGTCATTTTAGTTAAAATTTGGCAAAAAAAAGCTCAGATTTGAAAAGTGACTTCGGAAAACCACAAATTTGGGAAACTCCCCGTTACCTTAGCAACTTCAAAATTTCAGAAGTTATTTATGATAAAATTTAACTTAAAGTCAAGTTAATTTGAAGTAAAAATCTTTTTGTAGAAGGAATTTATTACAAATTTATTATTTAAGAAATTTAATACCGGTACTGAAAATGCAGCTATTCAGCATTAAGTATTGATTTAACAGTCAGAAGGAAATTGAATGAATAAGAGGCGTGTGCATAATTATCTTGCGGTAGATCGCATTCACAGTTTGGAAAGAAAATTATTTTGTACTATTCACAACAAGATGAAGAACAATTTTCAGTTACAGCATACATTACTGCGTTTAAGATAGCAGCGTTACCATAACAATTGCATTTTCATTTAAAACTACAATGATACCATAACGTCAATACAATTAAACGTAGCGACAAAAAACTAAGTAACCGCACTTACTGCTGTTGAAAACCTTTGTTTTCAAAAGTGAACATACTCGATTAAGAGCGACCAACTAATGCTGATTGAAGATACTGATTAACCTTTCTACAGCGTCATACACTGAATTCCAGCGAGTTACAGTTGGTATTACTAGCAAAATACCAATGCTTTCTTTGATAATATCTGAAGCTTTGGTGCTTCTAAAAAGAAACCACAGAAAGTAAATGATACGTATAGCTTATATTTATGTAATAATTATGAAATAAATACACCATCAACGTTTATAAAACAAAATGTAAAGTTTAAACTTGTACGAGTATCATCACAGATTAAAAAATAAAATTTATGTACAAAATTTATTTATTATTGAACTCAAAAACGCCTAATTTTTTTTTTTTTAATTGACAAGTATAGCCTTAATGCCAACGTGACAGGAACACAAAAACACACCTAACTTCCAATGCAAACACCAAAACAAGAAAATGCAAGTTTATTACAAACACTGCAAATTTTCCAATGTCGCTTTTTGATGAATTACCTGGAGTGCTTATTCCAAAGAGCTTGAGCTTTTGCAAATGCTGATCGATATAGGACTTTGTAAGTGGCACAATTCTCTAGAGCATTGTCTGCGTCTGCAGTTGCAACGAAATTTAAAGTAAAAAAGCGCAGCACACCTCATGTGACTAGGTAAAATTATTCCTTCTGCTCCTTCGTCATCAGCATCTATACATAATACCGGCACTTAAGTTGTTTTTTTACAACATCACAACTAAACTTAAATTTTTGAGTCATACTTATAGTATTTCTTGTTAACTAAATCAAAACGAAAATAATGCCTTTAGCTATTACATATAGCTTTCAAATAAAAGTAAAAAAAGTTCTGCTCATTTACTTCTCTAAAATAATAGGCAAATTACGACATACAATGATCAGAGTTTAGGTTGAACAAAATAACTCCAATAAGTGTACATTCACTCAGTTAGAAAGGCTAATTACCTCTCAAAATGGCTGTTATCTCTTCCACTATCACCTCTTCCTCAGAAAAATCACCACCACTTGCTTGTGGGCTTTCGTCTTCAGAACCTAATCTTTCGTCTTCCACTTCTTCATCGCCTGTCACTCCATAAACACTAAAAAATATTTCAAGTTAGCATTGCGATAAAGACACACCATTTAAATTGAAAATTACATATAAATGTGAAAATTACATTTAAATTTTGAAAATTACATATAAATTTTGAAAATTACCTGAAAATTACATATAAATGTGAAAAAAACACTAAACTTGCTAGCACTAGTATCGCAAAATAATTTAATAGATTGTCTCACAACGGTTTTTATCGTAGACAAAGACAAAAGCAATAACTATTTGTCTCTGTACTGTTTTCAATATGTGATCAAAACCAAAAAGATTATTCGCATTTACAAAGTAGGTATCAACAAACAACTTACTTGAATGCTTTTACGAAATTAAATCCATTGCCTGTTGTTGTTTTGATGATCTTAGATTCAAAACCAAACTCAACATGAATTGCATCCATCTCTCTTGCTAACACATTGAAAGTACGAGAACCAATCATGCGCTTGCAACTCAAAACTTTTTGCTTACGTTCCAAAGATAGTTCGTCTATCCAATGTGCAGGGACACCAAGATACGATCTGCAACAAAAGTTGTTACGAGAAAAATGTAAAATTTCTGATTAATGAAGCACAAACAGATCTGCTTGAAAACATGAGTATTTTTGAAATAGGCCCACATGTTTTTATTTAAAACAAGTTTGCCTTAATTTCTCACAAAGTAGGCCTGGTACATGAACAAACTTTTCAGCTTCTATTAAGAGCATAGACAAAATAAACACTATATACAAATTTTAAAGATATAGGCAATAGGACAACCACCAGACCTGTTTCTGCAGGACCAGAGATCAGCTGTGGTTGCAATTGTTTTGACATTCGATAACGTACTACGAACTGCCACTTTTTGAGTCTTGTACCTGCAACAAAATATTCTGGTACCATCCAAAAGGATGTTGTTTAAATTAACACTTAGAAAACTAAGAAAGCATTGTTTATTATTTTTACTTTAGTCAGTTAGATCAAGCTAGCTGATGCCTTATTTTGCATTAAGTTTGCTCAGCCAACTGAAGTTACGTAGCAGAGTCTCTCTCGACTTTGATCTACAATGATTTAAGAATAAAATTGCCGGTTAAGTTAAAATGCAATGTAATGTAACTATTATACTATTAGTTATCAACAGACTAACCGATAAATTTATAATGAGAGTGGGAGCACAACAATTTAAAAACAAAATGCTCAACATGTGTGAAAACTGACTCAGTTTCAATTCGTCGAGTAAAAGTGCGCCTTGACATTGTCTTTTTTCCAGGCAAACAAGTTGCAACAAAATCTTGAATGGATGAAGATTCAATGATGCTGAATGGCAGTAGGTTTTCAATAAACACCATCATTATCTAAAAGATCGGTGCATAATCTTTTATACTAAACACTTTCAATGAAGTTACTTCTTGAATGAAACACGCGCACCACCCATAGTCTATGTGAATGGAGATTGCCATTTTTCTATGCAAGTTCATGTGGGAGGGGGAGGGGGCAAATAAAAACCTTGTCGGAGACGCAACGGAGTTCATGCGAATTTTGTCAGAGTTCCTTTTCATGATTGCTATTGCACCTGAGTTTGCGTTATTTTCTGATTTTTTTTTTTGCTTTACTTTATACATATCCTAACAGCTTGAACAATTAAAGTGCCCCCTTACTCCCAGCAGTTGCTATCAGTACACTCTACCTAGTAGGCCTATTGAAAATTTCAATAAAAATAAACTGAAAATTTAACTTTATAAAAGTATCATGAAAAAAGGTAGCCAGCTTAGCAATACCACTACTAGTACTTTATAACAGTTTAGACAGCAAGCTTTAATGAACAAAAAGAACTTACTTTTATTTCATACATATCTTGAGTAACTAGGCTTCGATGAGGAATACTAGCACGTTTAAAAAAGGTGTTGGGGCGCTTATTAGAATTGCCTTCACCAGTATCAGCAGCTTCTATATTATCACTTGAAAATTTTCTCTTTTTTTGTTTCTTTGCTGAATCAATGCAATCTTGTAATTTTTTCAAACGGTGGGGGTAGACACTACTAACATCCTTTTTTAAATTGTTCGTCGATGTTACACTTGTCGATAGCTTTTTAAATTTTGGTCTGAACAGAAAACATTGGAAGCAAATACTCTTTATTATTATTATTATTAATGGGCAGCGGTGCAAGTGAATCTGCTACCATTAGGTAAAGTCCACCTACACATTGCCTAGGCCTCATTTGGGCCCATTGCAATTATAGCTGCTAAGTTGCTGTATTTTGTTTGGTTACTGGTCGATCTCAGAAAGCCTTCCAGCTTCCTTTAAGTACGTGGCCAGTTTGTTAATGTTACATTTCGTTACCACATTGTGAACAGTGGTTTTGGTAGTTCCAAAATATTTAACACGAATATCTTGGTAAACTTTACAATTGCCTACATGATGATTTGGTGTTTCATCCTCTAGGCTACATTTTGGACAGAGGGAAGACTCAGCACGGCCTGTAGTTTTCTTGTGCCGCTGTAAATTGCAATGCCCAGTCAAAACTTGCACTACTCTATTCAATTGAGGCCTCTTAAGGTTAAGGAGACGTATTGTTAGTCGTGAAGACGTCCAATCTACAGTCTCCTTCATCCTCAAGCAGTCTTTCCGTTTATTCCACATAGATTTCCATCTAGCTGTGGACCAGTCCGTAACCGTGCTAACACAACTGGCATACGGAACTGTAATAAAAGGTTCAGGACCATACATTATTGATTTAGATCCTGATTTGGCTACATAGTCTGCCACTTCGTTACCATGTACCCCTGCATGTCCAGGAATCCAGGCAATACTAACGTGGTTTTGTTTGCCTAACTGATTTAGGCTTCTGATGCAGTTGAGCACTGTAATTGATGTTACAGTGCTCTTTATGAGTGCTTTGATAGCCGCCTGACTATCAACCAGCACAACAATATTTTGATTGTGCATTTGTTCCAAATGCAGGTTCTTTGCCACTTCTGAAATAGCTAAGACTTCTGCCTGGAACACGGTGCTGTGTATTCCAAGGTGGAAAAATGCTTGTTTTGGGGAGTTGTTTGGGTATTCGGCGTAAAAACCCGCCCCCACTCTCCCATCTAGCTTCGAGCCATCAGTGTAAACCCTGATAGTGTTGTGATTTAGAATGCTTTCAGATCTGATAGCATTCTGTTTATCCATGATTTGACATTCGAAGTTTCTCTCGAATACCTTTGTTTTCTTTATTCGGTCAGCTGGCATTTGCAGCAGAGGTAAAAATCTTCTAGCCTCATTGCAAATATCAACATGACTTTTCGTTTTCCCAAAGGAGCCAACGGGCTTGGCATGCCAGTGTCCACTCACAGAGATTCTGTATGACCCTCGCACTGCTTCGGCCAACAAGAATTCCTCGATGGGAGTAATGTTGAGCAGTATTTCCAGAGCACCAGTAGAGGTGCCAGGAAAAGCTGATGAAATCATTAAGCAAGCAAGTCTCTGTACCTTTGTGAGTTTCCTCACTAGGTACTGTTTGTTGAGACCGCCAGCCCAGGACACACAAGCGTACGACATGATTGGACGTATCACAGCTGTGTATATCCATTTCATAATAGATGGTTTTATTCCCCAGGTTTTACCCACAATTTGTCTACATTGCATTAATGCCGTAGTTGCTTTGCGGGTAATTCGGGTTATATGTGGTTTCCAAGTTAGCTTGCTATCCAGAGTAACACCTAATAGCTTTGCTTCCTTGGAAAGTTCGAGCTTTGAACCGTTCATTGTCAAGGAACCCAAATCTGGATTCCGTTTGTGAGTGAACAGTACAATTTCGGTTTTCTTGCTGCTGAACTGTAGCTCTTGTTCCGAAGCCCAGTTTGCAGCAATATTTATTGCTTTCTGGGCCATACCTCTGATCCAAAGCATATCAGCACCAGTGACCAATATTGCTAGATCATCGGCATAGGCTTGAACATAAAAGCCCCTGCTACGTAACTCTAGCAATAGGTTGTTTAAAACACAGTTCCACAGAAAAGGCGAAAGGATACCACCTTGTGGGTTCCCCTTCATGACTTCCGTTTTAACTTTGTCTCCATATAGTTCTACTTGGACTGTGCGATGTCTTAGCAAATTCTCTATCCATGAGGTGAGAATCTCGGACATGCCCAGCCCTCGCAGAGCCGTGGCAAAGCCACGGAAGGTGACATTGTCGAAGGCGCCAATATCCAGGAAAATACCCAAAGCCGGCTTTTTTCTAACAAGGCATTGCTCTACACGGCGCACAAATTCATGCAAAGCAGTTTCCGTAGAAACACCTGCACGAAATCCATACTGCGATGCAGAAAGCTTTGCCTGCACGTTTTTGTCATCATTAATATGATACAGAATTAGTCTTTCCAGCCATTTCAGTTGGAAAGAAGTTAAGGTGATCATACGAAAAGATTTAGCTTCGAAATAGCTTTCCTTTCCGGGTTTGGGGAGAAATATACCTGTGCCTTCTTTCCATGCCATTGGCACATAACTGTGTCTCAGGCATGCTTGGAAAATGACGTGGTAATATTCTTTTAGTTGGTTCCAACCTTCCTGTAACAGAACAGGATAGAGCCCGTCTGGCCCTGGGGCTTTGAATGGTTGGAATTCGTTGATAGCTGCTTCCATACGCTCGAGTGAGCATATGCTTGCAATCATTTCAGTTTCTTCAGGTCTCACGAATGGGTTATCCACTAAATCAGACCTGGTTGTATGATTTTCTGTCTGCTGGCTACCCGGTGACAAGATATCTAGCAGATAGTTCATTGTTTCTAGAGGAGACTTTGTGAATTCTCCGTCGTGTTTAATTACGTTGCTAACACGCACCGTTTCATTGTTTCGAATAATCTTAACCAGCCGAGCTGTTGCTGTTAGACTACTCGTACTCTCCACAAAGCTACGCCACGAATCGCGTTTCGCTCTTCTGACTGCTTTTTTAAAATTAGATGGGGCAAGCTTTTGAGCCACCCAATCATTTTCCTGTTTTGTTTTAATGGCTTTTTTCCAAGCTCGGCGAGCTTCTTTTCGAAGACTTGCTAGCTCAGAGTTTCACCAAATGTTATCTTTCTTACGAAGTGACTTACGCATCGGGCAAGCAGCTTCATATGATTTAGTTATCACTGAATGAACCTTGTTTACCAGCACGTCAATGTCTTCTATTGATGAAGGCACTGGTACTGGTGGTAATATTCGTTCATTTAATTTTTGTTCTAGTTCGTTTACATACTTATTCCAGCACGTACGACGGACATTTCGGAACATTTTGGCTTGTTTTTGGATTCTGCTTTTGACCTGGAACCTATTATACATGTGATCCGAGAATGATGGCACGTTGCTAACATGCCAACCAACTACTCGGTCCCACGCGCACCGGTTCACCAAGGTTAAGTCCAGAACCTCTTCACGTATTTTGTTTCTGTAAGTTGGTCTATTACCTACATTACAGAAATTTAGGTCTGCACTAACACAAAACGCCAGCAGATCCTCTCCTCGAGGGTTTATATCTGAGGATCCCCAAATAGTGTGATGTGCATTTGCGTCGGTTCCTACTATAGTAGGAATTAGTTCATTTTCAGTGAATATTAACAGATCCCTCAACAAAGTGGGTGGAGCTGGTTGTTCGGCTGCCATGTATGCCGATACGAAAACAAAACTATCTCCCTTTCGGCACACATTGTTAACTCTAACCGCCACAATATCCTCGTCCGAGAACATTGGAATTAGAGAACAGCTGAGATCAGGAGTAACGTAAATGCACGCCCGAGGGCGATTACCCTTTTCAATACCTTGAAAGAGGTTCCATCCCCGTAGCTTACTCCTGATTTTGGTGGCATACGTCCATGGTTCTTGAGCTAGCACTAACCCGGAACGTACATTTTTCATTACTTCACACATGTTGTAGCTTGCTGCTTTACATCTGTGTAGGTTAATTTGCCAACACTCTAAATTATGAGAGCATAACTTATGTGCCGTAATGGCTTTATTTGATTTATCGAGTTGTCCGTTGTAATCCTGAGCCATTCTTATCTATTTGATAGATGTACTCAAGCAGAGCGCTTTATTATTAGAACAGCTGATATGCTACTTCATTACTGCAGAGAAAAGCTCTGACCTCTATGCACTAGAGGTCGCCGGCTTCTCTGTATCTGCCGAAGTGCCAGGCTCAGCTGTATCCATTACTGCCTCGCGAGTTTCATCGTCCTTTGGCGATCGTGATGACGTCTCCGGGTTCTGAAACTGCTTGGCACTTTTCTTCTTCTGGAACTGCACCAGACGATAACCAGCATATGGGTTGAAGTGCAGTTCCTTCAGCGTGGTTAGCGAAGGTTCCCGGACGGATACTACATGTAGCACCCCTCCGTTTCCCTTCGCTTCATGCTTTGCTTCCAGATCCCTACGACAGATTTTCGCATTACATCGGGAAACCAGCGTAAGGGTATCTGAAATGCTTAAGCCTTCATCCTCTGGCAGCCAGATTCCGAAAGTTTTCGCTGGAGGCAAGTCTTTTGGGCCTTTTGCATCGTAACCTTGATGAGCTACCAAGGACGGTACAATGGCCTCTACAACATGTTTTGCCCACTCCAAGGTCTTCTCATCCTTGCATATCATCAGCACTTTACCTTCAAAGATAAAAGTGCGTTCGATACGGACAAGAAAACCCGGATCGGCACGAAGAATCATTTTGGTGATGGCGCTTTGAACTTCACGAAGATCCATGTTGTCCATATCACCGTCTCCTTCAGACTCTTTTCGTGTAATTGTTAGTTTTTGATTGCTGGCCTTCACCGCCCCAGCATAGCTAGTTGGAGTGCTCGTTCCAGCAGTCATTTCTTTAGCTTTGCCTCCTTGCTTACCCTGAGCGACATCATGCCGCCCACGCTTCTGTGGGAGGTTTGTTGAAGAGGAAAAAGAGTCCGAAGATTCCCTGCCTCGTTTAGTTTGACCGGAGGAGTGAGCAGACGAATCGAGGTCATGGTCAGCAAGTGTCATGCCAGCCAGACCCACCATCATTCGCTTCTTTTCTCTTCTTTTTCGTTTTTTTTCATAATTTTTTCCCCGTTTCACCTTAGACCTGTACGCAACATCCGAGGAGTTACTTGGATTCTGAGGCTCCACAGGGGGAGTTGAGGAGGTGTTCGGTTTCACAACCGACCAAACCCCTTTTGCTGTACCCTCTGTTGCTGTTGAGTCCAATTCCTTTAGCAAAGGAACCTTCTCAACTTGAGGGCTCATGTTTGATGTTTTTTCGGCATCTGGGCTAGAAGGCGCAGATGACCGAGTTTTATCTTTGTTGGCATTGTCACTCAAGAACTCATTGATTCTTGGTTGTGACAGTGCCACTTCTTCTGAATTTAGGGATGTAATCCGTGTTACTTTCTTCTTTCGATTCACCGACATATTCATAGGGTTGGTTTTCTTTGAACTGGGAAAAGTCCCAAAGACCAGATTATTCAGACAGACAGAAGGCTACGGACTGCCATTTCTACCGATAACGACACACCAACACTGCAAATGACAGACTTATCTCTGGAGCACTGGCCTCGGCGGAGCCCCCCCAATACAGCTGCAGACCCCTACCCAGGTGCCATCTGGAACTACAGGTGCACGGGGATTTTCACAAGCTGATGGACACGAAGTCCTATGTTGGCTAGACTAGGACCAGCATCCTTTCTATCCTGTGGCCGCGACACGGCAACGCGTTTTATCCGCTGTACCCTATACTCGCATTGACATTCCGCCACAATATTGGCCTATCACTACCAGTTTCCATATTAGCCCCCAACCTCCTGTTGGCCTTTGAATCAGGGGTCGGAAAATTAGAAGGCAGGACGTCACAGTGTCAGGCCTTCGCTTGCGCTATTGCCTGGTTGCTAATTCCTGCACTTCTTAGCCTCGCCCATCTTCGTCAGCCGGTTGCCATTGCCTCAGTTAGCCAGTGTTTCCACTGTTTCCACCCGACACCACGTGGAGGTTTGAGGTTGGACTTTGTCGGGCAAGCAAATACTCTTTCTATTTGCTTTTTTGTCAAGATACAGGAAAAGTTTTGCAATTTGTGGCCAAGGGTTTTTAGTACTCAGACTTGAAGCAGTTCTGATATTATTGGTACTGAGCAGAGGTGGAGTCCTCGAGGACACATTTTGAAGTCCTTGGCCTTGGCCTCGAGGCCTCAAGTCCTCAAAAATTGGCCTGTCCTCGGCTCGAGGACAGCACTGTTTTTTGAATTGTTAAAATTTTGTGGAGCGCTTGAAAAATTTTTCGGAAAACGTTTTTTTGTAGAGATCGCCTGAAAAATTTTTGTGAAGACCTTTTTTTTTTTGTTTTTGGAGATTGCCTGAAAAATTTTTGTGAAGACCTTTTTTTTTTGGAGAGCACTTGTGCTAGTGTCCTTGGTCCTTGGCCTTGGCCTCGAGCATTCCTGTCCTTGGCCTCGAGAGTGTCTGTCCTCGGAAAGGCTGTCCTTGGCCTTGGCCTCGGATTTTTTTTGTGTCCTTGGCCTCGAGCCTTGTGTCCTCGACTACACCTCTGGTACTGAGAGTATCTTGAGATGTCAGCTGCGTGTTGGATGATGTTCCCTCTTCCTCGGAATCACTGCATTCATCTCAAGATGTAAATTGTATAGTGCTAGTAGCATTCAGATTAGCAGCATGTGTTTCATCATTGTTGTCAATTTTGATTATTATTGGTTTATTTACACAATCAGAAAAATCTTCACTTGAGCTTGCAGGCCTAGTTCTACTTGTATTGGGCAGCATAGAAATAAATTATTCCATACGCCTACCCAAACAGCTATCTGGCTATGTCAATTGAGATTATATTCACAAAAGCAATATTGGCTATTCCACTGCTAAACACAGAATTATTGTATCCGACAAAATATAAAAATATAACTTAGTAGTAAGTAAAGCCAGCCCTGAGCCAAGCACCAACTGAATAGGAAAGTGCTGAGTGGCACCACAAATCCTGAGCATCACAGATCTCAGCAAGGTCCATTTGTGATTTCAATAATTTCTGTTGACCATAAACGGTACCGGTATTCCGAACACCCAGGGCCTAGCTCATAGGCGTAGCCAGGATTTTTGATTGGGGGGGGCCCAAACCACAAATCACACACAATGACGTCATCAGAAATTTTCGAAAAAGTAACTTTTTGTGGGGCAAAGATATCGTAGAATGGAAGATCTGAAGCCGTAGCCTGATGGCACTTTGCCAGGTTTTTGGTAAAGGGAGAGGGCGAAAACTAATTGTTGAAAAGTGTAAAAGTCTAACTTGGAAGACGTGTTGATTAAGCTAGTGTACTCAAACGTATCACAGACGGGGGTCTGGGGGCAGAGCCCCCAGCCGCCGATGGCTATGGGGGTCTGGGGGCAAAGCCCCCAGCCGCTGGGCGATTTTTGTAAGTTTTTGGAAAAAAAAGCTATTTAAATCCCATTGGATCACATTTTGCACGAGTTCAGAGCCATTTCAAAGAATTAGATTTTTAACATTTCAAAGCCAATCGAAAAAATTTAGTTGTTCAATCCTCTTTTTGCAATTAAATCCCAAAACACGTTTAGAATCTTGCATTATGGTGTAAAATTTTAATTGTAAGTGATTTGGTCTATAGGGGGAAGTAACGAACATTGCCTCCTGCAATACTTTAGCAGTAAATAATTGTTTATAATAACGTTAAACGAGGGCCTGGGGTGGCAACTTTTAGGTCAAAACTCTTAGATTTCTCACAGATTTTGCATATAAATTGTTAAAAATTTGCATTAAGGGGCCCCTGGCCAGAGAACCTTGGTCGTCAGTCAGGGGCCCTTGGGCTCCCTGGTTGCCAGTTGGAGGCCCCGTAGCCGCTTGCTTGTCGGTTAGGAGCCCAGGTCCCTTGGTTGTTAATTAGGGGCCCTGGGGCTCCCTGGTCGTGAGTTAGGAGACCCGGGGCCCCCTGGTCGTCAGTTAGGGACTCCAGAACCCCTTGGTTGTTGGTCAGGGGCCCTGGGGCCCCCTGGTCGTCAATTAGGAGGGCCCCGGGGCCCCTCGTTGTCAGTTAGGGGGCTCCTGGCCCCCTGGTTGTTGGTTAGGGGCCCCCTGGTTGTTAGTTAAGGCCCTGGGGCTCTCTGGTTGTGAGTTAGGGGCCCCGGGGCCCCCTGCTCGTCAGTTTGGCACTCCGGGGCCCCCTGGTTGTGGGATAGGAGCCCTGGGGCCCCCTGGTTGTCGGTTAAGGGGCCCCCTGGTTGTTGGTTAGGGTCCCTTGGTTGTTAGTTAGGGGCCCTGGGGCATCTGGTTGTCAGTTATGGGCCCCTTTGTTTTCAGTTAGAGGTCCCGGACCCCCTGGTTGTCGGTTAAGGATTCCAGGGCCCCCTAGTTGTTAGTAAGGGCCCCCTGGTTGTTAGTTGGGGGCCCCGGGACTCACTTGTTGTCATTAATATTATTGTTAATTACTGTTATGTGCGTAAGTACTGAAAAAAAAACTGCAACTAAACATCGCCAGGCTATGTTGTCATAACTTTTTGTCGTTAGTGGTATTTTGATTGGGGAGGCCCGGGCCCCCTGCCCCCCCCCCCCCCTGGCTACGCCTATGGCCTAGCTGTAACCCTTTTATTTTATTCAATTACCGTAAGTAATTGCTGTGGAATAATCAAATCAATTGGCCTATGCTGAGGTACCAGTAGGCCTACTCTGCGCTTGCATTTAACTTGATCTAGCTTGCTTACTGTACCAATACAAAGTTTCTTGGGCTCGACTAACTAGCTTACCACTACTATACTACCAGTTTATCGGTGGCTTTGCTTCAGCCATTCCAGTCATGGTCATGCCATTGTCAGGATTTTAAAAACGAGGGAGGGGGGCAGGAACTGCAGAAAATTTGAGAAGAAGAAAGAACAGAGTAAGAAATTGTTCCACCCAAAATCAGTCCGAATTTCTGCCAAAAATTAGGTGAAGAGCAAAAAAAAGATCTTCTCTCAAATTTAGTCCGATTTTCTGCCCAAAATCAGGTGAAGAGCAAAAAAAGGTCTTCACTCAAATTTAGTCCGATTATTCGCTCGAAGTTGAGTGCAGACCTAAATCACACATCTAAAAAATCAAACCTTCTGCCCAACTTACAAAGGGGGAGGCCATGCCGCAATTTTGCACGCTATTCCATGCTAATTATACTATCCTGGTAACCCAAAGGCGGGGGGCCATGGCCCAATGCCCCCCCTAAAACGCCCCTGGCCACGGCGGTCACGGCACAGTATACAGTTGTAGGTTCACTTCATTGTTAAAAATGTCCATCACGAGCGGTCGTCCCAACTACCTACGTGATTCATATTAGACTTTGATTCAAAGATTGTCCATCCAAACGAGTCACAAAGGCTTTGCCGCCACATGCCGTTTGCATACTGTGGTCACGGTTTAGTTGTCATAATGGATGTTGCCACTTGCCTTTACAAGAAATTTTAGCTTTTCCGCTCAAAGTATGTTCAAAAAAAAGTTAGCGAAATATCGTGTAAAATAGTCAAAACAGAATCAACGGCACTAAAAACGGTACTTTTTCAAAAAGTATCGTCGTTACCGATAGCGGTACTAAAAAAGTACCGCGGTACTGCCCACCTCTGTTAGTTGGTGCATATGAACCAATTTTTATTTTATGAAATTAGATTAGACTCTAAAATGTAACTTCCAAAATACTAAAATCCCACCATAGAAATCAATTTTTTCTTACAATCAGTCTAATGAACTAAACAGTTCCATTACGTGTTCTAGAAGAGAGTAAATAATAGAAATGCCAATTAGAATCAAAATGTTAGCGAATTAACAGGCTTCTTTAACTTTTGTTAATTAAAGCTGAAAATAATGAAGCAACTGTAACGGAGGTATGAAGTTTGCTAACGGACTATGGTTAACGAAGTTAACGTTCTGCATTTACTTGCCCATCCATAACTGTTTCTATTTATGTCTTCCTACATGTCCACTAGTAACTGCTGGTTTCCTAAACCACACGCTCATTGTTAACTAACTAGCTGTTGGAAAAGTCCTACTCTTGGAGTACACTTATAGAGGAGTTACAGTCAGTCGATGAAGAAGTCCTAGTCAGTAAAATATCTCTTTCGATGAAGAAAAATGTCCACCATTTTATGAAGTATTATTGTAAAACCTTTTTAGCTGTCAAGATTTTAAAATAAATAAATCAACTGAGGATTTACAACTCAACAAACTTAATAAGAACGGAGAGGTGAGAGTGACTGGGAAGTGAGCTCGCGCTCTTCAAGTCTCCAGCCACCCGCATATATGTCGAAGCAGGCGGCCTGCAGCCGTAATCGAACTCGGGTCGCAGTATTGCTTACGCAATAATCAGCGCTCAGTTCCGCTCGGCCATGCTGCTGACAATGCAATGCTGCTGACAATGCTGCTAAAATTTAGCATTGACAATGCTGACAATGCTGCTAAAATTTAGCTTACTTAATTATTCTTTTTATCTGAGACAGTGGTGGATGCTAAAATGGCTGGAATTATATTATTGTACAGTAAAAAAACTTAAGGTCTTTGCGTGGGTATGCGTGAACGAATCTCGTTCTAAACTTAATCCATCCAGATACAATGTTAAAGTAAGAGCAGAACTGGATTAAGGATAGAGTGGCACTGGCTGATCGCAATTAGTAGGTCCACGAGAAAGCTACAGCAAAAACGTACATGCCCTTTTTTCAGTGCCTGATTTTGTCTGTACTTCCGACCTAATTCAGAGAACAAAAGTTTTTTTGTCTTTACATATATACTACCGACTTGATTTTCCTGAAAAATGCTAAAACCGTCAAAATATCTTTTTTTTGCGAATTGCCCTTATTTTTGCCGAACTAGGTGAATTGGACCCATAGCTCTCTTTATTTAATTCTATTTGTACGGGGGGGGGGCAAACTTGCCCCTCTTAGTTATTTTAGTTATTTTATTATAGGTCCTAACTAAAGACAAAGTTTTGCTTTGATGCACCCTGACTTTGAATCAAATTTACTAACGCACATTTTCAGAAAGTTTGGGGTCAGCTAAACAACCGGAAGTGACGTCATTTTTGCGTTTGTCAGAGGCACCTAAGGAGTTTCATACAGTTTTGAGCACAATGCATGCTTATTAGTGAACTTATTCTATTCACTGTACTGCGTATTCATTATCTATGCAAATCTTTAGCTGGAATAAAATATTTTATTTACTGATAAATGAACTGCATCATCGGTAGGTCATTGATGACATCATATTTCAAACCTATTGCTTTTTTTGTTGTTTCTCGAAATAAACTGCGTTTGCGTAAAAAAAAATATTCATTTTCATCAGTTGTTGAATGATATAATAAAAATAATACCGCAGCTTTCTAAAATTTTGTGAATTATAGTATATCTCAGTTACAAAAAATTACAAATAATAATTAACATAACGTATTAAAAATGACGTCATCATGCACGTGACGTCATCATGCATATGACGTCATCATCTGCAGAGAATTTATCAGAGATGTTTTTGAAATAACAAGACTCCAAGCTGAAAATAATATTTTGCAACTTTAAGACAAATTTTCATGCTGTAATAAGGATTTACCGGTATTGATGACGTCATCGTCGTTTTCGTGACGTCACACCCGCAAAATAATTATTTTAAAAAATTTAACAGAAAATAGCTTCAACAAGCAAAAAATTGTATCACTTACCAGACAGTTTTTAGATACGGGGGCAAATTTGCCCACCCCCGGTACAATTAAGGTGTAAAAATGGCTTTGTAGATATAGGGTTAATACATGCTTTAGTAAAAGTAGTATATGCTCACCTTTTAAATAAATGCTAAATGATTGAAATAATATTGTTAAACGAACGAATAACGATTAAGTTGATATTGATTCATATACTAACACCAGGTGAAAATTTCTTCTTCCTTGCAAAGAGCAAATTGGTTTAATTCTTCTGCTACCAGCTTGCGATTAATGAAAATGGATCTTCTTCAAGATAAACTTGCAATGTCTCTTTTGGCAAGCATTGTTCATTTTTTGCAATTCCATATTAAGACTGTACAGTGTACTGTGGCGCACCTAACATGAATCGTGATTCCCGATTGAAGTCGTTCACGATATCAACTTATGGTTATGTTTTTCGAATCAGTGTTCAGTAGAAGCTAAACTTGAAAGCCATCTCAGAGCAGCGCAATAAATCAATGCAAAACTGCTTTTTACAAAAAAATAAATTTGTTGACACTTATACCCCAATTCAGCAATATTTATCTGCTTTAACAGTAATTAATTATTCCTAAACAACCTTACTTCAATCAGTGTCCGTCACAAAAATTATTGTGAATGCCTATGTTATGATCGACTTTTTGCCCGCCTTAACTTGTTGTTACTGATTAAATAGTTTACCGCTCTTTTGGTTTGGAACATTCAAGCTAAGTGTTTCCAGTATGTTCTACGATCTTTCATAGTCTGATTCTTAGGGAGATACTGCTTGAAATCGGTTTTATTGAAGAAATGAGAACTACTTGAGATAATAAAGAGGTATTTTGCGTCGTCCGCTATAGTCAATCAAGGAACCTCAAATAAGAAACACAAATA
Organism: Trididemnum nubilum; assembly: GCA_963965965.1. Classification (NCBI taxonomy): domain Eukaryota; kingdom Metazoa; phylum Chordata; class Ascidiacea; order Aplousobranchia; family Didemnidae; genus Trididemnum; species Trididemnum nubilum. The sequence goes on from OZ014487.1 coordinate 21,752,164, forward strand.
TACCAACCACAAATAAGAAATATATACAAATAAGAACCGCAAATAAGAAATATACAAAAAAACACTATTGAATCCAGCTTTAATTATTCAGTCGAAAGACCATAAGGGCTCATCGGCTGCGAATTCGAGTTGATTAACCGCAAATCGTGACGCGTTCATTTAACATCGGATGACGCTGCAGGTGCCCGAAACCTTTTTCCACATTTCCCCTTATTTTCAAAAATGCGTTTTAATCCGTTTCACTCCGTGCCATTGGTGACCCTGCATTTTTGCAATTTTATGACATCACAAAAGGCGTAGATCAGTACTGGTAGCCATGGTCTACAGGTTCTAGTAACAGTAGCCAAATTTTCAGATCTGGTTATAGGCTACTCACTGCTACCGATTGATAATCGAGTATGTTAATCTGCGAGAATTTTTGCAAAAATTATGCCTAATGTGATGTCATAAAATTGCAAAATGCAGGGTTGCCAATGGTAAGGAGTTAAAGGGATTAAATAGTATTTTTGTAAATAAAAAAAATTGTGGAAAATGGTTTGTGTCACCTCTTCATTACCCTAAGTAGTTCTCATTTCTTCAATAAAACCGATTTCAAGCAGCATGTCTTTAATTTGCTGTTTACAATTACGAGTTACTTTCTCCAAATTCGAAGTTTGTGATGTCATAATCATGTGACAATTTGTTTTAGGCTCGTATATTTTTTTGAATTGTAACGTAATAACGATGATTATGGAAAATTGGAATTTCCTACTCCTTCTTTCGAATAATTTTAGTGTTCTGGACAATGGTTTCAAAATAGTTATGAGGATAGGAAGTTTTATGTTTAGCCGAGATTGTGCATCAATGATTTGCTTGTGTACATAGGCGTAGCCAGGACTTTTGATTGGGGGGGGGGCCCAAACCACAAATCACATGCAATGACGTCATCCTAAACTTCGAAAAAGGAGCTTTTTTGTGGATGGCAAAGAGTAAAGAAATGTGTGTAATTCAAACGTATCATAGACGGGGGTCTGGGGGCGATGCCCCCAGCAGCTGGGCAATTTTTCGTAATTTTTTGGAAAAAAGCTATTTTAATGCCATTGTATCACATTTCGCACGTATTCAGAGCCATTTGAAAGTTTTAAAATTTTAACATTTGAAAGCCAATTGAAAAAATTAAGTTGTTCAGTCCTCCTTTTGCTTGCAATTTAAGTCTAAAACACGTTTAAAACCTTTGCAATTTGGGGTAAAATTTGTAAGTGCTTTGGTCCAGGTAGGGGAAAGTAAATCGCATTGCCTCCTGCAATATTTTAGCAGTAAACAACAATCCAGTCGAATTTTTTCCTTAGAGATTATTGTTTTGTCATGAAAACAACCAGTTATAGAAGTAAATATACGGCCAGGGGGCCCAGGTCTTCTCAATCCAAAAATTTGTTCAATGAGCATTTCCCTTACTGCAGCTAATTTTTTTCAAAAGTATTTTGCTGCATAAAAACTGGCTAGGTGGAGGTGAATTGTTATTATAAAATGTACAATAGATAGTTACGCTACAAACCATGCTATAGCCCGGGCCGGATTTACATTGAGTTGAGCCCTGGCACTTTGGGATTTTTGCAATATTTGCCTGCCAAATGTTGGTGAGGACCAAAAAAAGTCTTATCTGAGTGCGGGTCTTCTGGCACTGGGCCATATGTTAAATCCGTCCCTGGTTAATGGTTACAGGTATTGCATTACTTTTATAAAAAGGTTAGATGAGGGTCTCAGTTAGCAACTTTTAGGATAAAAACCATTAGTTTTACTCGGGTTATACGTTTAAATTGGTTGGCAGGCATTAAATTGAAGGGGCCAGAGCCCATGGAACAATATTATTGTTGGGGGCCCATTCAAATTGGGTGCGATTTAAATATCATTATAGGGGGCCCATTTAAATTGTTTGGCAAAAATTAAATTGAAGGGGGCCCGGGCCCCATGGATCGATATTATTGTTGGTAGCTCATTTAAACAATATTGTAGGGAGGATTTTTTAATTGGTTGGCAAAAATTAAATTGAGGGGGCTTAGGCCCCCGGGATCAATATTATTGTTGGGGGCCCATTTAAGTTGACGTCCATTTAGATGATATTGTAGGCATAGGCATAGCCTGGATTTTTGATTGGGGGGGTCCAAACCACAAATTACATGCAATGACGTCATCATAAACTTTCGAAAGAGAAAGTTTTTGAGGGATGAAGAAATTACAGATTGGAAGATCAGAAATCATGGCCTAGTTTGGCACCGTAGGCATAGCCAGAATTTTTGATTGGGGGGGCAAACCACAAATCACATGCAGTGACGTCATCAGCAATTTTCAAAAAGGAACTTTTTGTGGGGCAAAGATATCGTAGAATGGAAGATCTGAAGCCGTAGCCGATTGGCACTGAACCAGGTTTTTGGTAAAGGGAGAGGGCGAAAACTTGTAGTTAGAAAGTGCAAAAGTCTACTCAGCAGACGTGTTGAGTAAGCTAGTGTACTCCAACGTATTATAGACGGGGATTTGGGGGCAGAGCCCCCAGCCGCCGGTAGCTATGTGGGTCTGGGGGCAAAGCCCCCAGCCGCTGGGCGACTTTTGTAAGTTTTTGGGAAAAAAAGCTATTTTAATCCCATTGAATCACATTTCGCACTCGTTTCCGGCCATTTGAAAAAACAAGATTTTTAACGTTTGAAAGCCAATCAAAAAAATCTAATTGTTCAATCTTCCTTTTACTTGCAATTAAAGTCCAAAACACGTTTAAAATCTTGCATTATGGTGTAAAATTTTAATTGTAAATGATTTGGTCCACTTAGGGGGAAGTAAGTCAAATTGTCTTCTGCAATATTTTACCAGTAAATAATAATCCACACGAAGATTTTTTTTAGAGATGTTTGTTTTGTCGTGCACTTAACCAGTTATGGGCGTACATGTACGGCCAGGGGGCCAATGCCCCCTCAATGAATTTCAATAATTTGTTCAATGAGCATTTTTCCTAGCTATTTTTTTAAAAGTATTTTATGCGTAAAAACTGGCGAGGTGGAGGTGAATCGTTAATGAAGAATGGTACAATAGATGGTTACGCTTACTAAACATGCTATTCCCGCGCCGGGTTTACATTGCGCGGGGTCCCTGGCACTTTGCGGATTTTTGCAACATCTTCCTGCCAAATATAAGTGAAGACCAATAAAAGTCCTACTACCTGAGCGCGTGGCCCTGGCACTGTGCCATTTGGCAAATACGGCGCTGGTTATTGCATTACGTTCATAAAAAGTTTAGATTAGGGCCTGAGGTAGCAACTTTTAGAACAAAAACCCTTGATTTCACCCTTGTTATACGTTTAAATTGGTTGGAAAAAATTGAATTAAAGGGATGCGCTGGGCCCCCTGATTGTCAATATTATTTATTGTTAATTGCTGTTGTACGTGTGTACTGTTTTATGCAAAGATGCTAAAAGAAACTGAAAATGAAGAAACAAGGCTTTTTTTGTCAAATTTTTATCATTGGTGGCATTTCGATTGAGGGGGCCCGGGCCACCCCCTGGCTATGCGTATAATTTTGAGACAAGATCGCGCCCCTAAGTTCTTTCATAAAAAAAAAATTAAAGCAAAATTAAAATACCTTTTTTCCAAAACGTGGAAACCCCAAGAATTGCATGACATTATTATGACGTGGACACCTGGTCGTCATAATTATTACTAACTTTTGTACGCGTAAATCCTAAATTAAAGAAACTGCCGGACAAGGACAACATACTGGCTAAGCTCTGATTTTATTTATCACTTGTTGTATTTCAATTGGGGGGTTCGCATTACCGCCTGTGTTATATCATTAAGTTCATAATAACGTTAAACGAGGGCCTGGAATTGCAACTTTTAGGACAAAACTTTTAGATTTCTCACAGGTTTTGCATATAAATTGTTAAAACCCCTGGCCCGAGACTCTTGGTCATCAGTCAGGATCCCTGAGGCCCCCTGGTTGTCAGTTAGGGATCCCGGGGCCCATGGTTGTTGGTTTGGGTCTTCGAAGCCCCCTGGTTGTTAGTTAGGAGCCCCTCAGCCCCCTGGTTATCGGTTAGGTTCCCCGAGGCCCCGTGTTCCTTAGTTAGAGGCCCTGGGGCCCCCTGGTCGTCAGTTAGGGGACCCCTGGTTGTTAATTGGAAGCCTCGGGGATCCCTAGTCGTCACTTAGGGGCCCCCTGGTTGTTGTTAGGGATCCTGGGGGCCCATGGTCATCAGCTAGGGGCTCCGAGTCACCTGTTTATTAGTTAAGGGTCTCGGGGCCCTCTGGTTGTTGATTAGGGACCCCATGGACGTTAGTTAAGAGCCCCGGGGCTCCAAGGTAGTTATTTAGGGACCCCGGGTTGTCAATTAGGAGCCCTGGGGCCCCCAAGTTGTCAGTTAGGAGCCCCGGAGCCACTGGTTGTCAGTTAGGGGCCCCCTAATTGCCGGTTGGGGGACCTGGGGCCCCCTGGTCGTCAGTTAGGGGCCCTGAGACCCCCTGGTTGTCGGTTAGGGGCCCTGGTTGTCGGTTATGGGCTCCGAGACCACTGGTTGTCAGTTAGGGGCCCCGGGGCCCCCTGATTGTTATTTAAGGGCCCCGAGACCCCTGGTTATCAGTTAAGGGCTCTGGATTTCCTGGTTGTCAGTTAGGGGCCCTAGGGACCCTGGTTGTTATTTAAGGACCCCGGGGCCCCCTGGTTGTTAGTTAGGGGTCCTCTTGTTGTTATTTAGGGGCCCCGGTGCCCCCTGGTTGTTATTTAGGGGCCATAGAGCTCCTTTGTTGTCATTAATATTATTGTTAATTACTGTTATGTGCGTAATTACTGAAAAAAAAACTGCAACTAAACATCGCGAAGCTATGGTGACATAATTTTTTATGATTGGTGAAATTTTAATTGGGAGGCGGGCCCCCTGGGCTGTCCCGCTGGCTACACCTATGCTTGTGTAGCCGTAGGTAGGACGGAAATCGATTGCAAGAGATTTTAGAGTTTTAGTGGAGCGATTTTTGTTCGAAAAGATTTTGTCGTCTTTGGTGTAGTAAATAGATAGTTCTTCTATTTAAGATTGCTATTGCTGCTTTTTGCAATTCAAGAAGCTAACGGAACCATCAACCATGGTTGTAAATGGACCTACTAGTTCAGACCCGAACCCGGCCCGAACCCGATAATTAATTTGAAGCCCAAATCAGCAAAAAAACAACAACAAAAGTTAAGTTAAATCTAAAAAATTTAGCAATGTTGCCAGTTATTTTGATTATATTTTTGTGCACCTAAGACAAAAAGTACGTTCAGACCCAAATTAAGCCCGAAAATTTTGTCTACTTTAGGCCCGACCCCGACCCGAAAAGCTCGGTCCGACTTACAACTCTGCCATCAACTGCCATTTTTGATTCGTCAATTTTCATTTTATTCGTTCTCTGGTTTAGTCGACGTGGACAATTTTTTTACATTAAAGGTTGTGCTTTAGCCTAATATCAATTTTGCAACTGTCTTGAATCTAATTCAAACCTCAAATCAACTTGTTATAAACCTTATATTTGTCTGCTCCTAAAACCAGGCTTGTCCATGGGAATGAGATTCCCATGGGAAATCCATGGGAAATGTTCCATGGAATGGGATGGGATTGGACAGCAAGCATTGCATTTCCTGTGGGACCTATGGGGCAGTAGCCATGTGACAGCTTTTTGATAACGTCATACCTAAATAGATGGGCAAGCATTGGTAAGGGATACCAAACCCTAAAATTTATAGTAATCTGGCCATTTTGGGCGATCGAGCTCAAGGTTACTTCCAACAATGCAACCCAACAAATGAAAGAGAAGGAGTAAAGCAGAAAATTTCAGTTTTAAATGAATTTGCTTTTAAATGAGGTTAGTCTAGCATCTCTCTTTGTACGTGTAGCTCTATCTAGTACACATTATACTTAAATTTTCATAAATTTATTAACGTTCATTGAATTGTATTTTGATGGGAATCCCATGGGATGGAATGGAATGGGACAGGCATGAAGTGCTTTGGAATGAGATGGGACAGAAAAATATGCCCCCTGGACAAGCCTGAGTATTAGTCTTTTACGCTGGTTAGGATTCAGCTAATGTTAAGTTATGTAATAATAATAAATATATAACTGGTCTGTTATAATTCTGGAGTATATTGAAAGTAAGGCGTCTTGGCCTCTGTCCTTTAGCCAATATGATAGCCGGATCTGCCGTCCAAAATGCAGAGTAATAAAAATACCACGTTTTAGCACTTCTGAGACTATTTGAAGAGTTGGTTGGTGGTGCAGAACTTGAGAATTGCCTTAATTAAAATGTTCATATCTTCAAAGCTTTTCGTCTGACACTTGTCAAGAAGAATCGTCAGAATGGAGAGCGCAGAAGAATGAGCGGCTATTTATTAGAAAAAGCCGAGCTGTGATTGGTTGGAAAAGGACCAATGAAAAAGCGTAATTAGTGTACAATCTTTAAGCTGTTTAAGACATCATTTTGTCGGCAGAAGGCGGGTTTAAAAACCCCGCCCTAACCCCGCCCTCTGCCTACAAAAAGATTTCGTATACAGCTTAAGGATTGCACACTAATGACGCTTTCTGATTAGTCGTTTTCCAGCCAATCACGGCTTGGCTTTTTCCTATAAATAGCCGCTCATTTTTCTGCGCTCTCCATTCTGACGATTCTTCTTGACAAGTGTCAGACGAAAAGCTTTGAAGATATGAACATTTTAATCAAGGCGCTTCTGAGACTGTATTTTGCACTGGAATGTACCCAAAAATGATTTAAAGCATATTTTGAAACGTTCATTTTGGAAGGGGGGCTAATTAATCAAAAATAAAACTCACAAATCAAAAAAAAACTTGAAAAATAGCCAAAAATTGAAGTACGTTTTAGCAAAAGTTGACACGTCGCATTTCGCCGTTTTAGATTGTCACGTTTAAAGTTTTAAACTTCCATTTGGCTCCATTGTCAAGTGCAACATAATAAGCTATTTATTACCAAAAAATAATTGAAAGTAAACAAAAGTTTTTACTCAAGTAAAACATTTTTAGTAAATAACTTGAAAAGTACGAAAAACTCAATTTTTGAAAAATGTTACTTACCAACTTCTGCCAAAACATGCTTCAATTGGTATTCAAATTTGACGGCTTATTGAAAAATGCTTAGCATGGTATTATCAAAATTGTATAAGCTCAGAATAGGAGGAGGGGGCTTTTCAGCGGTAGTTAGTTACCAATCACTTCTCTCAACCTTCCTTCCATTATCCCCTATAATTATATCTTTCCCTATAAAATATGAACGAAATAGATTACTCTTTGAGAGTTTTTATTGAACTACCGCGTATATAGGATTTAATGATTTACCAGCTTGTAAACAAGCGAACTAAAATTTTAGCAATAGCAATTTTCCACATAGCCCATTTATGCAACTAATGTGTATAATCATGTTTTTGGACTGCTAATTTTCATGCTACACTTTAATAGCATTAATTTTTATCAAAATAAGCCCAAAATTAGGTTGTTTTTGCCAAAAAAGAATTATTGAGCGCTGTGGGCTGCGCCTCCAGACCCCCATACCAGCCCCCTCTCCATTGCAGATTTCCGACAACGGATATGCATTTTGCTGGTCAGCAAACAGTGCAATACTTAGTTCACCCTTTTCCTGTCTGGCTTCGGGTATCAAAACAACAGCAATAAAGTATATTTAACAGTGTTTTTGGTATATTCTTTTTTCGAAATTAAAATCTAGCATTTTTTATTTGGATCTATGATATTCTAGTATATATTTTTACCTTTTTTTTCGACCTAGCATTTTTGTGGTTTATGATAGAATAAATTCTCCCAACTTGAAAATTAAATTCGTAAAAAAATGACCTTAACTATAGTGGCGGCCGTTAGTGCATTCATAGGATGTTTTGCGGCCGGCAGTAGTGAAAAGTTTGTGCACTCCAGGTCTACTAGTTATATGAAACTAACAGTGCAAAATTAAACTAACGACGCTAAGCAACGCAAAGCGACGCAAAGCAACCAAAATTGGAGGTCATCGACAACTTGTGAAAGATTTTAACCGGTGGCAAACTTCGCAAGCCATTCCTTAACTTCACTTGGACGAAATTGTTTCTACAGGCTGGCCTATCTTGAGCAAGTGACGTAAGCAACCACTCGCGAAGGTTGTCAACCTTCGGTTCCCGTCCAGTGCAAATGCAACTTTAGCGTGTATTTTTAGCTTAAATTATTGAATTGTGACACTTCCAAAAACTCTTGAAATTTTTTCAAAAAAATTAACCTAAAAAATTTATTATTGAAAGTGGATTTTTGTTCAAAATAAGGAAATAATGTGAAGGTGAAACCAAGTGACAGATTCATTTGTGTGTAGTCCAATGAATAAGCTTACAACACGGAAATTTTTTAAACTTTGGCTACTATAGGAGCAAAAACTGTATGACTGTGTTTTTTCGGGCGCAGAAGACAATCACGATTTTAAAATGCAGCCACAAAACTACTGCAACAATGCAATATTTCTTGCTACTGTATTGTTAAGAGGGATATTGGTAGAGCAATCACTACTTACTAACCAAAAATTATGAGCGTTTAAGTAATATTTTCGTGCTTACCGTAGTTTGAAAAGCAAAGCTTAAGTAAAATCACAGTTATAATCATTGGGTCGTGTACCTGTTGTTTTCGCAATAAAAAAATTAATATTTCAAATAATTTTGCAATATTCCAGTGTATACTGTGCACTAAATTAAAATTTATACTTTCATTACTTAATTGTAAAATTGCATTCTGGTCTGAAAACAATAAATAGATGCACTTTAATCTTATGCCCCGTATAAAACAACAATGCTTTTTCTCTTACAGTTTCGTTTTAACTTTATGCTCAACCGTGATTGGCTGATTAGCAAATTTCGGTTTAATACACGTACCATATAACGATGCAGGAAGTTATTCATTAATCTCACGCAATTGAAAAGAAACAGTAGTAACATAACTTAGAAGTATCGTTAGTTTGTTAAATGTAAAACCGATGCAGTGTCGCTCAAATGGAAGCAAAAAAAATTGCCTAAATTTGGTTAGTGGTTAAGTTAATTATATCTTTTATTTGCTTGAGCGAGTAGACACAGCGCAGAGTAATGTTTGTGGTTAAAGGACTAAAGTCGTTTAACTTTAATCTGCAGTTTAACCATAATTTAACAAAACGTTTGGTGGCAAATTCATTTTATTCTATAATTTGATTGTGCAAAAATAGCAAGACAAGAAATTCGCAGATTATCTTTTTCCTTTGTTGGTGTATTTGATCCTAGGTGTTTAGGGGTAAGATTGGTTAATGTGGATCACCTAAAGCATCTTCCTAGTCAAAATTTTTTATGGAACCCATTTGGGTTCATCCAGGTATTGCTCCTCTTTGATGAGCTGAACTGTAACAACTTTGTTAGTTTTTATAAAATTGTAATCAAATCTCATTCTAACAGGCTCACCAGGGGGGTCATAACATGCTCTTCGTTATTTATCGAATGTTTGCTATTCAAAAAATAGCGAAAAATGGTATTACATGCTCCAAAAATAACAAATGACCGGTAGCAACCTTTTAAAAATTGTTACAAAAAATCCCATTACTATCCACTGTTCGCTATTCGTAATTTCGCATCATTTGCTCTTCGTTATTCGTTATTTGGTATTATTAGCTATTTGTTATTCGTTGTTTGGCATTACATGCTTAAATTATGCAAATAAGGAATATTCGAAAGCTACGTCATTTTTTAGAAAATAGTTTGAATTCTATAAACCATTCGTTTACTTTATTTTTGTCAGTCTTGACACAATATTTTATTGTCGATCACTATAAAAAGTTGCGAAAAGGCAAATACCGGTACGTTTTTGTGGTTTTGTATGTTTATATTGTCTTAGGCATGAAATTGATAAATCTTTTTGGAAAGAAGGTTGTTGCCAATGGTATATCAAAAATTAAACGAAATAAAAATTGCTGATAACAACAAACTTTGAATTGAGCAAGTTTTTCTCTCTTGATAGCACAAAGCTTTATCTGAAACGTATTTGCGACATAATAGTTTAAGTAGTCTACTATAACTATACTTCACAATAATAGTACATAAATCGCATAGACAGTAATTCGTTGCTAACTAAATAACTACATCACTGTACTTCTTTTATGGTAGGTCCTATATCTTTCAGAAAAAGTATCAAAAACACTAATTAACTGTAATCACAAAATTACGGCTTTAAAAAATTACTATATCTACAGTTATTTTAATCATCTTTGTTTTTTTGTTTTTTTTAAAGAAGCGTAAATAGGCTCCTTGCATGGGCACTGCATAAAGAATAACTTGCAATACAAAAAAACGCATGATTTGAGTTCAATTCGAATTCTGTCGTTTTGTTGTGGACTTGGATGAAACGCTTTGCGATCATTATTCTCTGCTCGGTGGTTTTTGAACAATTAACAAATAAAGCACGTTTTGGCTAAAGTTGATACGAGTGACGTTTTGCAAAAAAATGAGTTTTTCGTATTTTTCTGATTATTACTCAAAATATTTTGCCTGAGAAAAAAAATGTTTTACTTTTCAATTATTTTTTGGCCATAAATAACTTAGTATGTTGCTCTTGACAACAAGGCCGAATGAGAGTTTAAAATTTTAAACGCGAATTTCTCGAAATTGCGAAATACGATTTCTGTAAAAGGATTACTATGTGAAAGATGTAACAGCGAACGAACCTTACAGTTATGACAGTAGTTATTATAATGGTCATAAAATAAGAATTTGTGCAATTTGTTTAAGATCAGGAATTACAGACATATTTGAATTAGTTGGAAGTTTAGCTCAGGGCTTTGACTGTAGTTAGTGTAGCATGACAACTATAATCAGCTGCAACAGCTCAGTTAGTGAGCGATCAATGATTGAAAACTGCTGACTCCAAGTTCGATTTTCGAACTGAAAATAAACCGTTGTATCCGTAAAAAAACTTTTAAAGCTTATTTCCCATTAGGGTCTAGCAGTAACCATTGTAGTCGCCTAGCCAGACGAAAGACTTGTAAACTGAACGCAAAAACTTTGATCTGCGTTAGTGTGGTCAGAAAGATGCAAGGTGCTTGGTTAAAAAAACACAATATATCTAGAAAATTCGGAATGACTTTGTTATAGATTTTTTTAGTCCAAGTCCAAAGCAATAGGCCGCAGTTCGCTAACTTCAATACTGTATTTAGAATAATATTATTTACTGTATTTCACCATGGGCTATATAGCTGCATGGATACGTTGTCCAGGTGGAAAATCAGAAAAACTCAAGCGGGCTCAATAATTTATCTGTAATTGCTTTTTACGACTCCAATAGTAGTAAAACTTTTCCACGCCTGGCTCTATAGCGCAAGGATTACCATTTCCTAATGGAGATGCGCCTTGCTTTGAGCTTGTCTGGCTACGGCCCTATTTACCAATCATCTTTAAGATGCGTTTACACTGAACTTTCTCAAGTGGTCTCTTACGTCACTTGCCCAAAATAAGTCAATCACTCATAAGCAATCTTGTCTTAGAGAAGTTAAACGAAGACTAAAGGCAAAATCAATGGGGGTATTTAAAGTTATGCCAGTTGCATAAGACTATATTGGCGTTGACTACATCCTTTTCGGGCCAATCGCTCCAGAGATATTCTACCTCAACACGACGTCGGGCCTCTTATATTATAAATTTTAACAATTTTTGTTGGCAACCCTGACGTTGATAGCTTTTAGCGTCGTTAGCTACGCCGTTCCAGTTCTAACCTAAAGCAACGCCGCGATTAGGCTACTGCATTTAGTCGTTTCGCTGCGCACTAATCGGTCTAATATTGTCAGCAGAATAGATCTAAGCGAGAAAAAGAGTACACTGTATGGTAGCCTAGATAACAAACATCTAAGAACAAGCGAAAGTAGTAGAGTTATCAGTAGTAGTATAAGGCTAGTAGAGTTATTAGAGTAGTAGGCCATGGTTTGCAACTTAGATGGAAAAGTTTATTCTAGGGTCAAAAAATAATGTCAGCAAATACAATAGGCCTACTCAAGTTACAGCATGTACTGGTAGAGTGGTAGTCTTATCATAAGGTATGAGTTTGCACATTGCAGCCTAGTAATAAAAATCTTATTGCTATGCTAGACTATGATTTGGACTGAAATATATCTGACAGCTTGATTTTTACTGAGATAGCTAGGCCACCAAACAGTGTACTTATTTTGCCAGCTAGGACATGTTCTGTTGTTCTGCTTAAAACATCAAACTGATTAGTGCGCAGCGAACGATTTAATACAGTAGCCTAATAGCGGCGTTGCTTTAAATTAAAATTGGGAAAACGTCGCTAACTACGCCAAGGCTATCAACGTCAGGGGTTGCCAATAAAAGTAATGATTTATAGCATTAAAAGGCCCTATCTCGTGTTTGAAATAGAATATCGCTGAAAGGGTTGGGTCAATAGGGATTAAGTCAACGCCAATCTAGTCTAGTACAATTCGCCTAACTTTGAATAACCCCACCTCAGATTTTGCCTTTAGTCCACGTTTACGTTATTGAAGATAGCTCAGTGGTAGAAAATTGGACTCAAAATCGCAACAGCAAAGGTTCAGTTCTTTATTGTTGCAAATTCTGCTAGTGAACACAAATACCTGTGTTGATAAAATTGTCTTAAGTTCTTATTGAATTTATGTTTAAGTTTTCAGCAAAACGGCTACAAAGTTAAACATTTTAGAAAACTTTTACTTCGATGTTTGCGATCTCAAACGAAAGATACTAACTTGTTTCGACAGAGTCTTATTTCATCCTCATAACATTACATTCAAAAACATAAGCAATACAATGAAAGCAATTTAATGCAATATGCACTGAGATATCGCGACACGTTTCGGCCTTGCTCAAGGGCCTCATCAGGCGACAATAACACAATACATACATCACTTAAACAAAACCTACACACTTGCGATTGATTTAAAATTCAGGTATAAAATTATAACAATATACGCATCTGTTCAGTCTATGTACAATTTCGTGACGACAAACACTTATAACTTTCCATTGAAAACTTCCGGGAGGGCTCTAGTGTAATTTGACAGTACATGGAAAAGTAAATGAGATCCCAAACATATTTCTTCTTCGAAATAAAGGGTTCAAGCGCACAGTACTGTGCTGTATGTACTGCATTGTTGTGGAAAAAGATTCTATGAGCCATGCATTATTATTCTAAGCTTGCAAATTCTTCGACTGATAATAATTAGTTATTAAACGACAAAATTTAATTATGATTTTAAATCATTGTAAAACAAGAACAATTTTTTCCATAATAAATCTTTTTTTTAATGACGTAAAGCGCCCTTGAGGTTGTAAACGGATAAACTTTTTCATTAACTGTAACTTTACCTTTCAAAATTTTTCAAAAGTAAGCAAATCGAAGTACACTCTTTTTCTTTAGAACCGGTAAATAGTGAGTTGAGACTGGCTGTTTTTAATTTTTTGCCGATTTTCAGCCTCATTTGTTCTTCATTTTTTAAAAATTATGAAAGTATCGATGTTAATTTATCGATCCTGTTTGTACTTTGTAACACTATATAATTCCTATTGCTCTGTCTGCTTAAGTGAAGCCTTTTTTTTCCCTGTTTTTGCAGCATCGTAAAATTGCAAAAGAGAAAAAGCAAGCTTTTTCCAAGCTCAACAAGCTTTTTCTACGTTAATTCTTTTAACGTAGCTGAAAAAAATTAACGTAGGTGAACAAGCAAGCTTTTTTGAAGCTGAACATCTGCCAAAAACTTTTTCTCAATTGCTTGTTCAGAGCAGCAGCGCGTTATAGTCTTGGAATAGCTGCAATATTGTTTGCAAACACAGAAAAATCACTAAAATTTTATCGTTTTGAATCAGCACAAAATATAGTTTATTTGATTAATTTGGATTTTTTTTTCGTTTGTGTTTGTTTCTTATGCTGCCGAGGCTGGCGTTGTTTTTAATTGTTCTTAAATTTGGACAAAAATTAGCCTGGTGTTCATAAAAAATTGTTTTTATAAAAAAAGTGTATTGGTATTTTTGTCAACTATTAGTGCTACTCAATTATTTCTAAATCAGTCGAATCAGAAAATGGTTCTCAATGCAATTTGCAATTCGTTTAATAGGAAACATGGCGACAATTTTAATTAATTTTGAGCAAAAAATCCCTTTTGCTAGAAGTTTTCAACATTTCGTCACTAAATTTCTGAGTCAAAAAAGATTTCTGGCACGCTTAATGAGTGGCTCAAAATCTTCGCTATGTTGGCGGGGAAAATGTGACGTTTTGTTACTCGAGTTATATCTCGCAATCCATGAGTATATTGTTCGGTAGCGCTTGTTAAAAAATTTTCATTAATGCGAAGAGGAAATTTCTGTCATGTGGGCCCAAATGCGTATACTGTAATAATTTTCTACCAGAATTTCTCAATCGCAAGTGTGTAGATTTAGTTCAAGCGATGTGTATAGCCAATTGTGTAATTGTCGGCTGATGAAACCCTTAAGCAAGGTCGAAACACGTAGCGATAGCTCATCAGCGCGTATTGTATTAAATTGTTTTCATTGTATTACTTACGTTTTTGAATGTAACGCCGTGAAGATGACGTAAGATTTTGTCGAAACACGTTAGTATCTCTAGTTTGAGATCTCAAGCATCGAAGTAAACCTTTCTAAATTTTTTTTTGAAATTGCCAAAACTTTGATGTCACTGTGCTACATCTAAACATTGACAAATTTTAACGAAACTTGACCTAAAGGGTTTTTGTGCGAAGCCTCCTAAGGAAAAAGCCACTTGTACTTTATTAATTGAAAACTAGGTTTTTAAGTTGCAAATCAACCTGTAAATCAAACTTGGCAGTAAACATCCAAAAATATAGCAAACGGAGATTAAGCTCGTAATCACCGCAAGTTTCGCGGCAAGCAAGACGCTCCGCGCGCATCACGTCTCATCAACCCGAGCACTTGTAAGAGACCACGAGTTCGAAACTCAGCACAAGAATTGTACGTAAAAAGAAAATTAAGCGCAGGATAGCCACAAGTTTATTGGTTATATGCGAAACTAAAGGTGCCTTTGCACTGGATGCTAAGCAACGCGAAGTGACGTAAAGCAACCAAAATTGGACAACATTGACAACCTGCGAAAGGTTTCTACTGGTTGCAAATTTCGCGAACTACACTTTGAGGAAATTGTTTTGTTAATGGTTGGCCTATTTTAAGCAAATGACGTAAGCAACCATTCGCGAAGGTTGCCAACCTTGGGTTAGCGTCCAGTGTAAGCACCTTTAATTTATTTATTAACTTAAATTAAGAAATCGTGACACTTCCAAAAACCTTGGAATTTTTCCAAAAAAATTAACGTAGAAATTTTTTTTTCTGAAACTGGATTTTGCTCCAAATAAGGAAATGATGTGAAAGTGAAACCAAGAAACAGGTCCACTTGTCTGTAGTCCAATTAAAACAGCAGCACGGAAATTTTTTAAGCTTTGGCTACTAGAGGAGCAAACACTGTATGAATGTGTTTTTTCGTGCGCAGAAGGCAATCACGATTTTAAAATGTAGCCACATAGGTACTGCAACAATGCAACATTTCTTTGTACTGTTATTGTTAAGAAAGACAACAATCACTAATACAATATCTCAAAATTAAGTAGATTTAGGTGAAATTTACGAGCTTACAAAAGTTTGAAAAGCAAACTCTAAGTAAAATCACAATTATAATCAATTGGGTCGTGTTCCTATTGTTTCGTCAATAAAATTATAATGTTTCATATAATTTTGCTGTACGTTAAAATGTATACTTTCATTACTTGATTGTAAAAATACGTTCTGCACTGAAAGCAATAAATAGATACACTTTAATCTTATGCCGATATAAAAACCACAACGCTTTTTCCCTCTACTCTTGGTTTAATTTTAAGTTCAACCTTGCTGGTCTGCTTCGCAAATTTCTGTTTAATACGTAACAATTGAATTCTAATTAAACAGTGAGGATTTTATTTGAATAAGCAGCTAGGATGCCTTTTAGGTAGATGAAATATATTTTTTGCGCTTTTAGATCTAGTGCGCCAAACTGATACAGTTTTTAACTTAGAATTTATTTTAATACGTAATTAGTCACGAAACAGGAAGTAGTTCATTAAATTAAGATCTTCAATAGAAACAGTTAGGAAAATTACTTAGACATTATCGTTAGTTTGTTATACGTATAACCAGTACAGTGTCGCCCAAATAAAAGCAAGAAGATTGCTTAAAGCTGGTTAGTGGTTAGGTCAATTGTATAACCTATGTATATTTTTGAACGAGTGGACTAGGTGGAGTGAGTTGGTGGTAGTTCAAAGACTAAAGTCGATTAACTTTAATCCGCAGTTTAACCATAATTTAACAAAACTTTTAAGTGGCAATTTTTTCGATAAGTTGATGGTGTAAAAATAGCAAAGCAAATAATTCGCAAATTATCTTTAATCGTTGTTGGTGTATTGTTTAAGGGTAAGAAGAGGGTAAAATCTAAAGGGGTTAATGTGGATCAACTAAAGCGTCTTATTCGTCAAGATTTTTGTCGAGCCAATTTCGATCCACTTAGTTATTGTTTTCATTCGATGAGCTGAACTGTTACAAGTTTTTTTGTATTTTTTTCTGAAATAGTAATTAAATCTTATTCCAACAGGCTCAATAGTATCGTAGCCTTAAATAAACCTTTGAAACTGATAAGCAGGTTTCGATTCTCAGTCGGTTCCCATCAAAAAATATGAAATCTGTTACCGCTTGCATTAGAAGTTGGTGTTGATGATGAAATAAGATAAAAAAACTCTTTGAGTTGCCTAATGTTTTATTAGGTATTGCAAAGATAACGATTTTTCTTCTTGAAAGTAATTTTCTACTGCTGTCCATTACATACTGTTTTATATTCTTTTTGTCAAACAAAAAATTTATTGGTGATTGCAACATAATGTGCTATAGCATGAATCTGCCTGAAGGCATTATTAGAACCTACATCATGGTGATGTCATTTGGAACCTCAGCCATTAATTCTCTTGAATGTATGCATGGAACTACATCGCCTTTACTCAACGACGATATTTTTGAAGGCTTTTTGGGTGGTTTCGGTGGTGGATTCTTTCCAGCAGGCTTTGTTCAAAATGTATTTAGACTTCGTTCAGCTAGATGCTTCAACCCAGATGATGTTTGCTTTCGATGCGAAGCCAGTTTAGGACCAATATCACGTAAGAACAGGGTCATTATGTTTCTACGAGAAGAGGGCGGGGGAGTGTCGCTAATTTGTGAGCATGAACTAAAAACTATGCTTCATATTAATAAATCATAATCAGAAACTATGGAAAAGCCAACTGAGTTCTCTTATAAAC
Organism: Trididemnum nubilum; assembly: GCA_963965965.1. NCBI lineage: Eukaryota > Metazoa > Chordata > Ascidiacea > Aplousobranchia > Didemnidae > Trididemnum > Trididemnum nubilum. The sequence goes on from OZ014487.1 coordinate 21,769,512, forward strand.
AATTTTGAGATGGTACAAAGTTTGAATATTAATTGATTGACCCATTATTATCCTCCACTTACGAAGAAGCGACGGTGGCGCTTTTATTTTGGACGAATCTTCACTCGCTTTGAAGTTGACTATTTTCCAAGTTTTCCGGTTGACGTGTGACTTCTTCCCACGTAAATTTGCTGTTTGGTCAAAGCCACCAAGCAGAGATAATCGTCGTAAAGCGCCTTATCCAAGGACGCAACAACGTGACCAGGTTGCGGGTTAAAGTCGATATGCTAAAAGTTAATATTCAAATTTTGATTTCTATCACCAAGATAATCAGGTTTTAAGTTGTAAATCAAACTTTGCAGTAAACATTCAAAAATAAAGCAAACGGATGTCGAGCTCGTAATCATCGCAAGTCCCGCGCCGCGCGCATCACATTTTACCAACCCCGAACGTTAGCAGAGATCACGAATTGAAAGCACAGCTTCGTAGCTAAAGTACAAATAGAATTGGGTTTTGGCTACTTAAAGTTTCTGTACTGTACTTCAAGCTCAGCTTGATTACAAGCAAAAAAATTAAATGCATAAACAGCATTTTTATCAACCTTTATAAGAAAAAAACTATTTAATATTCAAGGTGGTTTTAGGAGTAATGCAGGAAAATTGACTTATTAACGATCAGTGTTCGAATGGATAGAGCATTGGAGCTAAAACGGTAGACTCGGGTTTGATTCCCGGCTGGGTCAAATTAAAGCCATAATAACTGGTATTTACAGCTGCTCTGCTCGACGTTCAGTGATACAAAGGTCTTAAGGAACAGTGTGAAGCTTTTGCCGAATGTGGTAGACAGGTGGCAGCTTGAATTGAATACTTGAAGGTTCTTTGGGTGTCTACTGGTCAAGGCGACTTGGCTAATATGCATGTAATTACAATTACTGCGATTTTGGAAACTGATTTTAGATATTTTTAGTGAAAGAATTCCAACCTTATTTTTTAGCCGAACCTAATGTCGCAGCCAATTGTGTACCCCGTGATGCCTGCTCTGAATCCACCTGCGCAAGACTATTTAAGTAAGTTTTGTCCAATCTTTGAGTAATTGTTTGCATCTATCTCGCTTTGCGCTGAGAAATAGTGGGTAGTTTGTGTAGCTGTTTTTTCTTTAGATTACGTAAGTCAAGCAGATTGTTAGACTGGGCCAAAATTAGGTCAAAAAATAGTTTTTGTTGATTATTTCTCGAACTTTCCAGGAATATGAAAAAAAAATTTTTTCTTACAGTCGGATAGGCAATTAGTATAGCAAATAAGCCCAATTTTATAATAAAATTCCCATATCTTGAGATCTAGTCGTGCTACAATGTTGAAAAACTTATATCAAAATGAACCGCATGTATATCTTCCATAAAAGGAAGAGTTGCTCTATTTTGATCAGAAATAAAGTTATAAGCTAAACACTGTTTTTTGGGGCCATTTTAGCATAATTTTGCACATAATTTTTGACCAATATACTGCAATTAAACATTTTGAGCAAATTTTTTGATCATTACTGGACAATGATAGAACTTTTACGATTTTAAATGTTTTATCACTGTAGTATAGTTTCACTGCAAATATAGTTAACATACACTCCAACATCAAACCAGATTAAACTTGATTTGAGAACATAGTCATTCAGTTGAGCACACGGTAAGCGAAGTTTTCTAATAATTATCTGAATGTTTCCAGAAAAATTATAGACAGAAATAGTTTAATCCTGATTTTTTAAAATGACTCATAAACGATTTCAAGCGTCAAAATATTTTCTGAACAAGATAGCAGATCTAGTAACTGCAATAGTTTAAAGACGTCACGTTTTACAACCCTATACTTTGGTTAAGAAAGCCTTAATGCTGTCTCTAGTGGATAATCCTTTCAACTCTTGAGTGATGCAAGTGATGCGTAGCACCAACAATGCAAAGCAATATTAGCTCCGAAGTTGGCTTACTTCATTATCAGTCTAAACCAGACTAAAGCCTTTATATGTGCCCAACCGTTTGCTCCCGATAAAGTTATCTTAATCTGCACCCCTGGTTATGTCTTTACGTTGCATGCACCATCTACGATAAAATTGTTGTGCTATTTCTTGCATTCGAATACTTGAAAATAATTTGACTAAACACTTTTTTTGTTCAACAAAGACAAGTTTTTTTACTGAAATTCTTTTGAAAGTGAATATGTCAAGAGAGTTGGATTCAAAATGATCTGTGTTGAAAGGATGGCATCGAAAAAAGTCTGTTCCGAAATGGGCAATGCCAAAAAGGTTATTTCCAAAACATTTGCGAACATTTCCCATATTACCATCAAGAAATTGAATTGGCCAATTTAAAAAAAAATTTGTCAATGACAATGACTTTTTAATCACGATTACTATTGAAACCGATTCTATTGATTTTTTTTTTTTTCTTAAACACTACGAAAATTTTAAGAAAAGCTTCGAAACTGTTTTAGTGTCGCCGGTAGCCTAAAAAATGAAGACCGAAAAAAGAGAGAAAGAAAAGAAGTTTTAGACTGTGACATGATTGCCGAAGGTTTGCAAAGGTATGTTGCACAAAATTGTGGAAGATGGGGCCTTAGCTGCAAAAACTGGCTGACTTCTGAGCGCAGGAAATATGCTGGGCACCAGAAATAAAAAGAATGTACATATTTCTGGTGTAAAATGGTGGTGATGATATTGCAATTGGTTGTTGCTAGGCTACTATAAGCCAATGGATCATTTTTTTGGTGGCATTGTTGAAGAAAGATATGCATTTGCTTTTTTTTGCATTTTGGTTCAAAATTTGGCTAGTTTTTTGCCCAATAAAATCTTAAGGTGACTTTTGTAAAAGGCTATTGATTTTCTGCTTGGTAGAAGATAGCGAAGTTTTGACTAAAGTCATGGATTTTTGCAGTTACTAACCTAAAAGTGACTAACTAGACAGCAAGTAAGTTGAGTTATTATTGACCATATTACCGCTGCTAAGCAATAAGCAGTCAATTTCTATTAATCTCAATCGAGAAAATCGAGAAAAATATCTTAAAATCTTTTGTTGGCTAATTTTATGTTAGATGTCTCAAAATATGAAAAAAAAAACTGCCAGGTCTTGGCAAATTTAATGTTGGTGCTTGAGAAAAAGCTTAGGACAGAAATATCTTTGATAAAAATTATAATCAAAAAGCGTTGTTCAGCAATAAATATTCGTAAAATCATGATGCTTAAATTAAAGTTCCATTACTTGTCGCAAATGTTTCGTTTTTTTCACAGCCTATGTTGGAACAGAACTTTTCAATGCCCCATTTTTCACTCGGACCATTTTGGGGCCAATCTCATAGTTTTTCATTGTAAATAGTATTTATTAGAAAATATGCTCATCTTTTGGGATAACAGTGTGATGTTTGTCGCAAATATACTAATGTAATGTGCAAGTTGTTTGATGAACAGAAAAAATCTTCACTTATGCCTTGATTTTAAATTTACAAACGCAGGAATTGTAAGACTTGTGTGATACATAAAATGTACGTAGTATATGGCCATGGTCAGAGGTGCACTTTGAAGTAACTTTATAGGAACAAAATTCCAGGATGATACGATTTCGTTCAGTTTGTCGACTGCTCTTTAAACTGATGGCGAAATTAGTCAATTTCGAAACGTGGGGTTGCCCTCGTGTTGGATGCCCTGCATCACTCATATAAAACGATTACCCACTACAAACGTGGAGGCAGCATGAAGAAATTCTTTAATGAAGTATAGAATTGTCTTACGTGATGTCTTTGAACTATTGAAGTAGTTCTGCTGCCTTGCTCAGCAAATAATTTGACAATTAAAATTAAAATTGATTATCAGTCATTTTGAAAAAAAATCAGGATTAAACTAAATTCTGTCTATAATAATTTTTGTAGAAACATCCAGATAACTATTAGAAAAATTTGCCTTCTATGGGTTCGACCTGATGCTTAAATCCTCAAATCAAATTTGATGACTTGATTTTTGACTGGATGCTACTGTATACTTACAGCATAAAACTACTCTAATAAAACATTAAAAATCATAAAAGTTCCATCATTGTCTAGTTATGACCAAAAAACTTGCTCAAAATGTAATTGCTGAATATTGATCAAAGCTCATATGCAAATTATGCGGAAATGTTCAAAAAGCAAAACAAAACAGTTATTGTGCATAAAACTTGTTTTCTAAACAAAATATAGCAAATATTTTTTTAGGGCGCATTTAAATATGGTTCATTTTGAATTCAAGCTTCGAAATTTCAAACTAGATCCCGAGATATGGCAATTTTATAAAAAAATGAGGTTGGTTGCAATAAAAACAGCCTACCCGACAGTAAGACATACTTTTTTTGAAAAGTTTTTTTTTCTAGTTTTAGCTTGGTTAGTCAGCTACAACTTTCTGGAAAGTTTAAGAAAAATCGGAAAAAATCGCTGAGTTTGGCCCAGTCCACTAAATATCTTTTAAGCTTTTGACTTCTTCGAAATAAAATGATTATGTTGCTCGTCTGAAGTCATCTTGTAGAAATCATTTTGGTAAACAACAAAGTGGCAAGGAGTTAAGTTCAAAACCAGATCATACAATTTGGGCGGTGGTGGCCGTTTTGGAGCTCTCTTGGCTACACTGTTCAAAAACCTTGCACCAAATCTATTTATAGATTTATAGCCTTTTGACAATACTTTTCTAATGCCAAGTCTAATTTTTTACTTACTCGCGGGTTGTTTTATTCTGCGTTCTTTTTTTAATTGTCAAGCGCTGATTAAGAAGTGGTAAATTTTCCAGTTTTTATGTTCTACGTCACCATATTGCACATGGATTTTCCTGCAGTGAAATTTGTTCTCGTTATCACGCTTTTTTTAATTTCTCGGACAGAACATAGAAAATAAAGAGATGTTGGTATTTAAATAAAAAACGTCAGCTGTCATTAGCAAACTGTTATATTGCTCACGGTTAAGCATTAGTATGCTGGATATCAATCAGTACAATCACAAATATGTAAATACCACTTAAATATTTTTTGATTTCAACCAAACTCTATCAAAACAAGTTTTCCGATCGAGTAAATGATGCTTTTATATGAGTAATGCTTACAGTAGATACATTTTAGTCGGCAGCATGGCCGAGAGGGTAAAAGCGTTGTTTTAACGTCTGATTGCATAATTTGGTTCAACACGCATCTTGATCAGTGGTTACGTTGTTGCGTCCTGGGATAAAACGCTTTACAATTATTATCTCTGCTTGGAGGCTTTAAACAAGTAGCAAATTAAGTGATTTAGTGGATTAGATTCGAAGAAATCTACAGACACATTGTTTGAACGCTTTAACCTCCTAAGCAGGTGCAGATTCCTTCAAACACAAAGTAGTTATACAGGGCATGATATGGAACGGAATGGAAAACGATTTTTCCATATTTTATACTGGCAATTTTTTTCCATTTCATATCCATTCCATACCAAAAATTTTCCATTTCGTACTCCCATTCCATAATTAAATTTTCTTCAATATTTCATTTCATACTTCCATACTAGCGGTGGGTGTAGACCAGAAAAAAATCGCTATCTGTATTGTACTTTAACAACGTTAAGCGTACCTTTTCAAGTGATCGCTCTCGAAGATAGACTACTCGTTAAGATGCGTTTAACTTGCAAAGGTGCAAATTATGCGTTGGACTGCTTTTGGTCTAAACGTATCTTAAGATCACTTAAAATGCAATTAATTAGCAGTACGATTTTGTTTTATAAGCCTTTTTTAATTAAACTGTCATCTTAACTAACTATCTACTCCACCACATATATTTTACCAATATTATAATACTGTCCTGCACAATGTTAATAACAATTTAGTTGTGATGTTTTTGACATTTGCTGGCCAGAGCTTTTAATTTTTGATTGTTTTCGTGCTATCTGGCCTAAAAGCTACCAGCGCAGAAGCCTAGTGAAGAGTCACCAGACCGGCGAATACTTAAAACAAGCAATGCGAAAAAGCTTTCCTCTCACAGGATTCGACAGCACTGCAGCCTTTGGATTGATTTCCCAACGTGCAGATTCGAATCCTCTGGGAGAATAGCTTTTTCGCATTGCTTGTTTTAAGTAGTCACCGTTTTGGTGACTCCTCCCAAGGCTTCCGCGCTGGTAGTGTTTAGACCATATAGCATGCAAATGATTAAATAGCGTACAATGCTGAAACATGATAGAAAAACTTAAGTGAGTTAAAAATGAAATAAAACTAAACTTTTTATTTTTATTTTTCTATGGGTATAAATTATTCCTAATGTTCACTTCTTTGCGGCACTAGATTTATCATAACAGCGAGCCAATAGCTATTAATAGTAGTTGTTTCATACAACAGCGCATCTCATCTTATATTTAAAGCACTACCACAATGTGTTACCATTAAAACGCATTTAGCACGAAAACGTCAACCAACTAATCAAACGACGATCGGTCGCCAGGTATATGCACAGGATTAAATGATTGCAAGTTTGTAATCAAACCAATTATTTAATTTGGCAAACCCAAACTGCGAAAAACCATTTTACAAAAATACCAAGCTTTTAGCACCCAAAAAAACTGAGATTATAAACACAAAAAAAAGAAAGTTCAATCGAAGATTAAAAAAAAAAAAGTAAAAACGAATCTTTGTTGCAATGGAAGCAAAATTTTTACCATTTGGCAAACTGTCAATTCGAAATAAAAACTAATCCAGTCAGATGTGAGCAATCATCATCAATGCTGCAAATTGCGATGAAGGTAATATGTTATGACGCAGTACTGTTTGCGAAATGCACACGACCTAATTACCAATATTTGTCGACCAATGATTAGTTGCTAAAAACTTGGTAAAAAAACTTTTTATCACTATTCTCCAGTGGTGTAAAGTAACGAAATACTTTTACAGTACTTGAGTAGATTACTCAAGTAGTTTTTTTCTGGTAACGAGAACTTTTTGAGTATTTTTTTGTTGCTATGCTTTTACTTTACTTACTTATTTTTAAAGTGAAGTAACGCTACTTCCGCATTATTTTGATTCAGAAAAGTAAAAAGTACTGCAATTTTAAATTTGAACCCAAATTCATCAGAGTGGTTAACTTTTTTACCAGCAATTGTTCAATTCAGCTAAGTCAGTTGTATTTTTTTTTCGGCCAGCAACTCTTGCTTCAAAGGTAAGACCACTTCAGCAAAGCCTTTTTACTACGTGTGTGCGTACTTATCAGGTCTAGTCTTGCAAATTATTCAAGATGATTTCAGTTTCACATTCGTAATTTGGTGTCTGCCCTTCGCCGCATACTGGCATAGATGTTCATTCTATTAAAACTAAATCATGAACAAAGCAACCAGAGATATAGATTTGCCAAAAATGTGTCCTATGATTACTAATTGTTTCTGAAGCTAAATTCTACAAAGAGAGGCAAAAATCACACAACATATTTGCAATAAACGGTACGGTACGTAAGTTATTGTGCAATGCAATTATAGCAAAATGTTTTCAATTTGATAATCAATTTTGGCCCAATAGAGACCCAGACCATCAAAATGAGCTAGCTACAATAATTTTGAGAAGTTTAGTGATGTAATGTTTGTCACGCTTTCTGCCTGCTTTTACATGCCGTAAAATTCAATAGTAAAAAATCCACAATAGGTTTAAGAATAAATCCAAAAAAGTTAATCGCAGGATATACTAAAAGAGATATGGAGCGTAACTTTTGGCACACCTTTCAAATAGTAGATAGAGTAGACTATACACTGATAAGACACGTCCACAGTTTTTTAAAATTTTAACATAATTTAACAACGATCGGATTCCATTTAAACTATGCATGGCATGGTTTTCAAATCTCGAAGAGATTTGAAATTACTTAAGTACTTTTAAAACGAGTACTTTTTTACTTTTACTCAAGTACTTTTTGGTCAGTACTTTGTATTTACTTCAAGTAGTTTTTTTGTTACTAACGAAACTTTTACTTGATTACAATCTTCGAGTACTTTTTACCCCATTGCTAGTTGCAAATATTTTTTTGTAAATACCAAGTGCAAAATCTAGGATGGAAGTAGGGAAAATTGTCTTCCATTCCATTGTTAAAATCGTCCGTTTCATTCTGGCATCTTGTTGTAGTTGTTGCGCATATTTATCCTCCTGTCACCAGACAACGTCAGACGCTAACTTTTTGGACAATCTGCACACTTTTCATTACAACGACTACTTTATGGTTGGAGGAATTCGCACCTGCTTAGGAGTTTCCAATGATGCAATGTCCCGATGGATTTCCTCAAATTCTTGTCCATTGAATTTGCTGCTTGTTTAAAGCCACCAAGCCGAAATAATCATTACAAAGCACCTTATCCAACGACGCAGCATTATGACCAGGGTGCGGGTTGAACCCAGATCATTCGATCAGGATCATCGTAAAAACGACGCCTTTACCCATTCGGCCACGCTGCCGATAATCTTTTATATTTCATATCGGATTTCCGTTCCATCAAATACCACGCTCTGGTTACAGCAAAGAAAAGTGTGCGGAGCATCCAGTAGCTAGCCTCTAACGCTGTCCGGTGACCACAGAATAAATAATTTATGCACCTCATTAACAACAATTCGCTCTGCTGACTGTTGTTTGTTACGAACTCCTCCAAAATCGAAACTATTTTTCCGGATTTTCAAGCAAAATTAATCGAATTGTTTGAAGTCATAATAGGCGTTAATTATATCAAGTTTGTTGGATGTGACGCTTGATTTATTCAATTTACACGTAAACTCAAGTTTGATGCACGTTTACGATTCGATTTGGGATTAATTTCACCAAACTGTTACAAAATTTTTGCTTATAAGTCAGGCACTTTGCGTTTGTCTAATGCAGGGGTGCACAACGTTTTCAACACCGCCGGCCGCAAAACATCCAATAAATGCACTCACTGTTGCCACTATAGTTAAGGTCATTTTTTTACCAATATACGTTTCAAGCCTTACAATTTAACTGCACATGCTATACGCTACAAAAAATCAAATTTTCAAGTTTGAATAACTTGTTTCATCATAAATATGCTAAATCCGAAAAAAGAGGTAAGAATATATACCAGAAAATGCTAGATCAAAAAAATATGCTGGATTTTAATTTCGAAAAAAGTATGCCAAAAAACAGCTAAAAATATTTAATTGCTGCTATTTTGATACCCGAAACCAGACAGGAGCAGAGTGAACTTGGTAATGCACTGATAGTTGCCTAAAATGGCTAAAGGGCAGAGGTCAAGACCTTTAATATAGTTTGAACTATAACAGAACGACAAAATTATATTTTTATTACTTAACTCAGCATTAACTGAATCCTGAGAGGCGTAATTGGCTAACATTCCTAACATAATTTAACAACAGTTTCACGTCAAAACTTATTCTCACTTCTGTTCCCTAAGTCAAGAATGTTCACGTTATTTATAGGCAAAAATTCAGATATTCCCAAAATATCTAAGAAAATATAACTGTAAACAAAAACTGGTTATGCATTGGTAAATAAAAAACACTGGCATATTATCGTCTAAATTAACTGTACAGTTAGCAAATCGTAACTGCTCCTAACAGTTATTTTTTAACAGTTACACAGCAAAGCATTTTTATCAATGCACGGCCGCCACAACGTGCATTTTGAAGGACAATTTCACGATCGCAAAAAAATCTTAAGGTGCAGATTGTGCACCCCTGATCTAACCGTACCGTAACTAATCATTCTTTATTAATCATAGGGTGTGTTTACAAGTTTTTTGTCTAACCGGCCAATCACAATGAACTGACCCAGACTTGTCCGTGGTAGATTAAGAAAGTAACTATTATTAAGTGGCAAAAACCGACTACTAAATGGCAGCTTGAACCCCCTAATGATAGTGATACACACAATTTTAAGATGGTTTGTTTTAAATCAGTTACAGTACTTCTTGAGGGTTCTCTTGCATTATTACGGTTTTATGAACAGACACTTTGTATCACACTCTCATCCACAAAAAAAGAGAAGTGCAATTCTGCAGAACCAATAAACCATGATGAGTAGACCGACCGCTTGTCGAAATAGTAACGAGCATGAACAGTTTTCCCAAGGAGTCATTCACGTATTGCTACTTTCGAAAAATGTGGAAGCCAGTAAGTTTTGAATACTAATCAGGCGCTTCCTTAATTAAGCAATTTTGCCAATTTACTGTACTATAACAGATGCAAAACATTTTATTAAAAATTAAGTAACTGTTGTTAATTGCAGCGACAGTGCGACATGCAATTTTCCTGGTGCTTGTTCTGTAGCTTGCTGCAATACCACCGACTGCAACAATGCCACAGTTAGACAAATATCTGAAAATAGAGAAGTGCGAGGAACAGAGCCCTTACCAATAGCACCGCCACAAGAAGAACCGTCATCGGTAACAACAACATCAGCTACAGCTACTGCAACAAGAAGAACATCAGCTACAACAACAAGCTCTACTTCTTTAGGTACTAAATTTGTCAAAAAAAACTACGTATACAGTATTTGACTAAAATCACAATGTAAAAAAAAAAAAAATTCAACTGAATCAATTTCACTATGTTGCATAAGATTCCATATGAATTTTTTTCTAAAACTTGCAATCAGTAAAAACACATAAAAATATTTGCCAAAAGGCTGCTTTGCCGTTAGTATTGGATGTGGCAGCAAATCTTACTCAAACAGAAACCACTTAATTTCTATTTTAATAAAATGTACTGACCCTTTCACGAAGAGACTGCTTTAAGGCAAAACAGCATGTTGAGGACATTATTTTAAATATGTTTTTCCTGATTTTAATTTTTAGCTTGCTTTGCCAAACTTCATTGAGCTCTTTATATGGCTTGCAGCAAAACACTTACTAAATCTTTTTATTATGTTTTTTACAGTCAACTAAAAAGACGATTAGCGTAATCAAGAATTTTGCTTTTTTATTTTATGCATGTATAAGCTGCTGATGCTGTTTTTTTTCTAATCCAAAAAATTTATTATTTGAAACAGTTTGACTGACTCGTTCAAACAGTAGGATATACCGTAAATGTTTTACACCTTTTTTTGCATAAAATTGACGTAAAAATCTACTCATTCAACTTCACTTTTGCTAAAGCTTGTTGTACTTGCAAAAAAAAGAAACCAATCAGCGGTCAAGTGGATAGAGCGCCAGCTACTAAAACGGTAGACTCGTTTTCGATTCCCGGTAGGGTCAAACGAAAGACTTAAAAATTGGTATTTACGGCTTTCCTGCTTGACGTTTATCAATAAAAGGTACAGTGGGAAGCTCCACAATGTGTAACAGTCAGGTGAGCAAGTGGCAGCTTGACTAGAAGACCCAAAAGTCCCTAGTTTGCTCTTCTCTGGCCAAGGCAACTTGTTGAATAAAGATGTTATTACAAATTACAAAACTCGCTTTGTAAATAATGTGGCATATTTGGTTATAGTAAAGCATGTGGAAAAAAGTAATAAAACTACTAAGTCATCTTGCTTAAAGAAGTAATGTTATTCTCGAGTCGCACACTCTACGAAACAAAATTCGAGATGTCTTATCCTTTTTGTGCAAAAATTGATTAGTGGGTTATAGTGGATAAAGTGTCTGGTTCTGAAGACTCTGGTTCGATTTAGGCTGGGTCAAATCAAAGGCAATAAAAATTGGCATTTACAGCTGACATGCTTGACGTTCAACACTAAACGAGACAATAAAAAGGATCCAATATCTGCGATGATAGGTGGACAGTTGGCATCTTGATTTGAAAATTTCTTTGCTGCCGATAAGGATTCATGCTACAAATAAACAAAAATACTGTTGTAGAAATACAATATTTTATACTTGCTTAGTCCACAGCGTGGGCGAAAAAGTAAAGGTATTGGGTTGTGACAGCCTTGATCGCGTGATAATCCTGGTGCGTTTTGGTGTAATATCTCGATATCTGCTTGATAACTACAAACAAGTAAATGAATCATTGGATGATAATTAAAAAAAATCTACAAAACAGTGAAAGTAGTGGAAACTCTAATAAGCAGGTGCAGATACATCCAAACACAAAAAAATTTATTGCAATGAAAAGTATGAGGATCATCCACTAATTAGCGTTTGACCCTGTCCGGTGAAACAAAGATAAATTGGCAACAGCAACAAAAAATGATGTAGAAATAAAATCAATGACTTTTTTTCAAATACAATTTTTATTCTACTGTACAGTTACTGGTGATTCGGTGCAGCAGGATGTGATCTTACCAACAGTCTTAGGAGCAGTTGGACTCGTATGTTTTTCTTTGATTCTGGTGGCTTTCATAGTAGTTTGGAAACGAAAGCAAGCCCCTCAGCCAGTGTAAGTTGCGATATTGATCATGAAATAAATATTTATATAATTATTTCTCCAGTGAGATAGATATCCTTATTATGGATCCTGTTTCTTACAACTCTTCTGACACCTCTTTCAGTGGCGTAACCAAGGGGCTTCAGCACCCCCTTAGCTATGTCACTTACAGCATTTAAACACATTGCAGGTGTTCAAACGCTTTTTGGACTTGAACTGTAAGTACGTGCGGACGAGAGGGGGCTAGGGGAAGCTTTAGGGGCAAAGCATCTTAATGTATTTAAATGAGTTCCGAAATTTTGCCATTTAGTTTTTTCAAATGAATCTAAAAACATGCGATAGATATATGATCTTAATGGCATTCGCATGGCTATTTTTTGCCGAAAAGTTACAAATATTGCCAATCGGAAAAGGGCTTCACCTCTTCTATAAGGCGTACATTTTTTTCGCAAAAGTATATATACTTTGGGTCCTAGCTTCTCTCACCCTTAACCAAATCTTGATTGCGCTCCTGACCTCTTTATAGTTCCTTTCCAGAAACTGCAAACATTATTACGATGCTTGATCTTTACAGTAGATCAAACTGTCAGACTGATGTTTTTTGGTTGGTGTGTTGATAGAAAGCAATTTGTTTCAATGATCATTTTTCTGAAGAATTGTCGTTTTTTCTTCGGTCAGACACGAAGCTGGGTCTAAAACTTTGGATTACAAGCGATTTACTAAAATCAGTCCGAATCAAAAGCAAAGTGTTCGATCAACTTCATAAAAACAAAAGCGACCTTGTTTTGGCTGAACAATGCAAAATATTTCGCAACGCATTACACCGACAGTTAAAGCATGCAAAGCTATATGACTGCTATGGTTTATCGAATGTAAACAAAAGCAACGCTAAAAAAAACTTGGGGTGTGCTTAATGAATTGACTAATACGTCGCAGCTACGTACAACCATATAAACTAAAATTGAATAACAATGATGTTCCGCACTGAACCACAAATTATTGCTGAAAACTTAATAGCTTTTTTGTTAACATCCGGAAAGGAAATGGTGGCTTCTACACAGCCTAGTAATTCTGATTGAGCGAGAACAAAAAAATCAACAACTCTACGTTTCTCTTATCTAATTGTCAAAAAGAAGTGTTCAACATAATTAAAGACCTCAAAAATAGAAAACCAGAAAAACTTTAGATATTGAGACCGAATTCATAAAACACTCAAATCCTAAGTTTATTATTTCTTTTTTTCTGAACGAGTTGTTCAACTTATGCTCAAGCACTGGTGCATTGACAGATTTGATGAAAGTTGCTGAGGTAATTCTAATTTTTAAAACGGGAGAAAAAGACAAAATGACATACTATAGACCGATATCACTCCTTTCTCAGTTTAAAAAAATATTTGAAAAATTGTTACATAATTGTATGTATTCCTACCTAACAAAATTTAACGTAATTAGCGAAAGACAATTTGGGTCTAGGAAAAATTATTTTACTTTGGTAAAATGCAACATTTATGACAAATTATTAAATAATGTTGATATAGGTAAATGTAGTTGCTGTAGTTTTTTGATTTCATCAAAGCATTTGATTCTGCCAAACACAACATATTATTATGCAAACTAGAAAAACTTTATACAAATTGGTAACAATAAATCCAAGCAGTCAAAAACAGACTGTGGTGTTCTGCAGAGATCATGGCTAGGTCCGCTAATAATCAAGTAGTTTGTATACGAGGTGTGTTTGAAAAGAAACAGGACTGTGCTAGTAATTATTTTATTAAAAATGAAAATTTAGATTTATAACATGTCCCCCTCAAAGTAGTCTCCATGACCCTACATGCACTACTGCATTCTCATCCTCCATGCTTCCTAGCACTTCTACATGGATTCTTCCGGGATCGCTCTTAGCTCCATTGTTACGGCTCTTTTAATGGCTGTTGAGTCCTCAAAATAGGTCCCTTTCAATACTCTCTTGAGCTGGAAAGAGAAAGAAGTCAAAGGAGGCTAAATCCAATGATTTTGGTGGTTGGTCCAGCACGGCAATGGTATTTTTTGCCAAAAATTGTGAGATGCTCAAGGCACTGTGAGCAGAAGCATTGTTGTGAAGGAGCAGCCATGGCTTTGTCTTCTACAATTCCCTCATCTTTTCTCGAGTTGAACGTGTCAAACGTTGCAAGATCTCGTTGTATACGCTTTGGTTAGTCGTTTGGCCTTGTGGCATGAATTCCGTGTGAACAATTTCGCGAATACCAAAGAAAGCAATCAGCATCACCTTCACTTTGAATTTCGACATTCTTGCTTTCTTGGGCCGTGATGAGGAAGTGCTTTTCCATTCAAAAATGTGGTGTTTGGTGAGTGGATCGTACTGGAAGATACATGCCTCGTCGCTGGTAACAACTCTACTTAACAGATAACAATTTTAACCTCTTCCAAAATGTTGATTCGTTGTTTCGAATTCATCTTTTCACAATCAAAAAAAAAAAAACCACAACAATCATAATTTTTTTCAATAGTCTCATAACGAACTTAACTAATGTACCGCATCAGAAAAAGTTGCAAAGAAGTGTGGTTGTCGCGAAGTGCTGAACTCTCACTAGTACAACTACCAAGTATAGTGGTTCTTAAAAACACCAAGCTTTTGTCGCTGCTGTACATCATGTTCATGCTACATACACAGTCCCGTTTCTTTTCAAACACACCTTGTATGACCTTACTTTGGTGTCGGGATTTTTCACGCCGCTATAATTATTTGTTAAACAACTATGTAAGCATTCAAACTTTAAATAAATGTGGTGCTTTGCAGTTTCATGTTGAGTAGAGTAAATAAACTATGGTATCATTGTCTGGGGAACAGCAACTCAAAACAAATTGCATGAAATAAGTGTGAAAATAAACAACATTGTACGCACTTTAACGTGGAACAAAAAGTTTTCGCACGTTACTGATTTGTAGAAAAAGTTAAATTATCTGAAGTTGAATGATATTTACAATTCGGAACTTGCTAAGCTTATGCATAAAATTTCCAACAATAAATTTCCGCTTTTGTTTCAGCAACGACTTAATAAAATTGAATTAGTACATTCGCGTCAAACAAAAAAATTTACTTAATTTAATTATTTTTTACGTCGAGTTTCCAAAACTGCAGGGTAACAAGAATAAAATTTTGAGGCTCCACACTTTGTAACAAAATTTATGAAAGCAATGCAACATAAAACGTTTAATTCCTTCCAAACTTGTTTTAACCCTTATCAGAACATCTGCTGACTTTTGTTAACATTGATTTTTTTTATTTGGTTGCACTCGCCCTCTATATGCTAGCTTAGCGCCATTCACTGACAAAGGAAAATTTCTTATTAGCTTCCTACTGCAGTACAGTAATATGAAATTCCAAAATTGTTTCTGCAATGAGTTATTTGCGTTTTATCTTAATCGAATCACCTTTTGACAAGTCAGCAAAAAGAAATAATTGTAGATCAACAAAAATATACGGCTTTTAAGATCTAAAATTAGTATGAATAACTGTTGCTATTGTTGTAGCTAAATAATCATTGTTACAACGAATTAATTAGCTATATAGCTGGCAACTGCAGAAAATTTGCGACTGCATTTAGTGAAGTGATTTTTGGCTGAGGGATGTTAAATTTCTATTAGCAGTTCTTATATCTTAGGCATAGTAGCAGCCTACGTACATTTCAAAATACTTATCAAGATACTGTATTAGTTCCTGTAAAATTTAGAACATAAAATCAATACCAGGAGATAGTCATACACTGTGCTTACTAGCATGGCTACTCAACTAGAGGACGGCAGTCCACATCCCGACCTCTGGAGTACTACATTTGGATCTCGACACTCCTTGGGGCGGAAACTGATGTCTGCCTGTGCCAAGTGGAGCGCATAAACCCGCTCCAAATTGCAGTGAAGGCTTTTTTTTTGGCCTGCACCAAAGAAGTTTTCGTCTTTCCTATAGACCTTTGCTCAAACTGGTCGAGTACCCCTGCGTGTACTACGTTTGAAGCACTAACTAATGCAATCAGTGTTGCCGTTGAGGCTATCTTCCTAACGAGGCTTGGCCAACCTTCCTTTTTTTGGCAGGTTAGGTTCAGTAGTCCCTTACCCACTGAGCGTGGTTGTAATTGACGGAAAGTTTCGGAAAGCGCTATTGAATTTTGGTGTAATCTTTTTTTGCTTTGGATTTCATCTACAATAGACAAAAAAATAACTACTGAATTTTTATGAAGACCTTTTTCTCCGAAACTTGACTAAAGAAAGCCACGGAGACAAAGTACTCAACACATATCTCTGGACGGAAGTGGTTGAAGCCTACCCACTTTTTGGTTCGAGCCTACCACTTTTTGTTGTCAGTGCCCATCGCTTCCTTTTAGTTGGAGTCTGCTTAGTTTTTTTTGTTTAGGAAGGCAGCACTGAATGCTCCTGTTCTACAATTACTTGATTAACATAACTAGAATTTTCGCTTGTAACCAAGGTTTCAGTTGCTTAACCATACATAAGCAACGGAAAATCGAGATGTAAACAAAAAGTTCTTTCAGAAAAGAAGCCGTACAATTCAAAAGGCATCAAACGGGGAAGATGTCATAGATGGGAAAGCATACTTGCCTTGCTAGCTTGGTTTGCTGCGGAAGTGTTTGCCCGCAACACAAAAAATATCGGTACCGAAAAACACATTTTGCTTAGAGTGTTGAACAATTTGTGCTCGTTTGCGTTTGAAGTACACCCTTTGTTTGTGGAAATTTTGTTGTACTTCAGCGTAAGAGTTAAACATGGTCAAGTTACACATCGAGTAGGAAGCATACCCTGAATTGTAGATTCAAGATTGTAATGCTTTATTAGATTCAAATTAACTGTACAACCAATGCATCGCGGACTATTGCGCATGTCCAATTTCCATCACACAAGGACAAAGTATGTATCTGTAAAACCACGCATTAGCATCGAAAAACACATAAAAACGGCATGTTGACAATTGTCAACGTATGTTCCGATTAAGTTACACAAAACACTGTTCTGATAAGGGTAAAAAATTATATCACAATACTAACTTGGCTTCGGTCCTCTTGCTGCAACTAAAATAATTGAATTTTGTTTCAACTGTAAGAATTTTGATGTGGGTGAGTTCTTTTTTAACTATTAATGTGTAATTCAAGCATGTTTTTGATAATTTCCTGCTACTTTTTTCTTTTAGTTTTTCCGTTTTTGCAGTGCTTCAACTGCACAGCGTACATTATTATAATAATATTATTTCGAAACTTGAATGCTTTTAAATCACAGTGGAAAGGATTAGGACTGGGAGCGCTTTGTACCTTACTGTTGGTTGGCGTTCCTTGGACTCAGAGATCATATACGATTTAGTTATATATTTTTTGATCGCATTATTTGTACACTTTATTTATTTTTTGATCGTATACGGCTGAATCCAAAAATAAAATTTACTTATTTATTTACTTTTTCTGTCGTCCCGAACAAAAAAGAACTTGAAAATGAAAACTATACGCGTATTTTTTTAATTGCTATTAATCGAATCTTTTTGCAAAGTGAAAAAAATTGTGATTTTTCACGCGTGCTTGATATCAAATTAATTATATCTCTTCATAGCTTTACTTTTTGCAAATTGTTTTTATTTAACGTTCGTCAGTCCTTGTTACTTTTGTCAGGTGTTGTGTATTAGTTAACTTGTAGTTGTGGTCAAAATAACTAAATGTAATTATGATAATTTATGTTCTTTTTTCAGACCAGCACCTGTTTATGAAGATGTTTTTTCAAGAACGGATACAAGGTTAAATGGACCACCTTTGCCTGAAATTGATTATCAGCAAAGAATGAGACGATTCACTCCAGAAAATCAGTCAAGAATAAGTAAGTTTGCTCTTTTCTGCCAAAAAGACTTGCCCTTTTTTGCCAAAAATATTCATAGGTTCTGTGAAAAACATAAAACAAAACAGAATTTTTTTCTCCAACAGTATAAGAAACAAATATAGTACGTACGAGTATGTTCTGTTTACAAAAATGCATTATCTGTAGGATTTACTAAAGTCAACGTCATCTAAACAACATGCTTGATAATAATTACATGTCATTATTTTTTGATAATTAAAATCTTAACATGTTAGCGTTAGCTACATCAGAAGACCAGAATACCGCATACGTTACCCGGAACGTTCATGTTCGTCAAGAAGAACCTAGTTACGTTGCACCTAACGCTCGTGTTCTTCAAGAAGAAATTGGCTACTGCAAGCCTGGTCAAGATTGCGGTCGACTAAAAGAAGATAAACAAGGCTATTTGATTTCAGGTATGAAAGAAAGAAATATTTCTTGAGAAAAAGAATATTTTTGTAGCGTCACCCATGATAATGTCCTGGCGCCTAGTCAGAAAATTGCAATGGGGGGCTGTTTTGGTGGTCTGGGGGGAGCCCCACGCGTACGAAAATTTTGCATTTTTTTGCCAAAAATAACTTAAATTTAAAGCTATTTTGATAAAAAAGTATTGCTTTTAAAACGTGGCTTAGAAATTGGCAGTGCAAGCATGAATAAACTGTTTGCATGAATAGGCTATTTGGGTGGTGGCTAATGGTAAAATTTTAGTACTCTTGTTTAGATGCTGGTAAATTGTAAAATCGAATAGTTCTATAAAACTCACACTGAGTAATCTATTTCGTCTACAGTTTAGAAAGAAAAATAATTGGGGGGTCTAATGAAAAGTGATTTGAGAGGAATGATTGCCAATTAACTAATATTGAATAGACCTCCTCCCCCCCTATTCCTTAGTTAATAATATATTTTTTGATGACACCTATGGTTAACATTTTTGCACTTGCTATCAAATTTGATTGCATATTTTTGACCATTTTTCAAAGTTTTCATTTATTTGTTAGTTTTGTTTTTAACAAATTACCTCCCCCCCTAAATATATGTTTTAAAAGATGTTTTAAATCATTATTTAATCCACTTTAGCGCATTTGACCGTCTCAAAAGTGCTAAAAACGTAGTGTTTTTCTCTTTCTGCATTTTGGTCGACATGCCATTGGGGGGGCTTAGCCCCCCCCCCCCCCGCCCCCCTTGGTTATGCTACTGATAATGTCATTACTTTTATAAGGCTAAAATTGATATTGCTTATTAGATTTTACTAGAAACCTATAACATAATAATGCTGAGCCACAGATAATTGAATACAGAGATGATTATATTTGAATCGTTGATCAGATTTCACATTCAAATCATTAAAAAAGCATTCAAGTAAAGCTTTTTACTGTAAAGCAGAATGTTGAGAAGAGCTAAAAATAAACTTTTTACGTCTTTCCGTTTTCAAAATACTATGGAAGTCAAAATTAACAATTTTTTTCTTACTTCAGTGTTGCCATTAGTGTATTGTGATTTTTTGTCATTCGTTGCCAATAGACTTCAGCGTGGCCATTAGTTGCCATTTTTCAGTATTGCGACAGAAGATTAACTTTGGCGATGATGACTAGCATTGATTGAAAAAGCAGCCAATTTACATTATTCTTACCCTTTAACTTGCATTGATTGTTGCTGTCGCTTACAAAGTAAGTGTTGTTGTCCCTAAGTGCGCCTTTCTTGAATCTTATCTTTCTCCCTTTGAGTAAAGAAGACTTCGCAAATATGAAAGTACTTAATATTAGCTAAGAAAGCGTAAACACAAAATCAGAACTCAAGTGCTCCAGCTTAAAAACAAAGGAAACGCAAAGCTTAATTCTAAAACCACCGGCCACGTACAATACTATGCAAAGTCTCTTACTCTCTATAGCAAGGTCGAGCAAGCAAAAGGGGCTAGCGTTCATAAAAAATACCTGCGTGCGTGCGATTCAAAGCAAATTGTCACTGCTCACTCTATGCCGGCAACTAACGTTCATAAAAAGTACTTGCGTGCGTGCGATTCAAAGAAAATTGTCACTGCTCACTCTATGCCGGCAAAAATCAACTGTCTGCAGAGATAACAATTTTAAAAACAGTTACTGCGTATCGTCTCAAATATATCCTTATTTGGAAATAATCAAAAAATTTGCATTGAACCGTGAAAAGTGCGAAGTCAAGCGTAACAAAACATTGTTTCAAAAATTCAATTAAGTTGCGGTTCTAACATTGATAACAACTCCGCTGCAAAACACATCATGAATTGGACATGCAATAAACTCTTTGAAATTTTGTTTCTAATTGACAACACTGCAAAAATTACTAAAGGGAAAAAGCTTTTTCAGGAGAAATCTAATCTGTTATATCTCGTGAACGGAAGGTCGTAGAAAGTTCAAATTTGCTGAAGTTAGTTTTCAGATCGGTTAAAATTTTTAGGGAAAACACCGTACAAAAGATTTTCCGACTTGAATGCCTTTTAAGTCACCAAATCTGTTTTCCTCAACGAAGACACTTATTGCCCAACTTAAAAATTTTTTTGGCGAATCACTCAATCTTTTTATTGGTCTCGCGTTAGCGAAAGGAGAAAAACTGCATCCAGATCAGCATATAGTTATACAATGTATTTGAGTCTAAGTTTATGATAGTTAGTTTTGATAAAGAACCAAAAGATAAACATGAAGACACAGAGCAATTTTTTAAAGCTTTACTGTTTGGCATTAGGACTACTGCATTAGGTATGAGTTTGGCTTTTGCCAACATTTCTCCAGCCATACTGTACTTGTTTTTGCTTGCTTAATCAGAGCATTACTAAGCTTGTTGAAACTTTAGCAGGATAAGCTAGTAATATCTTAATGAAGTCAGCATCGTTTTGTCTAAGACAAAATAAAACCACTATGACTTCATGAACAAGATTTAGTAACGTTCTGATGAAGCCTGCTATATTAAACTGACGAAAAGTTATGAATTACCTTAACAGGTATATTCCACAGATGCAAAAGCATTGTAATTGCAAACGTATTTTATTTGCCGAGTTGTCTTGGCCAGGAGACATCAAAGCGACTAAGTCTTAATGGCCACCAGTCTACCTGTTTACCACATAACGGTTGAGGCATCAAACTGTCTTTACTAATACTGAACATCAACCAAAGAAGCTGTAAATCATATAAACTTTGGTTTGACCTGTCCGAAAATCGAACCAAAGTTTGATTGATTGCTTTAGTAACACACATTCCAATCTACTACACCACTAATTTTGGTAATTATGATTTGCAGATGAACTTGATTATCTTCCGACTGTTGATGGGTATGTAGAGTTAACAAACGAAGAACTAAGAAGAAACAACAAAGAAAAACAGGCTATTTATGAGGTTATTCCTGAACAAAGAGCTCATTACTACCATGCCACTCCATTTCAAACAGAAACTGACAGATCCAATCATAATGAAAGCGACGTTGATTATGCAACTTATGAATCAGTGGCATCATCTCCATCTCTATCGAACCCAAAAGGCTCCAGCCAAGTGCAAGTACAAAATAAAACCAATTATGAAGTTAGTAGTGATGGACATGAAAAACGTGTTCGACACAGTCAAACCGTCTCCGATGAAGCTAAAAGTCCGGTTAACGCTCATCAAAAAAGGATTATAAATAATAAACAAAAACTTGACCTTATTTTTGAAGATGCAGTGAATCGTAATTCATGCTCAGTTGTTGAAATCAGTCCAACAGTTTTGAATGAAGGTGCCTTAAAAAGTGAAACCAATTATTACGATACTAGCGCTGAGGGCAACATTAAAGACAAACAAGATGGAGGTCAGAATCAGAAGGTCTTAAAAGCAACTAAAACGCAAGACAATGACGAAGAACAGGTGGAAATCAACAAGGACTCAAGCAAACAAGACTTCCGCCAACAGACTGTAAAAAATGAGAACTCGACTTTGTTTACAAAAACAGATGATACTAAAGCTGCTTTTGCTTCTTCACAAATTCTTGCAACCAAAGTTAAAGTTGATTCAAAAAACCCTGACTTATCAAAGTCCAAAGAAAAAAAGGAAAAAGTGGCAGATTCACAGGAAGAAAATGTCTATGAAAAAAACGTTGAAAATCCACTGGTAGAAACTGTTGATGAAGAAAATGTAGAAGACCCTCAGGAAAAAAATGGCAATGAAGGTAATTACGTAAACATTGAAAAGAAAGACAATAACGAAAAATTGCACCATGAAAATGATTGCGAAATTGCTGATGCCAACGTTGAAGAACTATAAAACAATGATGGATCGAAAAAAACTAAGTAGGAATTGCAAAGCTAATTAGGGTAATAATGGATAAAAGATGCCCAGAGGAGGATCTAAAAACAGCTATTTTTCACAAGTGTGAGGAGTCACCACGGAAAAAATTGATAGTTTTTTCTCCAAAAACTGAAAAAATAATTGATAGTGATTCCCATTATTACAAATGAAAAATTGGCTAAGGTCTCTTAACTCCTGAAATTTATGGTGATCGAGCACTAGGCTACTCCCGAAGGTGATTGGAGCTGGGGGCCTACTTGATGTGTTTAATTGTGTGTTTTTAAGAAGCTAGATTTCCACCACCATTTTCACTTAATATCAAATAGCTATTCTTGATTCGAGATTGAACCAGTGAAAACCATTAATACAAAATGCATCTTTAAGTTGTATTGCAATAATCAAGTAAATACAGAGACTGAATACAGAAAAGTTTAAAACATTTACTCATACACTAAAAAGGCCAACTAAAATACGGTATACTAGGAAAAGGATTTGGTAAAAACTCTTCTTATAACCAAGTCAACTTGATAAAGAAAGAGACGAATTACTTAAATGTAAAGTCAAATACAAATATTTTGATTTTTTATTTCAATCATTACTTCCATGTTATTTCCTGCGTAGTGTTCTAGTACGGTATACGTTGATAAAGGCGCCAGCAAAAAGCCAAAACATTCGAAATTGATTAATCTGAACCCCATTGACTGAATTTTTTATTATCAAATTCAAACGAATTTTATAATATTTTTGAAACAGCCTATAACAAATTTATTATGTGAGTGTATTATAATCAATACATGAACAATTTTGGGGTGGTGTGAAGTGGTGCTGAATTTAGTTACGACTTTCAATAAAGTCGATTTCATTTTGCTTTTGCAATAAGCTTTTTATTGAATTTAATGAAAGTAATATTCAAATAATCAATACTATTTCATCTGTTTCTGTAATCACTAAGAATTGTGCTGTCGATTAAAATTTGTTTCAAGTCCAAGCAGTTTATTGTCATTTTTTTTGGGGGGGAGGGGGAAATAAATTCCTATTTTACATAAAGCATCTTTCAACGCCACAAAACGAATCGTATTTTGATCGCTTGCGTGCTTTCGATCCTACAGGCCGCCATCAAAAAAGCCAAAAGCATGGAAAAAGTACCATAATGGCAAGACTACCAGGCTTCCGTTATGGTAGCCTAAATACCAAAAAGCACGCAAAAGATTAAACTTTAAAATTCTGGCACGTAAACATCGGAAACCTCATAACTAAATTATTGTAAATGTATACGATACCGTATTTCGCAATACCTTATCTTGATCTGATTTAAATGTTCTGTATGT
The DNA here is from genome assembly GCA_963965965.1 of Trididemnum nubilum. Classification (NCBI taxonomy): domain Eukaryota; kingdom Metazoa; phylum Chordata; class Ascidiacea; order Aplousobranchia; family Didemnidae; genus Trididemnum; species Trididemnum nubilum. The sequence goes on from OZ014487.1 coordinate 21,793,311, forward strand.
GCGTATTTGTGTATTTTGCCTCTCATATGCTTATATCATGTTTTTGTTCAACAACATTTTGAATAGTTGTGCTTTTTTTGTAACGGTTTTGTAGCTAAAACTAAGCGAGCATTTTTATAATGCTCATGTAATCAGTAGAAACCAATCTTTTTTCTAATTGCGAAATTCTATTTTTTCTAAATGCGAAGTCGTCGAAATTTCTTTTTTCTTCACCTGTGCGTGATTTTCATCCAAAACATGGCCTGAAACAATTTTTTTTGATTCAGTTATATTCAAACAGTATGTACTTTCAAACTAATTGTACTAACTTGTTTGCGTTGGTAAAATGGTTATTTTTTGAGAACTTTATCAGGTTTTTGTACAGTTGGTTTTCTAATTGTTTGTAACAAATAGATATTTTTCATGTTTGATGTTAAAAAGCCCAAGGAAAACTTTGACTTTTACACCCAAAGTAAATTGAAAGCTAAAAAAATGCACTATTCTCAAACTAAGTTTCTTGACCAAAACATGGCAAAGATCAATGTTGCCACGTGGTTTTCAAATAGTTACAAATACTACACGTTACAAATAGCCCACGTGGTTTTCAAAGTCAAGCTTAAGATTTTGAGTTTTACTTAAGATCTTACTGTAAATAGGACTTGTGAACACACGTAAACGATATTGAGTGACTAACTGACTATTTGAGTGCGCTGGCTACAAATTTTATTTCGAAAACCCAAAGGTCTCAAGAAATTTTGTGAATATGCAGCCACTCTTAACTACCTAACAAAAAAAAAACATTACTCTACTTTGTTCGACTCAAAAAACGTGATAACGTAAAAAACTGATTTGTGTTATAGGGCAAAGCAAGGCGTAGCAATAACGGTAGCCTATGTGCTGTTTCAAACTCAGCTACGCTACATTCAATAATTACACTGGTCTACAAAAAAAATCAAGTTGAAAGTTGTCTATAATTTTTTAGCTGAATTAGGAGTATTTTGCACCACTAAAATCAAAAATGAGACTCATTTTTCTCAATCAGGTCAGGTTTTTTTTCTACTTTGCTTTTTAAAAATGCCTTATATCTATAAATAAGCTTGGAGGATCTTGGTAATTGATTTACATAAAACATTTTTCATGCAGGCTAATATGTATCTCATAAAATGTTTTTATTAAATTCACAAAAAATGGAATGAAGAACACACATTAAAAAAGGAAAGACATGTAAGTTGCATCATCATTAGGCAAATTTTAAGAAATAAACTTTCGTTTCTTTGATATTCTTGAGTGAACAGCAGAGGGAATATCTCTCTTCAAAGTCCAGCAGTAATCAGCCATCATGGCTGCATCCCAACGTCCTTGGTACCTGGTTTCCATTTCTTTTATATCCTGATGAAACCTCTCCCCCTGCTCGTCACTCATAGCGCCAAGGTTTTCAGGAAATCGGTCGATATGAGAGAATAGGTAGTGCATTTTTATGCTCATGTTGCATCCTAGGTTTTTGAAAGCATAAAGCATGTTGGTGATAAGTTCTTCATAATTACTGGCTTTGTTGTTACCCAAAAAATTTTTCACAACCAGAACAAAGGCTTTCCATGCTTCCAATTCCAATGTGGTCATTGACTTCTCAAACTCAGGATTTCTGATAAGCTGACGAACTTGAGGACCATCAAAAATGCCAGCTTTCAATTTCTCAATGGATAGTCCTGGAAAAACATGGCACAAGTATGAGAAGCAACTACCATCCTTGTCCAGGGCTTTGGTGAACTGTTTAATCAAGCCAAGCTTGATGTGCAGCGGTGGCAAGAGTATTTTGTGTCTGTCCACCAGAGGATTGTTGACAATGTTGTTTGATCTACCCGGCACCATTTCATTTCTTGCAGGCCAGTCCTTCTTGATATAGTGCTGGGATCTGTCCCTACTGTCCCACATGCACAAAAAGCAAGGGTACTTGGTAAATCCAGACTGCTGTCCCAGTAGAAGATTCACCATTTTAAGGTCAACACATATCTGCCACTCGTGCTGACAGTAAGAGATTTTCTCCAGCACATACTTCACTGAATCATAGCTCTCCTTCAGTGAAGTTGAGTGAGCAAGGGGTACTGAAGCAAGCTGGTTGCCATTATGGAGCAAAACACATTTAAATGATCTCTTACAGCTGTCGATAAATAGTCTCCAATCTTGGGGTTCATAATGTGGCACTCCAAGCTTTTGTAGAAGATAAACAATATCTGTGCAGTAAACCAAATCTTTTTCTTCAAAAAAAAAATGAAGGAATTCTTGATGCCTGTTGCGATAAAAGGTGATACGTGTGCCATGAGACAAGAGGCTTTTTTCCTTTAATCTGGATGCCAAGAGCTCAGCTGAGGACTTCGACAAATTAAGATCACGAACAAGATCATTAAGCTCATTTTGGGAAAAAGGATGTGGAGTATCATCGCTAAAATCCGCTTCTTCATCCTCTTGGCTCTCTTGAGAAGCGGTAGAATCGTGATCACTATCTTCAGAAAGTATTTCATAGATAGGGAAGGGGCATTCATCAGAGTGAGCAACAGGACGACGTGCTGATGCAAGATCGGGATACTTGAGAATTTTACGGTTCTTTCTATTAATCCCAGTCACATCAATGGCGCAAAAATAGCAGTCTGAGACATGATTTCTGGGCTCTCTCCATACCATGGGTATTCCAAACTTTAGACTGGTCTTCTTACCTTTGCTCCACTGACGCAGACATTCAGTGCATGACTTGCACACCATATGAGGGGCCCAAGCTTTGTCCTGGTCACCAAGTTTCATACCAAAATAGGCATGATAAGTTTTCTTTATAAACGTTGTGACTGGATTCCTATTAGGAACGAATGTGTATTCACCGCAAATATAGCAGAATATGTCAGGCCAATTTCGATAAGATCTTCTAGTTGACTTCATTTTAATCACTAGTAACCTTGAAAGAAATGTAAAAACTACAGCAATACAACCAAGTTAAAGTATGTGAAATCTTCAGCATCTAAAATAGCCTAAAGAAAACCAACGTCATTTTTATTTTTAGATTCAGCACATTAAAATCATCCTAAATTCAATAATAACTGCTATACAATAAGTTGCGTGTTGAACAGTCCTGTCTTATAAGAGAATTCCTAATATAAAAGAATAAACCGTACCTTGACCCAGAAAAAAATATGCTACAATCAGTAGCTCTACTTTCTACTCAGCGTTTAATTCTTACCAGCTACTTGTACATACTACTTGTTCCTTGTACAGCAAAACTGAGTATTCAGTTTACTTAAAGGTTTGTGATGTCATAATCAGAGAAAATACATTACAACAACAACCTACAATTATAATTATAACGTAACAGTGCATATATAAGAATTTCTAATTTTAAGGTAAAAAAGGTATAAAATAGCAAATATCTCAAAAACCTGACCTGATGAGAAAAAATTAGTATGATTTTCGGAATCAGCACCCCCAAATTAGTCTAAATCAGCTTAGAGACTTTAGACAAAAAAAATTTGTTGTCCAGTGTTATCAGATTAGAATTTGCAAAAGTACAATCATGCCATATATCTTTGCTCAGTTTTAATAATTTGATTGTTTTTTTAACGTTAATGTTTAATCTAATCTGCTAAGAAGGACAACTACTGTACTATAATAGTTAGTAAATCGTGTTGGCGGTAATTTGTTTCTAACTTAATAACTACATTAATGTAGTCCTTTAACGGTATCTTGTAGAAAAAGTACAAAAATTGGTGGTAAAATGTAATTACAAAATCAGAGCTTTAAAAAATTACTATATCTACAGCTTTTTTAATTATCTTGGTTTTCGTTTTTTTTTTTTTTAGGAATATTAACAGGTTCCTTGACTGGGGCACCACTTAAAGAATAATCTGAACGCATGACTTGAATTCAATTCGAATTCGGTCGTGTTGTTGTGGACGTGGATAAAACGCTTTGCAATCATTATTCTCTGCTCGGTGGTTTTGAACAAATAGCAAATGAAGCACATTTTACTAAAAGTTAAAAAGAGTGACATTTCACAAAAAATGAATTTTTAGTACAGAAGATCGGGAGTAAAAAAATTACTTCAGCTTTATTAGTAAAAATCTGCGAATAAGACTATCAACGAGTGTTTGTTGTTGTTTGAAATACCAAAAATTTATGTAAAATAATTGCAACAAATTTAAAGGTAAAAGTACGAAAATGCTTAGTTTTAACAACTTCTTGTTGAAAATTTTAAAACTACAGCTTTTAGTAAAGTTTTACTATTATGTTTCAAGTAATATAACATTTTTTACAGTGTACTGTTAATTTTAAATAAAACAGATATATTAATATAGATAAAAAAAATTAAAAAATGTACTTTATTACTAGATTCTTGGTAATGCATCAACACTTGCTGTAACTTCGATATCTAAATTTGCAACAAAATTTTGAAAATTTTTGCCTTAAATTTTTGTTATTTAACAACTTCATAGCCGCAGACTATTATGCGTTACATGTTTCACTTAGTACGAAAATCTGTTGCATAGTTTTAATCGACAAGAAAACTTTTATTAAATGGTAGCAATAACTTTTTCTAACCATAAATTAATTAGTATTATAGCTTCCACCGTGTGTGGTCAAAAGGTGGGCAGATGGCTGCTTGACTCGAGTACCGAATGGTACCTTTGCTATCTTTTGGCATAAGCAACTTGATGAATAACTATGAACAAAAGTTTCTAAATTAAATTAATCGAAAATCGTTAGGGCTATTATTGCGCGTTAACCTAAAACTTTAATGTAAAACAACGAAACTTTTATGAGAATGCCGCATATCCGAATGGATTATTTTTGTTGCTAAGCTGTATTCAATTCAGGGCTTCAAACTTGAACTTGAACTCAAACTCGAAAAAACTCGGTTGTTTTGCCGAACTTGAACTCGAAAAAATGATTTTGCTGAACTGGAACTTAAACTCGAATAAAATTGTTCAAATTCACTAAAAAGAAATTATAAAATAAAAGATTTGTCGGAAAAATATTTGCTGTTGATCAAGACGTGTAAAATGAGATTGCATTTTTCGTAACTGCTGCATAAGTGCACATCCTACACTGCCATGTTTATGTTGTGGCAACCTAAAAAAACAACGCAAGCGTCAGGGCTGCGAACTCAAACTTGAACTTGAACTCAAAAAAACTCGGTTACTTTGCCAAACTCGTACTTGAACTCGAAAAAATTAAATTTCAGAACTCAAACTTGAACTCGAATAAACATCGATCGAGCTCGCAGCCCTGATTCTATTTTTACTATCCAGTATGCAGCAGTACTATAGATTGGGGAAAGTTTATTTACTTAGGAGCAAACATGTAGGAACGTTTAACAATTCTTACGAATAAAAAAATTAGCGACGATTAAATGACGTTTCGCTTAACACTGATAGCATCTTTACAGCCGCAAAGGGACAGAATCAATATATATTACTGTTACATGCTACGGTAATAATCAACTCATACTATGAAAAATAATTTGGGAAACCATGCTGATTACTTTATTCACTTGTGAGAGGTATACAGAAATTCGAAAGATTTTGCTATGTAAAACTTATTTCCACTGACGCAACGTGAGCAACTGACTATAACTCAACAATCGCTTTCTTACCATAAATATTGTGAATAAGGACTGCATTAATTATGATGGGGTAGCGACGCACTTACACATCGTCAACCTTTTTATTGTGCTAGTTGAAACCTCTTACAAAATGCTTGTATTTTATTTTATATGGCCAATCTCCGATGTTACTTTGCCGACTGTTTTGGAAGCAATAGGGCTTTTGTGTGCTTCTCTTATCATCATGGCTTTCATAGTAGTCAAGGAAAGAAAAAACAAGCCATCTCAGTTAGTTTAACAGAAATATATTGAAATATTTTGATAAAATAAGCAGTATGATCTAAGCGCATATAAATTTGCGCTATTAATTGATTTACTGCAATTGCGACAAGCGCTTACGTTAAGGCGTCGTTTTTACGACGACTCTCATTGCAAGCTCAAAGGTTCAACCCGCTCCCTGGTCTCGTAGTTGCGTTCCTAGATACGACGCTTTACAGCAATTTTTTCTGGTTTTTGGCTTCAAACAAGCAGCAAATTTACGTGGGAAAAAAGTCAAACGGAAAATTTGGAAAGTGGTCAACTCCTAAGTGGGTGCGGACTTGTTTAAAGGATAGCGCCACCGTCGTTTTCTCGTCATAGGAGGATGAAGATGCATCAATCATCATCATCATCAACATCATCATGGTTGCTAAGTAAAAAACGGGAAGAAGCACTTACAGGATGTCATTGAGCAGTTTAAGTTCTCTAATTAACTTCTATTCATTAGTCAAGAGAAATAAGACGTGTTATTATTTCGTTCAAAACCTATGCTGAAAAACAAAATTCTCATTGAACACTTATACCATGTTAAGAGGTAAATTATCAGGTCTGTCAAAAACAACTCCATATTTCAATGCAATCACAAACAGGAAAAAAATGTTTATACTTGTACAAATTATAAATTATAGAATGGCGAATGAGCTATCGCGACTCGTTTCGACCTTGCTCAAGGTTCTCATAAGGCAAAAAAAAACTATGCTAGTCGTTAAAAAATCAGGTAAGCTCAGCAATGGAAAAAATTTACAAGCGTATAAGTAATTACATCAAAACCTGCAGTACAACTCCAAATACGGGAAAGTTTGCCAGAGTAAAGAATTGGGTTAAAAAGCACAGATGCAGCAATGCATGAGACCACACAACAGGGCAATTTATGCAGACAAAATCAAATAAAATTTTGTGAGAACTTGCCAAATTCTCAAAAGTTTAGCGGACCTACACAGAGTGGTCGCTCGCAAGGCAGTCAACGATAAATTATCACGTTTGTCAAAAATCAGCTCCATATTTTAATGCAATCATAAACACGAAAAAATGTTTATACTGGTACAAATTATAGATCTATAATACCACTCTGTGTAGGTCCCCTAAACTTTTAAGAATTTGGCAAGTTCTCACGAAATTCTATGTTAAAAGGCATATTGTATGCATCCGCAATATTAAAAAAATGTCTTGGAAAAGGGTTTTCAATCAAATTTTTTTCGCCAACGCAAATGGAAAAGACATGCAGAAAAATCAAAAACTAGCTGGATCAATTACACTGGAAATTTTGCATAAAAATGCTTGCAATTTCTCTCAAGCAAAATAAAGAAGGTGCATCGTGGAATTTTTTTTTTAGTCAATTTTTAGTCAACTCAAAGAACGAATACAGAATTTTTAGTCAACTCAAAGAACCTGCTTACGATCAAATTATCATTGGTCCTCCTCTTCCTGAAAAAGATTACCTCAACGCTCAACCAAAAACTTGCTGGAATCCAGCCAACAGCTGATCGCCTTTCACCAAGTGAGCAGCTATTGGCAAAGTACTGTAAATAGCTTGAAAGAATTATACGCGATAACGTAAAAAAAAAACTTTCTTTTTTCACTCAAACTTTTAATTTTGAAATTTCCTTAAGTTTTGGATTTGGTAAAACCTTACCTCAAAAACTTGTATCGCATTGCAATGAGTTTAGTAATTTTTTTAACCACCTAGTCAAAAATAGTGCTTAAAAGCAGGAACAAAATATAACAACTTAACAGAGGTGGAGTCGGGGACACAAGGCTCGAGGCCAAGGCCAAGGACAGCCTTTCCGAGGACAGACCCTCTCGAGGCCAAGGACAAGAATGCTCGAGGCCAATGACCAAGAACACAGCAGCAAGCGCTCTCCAAAAAAAAGGTCTTCAAAAAAGTTTTTCAGGCGATCACCGATTCATAGGAGTACCCAGGATTTTTGATCGGGGGAAGCCTAAACCACAAATCACATGCAATGACGTCATCAAAAATTTTCTACAGAGGAAGTTTTTGTAAGACAAAGATATCGTAGGATGGAAGATCTGACATTGTTGCCGTTGGCACTTAACCCGGATTTTGCGAAAGTAGAAGGCTTAAACTAATCGTTAAAAATTACAAATATCTAACTTTTGGAAACGTGCTGAGGAAGCTAGTGCAACTCAAACGTATCACAGACGGAGATCTGATAATTTTTGGGCAATTTTTTGTAATTTGTAACTGTTTGGCGATTTTTTGTAGATTTTTTTGTAACTTTTTGAAAAAAAAAAGGTCATTTTAATGCCATTGAATCACAACTCGCAATTGTTCAGAGCCATTTAAAATCACTAGATTTTTGACATTATTGAAAACCAATTGAAAAAATGAAATTGTTTAATCCTCCTTTTACTAGCAATTTATGCCCAAAACACGTTTAACATGTTGTATTTTGGAGTTAAATTTTGATTGTAAGTAATTTGGTCCAGGTAGGGGGAAGTAAGGCGCATTGTCTCTTGCAACATTTTAGCAGTAAATAATAAACAACTTGAAGTTTTTCCTTAGAGATTTTTGTTTTGTCATAAAAATAACTAGATATAGTAGTACATGTTCGGCCAGGGGGCCAAGGCCCCCTTTTTGAAGTTCAATAATTTGTTCAATCAGCATTTTCCTTGGCAAAATTTTTTTTAAGGATTTTGTGCGTAAAAACCAGCAAGGTGGAGGTGAATTAAGGTGAATTTACACAGTATCCGTTTTTTGTACGTTTTCGTCCGTTTTTTTACGTTTTTACTTCTCCTTAAAAAAGTATGCGCTTTTTCATCCGCATTTTTGTAAGTCCATATACGCACTAAGTAGACTGTTATATATATATAAAAATTTTGCTCAAAAATTTTGTGTATGAACGATAAGAGCGATATTTCGAAATAGAGCTGTACCCCTTTACAAAAAAGTTTTTTCGGAAAACTTTTGTCCAGTATGAGACTGTCTGGTTAGTGCGGATATGGACACATAAAAATGCGGATGAAAAAGCGCATACTTAGTCAAGGAAAAGCAAAAACGTAAAAAAACGGACGAAAACGTACGAAAAACGGATACTGTGTAAGTTCACCTGTACTAACTTGTAATCAAAAAATGGTACGATAGATTGTTACGCCAACTAACCATGTTATTGCCGGGCCAAATTTACATTGCGCTGACCACTGGCACGTTGGAGATTTTCGCAACATCTTTCTGCCAAATATAGGTGAGGACCAAAAAAAGTCTTACGATTTGACCGCGGGGCCCTAAGCTGGTACTGCGTTAAATTACGGTAAATCCGGCCGTGGTTAATGTATTACGTTCATACAAAAGCTAGATGTGGGCCTGAGATATCAACCTTTAGGCCTAAAATTCTCTGTATCTTCCGGGTTATACGTTTAATTTGGCAGGAAAAAATTGAATCAAAGGGAGCCGGGGCCTGCGGTCTTCAATATTGTTGATAGTTACCGTTGTAAGCGAAAAATGCTAAAAAGAAACTGAAACTGAAGAAACAGTAGACTTTTTGTCACATTTTTGTCATAGGTAAAATTTCAATTGGGGTGCGGGCCTTCTGCCCCCCCCCCCCCCCCCTTCCCTTGGCTATGCCTATGCTCCAATAAACGAAAACAAAAAAGTTATTCGCAAATTTTCCGCGAGGTTTCTGGCGTTTTCCAAAAAAATTTCAACTGTTTAAAAAATAGTGCTGTCCTCGAGCCGAGGGCAGAGCATTTTTCGAGGACTTGAGACTTCGAGGCCAGGGCCAAGAACTTGACCTTCGAGGCCATGGCCAAGGCCAAGGACTTCAAAATGTGTTCTCGAGGACTCCACCTCTTCAACTTAAGATAAACTTTTAGATCAAAATACTTTCGAAGTTTTCGTAATGCTTTTAAGGTGCACCACAGCACCATGGTATCTTTCATGGCCTAGGCAATATTTCCCATTAGTGTTAAAAAGCCTAAAGAAAAAAAACTTGTTGCTAATTATTAAATGAGTGATTTATTTGAAAAATTTGTTAAGACATTATTTATGGCTTCATCAACACTTTCCTCGTTTGTAAATTTGATAAAAAAAATTGTCACTAGCCCCTTCCTCCCACGTTTGAACCAATGATTAAACCCTATTTGGTTTTAGACAGTATTCAAAATAATGAGGCTTCATCTATTAAAAGCGATGCAGATGATGAAAGCTATATTACACCTAATGATTTCAAACTTCTCGCGAAAGAAAAAATGTTATTGCATATTACTGAATAATTCTGATCCTTTGTTTAAAGAGAGTCAATTATATTCAATTTCAAGCTCAAGAATTTTTGGGAAAACGTGTAACTCCCAAAAATCTGAAGTCATTATTATCCAAGAAAAAAAAATCAAGAAATGGTATAAATTTTTTTAAATTAATATATTTGAAAGAAGTTCTTGTATATTTTTCTCAATATTCTCAAATGTAACGGTGATAATCCAACTATGCTATAGTTTGCTTTGTCGTGATATTTGTTGTTTAGGCTGAACTGCCTTTATGGTACATTTGTGCGTTTGCTCGACTTGCACGCAGTTGCTGCAATTATTTTATTATACAGGATGGCCCATAAGTAGGTAAACAGTTATCACTTGAAAGTGTCCCGAGATTTTTTTTATTGGTGTATGTACTTCATTTCAGGTCAATATTTGGTTCCTGGTACTTAGCATGTAGTGTGAAGTGCTTTCAAATGTGCTACATAAAATGTAAAAAGAATTTGAAGAACTTAGATTGTGATTGCTGTATACTTACTTATGGGCCACCCTGTATTATAATATTCTTTTCAACTCTGCTCAGAACAAATCATCAGCTCAAGCTAACAAAAGTGAGAAGAAATTATTTACAAACTAACCCTATTTACGAGAAAGGTACAAAAATTCACGCATATAGGGTACAAAAATGCCCCCCTATTTGACTCTTAAACTCAACGTCATAGAAACATGTGACTTAGCGTTCACCAAAATTTTTAAGAAACTTAGTTTTAGTTAATGACATCATCATAGTGACGTTAGAACCATAGTTTTTGGAAAATAGCGTCATTTTTAGTGATGTCAATGGCTGTTCAAACTTTCTACTCGTTAGGTCTCCGATACTAAATCGTAGAATGCCTAAATCAAAATAGTTAAATATAAAAAATTCTTGAGACTTCATTTAAGTTAAATTTTGATCAAAAAATGCTTATATTTGGGAATATGACTTCGGCAAATTTCAACTTTGGAAAAGTTTTCCTTATCTTAGAATTTCTATTTTTCACAGATTAATTTTAATTGGATTTTACTCATAGTCAAGTTAATTCGAAGTAAAAAGTTGTTTTCTGAAGGAATGTATCACAAAAAAATTGAAAAAGTGCAAAATGCCCTGCTCTCATGTCTAAATTAGGGCTGATTAAATTCAGCTACAGAGCTCAACTCAAACAAAAACAAAAACCGGTATTTTTTTCATTGTTGAATTTCTTTTATTTTCACATTTTGTTGTGGTCACATTTTGTTGTTTTATTAAAGCTTCATTTTTTTTAAACAAATAACGTAAACTTAGAGTAAAATTAATCATTTTTAAAGCAGATTCTGTGGTGAACACTGAAAGAATTTTAGGAAATGTAAAAGTGATTGTAATTTTTCATTAGCTGTAATAAAAAGATGTTCATTTTTATCGTTTAGAGTTTCGTTTAAAAAAGTTGAGTTCGCCCTCTCCTTGCGAGATTTATTAGCCGGTAAAATTTGTAAAAAATCTTGACCATTTTTCTTAATCATTCTTCTATTTGTCTTAGCCTGCGAGGCTTCTTTGGTTTTACAGTTTCTTTCATTGTTTTTTAGTTAAAGTTGAAGCGCTAGCAACCTCATACGTTTACCTTCGGTTAACACGTGATGAACAAACAAATGACATTTTCCGGAAAGCGAAAACGTTTATGAAGTTATCGCTAACAACAAACCCGTTCATTCTGATGAGCTTAAATTCCAAAGCATAAAAACTGAGTCTAAAATTGATAGTGCATCCTGCAAAAGCCTTGAAATAAATGACTCTTCTGAAGTAGATAGGCTGATTTCAAACCAACCCGAAGCTAAAGAGAATGTAGAAAATCAATTTGAGTATGAAGAAATAAGAGCGAAAGATCATGAAGTACATACATGCAATGCTAAATATCCTCAGGATGATTTTGCTGAAGAAATCAAAAACCTTTAAACAAATGCATTGTCTGAAGTAGAATCAAATCAACCCGAAGCTGAAAAGAAGCTCGAAGGTCAAATTGAGTGTAAAGACACGCTTGTAAATAATGTTGCGCACCCAAGCAACATTAAATCTCTTCAGGATGATTTTTCTAAGGAAACCAGAAACTCTGGAACAAACGCTTCATCGGAAGCAGATCAGTTAATTTTATATCAAACCGAAGCTGAAATGAACTTAAAAAGTTGAGTTGAGTATGAAAACACACTTGTAAATGATGTGGCACACACAAGCGAAGTTAGATTTCCTCAAGATGATTTTAGTGAAGCAACCAGAAACTTTGGAAGAAACACTTCATTTGAAGTCGATCATTTGGTTTCAAATCAACTTAAACCTGAACAGAACGTAGCACTGTAACAATATTTGGGTTGTTTTACCAAAAAAATTTGGATTGTATTCTTGGGTTTATTTGTTAAGACACCCAAGAAAAATTTAGGGTAAAATGAAATAGGTAAACTGAGAGTAACCCAAATTTCTAATTTAAGTATTTTGTCATAACACCGAACAGTACAGTATAACCCAAAAGAAAAATTAACGATTTTAATATTTACTCAATTGTTAAAGTGGGTTATTTAACGTATTACTTACAACAAAGGATGAATAATATATTGTGCAAACAGAAATACATTTTAAGATGAACTTGGGTGTTTACACATCTGCCAAACATTTTTTGTGTGTTTTGTATGACACCCAAAGAACATTTATTGGGTTTACAAAAATCTCACTAATGCAAAGTAAGGGTAAATGCAAACCATGCTAATGCAAAAAACATGGGTATTTTTACACAAGCTGCAATCTTGATTAACTTAAAAGTTTCAAAAATCTTGAGCGCAAAAACGACAATACGGTATACGGGTACGTGTGCCATTGGTTATTTACAGAGGTGGAGTACTCGAGGACGTCCTTGGTTGAAGTCCTTGGCCTTGGCCTTGGCCTCGAAGGTCAAGTCCTTGGCCTTGGCCTCGAGGCCTCAAGTCCTCGAAAATTGGCCTGTCCTCGGCTCGAGGACAGCACTATTTTTTGAATTGTTAAAATTTTGTGAAGGGCTTGAAAAATTTTTTGGAAAACGTTTTTTTGAGGAGACAGCTTGAAAAATTTTTGTGAAGACCTTTTTTTTTTTTTTTGAAGATCTACGGAAGCCCAGAAGTGCAGAACACAAACATCAGTCGCTATGAATGGAAATATTTTTAATTCAGTGCACGAAAGTTTAAACTGGTAGATATATTTCTAAACGAAAACACAAAACTGTAAACTGATGGAAATATTTCCAACCAAATGCAGAAAAGTTTAAACTAATCAAAATATCTTTGAACTCCGCAGCAACTCCAAGCGAGTGCGCAAAACTTGGAAGCGATCGAAATATCTTTTAGCCGATGCAAAACTGCGTTTCAGTGCAAAAAAATGTAAACGAGTGCACAAATAAATAATATGCTACATCCGCGTCGCAAACTAGATCTTACTGTCGCAAATGGTTAGCAATCATCGTTTGTTAATATTTCTACAGGCATAAACTGCTAAAAAAATATTGGGGAACAAAGTTTGTAAAATTTTTATTAAAAACATGATACATAAAGACCTTTTAGAAAAAGCCTTTCCAGCGGATGAATATTTGAGAAATTATGTTTAGTCATGCGGAACAGCGAACATTGCTTTAGTAATTTCAATTCATTCATAAACAAGAGTACTAGCGTAACAAGACTGCGTTTTTTCATTTGAACTAAACTAGACTTTGGCCTCCTTGCAGCTTAGTCTAACTGCTAAGATTGACATCGTCCTTTTTCTCTTTTTACAAGAGCTGACCTAATTACCAGTTTATTGTAGGTCAGGCTTTATAGACTTGCCCTGCAATAAAGTTTGATGTTTTTTTACAATAAAGTGTAGTGCTCTTGTAACCACCGTCACTGCTTTTTAATTTTGCCTGCAATGCAAGCTTTTTTTTAAGTCACAATTTATTGCTCTTGTTTCAGCTATTTTAGTAAACAGAGGTGGAGTCGAGTACACAACCTTCGAGGCCAAGGACCGACTTTTCGAGGACAGATCTTCTCGAGGCCAAGAACTGGAATGATCGAGGCCAAGGACCAAGGACACAATTTTTTTAAACTGTAGTTGGCAAATTTTCCATAGCTTTTAAACGCAAAAGTGTTTTAAGATATTGCAATTGGTTAAGTTTTGATGATAATCAATTCGAAAATAGTAGTTTCTAAAAATAATAATGAACGCCATTTTGAAGTTTTACACGTTAGCAGCTGATGTTGATCATGTACCGTGGCGGTATCGCGGCAATGAAACAAGGCCATAACCCGTCAATGGAAATATAGCTGAATTATAAACGTGCAGTCGAAATACTCGATTTTAATGTCTTACTTTCATCAGTTACGGCCCCGGTGCAAACGTTCACTGATTATGGATCCCACTTTTTTAATAGTTTCCTAAAGGCAAACCATGTTGTTTAGTTAAACGATTTCTTTTCACGGAGTTTTTTTGAAGATTTTTATCTAAAAAGTATTGCAAATGCTGTAATGTACTCGGTAACATTTTAGCTAACTGTGCTCATATACGTACTGTATTTGCAATCTAGAGCTTTTTTTTCTCATTAACTCGAGTTAAATACGGCACTTTGGACAACTGGCAGCGTTGCTTCTGTGGTGTAGCAGTAAGTGTACCCTTCAGGGAAATTTCGAGCTCGGGTTCGATGCGCTCTGAGTTCTTTTTTTTTTTTTTGGAATCTTGCATTAGAATTAGGGTTCGTGTCGTGATGGCGGCCTGAGAGATAGCAAATTGAAGATCAAAAAAGGGTACACTTTGCAATTATGCTACCGGGTATATTTGCGAACTCAACTTTTTTGGCATCAAAAAAAATGGGTTCTGGGGCAAGGACAAAGTCCTAGTGCCGTCGCCAGAGCAAACTAAGTGAAGGGGCACTAGCCAAAAGGGCACCAAAATAGACTGAACTTTTACACATAAAAACTGATATTTCACGGCTACGAATTATGCGCTATTTTAAAAATTTCGTATTCATGTCTGAAAAAAAAGCGACATATGAAACAAAGTAATGCAACTCAAGCATACAAAATTGGGTCTTGGGGGCCGTGCCATCAGCCCTGGGCGATTTTTGCAATTTTGCGGGAAAAAATAGCAATTTTAACGCCATTTTAATCACTTTTTGCACGTTTTTGAAGCCATATAAATAACTACCATAAATTGCTAAAATTTAGAATTCATTAAAAGAATTGAATTACCTGGCCGGTTTAGCCTTCCTTATACTTAAAGTGAAGTTCAAAACATGTTTAAATGCTACAATATATTGGGGTTAAATTTTCTAAGCGACTTGGCTAAATGTGGCTGAAGCTACCTTAGCCTCCTTTCCCCTGGTAGCGCAACTGACTGCGACCTAAAAAATTTTTAGTGTTCGCTAAAAAAATACAGACAACTAGTCTACTGTTTCAGGACATAATCACTAATGAAGTACGGGCAGGGCCTCAGAGAGAAAATTTTCCAGGGGGTACAAAGGTCGTTACCGGGCCCCAAAATCTTATTGGGCCCTCCAAGCCTTATTGGGGCCCATTTCGTTAACTTGTTTTTTGTCCGATGGGTGTAGATCTTCATTTAAAAGTGAGGGTGATGAAAACAACATTCGCATACAGTTAAGATCTATGAAAAACACAACTAGACATAAAATTGATTTAAATCCAGCTAGGGGGTGTGGGGGAACGCTGTAAGCTTCCCCAGCGGGACCCGGGGCAGAGCCCCTGAAACTTTAGCACTTTTTATGTTTCTCGAGGGTACAATACAGCATTTAATCAACATCTCAGCACCAAACTTGCTTAAATTGACAAGCAGAAAACGTGATATACATGAAAGAAAGTATGTGAAGTGGGGGATGATGACATTGAGACAATATTACACAATATAATGACTTTTGATACTGCAAATCCAAATATTTATTGATAAAAGTTTTAAGAAGTCATTTGCAATCACAGACTTCACAAACCCAAATACCTATAAACTCATACAGATAGAGTGAGTTACTTAATGATAGTAGAATAGTATGTCAACTTTGACTCCGCTCTCTGAGGTTGAAATGGTTTTGGATCTCACGAAATATGGACCCTCGTACATTGTTATACCGTAGAATTAGGGCTCTTAAGTCAGAGAAATGTAACAAAACGTTATTTTCGGTACAAGTGTATGGCTTTTGATCCATTTTTCTCTTTTTTAAATCAAATCAGCCACTATTGGATGCCACAAAGGCTGTGTAGCAAAAATAGCGACCAATTACAATACCTAATAGGCTGACTGATATGTTTGCTGTAGGCAAGTTTGATTACGGTGTAATGGTGCAATACCAAAACTTAACGCAGAAACCTGAACTCTTGAGGGCCCCTTGAGCCCGGGCCCCCCTAGGCCAGGGCCCGGGTACGATGTACCCCCTGAATCCCCTGTCTCAGGCCCTGAGTACCGGTAACGATACGAAAAGCGTACACTCCCATTCCGCGGCACATCCGTAAAAGCGTGTTGAATATTGCCTCACATTTATGTACAGCAATTGGTGGCCAGCAATTTTGCAAAGAATGGAGAAAACATCTAACGAGAATTATGTTTGAACGTTATTATTCTTTTTTCCATTATTGCCCGTTGTCTTGTCCTTACGTGATGTTCCGAAAATGTATTCTGAGTGAACCAAAATGGGGGGCAGAAGCAGTCGTTTGGGGGGCACGCCCCCCCTGGCCCCCCGTAGCGACGGCACTTCAAAGTCTTCATGCCCCAGGTTGAATAATAATAGTGTTTTTTTTCGAGAAAATAGCAATTTTTGTGACTTTAACGGAGATGTATGGTTTGTCCAGTTTGGCCGAGAGTTGGCTGGAAAATACCTTTGGTTTAGATATCAGGCTGAGGGCTGTTGATGAGAGCTAAAAGCTCGAAACAGCGCTGTCCAGCTCTGTGTTTAAAGAAGATGACACATTCAGAGTTTCAAAGCAATTTGAAAAGAAAATATTGTAAATGCTAAGTTAAAAAAACTTTTGTTTTTCCACAATTTCCCAACTCTAATTTAAGCCAAACTTTACAATGGCAGTTTACATTGTATTTGCTTAGCATGCGACGGGGAAGTTGCGAATGGACCTCTGTGGTCATCGAGTCAAGCAACCACCCTATACGTCAGAGTTGAAAATCGCTAGTTCTGCCAGTAAATTTTAATTTGTGATAAAGCAAATTGTGACCACTATGAATTTTTAATGCTCGGGCACGCCAAAGTAAAAACAGTCTTATGTCATCGAAAGTTCCGATAACAACAAACGGCTCAAGCACATCGCACAACGAACCTAATTGCAATATTGCGCTCGCAAAAATTCTGTATATTGCAGTTTAAATTTTCTGAAAGAAAATGATCTAATTTCTTGGGGAATGGAATTCCAGACCTTAACTCCCTGATATTTAATGCACCTCTGCATTTTAGTTGTGTGGTAACGAGGAATGCTTACAGTAAATGCGTATTGTCAGTAGGTTGTCGTGCACAGAAGCTCGATTTCAATGTTCCGTGAATGACCCTAGAGAAATTCAAAGTTCTTGTCCTAAACTTGTAACCTCTGACCTTCATCTAACTTTTTTATCAACTTTATGCAATAACATGATTAGTAAGCATATATTACACCAACTTTATATAACAACCCACCTCCAACTCGCCAGCTTTTACGAGACAAACTTTAATAAAAAATAACTTGGGGAAATGTTTATTGAACAAATTATTGAATTTGAATTGAGAGGCGCGGGCCCCCTGGTCGTACATGAATCCTAAAACTGGGTGTTTTTTTTGACAAACAAAGGTCTCCAAGGAAAAGACCAGATCCATTTTAATTTTGACCAAAAAACATTTAATTTCGACTCCATATTTCAGCAAAATTTTGACTTCATTTTGATATAAACTGCGTTGGCCTTATTGAGCTCCGAATTTCAATTAAAAAAAATCTTTTATAATTAGCAATTGGCGTAAGTTTGAAGAAGGTACCCTTTGTTTCTTTTCATTAACTGCACTTAGATAGAAATTTCAATCAGTCGGTTTTTTGATTCAAGCAGCTAAGCGATGCAGGAGGAAAACCTTGGAAACTGCACAGTGCACACATTTCAATGTCAATTACACTTTTTTATTACCAGTGAATTTTGGATTGAAACTGACTGTTCTTAAATTTTCACGAATTTTCGGCCTCATTGTTTTTAAATCTTATAGGAAAATAAATTGACACAATTTTATTTTTGCTTGGTAAAAAGATGTGTTGTGTAAAAGTTTTGTGGATTGTAAAGCTGTAAAAGCAAGACACTAAAAGCAAGACACTCCAAAGATTTCAAAAACCTGGTTGTTTTGTTGCATTAAAAAAATTGACTTTTTAATTTCAAATTATTTCGTAGTGCTCGTAATCATTTTATGTTTGCGAAGCTGACATTCTTAATTTGTTTCTAATTAAAAAAAGAGCTTTGTTTTCGTAACGAAATTAACTCAGACAATTGTATTGTGACATTGCTAGTATTTGCAGAAGTTTGAAGAGCAAGACTTTATTCAAGCATGCATAAAACTGCACATAAAGTTTTGATTGTGGCTCAAATATTCAAGAAAATGAAGAAGAAAAAAACTTCGGTCGCTTTTAAAAAGTGTATTTGAACACAGACAATTTTGACCTAACACAAAATTTTGACTTTGTTTTGACTTATAAAATCTACCTAGACTGACTCCAAAGCACCCGAAACCAATCTTGGTTTACGTTTGGTGATACTACAAAATCCTGAATAAACTTCGATTTGATTGACTTTTGCGGGCCCTGATTATTACTTACTGCTAAAAATATTCCAAAAGGCAACGTATCTTGCAGAGGTGGAGTCTTCGAGGACGTCCTTGGCCTTGAGGACGTCCTCGAAGACACATTTTGAAGTCTTTGGTTTTGGCCTCAAAGCTCAAGTCCTTGGCCTAGGCCTGGACTCTTACAAGTCCTCGACAATGTTCTGTTCTCGGCTCGAGGACAGCATTGTTCTTTGATTGCTGGTTGAAAGAAAATAATCAAACATAAAAATTTCTAGAATTCTGGCATAGGCGTAGCCAGAATTCGTACATTAGGACTCATGTCCTTTAAGACTCGTGTCCGTTGGAGATTGTGTTTTTAGGACACGTTTACGGATACCCAAAAATTCTGGCTGCGCCTATGCCAGAATTTTCGGATATCCGGACACGTGTCCTAAACCACAATGGCCGTGCGAAATGTGATCCAAATGGCCTTAGAATTGCAATTTTTTCTAAAACATTTCAAAAAATCGCCCAGCATCGGGGGGCTTTGCCCCAAACTCTAGTCAGTAATACGTTTAAGTTACACTAGTTTACTCGCCATCTCTCCCAATTTACAATTTTTTGAAAATTTTTCAAGTTTTGGTTCAAGTCTTGACCCCCTTTAGCAAAATCCTGGTTACATGGTAACCCAGGCTTCTGCTTCTGATCCTCCATTTTACGGCATCTTTGTCCCATTAAAAATTCCTTTAGAAAAGTTCTGATGACGTCATTGCTTTGCGGTTTGGCTCCACTAATCAAAAATCATAGCTACGCCTATGACGCCGAGCACTTTTTTGGGTGCTATTTGCAAATCTTTCCTCTGGCTGGGCCTCTACCGCGGGTAGACTGCTTGGCCCTAATGGAAAATATGCGTCAAGTGTCTTTCCCAACGACACAAGGACGTATTGCAGTCACTAATTCTGAAAAAAAGTGCGTTGACGCTTTTTCGCAAGAAGTTGGTAAAATATACGATTCTTTAAAAGTAGAGGGGTTTTAGTAAGACTTTAGACAACATTTAGATTTTTGATCGTATGCAGTAGCTGATGATTTATTTTTGCTTTATCATGCTGTCACGAAACAGCGATGGCGCTGTATATTTGACAAAACCGCATCTGCTTTGGAGATTCTCTGCGATCAATTTCATAACATACACGTGGTTTTTCACTAATAATTATTTTGATGAATTCAAATTTTTTTTACTAAACCGTCTCAAAATCATCAGTTTTCTTCATAAAAAATGCAAAAATTTCTTGAGCGGCGACCCTCCAAAATAAAATTTGCAGCCGAAATTTCACGCAACAATATTATAAAATCAATCTTTTTTGTAAAAAAAAGCAAGATTTTTCAGCGGCAAAGCTTCCGCATTCCAACGTAGAAGTTAATGTTTTTTTTTTTTTGTAAAGATACTTCACCACTGGATAACATATCTTAAAAAAAAAGAAATCAAAAACGCACAAACTAACTAATCATATACACTCTTTTCTAGAACAATTTTATAAGAACACTAGGCTAATTTTTGCTCAAAATTTAAGAACAAATTTTAAAAAATTCCAGGCAAAGCAGCAAAAATAAATTAAGGACAAACGGAAAAGTAAAAAATCCTAATTAATAAAAGAAAGTAAATCCTGTACTGATTCAAAACGATAAAATTTCAGTGGTTTTCTTGTATTTGCGAGCAAAATTGCAACTATTACGAGATTAAAGAATGCTGTAGCGCTCCAAGCGAGTAACTGAGAAAATTTTTGGCAGTCGTTCAAGTCAAAAAAAAGAGCAATTTTGCGTTGTAGCAAAAACAGTAAAAAACGTTCACTCAAGCACATAAAGCTTCGGGATTAAACAATTTAAACCGCTTTACAAATATGGTTTCTAAAATTAACATCTTAAACAGTTGTACAAATGTGGTCACTAAAATTAACATCCGTGTTTCCAAAATATAACAACAATTGAGGCTAAAATTTGGCAAAAAACTACAAACAGCCAGCCTTAACTTAATATTTATTGATATTTATAAAAAAAAGTATACTATATGCCTTAAAAAAAGTACGGCAAGTTTTTTTGATATTATTCAATTCAGTATATTTTCGCCATTTCTGGAATGGAAGCAACAAAAATTAACATACGCTCTTGACTCTTTAAAGTTCAATGCTACCGGAACAACAGCACAAAATGAAACATAAAACTGACACTAACGTATTTAGAGTAGTTCAATCAATTCAGTGTGAAACATTTAACATACTGTATTTTGTCTCAGAAAAGCAGAAGAAATGAGAAACCACAACAATAAACAAAAAAACAACACTTTTCATATTTATATTTCAAAGATGTCGTAACATTAAGTTGTGATAACACGTTGATATTTATGTAATTTACGCAAAACTGAGTCGAAAATTGGATTTTGGGGGGTAATTTAGTATAGCTGACAAAACTTTACGTAAATTACGTAACCCACAACTTCCAGAAACAACAATATTTGTTAGAATTGCTACCTATTGTTAGGTGAGCAAGGCAAAGGCTGTACAATACAGTCACTGTCAGCAGATCAGCGCGGGCAAAGACAGAGCAAAAATCCGCACAATAAAGAAACTAATAGGAAAAAGAGTGAGAAAAAGAGTTGCGTGTCGTCTAGTTACATGTCATTGGACCAACGGATGCAGAAAGTGAAAAAAGGCCAAGTTATACAAAAAACGGAAAATCGAAAATTTGCAGTTATTGCTTTTCTAAAATTTACGACAGTATAACTTATTATTAATTTTCTCAGTACATTGTTATTAAAATTTTTTTTTATAATATCGTAATCGTTGTCAATAACAATAGCAATTATCGCGGTAAAAGCAATAGCAATTGTCAATCGCTAGTCGAGTCGCTGTTATTTTTCAACGTATATAGCGAATAATTCGAGAGTCGCTAGTTTTTTGCTTTTTTGTTTCAGCTGCTCTGAATCCTAATTATGATGCATACTGTTGTTGTTTGAAATGTAACGTATTGTACCGGTAGCTAATACTTCTGTTCTTCGGTTGCCACAGTGATGGATAGCGAAGCCCTTTTCAAATTGGGGGGGGGGTAAAGTTCAGGGAGGAATGAAAATTTTGACTCAGCTTTATGAATCGAGAAAAAGTGTAGGGGGTTGGGGAAACCGCTAAAAATTTCAGTTAATTTCAATAAAAAAATTACATACCGGTACAGTATAAGCAATAAACTACACGACCTGTAATAAAGAATCGAGCAGGAACAAAGAATTGAGCAATGCGTACCACTCGAGCTTAGAGAAAAAAGATTTGAAAGTCTTTTGTCCAACATACGGATGAACCTGACCCAGAGTTGTAAACAGGCGCGTAGCCAGCAATATACATTAAGGGAGGAACTTTTCCGGGAGTCCTGGCCAAAGAGAAACAAAAAGTGCCTTTATCTGGAAATTAAACGATTTAGCAATTTTTCCATTCAAATTCAGTTGATGACCGAAAAAAAGGTCTTCAGCTGAAATTGGAGCGATTTTTTTGTCCAAATTCAGATGAAGACCAAATAAAAGGTTTTCACCTAAAATCGTCACGATTTTCGTGTTTAAATTCAGTGGGAGACCAAATGCTGTAGAGAGAATAAAAAAGGTCATCACCTAAACTTCAAAATGCCAATGGGGTTAGAGCTATTTTCCATTCCAGTGCAAAAATCAGGCTCAAAAGTGCTAAAAATGTGGTATTTTTCGTATTCTGTACGTCAATAAGTGAAGCTATAACCATCCCCCCCGTACCCTGGCTATGCTGCTGGTTGTAAATTGTACCAAGTTTTCCGGGTTGGGTTCGGGCCTAAGCTTGAGACGAGTTTCGGGCACTAACCAGTTCGGGCTTGGCGTCGGCGATCTTTTGGTTAACCAGTCACATTATCGGTTAACTCGTCAAATTAGATACAAAATCGATTAAATCGGCGCATTAAATACAAAATGGAGAATAATTCCCCAAGCAAACGCTTAGCCAAGAACCGTGAAGCATTAATAACAACATTACGCAGAGACTTCATTACTCAATTGCTAGAATTTTAGTGATGATTCAAGAAAAGTCAGCAACTTTACTACTTCAAAAAAGTTTTGATTAATATCGCTATTTCACTACTTCAGGTGTTTTAATATCAACGTTAATGCCAGAATATACACCACTGCTGCAGCTTGTTAGAAAATTTTAAAGATCAAAGTAGGTAGAAATAATTTTTATCACCTTATTGGTACTTTGGCAACACTGAACTTAGAAGAGAAATTTTTATATTTTGTACTGTAGTACCTCGAAAACGATAGGACATCGAAAGCTGAAAGTTGGTGAGGGTGATTTCAATTTTTTTTTTTGATTCTTTTAGTGGCAAGTCAAAAACCAAACTTTTCTACCCCCCAAAAAACGTTTGCTTCGGTGAGACATAGAGACATATTCTTTGATGAAAACTACTTACTGACAAATTATTATTCAGTATTAGCTAATTCCAATCACTTCTCTCAAACTTCCATTAGCCCTCCTTATTATATCGTTTTCCATAATAATATAGGGCTAGACGAATTTAATTACTTCTTGAAAGTTTTATTAAACTACCGGTATAGGATTCTTTGATTTACCAGCGTGTAAATAAGAGAACTGAAGTTTAGCAATAGCTACCTCCCAAATAGCCCATTTGTGCAATTAGTATAATAATGTTTTTGCACTGCTAATTTCTTTGCCACGTTTCAATAGCATTAATTTAGATGAAAATAAACCTAAAATTAAGTTATTTTTGTCAAAAAAATACAAAATGTATAAGCGCTGTGGGCTCTGCCCCCAGACCCCGTAACAGCCCTTAATTGCAGATTTTTGTCTATGGATATTCCTAGTCATGGTCTACGCGCCTGCTCTGCAGTCTTTACATTTCACCAAGCAACATGCGGTCACTTGCTCAGGACTAAAGACGTTATCCGAGTCAACTGTCGGTGAAGTACATACAGTATTTGGATTATTTCAAATACAAAACAAAAAAATTCAAAACAATACTAAAAGGCGGTAAACGAAAGACACCAAAGCTGAGCAAAGAACTCCAAACACTGCTGCACGCCTGCACAAACGGCAGCTGGTTGCGAAATGTGCTGGATTCCATTTCCACTTTGCGACACTGTGTAGTTTTTTAAGTTGAGGCAAAGTTTGCAAGGTTCTAAACTGAAAAAAAGTTGCTGGGCGTGGCGCTGCGTCTGCTTGGCGTAACTTCGGCGTGGCCAGAACATGGATTCCGTACTGGGTTAAATGCTCTTTAAAGTCACAATACGTTTGTTTCAACAACGACACTTTACGCCCAATTTGAACAATTTTTGGGCTAAGAACTCAATCAATTTTTTCGTCTCGCGTTAGCGATAGTAGAAAAGTTGCATCCGGATCAGCAATTAGTTACACAGTGTATTTGAGTCTAAGTTTATGAGAGTTAATTTTGATTTTGATAAGTTTATGAGAAAAGAACTAAACGAAAGACAAAAATTGAAACTATTTTTATTTAAATTTACAGTTTGGCATTACTGCTTGAAGTATGAGTTTGACATTTGCTATCATAATTCGCCTGCCATGTACCTGTTCTTGCTTGCATAATCAGAGAATTACTAAGCTTGTTAAAATTATAGTAGTGTAAGCTACCAATATCCTCATAAAGTGAGCACCGCTTTATCTAAGATTACCTGAAACCACAATAACTTCATGAACAAGATTTAGTAACGTTTTGATGAAGCCCACTATATCATACTGACGCAACGTAATGAATTGCCGCAACAGGTATATCCCACACAATGTGCAAAACCATTGCAATTGGAAAAGCATTTTATTTGCCAAGTTGTCTTGGCCAGAAGACAGCAAAGCGACTAAGTCATAATTGCCACCAGTCTATTTGTTTACCACATGCGGTGGAGGCATCAAACTGTCTTTACTAATACTTATCATCAACCAAAGAAGCTGTAAATTATATGAATCTTGGTTTGACCTGTCCGAAAATTGAACAAAAATTTGACTGATTGTTTTAGTGACAAACATTTGTATCTACTACCCCACTAACTTTTGCCAGTATGATTTGCAGATGAACTTGATTACCTTCCTACTGTTGATGGATATGTAGAGTTAACAAACAAAGAACTAAGAAGAAACAACAAAGAAAAACACGCTAATTATGAGACTATTTTTGACCAGAGAGTTCAACATTACCATGCCACTCCATTTCAAGCAGAAAATGACAGATCTAATCACAATGAAATTGACGTTAATTATGCCACTTATGAATCAAATGCACCATCTCTTTCTTCACTGAACCCAGAAGGCTCCAGCCATGTGCAAGAGCAAAATAAAATCAATAATGAAGTTAGTAGTGATCGACATGAAAAACGTGTTGGACCCAGTCAAACCGTCTCCGATGAAGCTAAAAGTCCAGTTAGTGCTGATCAAAAAAACGCTATAACTGATAAACTACAACTTCAACTCATTTCTAAAAGTGCAACAAATTGTGATTCATCCTTAGTCGTTAAAATCAGTCCTGCAGTTTTGAACAAAGTGGCCTTGAAAAGTAAAAATATTCATGACAATTTGAGCACTGAGGGCAACAGTAAAGATGAACAAGATGGAGTTCAGCATCAGAAGATATCAAACGCAACCAAAACGCAAGGCAATGACAAAGAACATGTGAATATCAACAAGGACTCAAATAAACACGACTACCGCCGACCGAAAACAAAAAATGACAACTCGACTTTGTTTACAAAAACAGATAAAACTAAAACTACTGCTGTTTTTTCGCAAATTATTGCACCCGAATTTAAAGTTGATTCAAAAAATCCTGGCTTCTCAAAGTCCAAAGATAAAGAGGTAAATGTTGCAGATTCATTGGAAGAAAATGGCTACGAAGATAACGTAAAAAATCTACTGGTAAAAACTGTTCGCGAGGAAAATGTAGCTGAACCATTGGAAGAAAATGGCAATGAAGATAATTATGAAAACATTGAAAAAAAGAACAATAACCAAAAATTGAAGCATGAAAATAATTGTGAACTTGCTGATACCGACATCAAAGAACTATCAAGCAATGAATCGAAACACTCTATGGAGGAAGAGCAAAACTAAATTAGTTTAATAACGGAGGAAGAATGCTCAGACGAGGATCAAAAAACAGCTATTTCTAACTAGTGTGAGGAGCCACCACGGAAAAAAGTGATAATTTACCTCTAAAAACTGAAATTGTAATTAAGAAAAATTCCTAATATCAAACATGAAATATTGGTTAGGGGCACCAAACCCCTCAAATTTATGGTGATCTTCCCATTCTATAGGAGATCGAGCACAAGGCTACTTCCAAAGGAATTGGAGCTTGGAGCCTACTTGAAGTATTTTATTGTATGTTGTTGAGAAGCTAGATTTTCGATACCATTTTCACTTTATATCAGATAATTATGCTTGGTTCAAAAAGGAACTAATCAAAAACGTTAATACATTTTGCAACTAAAGCTGAACTGCAATAATTACAGTAGGTAAAGGTAGCGATTAAATACAAAAAAAGTTCGAAACATTTACACAAACAGTAAAAAGGTCAACTAAAAGACAGTATTCTAGTAAAAGGCATTGGTAAACACTCTCCAAGTATTCAAAGCCAACTTCACAAAGAAGAGACATATTACTTTATAGATGCAGATTCAAATACAAAT
The DNA here is from genome assembly GCA_963965965.1 of Trididemnum nubilum. Taxonomy (NCBI): domain Eukaryota; kingdom Metazoa; phylum Chordata; class Ascidiacea; order Aplousobranchia; family Didemnidae; genus Trididemnum; species Trididemnum nubilum. The sequence continues at coordinate 21,819,886 of OZ014487.1, forward strand.
ATTTTAATTTTTTAGTTCAATCATTACTTTCGGGCAATTTGCTGCTATGTAGTGTTCTAATACGGTATAAGTTGATAATGGCGCCAGCAGGAAGCCGAAACATTCGAAATTGATTATGTAATTTGAATTATATTGGTTGTGCTTTTTATTATCAAAGTCAAAAACAATTTTATAATTTTTTTTTGAGGCAATTTATAACAAGCTCGTTATTTGGTCTGTTATTTTCGTGAGTATATTACAATCAATATTAAAAAACTGAATAAGAGTGGTTTCTAGAACCACCTAGTCTACCGGGCATGAAAAGCGATACTATAGGTAGTTGCATAAATGTTGTATAAAATAGTAATATAGTATTTGCATAAAAAGCGATACTATGGGTAATTGTATAAATGTTTCCCTTCGTCCGATCGTGTCTTTTGTCAACTCTCCCACGTACAATATTTCAAAATTTTTATCTAAAATTATTAAACCTCTTATGGCCAATCGTTTTAATGTCAAGAATTCAATTGATTTTATAGATCGCATTAAAGATATTGTTATTGAAGAAGATGATATTTTGTTGTCGTTTGATGTTGTGAGCCTTTTTACTTCCGTACCTGTTGATTGCGCCATTAAGTGTATTTTTGATTTACTTGTGGTTAATGATTCTTTGCCTACACGTACACAACTCAATGCTCATGACATAAAAACTGGCTTGAAATCTGCTCTAATTCCACCACTGCTTTTTCTTTTCAAAACGTTTTGTATAGACAAACGTTTGGTACACCCATGGGATCATGCATCTCTCCCATTGTGGCTAACATCTTCATGGAGCATATAGAGAAAGCCGCACTCACGACATTTCACACGCCACAAAACTCTGGCTTCAATATGTGGATGATACATTCTGTGTATTGAAAAAAGAGCACATGACAGAATTTCACCAGCACATCAACTCGGTTTGTCATCATATACAGTTCACAATGAAAAAAGAGCAGTATCTCTCTTTACCTTTCTTGGATGTTCTAGTTGTACGACATGACAAAATTCTTCGCACACAAGTCTACCGCAAACCCACCCATACAGACAGATACCTTCACTTTGATTCTCATCATCCTCAGCACCAGAAACTCGCAGTTACCAAGACACTACATGACAGAGTTAACACACACAACACCATCCCAGCAGATGCACGACACGAAACCACTTATGTTTTGTCTGTTCTACAACTCAATGGTTTCCCTTTCCGGCACTCCTACCCCATCCCCAAGGTCAAACAACGGAACACAACACAGCATCTTAAGCACTTCACCTCCATCCTTATGTACAGGATACTTCAGAACGTATCGGTCGTATTCTTAACGAAGCTGGTGTGAAAGTTGCGATGAAGCCGGTTAAAACCATTGGTAACATTCTTACCTCACCCAAAGATTCTATTGCAGAGCATGAGAAGAGTCGATTAGTATATAAGATATCTTGTGCTGATTGTGAGTTTGTGTATGTGGGGCAAACAAAACAGGATTTAAAAAGTCGTGTTGCAGAACATAAAAGAGCCTTCAAAAACGCGGAACCAGAAAAATCCGCTTTATGCGAACATTTAATGTTGTTTGATCATCGTATTAATTAGGAAGAATCCACTGTTTTAAAATATGTTGATAGTTATCGTAGACGGTTAATTGCTAAAAGTTAGTTTATCAATGCCCACACTAACGTTATCAACCGCTCGGATGGTGAGACATTGCCATCAGAAAGTACCGATCTTTAGCCAAAAATGCTCAGTAAATGTTATATTATTAGTATCGATAATAAATATTTTTTTATCTGTTTCTGCTACCACTAAAAATTGCGCTGAGAATTAAAATTTGTTTAGAGTCTAAGCAATGTATTTTAAGTGCTTACGCGCTTTCTAACTTGAGGCCGCCAGCAGAAAACTAAAAGCCTGGTATAAAGCATCACAATGACGAGCTACCAAGCTTCCACAGTGGTAGCCTTAAGACTAGAAAGCATGCATAAGATTAAGCTTTAAAATCATTAAAAATAATCTGCCCTGCTATTAATTAATGACTGAAGACCCAATTTTAAATCTTTGTTTGTGCATTTGTGTCTGATTAATTATTGGATTTTGCAATTTTGTGACTTAAATCAAACAGATTATTTGTCATTGTCTAATCGGTGTTTAAGTTAAACTAATGAGTAATTATTGTTCTTTGTTAAAAATAAGCTGCTAATTAGCTCATCTTCAAAGGCGCATCTTCAAAGACTTAGACTGCATTTAGAATCATTGTGTTCTTTTTGTGCATTATTTGTGTAGACTGGCAGCTGTAGACTAGCAGCTGACAGCCTTTGTTTGTTAATTTCTGGCCTTTGATGCTAGACAATAGGCGATGCCACGTGTTTTTTACTACTTGGAACTATTTAAACCTGCTTGGAGTCTGAGAACTGAGTAGTGACAAAAACAAGTGAAGTGAACAGTGTCAATTTTTGGTGATACGTGTTAAATGCTGCTTAACTTTGGTAAATTGCGTTTTGCGATCCCTTCCCTTCTCTTCCTCTTCATTCTTGTTTTAAGGATTTGACTATTGACTGTGAGGGGACAGTCTTGTAGATTGGAAGAAAGGCCCTGAATTGGCTCTTACATCATATTTTGAGACACTTTGTTTTTTCTGTATTTTTTCCTAATTCAATATAATAATAAATTCCATTAAAAATCAGATTCAAGTGCTCAGTTGTAAGAAGGAAAAAGGGATTGGGAGAGTTTGGCGTAGCTCTCCTACACGTTATTGAAGTTGGCTATAATACTACGTATCGTTGCCTGGCAGAAAACACAAAACGATTTGGATTGGCAAGTCTTGGCAGATATTAAAATTTAAGAATTAAGCTTTAACGAGAAACGGTTTGACCAACTGACACATATCGCAAGACCGGATTAGAAAGACTTTATCGTTGGTAACAATGTGTGATCGAGTTACAGACAAACGCTTTTTTAGTTGCTGCAAAAATTAGCATTGTAAATATGAGTTTGAGGCCCAACTGACACAAATAATTAAAAAAAAAAAGAGCTCGGTACGATAACTGTCCTTAAAAAAGACTCCTATAGTTAAGGCCAAGCAGTCTATCCGTTGTGGTGGCCCGGCCAGACGAAAGACTGGCCAACAGAATCCAAAAACTGTGATCTGCGATAGAGTGTTCACTGGTCAGAGAGGCGCAATGTGTATGGTTAAAAATAGAATTATGTGTAGAAAATTTGGAATGACTTTGTTTTAGACTCTTTTTCTCCTAGTCGAAAGCAACAGGTCGCAGTTCGCTAACTTTGAGCCTATATTTCAAATAACATTTTCGCAGTTTTCTTTGCTGTGTTTCACCGTGGCTATTGCTGCATGGACACGTTGTCCAGGTGGAAAATCAGCAAAGCTCAAGCGGAGTTCAATAATTTATCAGCATAAATGTTTTTTACAACTCTAATAATAATAAGTAAAAATTTTCAGCGCCTAGCAATAGCGCAAGGATATACATTTTCTAATGGAGCTGCGCTTTGCCTTGAGCTTGCTTGGCTACAGCCCAATGTACCTGCTGCCACTTTTAAGGTGCGTTTACACTGGACGCAAAGCAAAGGTCGGCAAACTTTGCAAGTGGTGTTACTGCAAGACACCGTAATGTGGATTCGAACCAGTAACCTTTCGATTAGCCGTTTTTGTTTACTTGCCTTTTCTCGATTACTCGCTTTTCGTTATTATTGAGATTTTTAGTTCACGTAATTAGTTGCCGGTGTAATTTGCAGATTTAGCAAAACGCCTGTTTTACAACCTCGCGATCTTTTCTGGTGTAATTTAGTTTCTTTGATCACATGCATTTTGATTCGGCAGAGTAAGGACGTAATAATTTTCTGTAAAGTTTCCAGATATAACGTTTTTGGCGTGGTTAGAGTTATCGAATTCTTTTGGCATAGCTTAGTTCATTGTTTGGATTTACTGTTTAAGATTTAGATTACTGTTATGAATTTTTAAGATTTTTGATTTGCTGTTAAGATTGTTGAGATTACTGTTACTTAGATTTGAGTTTTATGGAAGGGTCTGAGTCTGGGAGTCTGTACCGCACCTTAGTAATTCGTGTCACTGGGATGTCGGGCGGCGAAGGTGACGTTGGCTGCTTTTCGGTATTCCTGAGATGCTAATTTTCTGGAGCGAGTCCAGACTTCTGAGATGCCCTTTGGGTGAGATTACTGTTAATGTTTTTATGCGGGTTCTTGTTTCTATGCGGGTTCTACTAGTTCTGAGTGGCTTTCACGGGCGGACAACGTGTCTTCGCACTCTGGGCCCTGGCGCTGACAGTTTGCTCGTTTGTGCGGGTCGCACGGAGAGCAGGCGAGATATGGAAACAAGAATAATGAGTTTAAGTGTATTTTAAAGTTACTGTATTTGGATTTAGTTTATTGGATAGATATTTACTGCTGTGTTGCTGACTGGAACTGTTTCGATCTGTGTGCTGCAAGACAGTCGGTGAGTTTTTGTCACTGTATTTTTTATGTTCTTAAACCTTGACTCTTTTATTTACTGCAACTGCAATTAGTTTAAACATTTAGTAATTGAGAATGGGACGCCCGGGGTATTTTGTGCGCTTTGGCGAAGCGTTTTGGGCAACTTAGGTTGCCGCGGCGAATCGTCGAAGTGTGCGGATTAGTCTTGGACGTTGCATACTTAATTGCAGCTCTGTATTTGTTATGACACTATGTAAGATAAGCGTTTATCAACATTCGATTATTTTAAAGAATGGTGTTTGTTTAACTTATTTAATTTTATAGTTTCACGTGCAATGATTGTACCGTTTTGCTTAGCTCTTGTTGCGTTTTGCTTAGCTCTTTGTTCTGTCGACTCTTGTTGCGTCTTTTTTTCTAGCCTTTAGTTAAAACTATCTTGTTATTTTCCAGATTATTTATTATCGTTTACTTAATAGAAAACTGCCAAGAATCACCTTAAGCGCGTTTTGGATAACGCGGCCAACTGCAGCAACAAGTGATCACTTACGTCTCTTAATCAAAATAGGCCAATCACTCAAAAGCATTCTTGTCTAAGTAAAGTTAAGCAACCGCTCGCAGACTTAGCGACCAGTTGAAACTTTTTGCAAATCGTCGATGAAGTCAATTTTGTTTTTTTCGCATCGCTTCGCGTCTAGAGTAAACGTACGTTTAAATGTGGTTATCTTTTGATTTTTGATTGATCCGAACATATATTATAGTATTCCCCACTCAAGAGGAAGCTACTGAGGCGCTTTTATTTTGGAAAAACTGATCTCACCCACTTAGAAATTGACCGTATTTCAAGCTCTCCGGTTGATTTTTAACTTCTTATCATGCAAAATTTGCTGCTTGTCCGAAGCTACCTAGCAGAGATAATCATCGTCAAACGTCTTATCCAAAAGCGTAACATTGCAACCAGAATCAATCTACGACATAAGGGCGCAGACATAAGGGCGCAGGAACATAAGGACGCAGGAACATAAGGTCGCAGGGACATAAGGGCGCAGGGATACAAGGGCACAGGGACAAAAGGGCGCAGGGACATAAGGGTGCACGGACGTAAATCTGTAATTTGTGCTAACATTTTGTGCTTCGAAAAATATTATATGTTGAACGAAACCAACTCGACTAATAAGTATTTTATTTAATTTTTGAAAGTCAAAATTTAAAAAGTTTTTTGAATTTGCTTTCTTTTTTAAGTTCTCAATTATCGCACAAAGCGCTACCCTTAAACAGTTTTTAAGTCGCCGTAGACTAATCTTGAACAAACCTTTAAAAAGAAAAGTTTATTTGTAATGAGTTAATTTGCTTTACGTAGTAACTACGTCAGCGGTTGTTTTCAAACGCAGTCATATAACAGTTGTACTTAATCCGTTAAGCAAACAATCATAATTAGTCTTTTGTCCAGCGTGAAACCAAATCAAATTAAATCACTCATTTTCTCGCTTTATTCCGCCGAATTCGTGTGAGGAGTTGGCGGAGCCCATAAGGCAGGAAGTAAATTCAAAAGACTTCTTTCAATACTTGGCTTTTAAAAATCAAATAAAATACTTATTCATCAAGTTTGTTTTTTTGATTACATAATTATTTTCCGAAGCCCGAAAATGTTAGCGCAGATCGCAGATTTACGTCTCTATGCCCTTATGTCCCTGTGCCCTTATGTCCCTGTACCCTTATGTCCTTACGCCCTTATGTCCCTGCGGCTTTATGTCCTGCGATCTTTCGTCTATGCCCTTATGTCGGGTTTCAAACCATAATGTAGATTGAACCAAAATTATGTGATCAGGATAGTTCCAAAAATTATTTTTTGTTAATTTTTTTTTGTTTGTTGTTTATTCTAACTGACATTGTACCAAATTCAATACAATGTAAGAGGAATTAATTTTTTTAATAGGAATATAATGTTTTTTTTTAACAGAACTTAAGCGCAGTTTACCGAATATCCGTATTTACCCATACGCATATAAAAACGCGTATCCGGAAGGTAATTCATCGATATGTGAAAATGCGCGCATGCGTATTTCAGCTATAGCGTATCTCAAAAGCATGAAATAAATCACTAGTGAGTTTGATAATTTGTGAGTTGTCAAACTTTTCTTGGCCTTGGAATTAAGTTGCTCTGCCCAAACCTGAAACGAGCAATATAATATCTGTTTGTACTTTTCTTGATTTATTGTCCTTAAAGTTGCGTCATCCCAATTTCCTACATCTTTTTAAAAAACAACCTATGATTTTCAAAATTTCTGTAAATAGTTTTAAAAAAGCTGTTGCTCTCAGTTGTACTCGAATTTAAAGACACAAACCAGAACAAAAGTAAATTTTATTCGTAATTACTAAATCTCCCTTCTATCCGAACCAAACCCAACCTCTTGCACAATCGTGTATTTTAAATGCTTGCAACAGCAAAGGATATTTACGAACTCAATGATAGCGTTTTGGTATAAATTGTGGTTGATTTATTTGTGGTTTGCTGAACAAATAAATCTTGGAAATGCCTAGTTTGCAATTTTGCCTAAGAGCAACTAGTCTATTCTTTATTTCAAAAATCAAAAGATTGACTGAGTTGCTTCCATAGAATTCCGTTTGATTTGCTGGCTAAAATACGGTTGTAGTGATAGTAACCTTTCATTGCCAAACAAAAATGTATTCATCACAAATTCAGCAATCGTTTAAAAAGAAACCATAGATAGCACGACGAGAAGGAGCGACGGTCCAGTTGGTCGAATGGTAACGCGTGCGTACGTAAAGCGGTAAGTCTGAGGTTCAAATTTCCGCACGGTCAAATCAGACACAGTGTTTCAACGGCTAGTCATCACTGTGGCATTTCTTCAAGACGAGCTGTGTTGCCCGGGCGCAATAACGCGGAAATGAGCCTCGTCAACTTGTTACACGCTTCGGCATATTACAGCGATTATGAAAAATTTAGTTTACTGTAATAAGAAACTAAAGACCAAAACAAAAATGCCGATTAATCAATTACTTTTAGGCCTAATTTAAAAAACGTTGTAAAAAGTTTCGAACAATAGATCCCGTAATTGATTGCAAAAAGAATTTACTAGGTTTGTGTAAAATTTAAATCTTTGATTTTGATGAGAACTGAATCCCGATTAAAAGTTTCAAGTGCAAGTAACATAACCACTTCACCAAGCAACCATGTGACGTCACACGGCAAAAAAATTCTTTATAAATGCTCAAAAAATACGGATACCGCGTCCGTTTTTTGTTCTTTGCCTAGCGTAAAAAATTACACATGCTGAAATAAGCATGCGGAAATACGCTTGTTTGGTACGAGGCAGAGGTGGGCAAAGCGCAACTAGAAGCGCAATGCGCAACTTCCGCAACCTCCGCAATTGCGTAAGTTGCGTTGCGCTTTAATTTTTTATTTTGAAACATTGCGGAAGTTGCGTTGCGAAATAAAGCCTTTAAAATTTGTTGCGCTTTAATTGCGTTGCGCTTTCAAAAATTTTTTCGATTAAAAGCGCAATTCTATACATTGAACCTAATTTTGCTCCATTTCCATCGTAATATTGATAAATTTCGGGCTTGTTTAGCAAATTATTTACTCTTTTTCAGTCTAAAATTGCAAAAAACGCAGTGCTTGCATTGTGCTGTGAAATTTCGGTTGCGGAAGTTCGGTTGCGCTTTAACTTGGTACAAAAATACCGTTCCGCAATTGCGGAATTGCGATGCGCTTCAACTGAATCAAAAAGTTCATAGCGGAAGTTGCGCTGCAAGTAGTATTAAATGCTCCAAAAGAGGTCAATTGAGGTTGGAAAATTGAGGTTGCAAAATTGAGTAATGAGGTTGCAGAAAATGAAGTTGCTGGTTTGAGGTTGCAAAAATGAGGTTGCCGGTTTGAGGTTGTTGATTTTTGCAAAATCGTAAGTTCTAACCCAGTCAGCAAGTGCTAGTGGGACCCAGCTGGGCTTCATGTGGGCATCTTTCTGGGCCCCAGGAGTGGCTGCCCATGTGGGACCCGCAAAAATATGACCGTGGGATTTCGATGGGTCCCATGTGTGGCAGCCCATCTACAATATGGGCAGCCCATGTGGGACCCACAAATATATAATCGTGGGATTTCGATGGGTCCGATGTGTGGCATCCCACCTTCTATATGGGCAGCCTATGTGGGACCCAGCTTTGTGTGAATCTCCGAAATAGATAGGACCCAACCAGCTTCCACCTTAACCCAATGATTAATTGGGCTGCCCATTAACAATCTATGAGCACTGCTTTGCATTTCTGGGCTCCATCCTGATACACCTACGCACGTTGCGCAAGTGTATGCAGTAATGAGCAGTACAGAAAAACAAAGTAGCGCTCATAGCATGTCAATAGGCCATTAGATAGCACAGAATTTAGCTGATAGGTTTGCCCATAGCGTTTTTAATGCAATTTCACTATTTTTTCTTACAGCAGTTTATTGCAAACAAAAATCAAACACAAATAACACTGAACCATCAAAAATTTCAAAAATGCAAATCGGTATTACGTTCCTTTTTAGCATGAAAGTCCTGCAACTAGTTAAATTACGAGTAACAATCAACCCCTCTTTCATAGGCAATTTCATTTCTTTTCTTGCTTCTTTTTTGCAACACCTGCAACATATTTGAATAAAACAATTTAGTTAAGTTAGATTACACTCTAGTCATCTTGCAATGCTAAACTTTTGAATTCGCCAAGCAAAATAACACAATTCTGGTGATAACCTTGAGAACGTAATGTTGGCAATACCCTACTTCTTTCCAGAAACGGGGGCGCTGAGAAACTTCAAGAAGAATAGACCAGCTACACCCCATAATTTTGAACAGGAAAAAACGAAAAACGCTCCATAAGAGATGCGAGTATTTAAACATTTAGAAAGAAGTAGCCAGCTCATCATGAGGATAGTGATTCAGCCCCCCCCCCCCCTTCAAAAAAAGGGCCAAGGTTGCACTGGAAGGACAGCTTCTGCTACAAACTTTTTTCGCTCCTAATGCATCCAGAAAACTTGAAGCCCAAATAATGAAATATTTTTTCAGTTAACTGTCAGTGAGTAATAAACATAATCCAGTCACTAAAAGTCCTTTTCTTCAGTACTGGCAGTTATCTCCTTTTAATCACTGTATTGCTTATCCAACGCTGTCTAATTATTATTAATTGTCAGCTCTATGCATAGTCCCGTTTAGGCTGTTAAAGCATGTCTGTTTTCCAACGCTCACGTATCCCTCAGAAATAGATGCCACCAACCTTGTGTTCCCCACCTCCCAAAAGATACACCTATCAGTTACGGTAGATTCCTAAAGTAACAATGCAACGCTGGGTCCTCCGGAAAGACACTTATTTATCATTGCACCCAACACGGTAACACAGTTTTATGCACATGAATAAATTGATATTGAAAAAAGCGGATTAGCATCAAGTCTGACAACTGCGATAAGCAATTTTTTCCATTTCGTGAAAGGCGTTAAGTTATATTCCGCATTTTCTCTCGTTCAGTAGAAAACAAGACTAACCTGACCTTATACAAAAAATATTTGAACTATAATCGCAATCATACTTAGTTGCTTACCATAAATAGGATCACAGAAACATTTCTTGCTCATTTGTTGCATGTACTATAGCCTGCCTGCTGTCATAAAGTAGTTTTTGTGGCATACGAACTCATCAGAACAAGAATCTGTAATTGTAAAAACGTTGTTCATTAATATCAAAAATTGGACCAAACCCTCAATTTACAGCAAATACCGTAGGTTTATTTTTGGTCAATCACTGAAATTTTTAGTAAATAACCAAATAAAAAAAATTTTTTTTTTCATCACAATGACTGAAAAGCTCAGTAGTAGGACCAATCTTAGAACTGACATCACAGCTAACTGAATGATAAATAGACAAAGTTATGCATTTACAATTGCAAAAATGACTTCAAGTTTTCAAAAATATTTTTAAATATGTGCATTTGATAGAAAATTTTAAGCAAAAAATAAACCCAGACATAAATCAGTTTACAAAAGAATATTATGTGCCATTATATGTATATCACATGAATGGACCATTAAAGTTTAATTTAAGTGGTAAAGGTATTACTTGGAAAATAGCTCTATGCATCTAATTTACAGTAAGTTTGTATCCAATACATGCCTTACAAAACAAAGTTATCGTAGAATGCCGAATAGCAAAAAGTATTAGAAGCAGGTAAACTTGATACCGTAATTAAAATGACTCATAAAAAAAAAGAGTGAATATTATGCTGCGAATAATGTCCTAATCATAATGTGTGTGTACACTGCACATGATGTTTTTGTCAGCTATAATTTTGTTCAGTTATCCCAACAAACCCTTTATCCAAGCCACCACTAGTCTCAATTAGTTCAGATGATCAGCAATCTAATCATTTCAGTAAGCAAAATTTTTCTTTCATGAAATGTGATTTTGAGGTAAACCAAAAGTCATTCAAAAATTAATGTTTATCTAACAATGCCTAGTTGCTGCCGTAGCATGTTTAGAAAATTATTCCAATGTTTAGAAAAACAACAATGAATAAATGGCAGACTTAAAGCTTAACCATCTAAAGATAAACAATTAAACATAGATTACATGTGTAATAGTAAAATGCTTAGTGCAGGATGCCCATCATGCATTTAGCGTTTTGCATCGTTTACATGTTACATATTGTGGTATCATATAGCAAAACTTTCTGTTGCACACAACATCAATGGTTATTTTTGACATTTTTGTTTTTGTCATGCAGAAATCAATTCTAAAAATAACATTAACCAACAAAATAAGATAGCTATTATCTACAGATACTGCATTATAAAAAATTAGGATGCTTCATTCAAAATTCTAATCATTCGATAATGCAGTAAATCGAATGATTGATGATTGAGATTGATCACAATAAACTTTCACAAATCTCAAAAAAATCACCGTTTTTTTCAAGGAAGAGGCTGCTGTTACGTTACATGAAAATAAGAATATTGCTATCCTATCCTAACCCCAGGGTTGCCACAGAAACTGCACAATCAAATTCCAGGACTTTTTAAGGTCATTTTGCAAGACTGTTTAAAATTTTTTTTACAAGACTTAAAATTTAATTTGGGCTATTACTCTTTCATGCACCTACTTTTTTGTACTTGTCATTGACCAAAAATTTTGATGTAACGCATTTGCATTCCCAGTACTGACTACAAGCCAGGAACAAAGCCAGAAATTTGCTATGGGAGGGATCTGCTTTCGGGTATGGGGGCAAGAGTCCAGCTGCCGGAAGCCACTGGGAGTCTGTTGCCCCCAGCGCTCAAAATTTTTGCAATTTTTTGCAATAATGACTTATTTTCAGGCCTAGTTTGGTAAAGATTATTGCTTTTGAAAAGCACCTAAGAAATTAGCATTGCAAAAATGTGGTTAAACTGGTTGCATAAAAGGGTTAACAGTATGTGGGTGATGGCGAGAGCTCGACCAGTACAACTTTTTCAGGCTGATAGCGACTTATTAATTACCACATTTTGTCACTATTTTTCACTTATCTTGACACTAAAAGCTTCAATAATCCTCCTCCAAAGAAATACTATTTCAAACACAAGTCATACTAAGCAAATAGAATGCAAGAGTGCTCGTGCTTGCTCTAAAAATGAACTGTTTAAGGTAATTGTGCTAAGTCAATATTGTATCGGCGTAGAGAGCCAGTACAATATACCGGCTTGGCCCTGAGATCGCCTGGTATATATCAGTAGACCAAATGTATCGGTCGAGCTCTAGTGATTGGTAATGGCAAAACTTCAGTCCTTGCTCTATTTTCAGCCAGTAAATCATAAAATCCAATCATTTGAAAAGAAAGAGTTTATTTGATCGCCAGTGCACAAAAAACGCTATCCTAGCCCTAACCCCAACCTTAAAACTTAACCCAAACTGTAACCTTAGCTCTAACCCTAATGTTAATCCCAACCCAAACTAAAAATCTAAACCCCACCTAACCACTTACGATAATAATTGAAAAAATAAAAGAGTAAATGAGCAAATGAGCACCCATTCTTGTTCTCTTATTCTCTATAAGCAGAGCTCATTTGCTTGCTAAAGAGTAAATAGGCACTTTCTTTGAAAAAACTCACAAGTATATTAAGCCAATTGTCAGTATTTTATAACGCAACAAAAAGATATAATTTGGGAGGAGGGGTTAACGAAACGAGATTTGAGAGAGTTGATTGGTAATTAACAGAATTAAATGTTGAATAAACCCTTTTTTCTACCAAGCCTATGTTAAGCATTGTGCATTATGCGATCAAATGAATTGTTTATTTTTAGCTAGTTGTTACTGGTTTATTTTTGACCAATATTAGCCCTTTCCCAAAATCATGTTCCAACAGGGGCTTTAAATTACTTTAGTGTCCTTATTACTGCAAAATAATGCCTCAGAAGTATAGCGAAAAAAACGTCATATTTTTCTTATTGTACATTTTGGTCAACCAGCCAAAGCGGGTCAACAACAACTGACCACGAACCAACAGATAACAAACAAACTGATCGCGAACAAACTGACCGCAAACAACGCCGATTGGCTGAAAAGGGCTATCCTGAATTTATTTTTACTATCCCCAGAGCCATCTTGCCTAAACTCTCACTTTGTGACGAAATCACTGGAATGAAATCGTTGCTTCACAATCAGGTAGTCGCGGTCAGTTGACTTGGCTCAGCCAAAGCTACGCTACTGCTACTAGAGTATTGCATTGCAATAAAATTATTGTCCATGAATTCACTCTTTCTAATAATATTCAATCATTTATACATACTGTACAGCAAAGTTCAAATTTTGGCATTTTAAAGAGAAGTGCTAATATGTACTCTAGGGTACTAGTAAGAACTGCTTAAAAAGAATAAGAGAGCAAAGAGCAGAGGAATGGGCACTTATACTAACTTTAGGGGAGGAGCTAGGGTTACAGTTTGGTTTAGATTTGCGGTTTGGATAGGGCTAGGATGGCGATTTTTTTTTTTTTGTGGACCAGCATAAAAATAAGCTCTGTCTTTTAACAATAAAGCTTTTTGAACAAACTTTACAAAAGAAATTTTTTCAACAATCGCTTTGTATAATTGCAAGGTACCAGTTATTATAAAAAAACAACAACTTTACATTATGTCCAGGTAAATTGCGAGAAAACTTGATAAATATTTTTCCAGGAGTAACAAACAAAATTCAAGGACTTTCCAGAACAGCAAAAAAAATCAAGGACTTTCCAGGACTTTTCCAGGATGTGGCAACCCTGTAACCCCAACCCTAAACTTTACCCAAACTCTAACCATAGTTCCAGCCTAACGTTAATTTTAATTAAAAATCAAAATTTAACCCAAACTCTAATGATGCTCTTCTAATCTCTTTATAAGCATTACGTGATGTAACACCAGCGACGTTTTTTTTTTTTCGAAACAAGCAAGAAAAAAAAGCAAAAAGCAGTCGACTTGCATCCAATAAAAATGCTGATTTACTGATAAAAATTATCTGATGCAGGGTTCAAAATTAATGCCGGCCCACTTGCCCAAAGCAAGCTCAAATTTCCTTGGCTAAGTTATTTTTGAGCTTAACTTGCCGGACGGGCAAGCTAGCAAAATACAGCATCTTAACTAACATCAAGATTATTTTGGTACGTAAATTAGGCCTGCTTTTGTTGCAACAAATTAAAATGTAAGTAAAGAAATCTTTTGCTTTATTTTAGCAGTTGGTGATCATCACAACTAGCACTTTGTTTAATCATATGCACATCATTTATCGCAATTTACACAGCTGAATCACACACATATTCGTTCAATACTAAGATGCTCTTTGCAACTTTTTGACACAAAATGCTGCGTTCTTTTTTTGAGAAATATTTTTCGATACTTACCGCGTTAACCGTTCTTTCAAATATCACTAAGTACTACCCAGCGCTGCATATAAATGACGTCAAGAATTATACATTTGTTTTTATGAGTATTTTAAGATCTTTTAGATCCTCTACTTTTTGCAAAAAATTCTCGCTTTTTAGCTGGTTTAGTTTCCAAGATATTCGCCATGAAAATGAGTTTGAGACAAAAGGGCAAAGTTAATTACTGTTATTATAATGTAATAATTGAAATAATTGCAATCAAAAGATCAATTTTTGTCTAAAGCATGATTGAAAAGTTACTTATTATGTCACATTTACAAACCAGTCACGTGCAAAAACTTCATTCTCATAGATAAGCAAATTTTACAAATTAAGTGTTTTTTTGCCAAAAATAAGTACATATTACAATTTTTTTGAAGTGAAACAACTTCTAAACTTATTATGTCTATTTGTTTTGGGCAAGCTGGGACTTCCTCATGCGAGTAAACATTTAATATCACTTGCCGACGAGCACGTTGATAAAAAAGTTAATTTCGACCCTTGCTGATTGTTAATAAAAACCAACACACATATCTTCTTACTAATCATAATAAAAGCACTATTAGTTACAAACAGATTTACCTGCATTGATTAATGAAAAAATTGGTTTCTGTAGTGATTGTAATTTCAGCTCACATCTCAGGCATCTTTAAAAATTATATATACCAGTATATTTCTGGTAGGTAGAGCAACAAAAACCTACTGGTAGCAACTTTTGTTTTGCAAACTAGCTCCTAATTCTGAAAAATGTTTCATTAGCTTTATAAGTGGGATATGACTCAAAGGCGGAAAAGTAGAAAAAAGCAGTTGGGGTTCATCCAAACGTAACCCTAATCCTAACCAAATCTAACTCTTAACCAGCTTTCTAGCATGATTTCTGCCTTTTCCTACTTTTCCGCTGTAGGAAAAGGCGGAAATCATGCTAAAAGGCTTTTAGGGTTAGCCTTAACTCTAACCCAAACCTCAAATGCCCTTTCCTTCTTTTCTGCCTTTTAGAATGATTTCCGCCTTTTCCGTCTTTTAGTCATGTCTCCATAAGTGTTTAACAACAACTTTAGAAAGACATTAAAATGTTCAAAAGTGTCAAGAGACTCTTGACTTCAATCGATACTACATCTCAGATCTTGCACAGTACAAAAAGTGCAGACTTAGTGTACACTAATTTGAAATAGAATAATATTTAAGTTTTAGCGAATGGTGTTGGTAACAAATACTAAGTTTTCAAGCTTCAGTTTTCATTTTTTTAAAGGCAGTGTCTGCTGCACCGGCCCGGTTTCCAACATCTAATCGCTGCTGCACTGGCGGCGGCGGTTGTTTTATTTAGCTGTTCAGTTTACTATCTCTCAGCTGGCATCGCTGCCCTAACCCTAACTCTAAAAATAAGATTTTAGAGAAAAAAAAGGATTATGTAGCGAAATAGCTCTCTAGAGCTATATTTAAAAAGCGTGTCCAGCGGGAATCGATATCCCAACCCTCGCCATTGTAGCCAGACGCTCTAACCACTACGCCATCAGGGCTTGGCAGTTGATGTGTCAAAGTGCTGTATTTAAAGCGAATCAAGGAGAAAAGCGCAATTTGATTGGCTGCCGGTGCAGCAGCGATTTGATGTCAGAAACCGGGATGGTGCACTAGACACTTTCTTTTTTAAATTAATTTAGCAAAAATTTTGATCAAAATTGTATTGGTAAAATTTTTAGTAGATTGGCATCAGAGTTCTTTGCAAGAGATTATTAGTGAACTCCACCTATCACCATTCACCAATGAAGACTACAGCACACCATCAACAACATCATAATTAAATCAAGGACTTAAGCACTTTTATTAATAAACTTGATCACAAGACTGCTTTTTTGTGCATGAGCACTACTGAACATTTAAAAAAATAAAATAAAAGTTATAGCTTAGGTTAGGAGCCAGTTTCGATAAATCTTACAAAAAAGTCTATTAATAAACTTACCAATCTTTGCTTAATTAAAAAAAAAAACTAGAAACAAAGATCAAAATCTCATCATTTATTACATACAAAAAAACTTAAAAATCATTTTACTTGAAATTATTTATATTGTGTCAGTTTCAACCAGTTTGAGAAAAAAAGCTATGCTATCTTATTTTGTACCAAAAAACTAGCTATGGCAACTGTTTTCGACTGTTTTTGTGTGTTTTATGATGCCATCAATTTTGCCAAACTGCATGAATACTCTGACAGTCTGATATTCCGTTGAATAAATAACTGCATACAACAAACTACAACACAAAAAAATTTACTAATCTGGTTTAAATTTTTGACAAAGGCTATTGTTATTTTCAGTGTTCATATACTAAGCTGATTTTTGTTAGTGAATCAACAATTTTTTGGATCAAGAGCAAATAATTTTGGTAGTGTCTAGTGCACCAGCGCGGTTTTGCACGTGAAAATGCTGCTGCACCAGTCGTTTGTTTTTGCACTTAGATGTAGATGGCATTGCTGCCCGAACCCTAACTCTAATGTAAGATTCTGAACGAAAAAATAAAATTAGAAGAAGTGCAAATCCACAATATCGCAACATTTGACAAGAACACTCAGTGCAAATTAAACCCGATTGCGTGACTTGCAAGACACATGCCCTAACCACTACTACACCGAAGTGACGCCTAGTATTAGTCAAAATGCTGTATTTTAAATAAAAATAATGAGAAAAAAGCATTAAAAGATCGTAACGTCGGTGCAGCAGCTTTTTCATATTGAAAACCAGACCAGTGCACTAGAAACTACCAATGGTTTTTTGCAGCTTGATACAGTTGCTTCAGAAAACTCAACAAATGAGACAAAATATGATTTCAAATTTTTCTTAACAGCTTAATAGGCTACCAGATTAGTACAAAATTTAGAGCACATATAAATGTACAGTACTGTACAGGTGTAAACTGTAAATTTATAGCTTTGGGCACAATTGTTTTAAGAAAACTTGGACACTTGCTGATTAGTCAAAAAGTTAAGAGTAAACACCGATTACTTTATGTTTGCTTCAAAAAACAACAATATCTTTACCCCAACCCAGGTTGGAAAGTTTACCAAGCCTACACTGCACTAGATTTTTGCACCAATTTAAAACCCACATCTCAGATCTGACATAAATTTTGTGTCAGTGTCCTTCAAAACCAAACAAAGTGTGAAGAGCGTGCTGATACAGACCAGAGACATATGATACTGTATAAGAATTTTCACAAACTCCTAGTTCTGCAACTTGATCTCTAAAGAGAAAAAAAAGGTCTACATTTCACTAGTTTCACAAATTTCAAATGGCATTACCAGGCTGTAAAGTCCTTGAATTAAAAAAAAAGGAATAAATAATGACTGCTGAATATAAAATAATGACAAATAATGTCGATTGTCAAGGAGAAATAATGACAAATAATGACAATTTTATTTTTAAAGGATCATACAAGGTTTTTTAGGTGATCTCAAAAAAAGGTCTTCGGGTAGTTTTTGCAAGATTTTTTGGTGATCTCAAAAAAAAAAGGGTCTTCGTGTAGTATTTGCAACATTTTTCAGGTGATTTCCGAAAAAAAGTCTTCATTTCAATAAACACTCGATTTATTGCAATTCATCCAGTGATCTCAAAAAATATCAGTAGATTAGGGTGAAGTCGGGTAATTTCGGCAACCAGAAATTTTGGCAGAAAACCAGAAATTTTGGAAGGTGTCAAAATTTAAGGTTTGATGCTGGCAGGTCTTTCTAGAAGTTAAAAGATTTGTAAAAATGGTTTTAATATTTCCTATTACCTAATATTCTGCAGAAAAATTTGACAATCTTTGAAGACCTCTGCATGTTCTTTTCTCACAGCTACAATATTTCTGTTAATAATAGAATCGAACTTTTAATAACGTTTTGAAGCGTTTGGTCTGTTGCTACCTTTCTAGGCTGTGCTGTAGCCTAACTTTGTTGCTGGTCAACTTGTAAACAGATTTGTTAAAAATAATCCATTCCTCCCTATCCTAAAAGCATCAAAAGCAGAAGTTTTGCAACGTTAACAGAAATTGTAAGAATTAAAAACTCATTTACTTGATACTAATTCAAATTTAAAACAGAAAATTTTTAGAGAATGCAATTGTAATTAAAAAAATTAATAAAAACACAAATTTGTAAAATTTTGCTAAATGGATTTTAATTTTGTTTGGGCTATTGTAAGTAGAATCATAGATCGTATTTGCTGCCTTTTTTCAGCCTTTGAGCCTAGCTGAGCAGCATATTTTGTTCGAATTAGTCAAAAATCTGAATAAATTTTATTCGATTTAACCAAATTTAACACTAAATAAGCAGCTCAGATAATTAGAGCAAAAAACAAACATGATTTTTTTGCTAGCCAAAATTTCTGGTTTTACCAGAAATTTTGGCAACCCTTATTATGTCATATACCGGTAGCTAGCGAGCATGACATCATAGTATCTCGATGTTGGTTCGAAAAAAGCTGCAAACGAAATACTGCACAGATGGAGTTCAAAAAGAGTTAGTGTTTTCTGAAAATTAAAAATAAGTGAGAAAGTTGCCGAAATTACCAGACTCTACTACTCTATTTAGAAAATAATAAAATAATGACAACAGCTCCAAACTAATGAAAATGAAACAAAAATAATGAAAAAAATGAAATAACGACACACTTGACAGCCAGGATAACTAACCTGCAACCACGAGTAGGTATCGCTGATATTTGCATCACGATACTGCCTACCTCTGGCCACCAGTACCACTACCCGGCAGGAAGCTATAGCAGATAGGCCTACCGATTTCAATGTTAGTCTGTGGTCAGGTAGTAAGCTCTCTAATGTGATAGGACAGTAAAAACTAGCCAATTGTAGTGCATAATTTTAGTTAACCTGTTAATGGCTAATCTAAATCTTACTGCCAAACTGCTAGGTCAAGTGTCACTGTCAGATTGTACGCTTTTTTAAAATATGCTGGTATTACATTAGCTGATTAGGACCGTATCCTATCCATATTGCTTCTCTAAGCACAATCAAAATAAATACACAACACATTTCTTAGCCAGAGTTTGAAGCAATTTCTCACTTAACGCCTACTCGTGATTCGCGTAACTTAGTAACGGTAACCTACGGTACTTAAGGAAGTGGCTATTTTGCCTCTACTCTAGAGGCAAAATACCGTAGTGTTTTTCCTCTGTTCGGGTTAGGGTTGGGATTAGGGTTAGCATTGGGCTTAGGGCTATTTTGGCACTTGCGGCAAAATAGCTGTTAGGACTATTTTGCCTCAAATGGCAAAATAACATGGGGCTATTTTGCCTCGAGAGGGAAAATAGCTAGGCTACTGCTTTTCCTTAACTTTGGCACTTCTGATCAATTTTGCTTTTGATTTTACCAGCACTCACGTGACCATTTCAAATTTTTTTTCATTTTTGCAAGGTTTTGTAATTTTAGCATAATCGACTTTCATTATATACTGCAATTTTTCGACAAATAACTCACTCTTTGAAGATGGAAACGTTTTCCAAGTTTAGTTTTATTATTAATAGTAGGCCTAGTTACGCTAATTAGGTTTATCTGTAACACTGTACCTGTTTCATCTGCTAAGTAAAATTTGTGCTTCCGAAAACATTGTAAGTAGGCAATTCTATCAGTTTTATCCGAAGTAAGACAATCAAAATGCTTTCAAACAACAACAACAAAAAAACTCCAACTTTGAAAATCTTAGATACAGCATACTTAAATATAAAAAGTGCTTTAAAATAACCAATATAAATGCTTAATGGGCTGTCCAATAAAATAATGCATGGGTAGCAAGTACAAATTTTAAGTGGGCAAAGCCACAATCCAATCACAAAATTTACTAAAATTAGAAATAAAATGTACTCTAAGCACTTTTTTAAGAAAAGTTACATCATACCTATTAAAATAAACGCACAATAACAAAACTAATCGATAAAAATTTCATGCGAGCATACCCAATTGGGGCCTATATAAACTCATGGCAATATTACTTATGGCGCCAGAAAGTAAAAATGCGGGTATTGGTGCATACAAATTATGATTCTCAAGGTTGCTAAAACTTTTTTTGGGACCAATAAATCCCCCTAACGGATAATTTGTTAAAAATGTGATGTTGTTCATATAAATGGGCTACCCACATGAATTGCATCTGGGCTTCGCAGCTCGTAAGTTTTTAATGGGCTGCCCAAGTAGGATATAACTGGGTTGCCCATATGAACAAGTTTACGTGGGCAACCCACATACAAAACAGATTCTTGATGGGTTGCCCATGTGGTATTGACATAAATGCCAGTGTGGTAGCCCATTTGCACAGTTTGCCCACCTGCCCACCTTACACCACACATGGGGCCTATGTGGGAATGCTGACTGGGAACCGTATGTCTGTAACCCTAAGAATCGAACTAGGTAGAGTCTAACCCTAAGAATCGAACTAGGTAGAGTCTAACCCTAAGAATCGAACCTAGAACTTGGTCAAGAGTAGAAGAGTGTTTTACCTAAGGTTTGAACCAAGAGCTAACCAATGCTTTTTAAAATTCGTAAGATTTCTTAAAGTTGTGAGATCTACCTGGGAATCGACCCATGTTCCTGAATGTTAAGACTCTAATACATTCAACTAAGGTAAATCAAAGACCTTTTTTTGTTTATGTGTAATGTCTCTTGAACGAAGTAAAACTGGAAGATTTATACGCAAGCGGCGGTAATTCACCAGGGAAAGTCCCTACGAGATCGTATTCGTTTTAGAATGTTCAACGCGATGGAATTATTTCCTTGTTACGGGTATACAGCGTAGCGACGATGTCGTCATAAACGTGAACGTGATAATAATAGCAATGACGTAATGGTAATGTGATATAATAGAACTGTTCTATGGAGACAGTGGCGCAACAGTATGTTATTATTATATCTCGATCGCGCAACCTTGACACGTCTGAACCTGTCTAGAATGCGATGGCGCAAGGTTTGTGAAAACTTCGCTTGCTGCTATAAATAACGAAGAGGTGCACGATCCTTTCATTCTAAAAAAATAATGTTTTGAAATGGTCAAATGTGAATATTGCTCAAAAATCTTCGATCAAAATTGGATTTTACAGCGACACAAACGAGAAGTACACGAATGGGAGTCACAGTTCCAGTGTGGGAAATGTGAAAAAAAATTTAAAAGAAAATCCAACCTTGACCGTCATGAAAAAACTTGCTGTCGCTGCCAAAGATGTAACACACAATTTGACTCGTTCCAGGAAAAAAAGAATCACGCATGCAAACCACCTAGAAAAGTTCGAATTGTAGAGAACGAGCGTGCAGAACCAGTTCAGTGTCCAGGCATTGAGTTACAGACAGATCCATCACCCGTACAATCTCAACCAACCGTGGTAGAAAAAACACTATTTAATCCCCTCAGGAACCAGTGTGGGAAATGTGAAAAAAAATTTAAAAGAAAATTTAACCTTGACCGCCACAAACAAATTTGCTGTCGTTGTCAGAGATGTAACACGCAATTTGATTCGTTCCAGGAAAAAAAGAACCATGCATGCAATTCGCCTAAAAAAGTTCGAATTGTAGAGAACGAGCGTGCAGAACCAGTTCAGTGTCCAGGTGTTGAGTTACAGACAGAACCTTCACCCGCACAATCTCAACTGCTCGTGGTAGAAAAATCATCACTTAACTCCCTCAGGAATGAAGCAGAGCAACCACTTTACCCATCTCCATCACCTCAACACCCGACCATTCCCAGCGGTGCTCCAGCGACAGTATTGACCTCCCCACCACCACTGACACCCGCTCCTCGAAGACGTAAAAGTCTGAAGATCAAAAGACCGAACGCTGTTTCAAATTTACCTTCGCCTCCGCCATTAAAAGCAGCGCCTGGATTCTTTGCAAACTCTCCCGAACCGCCACGAAAAACTCTGAAAAAAGAAAAGGCTGAAATTAGAAAGAAACGACGGGAAATCAACGACACTGAAACAATTGACGAGCAAGATCCAGATTTGAAATCCTTCATCCGTTTAAACTGGGACTCGATTCGTACATTTTCTCGTAGAGGATCTATTCAAAATCTTTTTAATTTTTATTATAATAACGATATGCGTAATTTAATTATCGATATTGCAAAAACTATCATGAAAAATCAAAAAACTCGATTTAAAATTAATTATTCTTTTGGATTTGTACTCAGAAATATTGAAACCGATGAATTTAGATACTATCATGCTTCAAATAATACGTTAATGCTAGATACTGCAGTACTGATTTCTAACGAAACCGAGTTGAATGAATTATTAGGGAATATTACTGACGAGAGTTTTCCAGATTTCATTTCGAGACCTGACACAAAATGGCGACTGCATCAAATTACTAATTTGTTGTTTTTTGTAAACCATCTGAAACACGCGCCTTTGGGAGCTCCGTTACCACTGCCAAAGTTTATCAAGTATAATCGTGGTCTCATAAATGTTTCAGGCGATGATAATTTATGTTTTTTTAGATGTTTAGCAGTGTTTAAAGGTTTCGAAGACCGCCGTTGCGAGACTAAGGCTAAAGAACTATTTTCACAATATGTTACAAATTTCGATGTAGGTACATTTAACGGTGTTACTGTTGATGATTTGATTGTAATCGAGGATTTTTTTAAGATCAACGTCACTATTTATACACTCAAAGAAAAATCAGCTCAACTGAGTTACAGGAGCAGAGGTTTATACGATCAAACAATGAACTTAAATAAATACCAAAACCACCTTAGTTTAATTTACGACTTTGATAATTATTGTGCTGTGTACTGCTGTATGTCGTGCAAAAAGTTATATTGCGGTAGAAAGGGTTTCTTGCGTCACTGCAAAACATGTAAAGTTATCACTCGACAAAAATACCCTGGAGGTATATTTAAAGCGGAAGAAACGATTTTTGAAAAATTAGCAATGATTAATATTCACGTTCCACCGAACGCTCGTAACTTCCCGTTCTACGGTTGTTTCGATTTTGAAGCTTTCTTTGAAAAACAAAATCTTCCTCAAAATGCACAACAACTCACATATGAAGCTAGACACATCCCATTGAGCTTTGCAGTTTCGTCCAACATTCCGGGGTATACAAATGGCATTTGTCATGTTAGCTCCGGCGACGAGAACGAACTCATCAAAAAATTAATTGATTACCTGGAGCATTTGGCAGACATTTCATATGCGATTCTAAAAGAGAAATTTGATTATGTTTTTGAAGCTCTTGAAAACCATCCAAACTGCAGAAGCGAAAAATTAACCAAAGAATTCTGTGCCTATCTGCAAGAACTACCTGTTTTAGGTTTTAATTCGGCTAATTACGATTTAGCACTCATCAAACCTGCTCTACTCCGCTGCTTGATGGGTAAAATCGTATTTGTACTCAAAAAAGCGAACTCTTTTCTTTGTTTGAAGACTACAAAGCTGAGGTTTCTGGATATTCGAAACTTTTTAGCACCAGGGTTTTCTTATAGAAAATTTCTTATCGCATACGGTTGTGGAGATAGTAAATTTTATTTCCCTTATGAGTTCATTGACTCCATTGAAAAGCTGAATTTTCCCAAACCACCTCCTCACGATGCTTTTTATAGTACGCTGCACCAAAGCAACATTACTGATGAGGAGTACGCTCTTGTAGTAGATACTTGGCAGAAAGAGCGTTGGACAAGTCTCAGAGATCATCTTATCCATTATAATCTATTAGATGTAAATCCATTTGTTCAAGCGATATCGAATCTTTTGCAACCGTATTTTCAAGATGGTATAGATTTATTTAAAAACAGTTTTTCAGTGAGCGGTGCTGCCAAACTCCAAATGCAAAAAGAAATTAATCGTGGAACATTCTTTTGTTTATTTCCTAAAAGACACAGCGACTTGTATCAGAAATTAAGATCTCACCTCACAGGCGGTTTGTCCATGATTTTTTCCCGCCTAGCAATTTCTGGCAAAACGAAAATTCGTCCCCATCAAGTCGAAAATCCGCACACTTGCGCCATCGTACGAGGTTATGACGCGAATTGTCTTTATTTACACTCTATCATGCAAAAGAATCCGACAGGTTATTTCTGTAGATATCAAGAAAAGGAGGCCTACCGTCCTCAACCAGCATGTCGTTACGGTTTAGCATGCTACCAATGGCTTTCATGGCAGGAACATTGCCGAAACATTCGCATTCAGCACAAGTTTAATGACGGTGAGGTAAGGGTTACCGATTGGTCTTTTCCACTAGATGGCGCAGCTGGGAAACAGGCCTTCCAGTTTCAAGGCTGTGTCTGGCATGGCTGTGATCTCTGTCAAGCGAATAGAAATTGCGATGGTACTCTCAAGGTGCTCAACTTCTATGGAGACAAAGTCGAAGAACTCAGAAAGGATACTCTGGAAATCACAAAGAAAATTGAAGACGCAGGGTATGAGGTTATTTCAATTCGGGAGTGTGAATGGAATGTTCTGAAAAAAAGGCCGGAAGTCGCTGAATTTGTAAAAACTCTAAAATCAGTACAACCCAGAAGACAGTTAAGTTTTAACAAAATACTCCATGGTATTCAAAACGATAGTCTTTTTGGTCTCCTTATCGTCGATATCCATACACCAACAGAACTACAACCAATCTTTTCAGATCACCCCCTCATCATTAAAAACGTTATGGTTTCGCGTGAGGATATTGGGGAGTACATGCAAAAAGTAGCTGAAAAGCATGGGTTTCTCAAAAAACCGAAACGAACCTTAATCTGTGGTCATTTCGGAAAAGAGGTTTTAATCACTACAGAAATGGCAAAGTTCTACTTAGAAAAAGGGTTAAAAATTACCAGAATTTACGAGTTTGTGGAATTCCACCCCGAAAAATGTTTTGAAGACTTAGGTAATAGGATTTGTGAAGCCCGACGCCAGGGGGACAGAGACCCAGCCCATCAAATTCTTGCTTTGACCGCCAAACTTTCGGGAAACTCCCTGTATTCAGCTTCCTTAATCAATAAAGAGAAACATCGTTTGATAGAGTATTCTGATGACACTGGTGTCAATGAGAAAGTGAACGATCCGCGATTTGTCAATTTGGAAGTTATCTCACCCGGAATTTATGAAGTGAGGAGTTTAAAAAAGAAAATTATTAACAACTTACCGATTCAAATTGGTCTGTTTGTATATTTAAACGCTAAATTAACCATGCTTCGTTTTTTGTATGATTTCCTTTTCAAATTTTGTCAAAAAGAAAAAATAAGTTTATTGGAGACAGATACCGATTCCTATTATTGTGCTCTAGCTGAACGTGAACTTGATGATTGTGTGAAAGCAGAAAAAAGGTTGGAATATTTTACCCAAAAACCTAACTACTTAGTCGTTGCAGCCTGCGAAAAACACAAGCAAAATTACATAGAAACTAAAGTCGCTGGAAGAGAATGGATCCCTCAACCTTGTTGCCTTGCTAGAGAGACATATATGAAGCGAATGCCCGGAATTTATAAGTTAGAGTTTAGTTCAAATTCGATGACACTTTTGGCGCCAAAGAGTTACGTCTGCAGTGGACCAGAAGGTGATAAATTAGCTTGCAAAGGTGTTAATACCAAACAAAACCGACTCACCTTCGATGATTATTTTCGAGTGTTGACTTCAGACAAACCGCTCGCAATCACAAATAGAGGTTTTCGAATCAAGGATCATAGGGTATACTCCTGCAAGCAAAACAAGCGTGGTCTATCTTCGTTTTATTGCAAGCGGCGAGTGCTCGATTGTGGAATCGATACCGAACCTCTAGATCTGTAATCGATACTCTCTTCCGCTTTAAATGTAAATTCAAAAGTGTATGTTTCAGTATATCGATATGTGCAACGCGTTATTGATGTTTTGTGTGTAAACTTTGTTTTGTATTTACGTTCATAAAATGGAACAAAGCTACAATATCAACCTTGTCTGTTTACTGCTGACGTCAGCAAGAAAGAACCAGTTGTTAGAAGTATAACTTTTCACTAACTGCAAAGCGCTTCACTCGCAGAAAAGAGCAATCGATAAGTTTTAAGCGCTAATCTCGGTTTGATGACGTTTTGTTTACTGAGAGACTTGTAACTACTTGTTCATCCACAGCTGGATTATCACAAACAAAAAAGAATTCTCAAAAATTAGAGGTCGACAAAATTAACTTATAAGAATATCGACGTCTTCTTTTAACCAAAACATAGTGAGCTTAAAAATCATGAGATTCAACAACAATTTGAAACCTCTTTATCTTTCAAAACAAATATGGGGGGCACCATTTGTTACTGCTAATCAGCTTGCATTGAGTTACAGATACTTCACATAAATAAAAAAAATAAAAAAAATAAAAAAAAAACTCCAAAAACTTTAATCGTCACTAAACGTGAAATAGAAGTTGTTTATTTCGGTACCGTACCAAACTCTACAATAGATAAACGTAACTTACCGATTCAGAGAAAAAAAAAGAACCAACCGGTATTAAATCACCCGTGTTTTCATTTCCACACCCAAACTATTTCGAAGTCACAAGAAACACGAAGATTCTACAGATAGACAACAATGAATTTTCAAAAGTAAGTTTGTAATTGCTATAGTTTGTTACCTTTGATAGATGTAGGATACGTTTACAATATGTTCTTATGAAGGGGAAAAATAAAGTTAAAATATAAATTTCAAACAAAAAACAAACTGTGAGCAATACATCAGACGTATCTAGCGACTATTACTGATCTATCTGGTAGGTATTGAACCCAAACATTGTTTGTAACGTCTAAAAAATTAACTCTCACAAGTGAAGATACATTGCATAAAATACAGTAGCGACATCTACCGATCGGGTGGTGAGATTTAATCACTCACATGAAGTTTTGAGTTAACGTACGTACTCTAGATGATTAGTTTTCAACCTGTGGACTATGGTCTACAGGTAAGTTCCAGAAGTATTTTGCAGCGGGTCACAGAACGTTTCGCTTTTCGCGATAGTAGTTTATTTTACAATAGTGAAGTGTTTTTCATTAATATCGAAATAACTTCTGTTTCATTCAGTTTTACCTAATTTGTTCAAGGGAAGTAATTTACACAAAATCTTTTAACCAATGAGTTAGATGAACTGTCGCAGGTTCGGAGTGTTAATTCTCGGTATATCGCAGCTGAATCAAACATACCTAATCGCTGGTCTAGATAGTAAGTTTATTTTTTGTAATAACAATGAAATTCTTTTACTTATTTTTTTGCAGTGTCGTCGATATGTTCAGAGACGCGCCAGCCGGCGCTTATTTGGTTATTGTTGAAGATCTTTTGGCGGATCCTCCCGCTGAACCGCGAAGGCAAGCAGTTCCAGCAGTTCAAGCAGTGTTGCAACCGCAACAAGCACCGGAGGGAGGGCCGCGCAACCCTTGCGTGATTTGCTTACACGAGGAAGCTATATATATTGCGTTATTTTGCTGTCACGTGTTAGCATGCGCAGGATGTGTGCAGGCGTTACGCGCCAACGGAATCGGTCGTTGTCCCATTTGTCGGGAACCAGCTATATATTTTTTGCGTATCTATTTTGTGTGATCCGAATTTTAATTTTACCGTTACGTGTTTTTTTTTTGTTTTTTTTTTGTTTTTTTTTTTTTTTTTTTAAATACAACGGCTGTATTTACAAGTGTTAAATGAAAGAAAATTAATCAAAGCGGAATCGAACTCTAACCATAAGCGCTAAACCATCTTTTCTACCGAGGTCGATGCGTATATGACGTCACCGGATATACGTGAATGTAGTCAAGTGAGTAATCACGAGATCGAAATTATCTTATCACCAGAGCATGTAGCTGTTCAAGCGTGGCAAATCTTCAGCAAGCGAGTAGTTACGTGGTCTTTGCACCAGTCGAAAAAAAAAAAAAACATCAGCAGTTTTAACACAACAAAAAAACTTCAAACAAGAATATTCACTTACCTCCCCAATGAAATCGATTCACACTTCAGTAACTTGTGCTCTAACGCTGTAGCTCAAACTAACCATCCAGTAAAGATGTTTCAGATCTTCTCTTGAATAGTAAATAATCCAATATCTTGCATTAACCACAAAAACGTGATTTTGGTATATTTATTTAAAATTCTTTTCTATGTTAACGATTATTTCAGTTACAGAAAAAAAAACTCTGCAACACGTTTCAAATATTCACTAACCCACACAAATAGATATCTTAGTTACATTTTTTTGGATACGTGTTTTAACCTCCAACGTTCTGTAATCACTATTCTAGTCGCAAAAGTAATTTCACAGACTTACTTCAAACTTTTCACTATTCCGTTACCGTTATTGTAGTTGCGAAAAGGTTTAGTAAACTTATTTTAAACGCTTTGCTGAACTCTTTGGTAACTCTCATTCTAGTTTGAGGAAGTAGACTTCGTAAACTATTCTTCCAATCTAAATCTCACATTAGTAAAGTTTTAGTCACGTTCGCTCTCGGTTTTACGAACCGCCATCTTTAAGTCGTGCCACGTGTTGGAAACAGACGCAGCTTTCTAAAAGCGAAGAGTACTCTGTTTTTCGTAAATTGAAGAGCCGCGCCAGAAATCGCTACTTAAACGCTGCAAACTACCTTTTTAAGTAGATGCAAAGGTCGATTTCTTCAGTTGTAAAAGTACTATGGCGCTGAAATTAACTTCCCCCGCCTCGTTTTTAGTTTGTGGTCCAAGTTGCTGTGGAAAAACGCACTGGGTGTTTCGCTTTATTGAAAACCGTAATGAGATATTCACAGAAAAAATCGAAAAAGTTTTATATTTTTATGACACCTATCAAAAAAAATTCGACAACTACTTGAACGATATTGAATTTATTCAAGGAATCCCGACTCTCGAAATATTGAAACTCGCTGATCGATGTTTACTAGTTCTCGATGATTTAATGCATTACCCCCAAGATTTAATTACTAAAATCTTTACTGTGTACGCTCACCATTTCAATTTTTCAGTAATATTCACAGCACAGAATCTTTTTAATAAAAACATCCGCGAAATATCGTTGAATTCACATTTTGTGGTTTTATTTAAAAACTGTCGCGATGCGACTCAAATCCAACACTTTTTAAGACAAGCTTTCCCACATAAAAGTAAAGTTGTGTATGACGCTTATAAAAACGCCGTCGCCACGCCAAGAGGTTATTTGATGCTAGACTTCAGACCAGACACTGACGACTCCCAGCGAATAAGAACAAACGTATTCCCAAACGAAGTGAACTACATCTATCAGTAGTTCTCTACCCATGGATCGCTTGAAAAGAAACGCTTCCACTATCAAGCTTTTGTATGGCGCAAATCCTTCTTTGCGCAAAGCTGTTGTGGAGAAGTCCAAAGATGACTTAATCCGTTGCCTTTGCGACGTCTCGTTTAACATCCTGAAAGGAACCGCGCCGATTTCACGACAGCATAAAAAGCGACTCACTAAACACAAGTCGTCATTACGTAAACTGATCGATCGCAAGCTACCTCTAAAGAAGAAAAGAAAGATTATTCAAAGTGGTGGTTTTTTGTCTGCGTTGATCGGTGCTGCGATACCACTATTGAGTAGTTTGTTTGGACTAGCAAAATGAGGAAATTAGTGGCGTTGGAACCGCAAGTTTATGAAAAGTTGAAGGAAGGTGTTGGGCGAGTGGAGACATCTATTTTAAACAACCTTGACCAAGAAATGCAGGCGATATTAAATTCACAGCGACCGGCGCATGAGAAATTACGACTTTACGACGCCGCGTTGCGAAAATCGGAGCAGTTTGAAAAAAAGACTGTAGACGTTACATCTCAAGCTGTGGAAGATCGAATATTATCAGACTTCGATCGACAGATGCAAGATGTTTTGAATTCTCAAAAATCACCTCACGAAAAAATAATGCTATATAACGATATCTTGCGGAAATCCGGCGTATATGAAAAAAAGCGGCGCGCTAGACGTGTGCAGAAAAAGGATAAATTAGCGAAAAAAGAGATATTAAAACATTTCAAAAAGTCCAAGAGCAAAAAGGTGAAACAGATTTTGAGTGGGATTGAAAATCAGAAAAATATTACCTGGAACGACGCCGGAAACTTAGTTCTTGACGATCGAGCGATTCCTTCCAGTGATATCACAGAACTGTTACGCTCAGCTGTAGTCAAAAAAGAACCTACCATACCAGGTTGGTCGACGTTTGACAAAACGCTCCCATGGACAAGTTTTTGAGTTATTACGATGAAAAAAAACCCGGAGCACTTTCTGGCGCAACGGCGTTTCGAAGAACCGCACAGAATCCTAAGGTTAAAAATTGGCTTTCAACTCAAGACACTTATACTCTTCACAAACCGGTTCGAAGACGTTTTCCAAGAAGAAAAATTGTTGTAGCTGGTCCGAAACAACAATTTCAAGCAGACTTGATCGATTTTAGTTATTTGCAGAAATACAACGGTGGTTTTAAATTTATTCTTGTCGTGATTGATGTATTTTCAAAATACGTTTATGTGGAATGTATGAAAAATAAAACTTCTCAGAGTGTGATAACAGCGTTTTCTAAAATATTGAAACGAAGCGGTTATTTTTCTTCCTTACAAACTGATTTAGGAACAGAGTTTACGAATAAAGCGTTTCAAAGCTGGCTCAAAGATCGCAATATTCATTTTTTTCACACCTACAATCGTGAAATTAAAGCTAGTATTGTTGAACGCTTTATTCGTACTATCAAAGAAAAACTATTTGGATATTTTACGTATTCTAGTAAGCGAAAATACGTCGACGTAATTCAAAAATTAGTGCACGCCTACAACCACTCCTTCCACCGCTCAATTCAATGCTCGCCAGCAGAGGTCAGTCCTTCTAATCAAGAGTCGATATGGCTCATGTTATATGGCGATCAGCAGCCTAAAAACCCTAAATTCAGTGTTGGGACAAGAGTAAGGTTGTCTGTGATTCGCGGGCAATTTACCAAAGCTCATACTCAAGGTTGGACTCAGGAGGAGTTTGAGATTGCTGAGGCGTTTACTGGCGATCCGCCCTACTACAAAATAAGAGATTTGAGGGGTGAGGATGTGAAGGGAAGTTTTTACGAACCCGAACTTCAGAAAGTGGTTAAAAGCGATAACATTTACAAAGTTGAGTCCATTCTTAAAAAACGAAAACGTAATAAAGGTCACGAGTATTTTGTGAAATGGTTGGGATACCCAGACTCGTTTAATTGCTGGGTACGTGAGCGAGATCTTGTGCGTTATGCCTAATCTGTCGTCGGCTGTAAGCGATTTAGCTCTGTTTATTTGCCAGATTGCTGCTGTCTACGTAGTGATCGCTTTTAGTCTATACAACTTGACACAAGGTGTGGAAAATAAGGAGCTCTGGGTGAGCTTACTATTAAGCGGTGTGGGTTATCTTTTACCAGCTCCCATATTGACAAAAAAACATGTTTCTAATTCTTCCTAGCAACGCCTCGATGTCTGTCTTTCCTGAGAATAAGACTTCGGACTTTAAAGTACACTTACCGAAGTCTGTGACTCTGGAAGGTTCTTGGGAATGCGGTTTAGCTGAGATACAGTACCCGAGATCCTGGTACACAATGTCGCGATCTTTGGAGCATTGGGTGCAATGCAAGCAGGATAACATAGATATAATAGTATTCTTACCGCTAGGATACTACCAAAATCCTCGCGATGTAATCGATCAGCTAAATCGTGAGATGGAAAAACATTTCACAGCTGCAGCAGACGCAAAAATGAGAGATCCTACATCGGGGTTGACGACACCCCCGCGATTGAGGACATATTTACACTTCAATCCTTATTCTCAAGTAGCGTCGTTGGAAATTCAAAAACCTCAGCTCCAAAATATGAGAGTTGCATTATCTTTCCCATTAGCACGCATGTTAGGCTTCGACACGACGGTTTACAGATGACCGGGGTTCCATGTAGCTTCAAGGGTTGCAAATTTAAACAACATCAATGCTATATTCGTTTACCTCGACATAATTCAATCGCAAATCGTTGGTGATACACTTGCACCTCTTCTAGACGTTGTCGCTGTCCAAGGCGAACCTGGAGACTTGGTCTGCAGAAGATTTGATAAACCGCATTACAAACCTATTTTGAGAAAACATTTTTCCGATATCGACATTTCTTTACGCGACGATCAAGGCGATCCTATTCGGTTTGAAAAAGGTAAAGTTATCGTGACTCTACATTTGAGAAGAGCGAAACTACCTCTGTAAATTCAATACCGTACCGTCGCTGTGCTCATTCACACACACAACAATATGCGTGCGACATACTGTTGCGATTCCAAGGCGTACGAACGCTACTACTTGACGCAAGTTGGAAACGGTGGTCCGTATTTCAGCGGGGCGCCGTTTCAATGGGGTTATGGTTTAGGAAGTATTTTTGGAAGTATAGCGAAGTCGATTATGCCGTTGATCAAGTCAGGGGCGAAAGCGGTCGGGAAGCAAGCGTTGAAGGGCGGTCTTGGTTTTGCCTCGGACGTTCTAGCAGGGAAAAATGCGAAACAAGCTGCTGTCGATCGTGCTCGGTCTGCTGGGTCGACACTTTTACGACAGGCTGCGAAGCGTAAACGTAAACCTACATCACGAGTTCAAAAGAAGCGACGCAAACGTTCCAGCGACATATTTAGTTAGGATGTCGTCCTTGATACATCCCAATTCTTCCGAGTCAGTTTCCAGTCAATTGGATCTGTTTTCAGTGCCCCCAACTCAAACTAGTTTGGAGGATGGCTTTTTTACGGAGTACAGACCCTTGTCCGTGTTAACTTCACAGGGACCAGTGGAGTTTTGTATTGCTGCTGAGAGTTTGCACTACATCGATCTAGCTAACACCTTTCTGTACGTTAGAGTGTCAGTGACACAAGCGAACGGTGCTGCGCTTGAGGAAAATTCCGAAATCGCTCCAGAGTGTAATTTTTTGCACACGTTGTGGTCTCAGTGCGATTTGTATTTGAACGATACGTTGGTGACTCAGTCAGGAAACAATTACCCTTATCGCTCTTATTTAGAGACACTGCTTTCTTTTGGGAAAGACGCGAAAGACTCTCAACTGTCGTCTGTTTTATGGTATCAAAACACCGCTGGCGTTTTCAACACACGCGGTGCAAATAACGCCGGTTATACTACAAGAAAAACCTTAGCCGCACAAAGTCATGAGATCGATATGTTGGGTCGTTTACATCTAGACATGAGTTTCCAGTCTAGATACCTCCTTAACGGAATAGAAATTAAATACAAGTTGATAAGATCGAAGGATAGTTTTTGTTTGCATGGAAATGCCAACCAAGCTGAAAACAAAGTCTCGTTGAAAGAGGTCTCTTTATTCTGTCGAAAAGTGAAACCGAATCCGTCAATTCAATTAGCACACGTCAAAGCTCTACAACATGGTACCGCAAAATATCCTCTGAGACGTGTAGAAGTAAAAACGTTTACTATCCCACAAGGAAATCGATCTTTTTCAAAGGAAAGTTTGTTTTTGGGTCAACTACCCACCCGTCTCGTGGTCGGATTTGTCGACAACGATGCATACAATGGAAACGTTGCAAAATCACCTTTCAATTTCATGAACTACGATATTAATTTTGTGTGTATTTATCGTGATGGAACTCAGATTCCTTCCTCACCCCTCCAACCGGATTTTGAGAACAGCAAATATATTCGCAGCTATTTGAGACTATTTTCGCAGACCTCCCAATATTTCACCGACACGGGTCTCGCTTTGTCTAGGTCTGATTTCGGTGGTGGATACACGCTGTTCGCTTTTGATTTAACTCCTCAGCTAAATTCGAGCGATCCAACTTTTGAGTTAATAAAGAGTGGTAATATTAGATTGGAGGTTCATTTCGCCGATGCGACACCTCGCACGTTGACCGCTGTTGTACTGGCTGAGCATGATAATCTTTTACAGATCGATAAAGATCGCCACGTGGCTTTTGATTACACAGCATGAACACAGTTCAAATTCAACGTTTATTGAATAAAGACCCGTTTGCTAAATCTATTTTCAAAAAAGTTTGTCCCAAGAACCAATTGCAACGTGTCGATTATCCCTCTGCTTACGTTATTAACTCACACTCTAGCTCTAAACCAGGGGAGCATTGGATGGCTGTTTATTTTGATAAATATGGGAAGGGGGAGTATTTCGATAGTTACGGTCTACCGCCTAGTGTGAACAGTTTTACAACTTTCATGGAACGTAACTCCAAAACGTGGATCTACAATGATAAAACAGTGCAAAGTTTGTTTTCTACCACATGTGGTCACTATTGTGTGTATTTTATTTTGTATCGTTGTCGTGGTTACAGTATGCGTCATATCGTTTCTCGTTTCTCATCTAACCTGACTGAAAACGATCATAAAGTCGACTTGTTTATTCGTACACTCTCACTGATGTAAATACTTTCTCGCTTGTGTTACATTTTCTTTGCTTATTTAAATTAAGCACACGTAAAACGTTTTTTTCGCTTGTGTTTTATTACAATACATTCACAAAGAGAACAAACGCTTGATTTTTATTCTATGTACAGGATCAAGACAGTACTCAATCAATTTAGCACATAAAGCAATTCGTCGGTGAAAATGTTGACGATTTCGGGCAACAAGCGCCCAATCGCTCCGTCGAGCTTCGCGACAGGCAGCGGATTCAGACAGTACGCGAACGGTTACAAACTCAGAAAAACGTACACGTTTCATTACATATAGTCCTCCAAATTTTGAGCTGCTGTTTGTGTAAGTTCAGGGTTTGTAGAAGAGTCAGTTTCGGTCAATCTTCGCTTCTTCGGTGTAGTGACGTCGTGCTCCTCCAAAAGATTCAGAAAAGTCTCCAGCTGCTTATGGTCGATTGTGGGGAGGTGACAGTCGTCGTCATTTTGAACCGCCAAGGTGAGGTAGTTGTTCAGCATGTAGAAAATGAATCGTCTTGGCGATGGGATGTTTTCCACTTTAAATCGTAGTTGAAACCCGTCAGCGAGAACTTCTTTTTTAATCGCTTCTGCGTTTTCCTGAATATTGCAACGAGTATCGTCGAAGTTTGTTGCCCAGAAAACAAGAATAACGTAGTCTTTTGTATCGCTTTTCGGTCGGAATAATAAGTAGGGTTTAGTTTCCATAACCATTTGCACTACGCGTGAAAGTTGTTCTGTGGAGAACATAAACTTCCCTTTTCTGACTGAGACCACAGCCTTTCTCAGCAGAGTTGAAGTAGGGACCGGGAATCCGGAGTCTGCGATAGCTTGAAACTGTTGTCTGATTTGTCTCGCTAAATCTTCCATCGTTCTGGCGCGTTCGATTAATTCTTCCTGCTGGAACAAAGTTTCGTAGCAGCTTGTAAACGGTGGAATATAGTCTGGGAGTCTCACGTTTTCTGCCTCCAGATATAGTTCGTCTGCTTCGTTGGTGAAAGACTGCATGATTTCGAGTCTTTCACTTGCTGCCCTTTTTATAGGTAACAAAGAGAAAAAAGCGATTGCGCCACAGCATGGGAAAAAATCTATTGCTGTTCTTGGTGCCGTTGCGCCATAGTCGGGTGTAATTAGAGGGTGAGTTGATTTTAGGTTCATGACGTAATTGTTCGGACTTATACTCGATACGAGCGAATTTTTTCTTTGATGAATTCGCCATATATCGTACACAGCTGCGATTTTCTAGAACAGCAGAAACATTCGGTGATGTGAGCGCATGGAAGGTATACCATACACCTTTCCTCCTTCTTACATTTCATACACTTTACCTCGTCCAATATTTCTTTTGCCCGTTTCATAGTCAATTTCGGTTTAAAAATAACATCAGGTTCCTCCATAAGTTTCAGCATAAAATCGTAAAAGGTGTTAAAGTTTTCGCCATGATCTGTAAATCTTTTCGTTAGAACTCGGGTTATTTTTTGATCTTGAAACCCTAGAAGTTTTGCCATTTCTACGTTTCTCCCCAACAACATTTCTCTGTCGACTTTTTCTTTCACATCCTCACCACCTCTAGGATCGATTAAGGGCGGGAACAGCGGTTGCTGTTTTGCGGGTGTTTTGTTTTTAACTAGTTTTTGCAGACCTCGAAGTTTGTTTTCTGGTGGTGGATTGGGTACGACTGGACGTTTCAAACCAGTAAACCCTTTCACGATGTCTTTGACAAAGTCCACGCCTTTATTTTTGAGCAAATATTCACAGAGAGGGAACCATTTCGCATGTTCTATCCACGGGTCGTCAAAACGATCCCAGTTCTTTAAACCACCGTTGCAGTACCAACATTTCACCTTATCACCTTCGCCAAGATAGTAAAACCCAGCGTCCGCTAGTAATGCTGTATCAGCTTCAATTCGGTGACTGGGCCAATACTCGGTAAACGACTGATGGCGGTCGATAATTCTATGCATGTGTGGGTTGATCGCATGCTTGCATTGAAACAAGGAAAAAGTTGGTGGTGCTACATCGCCGCCAGTAACCGCAGCTGAATCACAAGCGTCTGCCATGTTTCTTTTGTTCTGGTAGAATGAAAACGTGACTCCTGGTCCTTTTTTTTTATAGCCGATGAACCCACGCCATAGGTCAGCGTTGATGTGGTTGCACCACCGCGTTTTAGACAGGTTCAGACGTGTCAAGGTTGCGCGATCGAGATATAATAATAACATACTGTTGCGCCACTGTCTCCATAGAACAGTTCTATTATATCACATTACCATTACGTCATTGCTATTATTATCACGTTCACGTTTATGACGACATCGTCGCTACGCTGTATACCCGTAACAAGGAAATAATTCCATCGCGTTGAACATTCTAAAACGAATACGATCTCGTAGGGACTTTCCCTGGTGAATTACCGCCGCTTGCGTATAAATCTTCCAGTTTTACTTCGTTCAAGAGACATTACACATAAACAAAAAAAGGTCTTTGATTTACCTTAGTTGAATGTATTAGAGTCTTAACATTCAGGAACATGGGTCGATTCCCAGGTAGATCTCACAACTTTAAGAAATCTTACGAATTTTAAAAAGCATTGGTTAGCTCTTGGTTCAAACCTTAGGTAAAACACTCTTCTACTCTTGACCAAGTTCTAGGTTCGATTCTTAGGGTTAGACTCTACCTAGTTCGATTCTTAGGGTTAGACTCTACCTAGTTCGATTCTTAGGGTTACAGACATACGGTTAGAACTTACGATTTTGCAAAAATCAACAACCTCAAACCGGCAACCTCATTTTTGCAACCTCAAACCAGCAACCCCAGCAACCTCATTTTCTGCAACCTCATTACTCAATTTTGCAACCTCAATTTTCCAACCTCAATTGACCTCTTTTGGAGCATTTAATACTACTGCTGCGCTTCAGAAATTAAAAAAATTAAATTGCGCATTTTGCGCTGCGCTTCTACTGGTTGAAAAGATTGTTGCGCTTTGTTGCGTTGCGCTTTTGACATAATGTCCTTTGTGCCCACCTCTGGTACGAGGCAATATGAAACAAACCAGCACGAGTAAAAATTTTATGTGTGTATACGTATAATTATACGCATATGTGTATTTTATACACCTTTCCGTAAATAAGAATGTTCGGTAAAAGTCGCTTCAGTAAGAAGTAAGATCCACAAATACGTTCCATTATTTACTAACTTTTTTTTTTGGTGAAATTTTTCTCAATGTGGAGACAAAAACAGCAGATCAATGCAAAAATTGAGAACATATTGCACCTAGGGGCGAGGGAGTAAATGAAAGATCCACGCAGATTAAAACATTTTCTTTTTTCAATGGAAACTACAATAGCAACATTTAATACACCAACAACGTAAGCTGAGATATTGCCTGGAGTTGGGATATCTCTGGTACCCTTGTGATTTCCTTGGTGGTTTTATGTAGTTTTTGACAGTCTACTTAGGGTCCCTATGTCTTTGTTCTTTTCACAAGGAACACTCGCTTGACGTGATGCCTATGCACA
Organism: Trididemnum nubilum; assembly: GCA_963965965.1. Taxonomy (NCBI): domain Eukaryota; kingdom Metazoa; phylum Chordata; class Ascidiacea; order Aplousobranchia; family Didemnidae; genus Trididemnum; species Trididemnum nubilum. The sequence goes on from OZ014487.1 coordinate 21,858,099, forward strand.
TTGTCAGTTTGCAAAGTCTGCTCTACGTCGCTGCATTGCTTAATTTGGTTTTCTCGTTGTTCTTCCGCCTGATGAGTTTCTTGAGCAAGGACGAAACCGGTCGCGGATGTTCACCAGTGCAATTTCTATGGTGTTGTGATCATTGACATGCTTGCTGATCGACATTGTTTTCTACTTTTCTATTTGAATCGCAATGGTTCCCCGCCCGGAGTTACGATATTTCTGGTACCCATGTGGTTCCCTTGGCGGTTTTCTGTAGAACGTAAGCTGAGTAAACTACAGCAAATAAGATACCGGTGTGAATTGACGGATTCTCGCGCTAAGATTTTGATTAGGACTATATAATTAGTTTACATGATGCCATGCCCCCATCTCTTGCGCCATGGCACGATGCAAAAAAAAAACGTCCAAATCAGAGCAATTAGAATAAAATGAAGCATAAACATTAATAAGGCTTTTATTACCGAAGATTTAGCGACATTTTAATCAGTCTAAAGCTATTAGTGGTACAGATTTCAAATTTATTCAGCCCATGCCTAAAACTTGGCTGCCCTGAAAAGTTTTTCAATTAAAGATTACAATATCATACCCTTAACTTTTTAGACCTTAGGAGGAAAAAGAATTTGGACAATGTCTTTTCCATTTGAACTCTGATACAAAAAGCCTAAACGAGTTTGATGCAACCTCAAAAATGTTTTAAAAGGCTTTGTGTGTTACCTAGCTCATTTTGGTCATAACATACTTAAAGCATAGACTCTGCAAACTTTTTGCAAGATCTCTGCTCAAAGGTGGCTTGTAATGCAGTAACTATATCAAAATAGCTTGAGTCCTAAATTTGCTTTTAGGCTAATTTTTTTTGCACTGCTAACAAACATGTCTTATAAAACAAAATTTAACCAAAAATGGTCTTAATATTGAGTTATTTTAGTAAAGAAATAATTTGGCTCTTCTCTTCCGCAGAGTTTATTGCCTCCAGATGCTAAGGGGTTAAGTCCCCAGACCCCGTGACTGTGGTTCAACCTTTACTTAGGCCTTCTTTCGATATTCCTGTCTACGGCACTCAATCCCGTGACTAAAAGCTAGTGCCTGGAGACCAAAAGAAAATTTGTCTCCAGCAAGAATTCCAGTTTGTTACGTCGAAATTAGGTGAAGACCAGTATTTCACCGACAATTCGGGATTAATTCAAGACCTCTTGCTCTTACGGAAGACCCATTTTTGAGAAGGAGATCTGCCCTCTTTTAGTTACGCCAGTGACACAGCATCTACGTTCGATACGTTGCCGTTTCAAAACAAATCAATGAAATAAAATATGATGCTCCGGGAACAGTGTTCACCTCAACGCATTTCAATAGTTCATATCCAAAAGCTGGTTCTTTTTCTTTTAAATACATTATTATCCTCCTATAACGTGAAAGTGACGGTGGCACTATCGTTTGGACGAATCCGCATCCGCTTAGTGGTTGACCACTTTTCAAGTTTTCGGTTGACTTTGACTTCATCGTAAAGCGTCTTCTCCGTGGTCGCAACAACGTAATCAGGGTGAGGCTTGAACCAATAATAATGCTCTCAGGGTTATAATAAAAACGACGCCTGTAGCCTTTCGGCCACGCTGCCGACTGGTTTGCCACCATTTTAGATTTGACAAACATTTTATCAACCACATAATAATAAGTAGAGTAAAATTAACTTGCTTGTTAAAATCAGATATATGCATAGTGCAAGAAGTAGTGAGTGATTCTTTGAAACTCCATTCAAGGTTTAAATAGATAAGCTTTTGTTAGATCCACTGATGCTAAAGAAGGTAACCAGACTCAGATCGCAAAATGTATGCGTTGATGTTAGGTCTAAGAATGCATATGTAGCAAATTCTTTCTATCACAATGTAATGCAAGGTCACTGGCCCTGCAGTCCTACACATAAGTAAACACTAGAGCCGACATAGTTATCAACAACAGCGCAAAAAGTTATGTTCGTCCACTTAGCTTTTGACGTGGAACTACCAATATTTTGAGAGTAACGCAATTTGCTCTAATGCAATAGGTTTCAAATAATGCAAAATAGTGTGATGAAATTTACCGGAACACCATTTACTTCACACAAGCATTCGATTTTGCCAATGCGGGAGTCCGATGTTTCAACCTAAAACATTAGTGTCATAAATTATTTAATTTAACGAAGCAAAAGCGCTCCTTTGCCGTAATGAAAAAGAACTGCTTGCATTCACTTAGCTTGTGTGTAGGCTAATTACTCGATCAGCAGATCCCAATCTTCAGCTTTGAGAACTGATCTGCTCTCTTAGTAGCAAAACCAGCAGATAAGCTTTTGAAGCACGAAACATTTAGGCCTACTTCAGATTATGGTTTATTAGCAGCGTTAGCAACTGGATTTGTGCTTTTTTGTGCTGCAGTGAAATACGTTTTCGGATTTCGTGAGCATATTTTACTATAATTATTTCAAAAACCTTAATTTTTTACCAGTTAAATTCTGTATTCATTTTAAAATTGCTTTGCTCACGCACAAATGCCTGCACGGTTATTGTGCTCCTACGTATTGCAACTTCGATTACATTTTGATTTTACTCATCAAGTTGGCTTAGCCAGGAGATACCCAAAGCTGCTTTTCGGTCATCGAGGCAAGCTGCGACCAGCCCGATTGTCTCCCATACACGGTGGAAGCATCACACTATCCTTTTTTTAGAGCTTAAACGTCAAACAGGAAAATGGTGAAAACCAATTTTAATAGTCTTTGATTTGATCCCACCGGGAATTGAACCAGAGTCTACCGTTTCAGTAGTAGACGCTCTATTCGCTTAACCATTAATCGGTTAACTAATGAGTTAGAGGGACCGGTGTTTACTATATTTACGCATTTTTGCGATAACTACTGGAGTATACATTATACTAAGCAGGCGGGCAATCAAGGTTTTGTTAAGAGGGGGCTTGAACTCAAAATTTGTTTTTTTTTGTTTTTTTCGCTTGGAAATTGTATCATTTGAACAGCGTGCTAAGCAAAGTGGTCTTATTTACGCGTATCACAGACTTGAGTATGGTGGCGATGAAACCATGAAGCATGAAAGCGAAGCTCTCAGCCGCTGGGTGATTTTATTCTGACAAAACAGCTAATTCTGTGCCATTCCATTAAATTTTGCACCTTTTTGGAGGAGCCATTGAAAAGAACTAAATTGCTAAGGTTTGAAAGCTAATTAAAAAATTGAATTGTCCAGCCCCTTCAAACTCTTGCTCTCAACTCACAGGCCGAGTCCAAAACACGTTTAAACGCTTGTAACTTGGTTAAAATTTCTAAGTAACTTGACTAAGTGGGGAATGAAACCCCCTAAGTCCCCTCTAGTTGCGTCACTGGCACAAAAAGAAAATAACGTTGAAGAGATGTTGGCAAAATGGCATCTCCTGCCAAAGTCTTTCAATCTATCCACGTCTTGATAGTGTTTCGTATATTTTTGTAAAACAGAAAAATTATTGGTGATTACTACATGTTTTGCAATAACATGAATCTGCCCGGCTGTTTTATTAGAATGAGCATCATGGTAATGTCATTTGGAACTTTTGTCATCGATGCTCTTCATTACTTGCTTGGAACTACTTCGTCTTTACCTGATGACAGCTTGTTACAAAATTTGACTTTGGTTTTGGATTTGACGGAAACAAAAGACTCTGACTCAGTTTGATTCCTGGTCGGGTCAACCAAAGACCATAAAATAATGGTATTCACAGCTTTCTTGCTTGAAGTTCAGTAATATAAAGTGACAGCGGGAAGCCTCCGTCTGTGGTAAAGCAGGTGCTGGGCAGGTGGTAGTTTGGCTCGAAGACCAAAAGGTCTCTTAGGCGTGTCCTAGCCATAGCAACTAGGTGAATAAAGTGATTTTCGGTATTTTTAATGGTAGGCTTCAACTTTACTTTTAGCTAATCCCAGTGTTGTGGCCACGTAATGCCTTCTCTGAATCCATCTGCGCAAGACTGTTCACGTAAGTTTCATCCAATGTTTGAGTGATTGATTGCATCTTTCTCGTTCTGTGATGAGAAATAGATGATAACATACAGTTGGTGCAGCTCTTTCGTATATATTAATTTGAGTTGATCATTTTCAAGTTTTTGATTTTTTGCAAGTAAAATTTGTTTCTTGTTCGAAGTCTTTTAGTAGAAACAATTGTGATATCAAAAATTGCCAAGGATTTAAGCTAAATCAAGATTATGCAATCAAAGTGCTACAGTGACCGTTTTAGCCCTCTCAGCCAGTAGCGTAGGCAGGGGGCTCGAGGTCCCCTATTGGCCGGAAGAGTATGCAAAATACCCTGTTATTAGCACTTTTGAGGCCAATTTTTGCACTAAAAACGGAAATAGCCTACCCCCCAATTTTGGCGATGAGAATTGGCTAAAAACCTGTTGTGATATCGACCAGAAAAACTCGCTTTCAGTTGGGATGAAGATCTTTTTTTTTTGCTTTGGAGATCACCTAAATTTGGGCTCAAAAACCAATTCAATCTGAGTCAAGACCAATCTGGGTCAAGATCGTTTGATGTTGTTTCCAGTCTCAAAAACAGCACCCCCCCCCCCCCACTGCAGATTTCTGGCTACGCACCTGCTCTCAGCTACGTTGCTCAAAGTCTAGCACCAAAACTATTTATAGATTTATAGCCTTTGGACTATAGTTTTTTGATGCATTATGTATTTCCACTGACGCAAGCGTTATTTCATTCTGCCTTCTTTTTTATATTGTCAAGCACTGCCGAAGCAGCAAGTTTTCAAGTTTTTTATATTCTGCATCACCGTTATGGGTAGATTTTTTTGCAATAAAACTTCTTATTGTTATCACACTACTTTTTGAAGAATTGCGCAGGCCAGAAGATAGCAAATAAATACCTTTGAAATATGACTAAAGCATATTTTAATCTGTTGTCTTTATAAATGTCAATTTGAAGCGTCTAGTTTAGAAACTACTTAGTCACAAATAATCAGTTTGAGATAGTGGCATTTAAAGTTTTCCATATGAGCGTGAAATCAGGTTGTGCGTGCAGCAATTAAAAGTTTACCCGTTCTGGATAGACACTGTCTAATGGGGCTTTTTAAGACTATTTACCACTTCATGCAGTTTTACATCAAAAAGTTAGAGATTTGTATTTTTGGACTTAGGTACTTTTACTGCCAATATGATGGACTTTGGCACTTTTACTGCGAATATGATAAACTTAGGCACTTTTTTTCTGCGAGTATCATGGACATAGATACTTTTTCCATAAATGAATAGAAGACCATAATTGAACTAATCCATACTTCTCCGAGGGAGATTAAAGAAGTATGTCACGCATTGATTCGCAAAAATCAAGCACTAAATAGCAGCTAATGGTTACCTGATTGTAGAGGGGCACGCGATCTAGGGTTGCTTTGAAATCAGCCACTTTTTACAGGATCTCATGCGCAAAGCTAAAAATTTTTTGTGCTTTTCTTTGCAGTATGCTTTTATCTACACATGAGAAAGAAATGCAATCTAGCCAAACTACCAACCACAATGAGCAGACCAATTAAACTTAATGAAAACGAGAAATAACCGTTCACAGTTTTTCTAAGTATTCAATTACATATTGCCAATTTAGAAAAAAAGTGGAAACCAGTTAGTATTTGATCACTAATCTAACTCAGCCTAAAATAAGCGATTTTGCCATTTTACAATAAATAACAGATGCAAACCATTTTCCTGCAGATGAAATACTTATTGCTTATTGCAGCGACAGAGCGACAAAATGCTTTTGTTCGTTCTGTTTATTGATCTATATCTTAACAAATCTACAGCAGCAAGCTCTGCTTTTTCAGGTACTTAAATTTTGTCAAAAAAGCCTGCATTTGCTGTCGTAGACTAAAATAGCAAAACAAAATGAAATAGAAGCCAATTCGACTGAATCAATTCCACTAGATTTTGAGTAAGATTTCATTGTATGAATCTTGTTCAGCATTAAAAGAGACAGTGTGGAGCTTCCAAACTCTGCGACAATAGGTAGGCAGGTGGCAACTTTACCGAAAATGTCATAGGGGCCTACATAAATTCATGGTATAGCTAAATAAGGTGGTTGTTGCACAAATAAAATTCATGTAGTCGGCAGCGTAGTATGGAAGGTCAAGGCGTCGTTTTATGACGTCCATAATCGCGTGATATCTGTATTCAACTCCACACTGGTTACGTTGTTGAATCCTCTGATAAGAATCTTTATGAACATTATCCCTGCTTGGAGGCTTCAAACAAGCAGATAAATCAGTGCTCAAAGTTGAAAATATGAACAGAAACATTAAATCACTAAAAACTATTATAAGCACTCGCGGATTTGTGCAAACACAAAGCATTTATTGCAATGGAAAGTGTGTGGATGATCCACAAACTAGCGTTTGATGCTGTTTTGTGGCATAATTTTAAAGCGCACTCTTTTTTGTTCTTTATTTACTATCTATCAGGCTGAAATTGCTGCCCAAACCCTAAGTTTGCGTTCACAACTGGACTCGAAGCAATCATAATTTGATGTCAACGACAACTTGCAAAAGGTTGCAACCGGTCGCCTACTTCGCGAACGATTGCTTAGCTTCTCATACGACAAAGTTATTGACGGATTATGGGCATTTTTTGAGCAAGTGTCGTCAGCGACCACTCGCGAAGGTTGCCAAACTTACCACGCTGCCGTTGCATGTGCCTCACATTTCGGTTTCCTCAAAATGCTATTTTTGGAACATCACGTAATAACAAGTCATCGACAATGATAAAAAAAAGGGAAAACAACGCTCAAAAATGATACTTGTTTGACATTTTCTCAATTTTTTGAGAAATTCTGACAATCAACAGCTGTACATAAATGTGATGCAATAATCTGTCGTATTAACACGCATATACGGATGCGTTGCGGAAGAGAGATGTAAGCCTGCAGAATCGTTACTGGTACTTCGCTAGTGATGATGACATGAAATAATGCGTAAAAAATTTTTTTTTAAGATCAGCTATTTTTGATTTTTAGAGCACACTCAAAATTTTTAGCTCGTGATCAGTGGCGCAAACTAGGGCGAAAGGGCTTAAGCCAGTTAATAATATTGGGTGCCCCATGTTATTAAGTCGAATTTCTAATTCATCCATTTTGGTTGTAGGTACAGTGCCCCAGATTGAAATTCCATATTGTATACGGCTTCAAACAATTCAAAATGTGGTTAAAATGCCGTTAAAATTGCTATTTTTTGGTGCAAAATTACAAAAATTGCCCAGCGGCTAGGGGCTTTGCCTCCAGTCCCCGTCTGTGACACGCTTGAGTTGCATCAGTTTTTTCAGCACAAGACCTAAATTAGACAATTTTTGTTCAAAAAAATTACTTTTGGTTTACCCCTTTCGCAAAAATTTTGATAGCTAGCATTCATCAGCGCAGATAAGATTTTTCAAGCGATCATGGGCCGCAGACGAAGGGACCTAAAAAGCCCAGCCGGCTTTCTAGGTCTCTTCTTTTCTGACGTAAATACATAATTTTTTTAAATTGCGTAATTAATGTTTTCGAGTCTATTTGTTGCCTGTCACAAAAGCCAAGGCTTCAAATTAGTTTGTTTCGCTGACTTGCTCGATCGAGTGGCGAAAAAGCTTTGAATTGACTAGGCATAAAATCGAACTACCGGTGTACTAGCCTGTTGGTCGAACGGTAACGCTTTTGTCTCTAGAGCGGGAGATTTAAGGTTCCAGATCTTTGGCTGTTCAAATTGGATACAGCGTTGCCAACGGCTCGCAACCGCTGTGACATTTCTTTGAAAGGAGCTAGGTTGCCCGCGCACAATGACGCAGAAATGGGCCCCGTAAACTTGATACACGCTTCAGCCTAATACCGTTAGTATAATCAAACCTTTCGCAGAATCCACTCTCTAATAGACCGTGGTTTGTTTTGATTTACTAAATAAGCTAACACGCTGCTCTCATCGCTTGAGCGAATTTACGAAAAAATGTGTTCTTTAATCAAAAGCCAGGTCTCTGACTTGCTACGCAGAGGTTTTAGCGGGTACTAGTGTGTGGTGTTTTTCATAGAACACAATTTATTGTAAATGAAGTCAAATTGAAAACTACGCGTGTTTTAAACAGATTGCACAATTGCGCGTTACTGCAAAAATTGCGCGTAGCAGCAGGTTGACGTTGTATGCAAATGATGCATCACACCTCCCTTCCAAAACACAAAGTACAGGAAAACTGATTATACACAAATAACAATTAATATAGATTCGCTATAACACCAACATTCGAAAATCACTTGACTGTTAGCAAGGTACATATCGCTTAGGGGGTCTTCTGTCACGTAGCGGATAATGTCGTCCAGCATTTTCAGCATTCGAAGTTTCAGCTCTACATGGATCGGTGTCGCATTCTTTGTCACTTTCTGACTCGGAATGATGTTGGGAATTCGATACCGTTACATTTTCAGACGTCGAAGTGGACACGTTTAATTGCACATTATCACTACACAACTTTAAACCATCGTTAATATCGTCTGTTGCACGAAAATTATCATTATCATATTCAAGCACAGGGAATCTAGAACCAGGCAACATTTGGTCAAAATGACGAATAAGAATTACATCAGACGCCACTTTAACTTTGTACATAAATTTACTCATACGTGATAAAACAACGCCTTTCTGCCAACGTACTCCAGTGAGGTTTCGATAATCTCGTACTGCCACTTTGTCCCCCACTTTAAATTCCGCTGGAGACCGTTGGCATTTAGCTTTATTGGCGACTTTATTGTCAACATGGCGTTTCAAATCAGGCTTAACAAGGTCAAGTCGCATTCTCAAACGCCGGCCAATGAACAGTAATGCCGGTGGTTCATTAGTTAAAGTGTGTGGAGTATTTCGATACATTATAAGAAACTTATTCAAATTATCGCTAAGTGATAATTCACCCTTCATCGCAATTAACGTTTGCACAAATCGTTCTGCAATTCCGTTACTAGAAGGGTGCCATGGGGCGGTAGTGATATGTCTAATCCCATTTGATTTCAAAAAATTTTTAAATTCGCCCGAAGTCAGTTGCGGACCGTTGTCACTGACGAGTTGCTCTGGAAATCCATACCGTGAAAAAATAGAGCCCAACGGCCGAATTGTTGCTGTCGAAGTTGTCGAAGCCATTTGCACGACTTCCGGCCATTTCGAATGAGCATCAATTACCACCAAAAACATGTGGTTTAAAAATGGGCCAGCAAAATCAATATGGACTCGTTTCCAGGGTTGCTCAGGCCAATCCCAAGGATGCAAAACTGGCGAAGGATCAGGGCGCTTTTGCAAACATTCAAAACAAGCCCCTGCCAACTGCTCCACATCTCTGTCGATATTAGGCCACCATACGTATGATCGTGCTAACGCTTTCATTTTCACTACTCCCTGGTGACCCTCGTGCAATTCATGCAAAATTTTTCCCCTGAGGTCAGAAGGCACAATAACTCTCAGACCCCACACAAGACAACCTTGGTGTACGGAAATTTCATTTCTTCTCGAGAAATATGGTACTAAATCTGGTGTGTCGTACCAGTCACCAGTCAGAGCGCTGTTCAAAACCCCAGTGAGCACTGAATCCTTTCTGGTACTATTTGCTATTGATTCTTGTGTAACCGGCAACAATTCAAGATGTGAATTGTAAAAAAGATCAATTTCGTCTGGCAATTCTTCCCCGACAACATTGCTGCACAAATTGATTGGCAATCGCGAGAGGCAGTCAGCATTACCATGGTCTCTAGTCGATCTATACTGAATGCTATAATTGTGACCAGAAAGAAATATGGCATAACGTTGCAAACGTGCAGCAGATGTTGCAGGAATATTTTTGTTGAGGTGAAAAATTGCAGTTAAAGGCTGATGATCAGTAATGATTGAAAAATGTCTCATGTACAAGTAGCAATTGAACTTTTTCACAGCCCAAACGATTGCGAGTGCTTCTTTGTCGATTTGAGAGTAATTCGTTTCGGCCTTATTCAAAGTTCTAGATGCAAAAGCAATGGGGCGCTCGGTTCCATCAGGCATAACATGCGAAAGTACTGCCCCCAAACCAGCTTGCGATGCATCACAGGCCAAATTAAGTGGAAGATTAAGATCATAGTGAGCCAAAACATTGTCAGAAACAAGGTTTTCTTTGACTTTTTCAAACGCCTGTTTACAATGGCTAGTCCATTTGTAAGGAGAGCCACTTTTTAACAATTCATACAAAGGTTGCAATGTGCTAGCCAAATTTGGCAAAAATCGATGGTAGTAATTTACCAAACCCAAAAACGATCTTAATTCAGTGACATTGACTGGCTGTTTGCAGTTTAGCACTGCATCAATTTTTGATTTCGTCTTATGCAGGCCGTGCCTATCAATTTCATGACCACAATACTCAATACGATCTTCAAAAAATTTACACTTGTTTTTGTTGACACGAAGTCCATAATCATTCAATCGCTGAAAAACAGCGTTTAAATTTTTCCGGTGTTCTTTATCATTCGGTCCCGTAACTATAATGTCATCTAAAAGACATTGGACCCCAGAAATCCCTTGTAAAACTTGTTCAATCGCCCTTTGCCACAATGCTGGTGAGGAAGCTACTCCAAAAGGTAGCCTTGTATATTGATAAAGGCCCTTGTGGGTGTTAATCACCAAAAGCTTTCGAGAATCCTCGTCCATGGTCATTTGCAAATAAGCGTTTTTCAAGTCAATTTTGGAAAATTGTTTACCCCCAGCCAAATTTGCAAAAATGTCTTCAATTTTTGGCAGAGGATATTGTTCAACCTTCAGCTGTGAGTTAATGGTCACTTTAAAATCCCCACAAATGCGGACAGCTCCGTTTTTCTTCATAACTGGTACGATGGGCGTGGCCCATTCGCTCCAGCTAATAGGTTGAATTATTCCCTCGCTTTGAAGATTCTTTAGCTCTGTTTCTACTTTGGACTTTAAACTGTGAGGTATTGGTCTTGCTTTGCAAAACTTAGGAGTAGCATTTTCTTTTAAATGCAATGAACCCGTGATTTTTTTAAGGCAACCAATACTGTCGCTGAAAACGTCAGTGTGTTTTCGCATCAAAGCTTGCAATTCATCGTCACAATTAACACAACAATCATTATCAACAAAGGCACTTTCAATACAATTAAATTCTTGCTTTGGTTCAGCATAATTTGCGTTCAGTTCTGACACCATTTCATCGTCAAGATTGAACTCGGGCGTCATGCAGCGTTGTTTCAAATCTGCATCAGTAAATTCATTTAAATTTAACTGCATACGATTCAACCATTCGCGACCAAAAAGTGCAGGTCCCTTACTTTTGAGCACATACAGCTCTAAATTAAAAGACTTATTGTTGTGCGAAACAATCACTTTACACACTCCCATAGGCGAAACTTTTTCACCGGTATACGTCTTCAAAATTAGGTTACTACTTTGCAAAGGCAAGTGTTTAAATTTTTTTGAGAACTCTTCGTACGAAATAATAGAAAGAGCCGAACCAGTGTCTAGCTCCATCTGTACTGGGCTATCATTCACATTTAAAGTGATACACAAAGGTTTGTTACTGTCCATGAACGAATATAAGTTAAAACAGTCATTTGATGTTACACTAACCTCATGAGCTAATGTTTTAAGTCCTTGTTCTTGATTTTGACGCGTCGCCGACTTTGACTGGTCACTTTTAGTTCTGCTCTTGCAGGCACGTTTCAAATGTCCTAGTTTGCCACAAAGATGACATTGAAAGTTCTTGAAGAAACAGTCATCCGCACCGTGTCCTCGTCCATTGCAACGGTAGCAGCCTCTTGCCAGCTTGTTTAATTGAGCAGGTTCCGAAAAACCGGCACAGCTCGATTGAATGGAAGCGCTTTCCATGGATGCTTGTTGCAGATTGTTTGCGAGTTGTATAGCAGTGGAAAAACTTAAATCTGCTTCTGTCAAAAGTCGATTTTGAATGACTCGACTTCTCAAACCACATACAAAACGTTCAGTTAATGCATCGTCCAAAAATTCACCATAATTGCATGTGGCACTCAATTTTCGTAGAGCAGCAACATAATTATTAATGCTTTCACCATCTAGCTGATCTCTTTTTGAAAACTTGAAGCGCTCCGCGATTGCAATCCTTTTTGGTGTTAAATGTTTAGATAAAACTTCTACGATCTGTTGATAGTTTTTTTCGCTAGGTTTTTGAGGACTTAACAAATCTTTCAAAAGTTGGTATGTCTTTGGACCCATAAATGTTAATAAAGCTGACACTTTCTTGTCATTTGCCATTCCATTTAAAACAAAATATTGTTCTAGTCGTTCAATATAGCTTTCCCAACTTTCTTCATCACTATTAACCTGACTTATACATTTTTCGGACATAGTTACTTCGCTTGAAAAATCAATATCAAAATTTTCCTGTTTTATCCTCGTCGCCACTGTGGTGTTTTTCATAGAACACAATTTATTGTAAATGAAGTCAAATTGAAAACTACGCGTGTTTTAAACAGATTGCACAATTGCGCGTTACTGCAAAAATTGCGCGTAGCAGCAGGTTGACGTTGTATGCAAATGATGCATCACAAGTGGGTTTGAAGGTCGAATTTCATCGGGATCGGAAATAGCACAATGTCTCAATTAAATTATCGAGCGGTAACGCTTGCGTCTCAGAAAGGATACGTCACAGGACGTGGTTCAAATCTCGGAAACTCGGCGAAAAGAATTATGTTTCCCGCAGGCGCATAAACGCAAATGTAGGTCACACAAACTCGTCACACGCTTGGACGCAATACAGCAAACCAAATGAATTTTGAAAGTTTTAAAATTTACAGCAATAGGTCGTATGAAAAAACAAAATAAAATTAAAAAGTTACGCTGGGACTGTGCGTCAGGCCCGGCGCCAGGATAGCTTAACTGGGGGGGGCAGAAATAAATTTTAGGGGGGCACGAGAAGTTTATTTATGTAAATTCGAGAGGGGCACGAGAAATTTATTCCAGTGTGGATTAAACGAACAAGGTGAAGCCCAAAAAAAAGGTCTTTCGTTCAAAAATTTTCACAAATTCTGGTTATCGTCTCAAAATTCTTGAGATTTTTCACGATTTCGTAAGTGAAGACCAAAAAAAAGGTTTTCGTCCCAAAAGTTTTATGAAATTCGGTGTGAGTCCACAAAAATTACGAAAATGCGAGCGGTACACACCAATTTGGGAATCTTCGGCCTCGATTTGCACTCCAATAGCCCCAAGCCTGTTAATTTCTTCGGGGCACAGTCTTCGCTTGGGGGGCACAACCAGTCATTTGGGGGGGCACGGCCCCGGAATTTTTCCCCGTGGCGCCAGGCCTGCTGTGCGTATGTCGTAAATTGTGCTAAGGTAAACATAAAAACTTGTAAATGTTTTTTTTTCTCCGCATCAATTACTTTATTGTATACGATGCATTAAAACAGCCGTACAAGTTAGTTACGTGAGCCGTTGAACACTGCTTTGCCGCGTATGCGTAATAAGTTTATTTAACCGCCTCCGGAATGAAACTAACGCATTCTAAAGATAAGCGCAATAAGGCTGACATGAGCTAAAATGAGCCCCATGTTCTTATAAAAAAAAGTACAACACAAATCGATTTTGTTAGTTGAACTAACTTAGTTCTTGAATCAAAAATTATGCCGGTAATGCAATTACAAAATTACCGGTAGGCCTACAAATTTTTTGCTTTTTGACACCGATTTCCGTTTTAGCTCTTCAATAACTTTTTTTTTATGTATTTTTTTAAAGCAAATTAAAAAAGTGTCAGAAAAAGAGAACGAGTAAAATTTAAGTTGCGCATTTGCAATTTTGAATAGCGGATTTTTCTCCCCCCAAAAAATGGAACCAACTTGAGGCTATAGACTCTTACAACAAACTCAAAAAGCATGCCGCAATCAATTTTCTAAGAAAGTATTACCAAAATTAATGGAGAATATTTTTACAAGATACATGAGTAAAAAACTAAATATTTCAATAGCATACTTCTGTGTTAAAAACAAAAATCGGCCAAATTTTGCACTACTTACTGAAATAATTTCAAAATTAAGGTATTCATTTTCTTGCCATAAAAATCAAATTACGTTAATTTCATGCAGAATTGCGTTAAGTTCATAATGCAATTTAAATTTTGAAAAAATATCATGTGTGAGCCAAGTTATGCTATTTTTTGTAACAATTTTTGGCCGTTTTCCATTATAAAAAATAGGAAAAACGGCAAATTTTGGAACCACTTTTGTCTCCATTGTCTGCTTAACAATGTAACGAATGATTCGCATAACTTGTACGGAGTTTTACGGACTTTGAGTCACGCAAAATTATTTTGGTAATAACGTTTTTTTCAAGGTCTGTAAACCACGAGATATCGAAAATAGTAGTGCATATTGCGCAAGTTTGAATTAGAAATTTGCAATTAATAAACATTCAAAAAGAGCAGATGTTTAAATTTTATGCTACACAAAAGAGCCATGTTTGGAAGATTATCATAAAATTTTATTAAAGTCAAAATGTCTGAGCAACCTTACTTTTGAAACGAACTTACCTTTAAAGTTTTAGCTCATGAAAAAAAAAAAAAAAACTGCAGCAGTAGCCTATATTACATAACCATAGCGAAAAATACTGAGAAAACAAAACATACCGGTAAGTTTGTAGAGTAAGAGTAAAATGTAACCAATGATTTTACTTTAATCAATAAACTGGTTTCCAGTGGTAAAAAACACACTAGTGAAAACAATATATACGTCAAGGTTCGGTTTCACGTCATCTCAAACAAATACTTTTAATTGATATTTGCGATTTCCTTAAAAGAGGTACAACAAGTGAGAATCCTCTTCCGCGAGTTGTAAAGATAAGCAGTAAATTCGGTGGAAAGATTGAAAAGACCCTTTGCTGTTTACTGAACCAAAAGACTAAGGATACGTGATGAATAAACATTGTGATGCCTTGCAAAATAAATATGGCATCTTATTGCAGATATTACAAAAAGTTAGTCACTGATTTGATATTTCTAAAAATCAAAGAAAAAGCATCTACAAAATCCGTTCATTGAGCCCAGTTACGACACAGAAAAATCTTTAAAGTCATGTCCCCACCTGAAATGTACAAAAAATTTTGATAAATATACCCGGTATGTATCTGGCGGCAATAATATCTTCCATTCCAGTTTTGTATGGAGTACAGTGGAGTATTTAGGACGGGTTTAACGTAAAATCTTGGTCGGAGACAAAACTTTATTAAAGGGTACGAGAATAGATTGTATAATAAGCTCACATTCTTACATCAGACCAATCGTTTTAGTGCATATAGACTTACTGTAGGTTACTTCTCTATTTAATTTCATTCGTGTTTTCTATGTGTTTTACTTCAACGATTAGCTGAAAATGCTGAACAAGATGAGTAAGTACGTGTTTAATCTTTTTTTTTTATTTTCTTTTGTAAAGGATCAGAGTTGTAAACAGACCAACTAGTTCAAGCCAAACCCGAAAATTTATTTGAGCTCAAACCGGGCACGAAAAAGTCCCAAAGTAAAGTTTGTATGAAAGGATATAATAAAATTACCTATTGATGATGATCATACCGATACATTATAATGCAAAAATAATTGTATATTATTCGTACATTGATGCTGAAATAAAGTATTCAATTGGCATCATAATAATATGTTGATTAAGTTTTTATAGCTACCAACATATTAACACAAGGCCCTTGTTGGGCCCGAACTAAGACCGAATTTTGTCAACTTAAGTTGAACTAAAAATCCTGGCCCGACTTATTGCTTCGTAAAGGATACTATTCAATACATGATGTAAAAGTAACGTTGCACTATAAGTTTATCGAACTTCTAGGTGTTACTTGCTCTATAAGTAATCTCGAAAACGCTTTGAGTAAAATCAAGTTAGTTTGTAAAACATCGGTTGTTTTCCACAAATCTCATGCTATTATTGCAATCCAAAACAAGGTAATGTTTTGGCTTCATTAAGCACAGAACTTTAGCACTATTAATATAAATTGTAATGCTTTGAATACAAAAGATATGGATAAACTAGATCACATCTGATTCAAGTCATAGACAATGGCGTCGCTAGGAATGGTGACACCCGGGGCGGAGTTTCGTGGTGTCACCCTTCATACTGTAGGTTATATTTTAAAGAATGTATAGTAGGTAATGTAAATTAATGTATAGTAAGCCGCAAAAGGTTATGTTTTAAAGATGGCGGTGCTACTTCATTACTGCAAATAGCGGTTGTTATTTGACTAACTCAATAACTTCTCATTGTAAGATTCTACAAGTTGTAAGTATGCGGCATTAATATCACATCACACGTTTAATATCTGGCCAGTAACCAGAAATCTGCAGGGGGAGGGGCTCTTTCTGGGGTCTGGACGCTCCGCCCTATCCGCTAGATATTAATGGGGGTCTGGATGCGGAGCCCCCAGCGCTCAAAAAAGTTTTTTTTTTTTGCAAAACTAACTTAATTTTAGCCTTATTTTGATAAAAATTAATACTTTTAAAATCTGGCTTCAGGGAGAACTCTGGAGGCATAAAAATTAGCAGTGCAAAAACATGATTACACTCAGGCGCGTAGCCAGAAATCTGCAATAAGGGGGGGGGGGGGGGGTTGGGGGTTCCAGCACTCGAAAATTTTGTCTATTTTTGACAAAAACTAACTTAATTTTAGGCCTATTTTGATAAAACTTAATGCTATTGAAACGTGGCATACAAATTATTAGCAGTACAAAAACATGATAATGCTAGTTGCAAAAATGAGCTATGTTGGTGGTAGCTATTGCCAGAATTTTAGTTCTCTTACTTATAAGCTGATAAATCGTGAAATCCTATACTAGCGTTCAGAGGTGGAGTCCTCGAGGACGTTCTTGGCCTTGATGACGTCCTCGAGGACACATTTTCAAGTCCTTGGCCTTGGCCTCGAAGCCTCAAGTCCTCGAAAATTGCCCTGTTCTCGGCTCAAGGACAACACTATTTTTGAATGGTTAAAATTTTGTAGATCGGCTGAAGATTGTTGTCTAGACCGTTTTTTTTTTGGAGATCGACCGAAAAAAAATTTTTAAGACCTTTTTTCTTAGGAAAACACTTGCATTTGTGTCCTTGGTTTTTGGCCTCGAGCCTTGTGTCCTCGACTCCACCTCTGCTAGAGTTCAACAAAACTTTGCAGGAGTACTCTTTTTCGTCTATCTTTTATAGAGAAAGACATAATTAAGAGGGGTAATGGAAGGAAGTTTGAGAGAAGTTATTGGTAATTGACTAATACTGAATAGCCCCTCTCCCTTATTTCTCATCTTACATTCCAATTTTTGATAAAACCTATGTTCAGGGATGTATAGAAAGAACAGCACTTTTTGATAAGCGATCAAATCAAACGACAATTTTTGGCCATTTTCAAAGTTGTTTTTCTGATTTATGAGTTTTGTTTTTGACAAATTAGCTCTTCCTCGTAAATAAATGTTTCAAAACAAGCTTTAAATCATTTTTTAGTCTATTCCAATGCAAAAGATGGTCTCAGAAATGCTAAAAACGTGGTATTTTCTTTATTCTGCATTTTGGCCGGCTGTCCAATGGGGGCGAGGGAAAGGCTGTATTCCCACCTAGCAACGCTACAGGTTCAATAAAACTCACAAGGAGTAATCCATATCGTCTATATTTAATAGAGAACAATGATTGGGGAGGGGGGCTAATGGTACGATATTTGAGTAGAAGTGCTCGGTAATAAACTAATACTGAATAGCCACCCCCTCCCATATTCCTGAGCTTATATATTTTTTCATGAAACCTACATTCGGCATGTTTCAACAAGCGATCAAATGTAATTGCTTATTTGGCAATTTTTAAAGGTTTTTACTATTTTGTGAGTTATATTTCTACAAATTAGCGCTCGCCCCTCCAAATAATTTTTTCGAAATGGGCTTTAAATCATTTTTTAGTTAATTTTAGAGTGCTAAGTATTTCCAATGACATTAAACATATTGTTATTTTCTTTTCTGTTTGACTGGTTTTACAAAATTGTGTCACCCCAAAATGGTGACACCCGGGGCGGGCCGCCCCCCCGCCCCTAGCGACGCCACTGGTTATAGGATGTCATTAGGTTATGCTAAGTTGCTACTTTTAGAGCATCTACCAACACGCCTACAACATCTGCTGACAATGTTCTTTTCTGTACGTATAACTTCCTTTTTCCATTATGTAGCTAACTAAGAAGGGTGAACGTTCTAAAGTAATGAAAACAATCTAATTAGAGCTACCAATCACATTACAAACTCATGCTTGTAACGGATAATGTAACTCTGACGTAATTCACTGCAACGGCTACTTTTTACTTTGGGTTCCAAAAGCATGTTACTGTACTTCATCTCTTCAAATAGTTTGCTTTTCATTAATTACTTCACACTATACAGAATTAATAGGCATTGATCGAGTGTAGTTATTACACGCAGAAAAATTGACTTTTTAGTTTGCAACTTAAGACGCAAAACTACACGCCTTGTGTTCTAGTTTTTTATTGAAGCAAAAGCCAGGAAAACAACCGAACAACTAAAATACTGGTCGTACCTACAACTATGTATCTTTTAAATTCAGACTTAAATCATTTGACAATTCTGGTTTTGGACTATTTTGCAAAACTTCAAATTTTTATCTACCGATATCTACAAAGTAAAAAACGTGTTAATCACTCAGCACAGAGCTCTTATTAAATTTTGTTGGAAACAATCTCATCAAATTTTCATCAATTTTTTTGTCTTATGTTTTGAAAAAAATCAGATGATAAGCAAAAAAGAACATCATCAAAAAACGAAATTCGCAGTTGCTTGTGGTGACATTTAGGTCGGTGTTGCTTACCAGACAATATAACAAAGCGTTTTAAAAGAGAAAATTTTTTGATTCCCTAATTTATCTAAAACATACTGTAAAAGAGAATTACTAGACAAATTCAAGGTTGATTAAATGATAAATTCAAAAACTTTTGTTTTAACCCTTATTTATTTATTGTTTTTGGAGTAGAGCATTGCTAGTATCTTTAAAAATAGAAGTTTCTTCTAATTTCTTAACAATCCAATAAGTTTCAAACGAAGAGTGTTGTGCCCGTGGCTCGCCGTTAACAACTTTGCACGTAGGTTGATTACCAGGTATTTTAACCTCAGCAGACTTCTGGCTTCAGAGACGAACGTGTTACCTTAAGATTTAACTTATTATTGATAAATTTGTTCTAAAAATGAAGCACCGCCTTCACACTTTCATGTTTAATTTCATTTTTTAAACATTTCTAAACTCAGAGCCATCGGAAACGTATGCTATCGTAAGCAAAAAACAACTAAGTAAGAAGCAAGATCACACCAAATCATCTCCCAACGTAAGCTACTCTACGATGTCGTCAGACAATGATCAAGAGCAGAGGTGGAGTCGAGGACACAAGGCTCGAGGCCAAGGCCAAGGCCCCAAAAAAAATCCGAGGCCAAGACCAAGGACAGCCTTTCCGAGGACAGACACTCTCGAGGCCAAGGACAGGAATGCTCGATGCTAAGGACCAAGGACACAAGCGCAAGTGCTCTACAAAAAAAAAAAAAAAAAAAGAGGTCTTCACAAACATTTTTTAGGCAATCTCCACAAAAAAACGTTTTCCAAAAAATTTTTCAAGCGCTCCACAAAATTTTAACAATTCAAAAAATAGTGCTGTCCTCAAGCCGAGGACAGGCCAATTTTCGAGGACTTGAGGCTTCGAGGCCAAGGCCAAGGCCAAGGACTTCAAAATGTGTCCTCGAGTACTCCACCTCTGATCAAGAGCAAGATGCATATACTGCGCCCACTTCACGCTACAATACGCATGACGTAAGTTAACGAATCTCAAACATGAAAATGATGTTTATAAGGTACCGGTAACCACATACTTCCAGGTGAACTTCTTTTTAGAAAGGTTGTATCTATCTTTTAATTACTAATCCAATTATACTTTTTTTTTTTCAAAACAACGATCAAAAAAGGAATGAGGCGCAAGTACCACAGAAACACCAGAAACAGGCGAGTAGAAAATTTGTTAAATCTTTTATAAATTAATTTTGCACCGGGCATGAAATATAGATGACAAATTAAAATGTCAATAGGTGGTGCTGAAGAACAGCAAACAATATGAATGCTTGAACCTCGCAGTTTCTTTGCAGTCATCCTAATTTTCTCTACGATTAATTCCAATCAATTGGCATTGTATACAAAGCGCTTGCAGGAGACTTTGATTCGATTACCTAGCTGGGTTATATCAATCATCTAAAACTGGTATAACAGTTTTCTTGCATCATTATCCGCTTAAAAAGAACAATGCTAATACTCTTCTACCGTTTGCGTATCGTAGACAATTAAGTGGGCAGCTTGACTCAAAGTTCTTGGTTTCTTTGCCGTTTCTTAACCCAGCAACTTAGTAAATACATGAAATATTTCAAATCAAAAAGTTTGAAATCTATTTTTAGAATCCCTTGGTAGGTGCATTGGTATAAGATTCCAGCTGTTTATCGGTGGGGCAACTGATCGATGGTCCCCGGAAGAAACCCAAACACCCAAACGGGGGGTGGTAATGACCAATATGAAAATCTTCACACATATTAGACTTTCTCCAATCCAAAGGAGAAACCAACAGAACAGTAAATGATTGCTCGTAAAACATTTTTATATTCAAGTGCAAAGCACTGCATTTTGATTAAAATTTTATTGTATTTGAATAAGATTTACCTTGACGATTCCATCTACCGGGAAACAAAGTGTTGGATATTATAGAATTCTAATTTTAAACCAAATTGCAAAGGGACACCATTTAAAAGTTACATTACGAACGCAATCGAACAACAAACACCAAAACTCACGAAAAACCTTACTACAGACAAAAAAAAAATCATCACTTGCATGACAAAGATTACTGCATCCTCTCAACTCAAATGGATTTCTTAGATTATAACTTTTTTGTTCCTTTTTTTAGAATTTTAATTTTTTTAATGATTTATTACTATGGCAATCTGCTCTTAATCAGAATTTACTCAAATTTCAATTTATTTTCTTTGAGTTTGCCTATGATCATTCCATGTTTTCTAATCACATTTACAGTAATTTCCTCTGTTGAATAATTGCGCACTTACAACAATAATTATTCTGAGTGGTTGTTTTTATTGTAGATAATGATTTCATCCAATCAGTAAATTAATTTTGCCTATAAACAATGAATACCGCCCAACTACTGCAGTTCCGATAGTAGGAGGTAGTGTAAAGGTTTCAAGACAATTGGAATCCGATTTTTTTTTCTGCTGTATTTTGCATACGAGGTCTGGCAAAAAAGAAACAATACTGTTGTCATGAAAATTTTAATACAACATTTTTAGGAAAATTACTAATTGTCCCCTTTAAAGTACTCCCCTCTGAGTTAATGCACTTATGCATTCGATCTTGCCATCCACGGAAGCACTTGGCAAACTCTTCCGTTTGAGGCTTTTTAGTTCCTTTGTTACTGAGGCCCTGATTTCTTTTAAAGATGAAAAATGAGTTCCTTTTATCACAATCTTCAGTCTGGGAAAAAGCCAAAAGTCACACGGTGCTAGATCTGGGAAAAACAGAGGGTGATCAAGAGCTTCGATTTGTTTTTTGACCAAGAGCTGCCTCACACTAACCGCATTGCGTGCGGGTGCATTGTCATGGTGGAGGAGCCATGACTTCTTACTCCACAGTGGCCGCCTGGTGTGTCGAACTCGGTCATAGAGGAAATGAGAACCTGCTGGTAGAAGTACTGATTTACCAAACTGGTAGAAGTCCCATATTATTTTACCCGGGAAAATGGACATCTAGTTTGTTGTATTTTACACTCAACACCATGGCTCATTACCTCCATTTATTTCTTAACTCAAAAGGCCACAAGCAAATGATCAACAAATTTGAAAAGGTTGAAACTTTGCAATCCGGTTGTTTTGTAAGTACTTGTTTGTTTATTGTTTGATGACTAAGAAATTTGTGATTAGTTGTGTTCAATCTCTGGGTTGTGTACAAATTTTTGGAGTTTGCAAGCTGAGACTGAGTGGTGTCAATCCACATTTCAGTTAAAAGTCTGCAAAGAGCAGAGACTGTTTTTTGTTTTCCTGTAACTAAACGAGTAGTTGGTGAAAAGAAATTTTAGATTGAATTCAAGTTATCGCTGTCTTTGCTGCGTGTTTCGACGACATTTTTAATAGTTAGCATTGAGCCGCCGCTCAAGTGCCAGTTGTAATACCTTGGATACCATCTAACTTCTTACTCCACCTCAATATTTCTTTTACGCCCCGTTAGTGCTGGAGTTGACCTTTCGATTTGCGCAAGGTCTCAGCTTCCAAATCCATCATTGGATACTACAACCAAACTATCAATTATTATTTACATGCTACGTCTGCAACACAAATTTATCGGTAAGTGATATGTACAATATGTGTGTAAATTCCTGTTGTGAATTATGGCAATAAGATAACGAGTTAATGGCAAAGGTTATTATTTTGTTTTTGTTGCAGTGTTATAGTTTTTTTGCTTTGTAATGCTATACAACTTTTCAACTTTAAAACTTTAATTTTTTCATCAATTATTTCCTGAGTTTTTTTGAGTTACTTAACGTTTGCTTTTTTCGAAACCACTGACAATAAAGTCACGTGTTACGAATTCAATACAAAGAGGGCGTAGAATAAGAACGAATCCGTAACATTACGGTTAAAAAATCGGAAATGCGGTGTTATCGAATAATGAGCTTGTACCAAGATTTAGTCTACTAGCTATGTGAAACTAACGGTGGTGCATGCTAAGCAACGCGAGGTGACGTAAAGCAACCAAAATTTGGCGGGATCGACAACCTGCGAAAAGTTTCAATCGGTCGCAAATTTCGCGAACTAAACTTAGAGGAAATTGTTTTGTTAACGTTTGGCTTATTTTGAGCATGTGACGTAAGCGACCACTTGAAAAGGTTGCTAACCTTCGCTTCCCGTCTAGTGTAAACACACCCTTAATCGATATTTTAGCTTAAATTTAGGAATGGTGACACTTCCAAAAACCTTCAAACTTTTCCAAAAAATTAACCTAGAAAAATTTTTAAACTGGAATTTTGCTCAAAATAAGGAAGTGATGTGATAGTAAAACCAATTAACAGGCCCTCTTGTTAGCAGTCCTTTTAACACAACATGAAATTTTTCTAAACTTTGACTACTATATGAGCAAAGACTGTATGACTGTTTTTTCGTGTGCAGAAGGAAATCACGAGTTTGAAATGAAGCCACATAACTACTGCAACAATGCAATAAGACTGCAATGTTATGGGCGACAACAATCACGAATATACTGCCTAAAAATTAGATAAATTTAGGTCCATTTTACTAGCTTTCAAAAGTTTGAAAAGCAAGGCTTAAGTAAAATCACTATTATAATCAATTGGGTCGTGTTCCTACTGTTTCGTAATAAAATAACAATATTTCATATAATTTTGTTATTTTCTGCTGTATACTGTCCACTAAAATTTATATTTTCATTGCTTGATTCTAAAAATGCATTCTGCACTAAAAACAATAAATGGATACATACTGATCTTATGCCCCATATAAAAACAACAATGGTTTTTCTCCTTATTTTTGGTTTACCTTTAAGCTCAACTGTGATGGTCTAATTAGCAAATTTCGATTTACCACATAACAAGTGAGTGCTAATTAAATTCCACACGTAACAATTAAGTTGTAATTGAACACTTAGGATTCTATTGGAATAAGCACCTAAAATGGTTTTTAGGTTGGTGAAATATATTTGCTGCGCTTTGAGATCCAGTGTGCCAACCTCGTAACCAGTCACGAAGCAGGAAATAGCTGGTTAAAATAAAAATCTTAAAAAGAAACAGTAAGTAGCATTACTTAGAAGTTATGGCTAGTTTGTTTTATGTAAAACTCATAAAGTGTCGCTCAAATGGAAGCAAAAACATTGCTTGAAGCTGGTTTGTGGCTAGGGTAATATGTAGTGTTTCGTTCAATTGTTTAAACGAGTGGACAAGGTGCACTGTATTGTAGTTAGTTTCAGGACAGAAGTCGATTAACTTTAATCCACAGTTTCACCACAAAACTTTAGCGGGCAATTTTTTTTTTCCATTACTTGATGGAGCGAAAATAACAAAACAAGTAGATTTGCTGATTTTTTTAACCTTTGTGGATGTATTTGACCCTAGGTGTATAGGGGTAAGAAAAAGGTAAAATTTGAGGGGTTAATGTAGATCAACTAAAGCATCTTATTTGTCAAGATTTTTTTTGGAGCCCATGGACCCATTCAGTTATTGTTCCTACTCGATGAGATGAACTGCAACAATTTTGTTAGTTTTTCTGAAATTTTAATTTAATCTCATTCCAACATAGACTTACCAGTTTCGTAGCATTATTAACCTTTGTCCGGCGGCATAGGTACAATTGAAACTTTTGCAATTTTAATTAACGAAAACTTTTTTGTTATATTTCGTAGACACCCAAGATTTTTTGCAATCTTTACATTCTTGCATAGATTTATTCAAGAAATTTTTAGCCAAATATGTTTACACATTCCTGGTATATCGAATGAAGTTTTTCTAACACCCATAACTGGCGGCGTAGGTAAAACTGTACCTATAATATATTAGGGTTGTTAAAAAAAAATTTGTTTGCTTGAACGAGAAGTTTGAATGAGAAGACCATGAGAGTTTGATTATTGGGCTGATTAAATGGGTTGTAAAAACATGTAGTAGTATACCACACATAAAACATTAAAAACCGTTCAGTATGTTTTATCCAAAGCTGTAATCGTTTTAGGAGTTAATCTCCAAAGATCTCGCTGAGTTATAAGAGTGAAACAGTGAGGTTTTTACTGCTTTTATCTATGATGTGCTAAATACAGATTCTTTGGTGTGCGACTTATGGCCAACCCTGCATATGAGAAGGCTTTAACTACTACTGTTATTGAACTCGTTTCAAACTTTATTGGTAAAAGAAGATGAATCCCTTAAACCAAAACCGAATCGTGCGTGCGTGATGGTTGGACGATGCATCGAAAACATTATGTCGGCAGCGCGGCCGAATGGGTAAAGGCGTCGTTACAAAGACAAACTTGATCACATGATCTGGGTTCAACCTTCACCCTAGTCACGCAGTTTGTCCTTGGATAAGACGCTTTGCGATTATTATCTCGGCTTGGTGGCTTTGAACAAGCAGAAAATTCAGTGTACTGAAATTCGAAAAAATCTGGAGGTTACATTGGAAGCTCCTAAGCAGGTGCGGATTCCTCCGACCACGCAGTATTCAATGCAATGAAAAATGTGCGGATTGTCCAACAGTTAGCGTCTGAAGCTGTCCGGTTACAGGAGGATAAATATGCGCAACAGCAACAGCATAGACGAGATATATCTGGCCAGCCCTATTGGCGGGAACAACCCAGGTTAGACTTTAATCATTATTAGTTACCGAAAGAACGGTTAGCCTAGATGCGAAACTTTCTAACATTTCGAAATGAATCATTCAAACTTTCCACTTTTTACTATTTACATTATCTTGAAAAATCGAAGAGTCAAAACATGGGACGATCGTAAAGTTGTTCTTGCTAACAATTAGAACAACTAGCACAGAAATGCAGAGCTGGGCAAGTCTGCAAGTTAGTCCGCAAGTCCGCAAATCCGCAATTGCGGACTTACAGAAAAAGTTGCAGACATGCGGACTTTAGCAGTTTAAATTGCGGACTCGCGGTTGAGAACTATTTTTAATTTTAGTCCGCAATACCGCAAGTTTTATACAAATATTGAAATTACTTTATATTTTCGTAAAATATTTATGTTTTTACCCAGTCAAACATGAGAAATCAATTTAATTTTTTCGAGTTCAAGTTCGGCAAAAATATCAAGTTTTTTGAGTTCAGGCTGACAAAAATTCTTAGTCTGCTTTTCGACCTATTTGCTTTCTTTTTGTTGACATGCTGTTTTTTCGAGTTCGGCAAAACAACCGACTTTTTTTGATGTTTGAATTTGCAGCTATGAGTCAAAGTATGGCTTTCTTGTTTTTTACCGTGAGTTCATAAAATTAGCCACTTTTGTATCTTTTTTGTACTGGTAGCCAGTACCGTCATTACGGTTGGTCCAGGGGCACCGTACCCCCCTAACGACTGCTTGTTCCGCCATTTTGGTTTACTCAGAATGCTTTTTTGGAGCATCACGTAACGAAAAGACAACAGGCAATAATGGAAAAAGGAATAATAATTTTCAAAAATAATTCTCGTTCGAAGTTTTCTCGATTGTTTGCAAAATTGCTGGCTACCAAATGATTTTCATAAACGTGACCCAATACTTCGTCTTATTAACACGCTTTTACAAATGTGTTGCGGAATAGGGATGTATGCCTATAGAAGCATTACCGGTATTTCGTTAGTGATTATGACGTGAAACATTACTTGAAAACATTTTTTTCAAAAGACCAGCTGTTTTTTCGAGCACACTCAAGATTTATTTTAGGTCGCAGTCAGTCGCGCAACCATGAGAAAGGGGCTGAGGGCTCAGCTTCATTTAGTCAAGTCATTTAGAAAATATAACCAAAAAAAGAATAAGCGTTTAAACGTGATTTGGACATGACCTGAAGTAAATGGGGGCTTAAGAGGCTAGACAATTTAAATCTTTTATTGACTTCTAAATTTTAGCAATTTACTGTAATTATTGTTATGGTTTTAAAACGTGCGAAATGTGACTTAAATGGCGTTAAAATTGCTATTTTTGCCGCAAAATCACAAAAATCACCCAGCAGCTGGGGGCTCTGCCCCTCAGTGACACGCTTGAGTTGCAACGGCTTGTTCAGCTCGGGACCAAAATTAGACAGTCATGTGCAAAAAACATTTACTTTTGGTTTAAGCCCCTTCTCTCTTAATAAAACCCCAGTTGCGTTTTTGGTTGCATTCACTCATGCAGACAGATTTTTCAAGTGATTAATACGGGCTGCATACGAAACGAGCTAAGAAACGCTGCTGGGCTTACATGTCTCTTTTTTCAAAGATGAATACAAAATTGTAGCTTTAAAATATCAGTTTTTATGTGCAAAAGTTCAGTCTGTTTTATAGTGCTTCCTCAGTTTCGGCTAGGATCCCCTCACTTCGTTTGGTCCGGCTAAGGCACTGCTGGTAGCGGGTGGTTATCTCTTTCCTGCAGTATTTAAAGAAACTAGGGACTAAAAATTTAGTAATACGATTAGTGATATTAATGTTTCGTTGCCTTCTACTGCCTTTTCCTTTTCCTGCTCTGAAAAAAATTGTTTATCTTGTTGTAAGCGGAAATACGGATTGTGCTATGCTATTTGAAGGCTTCTCATTCTAATCCAATGGCTTTTAATCTTCGAATCCCCAGGTTCATTGTAGCATTTTTAGAGGTTTGTCGATGGGTTGCGCATTATGCTTCCATGCAGCTTAGGCACTTACTGTATAAGCAGTAGCGCAACTAGGAGGGCTTGGAGCTACAACCCCCCTAATCCAAGTCACTTAAAAACTTTAACCAAGAATACAGGGGTTTAATCTGTTTTGAGTTGGACCTGAAAGTAAGAGGGACTGGGCAATGCTTAAGTTTGTCATTCAAAAATGCAGCTCAATAACAAGTCATGCTGTGGTACATTTACTACAATCAACAACTGTGAGTAATTCTTTTTACTGCGTGGGCACAAGTCACAACTTTTGACCTATGTTTGCTAAGCAACTCTGAGCAGATCACTTAGGGACATGGTTGATTGCAAAACTCTTCTACTCGGTTCATAAAAAATTGCGAACTTGCGGTGTGGACTTCAAGAATTACAAATTGCGGACTTGCTTTTGCGGACTTCAAGAATTACGAAGTTGCGGACTTGCGGTTGCGGACTAAGCTTTTAAACGTACAAGTTACTGCGGACTTGCGGTTGCGGATTAAAAAAATTGAAATTCGGTTGCGGATTTGCGGACTGCGGACTTAAAATGAAAACTTTCGATGCCCAGCATTGCAGAGATGCTGGATGGCGAGAAAATAATGCTTAAAACTCCATCAATTGGTAGTTGTTGACTCACATTATAGCAGTTGTGATTGTTAAGATAAATCACATCAGGACCGGCGCCAGGACAGCGTGACTGGGGGGAAGGGGGGGGGGGGGGGGGCAAAAACAAATTTTGGGGGGGCACGAGAAGTTTATTTATGTGAATTTGAGAGGGGCACGGGAGCACGAGAAATTTATCCCAGTCTGGCTCAAATGAATAAGGTGAAGACCAAAGATTAACCAAAAGGATTTTCCGGCCGAAATCGGGAATTCAAGCAGTTTTTCCGGCCGAAAACAGGTGATCTCCCCCCCCCCCCCAAAAAAAAGTCTTCACTGAAATTGTGAGGGATTTTCCGGCCTAATTCGGGAATTTAAGCGGTTTCTCCTGCCGAAAACAGGTGATTTCCAAAAAAAAAAGGTCTTCATCCCAAAAATGTCGTGAAATGCGGTTTCGGTCCACAATATTTTGATTTGCTCTCCAGCAGTGGCAGACACCAATTTGGGCCTCGATTTGCACTGCAGCAGCCTCGAGCCTGGAAATTTCTTCGGGGCACAGTCCTCGCTTGGGGGGGGCGGCACAATTTTCGTTTGGGAGGCAGAAGCAGTTATTTGGGGGGGCACGGCCCTGATATGCTCCACCGTGGCGCCGGGTCTGAATCATATTTCTCACGGGTTAAACTTACCAAAAATAGTTTCAATAACTTGGTGTATGTCATCGCCTGGACTTGAAGAGGGACGTTAGATGAGTTTCGAGGTAGAAATCAGTGTTTTTCTCATTTTATGCAGTGGTTTGTCGTGCAGTATTGGTGTTAAAAAGCAGTCAAGATAGCATAAGCACCTTAACATATTTTAGTCAAAATAGCGAAAAAACAGGAATTTTTTTGTAAATAAATTTATAAAACAAACACTACAAATTGGTTTAAACTGGGTTTAATATGTAATTTGAGCAATATTAAATCAAAAAAGGCTTTGATGCAAGGTATTTTGAGTAAAAAAATTAATGATAAAGTGGGAAAAAAATCCATATTTTTGGACTAAACGTAAAAATTTCAAATTGCATGCCCTCCTCTCCCTGTAACCGAATGAGCTGAAATTTGGTACGTTGGGTTTCTATTACCGACCTAACAATCTGCTGAAGGTGATGGATTAAATTTAAAAAAAAATTTTTTTTGAACAACCCTACTATGTATACCTTTTGTTTAGAGTGAATTCCAAAATACTTAATCATGAAGCTTTAAAGATGATGTTATTTTATTAAAACAATAGAAATCAATCAATGTATTTACAACATGAAGAAATGAGTAAAGGAAGAAGATTATATTCATGTTCACTAGGGATGCACATTGTTTTAGATATTATTTTAGATGATTTTAGATCACATGCTTTAAAGATGATGTAATTTTATTAAAACAACAGAAATCAATCAATGTATTTAGAACGAAGAAATGAGTAAAGGAAGATTTTATTTATTTTCACAACAAATGCACATTGTTTTAGATACTGAATGTTTGTTGCACACAGGCTTCCCGCAAATCACTTAGCTTTTCCTGGTTTTTCGTTGGTTCCTCTTCTGGTCTCGGCAGCCACAACAACTGCCAACGATCGGAGTAAGTCCACGACTGGCATGAGGAGTACGAGCGACAGCAGCATTTTTGTGACGTCACAATTTGTCGTTCAAGCGCCATTTCTACTGCGCCTCCAAGAAAATGGTTCCTCATCACCATCCTATTGCTGCTATGAGCTTTGATCGAGGGCATACACAGCATATTGGCAAGCTCTTTTAGAGTCTTTCTTCGTTGATCCTTTTCCGTCAAACTTGCGTTGGGTTCTATATAGATGACGCAGCATGCTAAATCAGTGGCGGCAATCATTTTGTAAAAAATTGCCTGCTTCCACCGCGATGGTCGTCGTTTCACAGTGTACTCGTCCAGCACTTTATCCATAGTATCTGTTGCGCAGCCGTCTTATTGAGTGGTTTGGGTGCACTCCGGATGCCAACAAAGGTTATTAGCTAACGGAGAAACGAGCTCCGAACTCGGATCTCGATTTGGCTCTTTAACTCCAGCCGGATTCTCCACCAAACGTGTAGATCAAATCGTTTTTATTACACGGCCAGGATAAAACAAAGAAAGGGAAGATAAGCGAGCGAGCAAGCGGTTTCTGTTAAAAACACTGAGAAAAATTAACACTAGCGCAGAGGCAAAACTTCATAAAGCACATAACATAATTATTACAAAAAAAGGCTTACTTATGGGAAACAATAAAAAACATCCTAATCGAAGATATTAGGAGAAAATCCTTATAACTATGCATATTTATTACCAACGTTAACTAAACAATCATTAGCATTTGAATTCGGTAATTTCGATTATTTAACGTACCAAATTGTTTCGTCCAAACGATGTTAAAGTAACGGAGAGAAAAGGTATCACAGTGTGGAAAACAGCTGACTGTGCAGTATAGTGGCAATTTCGTGGTTCGCTCTACAATTTAAAATCCAAACGTAAATTGAAGGGCAGGGATAAGCTAGTATAATTCGATTCGAGACATTAAGTGGAAACGTAATAAATGAGAGGTGCAAACTAGCATAATTGCATTCAGGAGGTGAGTTTTCAAAGTTTACATACACGAGGTTTAACAATTCATATCTCAGTATCATTAAAAGTGAAAACACAACACGAGTTTATTTAACGTGCAGAAAGGCAGCAGAGCAAGCTAAGTTTTACTATTCCCGAACAGGATCAAGGTAGTTAGCAACAAATTTTTATCTGCTAAAATTATCATAATCATAATGAAAATGTACATACCTTGAAAATTTTCAATATTGCCGTTTTCAAATTCAACAACTTACTCAGCTAGTCCGTTTGAACAACAAAATAATTAACCTTACGTCGAATAGACTCAACTGCTAACTGATTGATTTAAATTGAACGCATAAACGTTACAAAGAGGATGTGCAACAAACGCAAAACAGAAAATTAGGTCAGTTTGGACAATTCTTCGCCGCTTAATGCAGTAGCTGTGAGAAATACTGATTTGCATACATTACGTTTAAATCTGGTGTATACTAATTCCTGGGTTCAAATCTCTTTGCGGCAAGGGTGGAAATTTCAAGTAGAGACGAGCAATATTTTACAGTATCAACACCGCCTTTTGTTTTGTTGTTGTGTTTTATTATCTCTGACTTGGCTGATTGTGTTTCTTCAACTTCTGACATGATCAATTGTGCATAGATGACAAAAGCACAACTGCTTTCTTCTTCTTTGGCACATATGAACAGATCTTTGCATCATGATGGTGGGCAAAATCGCCATCGGTTGAATAAACAGGTCTGTCCTTGATAGGCTGCATGTTGCTTCGCAAAAATTTTTTGCTTTTTTTGACTGTACCAACTAAATTCATGTTCCAGGAGTTCAATACCTTAGTTAATTCCATAGTTGTAAAAAAGTTATCCGTTGTAACATTTCTTTCAGAGCTTTTATACAAACTGACCAGGTTCAGAACGGTTCACTCGTTAACGTTTACATGTCGGGGACCTTCTATTGGTTTTTCAGTATAAATCTGACCTAGCAGTGGGTATGCGTTTGATGCATCGCGAGCCCAGAAAACCTTAATGCCATATGTAGCAGGTTTATATGGTATGCGCTGTCTATATTTAGTGTAGCCTATAAATGGAAATTATTGTTCGTCAATGGTGATGTATTCATAAGGCTTGTAAGCTTTTTCCAAATTTCTATTCAACATAATCCATATGTCTCATATTGGTGAGGCCTTATCTGTTTGCGCGCGTTCTGCGCGGGTATTTTCGATGTCAAATCTAATAAATCTGAGCATCATTTTGAATCGGTCACGAGACATAACTGCGCGTATAAGTGGTAAAGCATCACTTTTCCACATATCGTGCAGATTCTCTTTGTTTTGTCTGTGTACACCAGCAGCAATCAGAATGCCAATAAATGGGAGCAGCTCAGCTTCCGTAAAAGGCTGGAATGTTTTTGATGGTGGCCGTCCGGAAGCAAAAAGAAACATGTTTATCAGATCATTGTTGAAAGCATCACACACTCTTTTGCCCTTTCGATTTGTTTCGCATAATATGATGTCACAAATCTTTGGTCTCATTATTGACTTGAATAACTCATCTCGTGTAAACAGGTTACTGTTTGCAGCAAGTACACTCCTTTGACGCAGAATGCGAGATGTTGTTTGTGCGCTCGATAATGGGTTGCTCCTCCATTCTGTGTTATCATTGGCTATCTAGATACTGCTGACGTTTTGAAGCATAGGCTCATCCTCAACACTTTTATTGGAGTCGTATTCGTACGAGTCTTCCTTGCATTCAAACTCCGTTTTTTCAATCACCATTTGCCTCAATTCATATCTGTAAAAATATGTAAAAAAATATAATTATTTGTAAAAAATATTTGTAAAAAATATGAAAATAGAATCACATAAAGCAATTTTTCGATAAGGTAAAGTATAAAATTAGTCATGAAACCGTATCATAGATCTACTAACCTTCGCCCTTGTGAATTGTGGCTTCTAGATCCAGATCCAAGTGCATTAATAATACTGTAATTCAGTTATTTTGTAAAAATGAACAGCTTCCTGAAATATAACTAAAATATATCTATCGTAATGTAAAGCATTTGAAACAACCTGTAGATAATATCGTAACAATACCAGGCATCAAGTGTGACTTTACAACACCTGCCAATATTGCTACAGCAACTTCGTACTGCTACTGCTACAGGTTATGCGCAGTACCAAACTAGTGACTAGGCAGAGGCTAACAGGTAACAGGGTGACTACTGTACGGTAAAAACCGGCTAAATAATTGGCTAACTACTGCAAGGGCTGGCTCCTGTAAAACCGGCTAACCAGGCTAGCCTAAAAGGCTAAAAGGCTTATCCAGAAGGAAAATAGGTACTGCTTTGCGCAATCAAGCTCTATTAAGCCATCAGTTGTAGTTTTGGCGCTTTTAAACTTTTAAAACGTTTATTCTGACTGACCCAAAAGTAGCTGAATAGCAACAACGCACAGCCTGTGTTTCTGACCACCTAAAAGCATGATGCATTCTCAGTATTAGGGCTGGTTTACACACACCGCGTGCGCGAGCCTCGCGTTCAATTTCGTGTAAGTTTTATTATGAAAGGAAAAATTTGTTTTTTTCTTCATAATAAAACAAGCGCAAAATTTAAATGCAAGATTCGCGCACGCGTTGTGTTTAAGCCAACTTTTAGAAATTCATCGGTATGCATTATGGCGTCATAATACAGTACCGCATAATACGTTGTGTCAGGTAGAGTCAAATAGAAATTAAATTATCAAACTTCTATTGAATTTTTTATTTGTTCGCTACTTGTTATTTGTTTTATTTTTTATTTGTTTTATTCTTTTATTTCTTTGTTTTATTATTTTCAAGAAAATTTAAATTTAATATCCAATCAGCAACACTATAACTTAAAATCCTTGTTTGATATGTTTTTGTAATGATTTGGAGCGCAAGTGGCTGACAAATTGCAGCTATTTTGCCAAAAATAAATCTATCACACTTACTTAGGTTTTGCTGCTTAAGCTATATTGAGACACGAAACGTACAATTGTACATGATTTTGATCAAAAAATTCTGTAGGCTAATCCATAACAAAAATCGAAACAAAATATTCCCTACTTGATTTCAAAGAATAACTAATTCAAAATGCAAGTCTAATTGTTTATTAACTTATTTGGTTTTGAGGTAATTTCAAATTTATTTTGCTTACTTTGACTTGCCGCAAGCATGTTGGCAGCCATCATGTTCGAAAGTTGACGCAAGAAACCAGAACTGCTGTCACGTGATGGTGTTGTTAGTGCATTTGTACTACTAATGACTCAAATGCTCTACTACTACAGCTGGACTTAAAAACAACGCCAAAAAAATTGTGCAATTGTACGTGTGATGACCGAAGGGGTTAGTTCGACCGATATAAGCAATTAAGCACCAAGATGACTGTTTTTCAGCCTCAGCAATATATTTGTGAGTTCGCGCGAGTGCGCAGTACCTTTGTTTTTGTTCGCGAATTTTGGCAGATGAGGATTGATTTGGTCATAACTAGCAAAGGGTTAAACCAAGAAAGTGGAAATTTAGGCTCAACACAACAATTAATAAAAGCGTCATGCGTGCCATTTTTTAAAATTCTTAGTCACGTGATTATGAATTGAGACACAAAAAAATCATAAAAACCGGCGATTTTTGACGTGAAAATTTTTTAATTCGCCTATAACGCAAAAACCGTTTAACAAGCAAAGCTGAAATTTGGCACAATGTTGGTGCTTATGAATAAAGCTTTATGCAAACCAATTGTGGGTACCCCGGTTACTGACCAAAATTTTACTGGCCGAAAATTGGCAAAAAGTTGAGGGGTATGAACCGATATATCACGGTAATTACCGATATATCTCGGTAATTACCGATATTTGGTTATGTTTGTTTATTCCAACTTAAAAACTTTTGTTTTGCATCGGCATCTTTTTTCTTTTTTTTTCTTTTTTTTTTCTTTTTCTCCTCGTGTTATTTACTTTTAAATCGCTAAACACGCAGTATGCAAAGTTTGAGGAATTGAAGATATCTGGTAGGACTTAAGCTCGACTGAAATTGGAAGTGCCAGGTTGGGGGATCCTCCTCAATCGGGTCCTCCAAACCTTTGAACTTTTAAACCGTTAGAGCTACATGGGTCAAATTTGCGGAAAGGGTAGATATTAAAATCAAACTAAAACGTAACAAAAATTGGAGCTGCCACGATGAGGTTTTCCTCCCCAAACAAGCCCTCCAAAATTCAAAGTTTTTAACCTTTGAAGCTAGACTCATGAGTTGTTTAAGGTAAGGAAATATAAAGAAAAGATAAAATTTGACAAAATTTAGGGATACCAAAATGGGGGTTTCCCTCAAACAAGCCGCCAAAATTTAAACTTTTAACCACTCACGCTATACGCATGAAATTTTCAGGATAGGCAAATGTGAAGGAAAGATAAAATTTTTAAAAATTTGCGGGTCAAAAATAAATTAAGAGATCTCCCTCAAATAAGGACGCCAAAATTCAAACTTTTGTCGCTTGGTCGTTGTTGCAAGTCGATATTTCTTGATTGATTTTTTTATTCAGAATTTGCGTGTTCTTCACGACCAAACAACATCAATATGAATGTATGAACTTGCTGAAAGAACAGTTAAACTGTACAGCGGAAAGAAAGCGAAAACAGAATTTTATTCACAACTGTTTATAGTTTGCAGTTTTTTATAAACAGTTTCACAACTGTTTGTAGTTTGCATTGAAGCCGAAACTATGTCAAACAGTGTGAGAAAGTTTAACGAATTACATAAATTTATGAATTTTTCGTGGGAAAGTTTTCGCTGGCTGCGACACTTTAACCATTTACCAGAGGTGGAGTCCTTGAGGACACATTTTGAAGTCCTTGGCCTTGGCCTCGAAGCCTCAAGTCCTCGAAAATTGCCCTGTCCTCGGCTCGAGGACAGCACTATTTTTGAACAGCTGAAATTTCCAAAAAGTTTGACATCCTGCGTGGTCAACTCCTGAGAAATCATAACGACTTCAAGGGAAATCATAACGACTTTATTCCCTAGAAAGCCTCAGCCACTGTGCAAGCCCTTAAGGTTTGTCCAGTTCGGCCAAGAGTCTTGTCCAGCTAGGGAATAACTTTGTTAGAGAAGCTGAGGGCTCCGATGAGAGCTAAAAGCTTGAAACAGCGCTGTCCAGCTCTGTGCGTCTGTTGAAATTTCGTTGGAAAACGCCAGAAACTTTGTGGAAAATCTGCAAAGACCTTTTTTTTGGTTTCCTCAAGTAGAGATTGCCTGAAAAAAAATTTTTGAAAACCTTTTTCGCCTGAAAATAATTTTTGAAGACCTTTTTCTTTCGAGATGGCCTGAAAAAAATTTTGAAGACATTTTTTTTGGAGAACACTTGCGTCTGTGTCCTTGGTCCTTGGCCTCGAGAGGGTCTGTCCTTGGCTTCGAAATTTTTTTGTGTCCCTGGCCTTGGCCTAGAGCCTTGTGTCCTCGACTCCACTTCTGCCATTTACGCTAGTCCGATGAAATTTTCAGAATAGGTAAATAATTATGTCGGAAGGAAAAATTTGGCAAAATTTGAAATTGCCAAAATGAGGGTCCCCTTCAAACGAGGATTCCAAAATTCAAAATTTTTAATTGTTTAAGCTAGACACATCAAATTTTCTTGATAGCAAATATCCGGGAAAGATAAAATTTGACAAAATTTGTGGCACCAAAATTGTAGGTCCTTCAATTGAGTCCTTCTAAACTCAAACTTTTCAAGCAAGACACTTGAAACTTTCAAAATAGATAAATATAAACAAAGAAAAAATCAGAATAGGTAAAGAAAGTATGACTAATTTCAGGTGCCACAAATGAGGGGAGCTTCTTTTATGGTTCCTTCAAGAATTTTAACTACTAAAGCTAGACAAATAAACTTTTCAAGATAGGGAAAAATATAATTGAAAAAAATGGAGGATCTCATACTATAGAGGTCCTCCAATTATGTTGATACTCCTCCATCAACTACAAAAACTAAACTAGTTAAATCTATTGGATAAGCTGATATAAACCAAGAATTAAAGGTAGCAAAATTTGGTTGGCCACATTGAGGAAACCATGACAAATGGGCCCCTTAAAATTTCAAAATGTTTATTACAAAGTACTCCAGCTTGACATGTCAAATTTTAAGAGTACTGGAACGACAATATAAGAAAAAGATAAAACGAGCCAAACTTGGCAATGCCATGTTAGACAATTAGCATTTTAATGGATCTTCCTACTATAAGATAAATTCTCACAATAAAGCGCATAGGCGTCGGCAGGGTAGAGCCATGGCACCACCCTGGATTTTCACACACCCTATCTTAAACCTTCCAAATTTCAAATTTTTTTCCGGTTTTAGTAATTAATACTGGCTCTATTCTTATAGGTTCCTCCTGAAATTTTTTCTGCCCACGCTCTTGATGAATTGGTATCACAAAAACGTACAAGATTCGAACATTATCGGATTACTCCAACATTTGAGACGTTGAAGTACTTGAGCTTAATGGCTTTGTTGAATTTAAACTGGATGTCCTATTTTTTTATCAAGCTGTGAGCTGTGACGTTGAAAAAATCTTCTTCTTGCTTTTAAATGTTTTTGAACAATTTTATTAAGGAAGCTTTCATGCTGAATAATGGAGGTAATACAACATACCGTACAACACCAATATGTTAACCGTTGGGTTTCACTACTAAAAAGCGTTCTCAGAGTAAGAAATAGCAGTAAAATGCGTGCATATTTCTGGCCGTGGTTAGTGTTAAGTTTGGCTGATGTAATAATATTTTTGCTCAAAAGTCGCTGAAAAATTTGAAGATTGATCTGTGTTGTTTTATGATAAAGTAAAAAACTATTAGGAACTCCTAATAGCTTTTTGATTGATGTTACTTGACTATTTTTATAACTTTGTGAGACCTTTAAACCTTTGGAGCGAATAACCTCAAAGCTGTTAAAATGATCTACAACGAGCGTAATGTGAAAAAGAAGTAAATAGTTTTTGGTAAATTTAGTTGTTTGACTGTAAACATTACACCTAGAGCTCTAGAAAGCATAGAGTTGCAAAACATAATGCAAGTTTTCAATGTGAAGTTATCGTAAAGTTAGACTCTGCAAAATCACTTATAAACTTATAAGAATTTGACTTTTTGTTTCTAAATTTTGTTTCTAAATTTTTAAGAATTTGATTTTTTGTTTCTAAATTTTGCTCGTGTACGTAACTTTTTCCATGCTGAATGCTAAGGGAAGCATTGTTTTGATTTCGCTCTTAAATTTTGAAAAAAAAATCTGTGGAACTGTTCATCTACGTGCTTACATAAAATTCTTTTAAAAAAATATTGCGGTGAGCCAGTTGATATGTAGATTTGATATTTAGGATTATGTGTCAAATTTCTGGTCAAGATAATATAAGTTACAAACTCACACTGACATTTTCAAATCAAAAAGTTCTGTTCCTGTTTTAATTGGAGCGAAGGTTAAAATCAAAATTTTTGTTTTAACTAGGGTTTTGTTTGTAACCGTAATTTTAACAAAATTGCGCTGCTAAGCGAAAATTTAACAAACTCTTTAAAAGTTGGAACGTGATCTAAGCAGAATTGTAAAACTTTGATTGACATTTTATAAATACTTTTTCTAGACATTTAAATTTTGAAAGCCGTTAACCACAAACCTGATCAAGTTAATGGAACATTATGATATCCGAAAGCGATGCATTTTAGATCCGACTATCAACAACCATAAACACGCTTAACGCAATTGTAAAGTTCTTTAGTTTAGTAAAGTTAGATAGTTTCGCGAAGTGCCTGGATATCGCTTGCGATGATACCATATTCTAGTTTCATTTACTTTAAAAGGTTTGATTGAATCGTTTATAAATATATAGCAATTTAAAGTAATATGCTCTAAATTTTTGAGTCCTAGATTTAAAACATGAGCAAAAATTCATGTCGTAAAAGACTTTAACAGATGTTTCAAAAATAGAATATAATTCAGCTGTTTCATTTATGTTGAATGAATATCTTTCATACGTCAATTATCTTTAATCTATTTCAAATATCTACAAAAATGTTTTTGATTTTGATTTTTTGGGAAAAATATATTACAATTCTGTATTTTACTTTTCTTGTCTTTAACATACTACAGCCGCAAGCTTGTCGGGCACGTTCAAAATCAATCTTGAATTATGTACTACTAGTTTTTATTCACTAAAATTGATTTCCCCCAGGGGGCATCATCTAATGCAAATATATTAAAAACATTGTCTTTTCAAAGCCACCAACCATTAGAAAAGAAAACTAAACAAAAAAGTTGTTTAAAATTGTCGCGATTATTGATACTTGGCTAGAGTAGAACCTTTAATCTGTAGAATCATCCACGTCGATTAAAACTAGAGAACGACTAAGATGTTAATTGAAGAATTAAAAATGGCAGTTGATAGTTCCGTTATCTTCTTGAAATCTCAGAAAGCAGCACACCAATATTAAATTAAAACTTCTATTTAAGATTGAGACACAAAACTAATCTCACAGAGCAAAATCGCTCCACTAACACTTCTCACTACACGGCTATATGAGCCAACCCCAGATACACAAACTCGACTTAACTGCCTACGAAATTAATATCTAAAATCACCCACTCTTGGAATATTAGAATAAGAATATATAATGACCCGCTTATTTATACTACAACAAAAGCTATCGAATATCCCAGAACAATCTTTGGTATGTCACTATAAAAAAGTATACAAGCTTACGATAACAAATTTCACAAAACTATGATGTCACAAATTTCAAGTGTTAATATAGCAATTAAAAATGGTGAACAATTAATTATTTCGGTGGCTAATAGAAGACGATAGAATATACTAGAAAGGCATCATCTCGAATATTTCAAATCAAAAAGGTGGCAAAACAAACAAAATAGTGACATACACGTTAAAACACAGCAAATAATTATATCTCGGACATTCAAAATTATTATGCATGACAAAAATAATAAACCCCTACAAAAAAGTTAATTATGAAATATGATACTATGCAACCAAAGTTGCAAACATAACTCCAAAACCTTAAAACGAAAAAAACTTATTATTTTTTAAAAATTAGGTAGAATTGGAAAAGAACACAATAGAAAACTACTGCCTTGATTGGCAAATCCATGAGTAGAAAGAAAAGGATCATAAATACCAACTTCTCCTAAATATGCTGCATAAACTGTGATGAAAGTTTTCATGTCTTTAGGTATTTATAAATTACAGTGTATCTTTTTATTTACTAAACAACGTTGAAATGGCAAATGATAAATATTCATTGCTTTTTTTCGTATCTTACATGATGTGTTTCTCCAACGGTCAAGTGTTTCAAGGTTGCCCGTGCCTAAAAGCCTCTTCAGGAGCAACATGGGGTGAAATGGTCCTATCCGGTACTTGCGAGGGACAATGTCATTTGGCGACTCGCAGTGATTTTTGGACATGCTTTGCTGCAAACGGACAGGAAAGTGTTTGCCCAAGATCAATTTCATGTACCTTAAATGAAACTTGTATTGGAGAATGGAGTATATGGAATGATGTAAGCCCATGTGTTCCCGATTGTGGACTAGGTTTCAAAACTATATCAAGAACATGTTATGAAAGAGTTGGGGTAAGCTTAAATAATGTTTACAACAAGTAATTTTTATTTAACATCTTGACAGGCAAACTCCCAAAAATTGATTTTTTTAGTAATGGGTCCTCTTTTTCAACTTAATCTTTTTTAGTACTTTTACGGACCATTTTGACAGCAGCTTTAACTATTGCAATTGGTGGTCAAATTACTACGTTTCAGGTAAAATATCAATCACTAAAAATTTTCCCTAGGCACTTATAACACTTGCACAAAATAGACCAATCACTCGTCAACTAATTTGTCTAAGTGAAATTAAGCAAACATTCGTGAAGTTTGCGACCAGCTGAAACCTTTCGCAAGTTGTCTATAACGTCAAAGTTTGGTTGCTTTGTAATGTGGCTACGCATCCAACGTAAACGCACGTTAAGTTTTATTGCATTGCCATTTTTTCAAATGTGCTAAAGTTAATGCAAATAAACAATTTGGAATTAGTCTTTGTTTAGGTAATATATTTAATAGATTGAGGTCAGCTATAAAATTAGTAAACTTGGGTTTAAAGCCATTTCGGTCAAACAAAAACTACAAAATTTTGATTCAAGGCTGATTTCCTTGCTGGAGGTTCAGCACTAAAAGGGGAAAGAATGAATCTTATGTCCAAACAGAGATCGATATCCGCTTGACTCGAACACTGTTCGAATAACCTTAAATTGTTTTTGTGTATGCAGATTTAAATAAAAGAGGCAGCTTAATCTGAATTGTTTTTGATACAGAATCCAGAAAGTGGACTTACACGTCGTACCAATCTTT
The DNA here is from genome assembly GCA_963965965.1 of Trididemnum nubilum. Lineage (NCBI taxonomy): Eukaryota > Metazoa > Chordata > Ascidiacea > Aplousobranchia > Didemnidae > Trididemnum > Trididemnum nubilum. Next base: position 21,899,104 of record OZ014487.1, read on the forward strand.
GTGTAGGATCGAATGGAGAAGAAGTGCAAACCAGAACAGCTGCTTGTAACAATAGAACGCTTTGCTCTACCACTTCAAGGTAAGTCGTTACTTTTCTCTTTGTTAATTGGTAAGAGAAAACTATTGTTTTAAACTAAAAAAACTCTGATTTTTGTTATAGTTATGCTAACACCAAAACTTGCTTCAAATACATAAAAAAAATTGCAAAATATGACAAAAACGTCTGTTATTGATTCCACATCAGCAAAAATGCAAACCAAAAATTGCACAATAAAAATGCATACACTAACACAAAACTAACTACTCTGTAATAACCATTTTCAATTTGAGAAACATTGGACAACAATAATTTTTGTTGTCGAATATCATTTTCGGCATATACTAACGTTTGAAAAGTACGTCAGTATAGGTAAAAATAATTGCCTGCTGGATCATTCTATTATAAGACAGTCATAGCGTGTAACCCACCCTCTCAGATTTTTTTCATACTTGGTTATATGAAAGCCATCAAAAAAACAATGAAGGTTACAAAAAACGGCCTCAAAATTCATCAAGCGGTTTTCGAGTTGTGATGGTTCCAAAATTACCACTAGAGGGCACTGTTTGTCCGTCCTAAATTTTTTAATTTGCGTAAAAATCTTCACCCTTATGCTATCGAAATAAGCAAAGTATCAACTCTGATAGATTTTGAGGTGATGAATTCAAAAATGAAGTTCGTTTTTTGAAAAATTGCAAAGTTAAGTGGTCAAAATGTAGATTGAAAGTTTTTTGAGTGCCCGATTTCATTTCCGATTATCTCAGAAGAGAAAAAAAATTTTTTAAACCAACCAATGCCAAAGTCTCAAGAATAGATCACTGTTGGACATATTTAAGTTTGGTTAATGCTTTTGCTGCATATTTCTGTAATTGGTTTTGAAACATAGCTGAAAACTAACATTGATTTTTTTGTACTTTTCTGTATGTTTTGGAACACGTGTATTGAATAGTATTTTACAGAGCTGGGCGTTTAAAAAACACATGGTAAAGCGCAAGCGCAAATTTCGCAATCAAAACTTTTTTAGCTTAAAGCGCAAGCGCAAATTTGACGACCAAACTTTTTAAGCTTAAAGCGCAAATGCGAATTTCGCAACCAAAATGTTAAAAGCTTAAAGCGCAATTGCATATTCCGTAACGAAAATTTTAAACGTTTTAAAGCGCAAACACAAATTCCGCAACCAAAAATTGAAAATAGTACAGCGCAACTACGAATTGATTGCTTGAGAAGCGCACACAAATTTCGCTATTTAAAATAGTTTTTGAGTACAAATTTTTGCATAATCGAAGTTTCAAAAGCGCGCTACAGACGTTGGTGTTAAGTATAAAAATATGAAAATACAAGCATTGTACCATCTTCAGCTAAGCTGCACATGAATAAATCAACTGCATTGCATTTAGCTTTTATAACTAATAGCACATATCTAAGACCGAAGAAAGAATTATTTTTATTGTTGAAAAAAAGCAATTAAACACTAAAACAAACAATATAATAAAAATAAACAGCAATAAAAATAAATAAACACCAAAAAAAAAAAGCTCCACTCACTCACATTTAAAAATAATGCGTTATTCAATGAGAAAAATTGACTTTTTTAATCACTTTTCATTTTCACGCAGCAAAACAAACTTTTCAAAATATCGGAACCAACAGCAAATAATCTCTCGACGGCGGCCGAACTAGGGATAGCAGTGTTGAATCTTTTGACTTTTTGCAACTACGCATCTCTCTTGTAGGCAGGAAAGCAATTTTTGGTGATTTTGTCTTTTGCCCTTTCCGACCCGTTCATGTAATCTTTTTCCTATGTAGAGGCCAAGTTTTCGGCTACTACAGTAATTACAGTACAAAAAACAAAAAGTATTTCGTACTTATTGAGTGAGGTAGCTTAAACTAAATACAGGGTTCAAAATTAACGCCTGCCTGCTTGCCCAAGGCAAGCTGAAATCGCTTCGGGCAAGTTAGTTTTCAGCTTAACTTCCCCGACGGCAAGTTAACAAAATACAGCGTATTAGACAACTTCATACAACATTATTTAAAGACGCAATTTACCCGGTTATGTTGCTATACAGTAAAATTTGTACGTAGAGAAAGCTGTTCCTTGCTTTATTTTAGTAAGCACTTTGTAACTATCACAATTAATCATAGGTGGGCACAAGTCCGTTAATCGTTAATCCGTTTATAACGAAGCTAACTTTTTCATTAACTCGTTAATCCGTTAAAAAGTTTTTTATGTTAACAGACTAAATTAACTTCCGTCAAGTTCTGTTAACTTCCGTTAAGGTTTTCATCGTTAATATCTGGCACCATTCATTCATCGTACCGGTACAAACCAGTTTGCACTGCTAACACTTGTGCACTAGCAGGAGTTTTAATGAAGCGAAGAAAGTAGCTCTTTTTTGTGGCAAATAATAAGCTGCATTCTCATAGGTCTATTAATTATCGCTGTTCACAATTTCCAAAGATTTTCCGATTGCAGCTTTGTTAGTACATTTGAACCTATTTTTATCTTGAAATTAGATTAGACTATATAATGTAATTTCAAAACACAAAAAGACCACCACAGCTATAAATATTTCCTTACAATCAGCTCAACAACGTCAATATGTGTTCTAGAAGCGAGTGAATAAAAAGAAATGTAGATTACTCGCAAAATGTTAACGGATTAACGGACTTTATTAACTTCCGTTGATTAGAGCTGAAAATAACGGATTAACGTTAACGGAGGTGTGAAGTTTGTTAACGGACTAGTGGTTAATGAAGTTAACGTTTTGCATTAACTTGCCCACCTATGCAATTAATGCATTGTCTAATGGTACGCACATTATTAATCGCAATTAACACGTCTTAATCGAACGCAGATTTTTCGATTCTTGGAGGCGTTTAGCAACTGTTTGGCACAAAATGCTCCTTTTTTTTTCTAGAAAAGTTTTCCGGCGCTTGCCACGCTAACAGCTGTTTCAGAAACACAAGTATTACCCTGCGCTGCATGGAGATAACGTCAAGAATTTTGCAATTTTTTTGTTATGATTATTTTGAAGATCTTTTAGCTTTCTAGCTGGTGTAGTTTCCAAAATATTCGCTAATAAAAATACGTTTGCAACAAACCACGACGGTAATTAAAAATTATGATCGTTAAATATTAAATGAAATATTTACAATCAAAAAATCGATTTTTGCTGATGCATGGTTGGAAAAAGCTACTGATTGCATCACATTATCTTAACGATCACACAAAAACTTGATTCTTGAAACTACGCGTATTTTGCAAATTCAGTGCTTTTTTCCAAGTTAACCTCCAAACTTAGAGTACCTTTTTTTCCGGGCAAGTTGAAATTTTCTTGGCAAGTAGACAATTGATAACATTTGCCCGACGGGCAAGTTGTTAAAAAAGTTAATTTCGATCCCTGATATGATTTTAGTACATTACTCGTTGTCTTTCAGCCGTATACAGCATGTAGTTTATCTGAAGCACAAGTACTACCAGTAGGGATGGGCATTTCAGAATAGTAGGCTATTTCAGAATTATTCCGAATACCAAAAACCGAATCCTAATCTGGCTTAAATTAACTTAATTTGCCGAAAAAGTGAACAACTAGTCAACCACCACCGATATTCAGAAAAAATTTGTAAAACGATTTGGTTAATTAAAGCAGTGCATTATTGCAGTGCATAACATTGAGTGCTTCTAAATATTCGCCACTTAGTTGCATTCTTAATTCGCTCACAGTCAAGCCTGCACTGGAGAAGCACCTCTCGGAAGAAGCTGATGGTGCAGGAATGCAAAGGTTGCTTCAAATAGGAAAGTTGAAAATTTGTGGACCACCAGCATTTCATGTATTCATTTTAAAAGGTTAAAAAGTTTGAGTTTTAAAGAGCCCCGTTTGGGAAAACGTTTTTTCATATTTGCCCACCCTGAAAATTTCATGTATCCAGCGTGAGCGGTTAAAAAGTTTGAATTTTGGAGGGTCCTTTTGGGGCAAACCCCCATTGTGGCACCCCCAATTTTCGTTACGTTTAGTTTATTTTTGATATCTACCCATTTGAAAAATCTGATTCATCTAGCTCTAACGGTTTAAAAATTTGAAATTTTGGAGGACCAATTGAGGGGGATCTCCCAACCTGGCACCCTTGATTTCTGTCACACACAAGTCCTCCTTGATATATTCAATCACTCAAACTTTAAATACAACACGTTTAGCAGGTTAAAAATAGATAGCGCAGGAGAAAACAAAACAAGAAAAAAAAGTAGATAACGCAGAGGAAAATAAAACAAGAAAAAAATCTTTCTATCAGCAATCAGCATGTATCAACTATCTCGTGATCATGCTTTAAATCTGTAAAATCAAAATGTATTTGTTTTTTGACTGGAACAGGTAGATCAACATTTAAAAATTATTTTGTGATTGCGCATTTTGGAAAAAATTCACAATTAAAGCGCAACAAATATTAAATTTACAGACTCGCAAACGCAAATTGCGCAAGCGCTAAAAAAAAGGCGTAGAGCGCAACGTAAATTGCGCATTTGCGGAACTTGCGCAATTTGTGAAACTTGCGAACTATTTTACGCTACGCCCACCTTTAGTATTTTATAAAATACTAATAGTCACAAAAAATGAAGTAATCACTTTGTATACACTTAGTAAATCTGGTGATCACCAAAAATTTTGATTTAACCCTTAAATTGTTGATGGTTAGCATAGGTCTAGCTAGGCTAATACAGTTCTGTTTCAAGCTATTTCTCAAGTGAAATTTAGTCAGGTGACAGACATTGATTATTATGGGTATGGAGAGAGCTGGGTTTCTGCCATCCTTGTTCAATTGCTTACCTCTGGGAGCACTCTTATAAAGTTCTAACCTCTAAAATGGGTGGATTACCATAAATTGGAGTGTTTGGCACAAATTCTCAAATGATTGGGTATATTCTCAATTGAATGGGGGTATAGTGCAAGATTTTCTCCCTTTTTGTAATGGCACTATGTGCAGGGGTGATAATTAAATGAGATTCTTTACTAATTAGTTGCAAATAGGCAACTTGCCCTTTTGATACATACTTAACAGTTTAGATTTCATTTGAACAGTTAGCATGAAACAAGATAAACCCATCAGTTGCTATTGACTGGCAGGTAACCTATAATGCTCTTTATTCCATTGCTCCGGTCTCCGAATGGAGGCGTGGGTTCGAATCCCACTTTTGACACCATGTTGCTTATTTAATGCTCTTTATTCCATTGCTCTCAAAACTAGAATGACAAGTCAGCCAGTTATAAACGAAAAGCCGATACGGTGTAACGCATGACTTATTCAAATAGAACGATGCATTGTAAACATAGAAAAATAAAGGTGAACTAAACTAACCAAGCCACAACTTCCTTATATGTGACGGTTTAAACAGATAAATTATATAAAAAATCGGTAATGTGCATGTATAGTACTGCAGATTACAGTAATATCTTGACATTTATTTAACAGAAACTACAATTGGTTTGCTAGCAATATGTTGCGTATACTTTACTTGGTTTAAAATTAACGCTTGACCAAAGCAAACTGAAATCGCCTCGGGCAAATGCTTATCTGGCTCAACTTGCTCGACAGTCAAGTCAATAAAATTCAGCGTATGAAATAAGCAACTTCAAGCAAGATTATTCAAAAACGCAAATTACCGGTATCGATTTTGCTACAGTACAATAAAATAAATGCAAATAAAGTAAGCTCTTGCTTGCTTTATTTTAGTGCAATCCCCGCACTTAACACGTTAATCGCACACACATTATGAATCGCAATTAACATTTCTTAATCGCATGCAAATTCGTTCGATGCTCAAACACGGTTTGGAATTCTTTTGGCGCAAAATGTTTCGTACTCTTTCAGCAAAAATTTTTGCTACGCTTGACGCGCTAATCGCTCTTTCGGGTATCACAAGTTTTACCCTGTGCTGTAAGAAAGCAAGATCGAAAATTTGTCAACTTTTTTTTTTAGTTTTTTTTAATATCTGTAGTTCTTTTATCTTTCACACAAAAAAGTCCAGAGTTTTAGCCTGTGCAGTTTGCAAGATATTCGCGATTGAAAAATGCATTTGTAGCCAACGACACCGTGAATTATTCATGGTTAACGTAACGATTGAAATAATTACAATCCTAAAATCAATTTTTGTAAATTGAATGATTGAAAAAAACATGGATGGCAATTGAATTGATGATCTCTGCGATATTTGTTAAGCAAGAAAACTGAGATGCAACGCAGAATAGAACAATAGATGTGATTTTTTTACGATAAATTAAAAGTTCTTCAATGCGATAACCTCATCACTAGTTTTTGATGATAGCTTTTTTTGATTAGTTAGGTTTGTTATCTAAAATAACATGAAGTGAAGCGCAGCCAGCGCAAGACTTTAGTTTAATTACGCGTTGTGATTGTGACATAACCAATACTAAAGCATTCTCAAACTTTTACCAAAAATGTGACATTTGATAAAACAAAAAAGAAGGAACAAAACTAATGACAATAATTGGAAGATATTTTTGTATAATTTTGTAACGGATAATGGATGTTGATTTTTTGTTTGTTCTGATGAAATATTTTTGGAAAAAAAAGCGTGCAATGCGATTGCCATCCCACAATAAAAAGAATCTATTACGTCAGTCTGATTTAAAATTTGCACTCAAAAACTGGATTTTTTCGAAATACGATATTATGCGAATTCGGTAGTACGCACTTTTTCGAAATTAAACAACTTAAAAATGCACTTTGCCATTTTGGTTCAGGCAAGTTGAGATCTCCGCGGGCAAGTAAACATTTGTTATAACTTGCCGACAGGCAAGTTGTTAAAAAAGTTAATTTTGACCACTGCTGTATGCCGCAAAGTGTATTTAGTGCTAAGTACTAAATGAAATTAGATAAGTGGAATTCAAAAGACATACTTTGCTGTAAATGCACTTTGGCTTATATCCAGTGTATGCAGCATACTACTAGCAAACCAATGGTAGTTTCTGTTAAATAAATGTCAAGATATTACTGTAATCTGCAGTACTTAACATGCACATTACCGATTTTTTATATAATTTATCTGTTTAAACCGTCACATATAAGGAAGTCATTATAGGTTACCTGCCAGTCAATGGCAACTGATGGGTTTATCTTGTTTCATGCTAACTGTTCAAATGAAATCTAAACTGTTAAGTATGTATCAAAAGGGCAAGTTGCCTATTTGCAACTAATTAGTAAAGAATCTCATTTAATTATCACCCCTGCACATAGTGCCATTACAAAAAGGGAGAAAATCTTGCACTATACCCCCATTCAATTGAGAATATACCCAATCATTTGAGAATTTGTGCCAAACACTCCAATTTATGGTAATCCACCCATTTTAGAGGTTAGAACTTTATAAGAGTGCTCCCAGAGGTAAGCAATTGAACAAGGATGGCAGAAACCCAGCTCTCTCCATACCCATAATAATCAATGTCTGTCACCTGACTAAATTTCACTTGAGAAATAGCTTGAAACAGAACTGTATTAGCCTAGCTAGACCTATGCTAACCATCAACAATTTAAGGGTTAAATCAAAATTTTTGGTGATCACCAGATTTACTAAGTGTATACAAAGTGATTACTTCATTTTTTGTGACTATTAGTATTTTATAAAATACTAATCAATACACGTGCTCCAAAACATACAGAAAAGTACAAAAAAATCAATGTTAGTTTTCAGCTATGTTTCAAAACCAATTACAGAAATATGCAGCAAAAGCATTAACCAAACTTAAATATGTCCAACAGTGATCTATTCTTGAGACTTTGGCATTGGTTGGTTTAAAAATTTTTTTTTCTCTTCTGAGATAATCGGAAATGAAATCGGGCACTCAAAAAACTTTCAATCTACATTTTGACCACTTAACTTTGCAATTTTTCAAAAAACGAACTTCATTTTTGAATTCATCACCTCAAAATCTATCAGAGTTGATACTTTGCTTATTTCGATAGCATAAGGGTGAAGATTTTTACGCAAATTAAAAAATTTAGGACGGACAAACAGTGCCCTCTAGTGGTAATTTTGGAACCATCACAACTCGAAAACCGCTTGATGAATTTTGAGGCCGTTTTTTGTAACCTTCATTGTTTTTTTGATGGCTTTCATATAACCAAGTATGAAAAAAATCTGAGAGGGTGGGTTACACGCTATGACTGTCTTATAATAGAATGACCCTTCTGTTGAGAATCCTCAAACAGCACATATTTAAATAAGTTTTATTTCTTTTTATGGTTGCAAATGGTGATGTTATTTTTTGTGATTTCGAAACTTAAGCGCATAGAAACATGGCGAATTAATCACATCAAGAAAATTTTGGTATGAAAAAGCAGTTCATTTTCATAAAAAAAATATGAAAACGATATGAAAAAGCAGATACGAAAAGCCTATTTTCAAAACGCCTTATATCCACTTTTGATGTTTTTGAGAAAACTGCAAAAAACGGTATAAATGCTTTTTTCTGCAAATATTTTGTTAGTTTCACCTTATAGGGATTGTAGACGTATACCTCTTCTAAACCACAAAGTTTGAACAATTAACGATATTTAATTAAGTTTTTTTTTTTGGTTAATTTAAATTAAAAAAACTAGATATAGGGCCTTCTGAAACTAAACTTAATTAAAGTTGTAGAAAATGCTGTTCCATCTAGAATTAGTCTGAATCTAAACCAAATGGTTTGTTAAAGCATCTTGTAGTGCCTATGAAACCTATTTCGTTGCTGCTTTTATTCAAAATTTTACAAAAAATTGCTTTGGTTACGTTACAGATGGTTGCAGCTATCGTCTCTAAGCTTAACCCTGCATGCAACCATACCGTACTACGAAATTAATCATAGCGTTGAGTTTATTTACTAATGTCCCTCTAGAGAAGACTATTCAAATCTGTTCTGACGCCCTTTACAGTTCGTAACACCCTACTGCATCTTTTCCTCGGCAAATCTTTGTTGAAGTTATGGAGATCGCTACATTTTTATGTCACGTTTAGCTTCAGTGACATTATGCATCACCAGATCGATGGAGTTGCTGTTGGATCACCCCTTGCCAATATTTTTGTTGGCGATTATGAATCTAAACTTTTCCAGATCACTTCAAAGCCGGAAATATTTCACCGATATATGGATGACACTTTTGTGGTATTTACCAACAAAAATAAAAGCGATCTTTCCTTAAACAGCCTCAACTCGCTTCACCCTTCTCTTCCCTTTACTTTTTAAAACGAATTTAACATGGCGCTTTCTTTTCTGGACGTGTTGGTTGAAAAATCCCCTTTCAAGTTCCATTACCTTTATGTACCAAAAACCCGCATTCACCGGTCAATATCTACATTGGAATTCCTTCAGTCCACACAAACGTCAAACTACCCTAATCCTGACCTTAATTAACTGGGCTCTTGCCATTTCTTCTCCTTTAAGATTGCCATTTGAAGTAGACAAAATCAAGTTTATTCTACAGACTAGTGGATAGTCGGAGCACGTTATTAAGTCGTTTATGGCTAAAAAGATGTATCAATTTCACGCTCTACCTAAATTCAGACCAGAAAAAAGCATCGCCTATTTACATCTGCCATAGCTCGGTTTTGTTTTAACCCGGTTTGAAAAGCAAGTAAAATCTGCTATCAAACACTGCTTTTCCGCAGTGAAAACATGGTTTGTTTACTCTACCAACGAGTTTCTCTCCGCTATAAACAAGGATGTTCAACCTGCTTACAGAAAAGCAACGTGAATTATCAACTCTTATGCCACTGCGACAGTTTGTATGTCGTCCGTGCCTTCCAAAGACTGCAGGACAGAATTAACCCTATATATCCCGGACTATTTTTGCACCTTAATTGTACTGCGAGGGGGACAAATTTACCCCCCAATCTAAAAACTGTTTGGTAAGTGATAGAAGTAACATTTTTTGCATGTTGAAGATGTTTTTTTTTAATTTTTAAACATAAAAATTGTGAGGTTGTGACGTCACGCAAACAATGAGGACGTCATCAAAACCAGTAAATCCTTATAACAGCATGCAAATTTATCTAAATGTTACTAGATATTATTTTCAGCGGAGACTTTGTTGTTTCAAAAACATCGTTGATAAAGTCACAGCAGATGATGACGTCACATGCATGATGACGTCATCATTAATATATTGTATTCATAATTATTTGTAACTTTTTGTAACTGAGATATTGTATAATTCACAAAATTTTCAATATTGCAGTATTATTTTCATTATATCATTTAACAGCCGATAAAAATGAATATTTTTTTGTGCAAACGCAGTTTATTTTGAGAAACAGCAGAAAAAGCAATATTTTTGAATTATGACGTCATCAATGACGTAATGATGATGCAATGCATTTATCAGAAAATAAAACATTTTAATCCAGCTAAAGATTAGCATTGATAATGAATACGCAGTGCAATAAATATAATACCAGGTCTGATAAGCATGCATTGTGCTCAAATAGCATAAAACTCCTTGGGTGCCTTTCACAAAAGCAAAAATAATGTCACTTTCAGTAGTCCGGCTGACCCCAAACTGTCTGAAAATGTTTGTTATTAAATTTGATTTAAAGTCAGGGTGCATCAAAGCAAAACTTTGGGTTAGTTTAGGAGCTATATTAAAATAACCAAGAGAGGAGGCAAATTTGCCCCCTCTCCACGATACAAATAGGGTTAAACAACATGTTCCAAAATCTATTTGCTCTTCTTTTTTTTCTTCCCAGAAACACTTACTTAAAGACTGTGTTTTCTTGCTTTTTGTCAGGCTTGCCAACCACAATGAATTGATCATACTTTTCCGCGGGAGATTAGGGAAGTAATTCACAAATTGAGCCCCAAAAGCCTACAATTAAATAGCAGCTTGTGGCAATTTAATGGTAGTAAGACACGCGAACTTGAGATGGTTTGAAATCAGCTACTGTACTTTCTGCGAGTTCTCGTGCATATTCTTTCATCCACACAAAAAAGAGAAAATGCAATTCTGCCACACTAATAAACCACGATGAGTAGACCGACCGCTTGGTCGGAATGAGTAATCAACATTAACAGTTTTCCCAAAGAGTCAATTACGCATTGCCAGTTTCGAAAAATGTGTTTGATTACTAATCCGATGTTTCCTTAAATAAGCAATTTTGCCATTTCACTATAACAGATGCAAAACATTTTATGAAAAATCAAATACTTATTGTTTATTGCAGCGGCAGTGCGGCATGCAGATTTTCTGGTGCTTCTTCTGGAACTTGCTGCAGTAGTAATGACTGCAACAATGCCACAGTTAGAAAAATATTTGGAAATACAGAAATGCAAGAAATAGAACCGTCTTCAATAGCACCGTCAACACAAGCACCATTAGCAATAGCACCGCCAACACAAGTACCGTCACCAATAGCATCGATGACACCAACATCAGTTACAGCAGCAAGCTCTGCATCATCAGGTACTACAATTGGCAGAAAAAACTACGAATATAGTAATTGACTAAAATCACAATGTAAAAAAAATAGAACGCCACTAAACTGAATCAATTTCACAATGTTGTGTAAGATTCCATATAAATCTGTTTCTGAAAATTTCAAACAGTAAAAACACCTATAAAAATAACGTCGCCAACAAGCTGCTTTAACGTTTGGCTAGGGTGTGGCAAAAAATTCTTTTCCAACAGCTACTACTTGATTTCTATTTGACTAAAATTTACTGTCACTCCCATGAAGAGACTGCCTTGCGGCGAAACATTCTTTTCGGGACATTATTTTATAAATGTTTTAATGATTTCAACTTTTAGATTGTTTTTCCAAAAGTCATCAAGGTGTATTTGGCTCGCAGCAAAACACTAACTGAATCTTTTTCTGTGTTTTTACAGTTAAATAAAAAAATGATTAGCGCAATCAAAAGTTTTCCTTTTTTTATTTTGCATTAGAAGGTACATAGATAGGTGAGAAAGTGCTACCTCACAGTTGTGAAAAAAGTTTATTCCATATTATCTGCTGAAGCTGTTGTTTTTTTCCAATCCAAAAAACGTTTATTGATTGAAGTGCTTTAACTGATTCGTTCAAGCTGTAGGATATCTTACAAAATACTTAGGTCTTTTTTTGCTAAAAATTGAAATAAAGATCAACTCGTTTAACTTCGCTTTTGCTAAAGCATGGTGGTGTTTTTGCAAGAAAAGCCAATCAATGATTAAGTGGATAGAGCGTTTGCTACTAAAACAGTAAAGTCCCTTAATTGCCAGTGGGTTCAAACTAAAACCAATAAAAACTTTTATTCACAGCTTCCCTGCTTGTAGTAGTTAACAAGGGCAAGTGGCAGCTTAACTCAAAAACCAAAAGCTCCCCAGTTTACTCTTTCCTGGCCAAGGCAACTTGGTGAATAAAGATGTGGTTTCAAATTACAAAACTCACTTGGTGAACAATGGAAGATATCTAATTGCAGTAATACACATGGAAAAAATTAATAGAACTGCAGAGTCATCTTGTTTAAGGCAGTTACTTTCGAGCCACAACCCAAATCTGAGATTGCTAATCCGATATGCTTAAAAATTGATTAGTTGGCCTACAGGAGATAGAGCGTTTGCTTCTGAAGACTCTGATTCGATTTGTGGTTGGGTCTAACGAAGGGCAAAAATAACAATTGGTATTTACCGCCTACCTGCTTGACGTTTAGCATTAAAAAAGACAATATGAAGGTTTCAACCTCTGCGATGACAGATATGCAGTTGACACCTTGATTCAAGAATTTTTTCGCACCTATAGAGATTCATGATATAGATAACAAAACGGCTGTTCTTTATATTTATTTAATCGGCAGCGTGGGTGAAAACGTAAAGTTATTGCGTTATGAAAATCTTGATAGCGTGATAACCCCCACACATTGATCACGTTTTTGCGTTTTTAGCTAAAACACTTTACAATGATTATCTCTGCGTTATGGCTTCAAACAAGTAGATGAATCATTGCACGGGGAAGTAGATGAATTATTGGATGAGAATTCGAAAAAAATTACAGGAACGTGGAATTAGTGGAAATTTCTGTAAGCAGGTGCAGATACGCCCAAACCCAAAGAAATTATTGCAGTGAAAAGTATGTGGATTAACCACTAGTTAGCATCCAACGCTGTCCGGTTACGGAATGATAAATATGCAACAACAGCAAAAAAACATGAAGTAGACAAATAAAATCAATGTTATACAAACAAACACAATTTTTATTCTGCTCTGCAGTTACTGGTGAATCGATGCAGCAGGACGTGATCTTATCAACGGTCTTAGGAGCAGTTGGACTTATGTGCTTTTCTTTGATTCTATTGGCTTTCATTGTAACTCGGAAACGAAAGCAAGGCCCTCAGCCAATGTAAGTTGGGATATCGATTATGAAAGAAAATATTTTTACATAACACTTTTTCCTAACACAACACAGCGCAGGTCAAAAAATTTAAAAAAATAGAACCCTACAGTCTGTTTCACCCGTAATCGGGATCATCAGATGCCTGCAAAAGTATCACAAAGTTTGAAATCTAAAAGTTAAAATCTAAAATGTGTTATGATTTTAGCTCTGACCTACGCTGTCGAGCACTTTTTTGAATTCATTAAATTCAAACTCCACTCATTATTAGTGATGTAAATAAAAAAAACGAAGCTTGTTTTAAAAAAAAAAACGTTTTTTTTTGCTTGCTTTTTTTGGGTTAAAAAAAAACATAGTTTTTTTTGTTTTTAATTGTTATTTTTAAATAATATCACATTGTTGTTTTGTAACACCCTTTAGCGAGCCGGTTCTGAAAACCGTAAAAATCTTTAACTGGTTTAAAGCTTGAAAAAAGACATCAAAACTAATATTTCCTTATTGATGGATTGCACGTGACGTCATCACGCTGCTAACAAACCGCTGGACGTCAAAATTGCGCATCGGCCCTATGTAAATGCATGCAAAAACAGTGATAGTTAAGATATAGGGCGTGTTTTCAGGCTTTAAATCAGTTGACTCTTTGTAACATCAAAGTTGAATAGCAGATCAAAGCTTGTAAAAACTGAAAAAGAATTTAATTAGTCAGAATTTGGTTTTTGTTTGCTTTTTTCGGTGATGTAAATTTGGCTTGCTGTCTAGTAACCACGAGAATTAAGTAATTTAGATGGTGGTATTTATCTTCGGTTATCAAATCATGATCAAATTCGAGGTTATTATTGACGGCGCTGAAATAGAACAGTTGTATCTCCTTCATTTGTGACAAAATTAGCACTTCTTTAAACTTTGGTAATTTTATAAGTCTATTTTGCATGATCTATGTTGATTTTTTGGATTTAGTGTTGTTATTAACGGCCAGCGCTACGGTTGCTTATAAGTCAAAGCGCATAAACTGCTGTTTTCATTGAGTTATATTTCGTAGGTATGTCATTTAAGTTTAAACTAACGATTTAACTGCCCTCAGTGTAATGTTTTTCGAGCCTCAATCTGCGTCTATTTTGACTTTAACTAGTGGTGTTAACAATTATTCGTAATTAGTGCTTGATTTAAACGTTAATCTATCGCTTGGTATTGTTGTGGCGTAAAATTTTATGTATTTTAGGATATGGCCAAATTTACAGTGTGAACCTAAGCCAAAAACCGGGCAAAGTAGACAATAGCAGGCACAATGGAAGAAGAGATTTCACAAAAGGCATAACTTTCTAGATCGGTTAAGTTTTATAAGCTGCTTAAATTGCTCCTGGTAAATTTCAACTAAAGCCGGTTACCTGCAAAAGTTTAAACTTTAAAATCAAATGCTTTAAATATGCCCACTGAACAAATTAAACATTGGTTTTTACCTTTAGTCACTTTCCATGTAGCCACTGCCCATGTATGTAACCAGTTTAATGATGTTTTTCACCGCTAATTTTTTTTCCACATTTCAAAAGCATTAATTTTTGTCAAAATACGGCTAAAATTAAGTGATTTTTGCAAAAAAATACAAAATTTTTGAGCGCTGGGCTCCGCCCCCATACCCCCAGAACAGCCCCATTGCAGATTTCTGGTTAAGAGTCTCACCATGTTTTTGCTCATTTCTATGCCAGCAGAATTCTCCCTGATGCCACGTTTTAAAAGCATTTTATCAAAATAAGCCAAAAATTGAGTTATTTTTGCAAAAAAAAATTAAATTTTTCGAGTGCTCGGGGCTCTAAGCCCAGCCCACCAATGGCCTCCGGCGGAGCTTACAGACCCCCAAAACAGCCTCTACCTCATTGCAGATTTCTAGTTACACGCCTGAATAAAAACGTGTGCTGCCACGGTGCTGCTCATACTCCTAAGTTATCAAATCTTACAATGAGAATTTATTGAGCTAGCCAAATAACAACGAATCCTATACACCTCCCCGAAAAACACCTTCTAGAAATTACATTTCCCCGAAAAACACTTGGCCGAAACTATATTATCCCGAATATACATTTCCCTAAACGTACATTTTCCAGAAATTACATTTCCCTGAACATACACTTGCCAGAATTTACACTTGCCTGAACATACACTTGCCAGAAATTACATTTTCCCGAACATGCACTTGCCAGAAATTACATTAGCCCGAATGCTCATTTGGCAGAATTTACGTTGGGCCAAAATTACATTTCCCCGAAAACTTATTTGCCAGAATTTACACTTGCCAGAATGTACGTTTGGCCGAAATTACATTTCCCCGAAAACTCATTTTCAAGAATTTACACTTGCCAGAATGTACGTTTGGCCGAAATTACATTTCCCCGAAAACTTATTTGCCAGAATTTACACTTACCAGACTGTACGTTTGGCCGAAATTACATTTCCTCGAAAGCTTATTTTTCAGAAATTACATTTCCTCAAAAATTCATTTTCTAGAAACTATTTTTCATTCAAAAAATTATACTATGTTTAAGTTATTTATTTCTAATAAGCAGAACAAACTTGTAGTTAAAATTAAGAAACGTTGCGATTACAGTTAGCTTACTGAATGAGAAATATAACCTAGCTCATTAGTCAATTTGCTATCACTCGTAATGAAGATTAGCAGTTAAAAATCGATGCAAGCATGTTCATTGAGCTAAAGCAAGCTTACTTTAACCCAGGTTACACTTTTTTAGAAGAACCAATAAATTTTTAGTTGAGGCTGGCTTCTCTGAGGTTTTTGCCAATTTGCTGCTTTATTTGTTTTTAACATTAGTTCTTGAATTCGGAGAACGTTCATTTCTATTTAAAAAGTTATTATGGTGTTTAATTCCGAATGCTCTGTCAGCTTGAGCAAAGACTTTTTTGCTTTTTTTGCAGCATCGTAAAATTGCAAAAGCAAAAAGTACGTTTTTTTTTTAACGTGAGAACATCCAAATATTTATAAGTTGCTTGCGCAGTTTGAAGCAGCACTCTGTAATTTTAGAATACCGGTAGTTGCCATATTTTGCTTGTAAATACTGGAAAATTACTAAAATTTTATCGTTATGAATTAGCACAGAATTTACTTAATTTTAAGATTTGAAATTTATTCTATTTGGTTTCCAATCTTTTTGTTACTGATGGATTGGCTGGCAGTTATTTTAGATTCTAAGCAACAATGAGCCTCGGGTTTTTATGAAATATTATTGTCATAAAAAAAAAAGTGTAATTCGTCTTGCGTTCGCGACAAAATTAAATCTGCGGCTGTAGTACACAGCAGCCAAAATCTACATCAAATGCTAGCCAGCAAAACAACACTTGTTGCATTCCTCGGCTAAAGATTTTGCGTTTTATAGCTTACAACCACTTAAAAAAGCAGCAATCGCGTATATTCCCGCAACCAGCTTCAAAGAGTTCTTAGTTGAAACTACCGAGAAAGCCACTCCTACGGAAAGCTCATAATGATGTCAATTCCCGCCATTCACATTTCATACAATTAGAACATTTCATTCGCAGTTCACGCGAAGGTAGCAAGAAGATAAGTGATTTCTTGAGGTGACGTCACAATTAAAACCAACAAGCCTTGCTCTAGCAAAAACTGACTGCATAATGCGATGTAATGAACAACGTAGAATCAATAATCTTGTCGAGATTGTTGTTGGAGAGGTAGCTGGACTGCAACTGTATAATTATGATGAAAATTCGAATTTCCTGCTGTTAAGAATTCTCTGCTAAGTACTTTTGACCAGAGAGTTTGGAGTTAATGTTCGTTTGCAACCAGGCTCCTGTCAATGTTTTGAATTGAGCAATTTCACCAAATTACATTGGTGTCCGTGAAACATTAATTTTTGCTTTAAATAAATTTTCCTCAAGGCGCGTTATGTACCTCCAATCAAAATGATAGTTCCGTACGATGTTTTTTTTAATTCTTCATATTTATTGATACGAATATTTTATGATATTATTTGTAATTAATGCGAGAAAACGCTCGCCTAACGAGCTCCATTAAAGCAAGACTGTAGTCCAGTGCTTAGGGGCGTATTTAGGGGGGGCATTGGGCCATGGCCCCCCCTGTGTGTCGCCAGGATAGTGTAATTAGAATAGAATAGTATGCAAACATCTGGCATGGTCCCCCCTTTTGTAAGTTAGGCAGAGGCTTTGATCACACAAAGGGTATGTTTTATATGTCTGTTTTAGGCCTGCACCCAACTTTCGGCAAATAATGGGACTATATTTGAGTGAAGACCTTTTTTTTTGCTCTTCAACTAATTTTGGGCAAAAAATCGGACTGATTTTGGGTGGAACAATTTCTTACTCTGATCTTTGTTCTTCTCAAATTTTCAGAAGTTCCTGCCTCCTCCCCATCCTTTTCAAAATCCTGCGTACGCTAGTGCCAGTGGTTCCCAATCTTTTCATCGCCGTGGCCTATTTTCAATTCCAAAATTTTCCATGGCCCACATCTAAATCGCTAGCTTAATCGCAATTTTTCGATTTTTTGGTGATCTCCACAAAAAAAAGGGTATTCACGCAAAAAACCGCAAATTTTGTGCTAGCTCTCTAACGGACCCCACAGCGCCAATGATCAAGACATTTTTTCAATCGAATTTGCAATTACCCAAATAGCTCTGTAGCCCACCACAAAATGCTTCTATGGCCCACAGGTTGAACACCACTGCTGTAGGCCATATGGAAGCGTAATGGTCGTGAAATTTCAGTTTCGTCTTTTCATACGTGTAAGTCTGCACTAAGGTCAGTAGCCTAGGCGCGGAAGTGATGCAGTGCCGTCGCGACGGGGGCCGTACCCCCGATTTCAGTTTACTCAATATACTGTTTTTGCAACATCACGTAACGATAAGACAATAGTCAATGATGGAAATATAGCAATAATAACTTTCAAACATAATTTTCCTTTAACGTTTTCAGATCTTTTGCCAAATTGCTGGCAATCAACTGGTGTACATAACTGTGACAGAATAACCCGCCTTTTTACTGTAACACGCCTTCATAAATGTGTCGCAGAAGAGAGATATAAGACTGCAGAATTGTTACCGATACTTTGTTAGTGATTATTATGACATAAACAATAGGTGAAAACATTTTTTCAAAGAGCAGCTGTTTTGATCTTTGGAGCACACTCAACATTTTTAGGTCGCAGTCAGTGGAGCACCATTGTGAAGGGGCTTAGATCTTCTTAGCCAAGTCACTTAGAAAACTTAGCTTTAGAATACAAGCGTTTAAACGTATTTAGACTTGACCTGAAGTAAGGGGGGGGGGATAAAGGTGTTAAGCAATTTAAGTCTTTGAGATGACTTCTGAATTCTATCAATTTAGTCATTGATGCGGCTTCAAAAACTGCGAAATGTGATTAAAATGCCGTTAAAATTGCTATTTTTGTGTTGTAAAATCACAAACAGTGCCCATTGGTTGAGGGATCCGCCCCGGGCCCCGGTCTGTGACATACTCGAGTTGCATCAAATTGTTTAGCTCAAAAAATAAATTACACAATTTTTGAGCAAAGAAAAAATTATTTTTTCACCCCTCTTTAGCAAAATCCTGGTTGCACGTTTGGCAGCATTCACTGCTGCAGATAGAGTTTTCAAGCGATTACAGCAGGGCCGCAACTAAGGGGGGAGGGTGCCAGGAGGGGCGGCGCCCCCCCAAAAACATTTCGCCCGCCCAAACCCCAAAGCGACAATAGGAGAAAATATTGGTAGTCCCAGGCGCGTCGCCAGCAATGCCCCCCCGATTTCCGTTTTTGCCCGCCCGATTTTTTTCTTGCCCTCCCCACGGTATTTTTCTGGGAGGATGAAGTTGGTGTTTTTGGGCGGAAAAAACGTTAAAATTTGCGATATCCGGCAGAAAAAGCCTTCGGATTTCGACGAAGACCTTTTTTTTTTGGAGATCATCTGCTTTTGGTCGGAAGATTTGTGATTTCGGCCAGAAAAAGCCTTCGCCTTTCGGCGAAAACCTTTGCCCCCCTGATTTTAATTTTGCCCCCTCCCCCCCGATCTCGCGAAGCTGGCGACGCACCTGGGTAGGCCTAAGTAGCCTATTATAAGACTGTTGATTAATGGTTTGAACTGATGCGAAATATTGCGTTTCGCAAAATTTTATGATTGGTACACATTGATTATGAAAGCACCCGATATGCATAAGCTTAATGCATAATCGCAATCCTTGCTTGATTTAGCTGACAAGCTACAAATTGTTTGGTAAGTAAAATCTTTGAAGAATTTTGCAAAATTTTATTGTGATGCTGTAGCAAGTATTTTACATCAAAAAATTGACGTTAGGTGCGGTTGCGGTAGCACCAGGGTAGCACGCTAGCATTAGCAATAAGTGCACGTGGTCACTTTGACCTTGGTCAAAAAGTTGTTTAGTAACTGTCAGATGTGGAGTCCTCGAGGACGTCCTTGGCCTCGAGGACGTCCTCAAGGACACATTTTGAAGTCCTTGGCCTTGGCCTCGAAGCCCCAACTCCTTGGCCTTGGCCTCGAAGCCTTAGGTCCTCGAAAATTGCCCTGTCCTCGGCTCGAGGACAGCACTATTTTTGAAGCATTAAATTTTGTCCGAAAACGCCAGAAACCTTCCGGAAAATTTGCAAATACCTTTTTTATTTTGCGCAATTGGAGCATAGGCTTAGCCAACCGGGCCTCCCATCCCAATTGAAATTTTACCAATGACAAAACTGTGACAAAAAAGCCTATTGTTTCTTCACTTTCAGTTTCTTTTTAGCGTTTTTCGCTTACAGCAGTAGCGAACAACAATATTGAAGACCAAGGGCCCCGGGACCCCCTAAAATCAATTTTTGCCAGCCAATTTAAACGTAAACCTGGAAGAAATGGATAGTTTTTGTCCTAAAAGTTGCTATCTCAAGATCACATCTAGCCTTTTTATGAAAGTAATGCATTAACCAAGGCCAGATTTACCACAATATGGCGCAGAGGGCCTTGCGCTAAAATCGACTTTTTATGGTCTTCGCCTACGGTTGGCAGAAAGATGTTGCGAAAATCTCCAAAGTGCCAGGGGCCCAGCGCGATGGAAATCCGGTCCGGCAATAACATGGTCAGTATCGTAGCCAGAAGGGGGGCGGGTGGGGGGCTATAACTTCCTCCCCATTGGCCTGTCAACCAAAATGCAGAATAAGAAAAACACCACGTTTTTAGCTCTTCTGAGACTGTCTTTTGCGCTGAAATTGACTAAAAAGTGATTTAAAGCATTTTTTGAAACAAATATTCAGAGGGGGGCTAATTCGTCAAAAATTAAAGTCACCAATCAATAAAAACATTTAAAATTCCCAAAAATAAGCAATCAAAATTGATCGCTAGTGTAAAAACGCCAAACATAGGTTTTATTAACAAATATATTATAAACTCAGGAATAAGGAGAGGGAGGGGGGGTTATTCAGTGTTAGTTAATTACCAATCACTTCTCTCAAATATCTTTCCATTAGCCCCCCCGATTATTTTTGTTTATAAAACACAAACGAAATAGATTAATCCGTGTGAGTTTTATTGAATAATAGGATTTTATGATTTACCAGCATGTAAACAAAAGAACTGCAATGTTGTCATTAGCCACTCCCCACATAGCCCGATAATGCAACCAGTTGAATCATGTTGCGCTGCCAATTTCTATGCCACGTTTTAAAAGCATTATTTTGTATTAAAATAGCTCTAAAATTAACTTATATTTGCAAAAAATGCAAAATTTGAGAGTGCTGGGGGCTCCGCCCCCAGACCCCCGTGCCTCCGGCGGCTGGGAGCTTTGCCCCCAGGCCCTCAAAACAGCCCCCCCCATTGCCAATTTGTGGCTACGCGCCTGACACATGGTTAGTAAGCAAAACTAACCAACTATTGTACTAATTTTCAATAACATTTTATAAATACACCTCCACCTCACCAGTTTTTACGCACAAAATGCTTAAAAAAAAAATTAGCCATGGAAAATGCTGATGGAACAAATCGTTGAACTTCAGTGGAGGGAGCCTGGGCCCCCTGGCCTAACATGCACTTTTATAACTGGTTATTTTCATGACAAAATAAAAATATCTCAGGAAAATCTTCGAGTGGGTTTTCATTTACTGCTAAAATGTTGCACGAGGCAATGCACCTTAGTTTCCCCTACCTGGACCAAATCACGTACAATTAAACTTTAACACAAAAATGCAAGATGTTGAACGTGTTTTGAACTTAAATTGCAACTAGAAGGAGGATTAAACAATTTTAATTTTTTTAATTGGCTTTCAAAGGTCAAAAATCTAGAGTCTTCAAATGGCTTCAAACATGTGCGAAGTGTGATTTAATGGCATTAAAATAGCTTTTGTTTCCAAAAAATCGCCCAACAGCTAGGGGCTGTGCCCCCAGACCCCCGTCTGTGATACGTTTGAAGTACACTGGTTTTCTCAAAACGTCTCCAAAGTTACGTATTTGCACTTTTCAATTATAGTAGTTGAGGCCCTATCCCTTTGCAAAATCCTGGTTAAATGTCAACTGGCAAATTTTTGATTTCGTCATTGCATGTGGTTTGTGGTTTAGGCCTCCCCAATCAAAAGTTCTGGCTACGCCTATAAATTGGAGATTGCCTGAAAAACTTTTTTGAAGACCTTTTTTTTTGGAAAACACTTGCGGCTGTGTGCTTGGTCCTTGGCTTTGGCCTTGAGCATTCCTGTTCTTGGCCTCGAGAGCGTCTGTCCTCGGAAAGACTGTCCTTGGCCTTTGCCTCGGATTTTTTTTGTGTCCTTGGCGTTGGCCTCGAGCCTTGTGTCCTCGACTCCACCTCTGGTAACTGTTGTACACCGCGTTTTGTCTTGCTAGGCAGTAATAGATAGGTTTTTCATGAGAAGTATTAGAGACCCTAACCCCGGTTCGAATCCTGCTTCTTCTGAAGCTACCGATACTCCTACCACTTAATTATGCGCAAATGCTTCTGGTGTCCCTGGTTATTTAACCTTTTTGCTCCTTCACATCCAAACTTGAATTTATTACCGAAAGGCAAAAATAACCGCTGCTTTTGTCCCGAATGGTTTCAAATCCATACCCGCACCAACCAATGAATTGAACTCAGCTTCAGAGGTTGCTAAAAGCTTTCTTATCTCTAAAGCAAACTGCCCAGCACAAAGCCGTAGCCAGGGATCCCGACACCAACTGAAATGTCACCAATGACAAAAATGTGACAAAAAAGCTTCTTGTTTCTTAAGTTTCAGTTTAATCTTGCTTTTTTTGCTTGGAACTGTAATTAATAAGAATAGGGACGACCAGGTCCCCTCAATTCAGTTTTTGCCAACCAATTTAAATGTATGTATAACCCAGGAGAAATGGAGAGTTTTGTTCTAAAAGTTCCTATCTTAGGATTACCTTTTCATGAACGTAATGCAGTAACTAGGGCCGTATTTACCACATAATGGCACAGTACTAGCAAGGAGTTCCGCGCTCAAATGGTGAGACTTTTTTTGGTCTTCACCTACATTTGGCAGGAAGATGTTGCGAAAATTTTTAAAGTGCCAAGGGCCCCGCACAATAAAAATCTGGCCCAAGCAATAACATGGCTAATAGGCGTAACCATCAATTGTGCCATTTTTAAGTAACAATCCACCTCCACCCCGCCAGTTTTACGCGACAAAATACTTTTGAAAAAAAATTTGGCTAGGGAAATGTTCATTGAACAAACTATTAAATTTGAATTCAGGGGGCTTGTACCTTTTGGTCGTGTATGTACTCCTGCAACTGGTTATTTTTATGGCAAAACAAAAATCTCTAAGGAAAATCTTCGAGTGGATTATTGTTTACAATAAAAATATTGCAGTAGACATAGTACCTTACTTTCCCCTACCTGGGCCAAATAACTCACAAAATTTAACACCAAAATGCAAGATTTTAAAATGTTTCGGACTTAACTTGAAAGTTAAAGTAGCATTAAACAATTTAATTTTTTTAATTGGCTTTTAAATGCTAAAAATCTAGTTTTTTTGAATGGCTCTAAACGCGTGCAAATTGTGATCCAATGGCAATAAAATAGCTAGTTTTCCAAAAAATTACAAAAAATCGCCCTGCGGTTGAGGGCTTCGCCCCCAGAGTCACATCTGCAATACGTTTGAGTTACACCAGTTTACTCAACACGTCTCCCATTTTACACTTTTTTGGGAGGTTTAAGCTCTCTCCTTTTACCAAAATGCTGATTATGTGCTAACACACTGGCCACGGCTTCTGATCTTCCAATCTACAATATCTTTGTCCAACAAAAAGTTCTTCTTTCGAAAATTTTTGGTAACGTCATTGCACATGGCTTGTGCCCTTCCCCCTAATCAAAAAGCTTGGCTATACTTATGACTTAGCATGCTAGTATTGTAGAAAAAGGTAGCAATTTTTGGCCTCCCCTAAAATAAATTTTGCCCCATAGAACCAGAGTTGTAAGTTTGGCCGGGCTTTTCGCGTCGGGTTCGGGCCGCGTTCAGGCCGGGTTCGGGCCTAAAGTTGACAAAAATTTCGGGCTTCGGGCCTGAGACGTGCTTTTTGTCTTAGATGCACAAAAATATAATCAAAATAACTTAGCAGCATTGCTAAATTTTTCAGACCTAACTTAAGTTTCGTTTCTTTTCGGGCATGATTTGGGCTTCAAATTAATTTTTGGGTTCGGGCTTATGTATTTGGTCTCGGGCCGGATTCGGGCCTGAACTAGTCGGCCCGTTTACAACTCTGCATAGAACAACGCTCTAGTTGCGGCACTGTATTAGGGGCCGCAGACAAAATCGAGATTTGAAACGTTGCCGGCCTTATAGGTCTTTTTTTAGACATGAATACAGCATTTTTGAATATAGTGTATAATTGTAGCCGTACAAGATGTGAAGATCGGTTTTAATATGCAAAAATTTAGTCTATTTTAGTGCCCCCCACTTTCGGCTTGTGCCCCTTCGCTTCGTTTGCCTTGGCGATTGCACTGCTGGGGTAATATCTATAGCTTTTTGAGACAGTAGTCTTTTGCACTGGAATGAACTCAAAAATGATTTAAAGCATCTTTTGAAACAATTATTTTGGGGAAACTGATTTGTCAGAAATAAAATACACAAATAAGTAATAACTTTCAAAATGGCGAAAATAAGCAATCAAGGTTGATCGCTGGCTAAAAAATGCTAAACCTGGATATTCATCAAAAAAAAAATTAAAACTCAGAAATAGGCAGGGGGGCTATTTAGTTTTAGTTAATTACCAATCATTTTTCTCAAATTTTGTCAACCACTTTTTTCAAGTTTCATTTCATTAGCCCGCTCCCCCTCCAATTACGTTTCTCTAAAGTATACACGAAATAGATTACCCCTTGTAAGTTTTACTGAACTAGAATTTATGATTTACCAGCTTGTAAATATGCAACTAAAGTTTTACCGTGTATATCCACCTTCTACATAACCCATTTCTGCAACCAGTTTAATCAAGTTTTTGTACAGCTAACTTCTTATGCAACGTTTTAAAGCAAGGGTTTTTATCAAAATAGGCCCAAAATTAAGTCCGTTTTGCAAAAAATACAAAATTGCTAGAGGCTAGGCACTCTGCCCTCAGACCTCAAATAGGCTCTAGCTGCGGGCTCTGCAATCAGACCCCCGAAACAGCACCTCATTGCAGATTTCTGGCTACGCGCCTGACTAAGATACTTTAATGATACGACGCTTGTATGCTGATGTTTTTGTGAATTTCAGATACTATCGAAATACCGTAATATTACCAATAATCTAAAAACGCATCAAAATAATATCATAAACTTCGGAAGAGTAGGCTAGTTCGGTTCTGCAACTGGCACTTTTTTTGTCAAAAAACAAAAATATTCCAAACTTAACGTTGTTTGTCAAAATTACTTACAAGACGTGAGAGACTGCTTTTCTTTGCTCCTTTTATTCTACACGCAGCTTAATGATTTTTGAAAATGAACAAGCATGTTATATATTTTTGTAATGTAAATTCTATCAATAACGAAATTTCGGTTTAATGTGTATAATATCTGGAAAATAAACTTTCGGGAAAATGTAATTTCGGCCAAACGTACAGTCTGGTAAGTGTAAATTCTGGCAAATAAGTTTTCGGGGAAATGTAATTTCGGCCAAACGTACATTCTGGCAAGTGTAAATTCTTGAAAATGAGTTTTCGGGGAAATGTAATTTCGGCCAAACGTACATTCTGGCAAGTGTAAATTCTGGCAAATAAGTTTTCGGGGAAATGTAATTTTGGCCAAACGTACATTCTGGCAAGTGTAAATTCTGGCTAATAAGTTTTCGGGGAAATGTAATTTTGGCCAAACGTACATTCTGGCAAGTGTAAATTCTGGCAAATAAGCTTTCGGGGAAATGTAATTTCGGACAGTTGTTTTTTCTGGCAAATGTAATTTCAGGCAAGTGTTCATTCTGGCAGATGTAATTTCAAACAAGTGTTCATTCAGGCAGATGTAGTTTCAGGCAAGTGTTGATTCCGGCAAGTGTGATTTCTGACAAATGTTAATTTTGGAAAAAGAACGTTCAGGGAAATGTTTTTCTGGCAAATGATTTTCGGGGAAATGTTTTTCTGCGAGGTATAAGGATACCAATAACAACCGCTTTCTAAGGAAATGAAGTAGTACCGTCATCTTTAGAATAACACCTTTTGCAGCTTGCTGTACATTATAAAGGGTGACACCACAAACTTCCATCCCGAGTGTCACTATCCTCAGCGACGCCACTGCGAATTGTTGTGAAATAAACCAGTCAGTGAGTAAGAAATTAGCAGAGTTGCCATTCCATCTTAACTACGAAAACTTCCACATTTTATTCTCTCAGCAAGCAATTGTTAGGTCTATGTAGCTCAAAAGAAGCAAAGTATCTAACCAAATCTTGAAAAACCATTTAAGTTTTCTCAATCATCTAAAAGCTACAATTACATATAAAAAAAATAAAAAAAAAAAAAAAAAACAAGATAAAAAAACGCTCTTCAAAAAAAAAACGTTTTTTTACAACACTACTCATCATAACTCTTTCTCCAGTGAGATAGATATCCTTTCTATGGATCCTATTTTTTAAAACTTTCTTGACACCTTCTTCAAAAGCGTCACCTGAGGGGCTTTGAGGGCTTCAGAGCTCTTTTAGCCAAGTCAATTCAAGCATTTAAACTCAAAATACAGGTGTTTAAACGTGTTTTGGACTTGACGGGTATGTAAGGGCGGGCGGGGAGGGGGACGCTGAAGAGGAAAAGCAACACAATTTAAATAAATGACTTCCGAAGTTTTGCAATTTAGCTCTTTCAAACGGCTCTACAAGCATACGAAATAAGAACCAAATTGCATTAGTAGGACTATTTTTTTGCCGAAGCGTTACAAATATTGCCAAGTGGCTGAGTACTTCGCCTCTTATGAGACTAACAGCTATCGTGCAAAAGTGTTTTTACTTTGGGTTCAAGCCCCTGTCACCCTTAACCAAATCCTGGTTGCGCTCCTGACCTCTTTGTAGTTCTTTTTTGGAATAATTTGGAAAAAAAAAAGAAAAAAAATGAATCCAAAGTTTTAACCAAAAGATGCAACAAAAAAAACGAGAAAAACGGACTAGTAAAACTATTTTATTTTTAGGCGTTGAAGACTTTAGGTTAATTTCAAGTCAGCTGCGATCATAACTGAAAACAGCTTTTTAGTATCTTTGGATCAAATTGTAAGACTGTCGCTTTCGATTGGTGTGTCGATAGAGAGCAATTTGACTCAATTTTTGTTTTTTTCTTCGCCCGAACAAAAGATAACGTGATAATAATAGCTACAGCAAATGCCTATTTTTTAATTGCAGTATATTGATTGTATCTTCTCGCAAAAAAAAAAATTTGCGATTTTTTACTTGTACACGATATCAAATTAATAATGTCTCATCGCAGCTTTACTATTGGCAAATTGTTTTCATGCAACCTTCGTCAGTCCTTATTACTTTTGTAAGGTGTTATTTATCAGTTAACTTCTATTTGTGGTCAAAACAATTAAATGTAATTACGATAATTTTATGTTCTTTTTTAGACCAGCACCTGTTTATGAATATGTTTCTTCAAGAAGGGATACAAGGTTAATTAGACCACCTCTGCCTGAAATTGATTATCAACAAAGAATACGACGGTTCACTCCAGGAAATAACTCAAGAATAAGTAAGTTTGCTTTCCTCAGCAAAAAAGATTTGCCTTTTTCTCTCAAAAAACTTGTAGATTCTGTGAAAAACATCAAAAAAAAACCCACAAACTTTACTCCTACAGTACAATAAAAGAATATATTACGTATATGTTCTGTTTACAAAAATACAGCTCTATAGTTTTTACTAAAGTCAACATCATCTAAAACAACATCTTGATGATACGCCTAAGTTTTGTGAAAACTAAAATCTTGATGTTTTAGCGATAGCTACATCGGATGACCAGAATACTGCTTACGTTACTCCGAACATTCATATTCGTCAAGAAGAGTCGAGTTATGTTGCACCTAACGCTCGTGTTCTTCAAGAAGAAATTGGCTACAGCAAGCTTGGTCAAAATTGTGGTCGACTGAAAGAAGATAATCAAGGCTATTTGATTTCAGGTACCAAAACATAAAATATTTCTTGATAGAAAAAATATTTTTGTAGCACCATTTATGATAGCTTCAAGACCTCAATAACGCGAAAAATAATATTGCTTATTTGATTTTAATAATTTATTTTAACATAACAATATTTAGCAGCAGATAATTGAATGCTGAGATAGTTAAATTTGAATCTCAAATCAGATTTCAGAACAGATATTTAAAAAGACATTCAATTGAAATTTTTGCTGTAGACCAAAATGTTAAAAGGAGCCAAATTTGCATTTTTTCCAAATTTGAACTTTCCACCTCTTCCGGATTTCAAGATACTACAGTTAAATTACCAATTTTCCTCTTACTTGCGAGCTGTAATTTTTTATTACTGTAATCGTTTTGTTTGTCTCAAGTTAGCGATATAGGAGAAAAATTGCATTCAGACCAGTAAATGGTTATACAGTGTATTTAAGTCTAAGTTTATGATAGTTGATTTTGAAAAAGAACTAAAAGAAAGATGAAAGCTTTAGCCATTATTTTTTAATTTTACAGTTTGGCAATACTGCATGCTGAGGTATGAGTTTGGTTTTTGCAAACATTCCGTCAGCCATACTGCACCTGTTCTTATGCTTACTTAGTCAGAGTATTATTAAGCTTGTTAATCCTTTCCAATCTGGTGAGTCATATGTGTCCCAAGTTTTTGATAAAATGTTTTTTGGGACAGTTTTTGTTGCATAAACATCAGCTTTTTTTGATAATTTGACTTTTTTGAGTTAAATGCAGCTTGTAAAACATATTGACGCGAGATTGCAGTAGAGATCTATAATTAACTACCAACTTTGGCGCAAAGTTCGACCTCATGGTTGTTAAGTTTTGATTAAGTCAAACAGTTTTACTCAATATTGGCAGAATTTTTGAAGCGGTCAGTGTTTGATTGGTCAAGTGGTACTGTTGCAACTATAAAAATATACGACAGTCTTACTGTGAGCAATAGGATGCAATAATTAATGAATTTTGTTATGGTTTGTACATCAAAGTTAGACTTGGTTGATATTTGACCCATTAGACTTTATCTGCGACAAATTTTGGGTCATATTTGTCCCAAAAGTGTCAGTGCTGACTGTAGTTAGGGCATTAGTAGACCTGTTTAGCAGTAGCTAGCTACAGTGAAGGAAAGAAGAGACTATACCGTGCCCAAAGAAAACACAGATACAAATTTGCAACATAAGAACATTTTGAATATTTTCTAGAAAAAAACTAACTTTTATCTCTTGAAAAAAGGCCAGTAATTTTAATAGGTTTATTGATTTGGTAGATATTGTAGACGATGTTTTGTATTCGGATGCAGAGAGTGATATTGATTCTGATGATTCACTACATGACCCAAGTTAAGAATTGCTTCAAGAGTTGGTGATGATGGTAAAAACTCTTCAGTCGATCAGCAAAATTTATCTGAAGCAGAAAGTGAAGATGAGGTTTTGAATGATGTTTCAAGTTGCTTATCTTTGCAGGATGTGCCGTTATTGGCACCAAGTGTATGGTCAGATGATGTTACTACTCATCGACCAAGACTTACGAAATCCGTACCACAAGATCGTGTAATATCACACGAGCTAACCCATTCTTTTTCAATATTTGATATCTTTCTGAAACTCTGGCCTTATGGCTTATTTATCCAAATAGCTTACCACACTAATCAATCCAAAAGAAAAACTAGAAATCCAATAATTAACTAGAAAAACTAGAAATCCAATAAATAATCAATCCAAAAGAAAAACAACCTAGCTTGCCCCACACTCTAACCATAGCTCTATTTTTAATGTTAATTCTAACTAAAAATCAAAATCTAACCCAAACCCTAACGATAATTTAAAAAACAAAAAAGAGTAAATGAGTGCTCCCTCTTTGCTCTCTAATAGTCTTTATGGGTGTTACGTAATGTAGCATTAGCCACTTCCAATAATATTCTAGTGAAGTCATCATCGCTTTACCTGAGACAAGACGAAACCACTGTGGCTTCTTAAACAAAATTTAGTAACGATCTGATGATGCCAGCTATATTAAACTCATGAAACGATATGAATTGCCAAAACAGATATATTTCACACATGCGAAACCATTGTAATGACAAACGCATTTTATTTGCCAAATTGTCTAGGTAACTGCCACTAGTTTACTTGTTTACCACCTACGGTGGAGGTTCAAAACTGTTTTTATTAATACTTAACATCAACCAAACAAGCTGTAAATCATATAAACTTTGGTTTGACCTGTCCGGAAAACGAATTAAAGTTTGATTGATTGTTTCAGTAACAAACATTTCTATCTTCAACACCACTAACTTTTGTGATTATGATTTGCAGATAAACTTGATCATCTTCCAAGTGTTGATGGATATCTAGAGTTAAGAAACGAAAAACTGAGAAGAGACAACAAAGAAAAACAGGCTATTTATGAGACTGTTACTGGCCAAAGAGCTCAACACCACAATGGCTATCCATTTCAAACAGAAAATGACAGATCTAATCATAATGAAATTGACATTGATTATGCAACTTATCAATTGAATGCACCATTTTCCTCTGTACTGAATCCAAAAGGCTCCAGCCATGTGCAAACGCAAAACAAAACCAATCATGATGACAAACATGAAAAAGGTGTTCGACACAGTCAAACCGTTTCCGACGAAGCTAAAAGTCCACTTAATGTAGATCAAAAAACCGCGATAAATGATAAGCCACAACTTGACCACATTTCTAAAGATGCAGTAAATCGTGATTCATTCGTAGTCGTTGAAATCAGTCGCGTAGTTTTAAACGAAGAGGCTTTGGAAAGTGAAACCAACTATAACAATAATAGCGCTGAGGGAAAGGATAAAGATAAGCAAGATGGAGGTCAAGCATCAGAAGGCCTCAAGCGCAACCAATATTCAAGGCAATGACGAAGAGCATGTAAATATCAGCAAGAAATCAAGTAAACACGATTACCGCCAACCGATCACCAAACCTGACAACTCGATTTCGTTTACAAAAATAGCTAATAATAAAACTGCTGCTGTTTCTTCACAAATTATTGCAACCGAAGTTAAATTTGATTCAAAAAATCCTGACAACTACTTAAAGACCAACGATGAAAAGTAAAATGTAGCAGATCTACTGAAAGAAAATGTCTATAAAGATAACGCAGAAGATTCACTGGCAGAAAATGGCTGTGAGGGTAGTTATACAGACACTGAAAAGGACAATAACAAAAAATTGCAACATGAAAATGATTGCTTACTACGACATTAAAGAACTGCCAAGCAATGAATAAAAAAAGAACTACGGAGGAAACGCAAAGCTCAGTTAGTTTAATAACAGATAAAAGATGAGCCGATGAGGATCTAAAACCAGCTATTTCTAACGAGTGTAAGGAGTCGCCACTGAAAGAAAGGGATAGTTTTCCTCCAAAAACTGAGAAAAACTTATAGAGAGAGATTCCTAATATCAAATATAAAAAATTGGTTAGGAGTACACAACCCTCAAATTTATTGTGATTTTTCCAATTTAGGAGATCAAGCACAGGGCTACTTCGAAGGATAGTTGGGGGCCAACTTGCTGGACTCTACTCCCAACGATAGCTAGGAGCCAACTACATATGTTTTATTGTATGTTGTTTGGAATCTAGATTTCCAACACCATTTTCAATTAATATCAAATAGCTATGCTTGAATCAGAAAGAAACTAATCAAAAACATTAATACAGTATGCAACTTAAAGTTGTATTGCAGTAATTACGTAAATATAGCAAATAAATGCAAAAAAATTTCAAACATTTACACAAACAGGATAAAGGTCAACGAAGATACGGTATTCGAGAACAAGGCATTGGTGAAAACTCTCCATATAACCAAAATCAACCTCATAAAGGAAGAGGCAACCTACAAATGCAAGCAAAGTAAAATGCAAGTTTTTTTTTTTTTAATTTCAATCATTACTTCCGTGTAATTTGCTATGTACAGTAGTATACTAGTACGGTATACATAGATAACCGCGCCGGCAGAAAGCCAAAACTTTCGAAATTGATTATTCTCAATCGCATTGGCTGTAATTTTTTACAATTTTATAATCTTTTCGAAACAGACTGTAACAAATTTAATATGAGATTTGATTTTGAGCGTGAATGTATAGTAATCAACACTGTTTAATCTGAGATGCGTTGTTGATTAATATTTGTCTATTTATCAAGCATCTGTGAATGATACAAAAATGAACCGTATTTTGATCGTTTGCGTGCTTTCTAAACCTAAAGGCCATCAGCAAGAGAGCCGAAAGCCTGGAAAAAAGCTACAAAATTGCAAGTCTACTAGGCTTCCGCGGTGGTAGCCTCAAGACCAGAAAGCCGCAAAAGATTGAACGTTAAAACTCTTGCACGCAAACGTCAAAAACGTCTTAATTAAATAATTGTTACGCATACATTACCTTATTTTGCAATATTGTATACATTATCTTGATCTGGTTTAAATGTATAGTGTGTGTGTTTGTGTTTTTTTTGTCTTTCATTACGGTTATATCATTTTTTGTTTGACATTTTGTATAGTTGCGCTTTTTTTTTGTAACGGTTTTGTAGCTAAAACTAAACGACCATTTTTGTGGGTTTTCATGCAAGCAGTAAAAACAAATATTTATTCTAATTGAGTTATATTCAAATAATATGTGCTCTTATATTCAAATAAATAAACTAACTGTACTAACTTGTTTGCGTGGCTTAAATCGCTATTTTACGAGAACTTTATATGTTTTTGTACAGTTGACTTTCGTATTTCTTTGTAACAAATAGTTATTTTCACGTTCGATGTTGAAAAGCCTTAGAAAAACTTTGACACCAACTTTGACACTTTGATGACTTTCAAACCCAAAGTAAACTTGAAGCTGAAAAATCCATTTATCTCAAAGTTTCTGAACCAAAACAGGGCAAAGATCAGTGTTTCAGATTAAACTCATGAAAAAAATATCTCAGAGCTATCCCAAAACACTGTTTCTGACAAAAAACGCAAGCATTTTGGATGCTGAAAAAGCTGGTTTAGGTTGCTGTAAAGACGAAAAAAAAGATCAAGTCATATTTTCCTAAAACTTTTTTTGTAAAAGTCACTCCATTATCTCGCATGGTTTTCCAAGTCACACTTGAGATTTTGAAGTTTTTTTTTAAGATCTTATATCAGACTTGTGAACACTCAAAAACGATTTTTAGTGATTTGGCTACAAAATTTATTTCGAAAAAGCGAAGTTCTGACAAAAGTTCGTAAAAATACAGCCACCTTAACTACTCAACGAAAGAAAATTTCTCTACTTAATTCTTACTCAATAACCGTGATAACGTAAAAACTGATTTGTGTTATAGTCTATGACAATAACGGCAGTCTATGAGCTGTTTCAAACTCAGCTACGTCGCATTAAATAATTTTCAGATTAGAATTGGCAAACGCACATGCCGCATCTTTGATCAGTTTCATTAATTTGATTCGTTTTTTTCAACTATAAATTTAATTTAATTTCATTTGCTGAAAATGATAACAACTGTATAATAATAGGTGGTAAATCGTACAGACACTAATTCGTTTCTAGTTTAATAACTACATCACTGTATTTTGTTTACGGTATCTTGTAGAAAAAGTATCAAAATTGATAATTAACTGCAATTACAAAATTCGAGCTTTGAAAAACTACTCTTTTTACATTTACTTTTAATCATCATTGTTTTTAATTTTTTTCTGAGAACACAAACAGGCTCTTTGCGTGGGCACTTTTTAAACAATAACCTGCAATAGTAAAAACGCATGATTTGAATTCAATTCGAATCCTGTCGTGTTGTTGTGGACGTGGATGAAACGCTTTGCAATGATTATTCTCCACAAGGTAAATTCGAACAAATAGCAAATGAAGCACTTTTTGGCAAAGTTGATAAGAGTGTGACTCTTAACAAAAAATGAGTTTTTTGTATTTTTCTGATTATTACTGAAAATATTTTCCCGGAGAAAAAAATGTTTTTATTTTCAATCAGTTTTGAGCCATAAATAGCTTAGTATATTGCTCTTGACAACAAGGCCAAATGAAAATTTAGAACTTCAAACGCAATTTTCTCGAAACAGCGAAATAGGACTCATTAATTTTTGTCAAAGTCTGCTTCAAATTCAGTGGACAAGAAGTCCAAGAAATCTAACAAAACAGTGGACTGTGTGGAATTCCTAAACTCACCACTTAACATTAATCGCGATGAAAAGCGTGTGAATCATCAAATAGCTGACGTCTGTTGCAATCCGGTGACAGAAAAAAATGTAGTACAGAACAACACTGCTACGAAAAAAAGTTGTCACGTAGCAACAAAAAAATACCCGAGTTGTTAAGTTAAGGAATTGATATGTGAAAGCAGTAACAGCAAATAAACCTTTACAGTTATTGCTATAATCACGGAGTAACAAATTTTAATCAAAAATGACCAAAATAATTCAAATAGTTCAAAATTTAGCTCAGGGCACTGACTGAAGTAAAACAACTATAATCAGTGGCAATAGTTCAGTTGGTAAGCGATCAATGATCAAAAACTGCTGACTCCTAGTTCGATTTTCGAACTGACAATAACTGTTGTGTCCTTAAAAAAGACTCTTAAAGCTTTTTTCTCATTAGGGTCAAGCAAAAACCATTGTGGTGGCCCAGCCAGACGAAAGACTTGTAAACCGAACCTAGAAAGTGTGCTCTGCGTTAGTGTTGTCATACAGACGCAAGGTGCTTAGTTAAAAATAAAAAATATATCGGTATATAGAAAATTCGAAATGACTTTGTTATATATTCTTTTAGTCCAAGTCTAAAGCAACAGCCCGCAGTTCGCTAACTTCAATACTTTATTCCGAATATTCTTTTCGCAGTAACCTTTGCTATGTTTTACTACGTTATATAGCTGGACACGTTGTCTTGGTAGAAAATCAACAAAGTTCAAGCGGGGCTCAATAATTTATCAGTAATTGCATTTTACAACTCCAATGATAGCGAGTAGAAGTTCTCCATGCTTGGCTCTAGCGCAAAAATTAACATTTCTTGATGGACCTACGCTTTGCCTTGAGCTTGTCTGGCTACGGCCATGTGCACCTATTACCTTAAGGTGCGTTTACACTGAACGCGAAGCAAGGTTGGCTAGGCCAATCACTCAAAAGCAATTTTGTTTAAATGAAGTTTAGCAACCGCTTGCGAACTTTACGACCAGTTGAAACCTTTCGCAAATTGTCACTGGAATCAAATTTTGGCTGCTTCGCATCGCTTCGCCTTTAATGTAAAAACACATTTAATTGTGATTATCTTTTTTTGACTTTTGATTGACCTGATCATATATTTACGGTATTCTCCGCTTACAAAAAAGTGACAGTGGCGCTTTTATTTAGGACAAATCGGCTTTACCTGCCTAGGAATTGACCTTATTTCAAGCTCTCCGGTTGATGTTCAACTTCTTTCAACGCAACTTTGCTGGTTGTCCGAAGCTACCAAGCAGAGATAATCATCGTTAAGTACCTTATCCAAGGACGTAACAATGTCACCAGAATGCAGATTAAACCAATTTTAAACAAAACTTAGTTATAGAAATAATATCCTTAAATATGTTGCATTATTCATCAACTTTTGCTGTTGTTTTTTTGATCGAAATTTTCTTTAGTGTGGAGTCAAAAACCAACAAATCAATGAAAAAAATGGGAATATATAACTGCAAGGGGCGAGAGGGTAAATGAAAAACCCAGACAGATTAAAACACTAGTTTGTTTAATTGGAAACTGCGACAGCGACATCTATATAACAACAACATAAGCTAAGTAAACTACAGTAAATAAGATAACGGTACAAATTAACGGATTCTCGTCCTGAGATTTTGACTAAGTCAACATAATGAGGTCACATGGTGCCATGCTTCCATTGCACGTTGCAAAAACAACGTCAAAATCAGCGCAATTAAAATAAAACGAAGCATGAGCGAGGAAACGGCTTTCATTACCGGGCGTTTAGCGGCATTTCAATCAGTTTGAAGGTAGTGATGGTGCAGATTTCAGATTCATTTAGCCCGTGCCAAAATTTTTGCTGCCTGAAAAAGTCTTTCAACTAAAGATCGCAATATCATATCTTTTCAGAGACGCCCGCAGAATTTTAGTCAGGGGAAGGGCTAGCAACTTATCCATTATCTACTGGATCAAATAAAACCTTACCGCTGCAACTAAAATTTTGCAAAGGAATATAAACTAATAGTCGAAATTATCCTGTTCAAAAAATGTTGCAATTCGGGCCGCTTGTTGAGCAAGCTGATGCAATTCAAGTGTATTATGGACGGGGTCTGGGGGCAAAGCCCTCAATCGCTGGGCAATTTTCGCATTTTCTTGAAAAAAATAACCACTTCAACGTCATTTGGATCAGATCTCAAACGTTTTTAAGACCGTTGGAAAAAACAAAGTTGCTGAGGCTAAGAATCAACTTGAAATTCTTAAATTGCTCAACTCACCAAGTCCTCTTTATTTGCAGATCAAATTCAAACCACGTTTAAACGTACGTATATGTGAGCTGGAGTATAACAAGAAATTCGCAACGAAGAGGGCTGCTTTGGGGGTCTGGGGCGGAGCTCACCGCGCTCGAAAAATTTGCCTATTTTTTGCAAAAATAACTTAATTTTAGAGGTATTTTGATAAAAAGTAACGCTTTTAAAACGTGGCATAGAAATTGGCAGTACAAAGCATGATTAAACTCGTTGCATGAATAGGCTATGCGAGAAGTGGCTAATGTTAAAATTTTAGTTTTATTGCTTACATGCTTGCATATTATAAAATCTTAAAGTTTAATAAAACTCACACGGAGTAACCTATTTCGTCCATGTTTTATAGAAAAATAATAATTGGGGGGGGAGGTGTTAATAAAAAGATATTTGAAAGAAGTGATTGGTTATTAACAAATTAATACTAAATAGTCTCCTCCCTATTCTTGAGTTTATAATATATTTGTTGTTCAGCGATTTTACACTAGCGATCAAATGTGATTGCTTATTTTTAGGCATTTTCCAAGTTTTTATTGATTTGTGAGTTTTATTTTTGGCAAACAGCCTCCCCTAAATATATGTTTTAAAAGATGCTTTAAATTACTTTTTGGTCTATTCCAGTGCAAAAAAAAAAACAATCTCAGAAGTGCTAAAAATGCCGTATTTTTCTTATTCTGCATTTTGGTAGACAGGCCATTGTGGTGTGGGGGGTGTAGATCTCCCTTCGACTCCTGGCTACGCTACTGTGTGTGAGTTAAGTTTTCCAAGTGACTTGGCGATGGGGAGGCTAATTTCTTATATCTCCTTGGTTCCACCACTAACTGCAACCTAATTTTTTTAAGGAGGTTCAAGGGGCTTGACTGACCTAGAGGTTGAATTTTTTTTGCAAGATGCCTCAATTAGGCAACGTGTCGAGTAAACAGGTGTAACTAGAGCATATCACTGAACGGAGTCTTGGGGCAAAACCCTTGCTGCTGGGAAACTTTAGTGATATTTCAGAAAAAAAAATAGCCATTTTAACGCTATTCAAAGCAAGTTTCGGATCTTTTTAAAACTATTTAAAAACTAACTTGATACAATTTGAAAGCGATTTAAAAGAATATATTATAGCTCAGCTCCTTCAAACCCCCAGGTTACTGATAGGTCAAGTCCAAAACTCGTTGTGAATAGATAGATTATTTGCTAACTAGCCCCCCCCTCTATACTCTTTTTTTATGAAGCTTACTTTAAGCATTTTGCATTAAGCGATTAATTTTGACTGCTTATATTTAGCTATGTTTTAAAGTTTTTATCAATTAATTTGTGAACGGTATTTTTGACAAATAAGTTAACCCCCTCCAAAAAAAATAAAAGTTTTAAAAGTGGCTATATTACAGCAAAAGATTGCCTTAGAAGACCAATAATTGTGGCATTTTTTTATCGTGCACTTTGGCGTAAAGGCCATTGCAAAGGGCACAGCCCCCGTGGCTACGCTATTGATTAAAAGTTTCTTTTTGATTTTAGTTTCTGAGCAAAATTAATTCAATGGCTGAGCAATTATTATTTTAGTGTTTATGTAAACACAGTGTAAATTTGAAATATTACACGCTGTATTGTATTTAGTATCTAATAAGAGCTCAATGACAGATGCTGAAACGTTTGATAAACGTTTGATATTGATTATTTATTTAATCAAACGGTTTAATGCTCGATCCTAGAGTACTGCCTACGCTAGCTTTTAAGAAAATGCTGTAAGATATTTCATGTAAAATTGGCAATCCTGTTCCTTTTGCCCCCACCCTTTGCACCAAGGCAAAAAAGATATAAAAGCTCCACAAAGGGTTGTTTTCTTAGTTTAGATAAACGTATTTAGACTTATTTTGCAAATTTAAACTTAAAAAAATACTTGACATCTTAATTTCCAGGAGGGGCAATGCGGGCGCCTCTGTATTCTTTAAATTTTTAGGCCGGAGGAGGTACAATAAAACTGCGCAGAGTTGTAAGTCGGCCCGGGCTTTTCGGGCCTAAAGTTGGCAAAATTTCGGGCTTAATTCGGGCCTGAGACGTGCTTTTTGTCTTGGGTGGACAAAAATATAATTAAAATAACTTGGCAACATTACTAAGTTTTTTAGATCTAACTTACTTTTCGTTTTTTTTTCGGGCATGATTTGGGCATTAAATTAGTTTTCGGGATCGAGCTGGGTTCGGGCTAATGTTTTCGGGCCTGGTTTTGGCCTGAACTAGTCTGCCCGTTTACAACTCCAAAACTGTGACAATGTCTTTTTCATTTTGATCCTGATACAAAACGCCTAAAGTTCGATACAACCACAAAATGTTTTTAAAGGCGTTGAGCGTTACCTAGCTCGCTTTGGACGTGACATACTCAGAACACCGACTCTTCAAAATTTTTGCAAGATCTTTGCCCAAAGATGGCATGTAATGCTGTAACTATATCAAAATAACTAGTGACCTACATCTACTTATAGGCTAATTTTGTTTTGAGCTGCTAACAATGCGGCTTTGATGCTGCTGGACCACCTAGCATAACAGGAGGTGTACCATACTTGTGCAAAAAAAACTGCACTATACGTCTGGTAAAGGCCAAGTAGTCAAGAGGACAGTTATTGTCAGCCTTCCTGTATAACTGCCATGCGTTGTAAAGGCTGGCATCTAAGGCAAAGGCAAAAGCAGGCTACTACCACTTTTTTGAACGGACACCCTTTCTGTAGTTGTCAATGTGTTGGTCCATGCGGTCTACACCGCCCATATAGCGGTTGCACTAAGACACAGTAAAAGGTTGATCAACTTGTTTTTTCTGTTTTTCTCTAGCAATCCAGCGAGTGGTTTTCGGGACAGGCATGACAGGATCAAAAGCTGACACGTGTGACACAACTGTGTTGTCATTCCACGTGGCCAACAGAAATCCTTCTCCTTGTTCATGGCAGAAATCAAAGCTGCCTCTAGCGCGCTTTGCCATTTCCTTTCGGTCAATCAATGGAGCTTTCTCGGTTCGGTTTGATTGTATGGTCCCAGGGTAATCAATTCCTTTGATTTTAGAATTTCAGCTAGTTTGACAGAAGAGAAAAAGCTATCCCCCTAGATTTTAAATGGTACGCCAACAGATAGCTCCGAAACCAAGTGCAACACAACTGAGGCTCCAACACCAAACTCTTTTTCATTTGTTCCAGAGACACCTAGGTAGGGCTCACACTGGATCAGTTATCCTAAGCGATCGCAAAGACACCACACCTTGTAACAGAAATGAATTGGCTTGCCTCTCAAAAATTGCTTTGCACCATGCCTTCCAAAATATTGTATCATGCTTTCGTCGACACAAAGCTTTTTATCCAGAATTGCGTATTGCAAGAATCTTTCATTGAGCATTGTAAGCAAGGGACGCATTTTAGTAAACTTGTCGTCGTTGCTGAGCTTTGCATTGTCAGCGAAATGGGCATAGGCTTTCAAGACTTCAAATCTATTCCTTCGCATTGCGTTCGCAACAGATGGCAGATCGGCTTCGGAGTGATACTCCCTTATCATTCTCCATCTGGGAAATGAAATATACCCTGTTAACATTAGTATACCAAGCCAGCACTTTATTTCTTCTGGATTAGTCAGAATGAGGAATCGCCCTTATCTTGCAATGCGTACAGATTGAACATGTTTGTGATAAAATTCATGACTTCTTCATCAAAGAATAACTCGAAATATCCATCAGATTGCATTCCATCTTTGTATGATTTGGTTGCGAGTGTGAATGGTGGAAAACTTAGCTGCAAATTTTTGTTACTCATCCACCTTTTCTTCGTTTTTTTTTCTCAACCAGGGGGCTGGATTCGAACTACTTCCAGCATCTAAAGGACGTGTGCGTTGGCTACTCTGATTAGAGAACAAATTCACTTTGTTCGTCCCCTCCATCGTCTTCTTAAGCCTGAGACGCTGAAGTAACCCTGGCTTCGGCAATAGCTTGTAATTGTTTCCCACTCAGATTGTTTACAGTGCCACCTGTAACTTCATCGCCGCTGTCCCCTTCACTCTCCATACCATCACATGGAGGTTGAATAAATACCATCGCCGAAGTTATAGATTCATCTTCTTCAATTTCTGCCAGGATTTCTTCAGCCGTAAGAAGAAACCTAAAAAAAATCTTTTACATACCGGCTCATGTCCGGTGTTCCCGAAAAAGAACATCATTACAAAAAGAATTACAGCAAACTTGCTCGAATTCAAATTCAAAATTTTCTTCTCAATATAAATCGACAGTCATTATTAAAATAATTGCAGAATGGGATAAGCTAAACAATCGGATAACACTGCGCCAAAAACTTATCTTTTTGACCTTATGTCACGTGATGCTAAAGGTTCGTCAGACATCATTTCTCAATTTACAGTAGGCTCCAAAAATTTTAGCAACAAACAAATAAACTTTTACCAAGTACTATATTTGACTGACAGAACACCTAAATTTGCGAAACTACCCGTGAGACAAAACTTACTACAAAAAAAAAGTGATGTTCCCAAACGGGAACACTGGGAAAAGGCGGGTTAAAGTCATCTACAAAGGCTAGACTTAATGAAGTGAAAATAGAAATAAGATAAATCAAGAAATGAATCAAGATTTGTGAATGAGAATCGCAAGAGTAGAAAAGGACAGAATGATGTGAGAGTCGTATTCCAAGAGACTCAATATATTGCTACATGCTTAGAAAAGCAGGGAAACAATGAAATAAAAAAAACAAGCAAAAGCATCATTTGACCATTTTTTGAGCGAAGCGTTGGAAATGACTGAGAATTCTTTTAAGATCGTCGAGCTTTGCCGTTTACAACAAAATTAGGGTTATAAATTTTTCAACTTTTGGAATGAAATTAAATTCCTGGGTTTGCAATCAATGAACTTTTATATATTAAGTATTTTTACACTAAAATTATATTCCACAACAAAAAAAGCTGGCGCACCCAATACGTTGAAATTTTCCACATTTTTGGCATATTTTAACATGTCAATCATGCTTTTTCAAGCAGTTTTACCGCTTGATTTTTAAGAACTTTTATAATTACGCGAGGGACCATAGCTAAAAAGGTCGAGGCAGGGTGGAAACCATCTTAAAAAAACTAAAGCTATTCCTGGCCTGGCAGCTTATGTAGACAAAGTTGACAAGGTTGAAGGACCTTTTTTTTCCACCAAGATTTTGTCTCGCTGGTCACAAGTAAACTCTTTTTTAGTTTATTGTCGGCCAGCTTTTCTACTGTAATTTATGAGCCCCCCCCCCCCCCGATAATAAGCTCTGTCTACGGCCGTGGTAAAAAGTATAGTACAAAGAATCACTTCTAAGTTCTAAGCTTTAACAAAGAATAGAAACTAATATTAAGTTAGTGCTAATGGAGGTGATGTAACCTTGTACATTTCTTGCAACTAAAGAAAAACAAAAAGCACAAAAAATGTTTAAAAAATCCAACTTTTCGGTAGGCCTCCAGGGCGATAATTTACGCATTAAAGGCCAAAACAACTTTAATGTATTATAGTAAGATTTCTCTTTCAGCAAGATCCACAAAATACGGCTGAATCTTACCTTTTACAATCTTTTTGTTCGAATCTCAGGACAGATATTATTTACTAGAAAAGCATAAATTGCATATCAAATTTGTTCTTCGCATAAGCGCTGTAAAAATTTACGTAACTGCTGTATAAAAGAGCTGAGGTAGAATCAAATGCTAATTATAAGGCACAAACTTTGAAAGATGAAATACCAAAAACAGAGGAAATTTCTTTGATAAGAGTGCATTAAACATTTTTACAGAATGCTTACAAAAAAGCATAGCGTTGGCAGATATTGGAGTCTTGGGTTTATTTTTTCGCTCAGACTTTTAGGTCAAATGTTCGATTTTGTAAATTCTTTTGTTATTCCAAAAATCTTAAGGTTAATTCTTAGGATTGTATTCAAAATTAAGCAGAACTTTTTCAAATTTGTTTTGGTCATAGTGACCAAATTGGTTGTTTTGCTTTTTTTGGTTGTTCTGTAAAATTTAGGTCTAGGACTGCTAAATGACTAAGAAAAATTAAATGTGAATTTTTTAAAGGTACGAAATAACACGGCCAAAGAAAAAATAAAAAGGTATGAAAAATTACTAGTGGCACTAGCAAAAATCTAACCTGCGACAAAGCTCGAAGCAGTCAAACATATTCGCTCATACCTGTAGTCGTTAAAAGGACTTTTGTGGCTGTTTTGTATATTTTGGTGAGTATTCTGTGACAAATTTTTGCTTGCAAGTGTTTTAATTGTGCCAAACCTTGTCAGGTTTTTTCGAATCTAAGTTGTTGCCAATGGGACAGCAACAAAACAGCAACAGCATCCTAAGAAAAATTTTCCAGTTATTTCAAAACAAGAAGTCCGTGCGAAACGATTTACTGTAAAAAGTAACTGTTTGAGCAGAAGCTTAATTTAATTACCAATATTAGCAAAAGAAGCAAAAATCAACATACCAACCAAGACCTCCTTTTACTAGCCATAAGTCTTCATAGCACGCCCAAAGAATCTGACATTTAGACTCGTTGGGCTGATGTTCCATCAGCAGTTGAGATATCACGATCAAACGTGGTGGTCAAAAGAGAAATTAGTATCTTGGATAAAATTTCAAAAAATCGTCAAACGTTACAAATAGTTGGGGGTGTAATTTTTAAAAAGATGCCTTAAACTTGTGACTTCTCTTCTCTAACAAACTCAATTTGCATAGATGGGTAAGTTAATGCAAAACGTTAGCTTCGTTAACTAATAGTCCGTTAACAAACATCATACTTCCATTAAAGTTAATTTGTTATTTTTAGCTATAATTTACGGAAGTTAATAAAGTCCATTAATTCGTTAATATTTTGTGTGTAATTTACGTTTCCTTTTATTCACTTACTTCAAGAGCATGTAATGACACTGTTGATCTGATTGTAAGGAAATATTTCTTGCTATGGTGGTCTTTTCGAGTTTCGGAAGTTACATATCAAGTCTAATCTAATTTCAAGAAAAAAATAGATTCATATGCACAAACGAAGCTGCAAATGGAAAATCTTTGAAAATTTCCTAACAGAGATAATTAAAAGACGTATGAGGCTACAGCTTCTTATATGCCACAAACGAGCTCTTTTCTCTTTTTCATCTATAAAACCAGTGCTAAACGTATCAAGTGTTAGCAGTGCAAACTGGTTTGTACCGGTACAGTGGTGCAAGAATGCATGGTGCAAGATAGTAACATCAAAACCTCAACGAAAGTTAACAAAGCTTAACGGAAGTTAATTTAGTCCGTAACATAAAAAAAAATTTAACGAATCAACGAGTTAATGAAAAAGTTAGCTTCGTTATTAACGGATTAACGAATTGCGAATTTGTGCCCACCTATGCATAGGCTTAGCGAGGATTTTTGATTGGAGGCCCAAACCACAAATCACATGCAATGACGTCATCAGGAATTTTGAAGAGAAAATTTCTGTGGAGCAAAGGTATTGTAGAATGGAAGATAAAAAACCAACCTGGTTTGGCATTTCATTAGGGTTTTGCTAAATGGGAGATGGCTTTAACCAATAGTTAAAAAGTGCAAATGTCTAGCTTAGAAGACATGTTGAGTGAACTAGTGTACAGTAACTCTAACATACCACAGACGGGGGTTTGGGGGCGGAGCCCCCAGCTGCCGAAGACTGTGGGATCTGGGGGCGAGGCCCCCAGCCGCTGGGCGGTTGTTTGTAGTTTTTTGAAAAAAAAGCTTTTTTAAAGCCATTGAATCACATTTCGCACGTGTTCAGAGCCATTTCAAAGAACAAGATTTTTAACATTTGAAAACCAATTGAAAAAACTAAATTGTTCAAATCTCCTTTTACTTGCAATTTAAGTCCAAAACAAGTTTAAATACTTGCATTTTGAGGAAAAATAATTTTGTAAATAATTTGGCCTAGGTAAGGAGAAGTAAGGTACAGTGCCTCCTACTATATTTCAGCTGCAAATAACAATCCACTCGACGATGTTCTTTAGAGATTTTTGTTTTGTCATGAAATTAGCTAGTTATAGGAGTACATGGTTGGCCAGGCGGCCCAGGCGTCCTCCATTCAAATTTAATAATTTGTTCTATGAGCATTTACCTACCTAATTTTTTAAAAGTATTTTGTCGCATAAACACTGGCGAAGTGGAGGTGAATTGTTATTAAAAATGGTACAATACATGGTTACGCTTACTAACCATCAAAAGTGGATTCCTCGAGGACACACTTTAAAGTACTTAGCCTTGGCTTCGAAGGTCAAATCCTTGGCCTTGGCCTCGAAGCCTCAAGTTCTCAAAAATTACCTTGTCTTTGGCTC
Source organism: Trididemnum nubilum (assembly GCA_963965965.1). Lineage (NCBI taxonomy): Eukaryota > Metazoa > Chordata > Ascidiacea > Aplousobranchia > Didemnidae > Trididemnum > Trididemnum nubilum. The sequence continues at coordinate 21,943,901 of OZ014487.1, forward strand.
GAGGAGAGCACTTTTTTTGAACCGTTAAAACTATATCTTACTATTATTATTGATAGGCAGCGGTGCAAGCGAATTTGCTACCGTTAAGTATAGTCCACCTACACATTGCGTAGATCTTATTTGAGCCCATTGCAACTGTTGCTGCTAAGTTTCTGTAGTTTTGTTTGGTTCCTCGTCGAACTCAGAAAGCCTTTCAGCTCCCTTTAAGTACGTGGCCATTACATTTCGTTACCACATTGTCAACAGTGCTTTTGGTGATTCCAAGATATTTAACACGAATATCTTAATAAAGCTTGCAATTGTAAACATGATGATTTGGTGTTTCAACCTCTAGACTACATTTTAGACACAAAGAAGTCTCAGTACGACCTGCAGTTTTCTTATGCCGCTCTAGATTGCAATGTCCAGTTAAAACTTGCACTACTATTTCATTGAGGCTACTTAAGATTAAAGAGTCGTATTGTTAGTCGTGAGGTCGTCGAACCTATAGACTTCTTCATCCTCAAGCAGCTTTTCCGTTTATTCCACAAAAATTTCCATCTATCTGTGGACCAGTCCTTAACTGTGCTAACACAACTGGCATACTGGACTATAATAAAAGGTTCAGGACCATGCATTTTTTTATTTAAATCCTGATTTGGCTAGACAGTCTGCCACTTCGTTACCATGTACCTCTGCATGACCAGGAATTCAGGCAATACTGACGTGGTTTTGCTTACACAACTGATTTAGGCTTCTAATGCAGTTGAGCACTGCAATTGATGTTACAGTGCATTTTATGAGTGATTTGATAGCTTCCTGACTATCCACCTGCACAACAATACTTTGATTGTGCATTTGTTCCAAAAACAGGTTCTTTGGCACTTCTGGAATAGCTAAGACTTTTACCTGGAACACAGTGCTATGTATTCGAAGGCGAAAAAATGCTTCTTTTGGGAGTTGTTGGGGTATTCTGCAGAAAAACCCGCCCCTACTCTCCCATCTAGTTTCAAGCCATCAGTGTAAACCTTGATAGTATTTTGATTTAGAATGATTTCAGATCTGATAGCATTCTTTTCATCCATAATTTGACATTCGAAATTTTTCGCAAACACCTTAGTTTTTTTATTTGGTCAGCTGGCATTTGCTGTAGAGTCGGCATTTTTGTATCAAGTCAATGCTCTACACGGGGCACAAATTCATGCAAAGCAGTTTCCGTAGAAATACCTGCGCGAAATCCATACTGCGATGCAGAAAGCTTTGCCTGAACGTTATTATCTTCATTAATATGATACAGAATTCGTCTTTCCAACCATTTCAGTTGGAAAGAAGTTAAAGTGATCATACGGAAGGATTTAGCTCCAAAGTAGCTTTCCTTTCAGGGTTTGGGGCGGAATATACCTATGCCTTCTTTCGAAGCCGATGGCACGTAGCAGTGTCTCTGGCATGCTTGAAAAATGACCCTTTCAGTTGATTTCAACCTTTTTGTCACAGCACAGGATAGAGCACATCTGGCCCCGGAGATTTGAATGGTTGAAATTCGTTAATAGCTGTTTCCATACGCTCAAATGAACGTATGCCCTACAATCATTTCAGTGTCTTCAGGTCTCATGAATGGATTGTCCACTAAAGCGTATCTGGTTGCATGATTTTCGGTCTGCTGGCTACCCGGTGATAAGATATCGCGCTGATGGTTTAGAGTTTCTAGTGGAGACTTGGTGAATTCTCTGTTGTGTTTGATTACGTTGCTAACACGAACCGTTTCATTCCTTCGAATAATCTTAACTAACCGAGCCGTTGGTGTTTGACTATTCATGCTCTCTACAAAGCTCTGCCATGAATCGCGCTTAGCTCTTTTGACAGGTTTTTTGAAATAGGCCAGGCCTAGCTTAAGAGCTTCCCAATCTTCTTTTTTGGTTTGTCTAATGGCTTTTTTCCAAGCACGGCGAGCCTCTTTTTGAAGGCTTGCTACCTCAGAATTCCACCAAGTGTTAATTTTCGTACGAAGTGATTTTCGCATAGGGCAAGCATCTTCATATGATTTGGTTATTATTGAATAAACCTTGTTTGTGAGTACATCAATGTCTTCTTTTGAGGAAGGTACTGGTACTGGTGGTAAAATTCGTTCATTTAATTTTTGGTCGAGTTTGTCTACATACTTGTTCTAGCACGAGCGACGAACATTTCAAAACATTTTAGCCTGGTTTTAGATTCTGCTTTTAACCTGGAACCTAATATACATGTGATTCTAATTTATTGATATAATGTACATGTAATCCAAAAATAATAGCACGTTGCTAACATGCCAGCCAACAACTAGGTCCCACGCACAGCGGTTCACCAAGGTTAATTCTAAAACCTCTTCACTCGTTTTAGTTCTGAATGTAGTTTTATTACCTACATTACAGAAATTCAGGTCTGCACTAACACAATACGCTAGCAGATTCTCTCCTCGAGGGTTTATATCGGAGGATTTTCATATAGTGTGATGTGCATTTACATCGGTTCCTACAATTGTAGGGATTTGTTGATTTTTAATATTATGTAGGAAAACGCAAGAAACCTCGCGGAAAATTTGCGAAAACTTTCTTTTGGAGAACACATGCGCATGTGTCCTTGGATCTTGGCCTCGAGCATATTTGTCCTTGGCCTCGAGAGGGTCTGTTCTCGGAAGGACTGTTCTTGGCCTTGGCCTCGGATTTTTTTGTGTCCTTGGCTTCGGCCTCGAGCCTTGTGTTCTCGACTCCACCTCTGCTAACCATGTTACTTCCGAGCCGGAGTTACATTGCGCGGGGCCCCTGCCACTTTGGGGATTTTCGCAACATCTTCCTGCCAAATATACGTGAAAATCAAAAAAAAAGTCTTACCATTTGAGCCCGGGGCCTGGCACTGAGCCATATGGTAAATCCGGCCCTAGTTATTGCATTACGTTCATAAAAAGGCTAGATGAGGGTCTGGGGTATCAACTTTTAGGACAGAAATCCCTAATTTCACTCGGGGTATAGATTTAAATTGGTTGGCAAAAAGGGAATTGAGAGGGGTGGGCTTCTTGACCGCCAATATTATTGTCAATTACTGTTATATGCGGGTACCATCACAGTCGTAGCCAGGATTTTTGATAGGGGTGGGCCCAAACCACAAATCACATGCAATAACGTCATCAGAAATTTTCAAAAAAGGAACTTTTTGTAGTGCAAAGATCTCGTAGAATTGAAGATTTAAAACCGTAGCCTGTTGGCACTTAACCAGGATTTTGGTAAAGGAAGAACGGGAAAACTAATAGTTAAAAAGCGCAAATGTCTAACTTAGGAGACGTTATGAGTAAGCTAGTGCACTCAAACGTATCATAGACGGGGGTCTGGGGGGGGCGGAGCCCCCAGCCGCCGGTGGCTATGAGGGTCTGGAGGCAAAGCCCCCAGCCGCTGGGCGATTTTTGTAAGTTTTGTGGAAAAAAGCTATTTTAAAACCATTGAATCACATTTCGCACGTGTTCACAGCAATTTGAAAAAACTAGAGTTTTAACATTAAAGCCAATCGAAAAAATTTAATTGTTCAAAATTCTTTTTACTGGCAGTTAAAGTCCATAATACGTTTAAAATCTTGCATTATAGTGTAAAATTTTGGTTGTAAGTGATTTGGTCCACGTAGAGGAAATAAGGCACATTACCTCCTGCAATATTTTAGCAGTAAATAATTATCCACTCATTTTCCTTAAAGATTTTTGTTTTGTCATGAAGTTAACCGGATATAGGAGTACATGTACGGACAAGGGGCTTAGGCCCCCTCTTCAATTCAAATTCAATAATTTGTTCAATAAGCATTTTCCCTAGCTGTTTTTTAAAAGTATTTTCTGCGTAAAAACTGGCGAGGTTGGGGTGAATCGTTATTGAAAAATGTTACAATTGATGGCTATGCTCACTAAACATGCTGTTACCCGGCTGGATTTACATTGCACGGGCCCCGGCACTTTGGGGTTTTTTGCAATATCTTCCTGTCAATTATAAGTGAAGACCAATAAAAGTCCTACTATCTAATTGCGGGGCCCTTGTATGGTGCCTTATGGCAAATACGGCCCTGGTTATTGTATTACGTTCATAAAAAGTTTAGATGAGGGCGGTAGGTAGCAACTTTTTGGACGAAAACCTCTGATTTCACCCTGGTTTTACGTTTAAATTGGTTGGAAAAAATTGAATTTAGGGGGTGCGCCTGGGCCCTGGGTAGTCAATATAATTTATTGTTAATTACTGTTGTACGCTTGTACTGTTGTACGCAATGATGCAAAAAGAAACTGAAAATGAAAAAACAGGCTTTTTTGTCAAATTTTTGTCATTGGTGGCATTTCGATTGAGGGGGCCTGGGCCCCCTAGGCCACCCCCTGGCTACGCGTATGATTTGAGATAAGATCGCGCCTTTAAGTTCTTTCTTAAAAAAAAAACATTCAAAGTAAAACTATAATAACTTTTTTCCAAAACGTGTAGGACTCGAGTCAAGTCACTTGACAGTTTTTTGAAACCTCCAAGGATTGCACGACATAATTATGACGGGGACATGTAGTTGTCATAAAGAAACTGCAATTCCGGACTAGTACAACATATTGGCTGTGCTCTCATTATGTTTATCATTGCTAGCATTTCAATTGGGAGGTTTGCATTAAAGTCTGTGTTATAGCATTAAGTTCACAATAACGTTTATCGAGTGCCTGGGGTTACAACTGCTGGTTAAAACTTTTAGATTTCTCATAGGTTTTGCATATAAATTGTTAAAAATTTGAATTAAGGGATCCCTGGCCCGGGACCCTTGGTTGTCAGCCTAGGGCCCAGGGCCTCCTGGTTGTCAGTTGGGGCCCTGGGGCCCCCTGGTTGTTAATTAGAGGCAATGAGGCCCTTTGGTAGTTAATTAGGGCCCCCTGGTTGTCAGTTAGGGTCTCCGGGGCCCTCTGGTTGTTGGTTAGGGTCCCCCTGGTAGTTAATTAGGAGCCCTGAGGCCCCCTGGTTGTCAGTAAGGGCCTCGAGGTCCCCTGGTTGTTAGTTAGAGGCCCTAGGGCCCCCTGGTTGTCAGTTAGAAACCCTGGGGTCCTCTGGTCGTCAATTAGGGCCCCCTGGCTGTCAGGTACACTGTAAATGAAATAGGTGGTTTTTTCCACCCAAATAGGTGGTTCACGCCTTCCACCCTTGTTTCATCTTAAAGTGGATTTTTCCCAACCACCTCTAACTAAAGAAAGGTGGAACCCTGATAACCACATTCTATGGGTAGATTAATCCACCTTTATTTGGTGTTTCCTTCCACCAACATGGGGTGGATTTTCCCACCTCTCCAAGGTGTTTTTTTCCACCAACAAAGGTGGTTCACAACTTCCACCCTAAACCCAAGCGTGTATTGCTTATACACCTGTTTAAGGTGGTAATGTCCACCTTTATCCTAAAGGTGGTTAAACGAATAACACTTAAATGACGTTCAAATCACAGCACATAAACAAGAGATTAACAGCTTTATTCTAAGACACAAAATTACACCAGCAGTTATCATCATATATATTAAATTGTGTGTTTGAAAAAATGGTTGGTCAGTAAAAGAAACAAACGAATAGTCAAAATTTACAGAAAACAATAACAGACATTGCAAACATGGAAATAATACAAGCAATTACCAAACTCTGATAGGTTTTAGACATGTCTCAATTATTGCAACCGAAAACGAGGGTTCCTACAAATTTCTAATATCAAATTTTACAACTTTTCTATTTTAAGCTAATACATAACAAAGTTTGTGCTGTACCATTAGGATGTTTTATTTTTTCATCAATTTCGAGAAAAGCTTAGTTTGGGCGATTTTATGACGGGGTTTTGGGTACAAGTAACGAATCGAGCGTTTTTTTTTCGATTATGACGTCATTCACTGGTGGCACCGGCCGTTTGAAGTTTATGACGTCATATGAGGCGCCGAAATTAGCATATCTCGCGAACGGGTCGGGTTAGGAACCTCATATTGGTGTCAAACGACGCAGAATAGCCGGTTTCCTATCTGCTCTTAATACATTTTATACGTCTATCTGCTACTACAAACCGATAAATCAAGAAAAACCGTTTTTTTAGCAAAATATTGGCCTTTTAATCGCAATTGGCAGCTCTGAAACTTGTTCAATTAGCTTGCCCAATAAGTTTTGTTAGCGGACAATATGTTAGTTACTACGACATAATAAAATTATAGAACATTTCATTATTTCGGTCGCAATCAATTGCTAAATCAGTTTTCGAGTGACATATAATATGAGCTAAAGTTTCCAAAATGCCAGTTACTAGGCACGAAGCAGCCAGTACCCAAAAATTAGACGAGGATTTGAAAGGTGACCGTTTGCCGTTAGCAGCAGAAGTCTTAGGTTATTATAACTTTTTGAGGAGATCTGAATCCGAAAGCAATCCAAAATTTTTGCTGCAATTACCAAACTTTACTGACGTCAAGAATCAACTGATCAGTCTTCCAATTATTTCCACAAAAAGAGTTGAAACTAAACTAAAGGAACTCATTAAAAAGTATACCCTAGCTCTAAAAAGAGTTAGAAAGACTAAAGAAAAGAATTTATCAGGTGAAAAATGGTTATTTGAGTTGTTTGATTTGAGCAGGTGCAAATGTAAAATTAGCGATCATCCAAAGATCCATCAAACAAAAGTGCTGTGCCCTTGCCCATTCGAAGATCGTGTACCTGAAAAGGAAGCATCTTTCTTGAAGGATCAACGAGGTGAACGTAGAATGATGATTTCTGCCAGTAAAGACTTAACTCACACAAAGCAGTTTTTAAAACGGTTAGCTCATAAACCCAAGAACAGCTCGAAGGATGATGAACCTTGTACTTCCTCATCTTTGGCTACAACATTTAATATTACAGTTGATCCCGATGATGCTGATCCAACTGAAGATAAGGGCGATGCTAAAGAGTATTCGCCAGTAGATATACCGGTTGGTGAAAAAAAATCCATAAAACGAAAATCGTTGCACTTAAAGGATGCGAGTTGCGTGCGTGCAGACAAGCGCATGTTATCTGTTCGTCAACAGTCGGATGCTATTCTTTCTGTTGTAGGAAAAGATGCTGTTGCTACTTCAGCTTCTACTGTATTTCGCAAGCGCCAGAAATTCAGATTAACTGCCCTTGAAGAGTGTGAAGCTGCCTTGAACAGAGCAGAAGCTCTACAGCTTTGCTATGATGGTCGAGTAGTCAATTAAGTTGATAGGTACGTTTTTCTAGGTCAAGGTGTAGGTTCCAATCAAACCATCAAGTCGGAGCATGTTATGGGTGTTAAATCTTTTCCAAAAACATCGTCTGTTACTGGAGAAGCTATATTTGCAACCATTGTAGATCAAATTTGTGGCGGTTACATAAACAAGATTGTATCGGTAATGGCAGATACTACAGCTGTTAATACTGGCAAGAAGTCAGGGGTAAATGTCCGTTTAGAAAAGTACTTTCAAGAAAAGGTAGGACATGGCATTCACACACTCGAGTGTTTGTTCCATGTGAACGAGATATATTTGTCGCATGTCATTCAATCTCTTGAGGGAATTACAAAGGGTCTATCTTCGCTAGAAGGTGATGCACTTATGAATCTGATACATAATATTGGCAAGCCAAACATGAAAGACCTTCTTTCAAGACAAAGACTTGACATCCGAACCACTCAAATTGCTTCTCTTCATATAAAGTCAAACGTGGAATGGTTTAGCCAATAAAAATCCGATCATAAAACAGATGACAAGTTTCGCAGTGACCAAATGGTGATGCTGACTCTGGCAAGCTATTTAATTATGGATGTGCCGGAAAATCTTATCAATTTCCTTGCTTATCGGCAAGAATCTATTAGTCGTTCAAGGTGGATAACAACCGCAAATGGCTATTTGCGACTTCTGCTGTTTTACTATGATAAACTAAACCGCCACCAGCAAACGAATCTGAAACGATTGGTTTCTTACATTGTTTCTGTGTATGTTCCATCTTTCATAATGATGCATTTGAAACCACAAGCTGCTGAAGGACCACAGTTAACTCTCTTTTAGAGAGATTTGTTGAATTCCTACCAAGAAATTGATAGAGAAATTGCTGATGTTGTTTTCAAGTATTTTTTGGATCATGCTGTTCATTGGCTTTCACCTAAAAACGTTTCCCTCAGTGTGTTCTCTGAAGTGCCACCATACTGCATGGAAGCTGTAAAAACTGCTTTGTTTCCAGATGTGGTCAATACTCGAGCTCTTTTGCAAGATCGGACCTCCCGTCTTCGTCATTTTTTCACTTCCCCAAGTAAAAATGCACCCTGCATCACCATGACTTCAGTTAACAACAACCGTTCCACTGAACGAAGAATTGGTAAATTGAGATCAATTGTACAGAGTAAAATTAGTGACAATGCTGCAAGTGGTTTAGTCGATGTGAAGATTAGAGCATATTTATGTGCAATGGAATATTTGCAAAAATAATGCGGTTTTAAAAATCACATTGCCGTCTTTGTTTGATGTGTTATGCTTTATGTTTTAATGTTATCTACTATTAAAAATTGTTCTCTTACTAATTGTTTGTTATAAGATTTGGAAGAGGTACGCTAGTCAGCCATCATCTCTTAGGTGAATTAGAACTTCGGTAATAAAAAATGTTAAAAATACCGGTATCTTAAGCATGAAAGAGCTGGATACTTGAGCTAAATAAAATCTGGTGTAAGTAAAGAAGTCTGCAAAACAAGATCGGAAACATAACTCAAAAACTAAGATTCTGAGCCATATAAAAAAAAACTTCTAGATCCTTACAACTAACCAAAAACTATAGCAATTGCTGTGTAGTGTTAAAAATTTCAAATTTTTCTAAAAAACACGGTTTTTCTTGATTTATCGGTTTGTAGTAGCAGATAGACGTATAAAATGTATTAAGAGCAGATAGGAAACCGGCTATTCTGCGTCGTTTGACACCAATATGAGGTTCCTAACCCGACCCGTTCAGGAGATATGCTAATTTCGGCGCCTCATTTGACGTCATAAACTTCAAACGGCCGGTGCCACCAGTGAATGACGTCATAATCGAAAAAAAAACGCTCGATTCGTTACTTGTACCCAAAACCCCGCCATAAAATTGCCCAAACTAAGCTTTTCTCGAAATTGATGAAAAAATGAAACATCCTATGTACCATGTTATATGTTTTGGACGCATATTGAAGTATATTGGACATATATATACTCTCACACTGAAACAAAAGTCTGAAAACAATTGAGTTAGGCCAAAATCTTTCTTTTGGCGCACTACTTGTGACGCAGAGCAAACCGACAATGCTGCAAACATATAATCAACATTATTCGTCTGCAACAACGATTAAGGTAAACTCCAGAGTAAATTAGGGAAAAGTATATGAGACGAAAAACCATTACACAACAAATAGTACACAACAAAAATTTTAGAAAAAAACGTTACAAAAGTTGTTTTAGCTTACAAGCTGTTGATAACTCTTCGAACGCTAGGATACAGCTTAATTTTTGGTATTTTTAGCATGTAGCCCGCCAAAAACGACGTCTTTAAACAGCTGCTTGGAAACTGGATATCGAAGACCCAGTAGACCGAGATTAACGTAGCCAAACCATTTTGCACGTTTTCAATTGCATGAATTGTTCCTCCTTCCACTGCAACGTGAAGAACTTCATTGTTGTAAACCAGCGTTGGATATGGGGTAGCAGCTTCCTGCGATAGAAATATTTTATTAAGCAAGGCATTCAAACATACGATGCTTAACAATTCTTAACAAGATATCGCATTGAGGTCGGAATAAAAAGTATACTTAATATCTTCAATTGATAACAACTTTAAAAAACTGTATTCAGCACAATCTCCAAATTGCCGCTTCAATGGCGTCTGCTTCTGACCAAAATTCGATTCCCAAGGAGGTATTCCAAACCAAAGACTTGAACATTGGTATTCACAGCTTCCCTGCTTAACGTTGAACATCAAGAAATAGTATGGAGATTTCACCTAGCATGGTAGAAGGGTGACAGCTCGACTAGAAGACCGCAAATGTCATTTCACTGTATCCTAGCCAAGTTCAGGTAACTAAGCGAATATAAGCAAAATTTAAATACCAACACCTTTTCATAAGTATAATAGCTGTACGTAGTGCGATATGATTGCACGTCTCTCATTACTCACATCATTTACAACAAAAAATGAATTCCAAGATTCATTGAAGGCTCCTGGCAAGCATACCAATGAATTGATTCCGTCATCTGAAAAGTAAAATCCAGCTATGATATGAAAGTTTTCAAAATTAAATTTTCCACATTCTTGAAGATCATTACCGGTACTTAAAAATCAACTCTTCCACTAAGTCAACTACCAGTGCTAGAAAGGCATCTCCGTGTTTCACCGATGGAGAATAGTGAAGCTGCCTATAAGTGGTGGTCTAGCCAGTAAGTGTAAGATCCGACAAATGGATGCCCATCAATGGTGGCCATCTGCGTTAGGATTTTTAGGTGGGTGGAAACGACCACCTTCCTCCTCGACTCTCCAGTGCTTCACTGAGGTTCAAGACGTGTAATTGAAGCCATGCTCTAATCTATACAACAGAGCCTGGTAAATACACACAAACACAAAAAGGCATCTATTGTAGTGTAGCACTACTGGCCACGCATTAGTTGCTTTGCCACTTACTGAGCGTGGTGGCTTTTATATCTGTTGCAAGATACATCTAATATCTTGAAATATAATGCTAGGTGCTTTGGATGTTGTGGACATTAGGGTGTTTCATTTTTTCATCACTTTCGATTTGAAACACGTTCGGGGTCGCATCTGATAGAGTTTTTGACACTGATCGTATGTGCAAAATTTTTTTCGTTTATGACGTCATTAAGAGGTTTCAGCGGGCTTTTGAAGTGACGTCATAACGCATTTTTGCAAATTTTTCGTATCTCGAAAACGGCGTACGCTAGAAAGGTGGGAGTGGTGTCAAAATGCGCAGAAAAGTCGATTTCCTATACCTCCGCTAGAGACTGAAATGGCGTATCTCCACCAGAAAAAAAGTTATTTGAAAAAAAACAAAATTTAGCGTAAATGCTGTTGCAACATTTACGTCTATGCCTACTCAATACTCATGCAGGCAATTCTTTCATTGTTGCGCAATTTAATATTAATCATCTTGGTATTGTACAGGTAATTGTAGTACTGACCAACATGGTATTCCATGGAGCAGATTGTTGGAGCTAGACGTGAGGTTGCAGGAGTGTGGCAACTTGATCTATTTTGAAGCATAACGGCCGGAGTTTCTGCTTAATCTAAGAAAAACGTTTGCCAAAATAGAACTAAGCATAACAATTTATTAGGCGCGTTTCGCTTAAACTTAAAGCGTCATTAGTAGAATCCGTTCTACTGATGATGCTTTAAGTTAAAGCGAAGTGACATGCTTTAAGTTAAAACGAATCCATTCCACTGATGCTGCTTTAAGTTAAAGCGAAACGCGTCTAATAAATTGTTATGCTTAGTTCTATTTTGGCAATCGTTTTTGTTCTTAGATTGATCTATCTTCTTTTTGCGTTTTTCAGTTACCAGTACATCATTAGTTTGATGGTTTAATATGTGATCTTTTCGCTTAATTTGCAAATTTTTGTTACCTGTGTTTCTGCAGAGTGACCTGTTGACTAGCACGTAATGGTCTGATCCATACGGTATTGGTTGGGGGAAAACAAGTAACTGCTTACAATCAAGCATCTTGATTCTTGTCTCAAATTGTTTTGTGAATAGGGTATCCAGCTCTCGTTGATCACATCTTATAGTTTTAGGAGTGCGGTCATTTTAAGTTGGTTTCCAAGGATAGCAGTAGGCCTAAAGGAAATTTAAAGATGGTTGTAAAAAGATTGTCCACAGAAAAGGCGTTGGTTAAGTAAGTGCACTCGGAAACGCATAAATTGTCCCTTAACGTAGATCTCATCAATCCATACTATTATTTACGAGAGTTACTCTGTGAATCAAAACAAGAGGTTTTGAAAAAAATGCCTGGTTTTAACAACGTAAGAAATGAGGTAGTAAATGACATCGTCTGGATATGGCAAGCTGCAAGGTTACCAATCATCAGCTTCAGTCAAATCCAAGGAAATTTAACGAGGAGGTAGCAAAGTTTGAAGGAGCAAAGAAATTGGCAAAAGTTTATCAAAGTGTTATGACTTCAGTTCAGAGAAATGGTTGGACAAGCTTTTTGGTCACTCAAGAACGTCATCTCCAATTTCGGAATTCTATTTTCCTGTCGGCAGCAACATGAAATTTTGTCGTTAAAAACTTGTAGTTTTTCAGAAATCTCGCACTTGTATTATAAATCTTGTCCAATCATTCCTCTGAAACTATTGTGGTTACACTTTTGTGAACTTTTGCCAATTTCTTTGTTCCTTCAAACTTTGCCACCACATCATTAAATTTTGTTTGGATTTGACTGTAGCTGATGATTAGTAACCCTGCAGCTCGCCATATCCCGAAGATGTCTTTCACTACCTCATTTCTTATTATGTCATTAAAACCTGGCATTTTCTTAAAAAACTCTGGGATTGATTCACACACAGTATGTCACTTTCGCGAATAATAACAGTGATTGATGAGATTTATGTCAAGGGACAATTTATTCGTTTCTGAGTTCACATACTTGACCAACGACTTTTTGATATCCGATCTTTTTACAACCATCTTTAAATTTTTTTTAGGCCTACTGCAGAGCTACCCTTGGAACCAAACTTAGTAGAATGAACCGCAGTCCCAAAACTAGGATGTGATCAACTAGAGCTCAACTCAATTTAAACTAAACAAAAGGTCTAAGTGGAATTTAAAAGAGGGCTGTTTCCTCTTTTGTTGTTTGCTTTTTCTGAGATATTCGTTGCAACTGAGGTGTGGGGGGGGGGGGGGCGCACGTTTTAGAAGGGGCCTACATCTGGGAGCAAATTTCTCCTGTCAATTAGGCCAAAGGGCAGTGACCACCCTCATCGCAATACCGCATGGATCAGACCATCACATCCTAGTCAATAGGACACTCTGCAGAAATACAGGTAACAAAAATTTGCAAAATAAGCGAAATGATCACATGTTGAACCATCAAACTAATGATGTACTGATAACTGAAAAACGCAAAAGAAAATAGATCCAGTTGCCACCCAGCGTTGCTCAATATCTCGGCTCCTGCAACCTCATGTCTAGCTCCAACAATCTGCTCCATGGAATACCATTTTGGTCAGTACTACAATTACCTGTACAATAACAAGATGATTAATATTAAATTGCGCAACAATAAAAGAATTGCCTGCATGAGTATTGAGTAGGCATAGACGTAAATGTTGCAACAGCATTTACGCTAAATTTTGTTTTTTTTCAAATAACTTTTTTTCTGGTGGAGATACGCCATTTCAGTCTCTAGCGGAGGTATAGGAAATCGACTTTTCTGCGCATTTTGACACCACTCCCAGCTTTCTAGCGTACGCCGTTTTCGAGATACGAAAAATTTGCAAAAATGCGTTATGACGTCACTTCAAAAGCCCGCTGAAACCTCTTAATGACGTCATAAACGAAAAAAATTTTGCACATACGATCAGTGTCAAAAACTCTATCAGATGCGACCCCGAACGTGTTTCAAATCGAAAATGGTGAAAAAATGAAACACCCCAGTGGACATGCTTTTACATGACTACTTGAGAAGGACAGCATTGGTCATAAAAAACATGTATAATGTTTATCTCTGCGAATGTCTTACTGCCAAAATAATGTGCTGCAACAACACCAAAAGTAGTGCACCCATTTCTGCATTACATGAAATCTTGGAACAGTATCCGAAAATATGGCAGTTGTGCTTAATATTCAGAAGCTGATTTGATAACAAACGACTGATATTGATAGGTACAGGTTTAGAATTCAATTCTCAGTTGCCAATCAAATCTAGCACACGTTGCCAATCTACTCACTATCACAGAAGCATTGCACTGCGTTGGTCTGGCACGCAGCAGAAATTGCTTTTACAAACATTGCCATACTGTGGCAAGGACAACAAAGATTCGATTTTTCGTTTGAATCTAACCATGAAATCAAAAACACTAATCAAATAATGCAACAGAATATTAATTATTTAGTAATTATACCTACCTGATCCCATCAATCGTTCAAAGGACAACGGTACCTTCTTCCATTTGATAATGGAAGCAATTTTCATTGCTGCATCATTGCTAATTAAATCGAAATTGCATTGATGAATTAGATTCATTTCATTGGTAACCTGAAAACAGTTACTCAATCAAAAATTTTTAAATTGCTAAATGAAATCAAAGATACGGTGGGGAATAGTAATCAAATCCGTAAAAGTGATCCACACGTATGATTCAACGTTGGCCTAAACAACTGTTTAATGGGTTCATTCATTCGTATAAACCGGGCACTCTGCATCTGTGTAGCAACACCAACGTATAGAGAAGAAAAATAGGTAATGGCCACCAGAAATAAAAAATGTTGAGATTTAAATGCTAAGTTGTTAATTTACAACACCTAACTATTGGCTGTTTGTCGGACTGCTTTGAATAACACTCGAGCTAAAGCACATTGTCTTTTGAGATGATTAGCAGCAGTGGCGTCTTTGCACTTACAAATATAGTCCATGTTATTTTAGTCATTGAACCTTTTCATCTGCAGGCGTTCAAATACATGCCGGTGCTATTACACTTCATGCGATCACACAGCAGTACTTGATATTTTCTCAGTTTCAACTGCAAATACGTGTTTAACACTGGAAAGTGCGCTTCACTTAATCCTATTGAAATTTAGGAACTGCGCTATAGGATTTAGTAATTCTAGCTTCGTAAAAATCAAAACCACAAGCACGGGCAGCTAAAGATAAGTTTCGAAATCACTGCCTTTAAGAGAGGGCTGTAAACTCGAACTTAAATAACAAAACAGTTCGAGTTCATTAAACAGAAATTTAAAGATTACAAAATTGTAGGAATAGGAACTGTTCTTCAGGAATAGGAGCTAAACACACTTGTGAATGCTGCTGTAAGATAAATTAAACAAACTTTTCTCTACACTACAGACCTATCAAGCAAGTCAATGTTTCAAGCAGCTACTTTGAAAGAATAGTTTTACAATACATTGAAAACGTTGCTTAGTAAACATACCATCTCGGCTCGTGTAAGGGCAAGGTAATTATGCAACACCTGTATAACAGGCATCCCTCCAGCAATCTTCATTCTTCTGTCTTCGAAAGTTCGGGACATTCGGTCCAAAATATTTTTATATTGACGGCCTTTGTTTTAGCAACTCTTCATTCATGTAGTTTTTGTGCTTTGAAATGGTTCCCTCGTCTTCGATATTTGATAATATAGATGAACTCTACAGCACACTGCTAGTCAGCATAAAATAGTTTACTTAATATTTTGGTGACAAAGTTGTTGTGAAAAGCTATCACCACTCAATAACGAAATAGTACCAAAATATTAATGTTGATACTATTAATCAAGATACTTGATGAATAGTAGTAGTACATAAATTGATAATTACAGTTCTCTGGCTAATACTTTCATTTACAATTCGTATGTTTTTTAGCCTAGTACTTTCACAAACGGTAGTGTTCAATGTCGGTATCAAATTTAAAGTTTTCTTGAGTAGCTACACAAAATGTAGTTTAGACTTCCAAAGGTCTATGTCGTATGCTCAAGCTTTGGTAACAAATACCTCAGTTTTGTAACGAGCTAAATATATATATATATGCTACAAGTAACTAAACTATATCAATTTAAAAATAGCTAATAATACCCGCTTCATTCTCTTGCAGGAATTGCCACAATTATCTTCATCGTTTTCAGAACCTCTTTTCTAGGCTCGTCCATATTTTTCTCTCATTTGTTTTTGATACTGCGATTCCACTTCCAATCGACGAGATTCCTTGAATTTGGTTCGTAAAGAATCTAGCCAAAGCATCTGATAACAGTAAAGCTTTAACAAGGAAGTTAACCAAACAATCAGTGAACATTTATTACGCCATTGTACATCCATGCCATGAATATTTATTGGTGCTGTTAGCTGTATATCATGGAAAACAATAGGTTAACCGACCTATGAACGAAAACCAAACGCTGTCAGGTCTTGGGAAGTAGCCTTGTATCTTAATACACACCTAATCCAAGTGTAGTATACGCTAACCCCCATTTTTCTATTCGGCATTAGAAAGTGGGTTTTAAGTAACTTGATCGATTTTATTGGTAATACCAGAAAACATTGTTAAAAAAGCTGTGAAAACGATCCCAGTACAATAATTAAACACTTAATTATGTATATTAGTTTCATAAATCACCAACAAAACACAATGCAAGTCTGCAAGTATTATGCATTTTGGCCAAAAAAGGTTAAAATTGCTTTCTTTTGTTCTTCACCTACCAAGTAGTACATAGTTTGATGCTACCAAATTTCCAAAATCTAAACAAATAAGGCTACTTGACAACATTAACGTTGAGAAGAAATGACGGAGCACAGATTAAAACATAACAATTACTTTTACATACATGGTACGAAGCATCCAACAAAAAACGATCTTTTAGGCAGGGGTACTTCTTCACCAAAGTACTGCAAACTTGGTGATATTGCTGTCGAGAAGGATACCTGTTAAAAGTAATGTATGTAAAAAATAAAATGGCAAGCAATTTCTTAACTGTTCAATTATGAACCTTCTCTTTTAAGATAAACAGCATGATCTTATTAAAGGGTCTAGCCAAGAATGATTTAGAGTTAAGGCGCAATCATATCGTGTATCATGGTCACATCAAAAGCATACAATTTTAGCTTATTAGCAGTACGTTGTGATCCTTACAAAAACATAAGCATTTCAAAAAACATGCAAGACAAAACAAAAATGGTCATTGGATTACCCTATGCTAAAGTGGCCTTTGATTCAAACTCACAACTGGGTTGATCAAGTCCACAGCGTATAGTCAATTGCCAATTATTATCAGGAACATATTTTAAGACCTAAATATTGATCAGTATGAAAAAGCAAATAACAATATTCAAGCGCTAGTCAGTAGACACGGATTACAGATATTTGCAAAAAACATTACGTCAAAGATCACAAAACATAAAATTTAAAAAGGTAGCACATGCCAAACAGTAGGCTACCACAAAAACCACATAAAAGCTTATTTGCATAAGTGTGCAAGGTTATCAATAGAGTATAACTATTTATTACTTAGTCAACGCACCATTAGCATTTACTGCATTTGAGAATTTTTTTTTTCATAGCAAGAATGTCAACTCTACCTAGTATATTGTGAAATATCTGCAAATATAGAATTTACTATTTTCCTCCTCAAGCGGAGTGGTAGAGTACTAGTATTTTTACCATCTTCTGCTTGTAATAAATGTTGTGCTACATCTCTGTCGAAATTCGGGAGCACGTACACAGTCGGTCATTTTTTTAATGGTTGCTTGGTATTTGCTGGCTTAACTGAATTGCAGCTACTATCGCTAAGAGCAGTTTCTTCAAGCAAAACGGTTTCTTCTAATGCTGAGTCAGTGCTTTTCTGAAGCTCATCATCTTGCAACTCATCTGTTAAAGTAAATGCTTGAAATAAGCTAACCTTACAACAATGTAGCTAAGTCCATAGGGAACCAAAAAAAAAAAAAACGTAACAAATAAATAGAAATGTAAAATTAAGAGCGCTCTGTTGCAATCAATTATGCCATTAATGAACACTAATCCAAGTGGTTGAATTCGGCCAGCATATTGCGCATCAAAACTAAGTTGTTTGGTTGTTAAATTGCATAATATAAATTTTCTAGTTGAATTAATCGTAGTCGTACTTGCGACACAAGTAAAAGAAGTGTTAAGGGATTAATTACATCACAAATTGCCATTTTTAAGACCAAAGAATTCATTTAGCTCAAAAGTGCCAAATCCTTCACAAAATACCCATCTACACTTAAAGTAGGCAACCTACAAGACAAGACAAATTTATTTCATCGCTCAATAAGTGGACATTACAATCAGCATTCATTTAAGAAGGGGACAAGAAAGTTGCGAAAGACCTTACAGTCATTAAGTCAAGCAATCACCCTCATGCCAGAGAGGCAACATTTATGCCAGCACCATGGGTGGTTTTCATTACTTTGTCTAAATGAGTTGCAACATTTAAACGATTTCAAAAAAAAAAGAAAATAACGATTCGTCATCAGCATGAACATTTTCAAGTCACCAAGGCAAAGATCTGCTTAATTATGTCGTGAAAAGGAATACGCAAACTGTGTAAACAAAATAATCTTTGATGCTAATATTTGTACGAAGATAAGAGAAAGTTTTAATACAGGTGTTTTAAAATAAAACTGTTCAATTGTCCATTTTCATGTTTTATGTTCTTTCAATCAGTTACCAGCAATGTCAAACATCCTTAAAGAGGACAGTAAAAAATGATGCAACTGATGAATAGGCTTAGAGGCTATATGCAAAAACAATAATCTTCAAATTATTGATGTAGCCTATGAAGTTAAAAACAAGCTAAGAAATATACACACACAAACCTTTTAAATATCAGTAACGAATTCTAAGAATAGGAAGTATAAAACTATTGTCACCGAGTAAAAACAAGGAATAACAGTCCAAACAGAATAGTGTAAGTGATAAAACAACTTCTCTACTTCATATCGTCAAGAGAAACATGGTAAAACGTTGCACTGATGATGAGTCAATAGCAAAATTTGATTAGTTAACTGGAATTCAAACCCCCAACCTCCAGCACCACATCCAGATGTCTTAAACGGCTCAGAAATTGAATGGTTAAAATGTCTGAATCATATGTGAGAAGCTAACCAGTTGTTTGGGGTTTGATTCCAAGCTAACCGATATCAAATCAAGCACACAATGCCATGGACCCACCACTGATGCAACATCGCACTGCATTAGTGCTATGAAGAGGAGATGGGAATCGTAAACTCACAACACCCACAAAAGTATGAAGCAAGTTAAACAACCAATTGATTTTTTTAGATTGGTAACAAAACTTCGTACCATATTAAAACAAACATACACTTACGTTCATCAGAATATATGTCGTTAAGTGCCAGAGTTTTGACACTAACACCAATCTCGCTTGAATCATCATGAAATGATTCATACTCTAAAATAGCGAAGTTATTTAGCTACCATATCGTTAATCTTATTAATATAGGTCTACTGATACCATTGCATAATATCAATGTGGGCCGAATGATTCAATTAGAAAGAAATCCATAACAAATGAAATTCTTTAATTTGACATCACAAATAACATCAAAATAAACGTCAAAACATCACAATTAAATTATTATCAAATAAAATTCTGCAATTCCTTTAACCCTATCTGGACTGGGGGGGGGGGCTACATTTGCACGCGCTTTTTTTAAACGCTTATTGTTTTAAAGCTACTTGAAGATAGTCGATCAAATTCCTTGACTTTTTAAGTTAATAAATTCTGCTTTCATTGATAAAAATTTCAAAATTTTTTACCAACTATAAAGCGAGTTATTAACTGTTAAAGTCAGTACATAGGTCAAGTTCTGATTTTCGTAAATAAAGAGAATAGGCGAGAATGAGCCACGCATGCTTAGCGACGCATATCGAAATTATACGTTCTGAGTGAGTCATTGAAATTCTCGGCAATCAGTCGAGTGCGGAATGGCAAGGCGCTATGACGAATAGCATTTCGTCATAAAAACGGCTGTTAGAATCTTTTACAACTAAGTGAGATCATCAATCAAACAAGCAAAGAATTTGTGTTTCCATACTACGGTCTTTCTGTCGCCTGGTCAAAGTTTCATTTTACTGTTTGTATTACAATTCGTGCGAACAAATAACAAAACCAACAAAATAAGTTCAATGTTACAGTTTTATTGTGCTTATTGTTATTCAGGTAACGCTTTTTTAATATGTTTGAAAAACAAAACCATGGTTTCGACTCAATGGGCCAATTATGTTTAATTTTTCCAATTGCTGATTTATGTACTGCATATTGCACAAGTACGTGGTACAAATGGTACATACAGCAGATGCAAAGCTTGAGAGCTGTCAATCGAAAGGTAGTTGCTGGCTTCGAAAATGGTTTCTTTTATCGCGTTTCGATAGATATTGGCTATTGCAATATTTACGCCGCATTTTAATCAAACAATTGATAGACAAATAAGCAACTTTGACCAGCTATGTCTTACGCCAAAAGCTGTTGCCACTGCCGAAGTTGCGTTTTTTATATGCACTTATGCAAATTGTGTTTCAAATATGTGGGTTTCAACTTTCAATATTGTATTTTTAATAACTTTATGATAAATTTGACGGCAAGATGGCTTCGATACAACGGTGGAAAAATTACAGTGCTTTTTTTTTCTAAATTTTTCAAAAACGCGATACGAGATTTAGAAAAACTCTGCAATTGGGATAATGCCACTAAATTTAAAATAATGTGCATTTAATTGCAGTATATATATTTTTGCTGCTGCTGCGCAAAAATTGCGAAAATCAGGGCGCCACCAGAATTTTGCTAAGGGGGCTAGAACCCTCGGTTAAAATTGTCTGCATTCCAAAGTGGGGGTGTGGGAGCCTAGCCTACAGCTGCTTGAAGAGCTGTCACAGCCCACAGCAAACGAAGTAGGTACTTGCCGAGAGTAAGGGGGCACTAAAATAAACTGAACTATTAAAATATTGATCTCGCACAATTGAAAATTATGTGCAATTCACAAAATATTGCGTTCATGTCTAAAAAAAGGCATATAAGGCCGATAGCGTTTCTTAGCTTTTCGGTTCTGGTCCATAATTGCTTGCAAAATTTATTTGCAGCGGTCACTGTGACCTAAACAAGCTTGAGTATGCTCTAAAAACACAAAGAGCTAGCCATTAAAAAAAAACAAAAACTTAACTATTTTGTCAGTCGACATCTGTACGCTCCTACACACTAGTAAACATTTTGAACCAAGATTTTGCTTAAGGGGGAAAAGGGAGCTTGAACCAAAAGTTGAAATTTTTTGCTTGATAAATTCATCAATTTTATGTTCAGCTAAGCAAAATGGTGCAATTCAAAGGCATTATAGATGGGGGTCTGGGGGTGAAGCTCCCAGCCGCTGGAAGATTTTTTTTCATTTTTTGAGAAAAATAGCCATTTTAACGCCATTTAGATCACATATTGCACGTTTTCAAAGCTATTTGAAAGAAATAAATTGCTAAGCTTTGGAAGCCAGTTGAAAAAATTAAATTATCCAGTCCATTCAGCCCTTGCTTTACTTACAGGTCAAGTCCAAAGCACATTTAAACGCCTGCATTTTAAGGTTAAAGTTACCATGTGATTTGGCTAAGGGGGGGGGAGAGAACCCCTTGGTTGTACCACTATCCCTAAACGTTTAGCGACCTGATGTGCATTCCGACCCATGGTTTGAGAAACACTGACTTTAGGCTTACAATTCTTTGAATTGCATATAATGCAAACGCTCGTGGTTTTGAAATTGATATGAATAGCCTAATTCATGACCTAATGGGTTCAGAGGTATAGACCGTGATTGCTAAAGCTGGTATTTGAAACTTGAACCACAATACTTTTAATATTCAAAAACATTAATTTGCTGCTAGAGTGCAGATAAGATTGAACGTTATCATTCCTTTTTCACATAATTGTTAGTTGTCTTTTTGTAACGTGATGTTCTAAACAAGTATCTTTAGTGAACCAAAAGGGGGGGCACAAGCAGCCGTTAGGGGGCATGGTTTGGCCACTTGGCAATATTTGTAATTTTCCAAGATAAGTATTAACGCTATTTCGATGACAATTCGCTCGTGTGTTGAGCCCTAAGCAACTAATCTTGTAAAGATTTGGAAACTTTTTGACAAAATTATATTACCGATAGCCGATTCAGTTCCCTTTATACTTTTTTGTCAAAAGAAATAATTCAAAGTACGTTCAAAAGCATGCATATTTGAATAAAATTTCCCAAGTGACTTGGATAAGGGTAAAGGCTTCAGCCCCCTTAGCCTCCACTGGTCAAAATATAGCAGAAATTCAAAGCCACAGCATTCAATTAAGATTAGAAACAAATTGTTACATACTACTGCGGCAAAGATTCGCTATACATTACTTTGCGATAATTAGCAGTCCCATTGTCAAGGGAGAGTCTGGAGATTCACATAAGGTTTATTTTTCTCCCCACCCAAATCTTACTTACATTATAGTAAGGTAAAAGGAGCGAAAAACCAGTAAAAATCATTGACAGTCAGTTGCTTGATTGCATAATGCAGTATTAGGTAAATATTCGCATTCTTTTCAATTTTTAATTACATAATTAATCGACTGGTAGGCTACAAGCATGTCATTCATCGGTTGGTTAGACAGAACACAAAAATCCGTTTGTTTAAAAATTGAATACTGTACAACAACCTATACCGGCAATTTCTTTTTCTACTCACGTTTACAGTCCACTAACAAATCAACAAAGCTTTATCAAAACCTTAGAAATTGGTAAAATAATAAACCTTTGAAGTAAAATTTATATGCAGTATTGCATAAGTTGACAACAAGTGGCCTATATAGCTTTGAAAATATGAAAAAAAAAATTTTTAACCTTACGTGTTTGATGTTATTAACAAATTGAGAGCTGTAGTTTTGAATAATATATTGCGCGATTTCGCTAAATCTAGTTGCATGGAATGCACGCATCATGAATCACAAATATATTGTAGTTCGCAGAAACTTGCTGCTTTACATTTCATTACTAAAATAATTACAGCCCTAGCCGGGAAAAAGGAAGAGGCTTCAAATTCGTTTTTGTTATATTTATTTGGGAGGGGGCATAAATTTCTTTAAAAATTTAACTTAAAAATAACAGTTAAAATAATTCGATCAAACCTGATCAAAGTTGATTGCTTGCCGAAAATGCTTAAGGTAAGCTAATCAAATAAGTGTTTATGTTTTAGGGGGGGCATGGGGGATACTCTGAGGTAAGTTGATAAAACTTGCTAGTTTTTCGAATAACAGATTTGTATCATGGCTAGAATTAAAACGAATAAAATTTTCTAATTACTATTAGAGGCATCGCTCGTTTAGCTTTTTTACTCAGCCGTTTAAATCATGCTTTGCATTGCTGTTATGTGCGATCTCATAAGCAATAATTTTAACCAAAATAGGCCTGAAATTGTTTTTTTGGTTTTTGCAAAAAACATCGCAAAATCTTTGAGCGCTGGGAGCAAAGGCCCCAAAACCCATTGTTTCTGGTAGCTGCGGCTTCAACCCTAAACCTCTAATAGCCTCAGGAATTTATTACCACTAAAGCTTTTCATAATAACAAGAAACGAATGCAAAACTTCTGCAAATTGCATCAGCAAAACAAAAATTATTTGTTTTAAAACCATTCAGTCACCAAGATGATCGAAAAGATATTGCTCTTCCTAAACTATCCTGCTGGCTACGTGTCTGATAATTAGAAGAACGGCTTGATGAGCTATAGTACGCTACAGCATAAAAGAAAATCAATTATTTTCTTTTTTTGATCTATTTGTGAACTGCAGAGTAGTGCTGCTGGGTCCTCAGAGGCAAAGAAAATTATGTAAAAACTACCAACCGTATCAATTACCATCATTGTTGCAGATTATAAAATATAATTGAAGGTATATTAGTGGCGTACAACGGAGTGGACGAAAAACCGCCAGGGAAACCATTGCCCCGAGGCGCAACAGCCATTCAGCAAGATGAAAACCTTTTTGTTCGTTTGTCGTTTGTATTTCTAGCATAAAGCAGTCCCTTTTTAAAAACGAAACCTTATATTTTTGGTCTTCACGTACATTTCGCTTTCGCGGGCGGAAAAGGCAGTATGCGGACTTTCAGCTCATGCCAGATTTTTGTCTATTATCATGCATGTAGACGAAATACTTATTGCTAATGCCAACGTTACAAACAGATCAGGGTAAACGAAGTTGTGGGACCAAAACCACAAACTAAACTATTGGAAATGCTAAAGTTTGCGTACAAAAACTGATTTTTGCGGCTGCAAATTTTTAATTGTGCATATGTGTAACTAGTTTAGTTGCGCATTTGCTGGTTGCTATGTTGCATGGTCCGCTACTATAAGTCCTTATACACTATCCAGTCTATTGCAGAGGCGGCTCGTGACTATTTTGAAAGAGTAAGCTGCCAATCATATAAAAACATTTGGACTCTAAAAAGTCAACGTCGTAGATAAATTCAACTGCGACGAAAAAGTGTAACTAAACGTATCACCAAAAATGAGCTTTCCATCTCAATTGTAATCTACTTCGCAGTTACCTTTGTGATTAATCAAAATTTATGCCTCCTCTATTGTAATGTCTCAAATCCAAAAGCGGTACGGCTAGACCCGGGCACGAACAAGAAAAACTAGTTTAGATTGGTATCACTGACGTCGAAAGTTTGATTCAAGATTTCGCCGTCGTTACCAGCGCGTGACTGAAGACATGTTTCAAAACCTTATGGATAGACATTATTTCTCCTTAAACATTAATTCTTT
Source organism: Trididemnum nubilum (assembly GCA_963965965.1). Lineage (NCBI taxonomy): Eukaryota > Metazoa > Chordata > Ascidiacea > Aplousobranchia > Didemnidae > Trididemnum > Trididemnum nubilum. Next base: position 21,968,385 of record OZ014487.1, read on the forward strand.
ATTTAAATATGCGTTTAACCATGGTTTAACCTAAAATCGCTCGTAGCAGCCTGGCAGTTTTACTTTTAGGCGCTGCTTTAATGATTGGAATTCTTTAAAAAACAAAAATACTGATGTAAAAACTTTGATCTGATCTAATTAAACAAAAATTGCCGAAGCGTAATACGTACACTTCTGTAGTTTAATCATTACGACAGGTATTTTAATCACGAAGAAATACTGATCTGCAATATTAATCAGACCAAGAATGGTATGAAAAGCTTTGGCTGTACAATTATAGAATTGACGTTGCGTGATTATTATTTTCAATTTTTTGAGACATTTAAATATCGAAAGCACATAACCAGAAGCTGTTAAAGTTAGTGAAAAAAATTTGAAAGAGGCGCATTTAAATTATGCATCTGACTATCAGCAATCACATGTTAACAGTCATTTAACGCAATTGGGTCGCTATTTAAAAGCATAATAAAGTTCAGTCAAATTTGGATACAGCCGCGAAGTCCCCGGATATCACTTGCGATGTCACGTTCTAGCTTAGCGTATATCTTTCCACGACTCTACAGTCTACACCAACCGCAGTATCCTACAACAGAACAAGATGCGATAAATTCAATAGTTCAATGCTTGCCATCCAGAAACACATTTTTACATTTCTCAACAAGCCAAAAAGCTACGCGAGCCGCAGCTTATTTTTGTCTATTTATCAAAACAGGGAGTAAAGATAGACAAGCTGTGACGTCACCACGTACATTTTCAATGCGTAATAAAAGCTGCAAAGTGAGCAGCTTTTCTCGCGAGTTTCCAAATTTTTTTTATATTAAAATCGTTATGATTATGAAAATGCAATAATTTTTTAATTTTTGCGGTCAAGCGAGAGAGAGGAGGGGTAAAGATGATTAATTATTTACTGGTCGCCACAGCTAAAAACCTCCAAAATAAAAATAAAAATATTATTAAAAAAAGAAAAACGATCAGACGATGCAGGATATGCCGCTGTTTTTTCAGCTTCCATCGAGCCGCCCCTGGTTTAGTGCTTTGTTGTCGACAACTTCCCCAAATATTTTGAAGGTTTTATAAAATCCCAAATGAAGAGCAAAATAAAAGTATTCAATTACAATTTTGTTACTTTGTGGTTACCTTAGTGGGCGGAAAATATATATATTACTGTGTGCAAAGAATTAACTACGCCAGTATTCACAAACGTTTAGTAAAAATTTACCGCAAGTTTAATTGTTATGTTCCATCCTTGGCTGCGTTTAGAAAATAGCTAATATTTTATGCGCTTCTGCGCCTTGATATTACATATTATTAGATTTCCATCAATATAACACACTCAACGGTAACGCCTTTCTTTGAAAAGGGCCCTGAGTTATTTCCAAGAAATGGCCATTGTCTTTTCGCAAACTTTCTTCAGAAAGATTGCTCTGCATTTTTTTTTTTTATTGTTGTTTCATTTTCCTGCGTGACTCGGTATATTTTTGTTTGCAGAAAAAAAATCAAAATTTTCAAATTGGGTCTATTTTCTTCCGTGGACTTGCAACGGCAGCACCAGAATTTTTTCCGCAGCATTTTTTGGTAACTGATGCGAAAAATTCGGAATATCATGAAATTCGCTAAATCCCAATATTGAAGTTCCACTGGAGCATAATGCGTCAATATAGGTTTATCAAATCTTTTGTCACATTTCAGAAATAAGCCAGAAAAGTTTCGCCAACTTTTATGCAAATCGATAAGATTTTTACTAAACACGCATAATTGCTGGTTGGAATTGTTTCAAACTAATCATACAAACATATTTTGATTTTCCACATTTTTACACTTGGGTGTTTGAATATTTAGCATACTTTTTTTGATATAGGACGCGACTTAATTAACAGCAAATTATAATTGGTAATTAATTTTTTGTAAAATAAAAATGCTCGCTAATTTGATTGCTAATTCAATGTCATAATTATGTGCGAGTCAGGTGGTTTAGCCAAAAAGCTTTGGGTGTCATAAAAATGTTGTAATGAACAGTAGTGATGACGCTCGAGGAAAAACAAAATGATAACAGTAAAATTGCTTATTGAGGTGTTTTAGTCATGTTATTGAAGAGCTAGATTTTTGCTATGCCCTTTTGACTTGTTGAAAAAGATAACAGATGAGTCAAAAGTCAAAACGCTAAGGTGGTCTCGCGATAAAAGTTTTGCGTGTCATTGAGTCATTCAACCGCAGCCCGTCGACGCGTAACCGCTTTTGTTTCTTTTTTCTCTTTTTTCTGAAAATAAGCTGATTTTGAGTGGGGTCACAAAAACTAATAATTTCTCAATTATCGTAAAGTTTTTTTGAAATATCAAACTTTGGCAAAAAAGTGTATAAAATTCTTGGCACATAGATGTTTTTTTCGAAACTTTAGCACGAGTATTTACAAAGATATAAGCGTTCAAACAGCGCGGTAAAGCTTGACCCCCCCCAGTTTTCTATGGTGACCAAAAAGCCCAGCCTTGAAACGGTTAAGATGTTGACCTACACCAGGGTTTCTTAAACGAGGCCCTTGGATTTCTAGGGAGTCACAGAGTAGTTCTCCAGATCACAAAAAAGCCTTTCACTAAATAGCTTTATCAAAGGATTCCTTGGTATAACAAAATTCAATTACTAAACATACTAAGCATCCACTACTTAAACTCAAATCTTCAATATTACTTAAGTTTGTTGCATTTTTTATTAGGCTAAATAATGTGGCATAAAATATAAATAAGTGACCGAAATCCACTATAAGCAAAACTAGATACTTTTATTGAACAGCAGAGTTATGAGTGTGTTTTTGGAAGGTGACCATGAATCGTGAAAGTTTAAGAACAAATGGTCTACACAAAGCATGTCAGAAACTATACCAATACCACACTTTCCAAGCAATGATTTGATTAAAAGAAGAATCAATGATGTAGAAAATAAGTATTGGTTGATGCATGTTTGCAGTTTGCAAAGCATGGTAGAAATTATCTGCGATCAATGGTATGAGGTGAAGCCATAAGTCTATGGAATCTGGGGTTTCCAAAGTCACTTTGATACACCAGTAAAGCACAAACATATCAAAATTAAAGTTATTTTCACAACGAAGCAGGTATCCTAGAAATGCACTGGTTTAGATCATCAACTAATCATGCCTCTATATTATTGAATAACCTTCTCTCACATTCATCCCCAAAGAATGGGTAGAAAAAATACAATCAACAAAACAATAAATGTTGCTAGTTTTTGTTATTCATACTTATGCTTGTATACTCATGACATATTCTTACCTTGTGAAAACGATTTCAGCAGCTTTCGCGACTGAATTACATTGAAAAACGGTATCAGATCACTCTCATGCAGCAGCTTTAACCGTTTCAAGGCTGGGCTTTTTGGTCACCGTAGAAAACTGGGGGGGGGGGTCGAGCTTATCCGCGCAGTTTGAACGCTTGTATCTTTGTAAATACACGTGCTAAAGTTTCGAAAAAAATAACAATAAGCCAAGAATTTTATCAAGTTTTTTGCCAAAGTTTGATGATTTTAAAAATTTTTATGTTAATTATGATACTATTAATTTTTGTGACCCTACTCAAAATCATGTTATTTTTATAAGCGAGAGAAAAAAAGAAAGAAGAAATAGTCAAGAGCGGTTATGCGTTACCAAGCTGCCTGTGAATGACTCAATGACGCGCCAAGCTTCACGGCCAGACCACCCAATGCACGCGTAGTAGCGATTTGTTTGTTTAACGGTTTGACTCATTTACAAGTTCGCTGTTATCATTTTGTTTTTCGTAGGTTCTTCACTGTCATTCGAGACAACATTTTTATCACTTAGATAAGTGAACATTTTAATTTTATAAAAAATGTTTATCAACCTTTGCAGTTAATCAAGGCTGCGTCCTATATGAAAAAGAGAAGTATGTAATGTACTCTTTTTTGTATTGTAAATGTGGAAAATCAAAACTTGTTTGTACAATTAGTTTACAAAATTATCAGTTTGCTTCAATAACTTACGATAATTTTTATGGCATGTTTCTGAAATATAAATAATGGAAGATTTGATAACATCCCGATTGATATGCTCCTGTGGAACTACAACAATGATAATTACAGATTTAACGAATTGCATAAAATTCCGAATTTTATCGCATTGATTAAAAAAATGATACCGAAAGAACTCTTTTGCTATTTTTTCTAATGCAGCAAAGGATGGAAAATACCAAGACTACGGTAAATCTTTAATCAATCTTTCGCTAATATTGGTGTTGACAGCTTTTTGCACACGCAGTAGTAGTATAGGTTTTTTCCATGGTACGCGTAGACTGGATATTTTCATTTTACTCTTCATTAGGAGTTTAGGACTAGAAAAACATGCGAAACAATTTTAGAATTTGACAAGAACGAAGTATTACAGGGACGTACTGTAGTATAGTGAAGAGGGTTGTAAACACGGGGGGAGCGGCGCTCCCCGAACAAAAATATTCCCCCTCCAAACTGCCTATCATGCTCGCATTAAGTGTTCCTTGTAAGCGCAAAATAGTCCACTGAAATGCGAAATTTATCGCGTTGCGAAGTTTTTTTTCCGCCAATTGCAGGAAGTAAAATTTCATTGATGCTTTGAGTTTTTTTTTGTTTTTTTTAGGAGAACGCCTCAAAACTCGGTGAAATATACTTTTCATCGGTGCCTTTTTGTTTAAATAATTTTTGGCCCGCCTGAAAGACCCTTTGTTCCCCCCTAGAACTGTGCTCTAGTTAGGGCATTGATAGTGGACCATGCAGTACAGTTGCTTAATTAAGATTTGCAGCAGCAAAATCAGCTTTAATATGCAAATTTTAGCTTCTATAGACCTAGTTTGTGTTCCACAACTTTGTTTACTCTACTTTGAAGGCAATACTGTATTTATTTTTTATTTTATCTGGCCTGCAAGTTGTTTGTAACATTTAGCAATTAAGTATTTTGCCTAAATACATGGTAATTGACATTAAATCTGGCTAAAGCTAAAAAAACGCTAACGCAGTACCGGTGGCCGAATTTTCTGCGTTTGCGGCCGGAAGCTAAATGTACGTGAAGACCAAAAATGTACTGCTTCGTTTTCTAAATTACTACTTTAGTCTAAAAATGAAGGTGAAAAACAAAAATGTTTTCAACTTGCTAAGTAACTTTTGCACTCTCAGACAAAATTTTCCAAACGCATTCGCCCTTCTCTTGTTGCGCCACTGATACAGCAAACAACCAAAATTTACGATCTACATTAATTATAGTAATTGATACTGTTAGTAGTTTTGCACATATTTTTCTTTGCAATTCAGGCCTCAGCACTACTTTGCAGTTTACAGAAGTTAAGAAATGGGATTAATTTTACGCCGTTTCGAAAGAGCTTATGCTAACCAGTTCTTCTAATTGTAACGATTAATAATGTGCAGCAAATCTTTGCTGAAGTGGTATGTAACAACCAGAGGTGGGCACAAATAACATTACATCAAAAGCGCAACGCAACAAAGCGCAACGATCTTTCCAACCAGCAAAAGCGCAGCGCAAAATGCGCAATTTAATTTTTTTTGCTTTCTGAAGCGCAGCGCAACTTCCGCAATAAACTTTTTGATTCAGTTGAAGCGCAACGCAATTCCGCAATTGCGGAACGGTATTTTCGTACCAAGTTAAAGCGCAACCTAACTTTCGCAATCGAAATTTCACAGCACAACGCAAATACTGCATGTTTTGCACTTTCAGACTAAAAAACAGTAAATAATTTGCTAAACAAGCCCGAAATTTATCAATATTACGATGGAAATAGAGCAAAATTAAGTTCAATGTATAAAATTGCGCTTTTAACCGAAAAAAATTTTGAAAGCGCAACGCAATTAAAGCGCAACAAATTTTAAAGACTTTATTCCGCAACGCAACTTCCGCAATGTTTCAAAATAAAAAATTAAAGCGCAACGCAACTTATGCAATTGCGGAGGTTGCGAAAGTTGCGCTTTGCGCTTCTAATTGCGCTTTGCCCACCTCTGGTAACAACATCAGTTCTTACAGTTATTCAATACCACGACTACGAATAAATAAACAGTGTTCACCATTATTTAATTTAGGATTTGTGAAATTCTGTTCCAAGGCTCGAGAACATCGTAAAGCTGTGATTAAATGCACAATCTATTTTAAAGTTTGTGCACATTATTCTAATTTCAAGTGATTCTAAATTTAACCTCGGTATATTTGAAAAAGAATCACCCAAATTTTTCACAATTGTTTAGAAGCCAGTTTGCCTTCAAGTTTTAAACTACAGAAGTGTACTTATTACGTTTCGGCAATTTTTGTTTAATTAGATCAGATAAAGTTTTTACATCGGCATTTTTGTTTTTTTAAAGAATTTCAATCATTAAAGCAGCGTCTAAAACTGCAAGGCTGCTACGAGCGATTTTATGTTTAACCATGGTTAAACGCTTATTTAACTAAAGAATTAATATTTAAGGAGAAATAATGTCTATCCATAAGGTTTTGAAACATGTCTTCAGTCACGCGCCGGTAACGACGGCCAAATCTTGAATCGAACTTTCGACGTCAGTGATACCAATCTAAACTAGTTTTTCTTGTCCGTGCCCGGGCCTCGACGTGCGGCTTTTGCATTTGAGACATTACAATAGATGAGGCATAAATTTTGATTAATCACAAAGTGACTGCGAAGTAGATTCCAGTTGACCTAGAAAGCTCATTTTTGGTAATACGTTCAGTTACACTTTTTCATCGCAGTTGAATTTATCTACGACGTTGACTTTTTAGGGTCCAAATGTTTTTATCTATTTGGCAGCTTACCTTTTCAAAATAGTCACGAGCCGCCTCTGCACTAGACTGTATAAGGACTTATAGTAGCGGACCATGCAACATAGCAACCAGCAAACGCGCAACTAAACTAGTTACGCACATGCACAATTAAAATGCAACAATGCAGCCGCAAAAATCAGTTTTTGTACGCAAACTTTAGCATTTCCAATAGTTTAGTTTGTGGTTTTGGTCCCACAACTTCGTTTACCCTGATCTGTTTGTAACGTTGGCATTAGCAATAAGTATTTCGTCTACATGCATGATAATAGACAAAAATCTGGCTGAAGCTGAAAGTCTGCATACTGCCTTTTCCGCCCACGAAAGCGAAATGTACGTGAAGACCAAAAATATAAGGTTTCGTTTTTAAAAAAGGACTACTTTACGCTAGAAATACAAACGACAAATGAACAAAAAGGTTTTCATCATGCTGAATGGCTGTTGCGCCCCGGGACAAGGGTTTTTGCTGGCGGTTTTTCGTCCACTCCGTTGTACGCCACTAATATAGCCTACAATTATATTTTATGATCTGCAACAATGATGGTAATTGACAATGGCGTCGCTAGGGGGGGCGGCCCGTCCCAGGTGTCACCATTTTGGGGTGACACCATTTGTTTTGTTTTTTTTCTTTTGAGACCAAAAACCTTCACATACTTTCGAAGTGAAAAACCATCTTCGTTATGCTGCGAAGACCTTTTTTTTTTGGTCTTCACCTATATTTTGGCCAATAAAGGGTGCCACCACGAAATCCCGCCCCGGGTGCCACCATTCTTAGCTACGCCTCTAATAATTGATACGGTTGGTAGTTTTTACATATTTTTCTTTGCAACTGAGGACCCAGCAGCAATACTCTACAGTTTACTAATAGATCAAAAATGCATTTAATTGATTTTCTTTTATGCTGTAGCATACCATAGCTCATCAAGCCGTTCTTCTAATTATCAAGCACGTAGACAGCAGGATAGTTTTGAAAGAGCAATATCTTTTTGATCATCTTGGTGACTGTACGGTTTTAAAACAAATAATTTTTGTTTTCTCTGCAATTTGCAAAAGTTTTGCATTCGCGTCTTGCTATTATAAAAAGTTTTAGTGGTAATAAATTCCTGAGGCTATTGGAGGTTTAGCGTTAAAGCCCCAGGTACCAGAAACAATGGGTTTTGGGGCCTTTGCCCCCAGCGCTCAGAGATTTTGCGATGCTTTTTGCAAAAACCAATAAACAATTTCAGGCCTATTTTGGTTAAAATTATTGCTAATGAGCACCGCACATAACAGCAATGCAAAGCATGATTTAAATGGCTGCGTAAAAAAGCTAAACGAGCGATGCCTATAATAGTAATTGGAAAATTTTATTCATTTTACTTCTAGCCATGATACAAATCTGTTTTTCGAAAAACTAACAAGTTTTATCAACTTACCTCAGAGTATCCCCCATGCCCCCCCTAAAACATTTGATTAGCTTATCTTTAGCATTTTTTGGCAAGCAATCAACTTTGATCATGTTTGGTCGAATTATGTTACTGATACTTTTAAATTAAATTTTTTAAAAAATTTATGCCCCCTCCCAAATAAATATAACAAAAACGACTTTGAAGCCTCTTCCTTTTCCCCGGCTTGGGCTGTAATTATTTTAGTAATGAAATGTAAAGCAGCAAGTTTCTGCGAACTACAATATATTTGTGATTCTTGATGCGTGCATTCCATGCAACTAGATTTAGCGAAATCGCGCAATATATTATTCAAAACTACAGCTCTCAATTTGTTAAGTAACATCAAACAGGTAAGGTTTAAATTTTTTTTCATATTTTCAAAGCTACATAGGCCACTTGCTGTCAACTTGCGCAATACTGCATATAAATTTTACTTGAAAAGTTTATTATCTTACCAATGTCTGAGCTTTTGATAAAGCTTTGTTGATTTGTTGATGAACTGTCAACGTAAGTAGAAAAAGAAATTGCCGGTAGAGATTGTTCTATTCAATTTTTAAACAAACGGATTTTGTGTTCTATCAAACCAACCGATGAATGACATGCTTGTAGCCTACCAGTCGATTAATTATGTAATTAGAAATTGAAAAATATGCGGATGTTACCCATATACTGTAATATGCAATCAAGCAACTGACTGTCAATGATTTTTACTGATTTTTCGCTCCTTTTACCTTACTATAAGGCAAACAAGATTTGCGTGGGGAGAAAAATAAACCTTAAATGAATCCCCAGACTCTTCCTTGACAATGGGACTGCTAATTATCACAAAGTAATGTACAGCAAATCTTTGCTACAGTAGTATGTAACAATTTATTTCTAATCTTAATTGAATGCTGTGGCTTTGAATTACTACAATATTTTCACTAGTATCGGCCACGTAACCAGCGGAGGCTAAGGGGGCTGAAGCCTTTACCCTTAGCCAAGTCACTTGGAAAATTTAATTCAAATATGCATGCTTTTAAACGTTCTTTGAACTATTTCTTTTGACAAAGAAGTATAAAGGGAACTGAATCGCCTATAGGTAATATAATTTTGTCAAAAAGTTCCCAAATCTTTGCAAGATTAGTTGCTTATGGCTCTACAGTCTACACACGAGCGAATTGTCATCGAAATAGCGTTAATACTTATTTTGGAGAATTACAAACTTTGCCAAGTGGCCAAATCATGCCCCCTAACGGCTGCTAGTGCCCCCCCCCCTTTTGGTTCACTAAAGATACTTGTTTAGAACATCACGTAACGAAAAGACAACTAACAATTGTGTGAAAAAGGAATGGTAACATTCAATCTAAGCGGTACTCTAGCAGTAAATTGATGTTTTTAAATATCAAAAGTTTTGTGGTTCAAGTTTCAAATACCAGCTTTAACATTCAAAGTTTACACCTCTGAACCCATTAGGGCATGAATTAGGCTATTCATATCAATTTCAAAACCACGAGCGTTAACATTATACTGTATGCAATTCAAAGAATTCTAAGCCTAAAGTCAGTGTTTCTCAAACCATGGGTCGGAATGCACATCAGGTCGCTAAACGTTTAGGGATAGTGGTACGAACAAGGGGTTCTCTCCCCCCCCCCCCCCGTTAGCCAAATCACTTGGAAACTTTAACCTTAAAATGCGGGCGTTTAAATGTGCTTTGGACTTGACCTGTAAGTAAAGCAAGGGCTAAATGGACAGGATAATTTAATTTTTTCAACTGGCTTCCAAAGCTTAGCAATTTAATTCTTTCAAATAGCTTTAAAAACGTGCGACATGTGATCCAAATGGCGTTAAAATGGCTATTTTTCTCAAAAAATGAAAAAAAATCTTCCAGCGGCTGGGAGCTTCACCCCAGACCCCCGTCTATGATGTTCTTGAATTGCATCATTTTGCTTAGCTGGACATGAAATTGATGCATTTATAAAACAAAAAATTTTAACTTTTGGTTTAAGCTCCCTTTTCCCCCTTAAGCAAAATCTTGATTCAAAATGTTTACTAGTGTGTAGGAGCATACAGATGTCGACTGACAAAATAGTTAGTTTGTTTTTTTTTAATGGTTAGCGCTTTTTGTTTTTAGAGCATGCTCAAGCTTGTTTAGGTCACCGTGAACGCTGCAAATAAATTTTTCAAGCAAATTTTGGACCGGAAATGAAAAGCTAAGAAACGCTGTCGGCCTTATATGCCTTATTTTTAGACATGAACATAAAATTTTGTGAATTGCACATAATTTTCAATTGTGCGAGATCAATTTTAATAGTTCAGTTTATTTTAGTGCAATCTCACTCTCGGCAAATGACCACTTCGTTTGCTGTGGGCTGGTGACGGCTCTTCAAGCAGCTGTAGGCTAGGCTCCCACACCCCCACTTTGAAATGCAGACAATTCTAACCGTGGATTCTAGCCCCCTTAGCAAAATTCTGGTGGTGCCATGATTTTCGCAATGTTTGCGCAGCAGCAGCAAAAATATATGTACTGCAATTAAATGCACATTATTTTAAATCTAGTGGCATTATCGAAATTGCGGAGTTTTTCTAAATCTTGTATCGCGTTTTTGAAAAAATTAGAAAAAAACACTGTAATTTTTCCACCGTTATTTTGAAGCCTTCTTGCCGTCAAATTTATCATAAAGTTATTAAAAATACAATATTGAAAGTTGAAACCCACATATTTGAAACACAATTTGCATACGTGCACATGAAAAACGCAACTTCGACAGTGGCAACAGCATTTTGACAAGAAAAAAATATATAAAGGCTTTTGGCGTAAAACATAGCAGATCAAAGGTTGCTTATTCGAGTATTAATTGTTTGATTAAAATGCGGCCTAAATATTGCAATAGCCAATTTGTATCGAAACGCGATAAAAGAAACCATTTTCGAAGCCAGCAATTACCTTTCGATTGACTGCTCTCAACCTTTGCATCTACTGAATGTACCAATTGTACCACGTACTTGTACAACATGCAGTACATAATTCAGCAATTGGAAAATTAAATACAATTGGCCCATTGAGTCGAAACTACAGTATGGTTTTGTTTTTCAGACATATTCAAAAAGCGTTACCTCAATAACAACAAGCGTAATAAAACTTTAGCATTGAACTTATTTGGTTGGTTTTGTAATTTGTACGCACGAATTGTAATACAAACAGTAAAATGAAACTTTGAAACTGCAATATGAAATTTTGACCTGGCGACAGATAGACCGTAGTACGGAAACTCAAATTCTTTGCCTGTTTGATTAATGATCTCACTTAGCTGTAAAAGATTCTTTGCTACAATCAATAAGATTTTTCCGAATGAAAATAACAGCCGTTTTCATGACGAAATGCTATTCGTCATAGCGCCTCGCCATTGCGCACTCGACTGAGAGCCGAGAATTTCAATGACTCACTCAGAACGCATAGTTTCGATATGCGTCGCTAAGCATGCGTGGCTCATTCTCGCCTATTCTCTTTATTAACCAAAATCAAAACTTGACCTATGTACTGACTTTAACAATTAATAACTCGCTTTATAGTTCGTAAAAAATCTTGAAATTTTTATCAATGGAAGCAGAATTTATTAACTTAAAAAGTCAAGGAATTTGATCGACTATCTTCAAATAGCTTAAAAAAACAATAGGCGTTTAAAAAAAGCGCGTGCACATGTAGTCCCCCCCCAGTCCAGATAGGGTTAAATCATCAACTTTGCCTACACCCAAATCTTTTAAGAATGATGTGGCATCACCAAACTCGTCAGTTTTTCCCAATTCAGGTAAAATGTTCTCAATAACATGTCTAACTTCCATTTTATAGCACTAAATTTCACCTTATATGTAAAATACTAGAATATAAACACAAAATCATTGTAAAAAAAAAATAATAAGTTGGATAGTCTAAGCCCTACATATATGAACTTCTAGACGATTTAAAACAAAATCTCATGTTATAAAACAAATCTCACAAGATTAAACAAATTATTTAACATTTTTCATTTCCCAAAATTAACAATCTTGGATTTTTATTTGTTATATAGCTGATAGTACATGAACTAGTCCTTCAATAATTGAATATTGATACAATCTTAATCATATCAAATAGAAAACAGGCCCACACAATGTACCAACATTAGAGTGTCTAGAATCATGAGCTACTACTAGTTCAAATCCATTCAAGAGAAAGATCTAAGTAAGCATGCTATAAACTCGGCTTAGTGTAGTATAGAGTATAGTAAATTTAAGTCAAAATAACATTGCAGTGACATTGATTATTCCCAATGAATGAAATGCTTAACTACTTAGAGATTTTAACTACTGTTACACCAGTCCAGTAGATCCAAAACACACTTACCAATCAAAACTTCTAGGCTATTTTTTAACAGGTTCAATATCAGTAACAATAGTGGCCTTAGGGAAGAAAGACTGGCTCTTGAGCACATTAAATGGGGGGGCTATCGATTGTACACACTATAAATGTGCAGGCGCTTACCCACAATTTTGCTAAGAAATCCAAAACCAAAGGCTTGAACCAAAGTCAAAAAACTTTAGAAGTACAAGTGTGTAACATATACCCATTACCGGAGGACATAAAAACTGATGCAACTATCGTGAAATGAAGATGATCGCCCGACAAATTTTGTGATTTTTTACCTCAAAATAGCCATTCTATGCCATTTTACACGTTTGTAAAACCATTTAAAAGAACTACAAAAACCACCAAGGGAACCACAAGGGTACCAGAGATATCGCACCTCCGGGCGGGGAGCCATAGCAAATCAAATGAAGAAGGATAAAACAATGTCGATCAACAAGCATGTCGATGATCACAACATCACAGGAATTGCACAGGTGAGCATCCGCGACCGGTTTTGTCCTTGCTCAAGGAACTCATCAGGCGGAAGAACAACGAGAAAACCAAATTAAGCAATGCAGCGACAGAGAACAGAACTTGCAAACCGATATCATGCATAGGCATCACGCCAAGCGAGTGTTCCTTGTCAAAAGAACAAAGCTATGGGGACCCCAAGTAGACTGTCAAGAACTACAAAAACCACCAAGGAAACCACAAGGGTACCAGAGATATCGCACCTCCGGGCGGGGAGCCATAGCAAATCAAATGAAGAAGGATAAAACAATGTCGATCAACAAGCATGTTGATGATCACAACATCACAGGAATTGACAAATCACAACATCACAAGAATAACAGGAATTGTTGTGATCATCGACATGCTTGTTGATTGACATTGTTTTATCCTTCTTCATTTGATTTGCTATGGCTCCTCGCCCGGAGGTGCGATATCTCTGGTACCCTTGTGGTTTCCTTGGTGGTTTTTGTAGTTCTTGACAGTCTACTTGGGGTCCCCATAGCTTTGTTCTTTTGACAAGGAACACTCGCTTGGCGTGATGCCTATGCATGATGTCGGTTTGCAAGTTCTGTTCTCTGTCGCTGCATTGCTTAATTTGGCTTTCTCGTTGTTCTTCCGCCTGATGAGTTCCTTGAGCAAGGACGAAACCGGTCGCGGATGCTCACCTGTGCAATTCCTGTGATGTTGTGATCATCGACATGCTTGTTGATCGACATTGTTTTATCCTTCTTCATTTATGAGAACTGATTTTTAAGATTTGGGAGCACTATTGACAAAGTATATTACCTAAATTCTTCAGCTCCACCACTTTTAAGTCAAGTTTAAAACATTTTTAAAAGCATGCAAATTTGAGTTAATTTCTTAGGTAACTTTGCTAAAGAAGACTGACTTTTGCGTTTTGCACTTTTTACCTGTGCATTTTGCACACTTTTGCACATTCCTAAGGCCACTAGTGATCAGTAACAACATCAGCAATATCCTGTCACACAATTCTGTATCGCAAACAAACATATAAATTGTAATTGAATTTGTACAAGTCAAAAGCATGAGGTGACAACCCATCACCTATGCTCTATGCTACAGCAATGCCAATAATGCGTTTTCCTTACACAAAAACTATGAAGATGTTCTGGAAAGCTTACAGTCTGCAACACTTTTCCACAGATAAACCACTTTTCGTTGTTTTTTAAAATAAGTCCTATTTCAAAAAATACTGGAGTGCTTTCAATAAAGTCAACTACACGTACTTCATTAAGTTGATAAGATGAGCAATCGTATTTCAGCTTTTTAACAGAAATGATTTTTCGTACATTGATTGCCCTTTGGTGTTTAAAGAAGCTCTGTACAGAACATGGTAAAGTGCACATATCGGTTTCACTTTGGCATTCACTTTCTGGAAAAGCTGAGAGAACAAAAGGTTCAGAGTGCTCCCACCAATTGTAATACTGGAGCCTATAAGCAATGGTATGTACAACATTCTTGAAATCATGACTCTTTGCAGGGATCTTTTTTAGTTTTTGATGAAATGCCTTAAATCTCATGCACCATAGTCTTTTTAGTGGACCAAAGTGTAGCAGGAGTCTTGGATAGTGCAACAAATAATGGACTTAAGAAGTAGGATTAACAGTTATTAACTCAACAAACTTGATGTAAAACTCATGGATCAGTACATCCAAATGATTTATCTAATGGAAAGATTTGACATGGTATTGATGAGTCATGGAATTTCGCAGAGTAAAGGCAGACTCATGCATTTTTGAAGATAAATCAGCATATGAACACAAACAGAATCTGCAGATAGGGCCACTGCAAAAACATCTGTGAAAGTCACCAACTTCATGACTACCAAGATTGTCAGCCAAAATTGTTGCAACACTTCCTTGAAATACTCTTGAATAGCCATCTGGTAAAGTAATGCACAAACCATCCCTTTCAAGGACAAGCAAATCTTGCTTGAGCTTTTGCAACAACAAACAAAAGCTATAGTGTTTTGCAACAGAAGACTTAATCAAACATACTAAATGAATATTTCTAAGGCTCGACCAGTATCTAACATCAACATACCCGAGAATGTAATAGAAGCATAACAGCTTGTGCACACTTTTAGCCTTTCCAACCGGGTTACAAACTTCTAGCTTGTCACAATAAAGATGTAACCTTAACAATTTTCGATTTCCTTGAAAAAATTGGTTGTTGACAAAATATTCACCATCAGTGTAATCACACAAAAATGTGAGGGGAATGGTCAGCATCTTCTGATTCCACTATGCTGGTAAACACATCAGTGTGAGAAATGTATGCTTTCAATGAATTTAACATTGGCACATAGTAGTAACAATGACATTTTTCCATAGATATGACAACACGCTCAGGTTCAACAAAGCCTAAATTACCACAAAGTTCTCTATAAATACTGTCTTTTTGCATATGCAACCAAACCAAATCAATGTCTGGAATGCCAGTAGCATCACACTCAACATTATGTAGGCAAATTGCTTTAAATTGACTGAATAAGCTAACCATATTGCAACTCGTACTTTTGTAAACAGAATTAGGAAGCATATATTTTTTTTGGCAAATTACGCAAAATCGAAAAAAGTTTTTTTTTAATTTTCCTTAGCATCTTCATCACTATCAGCACTTTCTAAATTTAAAGAAATTGGAAGTTGCATCTCATTTTCACAAGTGAGGTCATCGGTAGATGTACCTACATGTACATGCAATGCTTGCTGCAAATCTTTATGTTTTCGATTCATATGCATGCAATAGGCATGATAGGATGGACTCACAGTTGAGCATGCAAATACTTGACAATGCAAACCTTCTGCATATTCACTATGTGAATGGAAAGTTTAAAGATGAGCAAGGAGTTCTTTGATAGTTTCAAAACTGCTGTTGCATAAGTTTACTGCACAGCAAAAGCTATCCATAAACTGGCTTAAACTTTGTGTAAAAAAATTTTTCTGTTAATTAAAACCCACAAAAAATCACTAGGCTAGTTTAACTTATCTTTGGTATTTTTACCAACATACAAATTAACGCTTTCAACATGTCATCACATACCGACATAGGTGGGCAAGTTAATTCAGAACGTTAGCTTCGTTAACCACTAGTCCGTTAACAAACCTTACACCTCCAATAATGTTAATCCGTTATTATCAGCTTTAATTAACGGAAGTTAATGAAGTCCGTTAATTCGTTAACAATTTGCGTGTAATCTACATTTCTTTTTATTCACTTGCTTCTAGAACACGTATAGACACTGTTGAGCTAATTGTAAGGAAATATTTATTGCTGTAGGGGTCTTTTTGTGTTTTGGAAGTTACATTTTACAGTCTAATTTAATTTCAAGATAAAAATAAGTTCAAATGCACCAACGAAGCTGTGATCGGAAAATCTTTGGAAATTGTGAACAGTGATAATTAATAGACCTATGAGCCCACAGCTTATTATTTGCTACAAAAAGATCTTTCTTCGCTCTCTTTCATAAAACTCGGGCTGATACGCAACAAGTGTTACTCGTCTGCTAGTGCAAACTGGTTTGTGCCAGTACGATGAATGAATGGTGCAAGACATTCACAATAAAAACCTTAACAGAAGTTAACAGAACTTAACAGAAGTTAATTTAGTTCATTAACAGAACTTAACAAAAGTTAATTTAGTTTGTTAACATGAAAAAACTTTTGAAAAGATTAACGAGTTAATGAAAAAGTTAGCTTCGTTGTTAACGGATTAACAGACCTGTGCCCACCTATGCATACCGATATGACTTCAAAAAAAAGCGCCATGGTAACTGGATTAAACACAGCAAGGTAGGCCTAAACTTCCCAACAAATAAAATCTGAATAGTGGTGTACGCTAGCATTTAAACAAGAAAGTGTCTTTGCACGAAGAACACCTGCGCTCAACCAGTCAAAACAAAAGATAGGTCTAACACGCCCTTGAAACTCATGGTGAAGTTATTTTTCTGAAGGCAGATATGTAAAAAGATGCATGGGTTCTGCATGCCAAGACACTTTGTTTAAATAAGCCTAAGCACTTGCTTTTTCAAATTTAACAGTCATTGCATTGCAAATTAAAGTTTTGGATTACATCTGTACTATTGAACTGGAAATGTTATTTGTAGTAACCTTTGGGAATAGGTCTAGGCTAAAATTTGCATTTTGCTGATAAAAATGTAGCCCATCAGCAGCACTTTGGCTACTACCAAAAACAAGTAAAGGTAAATAAATGCTTTAATTGAGAATTAGTGTGCTAGTTGAACAACACTGACTTTCTGCTGGGCTTTGGAAATAGGCTAGTCAACTGGTAAGTTTTACACTGGTGTAGGCTAGTGTCGAGAAAGCTTGTTGCCTCATTGCCAAAGTAGGTAAATGATGCTTCATTTGTCGTAGTGGAGAGTATTAGACTAAGACTTTATCCCTATGCCGTTGTAGGCCTACCCAAACATATTGGTACTGGTTTATCCTTTACCGGTAAGCTACTTTTGCAACAACTAGGCTGATCTAACTGAGATCGATGAGCTAGCTTATAGGCCTAATCGCATTTATTACAAAAGATTCAAATTTGCAAGCTGTAAGCATTTGCTTTTCTGGTGCTTACCTGCCTTCTTTTCAGTTTCATCTTGAAACAACAAACGCACTTTCCATAGCTACATAGGCCTACTCAACCTCATGACTACGCTAAAAAATAAACCAAATATTCTAGCTTACCTGCTTTCTTTACGTCTTTAAATAAAGTTATGATTATATTACAATAGATTGTAAGCTAGCTATCCAGGTCTTGCACAAACCACCAACAAATTCTTGGGTGCTAGCTGATTCTATTTGAACGGTTAAAATCACTACATACTAATAGATATACGCTTAAAGCATTATAGCGGCTTTCTAAATATGTAAAATAGTAACGGTAGCAATTAGCAACTTACCGGCGAAACCTATACACTACGTTTAACTACGATAACTATAGCGTGGCCTAACTGCTCATAACACAGACAAAAGAGAATTTCAAACACATTTCCGACGCAAAATATTTGCAAACGAGAATCCCGGATGTAACCTCATGTACCTAATATTGAACGAAATAAAAAATCGATAAAAAATAATTACATCTATCTTATACATAGATTAAAATTTATACTCACCATACTGACTTCAAAAAATAAAAATACATTACGCTTATCTTTAAGACCACGCCAAAATATATCGAATAGTCTCATAGCAGTCTAACCTTTGACTTTTCTTTGCAATTTTTTTAATTTCTGCAAGGAATCGTTTATTGCTAATTTGAGATACCGGAGTGTAACATGTACTGCATAAGATGATTTTGGAGCATTTAATACCGTTCATTTAGTATGAAACATTACAAGCTTTAGAGACTCAGAAAAAATTACAAGCTTTTAATATGAAACCCTTTTAGATTTTCGATTGTTATTTCCTCGAAGAACTTATATCGTCGAATCAAACTTATCACAACACACAACTTGAATTTAAACCGATTCCTCTGTATTTTAACAACTTGACTGTTTACAACAAGCTTACATTCTTTCTGAAAGTCTAAATCTTTAAGTCTCTTTTCTAAGCCTCTAGGTGGATGTTAAACTACACCCCTACCAACTAAAAGGTGGATTCTTAAATACACCTTTTAAGAAACAAAAATATATGTGTTTTTCGACATATATTCTTTGATATGGAAGGGTTCTGAAATACACCCTTACATTCCAAAAAGTAGATTTTAAAATACACCTTTTAGGAAACAAAAGTGGTGTTTTTCAAAATCCACCCTTTGGTATGGTAAGTGTGTTTTTCGAAATCCACCCTGAACTTAATTTATTGTAGGTTAATTTCACATTTCCACCTTTGTTGTTTGGGTGTAAAGTTTTATTCCACCCCCAAGAGAGCAATACCGGAAAAAATGAAGGGTGTGTAATTTCATTACACCTATTTTTTAGGTGGTTGTTTTTTTTCCAACCTAGTGTTAGAGTGTAAAACGATATAACACCTACAAAAGGTGGAAAAATCCACCTATCTGATTTACAATGTAGGGACTTCGGAGCCCCTTGGTTGTCAGGTAGGGGCCCTGGGGCTTCCTGGTTGTTAATTAGAGACCCTGGGGGGCCCCTGGTTGTCAGTTAGGGGCCCCGCAGTCCCCTGGTTGTTATCTAGAGGCCTTGGGGTACTTTGATCATCAGCTGGGGCCTCTGGTTGTCAGTTAGGAACCCCGGGGACCCTGGTCGTCAATTAGGAGCCCCTTGGTTGTCGGGTAGGGACCTCGGAGCCCCCTGGTTGTCGGTTAGGGGCCCTGAGGACCCCCGGTTGTTAATTAGAGATCCTGGGGCCCCCTGGTTGTCATTTATGGGCTTCCTGGTTGTCAGTTAGGGGCTCTGGGATCCACTGGTTGTCAGTTGGGGGGCCACGGGCTCCCTGGTTGTCAAGTAGGTGCCCCCTGGTTGTCGGTAAGAGAATCCAGGGCCCCCTGGTTGTTATTTAGGATCCCCAGGGTCCCCAGGTTGTCAGTTAGGGAGCTTGGGGAGTAAGAGTCCCCAGGTTCCCCTGGTTGTTATTTAAGGGCCTTGAGGCTCCCTCGTCGTCGGTAATATTATTGTTAATTACGGTTATGTGCGTAATTACTGGAAAAAAAAAACTGCAACTAAACATCGTGAGACTAGTTGTCATAATTTTTTATCATTGGTGATTTTTTGATTGGGGGGGGGGGGGGGGTAGCTGGCCCCCCTGCCTCCCCCCCCCTGGCTACGCTTATGGGTACCATTATTGTAGATGCAGTTTTTTTGGAAAAAACTTTTTGATGCGATGCGATTTAGGATGCGATTGCCATTTCTAATTTTAGGGAGAAAATCATTGTGGTAATTGATTAGAAATCGAAGGGTTTTAGTTTCTGTTTTAAAATTGTTTTGTGAGCTATGTTTTAGATCAAACGATAAGGTTTTTTTGAACAACATAAACAATTCAATCAAGTATTCTAAAATTTATTCTTATCTTTGGTAACTTGTTTTTTAATTGCCGAAACGATTATTCTGATGAAGACCCTATTAAACGAATTTTTCACTGTCACTTTGTGAAGTTTTGAGTTCCTTCTTTTCCTTGGAATTGTCACTCGCGGATTAGAGTTCAGCCTCGATCTTATTAGAATCTAATAAACTTGTTCCTAGTCTAGAACTGTAAGTTTTTACTTCAACAGTTCAAAAAGCTTAATTGTGGCCTGCATAAAACTATCTTACATTAAATTGCAAGTTGTGACAACTTTCGATCAACTGAAATTACCCATAGACATCGGAAGATTCATCAAGCCATTACATTGCTAAGTACAGAAATATTTAAACCAGTAAATTGGTGTTTGCACTGGTCTATTTTACAACAAGGTTTTGACAAAATTGATAAAAAACTACACGGCTTCAGATAAAAACTTTAAGTTTTACAAAAACATATTTTATTTTGTAAAACTCAAATAGCTTAGCCAACTTACTAAATCAATAATTCAAAATACTTTTGGTTCAAAAAGTTTCTTCTTAGTTGGTCTCTTAGTATTTTACAAAAAACTGTTGTAGTAGGTCAACTTTTTCAATTGGGGTTTTTCAATGATATTCATAAAAAAACCAACACATTTCGTCATTAAAGATATTACTGTTATTACGAAGACTTTTACAAGATAATACTATTCGTGATACAATCTTTTGTGATGCAATAGTTAACATTTAGATAAAATGGTGTTAAAAATTTTCATCAACACCATTGTTAAACCTCATGTAATAAGAGCTGGGTATTTGCAAACTTCATTTTGAAATTTGCAATTATCAATCTTCAGGTTGCAAATTTGCCGAGAAACAGCATAAAATTGGCAGTCGAATGACTGTTAGCTTTATGTCAAGTTACACCTAGCAGCATTGCACCTTTTTCTGTTAAAATGGGAAATTTCAGTTTTGCCCAAAGACCAGTAAGCTCCTTGCATACGATTGAAAGTCTATCTTTCTTCGACTTGGTGCTTTTCAGCAAAAAAGTAGTAACGGGCGAGTATATGTTTTTTGGGGGCATACACACAAAATCAGATAAGCAGTCAATCTTTGGCAGATGTTGCCTTGTAGGTTCTTGCAAGGAGGGGCTTTTGGCAGGTAGACTATCAGTCCATGCATAAACATTTTTGAACAATTCTAGCTGATTTGTGATTCGCCAAAAGTACGTACAACTAAGAAATTATTCTGACGTATAAAGGTGACTCGCCACTTTGGTGAGATAAAAACAACATCAGTTCTACAGTAGTTGTTAAATATAGCACTTACTCTTTTAAGTTTTCCTGTAACTAAAGACTAAATCTGCAGTACACAGCAAGGTATATCAGATCAAACCATTAATAGCTAGTCTGGGATAGCAGGTATGTGATCAAACCGGTTAACATGTATAACGTGTTGCATAGAAACCATTGATCTAAAACTTTTTTTCTCACATGGAAAGCAAAAAAACAATCAAAAGGCAAAAATTATGTGCCTGTGAACTAGGCAGGGTTTAATGTTTGCTAGTCAACAATCAAAGCAAAACTTCACAACTAGGGAACAGCTTACCTAAGAGCGATTACGAAAGCAAAGGCGAAAAGGTTTTTTTTCTAGACTTACGCTGAAATGTACAACTACATATAAAAACGCCCCAGAACCAGCAATCCTTCGACTGCAAACTGTATGCCACTACTCGCATAAAACTTAAACCTGAACATTGAGATCAAAAAATCATTACATTCTAGTTTTAAGTTGTCATAAAAGTAATAAAACAAATATTTGCCAAAAACTTATCACACCTCTAACGCATAAAATTACTAAATTTGATGAAATCATGTTTGATGCTCTCTATAGTGGCAAAATTTTGTAAAACTAAGCACTTTCCAAATTTGTTGTCATTGAAAATGTCGGATTAGACACTATTTTACACAAATTACCCAAGTATTTAAAAAATAGAGCACTTTGAATTTTCGCTCCTAGAGAAAGTATTGTGTATCTATAGTACTTAGCTGCTTATATCTTTTGACCCCATTGGTCGATTTTGACCAAATTTTTTTTGAAGTCTGTGTAAGAGCAAGGGTCATCCTCCAAAAGGGGAATTAAGCATGTTGTTTAAGCTAGCAAAGCACTGCAAACAAAAAAACACAAAACTGGGGTATAGGCGGGGACTGAAAATCACGTTTGTGGGGAAACTTTTTTCAAAATTTATAAAAATCATTCTTGCATTCTTGCTACATAATAAAAAGTTCATCCACTGGCACTTTTGCTTAGGAATACTTCTAATGAGCACACAACAACACAACCTTTTTCACACGCCTTTCAGATAAAAAAAATTGAAAATAATGAAGATCAGAATGAAAATTTTCTAGCCCAAAACCAAGTCCGTTTTCCTGCCCAAAATTAGGTAACGACCAAAACGAAAAAAAGGTCTTCACTCAAATTACTCAAAACTTTTGTCCAGTTTTTGGCCAAAAAATGTCTTCGCCCACCGTTTCTGTGCTCAAACCTTCTGCCCAAGTTACAATGGGAGGGCCTGCCACAGAATTGTAAACGGGCCGACTAGTTCAAGCCCAAACCCAGGCCAAACCCGAAAATATAAGCCCGAACCCGGCCCAAACCCGAGAACTAATTTGAAGCCCAAATCATGCCCGAAAAAAAACGAAAGTTAAGTTAGGTCTGAAAAATTTAGCAAAGTTGCAGAGTTATTTTGATTGTATTTTTGTGCACCTTAGACAAAAAGTACGTCTCAGGCCCAAATTAAGCCCGAAATTTTCGTCAACTTTAGGCCCGAACCCGACCCGTAAAGCCCGGCGCGACTTACACTGCTGTCATTTGGCAAAAGGGAAGATCTCAAAATGTTACCTTTTGCAAAAATTGATATTTTTATTCTAAGACGGTGTTCCAGGTCACGTAGAAATTTTAGGTCTTTAACTCGATTAGTTTGCGAGTTATCGATTATCTCGATAAATTGTTTGGCACAAGGAACATCTTCATCTTAACTATTACGTCACAACAGCCTTTTTTCACAATCGAAGCCTTAGAAATTTTATATGCGGCAGTTTTTTAATGCGTAGCTTGTAGAAGCAACGCAAAAAAGCAAGTATTTTGAGATGCAGTTTGTTGTTTTTCCGAACTTGACTTGATTTACGAGCCAATAAAGAGCGTTTTAAAATAGGAAGTGCTAATCAACAAAATATACACAATCATGTAGCTGAAATTCAGGACCCAGCTTTCAATGACGAAAACATTTTGCTCTGACTGAAAAATGATTGAAAAATGATTTATTGTTATGGTATGACGTAGGCAAAGTATTGCCGTGTTTTATTCTATAAAAACGACTTAAATAAGAAAACCAATAAAATAGCTTTCTAGCTGCGTATCGGTACGATGGTCATTGAGTTAATGGCTACGTCAGTCAGTCAAAAAGGTTTTGATTTGAAAAAAACAAGCGATAAATTTTAACTCTATCTTGAAAAAACTAGCGATAAGTTTTAATTGTAACTAATCAAAACCAACGGCTGACTGACCGGGTTATCAAAACCAACTGCTAATTTAATTACGAATTTTTGTCGTTAAAGGGTCGGAGTATATTTCTTATTAAACGATTTGCGTGTCCACGCTTAGCAAAATTCTGGAGGCACATGCTATTCTGTTCGTACGAACAAAAATCTTCGCAAAAATGACGTACAGAAAAAGTCTGCGAAAATTTGGTATGCTATGCTTTCTTCTCACAAACATTATTTGTTTCCTGAAAATCTCGTTTATTTTGGCAAAATCTTCATGATAGGCTATTCTGCGAGGGGTCTGGACCACTCGTGAAAATTTATCATGATATTTTAAAAGTCAATTTGCTGTGAAAAATTGTGAAGTTTGTGAAGATTAATGCGTCTTTCTGTTTTTGCAGCAAAACAACTCTTAACATAATTTCACGCAGCAGCTTTATTTAATACAGGCATGGGTGTTGAGCAGGGCCATATTAAAACAAAATTAAAGGGAGCGGGAACACGAACTTGTTAAAAGGTCTCCAGCATAATGCTGTTAAATTTGTAAGTGTCAGCTATATTTGGTTAAAAAAATGGTGTTTGTGTTTTTAATCAAAATCAAGCACAGCGTATAAGGAATTGTTGAAAATAAGAAGAAATAACGCTGCTCGTGTTCATCACAGGCGGTAGTCTGGAACACAAACCCCAGTTATTCGAAGTTTTTGTGATTTTATACAAACTAATTGGCCATTTTTGACACCCCAGATAAAAAAATTATCTTCGACCTTGTAAGGCGTATCATATGTTCTAAGAAAAATCTTACGTAAAACATGCAGCAAAGTATTGGATTTATCGCCGATTATCTCTGTGATATCTAGCGCTACAAGACAGAATCATCTAAGATTATCTGCGAAAGCCTAGAATATATCTTCCATAAACTTAGTAAAACTTTAGATTCCCAGATTAAAAATTATCTTCGTGTTCTGAGAAAAATCTTACCTAAAACATGCAGTAAAGTTTTGGATTTATCGCCGATTATCTCTGTGATATCTAGCGCTATAAGACAGAATCATCTAAGACTATCTGCGAAAGCCTAGTATATATCTTCCATAAACTTAGTAAAATTTTAAATTATTTTTGCCGTCGTAGTCGCCCATTTGCCGAAAACTCCTAGGATAATTCTTAACGAAATCTTAAGTGAAAAATAAACGATGTGTTAGAAAGCGGTACATACAGTTATAGACCATAATTTGCAAAGAGTAACATAGGCCGTACCAAGTTACCAACGTAACTTGCACTCATTAATCTTTTAGTTTTAAAAGTTATAATAGAAGTATAGAACACGGTACATGATTGCAGATTCAGTGCAGACCAAATGGCATCAGGACGAAATTATGCTAATCGACCAAAACTATAGAGAAGATATAGACGTTAAAAAGCCAAAGAACGTTTTATTTCCATCAAAAATAAGTAATAATAACAACACCACATTATGGCAATACTAAAATCCATACATGATACTACGCATGATTACAAAATTATGTTTAAACTCAAACTCAAGCGGCGTTGTTGCGTTCTTTGAGAAGATGCTTTACAATGATTAATATCTCAGCTTGACAGATTTTTAGCAAGCAGCACAAATCAAATTTCAAGCGGACAACTCAGAAACGACTGCAACTCCTAAGCGAGTCAAGATTTGACCAAAGCATAACGCATCTGTCAGTTTCTCGAGATAGGAGGATAAAAATTTATTAAAAAACTCCCACTTTCGTTGAAAATAAAAAAATATAAAAAAAACGATTGTATGCGTATAGCAGCAAAAACTTTCAGAAACGCATAAAAGTATGTGTAAAGCCTAATGCATGATTATTGGAGTATTCTGGTTTGTATGTCACCGAAGGTAAAAATAGTCACCGAAGGTAAAAAAATAGTCACCGAAGTGTGAAAGGATTTCTCTTTTTCTCGAAAGAAAATTACATCTAAAAAGGGATAGTGCAACTAGATTTAAAGCGGTGAAGTGACATAATATTCGCACTGTGAGCCTTATACTGAAGGAAAGCGAAAGTCTAGAAGAACTGATAGAAATCCAAAGAGGATTTTCTGGGAAACAATGAATTAAATAAAACGACTGCAATTGTTTGTCTGTTCCAACGTTTCAGAACAAGATGGTACTAGAGACATTACAATAATGTCATATTTTGCGCCGGCCTTCTTCCAAATCCTTGACACCGTTTAATGCTCGTTGAATGGCATCAACAACAGCACTCGTCCTTGCATTCCGGTGCGTTGTTTTTCGAAGAACTCCTAGAAAAAATGCGTACCATCACAATACAACACAAACACAGCCTAATTCGTAACACATGTTTATACCACACGTATTAACGGAGCACCACACCCGCAGGCAACAAACAGAAAAATAAAAAATAAGATTCCAAAAATATTAGCCAATTTAACACCCTACTGTTCTCCCAAGTCCAGACACAAACAACCGTTCAAAATCGACCTTAATTTACAAATTTGTTGCCATTGAACAAAATTGACCTTAATTTAAAAATCGACCTTAATTTACGAATTTGCTGCCATAGAATCTCTTTTTCAAAACAAAATCTTTTTTCTAAAAACAAATTTTTGTTTGAAAAAAGTCTTGTTTGAAAAACCTTTTTTTTTGGAAAAAGCGTTTTTTTGAAAGAAAAA
Organism: Trididemnum nubilum; assembly: GCA_963965965.1. Lineage (NCBI taxonomy): Eukaryota > Metazoa > Chordata > Ascidiacea > Aplousobranchia > Didemnidae > Trididemnum > Trididemnum nubilum. The sequence continues at coordinate 21,994,678 of OZ014487.1, forward strand.
AAAGTTTTTGAATATAAAAATATTGCTAATAAATGGCCCAAAAAATGAACCCCAAAAAAATTTTTTTTGGAGAAAAACTTTTTGAAAAAAATAGTTTTTGAAAATTTTGTTTAAAAAAATTTTTTTTCAACTATGGCGCGCCCAAAAATCCCGGTGCCTAATCGGCAGCGTTTAAACGTCCACGATAAAAGTCACGATCCGATCTCTAACTTTGCTGTTACAAAACCAGGTGGAGTATGCTGTTACAAATCAAAAACCTAAATAGAGGTCAAAAGACCGACGAAATTCAGCTGATTTTGCTTGTAAGATTGTTATAGTTTTTGAAAACTACAACAGAGAATTCGATAGAAGATTCTTTTCAACCGCTGAATACAATACATGCGCCAAAGTATAGGCTATTACTGTAGGACCTTCACTACTAAACAGAGTAATAATCAAGTACTGAGCGGTGAACAAATTAACCACTTTGCAGTTCTTTGTACCATATAATCATTTGACACTACCAGTGTTATAATCACACACCTTGATGGCAGCAAGGTTTTGTTCCAATTCTTCCTCTGTTTTTGCTGGGGTAGGAATGACTTCCAGCTGAGCCATAGAGTCCAAATTGTCTACATGATCTTTCATCTTATCCAAGATTATTTCTAAATTTGATTCATTATTATCCAGTATCTTGGCAATGGTATCCCTCGTACAACTTTTTCCAGAATAGGTAGGCGGTCTTGCAGTAGCCTCAGATGTACAGACAGAAGCCTAAAATATGTACAACAGTAAATATTTTGCATTGTACCACTAATGTAGCGACGTTGAAAGAAACAAGAAAGCGTCATGTGTAAGTAAACTACTGTTGTTTTTTTTATTGCAAGTTGTATTGTACATATTCCGAAACACGTTCGTGCAAAGCATGTCTTTTTTAACATTAACATCGTAAACATTTTGTGAAGTAGTAAGTTGCTGCATTCGGTCTTTGACGTAAGAATAAATCGTTCAAGCTTAGTTTTGACGCAGAAATGCGATTAAAAGTTAGAAAAAAGCAAATTTTTCAGCAGTGTGCGTACAATGACACAACACAGCTACGTTAACAATTTAACGTCAAGATTTCACCACTGTTTATTTTCGGCCTGCAAAATAACTAGCGCTGAACGAGCGTTGGTATGAGACTAAGAGTAAGATTTTTGTACAAAATTTTTACAATTGGTGCAAACCAATACGATAAAACCGCAAATATGATGCGAATGATGAAAAATGCAGCCATTGTTCCCAATATTTTTTAACTCCCAAGTTTGAAAACCAAATTAATACTAGTATACTAGGATATACTAAAACGCATTCTAAAGCTTACTTACTGTCAAATGGGTGCTTCGAAACCGGAGCTATCAGCTCTATCGAGCGGGGGAATATCACTGAATTCCATCACAGTGTCATTAGTTCTTATTTGAGATATTATGTCCAACTCCATATAGAGTGGTTGAAGTAGCATTTGAATTTATATATGCTTTGTTGAAACATCTTTCAAATGAGTCTGCAAAACAATATGTTAAAATTTAAGAAACATTCATGCATGCTGGTAATCAATAAGGTCGAAACTTTTTGTGATATTTATAAGTTATACTCAATCTACATTTCATAGCCGACATAAATTTAAAAAGCTTGCCTTCATTTTTGGAATAAAATTTCGTATATCCAAATGCTGTAGAAATGCAGATTCAAGAGTGATAGCAATTGTGACATCATACAATCAATTTTGTGGTAGTTGCAAGCCAACAAAGGCTCTTGGTTTTTTTTTCACACAAAATAAAAACTATATACTTAAAACCTCTGTAGACACCTTATAACCTGTTTCACTTGACCAGCAACAAAATATAAGATAACTCTTCCATTCATTGATAGTGGCATAACAATTACTTTTATACAAAAATCCTTTACAGTAAACTTACTAGATTCACAAAGAATTGTGCACTCATATTTCCCATTTTAATTTTTGGGGTGGTTTTTGTAATTTCACCATGTTTTCTACCTCATCTTTTGGCATGCATGCAGGAGGCTGATACGAAAGTCTGCTGTGGACACTCCATGACTGACAAATGATATTGGTGGTGATTTGGCCTTTCACATTAAATTGAACACAAACAATTTTTTTCATTTCTTCACAACTTAAACGTTAAAGACTATAGATTAAATCTATAATGAAATGGTTGTATTACCAGAAGTGGACAGCACTAATCATAAAAGTTGCACCGCAAGTGCACATGCAACTGCTCAAAAAATCTTGTGCCGTAAGCATTTTCTCAAGCCAAAAAAAATAATTGCGCCGCAAGCGCAAGTGTGACGTTTCAAAAAGCATAAATCTAATTGACTATCACAGCTTAAACAGTGCTAGGCTGCGGCATGATACTAACATTCAAAACGAAGAATGCATGCTACGAAACAAGTAAAAATAATTATTGATTTCCTTTAAAAAATATAAGCATTAGAAAATGTGCATTGCTTAACCCTTTTGGGCAAAAAATGTCTTTACACCTAATGAAAAAAACTCAAAACACACGTACTTAAAGGAATCCAGGTGTTAAAAAATTCTACTAATAAAGTCTTTATGTGGTGATAAGTGAACACCTTCGGAGTCACTGTTTTTTTCTAATGGCTTGTCAAGGAAATCCTTTACAAGCTTCAATACATATTTTGCGGTGCTGGAGCAATTAGTATCACTCTCTGACAAATGGAGCACGCTAAATAAATCAGCAAGGTTTTTGTTTTAGAGAATTGCACCATCTAAGTATTAATTATAAGAGCTATTGATGCTATTTCTACTGTTCGCAATAACTTTCAAGTTTTCCCGTACAAGGAAAAAAGTTGTAATTAATAGTTTTTGTTGTGTTTTGTTTTTGAATTATGGTAACAAAAGTCAGACTATGTACCAGGCAATGTACCTTGCTTCTCCCACCTGGGCCAAGTTACTTACAAAATTTATCCCCAAATTTAAGATTATAAACATGTTTTGGACTTGATCTTTAAGTAAAGAGAAGACTAAACAATTAATTTTTTTCAATTGGCTTTCAAATATTTAATTTCAAAATCAAAAATTTAGTCATTTCAAATGCCGCTGAAAACCTACAAAATATGATCCAAATGGCATTAAAATAGCTATTTTTTCCCAAAAAAAATTACACAAAATCACCCAGCAGCTGGCACCCAGACCCCTAACTGTGCTAAGTTTGGGTTAAACTAGTTTGCTCACTTTTGGAAATTCAATTGTCGTTTTAATTTACACAATTTTGGAAACCTTTAATTTTTGTCAGCAGCACAGCCGAGCGGAACTGCACTCAGATTATTGCATAAGCAATACTGCAACCCGAGTTCAATTACGACTGCAGGCCGCCTCCTTCGACACATATGCGGGTGGCTGAAGACTCGAAGAGCGTGAGCTTACTTCCAGTAACCCTCATATCTCTGTTCTTATTAAGTTCGTTGAGTTGTACCTCAGTTGATTTTCATAATTTATTTATTTTAACTTTTGGTTAGGGTCTTTCCCATTCACCAACATCCAGGTTACATGCCAACCCAGGCCTGGTTTCTGATCATCCATTTTACAATATCTTCGTCCCATGAAAAGTACCTCTATTCAAAATTTTTTGATGATGTCATTGCGTGTGATTTGCAGTTTGGCCCTACTCCCCAATCAAAAATTCTGGCTACATCTATATGTACCTTGTCAATATTTCTCTAAACTTTAATTACAGTTGATTGAAAAACAATCATTCCCAATCATATTTGAATTTAGCTTGTGCGATTGCTCTCAAAATTGCTAAAATACTTGCGGCGCAAGTGTTAGCGCAACCGTTAAATAATAATTGCGACACAAGTGCTATATCGCAAGCAAAATAGTTGCGCCATATATATAAGATAAAAGCGGCGCAAGTGCCCACCTCTGTGTATTACCATATGAACATTGCAATTTAGGAGCCAGTTATCATTTAAAAATGTTGGGGCACATTATTATCAGCATCACATTCGAGCCAATAAATAAGTAAAGGTTTAATGTATAAGTGTAGGGTTAAGCTATATAACCTTGAAACTGTAAAGTAAATATAATCAACCAACAATGCATATCCTATTAAAGTTCTAAAAATAAATATCAACAAACGGGCAGACACAAGATTAAACTTTTTGCTTTAACAATTACTGTTTAGAACAGTGGATGGGTACAACTGATAAGGTAACCTACCTCAGATCTATCAAATAAAATACAAATATTCCACAGACAATCACAAACAATTACTGACTGTTTTGACTTGGACAGAATGAGTGTTGTTAAGTATAACAGGGTTGCCACAGAAAGTGCAAAATTAAATTCCAGGACTTTTTTAGGCCATTTTCCAAGACTGTTTGAGTTTTTTTTTTTAAGGACTTAAAATTTGATTTTGACTATTACTCTTTCATGTACCTACTCTTTTGAACTTGTGGTTGACAAAAAATTTTGATGTAACGCATTTGCATTCCTAGTACTGACAACTAGCCAGGTGCAAAGCTAGAAATTTGCAACGGGAGGATTAAGCTTTTTGGTAGGGGGGCAGAACCCCAAGACGCCAGAAGCCATTGGGGGTCTGGGGGCAAAGCCCCCAGCATTCGAAGATTTTGCAATTTTTTTGCAATAATGACTTAATTTTAGGCCTAGTTTGGTCAAGCTTATTGCTTTTAAAACTTGGCGTAGAAATTAGCACTGCAAAAGCATGATTAAACTGAATGCATAAATGGGCTACAGTATGAGGGTGATAGCTAGAGCTCAATCGATATGATACCGATATAAAACTCATAAACTACCAAATTTGGTCTATATTTTTCACTTAACTTGACACTAAAAGCTTCACTAATTCTCCTCTCAACAAAAGACTATTGCAAACGCAAGTCATACTAAGCAAATTGAACGCAAGAATATTCGTGCTTGCTCTTAAAAATAAACAGTTTAAGGTAATTGTGCTAAGCCGGTATTTTATCGGCGGTAGATAGCCGATACGATATGCCGGCTTGGCCCTGATGTCGGCCAAAATATACCAGCTGACGCTAGATACATCGGTGGAGCTCTAGTGATGGGTAATGGTAAAACTTCAGTCCTAGCTTTATTTTCAGCTAGTTAACTATAAAGTCCTATTATTTGAAATAACAGAGCTTATTTGCACGCCAGGGTGCAAACAAAAAACTCTATCCTAGCCCTAACCCAACCTAAAACTTAACCCAAACTGTAACCCTAGCTCTAACTCTAACCTTAACCCAAACTCAAAATCTAAACTCCAACAAACCACTAACGATAATAATTTTAAAAATAAAAGAGTATTCGAGCAAATGAGCACCCACTTTTTCTTATACGCAGAGCTCATTTGCAGGATATAGTGCAAATAGGCACCTCCTTTGAAAAAACTACAAAGTATTAATCCAAATCGTCTGTATTTTATAACGCTAGATAAAGATATAATTAGGTAGTAGGGGCTAATGAAACGAGATTTGAGAGAGTTGATTGGTAATTAACAGAATTAAATACTGAGTTACAATTTTTTTACTTAGCCTACATTAAGCATTTTGCATCAAGCGATCGAATTGTTTATTTTTAGCCATTTTTAGTTAGTTAAGTTGTTACTGGTTTTATTTTTGACCAATATGAGTCCTTTCCCAAAATCATGTTCCAAAAGTGGCTTTAAATTACTTTACTATCCATATTACTGCAAAAAACTGCCACAGAAATATACTGCGATAAGCATAGTATTTTTCTAATTGTGCATTTTGGTCTACGCGCCAATGGAGGGCCTATAGCCCGCTATGCTACTGGCTACTACTGCTACTGGAGTATCGCATTGCAATAAATTACTGTCCATGAAATCACTCTTCCTAATAATATACAATAATTTATACATACTGTAATGCAAAGTGCAAATTTTGGCATTTAACGAGGAAGTGCTTATTTGCTCTCTAGTTTACTAGTAAGAACTGATTAAAAAGAACAAGAGACCAAAGAGCAGAAGAATGGGCTCTCATATTAACATTAAGGTTAGAGCTAGGGTTACAGTTTGGTTCCCAAACTGCAACCCTAGCTCTAACCCACATTAGGGCTAGCACAGCAATTTTTTGATTGTGCGCCAGCATACAAATAAGCTGTCGTTTTACAATACAATAAAGCATTTTGAACGAACTTCACAATGCAAATCATTTCAAAATAGCTTTGCATAATTACAAGGTACCAGTTATTATAAAAAAAAATTCACATTCTGTCTGCGTAAATCACGGGAAAACCTGATTAACATTTTCCAGGACTTTCCAGGACTTACAAACAAAATTCAAGGACTTTCCAGGACAGCAAAAAAAATCCAGGACTTTTCCAGGATGTGGCAACCCGGGTATAAGCCGTACGCTTTTTTTTTGGTAGCTTTGCGACTTGTGTATCAGCACTTTTTCTTTCTCGCTGATCTAAGCTATTTCCCAAATCTAGCCTTAATCCTAATGTGTGCACGCATGAGAGAAGAAATAGCACGCGTGTGCATATACAGCCATGCACAGGTCACAGAGCTTCCATAAAAAAGCTGACGGCTTATACTAAACGACATCCCGCTGTTTTGACTTGACAATAATTGCAGATTAAAAATTATTATGTACTGTGTTACAAATGTAATATGTGCAAAAAGTTAAACATTTGTAGCAAAAAAATAGTTTGCCAAATGCTCAAATGTTTCAATTTCACATTTCAAAAATAGCTTCTACTACTGTAATGCTGTTTCAAAAATCTAAACTTTAGTACAGTAACAGAACAAAAATGAAGAATCTCAACTAACTGACTAATCTGTATAATGAGTTTTAATAAGGCATGCAGACATTTACCATTTCCTAAAATTTTCATTGAGTGGAATAATTTTAATGTCATTGCTGAGGTCTGAGGTTGCTGATTTTGAAAATGAAAGCACCAGCACACATCTGATATGGATTCTACAGCCAACTACAGGTTGGTAAAAAAAGCTTCAAACTTCCATAAGCTAGGCTATATTTCTGCAATGCAAAATATATTTTTCAGCTTAATTCTTGAAATACATCATGCATGTAATGAAGTGCATCATGCATTCGTATAGCCTAGTGGAGCATGGAGTCAGTCATTGCAGTTTGACTGACTTTTAATGACACATCTATTATACTAGTAGGCTATTTAAGCAGCATGACTTTAGCAACGCTTCTTCTACCATTCTTGCAATACCATTCTTCAATTCTTAATCTTGCAATACATCTATTATAGGTACTAAAAGGCTATTTAAGCAGCATGACTTTAGCAACGCTTCTTCTACCATTCTTGCAATTCTTATCTATTCCCTTTTTCATTGTAGCAAATTTGGTGCTACAAACCTTTGATTTCAAATTTACATTACTGTACAGGTTAGCAGAAATTACAAAATTTTCGTTTTCCAAAACAACTTTTTGACAAATTATGGTCTTGTTTTTGAATTTTGCGTTTGTTTTTAACTAGTGCACGTTATAGGCACACATTTTGGCGATTGAAAAGCATATAGCCTACTGTATCAGGTATACCTGTATACATCTTACTTTAGGTCTTTTACAGTTATAGTACACAGCCTGCAGTACTAAGTACAGAACTAGGCTAACATTACCTGTTGCTGCTACAAAATATATTGCGATTCTTAGAACAAAACTCGCTAACGACTGAAGAATATTGAAATTTAATTTCTCTAACCCAGTTACTTGCATCCCTAATCCCACGAAACGTAAAGGTAGCGTTAAATGGTAATGATGCAAACCTCATCTATAGTCCAGAAGATTACCTCACAGCCAAGTTAATTTTTGAAGAGGCAAATAATTTTCAAATAGCACTAGTCAAGCGTGACCAAAGTATTTTACGGAATAAAAAGGAAGACTCTCGAGTAAGCACAAATTATTGTGATTGAAAACCGAAGTTGACGATGATAATGAAAATAAGCTCAAATTATTGTGTTTGAAAACCGAAGTTGACGATGACAATGAAAATAAGCAGAGGTGGAGTCGAGGACACGAGGCTCGAGGTCAAGACCAAGGAGACAAAAAAAAATCCGAGGCCAAGAACAGCTCTTCAGAGGACAGACTCTTCTCGAGGCCAAGAACAGGAATGTTCGAGGCCAAGGACCAAGGACACAAGGGCAAGTGTTCTCCCAAAAAAAAGGTCTTCAAAAATTTTTTTCAGGCTATCTCAAAAAAAAAAGTCTTCAAAAGTTTTTTCGGGCGTTCTCCAATAAAAAACGCCTTCTAAAATCTTTTTTTCAGGCAATCTACAAAATTTCAACAATTCAAAAAAAGTGCTGTCCTTGAGCCGAGGACAGGGCAATTTTTGAGAACTTGAGGCTTCGAGGCCAAGGACTTCAAAAATACGTCCTCGAGGACTCCACCTCTGACAATAAGTTTATGAAAAATTTACCCAAAATGCAAAACTAAAAGAAAGTTCAACGAATATACGAGTGAAATAGACCGAGCAGGCGTTGGTAAATAGGCAGGTAGACCAAAGAAGTTCATTGGTTGCGAAAAAGAATAGTGGTCATCCACAGCTCAGTCAGAACATAGACTCTTCATTAGTTTATGAAGAGTCTAAAGTCAGACGGCCGAGTGGATATCATCTACCTTTGGGGTTAAAGTCACGGGTTCAATACCGAGTCGGAGATACCAAACTAAACGCAACAAAAAATGATAATTCACAGCTGCTCTGCTTCAAGCTCAAAATTGAGGGAAGTGTGTGGTGAACAAACCCAAGTGAGCAAGTTTACTTGTTGTGCCGCAAAGAAAAGCCCTTGAAGGGATTCCCCGCCTTTAGAAGCGGTGAATCATCCAGCCAATTTCGGTGGTTTACAATAGCTAAAATTGAACTACAATTTTTAATATTTTTTGTTTTAATTTTGGGGCTGTCGTTGCAAAGATATTCAACAAATGCAAAAAGATATCCTCCAAAAAAGTTTTTGGAAACTCTGAGTTTTGTTTTTCCCGCCAAAATCACAGTTCTCTAAACTATTAGGCCTACTGTGGCTTTGGCGGGAAGAACAAAACTCAGAGTTTCCAAAAACTTTTTTCGGAGGATATCTTTTTGTGTTTGTTGAATATCTTTGTAGCCGCAGCCCCAAAATTAAAACAAAAAATATCAAAAATTATAGTTCAATTTTAGCTATTGTAAACCACCGGAATTGGCTGGATGATTCACTGCCTTTAAGTGTTTGACCATGCGCAGACAGATAGCAGGTGGTAGCCAGTAGAGTACGCAGGATTTTGGAAAGGGGGGCCGGGAGATTTCGAAAATCTGAGAATAAGAAAGTCCTGAATGAAAATTTTTACATCGACAATCAGTCCGTTTTTCCTGTCGAAAGTCAAATGAAGAGCAAAACAAACAAAAAAAAAGGTCTTCACTCAAATTTAGTCCGGTTTTTGGCCCAAAATTAGGTGAAGACCCCCAAAAAAGTCTTCGCCTACTGTTTGTTTTCTCAAACCTTTTGCCCAAGTCACAAAGGGGGGGAGGGCATGCCGCGATTTTTCATACTATTCTATGCTAATTATACTATCCTGGCGACCCAAAGGGGGTTATGGCCCAATGCCCCCTTTTCCCTAAATATGCCCCTGGTGGTAGCTTAACTCGAAAACCGCTTGGTACTTTTGCTCTCTCTTGGCTGAGGTGACTCAGCGAATAGTGCATATATAAACTTAAGTTTCATAATATGAGAATGTCATAAAGAAAGATATCGATGGAAAATACAAGCAATACACAAAACAGTAGCGTAGCCAAGGGGGCGGGGGGGGGGGGCTTTAGCCCCCCCATTGGCATGTCGACCAAAATGCAGAATGTAAAAAACACTATACGTTTTTAGCACTTTTGAGACTGTTTTATGCACTGGAGTGGACTAAATAGTGATTTAAAACATCTTTTGAAACATATGTTCAGGGGGGGGGGGAGAGGGGGCTAATTTGTCAAAAATAAAACCAACACATGAATGAAAACTTAGGAAAATGGTAAGAAATAAGCAATCAAATTTGATCGCTAGTGTAAAAATGCTAAACATAGGTGTCATCAACTCATATACTATAAACTAAGGAATAGAGGGGGGGCTATTCAGTATTAGTTAATTACCAATCATTTCTCTCAAATCTCTTTTCATTAGCTTCCCCCCCCCAATTATTTTTCCCTGTAAACTGTATACGAAATACATTACTCCGTGTGAGTTGTATTGAACTATACAATTTTATAATTTACTAGCATCTAAACAAGAGAACTAACATTTTACCATTAGCCACCTCCCAAATAGCCCATTTATGCCACCAGTTTAATTATGTTTGCACTGCCAATTTCTAAGCCACGTTGTAAAAGCTTTATTTTTTAATCAAAATAGCCCTAAAATGAAGTTATTTTGGCAAAAAAATGCAAAATTTTTGAGCGCTGGGGGCTCCGCCCCCAGACCCCCGTGCCTCCGGCGGCTAGGGCTCCGTCCCCAGACCCCCCAAACAGCCCTCCCATTACGAATTTCTGTCTACGCGCCTGACACAAAACCAATTTTTTGCCTTAAAATAGGAAATTTATGGAGAAGAATAAAAGTTACATTGACCAAAGACTGAAGTTTACTATTTATATTATCCGTTTGGTTTGTTTGTTTTTTTTACTCCAAAACTCCTTCAAAGAGGAACTGCGCTTGCTGACGCATAGGGCGTAATCGTCTTGGCAGTGTGGAAGGTTTGGTTGGTCTCGTACTCTTGTCACAATAAACCCAAAAAAAAAGTTCACCAAACTTTTCTCACAAAATGCTACCCGTATCACAGGGCGTGCCGATTATAGATAGATCTTTCTGTTTCTACAAAAGCACAAACTTTCTTGTTTACTGCTAAAAAAATTATTTGTTGCATTATGGATCCCAGGAGAAAAGGAAAAGAACCACGTAGCGAGTGCGATAAAAGTCGGTTATTTCTAACAGCAAAACGTTACAAAAAAGGCATTGTTTAAAAACGCTCGAAGTAGAAACTGAAATAACGCGGTCGTGAGAGCGGAGTGGAAAGAAAGCGGTAAAGCGTTGGTAAAAAGAGACAACGGGAAAATTTGGGGCGCCTCACTGCTTCCTTTTCCCGCCCATGGCGACTCAAAATGAAGCAAAGGAAGAGATTTTGGGTCATCTGACTGGAAAAATAAGAGAAAAGGGTGGAAGTAGGAGAGACACGAAGATGAGATTCCACTCTTGCGTTATTTATTGTGCTAGCGTTCGAGCATCATAAAAAGCTTATTTAAGAATTATTTTGTCAAAATCAATCTAATTGAGTTTTAGGCGACGCGGTTTTGAATTTAATAATCTTTAAATTTTTGTAAAAGTTTTGATAAGTTTATGAAGGTTATTGTGTTTTCAAATTTCAACAAATTTATTTTTATTACCTATTGTCGAAAAGTATTTTTTAAAAAGTGGTTTATTTTATCAAGAACACATGTTAGTTTAAAACTTAGAAAATTTAAAGATATCCCGCCAATATAAAAATAAACTTTGATAATACACATAAGTTTCTGAGATGGCTTGGAGCAGCGCCAATATCCACCAATGTGCGTTAAAATTTTTTAGATGAATCAAAGATTGTTTCTCTATATATAGACAAACGTAGATATATCTTAGAAGATTCTTAAAAAGTTTGGTTTATACCAGCCACCGGAGATAATTCCAAGATAATCCGAGATAGCCTTTTAAGATCCTAGATAAATCCGAGATAAATTCTACCTGGGACATTTGCTATAAAATTAATGAACTTTTTTGACCAGAACCAAAACTGTGAAACTCCTTACAGGCCCGGCGCCAGGATAACGTGATTGGGGGGGCAGAAATGAACTTTGGGGGGCACGAGAAGTAAAAAAGGCCTTCACCGAAATTGCAAGACATTTTCCGGCAGAAATCCGAAATTCAAAAGGTTTTTCCGGCCGAAAACAGGTGATTTCCAAAAAAAAAAAGGTCTTCATTCACAAAACGTCACGAAATCCGGTGTCACTCCACAGAATACACCAATTTGGGACTCGATTTGCACTCCAGAAGCCCCGAGCCTGTTAATTTCTTCGGGGCGCAGTCCTCGCTTGGGGGGGGGCACGGCCTCGGTATGCCCCCCGTGGCGCCGGGTCTGACTCCTTATTTGGTTTATTGTTATAATAATAAAGCATTTTCAAAATATTTAAAATTGATTGAAAACTGGCGTTATTCTAACCACCAATATAACTTCAAAATTTTGAGAAAAAAGAATTATAGCATCATAGTCTGTAGGAAGCAAAGTAAAACTGAATACAAATAATGTGGCACCCAAGTAGCAACAAAATGTATTTCATAAACTACTGTTTATAAGTAAACTAAAGAAATTACAACCCAGCGGTATTACGCTGTTGCTCTAACGCTTCGAAATATTCTGTGCGTTCTTGCACCACATCAAACTGTTTTGCAATAAATGGAATATATTGAGTAACCTTTTCCTAAAATACTGCCCCCCTTCTACAAACACATTACAAAATAATTGAGATTTAAATCAATTGCGAATAATTTCGTAAAATTTAGAAATCATTGCAAAAAAAATACGAAGATTACAGTGAGAATATGAAAAATATTCGTACAAACAAAAAAACTTACAAAAACCCTTAACGCTAGAAGGTTAGCAATCGGGGTTGTCGAAACCTTTTCGAGGTTTTTTTTTTAGCTATTTGTAGCCCTGTAAACATTAACCATTGGGCCAATGTTGTCCCAACGTTGTAAATGTTGGTGAACCGTAAGCAAATTTGGCAGCGTTTTGCCAAAGTTGCCAACATCTTTTTGAAGATTTTTCAAGAAATAAACTTGGGTTGTAAAAATTTTTTTTTTCATTTGTGTAATCATGAGTCCAATAGATGCAAAATCTCATTGCCAATTTTTAGTATTTGCTTTGCGATAAACCAACGCTTTACCAACATTGACCAAACGCTGGGCCATTGTTTCGGTTTTTACTGTCAGCGTTTTGCCAATGTTGTGAACATCTTTTTCAATATCTTTAAAGAAATAAAATTTTCTTTATATAAGTATTTAATTTTTTTATTTCAGCAACTTTGCGTTCACCAGATTGCGCATATCTCATCGTCAATTTTGATTATTTTATTTGCCATTAACCAACGTTTTGCTAACATAGGCAAAATGTTGGCCTATTGCTTTTTTTTCCTTTTAATTTTTTTTAGCCAATTAAAAATAACTTTTTGCTGCAATTAGAAATATTTTATTTGCCTTAGAAACGATTTTTTTTACATTTTTTTTATTGCTTATTTTTTGAGTCTTTTCCTAAATTAACTTATAACAGCAGCAAACGTAAGACAAGAAGCTTTCCATCACTAAGTTAGATATCTTTTTTTAAACATAACCTATTTTTGAGCATGTTTTAGTCTGAGGTTTTGAGAATAGCCCATCTATTTTAGACTCAAACCGCTGTCTTTATCTTTGTCTTTAAATACTACATTGATATTTAAAGATATTTGTTTTACCTGCAAATTTGCAATTAATGATTGCTACAAAAACTCTCCAGCGCTACAGCCGGAAATTTTATAACCAATCAAAACACGGAAACGAAAATATTAAAAATTTTGACCAATGATTGTTTTTGTCGTCTTCTTTTCACATACCGAACGATGAAATTAGAAGGAGCAGCAGATTTACAGTTATTGATTGATTACCGTACTTCCATAACTTTAAACATAACCCGAGCCCACTCAAAACTCAAAAAATCTGACGATTGTTTGTAGTTTAGTTGCAGGCTATTTTTTGGGGGAGAAGAACAGGTTACTCTGTGGTGAGATATTAAGCTTACTGTGGACAAGTTTACTGACAGCAGAGTGCATTTTTTGTTTTAAGTCATAACCTAACTTCTCTGCTACAGCATAGACTAAAAAAGCAGTGGTAAGCGCCTTCAGTCTGTAGGTTGGACAGCAGTTACGTTAGTTAAGCAGTTAACTGATCAAGTTTATGTTTGCTACGCTACCAGTATTAATTGAAAAATAAAGTAGGTTATCAGGTCATGTAAATTTTTTAATCAGGCTAGACATAGGCTATTTAGAATTGATTGAAACTGACTATGGTAATATTGAAAGTAAGAATTTGGTTCTCATTGTGTTTCTTTTGTAGAAAGACTATTTGCATTCATTTGTTTCATTCTTGACCACCACAATAATAGCAAGTGGTGAATAATCAAATTTTGTACATACAATAGCATGCAGAGTCAGAAAAGGAAGTAGCTACTCAACGTTTGACGTTAAGACATGCAGAAAATGTTGGAGACATGATAAGCGAGTGGTATTTGCACGATAGCTCATGTCTTGATCGGATTACAGGTAGGCTATATCGCTTTATTGGAACCAAGTTGTACCGGTCTCAAACTCTCCTTTGTTTAATTTAACATTTTGACATACCGGTACCGGTAAGCATTATTTATAGCGCTAGCTTAGTTTTATTTTCAAACTTAAACAGAAAAAAATTCATGGGTGGTAATGGTTTTTGTTTAGAGTGGTGTGTTTACTAGAAATTGATGTGATTGAGATTAAATTGGAACTGGTTTGTTATTTCTGATACTGGTAGCTGGTTCATTCAGGTCAAATTTAAACACTTTTTTCTCAAAAAAAAAAAAAGTTTTGATTTTGGTTACCAGTTTGTGTAAACCGGCAATCTATAGCATCACTAGTCTTAAGCCTAATTTAAATTTCGGTATGAATTTAGTTTGGACTAGAGTTTTGTTAAAAACAGCAAAACTTAGGTCATAATTTGTGGTAAAATAAAGCTTGCTATTTTGTCAAGGTAAAACCTAATATTTTTGTTGGGTGCAGTACCAGTACCCAATACTAAAACTACACAACCTCAATGCGATTTCTTGCTGATACGTATCTCTATTGCTAGAAAATTTTTAATTGCGGTCCAAAATCTTATGCCTCAATTATTTTAATGGATAAAATTAAGAGCCAGTTTCTCGATGGACTGTGCAGCGAAATTTCAAACGTGCTGTCAGAGAAAATTTGCAAGATATTGAATCGATTACTGTTAGGCCTACTCGTAATTTATTGGAAGATTTTAGAAATCCATCAATCCCTGCTTTATCTAGCAATGATACTTATCCTAGGGCTGATGCTTCAAATGATTTTTCACCTATCAAGGAGTGTTTTAGTAACTCTAGCAATGATGATGCGTGATTGAGTAGTGACAGTTCTTTTGAAACTTTCAGTAACGATATTGATACAGAAGTCGAGTAATTTTTGCAAAGTTCATCAATGGAAAGCAGCTCTGACTCAAACATTGATAGTAACATAACAGAAGATAGGTTAATCTACCCAGAAAACAGTTCTAGTATTCCAACTACTCCTGTAATTTTAGATAAAACTATTGTAAATAATCTTAATGAGTGGGCTGTTGTGCACAATATTACACAATCTGCTTTGCGCGATCTGCTAGAGATTTTGCAAAAAACTATTCCTACTTTACCTAGGGATCCACGTACTTTTTAAAATACCGAAAACAATGTGCACAAGGATATGGAAGTGGTCTCTGGTGGAGAATATTTTCAAGTTGAAATAGAAAGATCAATTCGAGACATTGGAAAATGGAATATTTCATCAAATGTTAAGCTTTCACTACAAAAAAATGTAGATGGCCTTCCCTTTCATAAAAGCACGTCATCACAGTTTAGGCCAATTTTGTTTAGAGTTGCTCATCCTTTTAAGAGTGAAGTTTTAGTTGCTGGGCTCTTTCATGGTAAAAAAAAACAAGTGACCTTAATTTTTTGGACAAGTTTCTAGCTGAATTAAGGAATCTTATTTCAAATGGCATTTCTTTCAAAAATGCTTTTATTGAAGTTGCGGTTTACTGCGTCAGTGCTGATACTCCAGCGAGAGCCGTTTTGAAAGACATAATAGCTCACAATGGATATTATGGCTGCAAAAAGTGCATTACTAAAGGACAGTATATCATGTATTCTATGTCTTTTCCTCAGTTAAAAGAAAAACTAAGAACAGATGAGTCTTTTGAAAAATGGAAAATTTCTGAGCACCATATCAAAGAATCTCTTCTCTGTGGTATTATTAAAATGGTAACACAATTTCCTTATGACTACATGCACCTTGTATGTTTTGGTGTAACAAAAAGAATTTTAAACATTTCGTTGTCTGGCCCAAAAGCAACAAGGTTAAAGAAGACTCAGCAAAACGCAATACCTTCATTCATACTTAAAGTAAAACAGTTAGTTTGTTCAGAATTTGCTCGAAAACCACGAAGTTTCAAACAATTAGCACATTGGAAAGCTACAGAGTATAGACTTTTCTTGCTACATGTGGGTCCAGTTGTTATGCATGATGTGTTACCCAAAAACCAGTATGATCATTTCTTGCTTCGTAATGTTAAGATTTCTATTTTTCTTGATCTTTGGTATTGTAATGTTCTGGCAGATTCTGCGAACGAACTTTTGCACAAATTTATTATAGATTTTCAAAACTTTTATCCAACGAGCCCAATTGTTTATAATGCACTTAGCTTAGCTCATTTTGTGGATGATGTAAAGAAATTTGGAGTACTGGATAATTTTTTCTGGTTCCCATTTGAAACATTTTTTGGAAGACTAAAAAAGTTAGTGAGAGGACCGAAAAATTCTATTGTTCTGGCAGATTCTGCGAACGAACTTTTGCACAAATTTATTATAGATTTTCAAAACTTTTATCCAACGAGCCCAATTGTTTATAATGCACGTAGCTTAGCTCATTTTGTGGATGATGTAAAGAAATTTGGAGTACTGGATAATTTTTTCTGGTTCCCATTTGAAACATTTTTTGGAAGACTAAAAAAGTTAGTGAGAGGACCGAAAAATTCTATTGCACTAGTCGCTCAGCGCCTTTCTGAAAGAGTTAATGTGCTTACAAGCAAAAAGCACTTCAATGGTTATAATTACTTTCTAGAACAAATGGATGGTCTTGAAATTAATTACGCACGTACCGAAATTTAATACCAAACCAAGTTAGCTGAAGATGCAAAATGTATCAAAAACTCTGAGCATATGTTTGCGCCTGCGGACAAATCCACTAACCTCTACAAGGTCAGTCCAACTCAGTACAAGAAGCTTCTCTCCAATAGTATTACAACATCATACCAGAAAATCAAGGATGACTCCATCTTGGATGATATAGACAAGGAAGCAAAGAAAATAGCGCAAAACCTGAAGTTAGAGGATAGAATAGAATGCTTTCCCCATCCGGAAGCGTTCATAACTCTCAAGGACCATAAAGAAAATTTCCACAACAAACCTTCGTGCCGCCTCATCAATCCTGCTAAATCAGAACTAGGCAAAATTGCTAAATTTCATATCGACAAAATCAACAAAATTATTCGAGCCAAAACAAAATTACGACAATGGAGATGTACAAACGAAGTCAATGCATGGTTTGAAAGTTTGGAAAACAAACAAAAATGTAAGTTTATCAAATTCGACATCGCGGAATTCTATCCCTCTATTTCCGAGTCACTCTTACAAAAGGCCCTCAACTTTGCTCAGAAGTTTACAAAGATTGACCGAGAATTGATTGACCTCATCATGCACAGTAGAAAATCGGTGCTATTTGAACAAAACCAAGTTTGGTTCAAAAAAAAGGCAATCTCTTTGACGTCACAATGAGGTCCTTTGACGGAGCTGAAATTTGCGAGTTAATTAGCCTATACCTGCTGCACAACTTATGTAATCCATCACAGAACGCAGAACTCGGCTTGTACCGCGACGACGGCTTGGCCGTAGTAAGGAAGGCAAATGGACCAACCGTAGACAAAATAAAAAAGAAAATCATCAAAATATTTCAACAACACAACCTCAAGATCACCACCGAAGCAAACCTTGTCCAAACCGACTTCCTTGACGTCACCTTCAACCTTGACACTGGAAAATATTGGCCATACAGAAAACCGGAAAATCAGCCTCTTTATATCAACACCAAATCCAGCCATCCCCCTACGATCAAAATACAGCTACCCCATATGATTGCCTCAAGAATTTTGCAAAACTCTTCAGACATAAACGAATTCCAAAAGGCTAAACCCATTTAAGAAGATGCACTCAAAAAAAGCGGTTATGACAAAAACTTGCAGTACGCTAGCAAACCGAATCTGAACAATATCCACCAGAGCATACGAAAACGGAAAATCATATGGTTCAACCCTCCCTTCAACAGCGCCGTCAGCACAAACATAGGTAAAGAGCTTTTTAAACTATTGGACAAACATTTTCCCGAGCACCACAAACTCCACAAAATTTGCAACCGGAATAACGTCAAATTAAGTTACAGTTGTATGGAAAATATGCAAGCAATTATCAACAGGCACAATAAAACCTTACCGGCCAAAAACGGCAATATACAGTAAGCACAACCAGTTCAAAAACATGCAACTGTCGGGTGAAAGCCGATTGCCCACTTCAAGGCAATTGCTTGGTGAAATCAATCGTGTACCAAGCGACGCTAGAGAGCAGCGATGGTCCAAAGATCTATTATGGGAGCTGTTCCACCACTTTCAAAGCACGGTTTTACAACCACAACCAATCGTTCAAACATCCCAAGAAACGCCATGCAACCGAGCTATCCAAGGCCGTCTGGAAAGAAAAAGACCGCGGACTGTCCCCGAAAATCACATGGCAAATTACAAAGCAAGCCTCTGCCTACTCGAGCGGGGCTAGATCCTGCAAACTGTGTTTAGAAGAGAAATTGGCAATCTTGAAAGCGGATTTACGCACCAACATTAACAAGCGCTCTGAAATGTTTAACAAATGCAGGCACAGAAGCAAATTCAAACTCAGTAACGTTACATAATCTTTACTCATATCTGTTAATCTTAACGCCCACACTGCCTTGTACTTCTTTTTCACTGTAGTTTTTCGGTGTTTGTGTACATTTGTCCGCATTGGTGCATAACCGTTTTGCCTGACGATCCTTTTTTGCCGCTGCATGTCGTTAGTAATGCGCGCCTTCCAGTCCGCTGTGCAGGAGGCCTGCTGGTAGCAAGTGCGTAGCTAGCGGTAAACAGCACCAGGCAGAGTAGGATCGCAACATAATGTTGTAAAAGATTTTTTAAAGGTTTTAAAAGTTTTAAAGATTTTGAAAGTTTTTGTTTACCATGCAGATACCCTCCTGACGAGTCGAAAGACGAAACAGACTGTAGGGGGTTTTAGATTACTATTAGTTTTTACTTTTTATGGTCTGTATTTCACATTTTAGTTTTAAGTTGTCATAAAACTACTAAAACATTTATTTGTAAAAAATGTATGCACCTTTAAAGCATATAATCACTAATATTGATGAAATCATGTTTGCTGCCCTTTAGTGGCAAAATTCTGTAAAACTAGCAACTCCATTCAATTCGTCGTTACCGAAAATGTCGGATTAGACACTATTTTACACAAATCACCCAAAAATAGAGCACTTTGAATTTCTGCCACTAGAGGGAGTATTGTGTATCTATAGTACTTAGCTGCTTATATCTCTTGACCCCATTGGTCGATTTCGACCAAATTTTTTTTTGAAGTCTGTGTAAGAGTAAAGGTCATCCTCCAAAAGGGGAATTAAGCATGTTGTTTGAGCTGGCAAAGCACTGCAAACAAAAAAGCACAAAACTGGGGGTAGGTGGGGACCGAAAATCACGTTTGTGGGGAAACTTTTTTCAAAATTTATAAAAATCATTCTTGCATTCTTGCTACATAATAAAAAGTTCATCCACTGGCACGTTTGCTTTTAAATTTTTTTTTAGAAATACCCCTAGTGGACAGCCTGCTTATAGCAGTTTTGCAAGTTTCAATGCTAACTGCTGAGGAAAAAATTGCCACTTTTACCAGACTAGTAATTGTGTGTGTGTGTGTGTGTGTGTGTTTGTGCGCGCGCGCGCGCACAGACAGCCTCCAGATGCCCTAAAATTTGGTAGTTTAATGTTTTGCGGAACTAAAAAATGTTCTTTAATGGCATTTTTACCAAATATTTTTGAGTTTTGCTAAGGCTCATTTGTTTAATTTGACATTTTCACATTGCATCTTGGCAGTGTAGTAAGTTAATGAACTTTAGTTTTTGGTTTGTTTTTTGAAAATATTGATTATTGGCAGTTATGATATAAAGCTGTGCTATGTGTGGTTTTATTGGATTGCATTTTTACAAATTTACTGATTTCCAAATATCCTATTGTTTTCTAAGGCTCAGTATTTTAAAGTTATGTTGAAAACA
Source organism: Trididemnum nubilum (assembly GCA_963965965.1). Lineage (NCBI taxonomy): Eukaryota > Metazoa > Chordata > Ascidiacea > Aplousobranchia > Didemnidae > Trididemnum > Trididemnum nubilum. Next base: position 22,014,917 of record OZ014487.1, read on the forward strand.
GACATGTATGTGATAGTCAAGTTTATTTGTGAAAGCAGCCGGTGGAAGTAGTCAATGCAATCTGGTGTGATCGAGCCAAGTCTACCGTGCAATGGCCACCACACAAATCAAGGGCACAGTATAAATAATTCTTGATTTCATCAGCCATACCAGATGATTTGTGGTCTTGTCACAAGGTTGAAGCTTTATATGAAACGGGTTTGTACACCACCAGTATATCGATTTGTCTCCTTTTTGCAACTACAGACTCTTTTTTTTTTTGTTATTGATCCATATTTATCCACATGTTTAGTCAAAAATTTAACATTGTACGCCGGCAGGAACGAGGACATTATACGCTCAAGATTGTTCTTTAAGTGAGAACTACTAGCCCATAAATGGCTTGATTGTTCCCAGAAAAATTTTTCACTGAATATTAATCTATAGTATTTATTTTTGTTTTTGAATATTATTTTTATATTTGTTACGTTTATGTCGTAGATGATGTTGAGACGGCTGAAAAATGGTGCACTCGTTACACCTACGATTCAACTATAAAATTGACAGACACCGATTTGGCTGAAACGCCGGCAAAAAGAAGAAAAAAGTACGTTTACTATAATGTAGGTACCAATAACTGATTACAAAAATTAAGTAATACTTAAAGTGTTTATTTTCTGACTTTTATGCCGGTGCAGATTTCTTTAAACAAAGTCAAATGCATTAGCAGCTTACGCAACAAACACTTTTTTTGAAGTATGGTGGTTAGGGTGAAAGTAACATTCCACTGACTTCTCACAACTTTTAAAAGTTTAAAATCTGTTGGTTTTGTAAAAGTTAAAACGATAACTTTTAATACGATGCACGTGCAGATAATTACCTACCTCTGCATTTTAACTCTACCAAACCTTACCAATTGTAATTATAATTTAGCTGTTTTGTAATATGAAATTAAAGTAACTCAAACATTAAAGTTAATTTATTCTCTTTGTTTATTTCTTTTTAACAGACCTACTAAAATCTTTCCACCCAGTCAAACTTCTGTAGAAGAGCTGAGTGAGATTAGTTTGCTAGATGAGCATGTAGAGTTGGAGTCGACTCCCAAGAGAGCTGGAACTCAGGAAAATCTTAAAGCTTCAAAATCTATTCTAAGTGAACGACCATTTGTGGTTTCTCAAAGAGCGGCTACTACGCCGTCATTACAACCATTGGCGTCTCATAGGAAAAATAAATACAGTAAGGTTTAATTTTTATTCTTGAGGTTGATCGAGTTTAAGCAATAGTATGGTAAAATTTTTGCTTTTTACTGTAGTAATGCAATGAACTCTAGTTAGTGCGCGCTGTTAATACGACCACTTTTGCATGTAGTAAAGTCGTAGTTATGACTAATTTTCTTAAAGGGTGTGTGTCATCAAGCTAGAGCTATGCGCAAGAAATAAAGAAAAATCTGCAACATATCTTCACCAAATTTCGGCTTTCTACGACCTATTGTTTCTGAGATAATTCATTTCAAAGTTAAAAGATCTCCCAATTCATTTCAAAGTTAGTGGTTTAAATGCATCTGATGTAAGGCTTCAGCATGAATAAGTGTCACAAGAGAAATACTTCTACAAGTTAGGTTGGATATCCTAATTCCGAGAAAACTATAGTTTAACTGGCAACACCGTTGGGGAGATCTCTTAATTTGGAAATGAAGCATATCCGAAACGCTAGGTCGTAGAAAGTTGAAATTTGGTAAAGATATGTTTTAGACTTTTCTTTATTCTTTGCACATAACCCTAACCGGATGACACACCCCCTTTAAACTTTAAATTCCTGTTATAACTGATTTTGAAATATCGCATTAATGCTAGAAACCTAGTTGATTTTGGATGCTGTAATCGCTTAAGCTGATTCCTCTGCAGCTACATAATTACAAACATGCAAACTTCGAAAATTATGTGGTGAAACAGTTTTCATATCTCATCACTGTCAACAACGCAGCTAAGAAATCACTCCGTGAACATAATACCACATTTCTGCTTACGAAGTTTAACGTTGTCTATTTTTTACAGAAGAAAAAGTTTTGACTTATTTTGAAAGACTAATGCAATCTCAAGTCAGACTCCAGCAAAAGCTTGATGAGATAGAAAACCACCTCTCGAACAGAGACTCGGAAAAATTGAACAAAAATGTACCAGGTACTATACCCAAATCTATGCCAAAATTTCTCATGCAAACAATCAAGCAGATAAAACTGACAGATGAGCTTTTGAAAGACAATATTGTATTTGCAGCAACAGTAAGTCAGAGTATACTAGTATAGGAATAGAAAGTATAAATTTTGTGAGGATAGTTTTAGATTTTCTTTAGTATTAATCCAGACTGCCAGCGAAAATACGTTTTTTGTTTATGCATACATTCCATTTATTTATTATTTACTGGCAATTCAGTAGTCCGACTTCGGTTTTAGTTTTAGTCAAAGAATAAAAGTCAGACTCTTGTTCTATTTAAAGAATAAGAAAATAAACATCTCGTACTAATAGAATAAATTTGTTATCGTAAATTTTTATAGGTTTTTTAGTTAAAGCAAAAAACAAAGAAAATTTATAATGAAAAGGGATGCCTTTTCTCAATTTTAAATTCTGAAGACCCGGTTTTAAACGCATTTAATTTACAATATGTTAATACTAATTTAGTATCTTAGCTACGATTTTATGCTTTAAGGCATTTAAAATCAAATAATTATTTAAAATCAAGTTTTAGCTCTGACTGCTTTTTCTGCAGACGTAATATTAGCATAAAGTCTACAATTTTATGTCTATAACGTAATGAGGTTATTCCGTAAACAAGAGTTCCTCTATAGCGAATGTTAGTTATTTTAAAATCTGCAGCAAAAACTGATGTATACCTGTACCATGCATAAACATTAACTTTACAAAAATATTATAAGAAAACTGAAAAATCTTGTTGTTGCCTCGTTTAGTTATACGGAAGTATTCATATTTGATCACAATTGGCTCAACCTGCTAGAGTTTCTGAGAAAACTAAGACAAGTTTCATTAAAAAGCCATTACTTCGTTGCTCTACGTTGATTGACGGACGCAAAGTGCTTGGTTCAGACGCACGAACGAACGAACTTTTATTGTCGAAAAAAAGCCTCCAGCAGCTTAAAATCACCAGCAGTATTTTTCAAAGACTTGATTAGGAATTCTCTTCAGTCTTCCTCCAAACTTTTTGACTAACCTGCGGGTGCCTAAATTTACTCAAAACAACAAGCTGTAAATATACGTTTATGTGCCCTCAATTTTTTACCAATTTAGCGTGGTACGAAGTCATATTTTCACAAATTCGTTAACTTTTCTACAGGTTTGTTTATCGCATTGTCATAAGTTCTTTGCCCATGATTGATGGGCCATTGTGGTTTGGCCCCCCTTTTGGACCAAATAGTTATTTGTTTTGGACTAAAAAACAACCTCTCAGTCAAAATGACTCCCCCTTTGGTCGAAGATATTATGCATTTTGCGACCCAAGGAATTGAAAAATCAGGTCTGCACCAGCATTACGCAGAAACTATGGTGCTGATTTTGGTGAAGAGCAAAAAATGATCTTACTTTATTTTGCAAAAAACATGGTTCAGGTTTTGGTGAAGAGCAAAAGTTTTCGACAATAAAAAAAAAAAATTCTCACAATTTTTTCGCCGAAAAGATGGTCCTGATTTTGGTGAAGAACACTGAAAAGGTCTTCGCCTGTTTTTCGAAGAATATTTTGTTAGATTTTTGAGGGATACCAGACGAAAAAAGGCTTTGCTGCGTCCAAAACAATTTCATTTCTTGCCCCTCCCCCTTTTTGAAGATCCTGCGTGTACGTTACTGGGTCTGTCTCCATTTTTAAGGGAGAAACGGTCACTATTACACAACAGTTAATTATGATGTTAAGAGTAGCCATAATATTCTTTACTGATTAGATTGAGTTCTAAGATGTAGCGACTATGCTACCACAAATATCCTTTTTTCTGGTCACGTTTTTACAGGTGTAACAGAATTGGTGGAGAAAGTGTATCCAATTCTATCAGTCGTATGGTGCCATGAATGGTTGTCCAAAGCTTGGCTAAATCTATGTCAAGAACCGGAAAAGGTAAAAAAGAAAATGAGGAGTCGAAGACTGCATTTGATGACTTTCGTCTTGTCAAAAATCTCTTAGTTGGTGAGTTTTTAACTTTTACGAACAAGTTTTGACACTAAATTTGCGTTTTTATGTTTTATATTATCATGTTTTGTACTTTCAGAAGATCCTTAATGGGAGTGTGTCATCCAGCTAAAGTTATTTGTAAAATATAAAGAAAAATCAAAACATACTTTCACCAAATTTCAGCTTTTTATGACCTTTCGTTTCTGAGATATTTCGCTTCAAAGTTAAGAGATTTCCCCAACAGTCACTGTTGCTATAGTTAAAATTTCATGTTTTCTAAAATAATTCTTGAATTACCTTCCACAATTGGTTTGAAAGAATTTGAATGTAAGGCTTCAGCATGAAGTAGTGTTACAACAGATATACTTTTACAAGTTGGGTAGAATATCCTATTGTAATTCTAAGGAAATTATATTTTGACTAACAACACTGCAAGGGAGATCTCTTAAACTTTAAACTAAATATTTCAGAAACGATAAGTCATAGAAAGCTGAAATTTAGAAAAGATATGTTTTAGACTTTTCTTTATTCTTTGCACATAACCCTAGCTGGATGACAAACCCTATTATAACGAAGCAAATTTTAAAAATTAGTTATTTTAACTTTTGCAGTTTATTTCTCTATAAACAAAGCTTCGTCACTTAAGTTTATTCAATACAATTTATGTGATTGATATAAGTGTGTTAAGTTGTTTAATTCTATTCACCGTTAACTGACTTAAAATATTTTTAGCATTCCGCATAATTTGCTCAATGTTCGGTCGAGTGAGCAAAACACTTTTGCTTATGTTATGAATGTTGTTTTTGCAGAGGCAGTTGGTAAAAATGTGGCAAATGCCACTTGCCAACACATTGATGTCTCATTAAGAGTGCGTTTAGACTGGACGCGAAGCAACGCGAAGCGAAGGTTGGCAACCTTCGCGAGTGGTCGATTACGTCACTCGCGCCTTCGCGAGTCTTCGCGAGTGGTTGCTAATCTTCGCGACTGGTCGCTTCATAGGCTAATTTTAACAACTTACTTTTAAAATGTATTCAATGAGCAGAAAGCTTTGTGTACTTTATTATTGAAGCGCTATTATAGTAATCACAGGTTCTGTTTCGTCATAGCGCGCTGGAATTACCGGTAAAACGAAGATTGAATTTATATTATGTTATCACGCAATAACCGTGAAGAAGAGTCTAGAGTAATAGCTCAGGTAACAAAACAATCTTGAGAAAAAAATTTGTAAAGTTTAAGTAAAAAACGAAGTACAGTAGATCGAATTTGGAAATGAAAAGACTAGTCATTTCTTCAAAAACGCAGTAGTAGTTAGCCTATTTACTAGCTATCAATGATTTGTTTAGATCCTTCCACTGAAAACTTGCCCTAATCTGTTTTGGCGATGACAGTTCTGGGTTTTGATGCAGAAACGCAAAAAGCTGAAAGCAGATGTCAAAACTTCTCTTTAGGTGTTTACCCAGTTAACAAATCCTTAAACGCTTTCACCATCCATGTCTCATTATGGTAGTGGTAGATCTACCGGTATCTTGTAGAGTGTAAACCAATAGGCTAGTCTACAGGTTCATTTAAATCATTAACTATGTTGTTTTTTTGATGCGATTTTTCTTTTTCAGGCTAGCATGTTATGATACTTGTAGTAAGCTTAAACAGTTGTTTGTATGTGTTATTTAGTGCTGTTTATGAAGACTCCCAATGTTAACTCTATGAGTGAAACTGAAAGCTGGATTTGTCATCAGTTATGTGGTGGATTTTTTGCTTATTGTGCAATGGATTGCTGTGTTGATTTGCTGGAGAAAGCAAAAAAACGTAGCAGTTTTTGCATGATTTGACACTATCATCGAAGGACAAGAATTTAGCACAGTGATACCTGATACCAGCAGTTGCTTTGAGGAAAAGTCAGCCTCTAAAACTAAGTTTGGTGTTTTATTCGCTAGCGGAGCGCTTATCGATGCTTAGTGCGAAGTTAAATGCTATCGAGAGCATTTTATTAGTTTGCATTTTCTTGCGGTACCAGTAGCTACGTTGCGACGGTTGCGTTTACCTCAAAGAGCTTCGCTTTAATTCACCGTTTGTAAGAAACAGACAAATTTATAGCAGTAAGATCAAGCCCCCTCTAAGCATGTTTTTGTTTATGCCCCTGATAAAAAAAAACATTTAGATTTTTTCATTTGAAAATTGTTACTCAAGCATCTGAATAAAAATGTTGTTAGTTCTCACATTTTTATGTAACTGACGTTTCCTTCCCCAGTCCAATTATTTTTATTATAAATGCTGTATCAAGTTTTTTGTTTAGTTTAGAAAATGGAACAATAGTAATGAGCTTGCTTGGCGGGCACTTCTCTACCAAAAACAGTAACCTCAGCAAAAAAATAGAACTCACTTTCTACTGGTGAGATATATATTGGCTTTCTAGTTCATCTAAATACACTGACTGCAATTGCAATGATTGAACTTCAGACTTAAAATTGTTTACTTTGTCACTTTATTCACCATGTAAAGTAGTAAAAATTTTAAGAGACAGTAAAAATGTTTTAAAATTTACAAACAACTAAATTCAGATATTACACAAAGACACAGTAAATGAATATTTAACACACTTGACATTTCTATTTTCATCAATTAGGACTGGAGTGAAAAATCACTACCAGACTACAATATTCATAATTATAAAACTTGGGGTAGTCCAAAACCATTGCTTCCAGTTCAACTTGATCACGGTCACAAAGCTTCAGAAACAAGAATACTTTCAAGAGGACATTCAGAAGAAAAAATTCCATGTTTGTAGCTATTCAAAGAAGTGACTACTAATTAGGCCAATCCAAAAGTTCATAGGAATTTTTCGATTTTTTGTATCTATCTAGCTTTTGTATGCAGCAGTGTAGCTTGAAACCAATTCTAAATACAGTTCTTTTCACCAAGTTGGCTTGGTCAAAAAGGCAGTGAAAAAACTTTTGCGAGTTTTCCAGTATTCAAGGAATTGTTCAATTGTGGTTACTTTTAAAACAACAAGCTAACAAACAATGGGTAAAAACACTATCAACACACTCAAAACTAGCCTGTTGGTGGGTTATTTTATACTCTGAAACAAAACATCATGTTAGTTTAAGTTTACTTCAAGACAAAAAAGCAAAAGCTGCTCAGTCAAAAGAACTACTGGACTGGTCTTCTGCTATGCTGCACAGAATAAAAAGTTTTGGTTTAAAAGCTAGATGTCGTGGGGCTTGGCCTACTGCTTTGCTGCATTCATTATAATGAAGCTTTGAGATCCAGCATAGCTATGAAAAATCACTCTAGGATTTACAGCCTTAGCTGTCTAGATCCAAATTAACTTGGCTAGCCTAGGGCTATCGCGAATCTAACTTTGCCAACAACCTAGGCCTACTCTTTGGACTGATAAATAGGCGCTAAACCATACAAATGAACTATTCATATTATTTTCTAGCAAACTGCGATCGTAAAAATCAAATCAGTGAATTAGTTGATTGTCTTACTACAGCCTGCAAGCAAGCGCTGTTGCGCAACTGCTCGCGAAGGTTGCGAGCGGTCGCAACCTTTCGCGAGCTGTCGATGACGTCAAATTTTGGTTGCTTTGCGTCGCTTCGCGTTGCTTCACGTCCAGTCTAAACGCACCCTTAGTAACTGGTTCAGAAACTGGAAAGACCGGCAAGGTGATCGTAAACGTCGTTACGCAGGTATTACTGCATTTATATTTCCAATACTAATATTTCAAGCATCAACAAAAAATATTGGGGGGGGGGGGACTTGTGTACCCTTAGTACAGGATCGATGCTCCGAAAAACGTAACTACTTAAATCTGTCGTAGTACATGTTAGGTCCAGAAGTTTTTTGCCTTAGGGCAAGTATTATGCAAAATGTGCTGGAAAGAGCTAAGGCTGAAAATCGTTAACTCTGGCATGAGTTCACCAGTAGCAATTTGCCGTTGCTTCAGAACACAGCAGGTGCACAACTGCACAGTGCTTACAAATTTGAAAATGCATAGGATTGTTCAACAGTTTGAAAAAACAACTGCATTTAAATCCAATAAGAAGCGTCCCATAAGCTCTTAAGGTCGAGAAGCGTTTTTACTGCTAAGCGTAGTTGGTTGGTACTTTTTTGGTTGGAGAAAAAATGGGTCCCGATGGTTCAACCATTACCATGAATAGTAAGCATGTATAGTCAAGTTTGTAAAGGTTTCGTATTTTAATTTGCACCCCGTTGAACAATCGGCGGACTTCTATGGGTGACTTGAATTCATACTGGAGTTGAACAATGCTTACTGTTTTGTGTGCAGCGTTACCTAACAATATTACGTGCAGTAAACTACAATATTTGCTAACAATTTCGAAAAAAAACGAAGACTTGCTTATAAATGCAACTTTGTTGACCATGTAACCTAAAAAGAAGTCCGTGTCCCTTGACATTTTTTTATAGATAATCAAGTAGGCAAAGCTTCAATCATCATGTGCCACCTATAGAGACTCCAGGCATTTAGAAATTATCAAGAGATAAGAAATGAAACCTGTAAATTAGTGGTTAAGTGTGACTGTACAAGATTATACAGCTGATCTGGTGACGTTTTTCTTTTTTTTTCAAAAGCCGGAAATGAACAGTGATGCAACTCGCCTTTGGGTCGAGCTAGTTTTCTATGAAAGAAAAAAAAAAAAAATGTTTCATTTATTTGAATGATTTCATAATGCTAGTATTAACTGACTTTAAGTAGTTTTACTTAATTTGAGTTGGTCTATAGTGGTTTTGGTATATTTGAGTGGTTTAAAAATAGTAATTTTATGTAATGATGAAGTTGTTGCATCGTCTCATAATATAATCTTTAAAAGATATTGGGTTTACTTAGATTATACCCCATTATTTCATCAAATTGAACTAAGCATAGAGGGGTGTGCCATCCCGCTAGAGTTACGTGCAAAAAATTTAAGAAATGTTTTAAACATATTTTCAACAAATTTTAGCTTTTCATGACTACTTATCGTTTCGTGAGATATTTTGTTTCAAAATTAGGAGATCTTCTCAACCGTGTTACCAGTTAAAATATAATTTTCTGAAATTAGGATGTCCTTCTAATTTGTAAAAGTATTTCTGTAGTAACACTAATTTATGCTGATGCCTTACGTTTAGGTGCTTTCAAACCAGTAGTGAAAGATGATTATTCAAACATTATTTTAGAAAACATGAATTTTTAACTTACAACACTGTTGGGGAGATTTTTTAACTTTAAAATAGAGTATCTCAGAAACGAAAGATCATAGAAAGCTGAAATTTGGTGAAGATATGTTTTAGATTTTTTTAAATTTTTTGCTCATAACTCTAGCTGAACGACACCCCCTTTAAATTATTAGGGACGGGTGATTGTAAATTGACGTTTTGATTCTACTTGTCTAGTTGCCAACCGCCTGGCACATTCGGTAGTGGCGTTTTCGCGTTATTTCCTTTAAAGTTAAACGTCAAGCAGGAAAGTTGTGAATACCAATTTAAAAATCTTTAGTATAACCGACTCGAAATTAACCGTATAGTTTCCTGTTTCACCATCATGCTTTGTTTTCAGTGTTTGTAAAAGACGGCTGATTTTGAAAGAAACTTTGTTTTTATGGTGAAGTGCGTTTAAATAAAGTTTGATTACTTTTCAAATACTGTTAATGTTTAGTGTTACAAAGTGTTTCAAATTTACCACTTAAAATAAACATTAAGATAGCCATCAAAAAGTAACTACGCCTCTCGGCACATCAATAAGTATTGCTAATCAATCGCAGTCTTTTTACAGATTCAAAGTGGCAATTTGTTTGAATTGTCTATCAAGTTAAGTTATAAGAATTCAGCCCCAGCAGAGGACAAATACGATAGACCAGCTGCTCGCACCGATCAGTAGTTCAGGCAACATTGGCCCAATCAGTTACTAAATAACTATGCCAAACATCGTTGAGAAGTCACCTTCAACCAAAAATAGATCAATATAATAGTCAGTAAGCCTAGTAGCGTAGCCAGCGGGGGGGCTATAGCCAAAGGTGGAGTCCTCGAGGACACATTTTGAAGTCCTTGGCTTTGGCCTCAAAGGTCAAGTCCTTGGCCTTGGTCTCGAGGCCTGAAGTCCTCGAAAATTGCTCTGTCCTCGGCGCGAGGACAGCACTATTTTTTGAATTGTTGAAATTTTTGGGAGCGCTTGAAAAATTTTTTGGAAAACGTTTTTTTGTGGAGATCGCCTGAAAAATTTTTGTGAAGACCTTTTTTTTTTTTTTGGAGATCGCTTGATAAATTTTTGTGGAGACCTTTTTTTCTTTGGAGAGCACTTGCCCTTGTGTTCTTGGCCTTGGCCTCGAGCATTCCTGTCCTTGGCCTCGAGAGTGTCTGTCCTCGGAAAGGCTGTCCTTGGCCTTGGCCTCGGATTTTTTTTTGTGTCCTTGGCCTTGGCCTCGAGCCTTGTGTCCTCGACTCCACCTCTGGCTATAGCCCCTAATTGGCAAGTCGACCAAAATGCAAAATGAGAAAAACACTGCGTTTCTAGCACTTTTGAAACTATTTTATGCGCTGGAGTGGACTAAATACTTAATTAAAACATCTTTTGAAACATGTATTCCGGGGGGAGGCTAATTTGTCAAAAACAAAACTAAAAAATAAATAAAAACTTTGAAAAATGGTTAAAAATATGCAATCAAATTTGATCGCAAGTGTAAAAATGCTAAACGTAGGTGTCATCAAGAAATATACTATAAACTAAGGAATAGGAGGGCTATTCAGTACTAGTTAATTATCATAATTGTCAATCATTTCTCTCAAATCTCTTTTCATTATTTCCCCCCCCAATTATTTTTCTCTATAAACTGTATGCGAAATAGATTACTATAATTCACCAGCATCTAAATAAGAGCTAAAATTTTACCATTAGCCACCTCCCAAATAGCCCATTTATGCAACCATTTTAATCATGTTTGCACTGCCAATTTCTAAGCCACGTTTTAAAAGCATTATTTTTTTATCAAAATAGCCCCAAAATTAAGTTATTTTTGCAAAAAAATGCAAAATTTTCGACAGCCCCCCGAAACAGCCTCCCCCCCGATTGCGAAGTTCTGGCTACGCGCCTGAGTAAGCCAACAATGGGCCGACGCAGATCAAACAATTAAACACGTTGGTCCAACGTTAAGTCTTACATTGGTCAGTTGCTGTAAGCCAACAGTGGCCCGATGGAGAAACCAACGTTGGGCCAGCGTTAAATTAGATGTTGGTCAGTCGCAGATTGCCAATGATGGCAAGATGTAGACGTTTGGTGCAAATTGCAGCTATCCAACGTTCGCTTACTGCATCTTGCCAATTCTGAATCCAACGTTTTGCCAACTTTGCCCCAATGTTTAGTGTTTACTGGGAGAATACAAGATTTCAAATTGCAGTTCCAAACTGGAAATAAAAATTGCTTCATTTTTTTAAATTTCGCTTCTTCAAAAACAGAATGGGATTGATGTTTCACCCTTAAAGTTTATAGAAATTACGTACTACTTATGTTGTAAAATCTTTTTTGTGTTTGAATGAGTGGTGAATTGAGCACACATTAAAAATTCTGCAGCTTGTGTTGCTTTTATTTGCATTGCAAAAGTGATAGTTATTTTTGATGCATTAAGAAAAGCTTTAAATTTATTGCGGCCAGTTTTTTCACCAAGGTTTATGATTGTCGTATAAGCTACACTTACAGAAGTATTGCTCAAGATTGTAATGGTAATTACAATTTTTTACTGAGTGCTTTGGCCAGTAGACAGCGAAGAGACCTTTCGGTCTTCGAGTCAAGCTGCCATCTGCCCACCAGTGTACCGCACACGGTGGAAGCTTCACATTGTCTTTTTAATTCCTAAACGTCAAGCAGGAAAGCTGTGAATACAAATTTTTATAGTCTTTGGTTTGACGCGAACGGGAATCGAACCCAGGTCTACCGTTTCAGTAGTAAACGCTCTTTTCCCTCGACCTATGATCGGTTAACTTGAAGAAGAGTAAATACTTAGGATAATACTGAGATTTGCCAGACCTTTTGCAGCTATACTTCTCTTATTCGCGAAAACATTTAATCCGTTTGATTATGCTTTTTTGAAGCTAATATGGCAGCTCTTCGTTCGGGAATCGATCAAATTTGATACCTGGCCGTAAGAACAAATTAAATAAACTTGCAGAATACGCAACATTATGGTATTTGTTAGGTAACGTATGGTAGTAGATAGTGTGACTATAACTTTTAAAATAAAATACATTCAAAACGCTTAAATATTTTAAATCAATTTTTCAGCAGTTTTTAAATGAAGCCTTTTGTTGTTGTGAAGCCTTTTTGCAGCAGCAGCAGCAGTTGCACAAAAAAAATTTTTTGCTTTGTTGCGTGAGATGAGTTGTGGTTTCAGTTTTGCTAAAAACAAGTCAGAAAACAATACCCACTGAAACTTTTCATCCTTTTCTAGTCTTTTCAAAGTATCAAAGTGATAAATTTTGGTACATTCGTATCAGTTGTTGAGGGATTGTTGTCACGATTTTATTTCATTGCTGTATTTACAGTAAAACAGCATAAGAATCGACACCTTAGCCTAAATCGTCGGAATTCACTCGCATCAGCTCCGTTGTCTCCATCGAACCTTAGTTACAAGAAAAATTAAAATTTATTTTGGTCAAATCATTTTGAGAATCGTCAAGCGAGTTTCTGATAGGCTTGTAGTTTCCCTTATCGCTTTAGTATAGAACCATAACAGTTTTTTTTTTGGCGATATTTTACCGTTTAATAATGTATAGATAAACCGTTTGCTATTGAAACGGTAAAATCGGGATCGATTCCCAGTCGGATCAAACCAAACACTATAAAGATTGGTATTCACAGCTTCCCTGCACGACGTTCAGCTTAAAAAGAGTAAATTTAAACGTGTAAATCCTCAGCCGCGAGATGTAGACAACCTGCAGCTTGAGTCGAAGATCGAAATGTCCCTACGCTGTTTCCTGACCAAGGCAACATTGCGATTAAAGAATGATAACAATTACGTCAAAACACCACAAGTAAATTATTATTGATAACAATTACAATAAGTGTTGTTTGTCTTTAACAAGTAATTGCTGCATATTTTCTTTAAATTTAGCTAGCTAACAACTAAAATGTAGGTATAAAATATCTTGCATTGCCAGGCGCATTGCAGCAGTAGCAGCCTTGACTTGATACAAACTTACATATAATTAAGTTTCAATTTGTATTATTGGCAGAAACATTTTGGTTAAAAGTATGCAATTTAATAAAAGTGGTGAAAAAAACCGGCGGGTCCCTCAATTGGTATTGGTTTGGGTTGATCACCAAATGTTACCGGGATCTGATAGGTATAGCAAACTTATAGTCACGCGTCGTTGTTTCTGCTGAGTGTTCGTTCTTTTATTATAAAGTTTTCTTTTTATGCAATAAGCTCCGGAATCATAAAGCTACTTTTCTTTTTCTCGAAAATAAATTCACTCTGTTTTGCTCCGTCATTTCAGACGTAAAAGTCTGTCCAACGTTGGGGATTTTGGTCGGATTTAATCACGTGATTGTACGTCAGGCTTTTAAGCGCTGTTACTGCAATGCAACGTTAAATTATAATATGAGATTTTGTGGTAGCAACCAAGTTATTGTACCTCCCAATAAACAACATTTCAAAGAGCTTGATGAAAATACAGTAGGCCTATTTTAATTTTCTATAAACACATTACAATAACAGTTCTGTATTGTTGATCAAAATTGCTACGAGCAAGAAGTTCAATACCTACTGTTCTTGATCTACTATACTTTACATTGTCTAGCTCTAGCATAATTACTGTATATAGTTTTTAGTTGTCTATTTAGTATTTATGCTTAAGCAAGCACACACAGCGCTAAAGAGTTTAAAATCTTTCTAAGTTTTATTTGTGTGGTTCCAGTTGGACAAAAAATTTTCAGGTAGCCTACTTCACGTAGCATTGCGCACATTATTACATCGCTATCTTCTTGCTCAATTCTTTTGGAATAAGCGGATACAAACAGAGCGTAGCATACCAATCACGAATGCTCCGGTTCGCATTCGTACTCGTCGATTTGCAAAGATTTTTGAGAATTTGACGACCAAAAACTGTAAGTCAGTCAGTCAGTCAGTCAGAGGTTTATTTTGTCGAAAAGTTACAGTATAGAAAACGTGCAATACAACAATATTCATACATATTAATCAACTAGGAAACCGGAAGTGACCTTTCAGTGTTCGAGTCTACGGTCACCAGTGAGTGTACAGTAGCTAGTTTTGCCGTTGAAAAATTGAAAATTTAGTGAGATCGACGAATTGTATGTATAAAACATCTAAAATTTTTATAATCAATGAAATATTCATTTTTGTGTAGTTGCACTTTTTTGAAACAAGTGCAATTTATATTTTTATTTAAATTTGTTGAAGGGTAAAGTTCTGAACTTTAAAGGTATATCATTCCAAATCTTAACTCCTACATATTTGATTGATTTTTGAGCACGTTTTGTTTTATTAAGGGGTAAGTACAAATCATCCTTGTCCGCTTTCCTGGTTTGGCGAGAAGTGATAACTTTAATATAAGAGAAATAATTGTTAAACAATTGCGGTAACTTATTCCTTTGATACAAGAACATGAATTTAGCAATTTTAAAATTTAGTAGTTGATCAATATTAAATATTTCAAATTTTATGAATAAAGGTTCAAGTTTTTGTTTTATCTGCCAACCTTCTATTATTCTCAAACATTTGTTCTGGAGCATCTGAAGTTTATGCAAATTATTTTTAGACGAGCATCCCCAGAGCAAAATTCCGTACATTAAATGTGGAAAAACTATAGCGTAGTACACAGAAAGCAAAATTTTAACAGGAGCCATAGATTTTAATTTGCACAGTATGCCAATGGCTGTAGATACTCGTCGCTCAACCATTTGAATATAACTGGTAAAATTTAGCGTTGAGTCAAGAAGAATGCCTAGATATTTTACACTCTGTCGTATTTCAACAAAAATATTGTTAAGGGACAATAAAAACGGTTGGAGCTTTTGCTTGGATCGGGTTAATACTAGAGCTTGTGTTTTATGTGGATTAAGAGTCAACCTATTGGCGATCATCCATTCAGAAACGCTTTTTAGTTCATCGTTGCTTTGAGTTTCCAAATTTACAAGGCTGTGGTTGCTAATCAGGATACAAGTGTCGTCGGCAAATAAAGTTGGTTGATTTATTAATGAATTTGGGAGATCATTGATATATAAGATAAAAAGGAGCGGACCTAAGATCGAACCCTGGGGGACGCCGTATTTTATATTAATTCTAGACGATTTGACATTGTCGAATTCCACATACTGAAATCTATCGGATAAATAAATTTTAATCAATTCATTTGCCACACCTCTAATTCCGTAGTGGTTTAATTTTTCGATAAGAATTTGATGATCAATACTATCGAAAGCTTTTTTTATGTCCAATAGAATAAGACAACAATGCAATTTACTTTCTAGTTTTTCATAGCATTGTGTTATGATATCTGTCACAGCATGGATAGTCGAATGCTTTTTTCTAAATCCAAATTGACGTTTATAGAATACACTGTGTTTATCCAGAAAAGCAAGTATCCTGACGGCTATTATTTTTTCAATTGGTCAATTTAGATTTTAAACCCGCCTTGTAAATTGGTATAACTTTAGCAATCTTAAAACAATCAGGAAAAATGGCAAAATCGAAGCAGCATGAAAACAAAATGGATAGATATGGTGATATAACAACAGCAATTATTCGAAGAAAAAACGAAGACACATCATCGAAACCCGGCGATTTATTGACATTTAAGTTTTGAATAATGTTAAAGATTTCATTGCTTGACGGTGCTTCTAGAAAAATAGACGATTTATTTCTGTGTTTCAAAAAATTTATAAAACTTGGAGATCTTTTAGGCAGAGAGTTAGCCAAATTTTCTGCAATATTTCCAAAGAAGTTATTAAATTTTTCTGGAATAGCTTCTATATCATTGATAGTTAGAAGCTATTCCAGAAAAATTTGTAAATGTGAACGAAAAGAAAACACGGCTTTTTGCTCGTACGAATAGTATTGCATGTGCATCCTGCTTACGCACTTGCTGGAGAGTGATCCATCAACAAAAACTATCAAAGGCTGTAGTTGAGGTTTGCCGGCGGATGGAAGTCAAGGTGAAAAGCGGCTAAATGTGGTTAAAAAGCCCCCAGTCGCTGAATGTTTGCTATAAGAACTAAAAAACTCGTTCAACATCTTTTCAGGACTTTGTGCATTAGTACTGCAAAAAGATTAAAAAAAAAAACACTCAAATAAAACTCCTAAAATACAATAAAAAACCGAAACAAAATGTGAAACGAAATTTATCTTTGACTGTAGTTTTTAAAAAAATTTTCTTTAAACATGAACAGGATAGATAATTAGACACCAAATAACTTCTAGACAACCCAATATCATTCAAATTAGGCCTTGATTTTTTGGTTTTAACTTTGAAGAGATTTTACGCCAATAAATTTTTGATTTGTAAAAAGTTTCTTGGCAATTTAAGCAAACCAACGTATGTTTAATTTAGTTTAAAAAGCATTTTTTAATATGGCAAAAGGAAACATTCCGATTTTTTCTTTTTTACATAATATGATAATGAATATGATATGAATAAATATGAATAAATGAATATGAATAAATGAATAAAATTTGATATGAATAAATGTGATATGAATAAAATTTGATATGAATAATATGAATAAAATTAATATGAATGAATAAAATGAATAAAATTTGCATATGAATATGAATAAAATATGAATATGATAAATATGAATGAATAAATGCAATATGATATATGAATAAAATTTCACAGCGAACTTGAACATAGTATTTATTGCGTCATAGTTTGACAACGAAGGCGCATAAAAACTGGATTATCTCAAAAATTTAAAATTGAAAAATTAAAAATGTTCCCTTTTGCCAAATGACGAGAGTACAATTCTGATCTGCAATGGCTTAATTTGTGAAAGTGAAAGACAGGTAACAAGCAAAAACTAAAAAGAGTAGGCAGTAGGCACTCAATTGCTTGTCTAGTCATTGCTCATACCATATTGCTTAGCATGCAGTACCGCTTGTCCATAGGTGGGCAAGTTGATACAAAACGCTAACTTCGTTAACCACTAGTCCGTTAACAAATTTCACATCTCCGCCAAAGTGAATTTGTTACTTTCAGCTGTAATTAACGGAAAATAATAAAGTCCGTTAATTTGTTAACATTTTAATTGCAATTTACAAATCTTTTTAATTCACTCAGTTCTACTGTAGAACACGTAATGACATCGCTGAGCTGATTGCAAGGAAAAATTTATTGCTGTGGAGATCTTTTTTGTTTTGGATGTTACCATTTTACAGTTTAATCTAATTTCAAGATAAAAATACGCTAACGTAGTTCCAATGCGCTAACGAAGCTGCGATCGAAAAATTTTTGGAAATTGCGAACAGCGATAATTAGTACGTACGAGGCTGCAGCTTATTATTGCCACAAACCAGAGCTCCTTTCTTTGCTTTCTTCTAAATAACTCCTGCTAATACACAATAAGTGTTACCAGTGCAAACTGGTTAGTACTGGTACGATGAATGCATGATGGAAGAAATTAACGATGAAAATCTTGACGTAAATTAACAAAACATAACGGAAGTTAATTTAGTTCGTTAACACACAGTAAAAAAAAACTTTTTAACGAATTACCAAGCAAATGAAAAAATTAGCTTTGTTATTAACAGATTAACGATTAACGGACTTGTGCCGACCTTTGCAGTTGTCCATTTGCCTACGTTAGGCACTGATCATTTGATACAGGTTTTTTACGGTGTGTTTTTTAGGTTAGGCAAATTTGAGCAAAATTTTAGAATAATGTTAAAGTTTTGGTTAGCTTGTTTAGCTTGTAAGTAAGGTTATACTTCACAGTTTGGCTCATACCTGTCAACTCTCCCGATTTCGTCGGGAGACTCCCAATTTCGAGGATTTCTACCGATCACCCGATCTCAACGAAAATTCTCCCGATATCACGATTTAGCTCAAGACTTTTTGAATTTAAAAATTAATCAGTTTTTTGAAAAACTAATCAATTTGTTCGCGAATTTTTTTTTTTTTCGTTAAAAGAAAGAATACACTTCGACCCCTGCTTTGACTGATTTTATATTTTTCAAGAGTCGTGATTTGAAAATTAATGTGTGACCTTGCTTTCACATAACCGGTAACATCAGTTCTAATTGTTAAGAATTGATGACGTAAGAAATAACAATGGCATGCACAAATTTGCAGTCTCTGGTACCGGTCATTGCAGGTCATTGCAACTGTGAAGAACTGAATTCTTTTAATGACGTCTGTTGGAGAAAGTGTTACTACTAATAAGCGCAAGGAAGATAGTCAGCGAGAGTTGCAAGAAGAGGCGAGTAAAATAAAAAAAGAAGTATAGCTGCAATTACAAGCAAACTTCGGAGAAATATTATCTATTCATATGTAGAAGCCATAAAGGGGATGAATACGCTATGTATACTTCTTGCAGAATAGACATTAGCGTAGCTCTAAGAGGAAAGAATGACGTAACGAAACACGTCACCTCCGAAAATCATTAAAAGAACATTGCAGCAGAACAAAGAAATCAAAGGATAACCAGTTTAATGTAAAGGGACCTGAGGAGAACGATATACTGTACTTATTTATGCGGAAACAAAATTTGCATGTTTCTGGTGAAGAACAACTTGCCGTTTAGCATTTGTGATAAATTTTCGAAAATCGTCAGCGACATACGTTTACAGACAGCGCGATGGCAAAAAATATGGAGCTGGAAAAACAAAAACTTTACAAATCATATAACGTAAGAAGAGAAGTAATTTCTAAAAATCCAAAATGCAGCCTACCAGCAGAAAAAAGGGCGACTTAAAATTAGTTGAACTAATATTATTGTGGTCTAGTCAACAAAGATTAGGATTGCTGCAAAAATTAAATTTTTGTAAAATCGGATTAGTCTACCCAAAACTTTTCACGAACAGAAAAATTATGTCTTCTTTATTTTTTACTTATGGCTTAAATTTTATACATGACAGATCCAATCACTCCCTTAACTTGGCTTGGTGAGTTTTTAGAGTACCAATTGCAGGATGAAGCTGAAATGTCCAAAGATCTGCAAGTGGACAAGTTTTGGGGCTTGATGGGGCGGAAGAAAATAGCCGGTGAATGAATTTTCAACAATCTTGCTGCATTAACGAAATCGCCCCTGTGCATACCTCACTCAAGCGCATCGAGAAAAAGAACCTTTTCCATGGTGCGGAAGGTTGTAACCGAAAACAGAACCAGTTTGCACAATGACACTGTGTGCGCGCTTTTAAATTGCAGATTAAATTGTGACCGCAATGCAGCTGGCTTTGAACCTTCAAATTAGGGTTGAATGCTGCCAAAAAAGCCACACACAAATATAAACAAGCCCAGAAGAGTTGAAGTCAGGGCCACAAGTAAAAGCAAATGCTTGAGGTAAGGGCATAGGCGTAGCCGGGGGGAGGGAGCAGGACCTCATTCCCAATTAAAATGCCACCAATCATAAAAATGTGACAAAAAAGTCTATTATATCTTTAGTTTCAGTTTCTTTTAGCATTTTTCGCGTAAAACATACATGCGTACAACAGTAATGAACAAAAATATTGACGTGCAGGAAGCCCGGGCCTCCTCAATCAATTTTTGTCAACTAATTTATAATTATGTGAAACCCGGGTAAAATTAAAAGTTTTGGTCCAAAAAGTTGCTATCGCAGGCCCTCATGTAACCTTTTTATGAACGTAAAGCAATAACCAGGGGCGGATTTACCATATGGCACAGTGCCTGGGGCCCGCTCTCAGATGGTAAGACTTTCTTTTTGGTCTTCGCATATATTTGGCAAGAGATTTTGAGAAAATTTCCGTAGTACCGGGGGCCCGACGCATTATAATCCGTACCGGTCAATAACATGATTACTAAACGTCAGAGGTGGAGTTCTCGAGGAAGTCCTTGGCCTCGAGGACACATTTTAAAGTCCTTGGACTTGGCCTCGAAGCCTCAAGTCCTCAAAAATTGCCCTGTCCTCGGCTCCAGGACAGCAGTATTTTTTGAACCGTTGAAATTTTGTTGGAAAGCGGCAGAAGCCTCGCAGAAAATTTGCGAAGACCTTTTTCGTTTTCCTCAAGTGGAAATCGCCTGAAAAAAAAAATTTTGAAGACCTTTTTCGCCTGAAAAAGTTTTTGAAGACCTTTTTTTGAGATTGCTTGAAAAATTGTTTTGAAAACTTTCTTTTTTTTTGGAGAACACTTGCGCCTGTGCCTTTGGTCCTTGGCCTTGGCCTCGAGAGGGTCTGTGCTTGGCCTTGGTCTCAAATCTTGTGTCCTCGACTCCAACTCTGGTAAACGTAACTATCTATTGTACCATTTTTTAGTAACAATTCACCTCCACCCTAAGGCGTAACCAGGGGTTCCAGGAAGCCCACCCCACCCCATCCCTAATTGAAACGCCACCAACGATAACAATGTGACAAAAAAGCCTATTGTTTCTTTAGTTTCAGTTTCTCCTAGCATTTTCGCGTACAACAGTACACGCGTAAAACCGTAATTAACCACACATTGACGATAAGGGGGGCCTGGCCCCCGTAATTCAATTCTTGCCAACCAATTTCAATGTATAAATTGGGTAAAATTAAGGGTTTTTGTTCTAAGCGTTTCTACATCAGGCCTTCATGTGACCTTTTTATGAACGTAATATAGTAACCAGGGGCGGATTTACCATATGGGAACCCTATATTTGTCAGGAAAATGTTGCAAGTCCCCTTAGTACAAGGGGCCCCGCGCAATGTAAATCCGGCCAGGTCGGTAGATTGGTAAGCGTAACAAATACATGGTTAGTAGATGCAACCATCTGTTGTACCATTTTTCAACAACAAACTACCTCCACTTCGACAGTTTTTACGCGAAAAAATACTTATGAAAAAAAAAAAAGAATTAGCAGGAGGAAATGCTCATTGATTAAATTATTGAATTTAAACTGAGGGGGCCTGGGCCCCCTAGTCGTACTTGTACTCCTAAACTGGTTAGTTTCATCACAAATTAAAAATTTTTTAAGGAAAGTCTTCGAGTGAATTATTATTTACTGCTTAAGTTGTGCAGGAGACAATGTGTCTTACTTCTCCTCTATCTGGGTCAAATTACTTACAAAATTTAGCATCAAAATAAAAGATTTTGAACGTGTTTTAAACTTAAATTGCGAGTAAAAGGAAGATTTAACAGTTTAATTTTTTCAATTGGCTTTTAAATGCTAAAAACCTAGTTCTTTTAAACGGCTCTGAACACGTGCGAAATGTAATCCAGTGGCTTTAAAATAGCTTTTTTTCCAAAAAATTACAAAAACTTGCCCAGCAGCTGGGGGCTTCGCCCCCAGAATCTAGCCTGTGAGACTTTGAGTAACGTTAATTTACTCAACACGTCTCCCACTTTAAACATTTTCGCTTTTTAACTTTTGGTTTAAGGTATCTCCCCATAGCAAAATCGTTGATAATTGCCAAACCTGGTTAAGTGCCAAACCACATATTTGATATGTTTGCCACACAAAAAGTTCCTCTTTCAAAAATTTCTGATAACGTCATTGCATGAGATTTGTGGTTTGCCCCGCCAATCAAAAATTCTGGCTACGCCTATGGGTAAGGGTGGGGGGGGGCGATAGGTAGTTAAGAGAGAGCGTTAATTAATATACCACTAAACACGTACAACTGATTTTGTATAGGCCTGGGGGGGGGTAAATTTTTTCTGGGAGGCTCCGGGTCTGGTTCACCCTTATCAGAACAACTGTTGACATTTGTCAACATCGATTTTTGTTTGTTTGATTGCACTTCCCCCTATATGCTAGCTCAGCGCCATTCACCGACGAAGGAGAACTTCTTATTAGCGTACTATTGCAGTGATATCAAAATTTCAAATTGTGTCTACGATGAGTTATTTGCGTTTTATCTTAATCGGAACACCTGTTGGCAAATGTCAGCAAATAGAAACAATAGCAGATTAACCAAGACATACGGCTTTTGGGATTTTAGTTTAATACGAATGACTGTCGCTTTTGTTGTAACTAAGTAATTATTGTTTCAGCTAATAATTCGCTGTTGTTTCAACACAATTACCAGCAACTGTAAGAAATTTGCATCTGCATTAGTGAAATGAGTTTTGGCTGGAGGATGTCAAGTTTCTGTCAGCAGTTCTTATATCTCAGACGCAGTAGCATCCTAAGTACTTGTCAAAATACATAGCTAGATATTAGTAGTTTTAGTACCAGTCAGAATTTAAAACATAAAATCAATCTCAATACCAGTAGATAGCCATACACTGTACTAGGCTTGAAGTACTCAGTAGGCCTAATGCAATAAGAGCTGCCGTCGAGGGTAGGCTTGGTCTTCCTTCCTTTTTTGGCAGAGAAAGCTTAGGTAGGCTCTGCCCCTTTGAGCTTGGTTGTAATTGATGGAAACTTTTCGACAAAGCTATTGAATTTTTGTGAAACCTTTTTTTCTTTGGTATTCGCCCAAATTAGATGAAAAACGACTACTGAGTCTGAATTCTGGTAAGACCTTTTTCCTTACCTTGTCAAAGAAAACCACGGAGACCAGGTACGCAACGCAAATCTCCGGCCAGAGGTTGTCGGAACCTACTCACTTCTTGGTCCAAGCCTACCCACTTCTTGTTGTCAGGGCCAAACCCACTTCCTTTGGTTGGAGTATACCTACTTTTTTGTTTAGGAAGGCAACACTGATTGCAACTCCTCTATATATATTGCTTGGGTAACTTAGCTAGAATTTTGCTTATGGATAGGCAGAGAAGATTTACGTTTCAAGAGGCCCTCAAACAACTGCAGATAGTTTCTGATGATTTGAACAACGATTCTGATGCTGAGGCCACTAGCAGCAGTGAAACGGAATCTATTGTTGGTGATGAAGAGGTTCCTTTGGAAGAGGAGCTTTCTGACATAGAGGTGTTTGAGGAAGAAAATGAAGATGCTTGTAGTGATGAATACCAAGAACTCAATGACAATAATGATAGCTCAGACGATGAAGCTCAAGTAGCAATAACAGCTGGAAATGCAACTTATTATAATAATCCCTTTCCCAGCAGGCTCAGAAGAAGAAATATATTGACACAACAACCACGAATTATTGCTGCACCTGAACATGAAGTTGATGCTTTCAAAATATTTTACCGACCTGAAATTATACTTCAGATAATACGTGAGACGAATAGAAAGGCAACAGATGTAAGACATGAGTGTAAATTGTCGCCAAACTCTGTCTACAAAAACTTTACCTCCCTAGAAGTTGAAGCCAGCCTTGCTATTATGATTCGTGCTGGCTTCGATAGAGATAACTTTACAGACTTACATCGCTTGTGGGATCCTATTGACAGTAGACCATTTTATAGAGTCACAATGGCATTGAACCGATTCAAATTTCTGCAACGTTGCATGCGGTTCGATAATTGTCGTAATCGACCAGCAAGACAAAGAAACGATAGATTAGCTGCTATCCGAGAAGTATGGGAAACATTCAACAGTAATCTGCGCAACATCTACATCCCAAATGAGGCCTTGACTGTGGACAAACAACTCGTTGGGTATCGTGGCAAGATTCCCGGAAGAACGTACATGCCATCAAAACCAAGGAAATACGGTGTTAAGTTTTTTTGGCTGTGTGAAGCAACAACGGGTTTTGCTTTGAAAGGCATGATTTATTCTGGAAGGGATTCTGACTCTGGACCTCATAGAAACCTAACCAATAATATTGTAATGAAACTGTGCTCAGTTTATTTTGGTACAGGTCGAGACGTATATTTTGACCGGTATTTTACCTCTCATGGCTTGGTGTGCAACCTTTTACAGCAAAACCTGACACTAGTAGGAACAATTGTGGCTAATCGGCGTGAAGTGCCATCAAAATTCAAAGCAGCAAAAGGAAGAGAGATTGAAAGCACTGAGGCATTGTATGACCATTCTAACAAAATTCTGCTATTGTCGTATGTCCCCAAACGCAACAAGAATGTGCTTATGATGTCTTCTTCACACTCTTCTATTTCAATCACGGACTGCCACAAGAAACCTACAGTTATCACAGACTACAATCAGCATAAAGGAGGAGTTGACACCCTTGGTGAAAGTTGCGAAGAATTCAGTTGCTTGAGGAAAACGAATCGTTGGCCAATGGTTATCAAATACAATTTGATAAACGTTGCCACTAACAACGCTTTTATCGTAATGAGAGTCAGTGGAAAATGTGACAGAAAAACAGATTTTCTCAAGCAACTGAGCTTTCAGCTTGCTCAAACATACGTAATCAACCGAAAATTAAGAGGTGAAACAAAAGTACTTCCCGAAAAGATTGGGTTTATTAATGCTGCTTCCAACAGCATAAGCCGTTCAGTTCAAGGCATCAAAAGGGGAAGATGTTACAGATGTGGAAAGCATACTCGCCTTGCATGCTTGGTTTGCCGCCGACGTGTTTGCCCGCAACACAGAAAAACACCAAAAAACACATATTGCCTAGAATGCTGAACAATTTGTGGGTGACTACATGCTTGTGTTTTTAGTGTTTGAAATACAACCTTCGTTTGTTGAAATTTTGTTGTACTTTAGCTAAGAGCTAAACAAGATAAAATCATATCTCTAATAGGAAGCATACGTTATATTTTAGATTCAAATTTGTAATGCTTTATCAAAATCAAATTAATAGTAAAATCAATAGATTGCATGATGCGATCAATCAACTGCGCTGTAAGATTGATCAATCGCTCACGCCGATCATAAGAAAACAAAATAATATTTGAAAACACCGCGCATTAGCATTGAAAAACACATAAAAACGACATGTTGACAAATGCCAACATATGTTCCGATTAAGTTACGCAAAAACACTGTTCTGATTAGGGTTAAAGTAGACGTGGTTGAATAATATTTCACTTTTATCGCTCAGTATTTTTGGAATGCGTCTGCTGCGCTAAGTGTAGCATGGCTTTTCATGCTGTGCGTCAGTGAAGTGTATAAAACAGCACTAATGTAGCCGGTTACCGTGTCCACAATAAAAAGACTGCTTGATTTAATCAGTCTGTCTTTTAGTATCTAAAACTGTTAGAACCTGAAATGTTAATGTCAAAATTTTGGCAATATGTGCCAACATTAAAAGATAACAATAATTATTCCAGCAGTAGAAACGGGAGTTAGGTCTGGGGGGCGAAAATTCCCAGCTATTGAATTTGCTGGTAAGAAATCTCCCGATTTGGCATATTCAAATGTTGACTGGTATGGTTTTGCTTGCTCTTCGGGTAATAAAGTTAGGCTAGAATTTGGGTTTGTGTTTTGATCTAGGTTCAGGGTGGGAAATTCAAGTACCCTGCTTAGAACTCAGCTACTGAACAAAAATGCTGAATTAGGATGTATTCACATAAACACTCTGACACTGAGTGGAAAAAATTCTACCCTGTAGCATTACAAGTCAATTTGTTTAAGTAGTTCTTTGATCTTGCAATAGTTTTGGATTGAATCCACTAAAGATTCTCATAAAACTAAAAATCTAGACTTGCAAAATTATGATATTTTTTTGGAGTTTGATTGCAATGAGTCAATCATTGAATCCGCATTACCAAGAAAATCAGAACGATAATTTTTTAGTATTTTGCAAATCTAAAAAGAACTGTAAATGCTTCAAAGTTTGGAGGGTGACCGGTAAAGGCATTGTAAAAGAAACAATTCAGAATCGTAGTAAATGTCATAATGGGGGTTATTTGTTAAAGTTTAAAATAGTTAAAGTCATTGCAGTATTTGTTTAAGTATAAAGTTTAGTTTTATTGCACATATTACTCATAGTAATAGATATTATTGAAGCAACCTTACATTTTACGAAGATGAAAAAGATCATTCTGGTCTTTGCATGTTTGTCTAGTATTGTCAACTACTTTGCAGTTGAAGGTGAGAACTGGTATTGAAAAATGAATAGATGACTATTTCACCAAAAGTTTTTATATTAAATATATTGAGAACTGTTATTGAAATGGGTGCCGGTATTGAATAATAAAATGAGTGACTATTTCGTAAAGTTTTTATTAAAAGTTTTTAGTAAAAGATTTTTAGTAAAAGTTTTTAGTAAAAGATATAAAACAAAAATGAGAAATACCCATTCTCGCATTTTTAATTCGCTTTTTCAAAGGCTAAGATTATGGTTAAAGTTGAGTTTAGGTTTGGGATTAGTTTTAGAGTTAGGATTTGACTTTGGTTGGATGTGGGTTAAAATCATTCAAAAAGTAGATGAAAATGTTTGGTAACATAATGTCTTTCATTAATGAAAATAACAATGATCAATATCTCAAATGCAATGTTGCAGCTTTTTGTGATTTAGTTCAAATAACTCAAATCGTGTTGTTGCTATTCTATTAGAATTGCTGGGTACCGGTAACAACTCAAAATTAAACTGCCATTTACTGGTATCTTGATCTATAATGCACTGTACCTGTAGCCTTCAATTATTATCTGGGTCATTCTATTTCAGGACAGTCATAGTGTGTAACCTACCCTCTCAGATTTTTTTCGTAGTTGGATATATGAAAGACACCACAAAATAATAAACGTTATAAAAACGGCTTCAAAATTTATCAAGCGGTTTTTAAGTTATGATGGTTTCAATATTACCACTAGAAGGCAGTGTTCGGTAATTCCAAATTTTTTAATTTGTATAACAATTGTCGTCTTTATGCTGTCGAAATAAGCAAAATATCAATTCTGATAGATTTTGAAGTGGGAAATTCAAAAATCAAGTTATTTTTTGGAAAATTGCAAAGGTAAGTGGTCAAAATCTAGATTGAAAAAATTGTGGGTGCCTGATTTCATTTTCGATTATCTCAGAAGGCCAAAACATTTTTTTTCAATCCAATCATTGCAAAAATGTCAAGAATAGATCACTGTTTGACGTATTTGAGTTTGGTCAATGTTTTTTGTTGCATATTTCTGTAATTGGTTTTGAAACATAGCTAAACACCAACATTGATTTTTTTCTGATTTGCTGAATTTTTTGAAACACATGTATTGAACAGTATTTTATAAAATACTAATAGCTGCAAAAAATGAAGAATCACTTTGTATAAACTTAGTAAATCTGGTGATCAGCAAAAATTTTGATCAAACTTTTAAATTGTTGTTGGTTTGTATAGGTTTAGCTAAGCTTGTAGGCTTCCCTCGGCACTGCTATTCACCTTAGCTAGCTTATAAGTATCGAGAGCGTTCGTTTCTTATTCTTTTATTAGCCAACTGGCGTGAGCACCAGTCAAGAAAAATTTCAGAATCTAATCTTCACGCCTCGATACCAAAAAGATTAACAAAGAACATTTCAGTTATTACGTGCACACAAAAACTCACAAGCGGTCACATGAATCACAAATTACTTAACATTTGAAAAGGTCAGTTAATGCAAGTTTTCTTTGAACTTCTATACTTGCAGCACAATCCTGTTTCTTTCACGGCTAATGCAGTTTTGCTTCAAGCTATTTCTCAAATGAAAAATAGTCAAGTGACAGACATTAATTACTATAGCTATGGAAAGAGCTAGATTTCTGCCATTCTTTTTCGAACTGTTTACCACTCGAAGCACTCTTATGAAGTTTTAACTTCTAAAAAGAGTGGATTACCATAAATTGGAGTGTTTGGCACAAATTCTCAAATGATTGGGTATATTCTCAAATGAATCGATATAGCACAAGAGCGTTTCCTTTTATATAATGGCACTTTGTGCGGTTGTGATAACTAAAACAAACTATGCTTACTGTTTTAGAACATGAGGTTCGTTATCAATTAGTTGCAAATAGTCAACTTGTCTTTTTCATACGTACTTTACAGTTTAGATTTCAGTTGAACAGTTAGCATGAAACAAGGCAAATCAATCAGTTGCTATCGACTGGCAGGAAAACTGAAATGACATTCTTATATGTGACGGTTCAAACAGATAAATTAAGTAAAAATTGTGTAATGTGCATTAGGTTGGTCCTATAATACGTAGCAAAAACTAAAAAATAAAAATTATCATGGGAACCGAAGTAAATCTGTTCCATTTAGGCTAAAACCTTCGCGTGTGTGGAAAATCTCTGAGATAGAAAAACATCTAGAGGTTGCACAAAGGCATCAAAGTGTTTCATAAACCCAAATTTTGCAAATCTCAGGGCTTTGCTGTTTGCAGAATGTTGGCCGTCAAAAAGCAGCCATACTCGTATTATAGGTGTTACCCAACTGATTGTACGTTGCCAAGTAAGTAGTGTATTGTCTTTATTCTTATTTAGTAAAAACCATGTTTATGGTATGCTTCGAGGCAAAATGTTATTGAAACTGAAGCTGATCTTAATCACATTTTTTAATTAGCCAGACATACGAGTTTTCGTATATAAGTGCTACTGCCTCACCACGCTCTGCAGTTGCATGCGGGACTTGAATTTTTTGAACCAACTTTCTGACTGCCATCGATAAGCCTGCTAATTCACTCCAAGAATTAAAGTAAATTGATACAATTTTTGATCCTTTTTCATTTTATGGGAAAAAAGCCAATAAATTGCGTTTAATCAGCACACCACTTTTCCATTTGTTGTTTCTTAATGGCACGCTTGGTAGAGTTTTCGTATTCGTAAAGAGCTGCAACCATTCGTTACATCATCTCATCATGCACGTCTGGTTTAAAAAAACGTAAGCCACTAGTTTTTTGACGTGTACCAAAGCCGATCAGAGAATGTTTTTCATTACGGTTGCCCCAATTCTCTTGTTAATGTGATTTTGCCACATTTTTTGCAAGTCCAAGATACATTTGCTACATTTTGGCAAGTTTAGTGCAGATACAAGAAATGATGCTTTGGTCCATGCCCGCCAAAATCATTTTACCATGCAGTTCTGGCGTATGGTAAACTGATCATCGCGAGCATAAGTTAAAGGCGCCATAATCAGTTCTGGCGTACCTAACCAATTTCTGATTTTGTTCAAGTTTTGCTTTAATGAAAATGCAAGCACCAAAGTCTTACTTTTAGTGTTTGAGACATTCATGTCAAAAAACATATTACTCTGTAGCAAAAGCTTTTTCTTTGAATTCCTAGTCTTTTAATGCTTAAATGAATGCCATTTGCTTGAGATTAACTAGTCCCATTTAGAATCGGGGCAATCTTGAGCAGACGTTTTATGCAGATGCCAGAGGTGATGGTTAGGCAGGTGATCGACTTGTGAGAATAAATTTGAATAAGATTGAAAGTGGTTCAAGTTATTAAATGAAACTTAAAACAAAAAGAGTATGTTCAGAATATTACGAACTGATATTTTTTCAAATTTTTTAGGATGATTTTTCAAATTTTTTGCTCATATTACTATTTTGGACTTGCCAGTTGCCACTCCTTTGTCCACTGTTCTTCTTGATTCTATTCTCTAACATTCTCTTTTGAGCCAGATGAAAATTTTGGTACTTTTGTCATGAAGGTTTATGGATCAAAGCATTTGTACTGTCCACATCAAAAAAAAACTTTTCGGTCATGTTTTTTGTTGCTTGTGGTGCCTTCAAGATTCGCTAAGTATTTCAACAAATTTAATTACTACCCAACAATCCGAGTAACACAATATTGTTTTGTAGTGTATGAGGTTTGAAACTTGTCCAGAAATTAACACTTGGCCACTTAAATGATTCCAGTCAAACTTATTGATGATAACAATTTCCCACTACAGGAAAACACATACAAAAAATACATGATGTATAATTGACTTGTACACTGTCTTTCCAGTTTCTATAGTGCTCAATGGACATGGGCCCCCAGTTAACGGTACAGAAAGTTCAATAAAAAAATTAAAAGTTAAAAACCCCACTACAGGCTGTTTCTCCCTGATGGGTTTGTCAGGTGGGGTGGAAATTAAACAAAACCAGTAAAACAACTCAGCACACCACCCACGTTTGCCCCTCTTCGCACCACGAGCCATGTGGCGGGTGCGTGCCAAGCTATCCCACTAGGGTTAGCTGTGGTACGCACCAGCCAGGGGCCGCAACCATGGTCGATGGTGGGGAGCTGCGGCTGGTACAAAACACTGTAAGCATTAGGTGTGGAAGTGGAGCATCTCAATTAAACACTGCTGATGCGCTGCTGCGTGACTGTCAAACGTGAAAAACACTGTTAAAATTTTTAACGCAGTCCTAGATAATAAAAGCGGCATTTTAGGTCACAGTGATCAACCGATTTGCGTTAAATGTGGTTTCATAAGGTTGATGATTTTTTGGTTTGCAGTTGGCTTTGTGTCGACATTTTGGTACAAGTTCGATTCTTTGGTTAATAGTGTTAACCGGATTAGCTAGTAATATTGCAATTTTTTTCTTTTAAACAAAGGTTACATCTGTCAGAGCCGTTCTCATCGAGCCGTGCTCGTCTCTTGATGTACACTTGTACATACTGCAGCATAAGATTAGTCTCAAATTTTCGCTGTTCATGTGCAACGTGTAAACTTTAGTTTTTCTTCGAGATTTTTTGCATATACAGTTTTTTGTCGAAAACGAGCAAATTTAACCCGGTTACCATAAAGTTGTCCAAAATTTTGAAATAAGGACCACCCTAGTACACGTGTTTAATTATTGTCTAGCTTTTTGTATGTTTACGATCTAGAGTCTTACTTAAACGTTAAAGTAATTTCTCTTTCCCATGATACTTTAGAATTTCGGTACATGTTAGCGTATCGGTACATTTACATATACAGTTTTTTATCGAAAACGAGCAAGTTTAAACTGGTTCCCGTGCAGTTGTCCAAAATTTTGAAATAAGGACCATCCTAATGTTCATGTTAAGTTTGAAGTATAGCAGATTGCCGTAACGCCTTAACATTTATTTGAAAAAAACTGAGATTAGTTTTCAAGTAATACGTTGCGTATACTGAATAGGGTTTCAAAGTTAACGCTTGCCCGAGGCAAGCTGAAATCGCATCGGGCAAGTTATTTTTTGGCTCAACTTGCCCGACAGTCAAGTCAATAAAATTTAGCGTATGAAGTGAGCAACTTCGAACAAGATTATTTAAAACCTTAAATTACCGGTACTGCTTTTGCTGCTGTACAATAAAACAAATGCAGGTAAAGTAAGCTCTTGTTTGCTTTATTTTAGCTCAATCACGACACTGAACGCTTTAAATGCACTCATTGTATTAATCGCAATTAACACTTCTTGATCGTACGCAAATTCATTCGATGCTCAAACGCGGTTTGCAATGCTTCAGGAGCTAAATGTTTCCTTCGCTTGCAGCGAAAATTTTTCACATGCTTGCCGGGCTAATTGCTCTTTTGTGTATCACAAGTACTACCCTGTGCTATATACGAGTAAAAACAAGGACGAAAATTCCTCTTTCTAGTTAATTTATTTTTTTAAAGATCTTTAGTTCTTCTATCTTTCACACAAAAAAGTTCCGAGTTTTAGCCGGTGCAGCTGGGGAAATATTCGCGATTGAAAAATGCATTTGTAGCGAAAGGCTACGTGAATTAGTGTTATCGTAACGATTGAAATAATTCTGATCCAAAAATCAATTTTTGTATATTGAATGATTGAAAAAGCATGGATGGCAATTTCATTGATGACTTATGCGATATTTGATACGCAAGAAAACTGAGACGCAATGCAGAGTAGTACAACAGATGTGATTTTTTTACGATAATTTAAAATTTTTTCGATGAGATGAAGTCATTACTAGTTTCTGATGAAAACTATTTTTGATTAATTAAGTTTGTTATCTAAAACAACGTAAACTGAAGCTCAGCTAGAGCAAGACTTTAGTTTCATTACGCGTTGTGATTGTAACGTAACCAACACCAAAACATTTTCAAGCTTCCGCTTAAAATGTGACTTAGGACAAAACAGAAAAGAAACAGCAAAACTAATGACAAAAATCGAAAGATATTTTTGTTTAATTTTTTGATGCGATAATGGATGTTGATTTTTTGAATGTTTCCATGTGACAGTTTTGAAAAAAAAACGTGCAATGCGATAGCCATTTCAGAAAAAAAGGTTTCTATTCCGTTACTCTGATTTAAAAATCGCGCACAGGAACTGAATCTTCTTGAAATATAATATTATGCAAATTCGGTAGTAATCACGCACTTTTTTGAAACTAAACATCACGATGCACTCTGCTTCTTTGTTTCGGGGAAGTTGAGATCTCCCCGGGCAAGTAAACATTTGCTCAATCTTGCCCGACGGGCAAGTTGTTTGAAAAGGTAATTTCGACCACCGCTGTATATACCGCAAAGTGTATTTCCTGCTGAGTATTAAGTGGAATTCGACAAATGGAATTAAAACGACTTCCTTAGCAATAAATGAACTTTGTAATATATCCAGTATATACAACATACAGTATTACTAGAAATCCAATCTTAGTTCCTATAAACTAAATGTTAAGGCGTTACTGTAATCTACAGTACTTAACATGCACATTACACAATTTTTACTTAATTTATCTGTTTGAACCGTCACATATAAGAATGTCATTTCAGTTTTCCTGCCAGTCGATAGCAACTGATTGATTTGCCTTGTTTCATGCTAACTGTTCAACTGAAATCTAAACTGTAAAGTACGTATGAAAAAGACAAGTTGACTATTTGCAACTAATTGATAACGAACCTCATGTTCTAAAACAGTAAGCATAGTTTGTTTTAGTTATCACAACCGCACAAAGTGCCATTATATAAAAGGAAACGCTCTTGTGCTATATCGATTCATTTGAGAATATACCCAATCATTTGAGAATTTGTGCCAAACACTCCAATTTATGGTAATCCACTCTTTTTAGAAGTTAAAACTTCATAAGAGTGCTTCGAGTGGTAAACAGTTCGAAAAAGAATGGCAGAAATCTAGCTCTTTCCATAGCTATAGTAATTAATGTCTGTCACTTGACTATTTTTCATTTGAGAAATAGCTTGAAGCAAAACTGCATTAGCCTAGCTAAACCTATACAAACCAACAACAATTTAAAAGTTTGATCAAAATTTTTGCTGATCACCAGATTTACTAAGTTTATACAAAGTGATTCTTCATTTTTTGCAGCTATTAGTATTTTATAAAATACTGTTCAATACATGTGTTTCAAAAAATTCAGCAAATCAGAAAAAAATCAATGTTGGTGTTTAGCTATGTTTCAAAACCAATTACAGAAATATGCAACAAAAAACATTGACCAAACTCAAATACGTCAAACAGTGATCTATTCTTGACATTTTTGCAATGATTGGATTGAAAAAAAATGTTTTGGCCTTCTGAGATAATCGAAAATGAAATCAGGCACCCACAATTTTTTCAATCTAGATTTTGACCACTTACCTTTGCAATTTTCCAAAAAATAACTTGATTTTTGAATTTCCCACTTCAAAATCTATCAGAATTGATATTTTGCTTATTTCGACAGCATAAAGACGACAATTGTTATACAAATTAAAAAATTTGGAATTACCGAACACTGCCTTCTAGTGGTAATATTGAAACCATCATAACTTAAAAACCGCTTGATAAATTTTGAAGCCGTTTTTATAACGTTTATTATTTTGTGGTGTCTTTCATATATCCAACTACGAAAAAAATCTGAGAGGGTAGGTTACACACTATGACTGTCCTAAAATAGAATGACCCATTTATGAAATACTAAGCAGCGCAAACCACATCCTCAATCGGTTCTACGACAATTGATCACGAACAAACTGACTTCCAACTAACTCTAATGTTGCGACCAGTTGTTTTTCATTCGGTTTGTTTGTGGTCAGTTTGCAGTGGTCAGTTGATTTGGTTCGCCTCAACCTCAATGCAAGTACTACTAGTTTTGTGAGATAATCCTTTAATACAGCGGCTTTTTTCAAGAGCTGAATCTCAGGAATATTATTCACTCATGTCTGAATCTAACACCATGATACATTATTTAATTGTCTCTATTTTAATTTTTCGGTTCACAAAAAAACGTGAAATCAAAAGAAAACAAAATTATTTTTTTATTCATAACGAACTGCAATATTTTCAATAATGGCATTGTCTATTGCTAATTTTTCTGGTATCTTCACCTGTTTTCCAAAGAAATTTTTTAATTAGTCTTTTTAGTTTTTCAAAAAACATTTTCTTTGTTGTAGGAATTAGATGTTTCTGCTTTCCTTCGTATAACAATGGAAGATATTGCAATGGAACCACATGTGAGGAGGAAAATGGAGTTTGCTTTCTTTTGACAGAGAGGCAAAGCCAAAATAAAGTAAGATATTGGTTTGGTTTTTGTTGTGTAAGATTTATTATTTGCAAATTGAATAGAGTTTATATAACAAATAAATATACAGCTTAGTATTATCTATTTTAATAAGTTATTTAAAACCTCAATCGCACAAGTATAGTTTTATATAAACAAAACAAAACTTTTGTTACAAGTAGCACTCTACGAAACTTACTCTATACTATAAAAGACAGTCCAGAGAAAAAATTGCTAGTAGTTGAATGGCAAAGAATTGAACTGCAAATCCAAAGTTTAAGGGTTTAATTATTAATAATGGAACTGTTTGTTTATAAAATTAAGTTACAAAAAATGGCAATGGGAGTTTAGTAACCAAAGACTAATACTTTATAGATCAGAATTACTTTTGGTTGTTTGGCCGAGACTGAACTTGTTCCGGTAGAGCGACCATTCAAATGTGAAAAGGTCAGCGATGCCTCATATATTAACCAGTGTTGCTCTGATAAGGATTTTTGCAACAGGCAATTAAATCAAGCACTATTACCTGGACAACCACCAGGTACGTTTATTCTACAAATAATAAACTTGACAAAATTATTGGCAGTAGCCAGGCCAGCTGTATGCTGTGATACAAAGTTGATCTGTGCATTGTTGAAGACTGTTTACCCTTTCTAATCACGTTTTTTTTTATGGTGTAAATGGATTCAGTATTATTGATTCTTTGCTCCAAAATAAATTGAAAAGTTTAGGATTACAATGTTAAGTTAATCTAATTGTTCAGCTGGGGTAATAGAACAGAAACGAGATTTGCCAATTTTAACATTTAGTCATGATAAATATTACACAGCACACTGAAGCATTACCGATACTGTAGTTGTGCAATTGTTATCAGTGGTCACTACTCAAGCAAATAAAGCATATGCTGCTGAAACAGTAGACTCTGGTTCAGATCCAAGTCGGGCAAACCATAGTACAAAATTTGGTACTTACAGCTTCCCAGTTTGACATTCAGCATAGCAAAAGAAGATTGTTCAGCTTTTACTGCGTAGAGTAGACAGGTGGGCAGATGGCAGCTTGACTCAAAGACTAAAAAGAATGTTTCGTCACCTTCTGTCTAACGCAGCTTGGTGAGTTACTCAACATTTAAGCAATTTTTGTATGATAAAAAGTTACATTCGCACATTGATGACAATGCATACAATTTTTGTAGTTTGTTTCATTAAACTGACGTAATTTTGGTTTAAACGAGCTTTGAATGATTTGCAGCAACTTTTCTACCTCTAGCTGGTATTGCTTTGTCCAGTCATGACGTTAAAGCGTTAATCGTGTGTGCAGTGGCGTAGCAGCATTGTGTTTAACTCTATCACTGCGCATAAAAAATGCAAGACGCATAGACGTGCTGTACTAGTAATCAAGAGTATAAAAAGAAAGCATACAGGGACTGCAAAGGTATCGTTAGATCTACAAACCTACCAGTTTTCCAATGTTGGTAGGCAATCGGCAGTTTATTTGAAGCAAAGCCAATTGCTTTAAACCCTGTCATCAGCAAGCCGTTATACCGTTTACATTGACATGTTATACTGAACTCAGCGCTGCAATTCTTCATTAGTAATCTGCATAGGTGGGCACAAGTCCGTTAATCGTTAATCCGTTAATAACGAAGCTAACTTTTTCTTGAACTCGTTAATCCGTTAAAAAGTTTTTTCATGTTAACGGACTAAATTAACTTCCGTTAAGTGCTGTTAACGGACTAAAGTAACTTCCGTTAAGTTCTGTTAACTTCCGTTAAGGTTTTTATCGTTAATACCGTGTTTCCCCGAAAATAAGACAGGGCTTATATTAATTTTTACTCCAAAATATGGCACTAGGGCTTATTTTCGGGGGATGTATTATTTTGATATATCAAAAAATGAAGTTACAAAGTAAAAATTACGAGATTTTAAATAAACAGAAATTACGAAAAAAGATCTACATTTACTTGCCATTAACATGTTTTTAATTGAGAAACTCATTAACAACAATTTATTCAAGAACAATCATATCATCATCCTCTGGAATGTCTTGCAAGTCATCAGTTTCCAAAATTGCGGCGAATCCGCTCTCAACTAGGGCTTATTTTAAGGGTAGGGCTTACATTAAAATCATCCTCAAAAATCACGCTAGGTCTTATTTTGCGGGTAGGTCTTATTATTGGGGAAACACGGTATCTTGCACCATTTATTCATCGTACCGGTACACCAGCTTGCATTGATAACACCTGTTTTGTATTAGCACGAGTTTTATTGAAGAAAAGAGCTC
Organism: Trididemnum nubilum; assembly: GCA_963965965.1. Classification (NCBI taxonomy): domain Eukaryota; kingdom Metazoa; phylum Chordata; class Ascidiacea; order Aplousobranchia; family Didemnidae; genus Trididemnum; species Trididemnum nubilum. The sequence goes on from OZ014487.1 coordinate 22,051,619, forward strand.
TTTTTGTGGCAAATAATAACCTGCAGCCTCATAGGTCTACTAATTATCGTTGTTCACAATTTCCAAAGATTTTTCGATCGCAGCTTCGTTGTGCATTTGAACTTATTTTTATCTTGAAATTGGATTAGACTGTAAAATGTAACTTCCAAACACAAAAAGACCACCATAGCAATAGATATTTCCTTACAATCAGCTCAACAGCGTCAATACGTGTTCTAGAAGCGAGAGAATAAAACGAAATTTAAATTACACGCAAAATGTTAACGGATTAACGGACTTTATTAACTTCCGTTAATTAACGCTAAAAATAACGGATTAACGTTAACGGAGGTGTGAAGTTGGTTAGCGGACTAGTGGTTAACGAAGCTAACATTTTGCATTAACTTGCCCACCTATGGTAATCTGCGATTAGAAGAAATTTTTGAATTTTGAATGTGTTTTTTCTTATTTTGCAAGAAATGTAATTGTTCCAAACTGTAATATTGTTCCATTGTTCCGAAAAAAAAGAAGACTTCTTTGTCTTTTTGCAGGAACTTAAGGAATCTACTATTTCTCACACACAACGGAAACTCATAAATTGAAATTATATTATAAGCAAGTCAAGTTACGTGCATTTTATTTTAGTCGTACAGAGCAATAAGCACTCGTATTGTTCAGCAATAATTAATTAATGTAGCACAAAAAAATCAAAATATTCATAAAGGTAGAAGAACGAAACAACGCTAAAGCAAGTACGACCAGACACCCGGAAGGGATTAGGGGTTATCGAGTCACTGGCGTAAGAGACGAGCGAACATAGACCCAGACAGCTGTAGTATAAAACTTTTTGAATATAGCAATTGATTTAAGCAATTTTTTATTTTGAGCGTTCAATACTCAATTTATTATGCTTATGCGCAGGCAAGAGTTATAAAAAAAAATTATTGAAATGTTATTGAGGTGCCATAGTAAAGAGATTGTAAGGTCTAGATTAGAACTCAGCGGGCTGTAGAAGTGTAGAAAACCTTACACTAATTTGAAACGCGCTCAACAAAGAAAAAAAGTCGTTCTATTGAGATAGTAGATACAAAATACAATGATGAGGTGATTTGTCACTCGTCGCAAAATGTCGAGTTGATATCAATTTCATGAAGTAGATTGAACTTTTAAAGTGCGAGCAATCAAGCGATCATGCGGTTTCTAAAATAAACATCAAACCGGCTGTAAGAGAAAATGGGCCGCAAAATCTTTAGAATGTTGCGGCTCAAACTACTAAGGACTAGGAACAGATAGACAAAAGACACAATAAAGCAGGGCCGATACGCTAACATGTACCGAAGATCTAAAGTATCATGGGAAAGAGAAATTACTTTAACGTTTAAATAAGACTCTAGATCGTAAACATACAAAAAGCTAGACAATAATTAAACACGTGTACTAGGGTGGTCCTTATTTCAAAATTTTGGACAACTTTATGGTAACCGGGTTAAATTTGCTCGCTTTCGATAAAAAACTGCATATGCAAAAAATCTCGAAGAAAAACTAAAGTTTACACGTTGCACATGAACAGCGAAAATTTGAGACTAATCTTATGCTGCAGTATGTACAAGTGCACATCAAGAGACGAGCACGGCTCGATGAGAACGGCTCTGACAGATGTAACCTTTGTTTAAAAGAAAAAAATTGCAATATTACTAGCTAATCCGGTTAACACTATTAACCAAAGAATCGAACTTGTACCAAAATGTCGACACAAAGCCAACTGCAAACCAAAAAATCATCAACCTTATGAAACCACATTTAACGCAAATCGGTTGATCACTGTGACCTAAAATGCCGCTTTTATTATCTAGGACTGCGTTAAAAATTTTAACAGTGTTTTTCACGTTTGACAGTCACGCAGCAGCGCATCAGCAGTGTTTAATTGAGATGCTCCACTTCCACACCTAATGCTTACAGTGTTTTGTACCAGCCGCAGCTCCCCACCATCGACCATGGTTGCGGCCCCTGGCTGGTGCGTACCACAGCTAACCCTAGTGGGATAGCTTGGCACGCACCCGCCACATGGCTCGTGGTGCGAAGAGGGGCAAACGTGGGTGGTGTGCTGAGTTGTTTTACTGGTTTTGTTTAATTTCCACCCCACCTGACAAACCCATCAGGGAGAAACAGCCTGTAGTGGGGTTTTTAACTTTTAATTTTTTTATTGAACTTTCTGTACCGTTAACTGGGGGCCCATGTCCATTGAGCACTATAGAAACTGGAAAGACAGTGTACAAGTCAATTATACATCATGTATTTTTTGTATGTGTTTTCCTGTAGTGGGAAATTGTTATCATCAATAAGTTTGACTGGAATCATTTAAGTGGCCAAGTGTTAATTTCTGGACAAGTTTCAAACCTCATACACTACAAAACAATATTGTGTTACTCGGATTGTTGGGTAGTAATTAAATTTGTTGAAATACTTAGCAAATCTTGAAGGCTACCACCAGGGCTTGCGAGAGGGGGTTCAGGGAGTACATCGTACCTGGGCCCGGGCCTATGGAGGGTCGGAAGAGTTCACTTTTCCGCGTTATGTTTTGGTATCACACCATAACACCGTAATTAAACTTGTCTACAGCAAAAATATCAGTCAGCCTATTCAATACTGGTAATTAGTGGCAATTTTTGCTGCACAGGTTTTATGGCATCCATTAGTGGCCGATTTGATTAAAAAAAGAGGAAAAAGTGTCAAAAGCCATACACTTGCACCGAAATTAACGTTTTGTTACATTTCTCTGACTTGAGAGCCCTAATTCTACGGTATAACAATGTATGAAGGCCCACATTTCTAGAGATCCAAAAGCATTTCAAAATCAGAGAGCAGAGTCAAAGTTGACATACTATACTACTATCATTAAGTAACCTCACTCTTTCTGAATGAGTTTAATAGGTATTTGGGTTTGTGAAGTTTATGATTGCAGATGACTTCTTAAAATTTTGATTAGTAAAATATTTGGATTTGCAGTATTAAAATCATCATATTATATAATATTGTGTCAATGTCATCATCCGCCTCTTCACATACTTTCTTTCATGTACATCACGTTTTCTGCTTGTCAATTTAAGCAAGTTTGGTGCTGGGAGGTTCATCAAATGCTGTATTTTACCCTCGAGAAACATAAAAAGTGCTGAAGCTTCCAGGGCTCCGCCCCGGACCCCACTGGGGGAGCTCATATCGCTACCCCTACCCCCTAGCTGGATTTAACACTAGAAAGACGAGCGGTCATTTTTGACCGACTGCAATTTTTATTTTTCATTTTACACCATTTATTGTTTAATTCTATTTTTAGTTCAACCTATGAGTTTTTTTAACTTTCCTTGAAATTGCCCGTCGAAAAAGATTTTTTTTACCAAACCACCACTAGTAAGTCAATGGGGCAGTTTTACCTAGAAAGACGGGCGGTCAAAATTGATCGATAAGTGCTTTTGTGCAAAAGTAACCACTACTTATATGAAGAAAAGCAAGTTGTAATTACCGCCGAAGAGATAAGCGGATTTTTGTAGTGTTTTTAGGTTTTCTTTTGGGATTTTCTCACACTATCACTGCGATTATTATGCCTTTGGGCAGGATTACCAGTATATTTCCTTCTGATTGTCAGTTTCTGGTGATATTAGCACATTTTCAGCTTTGTAAGTTGCAACGTAAATATTAGAAGAAATGAATAGTTGAACTGGTACAGAACACTTGCGCAACCAGGATTGTGATAAAGGGAACTTTGGTGTGCTTGATAGGATCCAGGAGCGAAGCCTCTGGCCAGCAGAGGCACACTGGGTTCTGGAGCAAAGCCGCAAGTAGCCAGAGTCATGATATATAGTGGATGCATGGGCCCACAGACATAGTATTTTTTTTTGTAAAAAAGAAACTTTTTTTTTGATAAAAAGAAATTTTTTTGTAAAAAAGAAACGATTTCAAGACTATTTTGTGTGAAAAAAGCTTCCTTTTCTTTACTTTGTAACGTCATTGTGATGGCTATTATAGGTTGGTTTCAGCTTACTTCTTCCGTGGTTGCGCGTATGGTACAGAATACTTGAATTAAGGTTTGAGTAACAAGAATTATTATAATTTTGCTGATCGATTTTACTGGCCAAACAGTTAGATTAATTTTTCTTATAACTATATATGGCTGGGTCAAGGCAGTGGGCTGTGGCAGATGCCATCCGGTCCTTGCAAGCAGTTGATACAGATAACTCCTGTGATGAAGATGAGGGAGATAGTCCTACGCAATCTATCATGCAGTCTGTGATTCAGGCTGCAACTTACAATTCATCGGAGAGCAAAAGTGATGATGATAGCAATCTTTCAACTTCTGCTAACGTTAGTAGAGGTGCCGGTGTACCTTCGACCAATGAGTGGGAAACTCTTCCCAGTAGAGCAGGAGTTACTTGGCAACAAATAAACAGCATTGCAAACAGAGGAAGAGCTGCAGCCGAAAACGTATTTTCAGAAAGAACAGGTCCAACAGCATATGCTCAAAGAGGGATACGACCGCAAAGCCCACTTAGTGCATTTCGTTTGTTTATTGATGAGCCCATGCTTCAATCTATTTTGAAATTCACGGTCAATCATGGGAAAGCTGATAATCCAAACTTTTCAGTAGAAATTCGAGAGTTCACGTGGTGTCCTAGTTGAAAAAAACAGGCCAATTTATCAGTTGTGGAGTAAAGAATGGGGTCACCCAATTTTTTGAAAAACAATAAGCAGAGATCGGTACAAGGAGCTAATGTGTCATTTGAGATTTGACAATTTCTCCACACGCCGAGAAAGAAGAGAAACAAATAAGTTTTGCCTCATCTCTAAAACTTGGAAGGATTTCATAAAAAACTGCAAACGGTGTTATGTGCCCAGTTTTGATCTTACCATTGACGAGCAACTGTTTCCGTGTAAGACACGGTGCCCATTTATACAGTTTACGCCAAAAAAGCCAGACAAATTTGGTATAAAATTCTGGCTTTTGGGTGATGCCAAATTGAAATATTTATGCAACGGTAAACCTTATCTTGGAAAAGACCCAACAAGAATCCGGAAAATGATCTACCCGCCGATGTCTGCTCATGGCTAATGCAACCATTTGTCAAAAAAGGATACAATGTAACAATGGACAACTTTTTCACAAGCATAGATTTAGCAGACAAACTAAAGGTTCAAAAAACTACACTTCTTGGTACAGTAACAAAGCAAAGAAAGGAAATACCAAAAGTTGAGACAATGATGAAGAGCAAACCATTATATTCGACAGTGGTGTACCAATCTCCATCCAATGCCACTTTGACAATATACAAAGCCAAGAAAGCAAAGTTGGTGTATGCTAAGTTCAACGCACAAAACAGTTTGCATTGATGAAACGCACAAGAAGAAACTGCCCGAAACGATCAAATACAACAACTTGTCAAAATTGGGTGTAGATGTTGTAGACCAAATGGCTCGGTATCATATCTGCAAAAGTGCTACGAAAAGATGGCCAGTTGCCGTATTTTTCAACAATATAGACTGTGCCTGCATAAATGCATTCATCATCTACCGTGAAGTAACTGGTCACCGTTTGTCAAGAAGAGAATTTTTACTTCAGCTTATAAAAGAAATGTGCTGCGATCCTCCACCAGTAACTGCACCTTCTGCGCTTCATGGGACGGCTGTAGCAAGCTCGAGTCAAGTCTCACGAAGGAGAAAGCAATGCCAGTTTGAGCAATGCGGAAACAAGTCCAGCCGCTCTTGCTATCGATGCAACAAAACATACTGTGGCAACCACACTTCAGCAATTGTTACTATTGCCACATGCTCCTCCTGTGGCAGTGCTTCTGCTTAGAAAACTCGTGCTGTAGTATTGCAATCGTATTTTTTCTACAAAACGCATTACAATTTCTTTTTGAAATGTTGTTGCCAAGTATTTCGGTTTCTTTCGATTGAACTAAACAAACCCCGCGTACTACCACGTTTGCTTGTCATCGCTAGCCCAACACAAACGAAGTTTATAAGTTCTGCTTGCTTGTCATCGGTCAGACCTGGCCACCATCAGGACGGGTAAACTTGCTAAACCAGTGATATGCCACTAGAACTACACCACTGTCGCTTAGTAGGAACAGTTTATGTAATTTAATATTAAAATAAATGCAAAATAGCAATTTTGGTCATAAATGACCGCATCGTCATCCTAGGTAGCAAAAAATTGCCGTCTTTCTAGTGTTAAACCAATTTTATGTCTAGTTGTGTTTTTCAGAGTTCCAAACTGTATGCGAATATCGTTATCCCCTCACTTTTAAATGAAGATCTACACCCATCCGACAAAAATGATTTAACGGCATGGGCCCCGATAAGGCTTGGGGGCCCAAAATGATTTTGGGGCCCGGTATCGACCTTTGTACCCCCTGGAAAATTTTCTCCCTGAGGCCCTGGCTACCACAAGCAACAAAAAACATGACCGAAAAGTTTTTTTTGATGTGGACAGTACAAATGCTTTGATCCATAAACCTTCATGACAAAAGTACCAAAATTTTCATCTGGCTCAAAAGAGAATGTTAGAGAATAGAATCAAGAAGAACAGTGGACAAAGGAGTGGCAACTGGCAAGTCCAAAATAGTAATATGAGCAAAAAATTTGAAAAATCATCCTAAAAAATTTGAAAAAATATCAGTTCGTAATATTCTGAACATACTCTTTTTGTTTTAAGTTTCATTTAATAACTTGAACCACTTTCAATCTTATTCAAATTTATTCTCACAAGTCGATCACCTGCCTAACCATCACCTCTGGCATCTGCATAAAACGTCTGCTCAAGATTGCCCCGATTCTAAATGGGACTAGTTAATCTCAAGCAAATGGCATTCATTTAAGCATTAAAAGACTAGGAATTCAAAGAAAAAGCTTTTGCTACAGAGTAATATGTTTTTTGACATGAATGTCTCAAACACTAAAAGTAAGACTTTGGTGCTTGCATTTTCATTAAAGCAAAACTTGAACAAAATCAGAAATTGGTTAGGTACGCCAGAACTGATTATGGCGCCTTTAACTTATGCTCGCGATGATCAGTTTACCATACGCCAGAACTGCATGGTAAAATGATTTTGGCGGGCATGGACCAAAGCATCATTTCTTGTATCTGCACTAAACTTGCCAAAATGTAGCAAATGTATCTTGGACTTGCAAAAAATGTGGCAAAATCACATTAACAAGAGAATTGGGGCAACCGTAATGAAAAACATTCTCTGATCGGCTTTGGTACACGTCAAAAAACTAGTGGCTTACGTTTTTTTAAACCAGACGTGCATGATGAGATGATGTAACGAATGGTTGCAGCTCTTTACGAATACGAAAACTCTACCAAGCGTGCCATTAAGAAACAACAAATGGAAAAGTGGTGTGCTGATTAAACGCAATTTATTGGCTTTTTTCCCATAAAATGAAAAAGGATCAAAAATTGTATCAATTTACTTTAATTCTTGGAGTGAATTAGCAGGCTTATCGATGGCAGTCAGAAAGTTGGTTCAAAAAATTCAAGTCCCGCATGCAACTGCAGAGCGTGGTGAGGCAGTAGCACTTATATACGAAAACTCGTATGTCTGGCTAATTAAAAAATGTGATTAAGATCAGCTTCAGTTTCAATAACATTTTGCCTCGAAGCATACCATAAACATGGTTTTTACTAAATAAGAATAAAGACAATACACTACTTACTTGGCAACGTACAATCAGTTGGGTAACACCTATAATACGAGTATGGCTGCTTTTTGACGGCCAACATTCTGCAAACAGCAAAGCCCTGAGATTTGCAAAATTTGGGTTTATGAAAAACTTTATTGCCTTTGTGCAACCTTTAAATGTTTGTCTATCTCGGAGATTTTTTACACGCGATGGTTTTAGCCTAAATGGAACACATATACTTCGGTTCTCATGATAATTTTTTATTGCTTAATTTTTGGTATATATTTAAGGACCACCCTAACTTGTACGTACCAAAATAATTGTCCAGACAGTCGCAGTTGTGAAGATCAAAAAAATTGAGAATAGTTCCAATAGGGCAAGAGCTCAGAAAACCTGCAGTAGTCAATACCATAGGTGGGCACAAGTCCGTTAATAACGAAGATAACTTTTTCGTTAACTCGTTAATCCGGTAAAAAGTTTTTTCATGTTAACGGACTAAATTAACTTCCGTTAAGTTCTGTTAACGGACTAAATTAACTTCCGTTAACTTCTGTTAACTTCCGTTAAGGTTGTTATCGTTAGTATCTTGCACCATTTATTCATCGGTCCGGTACAAACCAGTTTGCACCGGAAACACTTGTTGCCTATTAGCACGAGTTTTGTAGAAGAGAGCGAAGAAAGGAGCTTTTTTTTGTGGCCAATAATAACCTGCAGCCTTAGAGGTCTATTAATTATCGCTGTTTGCAATTTCCAAAGATTTTCCGATCGCAGCTTTGTTAGTGCATTTGAACTTGTTTTTATCTTAAAATTAGATTAGCCTGTAAAATATAACTTCCAAAACACAAAAAGACCACTACAACAATAAATATTTCCTTACAATCAGCTCAACAGCGTCAATACGTGTTCTAGAAGCGAGTGAATATAAAGAAATGTAAATTACCCGCAAAATGTTAACGGATTAACGGACTTAATTAACTTCCGTTAATTAAAGCTGAAAATAACGCATTAACGTTAACGGAGGTGTGAAGTTTGTTAACGGACTAGTGGTTAACGAAGCTAACGTTTGGCATTAACTTGCTCACCTATGGTCAATACCATAGACCGAAAAGAATGAGAAGACCAACAAATGTTAGCAGGAAGCAGGCAAAACGCCGAGTAGAGAAATATTTGTCGCGAGATGTTACAAACACATGATTTTTTTATATTTTTTTAGCTTTTTTGTTCCAACCTTAGAGTATATTTTGTCTTACGTATGTATATTATATGTAAATTTTGAGAAAGGCTAAGACAAGGGTCATAGTCAAGAGATTCCTAAACCGAGAGTGCTCAAACCATTAACTTGGTGAGCGTAAATCAAATTCAGTGAAGGGGGTTCAGGACAAGAGCACTTGGGACATTGTTTCACAAAATGAATAATGATTTAATGACAACATGACAATAAATGGAATTGAGCCGTCGCGATGCGTTTCGTCCTTGCTCAAGGAACTCTTCAGGCGACAAAGGTCAATTTTGTTTTCATTAGCCAAAACAAAAAAAATTAATTACCGTAATTGGAATCGGCCCCCCTTACCGTTTCTAGGTTTTATGACTTCCAGTGCAATATAGCTACTCCAGAACTTTTCGCCGACAACTTACCGACCACCATTACCCAGTAGGCTACTAATTCGCTACTTGAAACCTTCAAAATCTACCACTAAACAATTCTTCTACCTCTTACCGAAATCTTACAAGCTAAGCCTACTTTCTGCTAACATTGCAAGTTTGGTCAGCACAACGTTGTGCAGACCAAACTTGCAATGTTAGCAGAAAGTAGGCTTAGCTTGTAAGATTTCGGTAAGAGGTAGAAGAATTGTTTAGTGGTAGATTTTGAAGGTTTCAAGTAGCGAATTAGTAGCCTACTGGGTAATGGTGGTCGGTAAGTTGTCGGCGAAAAGTTCTGGAGTAGCTATATTGCACTGGAAGTCATAAAACCTAGAAACGGTAAGGGGGGCCGATTCCAATTACGGTAATTAATTTTTTTTGTTTTGGCTAATGAAAACAAAATTGACCTTTGTCGCCTGAAGAGTTCCTTGAGCAAGGACGAAACGCATCGCGACGGCTCAATTCCATTTATTGTCATGTTGTCATTAAATCATTATTCATTTTGTGAAACAATGTCCCAAGTGCTCTTGTCCTGAACCCCCTTCACTGAATTTTATATTATATGTATATATATTGGACAAATTTTATAGATATGTTGGACAAATGTATATATATATATATGTTGAACAAATTTTGTTGTAAATTAGCTCTAAAAAGCGGTGTTACAAAATAAATAATGTTTTTCCAAACGGCGCCTCATCGCAATCGCTATTAAATTGTTTAATTTTTGTGTTTTTTTCTTGCATGCTACTGAGGCGCAGTTCTGTTTTTCTTATGCATTTTTATAAGTTGTGTTTGCTTCAAGAACTATTGTACAGTCAACTCTTATTAATCGCAAACCCTTGCCATCGGACAAAAATTGTCAAAAAGCTGAATTACCAAAAACAAACTAAGCTGATTCATTAATCTGACAACCTCGCTTATCGTACATTATTCACTGGAACAAATCAAGCCCAATTTACGGTAGTTGACTGTATAATGGTGATGATAATTTAATTGTGATGCTTTAATGATTCCAAGCCTGAGTTTTAATGTTTAATCGATTACGTGCTTCTGGCTTAAAGGCTTTCAGCGCGGAAGCCTAAGGAAAAGACTCCAGAACGGCAACTACTTAAAACAACCAATGCAGAAAAGAAAAATATCCTCCCACAGAATTGAAACCTGCAGCTTTTGAAATACCGGTCCACTGCTCTATCACTTGTGCTGAAGAGGATGTCTACTCACATGCTTAATTTTGGCTATTGAAAAACGGCAAACTTGCTTTCAGTATGATGTTGATGATACTTTAATTGTGATGTTTTGACGTTCGCAAGTTGCTGAGTTTAAATAGCCAAAATCAAGCATGCGAGATGACATCCTCTTCAGCTCAAGAGTTAGAGCAGTGAGGCGGTAATCCAAATGCTGCAGGTTCAGACAGACAGGCAGACAGAGGTTTTTATTGTTAACCATTATAAACACAAAAAAAACTAAACGCATGCAATGCGGTATAAATGGAAAATTAAAAAATGAAAAGTAAAACGCAATATTTTAAATGTGAATTTTATAATATTTGTTAACAAAGAAGCTGGAAGTGACCGCAAAGGTCTTCGAGTCAAACAGCTCTTTAGTAAAAAATTAAAAAATTAAATTAAATATTTTGAATTAGAATCAATTAATTTATGTTTCTATCAGTATGAGTAAAGCATCTAGAGTTTAATTTAATATTCTTGAAACAGATAGTTTTTATAATTTTTACAGAATTTGCTTATCATTTGTAGTTTTATTTCTTTTTCAATGTTGTTCCAAATTTTTACACCTGTATATCTAAATGATTTTTGAAGCCTGACCAATCTAAATTTGGGAATATAATATGTATGATTTTGATTACTACTGGTTTAATAATAATGAATATTAGATGAGTTTACAAAATGGTCGTCGAAAGCTGAAGGAAGTTTTGAATTATCATATTTATGCATCAAAGTTGCAATCTCTAATTTACATAAATCGTGAATTTTTAGGATCTTAAGATTTTTGTAAGAGGAGGTAACATGATCATATTTTCTTCTTCCAACTATGGCTCTTACAGCGTTATTTTGCAGTATTTGTAGTTGCTTTTGTGCATCACAAAAAACTGGGGAACCCCAAATTGCCAATCCATACAGTAGATGAGGTTGGATTAATGCGTGATATAAAGTATTGACTCCAGTGGCAGAAACCTTCCCACTCTCCATAATATACCTGTTGCTCTCACAATTTGTTTTGTAACCTTTTCAATATGTGGTTTAAAATTCAGATATTGATCTAAAACAATTTCTAAATACGTCACCTTATCACTAGAAATAATTTGATGTCCATTAATGTTAGCATGAACGTGTATAGGAGTGCCTTTTATTGATGGTTGAATTGCTAAAATAGAAGATTTTTTCGGGTTTATTGTTAGTTTATTTACAACCATTCAATTTGAAATTTTGTCCATTTCAGCGTCAACAGCAGTTTGTAAATCGTCTAGATTACTTTTTTGAATCAATAGACACGTTCCATTAGCATATAACCTTGGCGTGCATTCGACTGTGTACTGAAAGTCATTCACATATATGATGTACAATAGCGGTCCTAATATTGAACCCTGTGGTACTCCTACTGATATTTCTTTTAAACTAGAACTAAAACCATCTATGTTGACAAATTGCATGCGGTTTGTTAAGTAACTTTTAAGTAGTGCAAGCGCTGTTCCTCTTATCCCATAATGCTCTAATTTTAAAAGAAGTCGTTCATGTGATACAGTGTCAAATGCTTTGCGGAGATCTAGCATGACGAGGCATGAAAAAATTTTATCTTTAGTGTTGTCAAATAAATTAGTAGTAATATCTAATACAGCATGTGTAGTGGAATGCTTTGTGCGAAATCCGTATTGCTTTGGATATAAAATGCTGTGTTTTTCCAAAAAGGATGTAAGTCTTGTCTTTATCAATTTTTCCAAAATTTTAGACAAACAAGGGAATACTGAAATTGGACGATAATTTGAAGTTAACGTTGTTGAGTCAGTTTTATGAATTGGAGTTACAGCGGCAATCTTAAGTATATCTGGAAAAATGCCAAAATCAAACGAGAGCGTGAAGAAGTAATTTAAATGAGGTGCCAACAAGTGACCTGCTACTCTAATGAAATAAGAGGGTATTACATTTTCTTTTGACGACTTTTTGCATTTTAAGGAGTTAATGATGTTGTAGACTTCATTTGGTCTTGGCGCATCAAGAAAAAAAAGAATTTTAAATTCGATTACTCAATATTTTTTGCAAGTTTGCGGAGGAGTAGGCAAAATTTCGTCTGCAAGCGTTTTACCCACTTTCACAAAATAATTTTTAAATGTTTCGGCGATATTAAAAGAATTTCTGATGGTTTTTCCTTAACGTTTAGTTTATTAGATTGCTCTCTGAAACGATTTTGCTTTTTGCTAGGAGGAAGTATTAAACGCATCGTTTCTCATAATTTCTTTGGGTTAGATTTATGTTTATTCAGTTCATCAAAAAAATTTTTTTTTCTTGCAGCTTTCTTTCTTTCGAGTTAGATCATTAGAAAATTTTTGTAGTACGCAATTTTACTTGGATCGCCTCTTTTAAAATGAGTTTTGTAGAGTTTCTGCTTCAGGCGAATAGTATCAATTAATTCTTTTGTTATCCAAGGCTTCATTAATAGTCTCTTTTGTTTTCTACTAGCTTTCTGCATGGGTGCATGTTTATTAATTACATTTAATATACATTCATTAAACTTATTAAATTCATCGTTAAAATTATCAGAATTTATTTCGGAAGTACAATTAAAGTGCAACTCTAATGTTTTTTTAAGATCTTCGCAAAATTTGTATGATTGGAAATCGCGGAAACAACAAACCTGGAATGTTTTGGTGTCTTTCAAAGGTCTTTTTGGCATAGTGTTATTGGAATTTTTTAACATGGCAAATGTGAGGCAATGATCCGAGATTTGGAAATCAATTGCGCCAGGTGTTACTTCAAGCCTTTGTTCGTTCGTAAAGATATGATCCAATAGTGTTTTTGAGTGATTTGTCACACGAGTTTTGTATATACAACCTTAATATTTCAGTGTTAATATATTTTTAATATACAACCTTAATATTTCAGTTTTGTATATACAACCTTAATATTTTTGTATATAATATTTCAGTTTTTTGGGAGGGATGTCTGTATATACAACCAAGAACACGTTTGGTGTCTTTAGGAAAGCCACTGCCCGTGAATTCGATCCGTATTTCTTCTACCCCAGCTATATCTAAATTGAAATTATCAAGAATTTTAAATTTTAAACTATCGTTTATATAAATACCAACACCTCCAGTAACAGTTGCGGAATTGCGATGAAAAAACTTATAACCAGAGATTGAGATGTTTATGAGGGGAACGTCTGCAATGCGAGTTTCTGTGATGCACAAAATATTAGGCTTATGAGGAATTAAGGAGAGCAATTCATGCAGTTCATCAAAATGCTTCTGCAGAGAAGCAATGTTTAAATGCAGAATAAAAACCGTATTGCTTTTGTCAAAATTTATGTCCTTCAAAGAGGCTTGATAAACATAACATTGGTTAATACAAGAAGGTAATTTGAAATCTAGCTTTTCAATTAATTCAGAAACAGAAAATTCTTGTCCTACAATTGTATGAGCTGTTTGACTCGACTGAGCACTGCTAACTTTTGATGCTAGAATAATAAACAGAAAGGGAGCGAGAAAACATGATCACGCATTACAAAAGATCGAAAAAATGTCTGTTTCACCGAAATTTTTTGGTTGAGAAGAAAATTAAGTCGTAAGGGTTGTTCCCCCTGGTTTGAATTAGAACAAATAATTATTTACTCGAGAAATTTCAGGGTAAGAGTCAGTAAACAATTAAACTTTCCGGTGAAACTTGCTGTCAAAATTAAGATATAACACAAAACAACAAATTACTCACTATTAGCGCTGGAATCGCTACTACTACCATCTGAAGCAGAACTGCCATTGCGATATTTAACATTGTCAATATACAAGCAATACGTTGCTCGTTCAATTCTCCAGAATGCTTTCTTTCCGGCTTCCCTCGCTTCTTTGAAAGTAGGCCGTAGCTTCTTCTTTTGTTGCTGCAATTGCTGAGGCAAGTGCTCAGTTACATAAACAGATTTAGCATTGTTGCCAAATTTCCTTTTCCTTTCTTCGTTATAGGGTTTCAGGTTTTTTAGTGACCTCATAATAAGACTTTTATCTGAATAGCTTGTAAGCTTAACTATTATCGGACGAGTAATGCGCACGCCATTTTTTGTAATGTTATGCTTTGGTAAGCGATGTGCATCAGCTATCGTCATCACATAAGTTCTGGGAATTTTTAAACATTCATGTAAAAACTCCCTTACTTTTTTTTCTGATTCCCATTTGGTTTCCCAGGCGCTTTCCAGATTTTCTTCAATGCCGTGTATTAAAATATTAAATCGTTTAGCATAGATTTCCTTTTCTAGAAGCTCTTAGATAGTATCGTTTTGGAATTGGGCCAGATTTTTGCTTAAATCTTTAACATTTCCTGATAATTTTCGAAATTTGGTCGACTTGTTTTGCAAGGAGGTTTCTACAAGATTTAATCGTTTTTCTAAATTCTCAAAGATTGACTTTTTTACTGTATTCTTTAGCTCCAGTTCAATAGCATCACAGCGTAGGTTCAGGCTATTTTCAATTTCAGTCAACCTGTTGGTGTTGCTGTCCAAACATTTTTCTAACAAATCCATTTGGTTTTCTAATTTTCTTAACCCTCCAATAATTTTGTCAAGATTGCTGTTTATAGCTTCCATTGGTAAACACCTTTTCACAGTTGCAGTAGTCCGTTACTCAAAACAATGCAAAAACTTTGCTTTTTTGATCTGAAATTTGCGCAACCAGATCAACTCGAATTTATTCGCGTCCGTCCTCAAGCATGCTGTTTGCTCGATTGTCTAGCATGCTGTTTGCTCGAATGAATTCTGCGGGAGGATAACTTTTTTGCATTGCTTGTGATTAGAGTCGCCGTTCTGGTGGCTGTTCCTTAGGCATCTGCACAGGTAGCCTTTTAGCCAGAAACACCGAAAAATTAAGCAAGTATATTGTAAATAGCAGTTTGTTTTTCATTTCATGTTCGTTTTAATACGTTAATCCACAAATTTTTTTCTACTTGTATGTTAGAAAATTGTTGATAGTCAAATTTCTGAAACAGTGCTTGATGATACAGTATACAAAAGTAAAATCAGAGCAAAGTATAACTATCAAAGTCACAGCAAAAGGTTAAAAGTGCAACAGTCTGTTTTGTCCTACGGACCAGAGCTGCAGGTCTTGAGATCAATTTTTTGTGGTTTCGTTCTTGATTCTTTAGCGCCGGTGTTGGTCTTGGTCTCGAACCGTTGTGGTTTGGGTCTCGCAGCTTAAAATTGGTCTCAAAACCGGATAATTTTTGTAAGTAAAATAAAATAGTTTGGTAAGAGATTAACGCTGCGTTTACATTATAAGTTTGACTACCAGTGTTCGCACCTGGAGATTAAATTTGCCGCAATTCCACATGAGAAAAAAGTCCAGGCAAAACTAAAAAATTCTTGCCCATTTCAAGCGCTGCAGCTGTTTTTGCGACTTAATCTCACACAATACACAACATGTGATCAAAGTTTTTGTGTCAAAGCGTTTCCAAAATGAAGTTTGCATTTTGCACGTGTTCAGAGCGATTTGAAAAAACTAGATTTAAACATTTTAAAGCCAATTGAAAAAATTATATTGTTCAATCCTCTTTTTACTTGTAAATTAAGTCCAAAGCACGTTTAAAATCGTGCATTTCAGGGTTAAATTTTGTAGGTGATTTGGCCCAGGTATGTATGGGCAATGAAGGTACATTGCCTTTTGCAATATTATAGAAGTAAATAGTGATCCAGTCAAAGATTTTTCTTAGAAATTTTTGTTTTTGTTATAAAACTAACCACTAGTAGGAGTGCATGTACTGCCAGGGGCACTGGCCCTCTCAATTAAAGTTCAATGATTCGTTCAAAAAGCATTTTCTTTAGCGAAGTAATTTTTCAAAACTACTTTGTCGCGTAAAAACTGGCTAGGTGGTGGTGAAATGTTCCTAACTTCATTCGATGTAGCAAACGCTGGCGTGCGGATGTGTTTTGCTGAGCAGTTGCAGCGTATAGATTTGGAAGGAATAGTTTGGTGCGCAGAAAATTCAACTTTGCTTTGCAGCCCTAATACTGGAATTAAAGCAAAACTGCGATTCAATTGCTAGAAACGAGGTAGAAATGTCAGAACCTGCAGTCTTGAAAAGTCAACTGACAGATATTTTAAGCAATTTGAAGACAATGGAAAATAATTTTTCTATGATTAGCGACAAGTTTTCCAATTTCGGCGTAAATTTTGAAACTTTTCGGAAAGAAACAAACAAAAATTCATTAAAGTTGAAGAAAACTGGAAGAGAAAGCATTAATTAATATTTGCGATCAACTTTCTAAATGACTGGACGACATGAAGTTTAAATTAAATTTTCTGCAGGAGAGGGTTAACACAGACTGTGTAACGAAAGAAAATTAATGTAAGCGCCTGGACATTCTAATTTATGGCTTACCCAAAAATGAAAAAAGTTCTCAAGAAAAACAAGAAACAGCAACTTTAGAAATCTTAAAAACTTTTTTTTTAAATGGACTACAGATTCAAGATTCTTCAGAAATAAAAATCGTTGATATACATCGCCTTCCACAAAGGCCCATGTACCGCAATATAAAACGTTAGTTCAGACGTATTGTTGTTAAGCTTGCTTCTGCAATGAATAAATCGAAAATTTTTTGCTTAACAAAATATCTTAAAAAATATAACGATTCAAACTGCGAGGCATCCAGAAGCAGAGAAGCCAATCTACTGAGCACAAGGTCTACAATACTGATCACTTGCCTACAATTTTCAACGTGCAAAAGCTACAACTTATGAAAGACTTTACAGCTGCCAGAAAAGCTGATCTAAAAACTACGTGGAAAGTAGAAGATGGTAGTTATAATCTCTATGTTGGACGGGGTAAAAGTTAATCAGAACACTAAGTAATCTTGCTAATTTAATTTTTGCTAATGTACTTTGGTGTGATTAATTACCACATGATATTTCTACTTTATGGTCTTTATATACTTTAAATATTGTGGTTTATGAAGCCATAGCCTGTCTCCTCTACTTCTGCTGGCTCCTGATGCATGCTAATCAGGCCTGCCATTTTTTATGCTAATTCTGCTTGTATGTATTACACTGACCGGCAGAGTTTGAGGGATGCGGGTATGGCATAATATTTATTTGCATATCTTTATATATTCAGGCCGGGCTGCGTTGGGGAGAATTCAGCCTAGGAATTTAAGCCCGAAGTAGATAGCAATTTTTTTGAACAGATATTGTAGTTGTCTTTTTGTTGTTTGCTAACCAATTCTTGTTTTTGCGGTGTAAATTTGTACCGTATAAACATCTTTTAAACCCTCTCCAATGGCTAGATTATTTTCCTTATCAATCCAAAAATTCTACATTATTTGCATTGTGTGCCCTTTTTTTTTTTTCCTTTTTTGCATGCCAACTGTTGTTCAGATGCCTCAATCTAGAAGCCTACTGATCTCTTTCAATGTGACCTGATAATCCAAACAATTTTTTTTTTGATGGCTCTTTAAATGATATTGTCGATCAGGGTGTAGTCCATTCAAACTCACAAATGTTTTCAGTTTACAGCTCATACATGAACGCAGAATCCATTACGTAATGATGCCAGAATCTGAAAGAAAGTGTTTCATGTGTTTATGTTTAAATATTGGCTCATTAGGAAATCCAAAAAAATTTAATAATTTTGCTCTGCTGTTGAAATCTCTTTCAACCTCACCTATTTTCCTGGGCATCACCGAAATATGGTTAAGAAATGGGCAACAGGGGCCTCTCCTGTGCCTCTGATATTATGACTTCTATTTGACAAATCAAAGCAAAACTAAGGGAGGGGTGTAGGTGCTGTGTGCTTCAAACCACAACTTACTGGATCAAAAACAATCTATCTAATTTTCAAGAAGGCGTATTTGAATCTATTTTTATTGAATTGAAATTGGGCAATATTACTATAATTTGCTGTTCTTTATACCGTCCTCCGAACAAATCTAATCATGCAATTGATGCCTGTATCTCCACATTAGAGGAGACACTCAGCATAGTGAAAAAAGAAAATAAGCTTTTGTATACTATGGGTGACTTTAATTTTGATCTGTTGGACCCTAATCGTCATACTAATGTTATTCACTGACCTTATGTTTGAATTTGGCAAAACATCCCACTAATCAGCGAACCTACCAGAATATCTACAGTCATGACTTTACTTGACAATTTTTGGACGATTAATCTAAAGCATTTCATAAACAGTGCCATCTTAACTGATTTGTTTCCGATCACTTTGCGGTCTTGCAATGCACTAAACTTCCTTTTTCATTTACAACGTACCCTACTAAACAGACATGGGACTTAAACTCGGTTTCTTTGGGAAATTTCTGCGATCAATTAAATGCATTTGATTTGTCTGATGTTTGCGCTGAAACAATCCTGACGTGTCTTTATTTAAATTTCAAAACGCTTTTAATTCGATTTTTCACGAGACCATCCCACTCAAAAACGTGGCAAAATCGAAATCAAATTCATGCTTCGATAATGAACTGCAATTATTTAAAAAATTAAAGCGTAAAGCTTATTACAAGCACCTGCTCGAATCCAATGCCGACTCCAATTAGGAATACAGTAGAATTAAAAATCACTATGAAAGAGTGATAAAAGCCAAAAAAGCTAACTACAGGAACTATTATTGTCATATCGCAATGATGTAAAATTGCTTTGGAAAACCAAAAATGAGATTATTGGTCGATTCAAAATGACCAGTTCGCCAAATTGTATCGAAGTCAAGGACGCTAAACTGACAAATACGCAAGACGTTGCAAATGCTTTCAACTCGCATTTTTCAGCTATTGCCAAAAATCTGCTGGCACAAAATCAGCCTTCTCAATTCTCAACTACTACTTCTTTTACTAATTTCAACAACCATAATATCTTTTTTATTAATCCTATTACTGCCCAAAAAACTAAACGCATAATTTATCCTATAAAACCCAAAAGCTCTTCGGCATGCGATGGTATCCCTTCTACACTTTTGCGTGAGTTACCTGAATCGATTTTGGAAGTCTTGGCCCACATTTTTAACCAGTCTTTCAACACAGGAAAATTTCCTTCTAGTTTTAAATTAGCAAAAGTTGTTACCGCTTTCAAAATAGGTAATTCCACAGGCTTGAATAATTACAGACCTATCAGTCTACTTAACACCTTCTCAAAAATTTTGGAAAAAGAAAAGCATGCAAGAATGCTGTCTTTTCTCAACCGTAACCATGCTTTATCAGAATTTCAATTTGGATTCCGTTCAAATTATTCAACCTCCTTTGCTTGCACATATCTTATAAACAAATGAACCAAATATTTTTCTGCTTATAAATTAGCCTTAACGGCATTCCTTAATTTAAGAAAAGCTATTGAGACTCTCGATCATCTATACTTTTGAATAAGTTAGTATCTTATTCATGGTTGGAAAGTTTTTTATATAGCAGACCCCAGCAGGTCTCTATTCATGATACTTTGTTCACCTTTAACTCTATAATGTCAGGGGTCCTCCAGGGGTCTACTTTAGGCCCTCTCCTTTTCCTGATTTACGTAAATGACCTTTTCCTCAACTCGAAATGCGAGATGTACGCAGACGATATGACAATAATTGTTTCGGGAAAAAACAGGGCTGAAGTGATCGAATCCGCAAAAAAAGAATTGGAAATTGTTTCTAGTTGGTTGACAAAACATAAACTGTTTGTAAATCCTACTAAAACGAAGTATATGATTTTCTTGACAAAACCTCATTAAGTATAAAAAAAATTCAAAATTTTGTCTTAAAATTTTGAGACAACCGATTTGCGAAGTAACCGAGTTTAAGTTTCTGGGCATTTTGATATCTAACAACCTTTCTTGAAAATCACATATGCAGCAACCAGCAACTATTAAATAAACTACGCGCTTGCTTAGCAATCGTTTATAAATCTTGATTCTATCTCACATGCTCCTGTTTACTCACGCTTTACTGTTCCTTTGCCTACACACATTTAAACTACTGTATTACAACTTGGAGCAACAACAATTTTGCATTTTTGGAAAATCTGCAGAAATGTTGTAATAAAATTTTAAGATTATATTGTTTTCGAAACTGTAAATCTGATTGTGATTACATTTACAAAAAGCATCAAATTTTGAAAATTCAAGATATGTTTAAGGCTGAAGTGGGTTGCTTTGTTTATAAATTTTTTCATAACAAACTTCCAAATTGCTTCGAAGGTCCCCTTAAATTAAACTCCTTATTGCACTTGACATCCCTGAGACGATCTGACATTCGTCCCTTTTGGTTAAAAAATCGATTTGCTGTCAATCTGTTTTATTTACTGTGTCCAACCATTGGAATAAAATTTCACCAGATATCAAAAATTGCCAAAGCCTACATAGCTTCGAAATCAATTTGAAAAAATATTTTACTGAACATTACTAAGCATAGTAGTTTGGATCTCGTTTACAGTGCGGGATATTTTGAGTGATTGGCTTTTTGTTAGTCTGCGTGCCAGTATCATGACCGGCTGGCCTATTTGAATTTTTTAAATTGATCAATAATACAAAACACAAAGCCAAAATAACTGAAAACATATCTTGACGTTTCGTGAAACTACTTCTCACATTGTCAAAAGTAATGAATGGCGAAAAACACAAAGCACAAGCATATAAAGCATCAAAAAGAAGCAGCAGCAGGGGAGAGAATTATTCATATTACTCATGTGTTAAACAAATACAGCGGTATAGAGGTTAAACAAATACAGCGGTATGTTGACAGGACCTCTATACCGCTGTATTTGTTTAACACATGAGTAATATGAATAATTCTCTCCCCTGCTGCTGCTTCTTTTTGATGCTTTATATGCTTGTGCTTTGTGTTTTTCGCCATTCATTACTTTTGACAATGTGAGAAGTAGTTTCACGAAACGTCAAGATATGTTTCCAGTTATTTTGGCTGTGTGTTTTGTATTAAAGATATTTCGATGTTCCGAACATTATGCTCCTAAATTGATCAAGTTTGTATGATTTTTTGTTTGTTTGCTTTATTTATTTTCTTGTGTTTGTCCTTGCAGGTTTCATGTATCACCTCTTCCATTAGAGGTGATCATAATTCATTACTTGCACTTCTCATGAAACCTGCGGCGATTAGTATAATTGGAGCATTTGTAATCATTATTTTATGTTTTCGTTCGCCAAATAAATTACCTGAACTAAACTAGTAACGGAAAATGGTACAATAAATGGCTACGCCTACTAATCATGTTATTGCCCGGGGCCCCGGACGCTTTGATGATTTTTGCAACATCTTCCTGCCAAATATAGGTAAAGACCAAAAAAGTTTTACCATCTGAGCTGTGGCCACCGAAACAACAAGGCCTCGCTCGTGTTTTGCAACCTCATCACCCGCAATTCGTTTGATTGTACTTTTTTGTTCTGTTGTTTGTTCGCTGACAAAAGTGCGAAATTGGGAAGATTTGGATTGATTTCTAGCAAGCAAACCGCAGTTAGAAGCGTTGCAGTAATAGAGTAGCAGTTTAGCAAAGTGTTTTTGCTCAGTTAATAGTAGCGTAATTTAAGAAATACTGCATGTTGTTAATGTTTACAGTACTGTATATAGCAATATGTATGTTAAAAAATGGTTGGTATGTTAAAAAATTACCAAATTATCTCAAGCAACTAACTTTATTAGTACTAGTGTATGAAATAAATTATTTTCAATGCAAGCCATTACCCAAGTTTTTTTTTGAATTAGGAGCGTTATAAACATTGCCACATTATACGCTGTAATGAAATCATTTTCTTGACATCAACCGAAGAAAAATTACCAAAAAATTAAAAAAAAAGGATATTTAACAGTGCTAATTGTTGCATAACTTGACCATTTGCGTACTTAGAGACTTAAATCATGAAACTTTTAGGAACAGTTTTAAACGCGATCACTCCGCCTCCTCTGGACACGTATTTACCTGAAGGTATACCAACTAAATCAATTACAACGAGGCTTTTTGTTCAAGGTACATGTGACACTGGTAAAGTTGCATTTTTTGTTTTACTTGATTGTATGCTTATATATAAGTGTAACTGCGAGGGTGCAATCATTACTGCCATTACTGCCATCCTAAACAAAAAGATGGGTAGGCTCTGGAAGCTTTGCTGTCGGAAGGCTTCAAAAATTTTTTTAATATTCGGCCAAGATTATTTGTTGAAAACGCAATAAAAGACTACAGCACCGCCGAAAATTAAGTAAAGACAAAAAAGTCTTCACCAAGATGTGGTTCAACTTTCGGCCCTATTTCGATGTGAATTAGTGGCAAGCAGGGGCGATCGCTTGGCTTGGGAAGTGAGAGCAATAGAAGTGTGAAGCGTCCACCATGTGTGGTAAAAAAGTGGGAAGAGGGCAGCTTGACTCGAAGACCGATATGTCTCTTTGAATTAATCGAAAATTGTTTGGGCCTTTAGGCCTTGTCTCCACCAGGAATTTTCGCGAGAAATTCCGATAATTTTCTTGGTGAAGAAATAAATCTTCCGTTCCGGCAAAAAATAAGTAAGATTTGCGTCAAAAATATGCGGCAAATTTTCTGAGATATTTTTGAAATCTGCGTAGGAAAATTTCGGAATTCCCGCTGGCATTTTTATGTCTCCACTGAAAATATTCCGAATCGCGACAATTCTGCAAAAATTATGGAAAATTATGCAGGAAGAAATTTATAAACTTTTTGATACTTCTTCCGCTAAACTGTGGAGAAATATTCCTTTTGCACGTTACTTTAGATCAAACTTGCAGAAAGAAGCTGGTGTTTATGACGTAACAACTGTGTAATCATGCTATAGAGAAGAATTACTTGATGAATTCTTTCGTTGTGTTTGGTGTTTCGTGCCAGAGTTTAGTAACCTTTGACGCATAAAAATGCAAGACTTGTAAAAGCTTTCGTGAGAAGTACCCTTGTCTTTACCGACAAGAGTTCGCCGGCATACAAAGAGATGATTCCTCAAAAAAATGTTTTGGCACGAATCGATGATTGAGCATTTGAGCAAGCCTTGATTAGGCCTATTTGCAAAATGGTTTTTAATAGCTTTTAATCAAATTCGCTAACCTATAATCTTTATTTTGCTCGTCTTACAGTGTGCTTTGCTGCGGTTGTTTTTGAAACTTTCGTCAAGAAAACTAGTCTTGTTTGACCTTGCAAGTATATTTGCATATTTAGTCAAATAATGTATGCTCCACGGAGAATTTCTTATCTCTTTCGCTTTGCAGAAATTTCGCAGCAAAAATTATCGAAATTTCTGTTGGAATATTTCGATAAAATTCTCTGAGAATTTTTGATAAATTTCGCTGCGGAATTTCGGCAGATTAAAAGATTTGGGAAATTCTCGGTGGAGACAACGCCTTAGGCCCTGTCTCCACCGAGAATTTCCCAAATCTTCCAATCTGCGGAAATTCCAAAGCGAAAATTATCGGAAATTCTCAAAGAATTTCTCGTTGGAGCAAATATGCTCTACCAAAATATTCCAACAGAAATTTCGATAATTTTCGCTGCGAAATTTCTGCTAAGCGGAAGATAAAAGAAATTCTCGGTGAAGCATGCATTATTGGCAAAATGTTACATACTCACAAGGTCAATCAAAAACTAGTTTTCTTGACGAAAGTCTCAGAAACAACTGCAGCAAAGCAGACTGCAAGACCATTAAAATAAAGGCTATAGTTTAAGAAGTTTGGTTAAAAGCTATTAAAAACTATTTTGCAAATACGCCTAATGGCTTGCTCAATTCTGGCAAAATTGCAAAATAGCTATCGATGCAAACGGGCTGAATAGTAACATTGGTTGAGAGCTAAGGCCTGGCAGAGTCGGTAAAAGCTATTTCAAAAGATTTTGCAAATAAAGGTTGCTAGCCTAACTAAATTGACTAAATTATTTAAACAAATAAGAAACATTGCTGAAGAAATTGGTTTAAAATTTAAGAAAGAAAGCTAAAGAAATTTGATCTATGAAAAATAATTTGCAGGCATTGTGGACTCTTCCGATAGCAGCGATGGAGAAGCTATGCTTTTAATAGGAATAGTTGTAGTTAGCAAAAAAGACGACATAAGACAGCAAAATATGTGGGTTAGGAACACACATTAAGTTTCTTTTTTTGCACTTTCGACATTGGATGCTTTCGCGCCTAATACATTTACTTTTTTGGAAGCGAAATGCCACTTGCTGTAGCGGTTGAGCAGCAACACAACAGAATACATTAAGTTATTCTTCTCTATGTCGTGATTAAACAATTGTTACGTCATAAACACCAATTTCTTTCTGCAAGTTTGACCTAGAATAACGCGCAACAGGAATATTCCTTCACAATTTCGATGAAGAAATATCAAAAAGTTTTGTTATTTCTTCCAGCTTAATTTTCGTAATTTTTGCAAAATTGTCGCGATTCGAAATATTCTCGGTGGAGGCATAAAAATGCCAACGGAAATTCCGAAATTTTCCGCCGCGCATTTCAGAAAAATTCCGGAAAATTTGTCTCATATTTTTACTCAAATCTTACACATTTTCTGCCGGAACGGAAGATTTATGTTTCCACCGAGAAAATTATGGAAAAATTATCGGAATTTCTTGCGGAAATTCTTGGTGGAGAAAGGACCTTAATGCGCGTTAACTTCAAACTTTAAAGCAAAAACAACGAAACTTTTATGAGAATGCCACACGTCCAAATGAAATAAGTTTGTTGCTTAGCTGTATTCCATTTTTACTATCCACTACTCGATAGTACTGTAGATTGAGAAAACTTTATTTGCGAAGCAGCAAAAATATGGAAATGCTTTACGATTCCGTAAGAACAACAAAAATAGTGAAAACGCAGAAATACATTTAATAAATGACGTTTCGCTAGACACTTATAGCACCTTCAGAACCGCAAAAACATACAACCAATATACTGGATATAAGAAGTAACCCATACTATTAAAAATAATTTAGTGAAAGCATGCTGATTACTGTTACAACCTGTGGGACGTAAACAAAAATTCGGAAGATATCGCAATGTAAAACTTATCTGCACTAACGCAACGTGAGTAATCGACAATGACGCAACAATTGCGTTTTACAGCATAAATAATGTGAACTAGGACTGCAATAATTATGGTGGGGTTACGATGCACTTGCACATCGTCAGCCACGCAGCACTTTTATTTAGCGTAGTGTGACCTTTCAAGCAACTTCTTATAATTTATGTTTGTATTTATTTTTCTAGGGCCAAACTGCAATGTGATTTTGCCGACTGTTTTGGGAGCAGTGGGACTATTGTGTGCTTCTTTTATCATCATGACTTTCATAGTGGTCAAAAAAAGAAAAAACAACCTATCTAAGTTAGTTTAACAGAAATGAATTGAAATGTTTCGCTAAAATGAGCAATACTTTTGATCCAAGCGCAATTGAATTTCCTCTGTAATTTCCTCTGTAATTTGATTTACTGTAATAGCGACAAGCACTTATGTTAAGGTGTCATTTTAACGACGACTCTGATCGTAGTATCATGGTTTGAACCCGCATCCTCGCCACGTTGCTGCGTCCTTAGATAAGACGCTTTACAGCGTAAAGTTTGCGATGATTAAAGTTTCTTTGCGTGGTGGCTTTAAATAAGCGGCAAATTTAAGTAGAAAAAGGTCAAACGTCAAACGGAAAGCTTGGAAAATGGTCAACTAATGGGTATCTTCTTCATAACCACTTCGTACTACCGATGAGTTTATTTATTGATTTTGACGTTTCGCTTCCCAAACCGGGAAGCTTCTTCAGAACAATTTTTGGCAGTGCTGCCTTTGCAGTTACAAAAAGATAAATGAGAAAAAATAATAACAGCAGAAGATAGGTAACAGTAAAAACATACGAACATCACAATAGTTGTACTATTATACTCAAAAACATTAAAGTGATGGAACAATAACATTATATAATATTGAAAATTATTTCACTTACAGCGTGAAAAAAAATTTTGAAAAATTATGTCACTAACAGCGTAAAAAAAAAAAAATTTTTAATAATATTCGTAATAACTAGGCTGCTTCTCTAACAGTGTGAGAAAATATGAAAAGGATCTATTGCAAAGCATTATATACTAGAAAAGGTTTTTAGCTCCACAGAGATTTATATACGGACGGAACAATTAACCCATCATTGCGATTTAAAACGTTCAATTCCAAAGATTTTTGGTTTATCAAATAACCTTCCGCTATCCGACGCTTGTGCCAGTGTGGTTCCCTCCTTAATATTTTAGCATTATCCCAATCTATAAAATGATCATTTTCTGCGACATGCTGACACAGTGCAGATTTTTTCAGGTCAAAATTCTTCACTGCATCAATATGCTCACGTTTTCTAGTTTCTAAGCTTCGGCCTGTTTCACCGATGTACACCGCATCGCAGTCACGACAAGATATTTGATAAACAAGGCCCGACTTTTCTTTGTCAAAAACTTTGTCTTTGGGCTTACAAAAAATATTAGACAAAACACAAACAGGCTTCATAGCCACCCCCACACCAACTTGCTGCAAAACACGCTTAATAGGCTCGGTGAGATTCTGCACATAGGGAACCACAGTCATGATTTTCGTTTGTTGGGATTCGCTTTCAGAGCGAGTAGGCCGTCGTTTGCGATGAAATCTTGGATATCCATTTGTAATCAAGGTGTTATTGATCGTACGTATTTCATCTTTTTTGAGCTCGTCGTCTTTTATTATGTTCTCAGCTCGGGAGAAAAGAGTTCGGGGAATGCTAAGTTTTTGTTGAAGTGGATGGTGGGAGGAAAAAGGTAGGTATCTGCCGGTATGAGTTGGTTTTCTGAACACTGTGGTTTGTAGCGATCCTTCTGGAGTGCGTGTAACCAGCACATCCAAAAAAGCAAGAGAACCTTCATGTTCTTCTTCTCTTGTAAACTTGATGGAATCGCATATGGTATTCAAATATTGATGGAATTCTTCGATGTAGTTTGATTCCATAATTCCATACACGTCATCAACATAGCGAAACCAAATACAGGGAGGAGAGTGAAAGCTGTTGTTGGCCCTTTCTTCTAGCTTTTCCATTACCATGTTTGTAATGGAAAATAAAAGCTAGAAGAAATGGAATGGAAAAGCTAGAAGAAAGGGCCAACAACAGCTTTCACTCTCCTCCCTGTATTTGGTTTCGCTATGTTGATGACGTGTATGGAATTATGGAATCAAACTACATCGAAGAATTCCATCAATATTTGAATACCATATGCGATTCCATCAGGTTTACAAGAGAAGAAGAACATGAAGGTTCTCTTGCTTTTTTGGATGTGCTGGTTACACGCACTCCAGAAGGATCGCTACAAACCACAGTGTTCAGAAAACCAACTCATACCGGCAGATACCTACCTTTTTCCTCCCACCATCCACTTCAACAAAAACTTAGCATTCCCCGAACTCTTTTCTCCCGAGCTGAGAACATAATAAAAGACGACGAGCTCAAAAAAGATGAAATACGTACGATCAATAACACCTTGATTACAAATGGATATCCAAGATTTCATCGCAAACGACGGCCTACTCGCTCTGAAAGCGAATCCCAACAAACGAAAATCATGACTGTGGTTCCCTATGTGCAGAATCTCACCGAGCCTATTAAGCGTGTTTTGCAGCAAGTTGGTGTGGGGGTGGCTATGAAGCCTGTTTGTGTTTTGTCTAATATTTTTTGTAAGCCCAAAGACAAAGTTTTTGACAAAGAAAAGTTGGGCCTTGTTTATCAAATATCTTGTCGTGACTGCGATGCGGTGTACATCGGTGAAACAGGCCGAAGCTTAGAAACTAGAAAACGTGAGCATATTGATGCAGTGAAGAATTTTGACCTGAAAAAATCTGCACTGTGTCAGCATGTCGCAGAAAATGATCATTTTATAGATTGGGATAATGCTAAAATATTAAGGAGGGAACCACACTGGCACAAGCGTCGGATAGCGGAAGGTTATTTGATAAACCAAAAATCTTTGGAATTGAACGTTTTAAATCGCAATGATGGGTTAATTGTTCCGTCCGTATATAAATCTCTGTGGAGCTAAAAACCTTTTCTAGTATATAATGCTTTGCAATAGATCCTTTTCATATTTTCTCACACTGTTAGAGAAGCAGCCTAGTTATTACGAATATTATTAAAAATTTTTTTTTTTTTACGCTGTTAGTGACATAATTTTTCAAAATTTTTTTTCACGCTGTTAGTGAAATAATTTTCAATATTATATAATGTTATTGTTCCATCACTTTAATGTTTTTGAGTATAATAGTACAACTATTGTGATGTTCGTATGTTTTTACTGTTACCTATCTTCTGCTGTTATTATTTTTTCTCATTTATCTTTTTGTAACTGCAAAGGCAGCACTGCCGAAAATTGTTCTGAAGAAGCTTCCCGGTTTGGGAAGCGAAACGTCAAAATCAATAAATAAACTCATCGGTAGTACGAAGTGGTTATGAATAACTATCCCGATGAACGCAACGCGTCCGTTATTTTCATAATGGGTATCTGCGGATTCGTTCAAAAGTTAGCACCACTGTTGCGTTCTCATCATAGGAGCATAAAAAAATACATCAATTACCATTATCATCATCATCGTTGCTAAATAAGAAAGTAAAATTAAAGAAGAAGCACTTACAGTATGTCATTGAGCAATTGGTTTTCTCCTACTAACTTGTACTCATTAGTAAGGAGAAAATAGACTAGTTATGATTTTGTTGAAAACTTAATCGAAAAAAATTTCCCTTTAAAAACTTTTTTCATTCTATGTTAAAGGGCAAATTGTATGCATTCACAAATGGAAAAAAAAGTCTCTGAAAAGTCTTTTCAATCAATTTTTATTTGCTAAAGCAAACGGAAAAGACCTGTAGAACAATCATTCACAAGCTGGATCAATTACATTGAGCATCTTGTATGAAAATGTTTGGAACTTCTCTTCTGCCAAATGAAGAAGGTGCACGGTGGAATTTGTTACAGTTTAATTTTTAACAGGTATAACTTATTTTTAGTCAACTCGAAGAACCGGCTCACGATCAAATTATTATTGGTCCTCCTCTTCCAGAAAGAGATTACCTTAATCAAAAACCTGCTCAGATCCTGTCATCAGCTGATCGCCTTTTACCAAGTGAGCATTGGAAAGGTACTGCAAGTAGCTAGAGACAGTTCTACATCAATGCAAAAAAACTTTTTTTAATTTAAATTTCTAATTTTGAACTTCTTTTAAGTTTTATATTTGGTAAACCATTTCCTCAAAAATTTGTATGGCATTGCGATAAGCAAAGTATTTTTTAACCCCCTAGCATAGAATAGCGCTTAGAAGCAGGGACAAAAGCGATAACAACTTAAGATAAAGTTTTAGATGAAAATACAATCGAAATTTTTGTGATATTTTAATGCACACTACAACACTACAGTAGCTCGCATGGCCTTGGCAATATTTCTCATTAGTATTAAAAGATATTAAGTAAGTAAACTTGCTGCTAATTTTAAAACGAGTGATGTATTTGAAAAATATGTTAAGACATTACTTATGGCTTCATCAACACGTAAATCTATCCGAACTTTTCTAGTTTATAAATTGATAAAAACAGATTGTCATCAGCCCCTTCTTTCCACGTTTAAACCAATGTTTAAACCCTTTTTGGTTTTTAGGCGAAATTCAAACTAATGAGTCTTCATCGATTTAAAAGCGATCCAATTGATAAAAGTTATGCTAAGCCTAATGATCTCCAACTTCTAGCGAAAGAAAAAGGTTATTGTAAACTACACACAAGAATTCTGATACTTTTTCTGAAGATAGTCAAGGATATTTAATTCCAAGCTCTAGAATTGTTGAGAAAACGTGCTACTCCCAAGAATCTGTGGTCACCATTATCCAAGAAACAAAATCAAGAAATGTTATAAATTTTTTCAAAGTGAAAAATTTGACTTAGTTCTTGCGTATTTTCCTCAAAATTTCAAAATGTAAAGATGAAAATGTAACTGTGCTATGGTTTGCTTTGTCGTGATATTTGTTGTTTTAGCTGAACTGCCTTTATGGTGAGTTTGTGCTTTTGCTCGACTTGCAAGTTAGTTGCTGCAGTTAGTTTGTTCTTTTGTAATTTCTTTTCAACTCTGGTAAACACAAACCATCAGCTCAAGCTAAGCAGAATATGGAGGAGAAATTATTAACAAATTAACCCTTTTTACAAAGAAAATATTTACACGGGACAAAAATGTCCCTCTATTTAACTCCTAAACTTAAAGTCATAGAAACATGTGATTTAGTGTTCACCAAAACTTTTAGGACACTTAGTTTTAGTCAATGATGTAATACTGACCTCAGAGCCATATTTTCGAAAATTGACTCATTTTTAGTGGTGTCATAGGCGGTTTAAACTTTGTACATGTTAGCTTTTTGCCCCCTTATTTAACTCCTAAATTCATAATCATAGAACCATGTGACTTAGTGTTCACTAAAGTTTTTAGGACATTTAGTTTTTGTTAATGACGTCATCATAGTGACGTATAAGTCATATTTTCGGAAATTGACGTCATTTTTAGTGATGTCATAGGCGGTTCAAACTTTGTACACGTTAACTTCTTGATACCAAATCATAAAATGCCTTAGTCAAGTAGTTAAACTTAAAAAATTTCTTGTAACGTCATTTAATTCTATTCTGACAGGCAAATTTTTGATTAATGGCTCAGGGAGGGATCGATTCGACACAACAAATTCAAACGTTAATAACTCCCGAATTACAACAGATAAAAAATCCGTTTTTGCTCCACGAGAAGCTCAATTTTCTGACATAAAGTCTAAACTTTTTGTCTTTATATTTGCAACCTTGATCTTCAATTAATTTCAACATAAGTCAAGGACTATCAGAAGCGATTGGTTTGCTTTTCATCTGCATAGTGTTGATAAGCGTTTGATTGCCCTGACGCAGCATCGCAGCTGGAGTTTTATTCCGTAACTCAGAGATAACTACGGAATACAGTATGTTAAAAGATTACTGCTATTGTGCTAAAATATCTAAATTATAAGTATGTTGCGTAAATTAATTGCAAGCTGAATGTTTGTTACTGTTCTAGTTCTTTTTGCTAAACACTACAAAATATGGTGTTCTTTCTACAAAATTTACAAAAGAACTAGCATCAAACCACTATTTTTTCTCATTCACGTTTTGCTTGTAAATGTTTATGACATAGCTGTAACAAACGTCAATAAAATTGGTTGAATTTTGATGAAATTTTTCGTATGCTGAAGATTCGTAGTTTAATATAATATAGTAAGAGTTTTCACTCGTGCTATGGGTTTCATTCTCAGTCTGGTAAATCTGGCAATGCAAAAATTGCATTTGTTGCTGCTCTTGCTAAACCTAATCAAAAGTGAAGCGTAACATTCTGTATATAACAACATTGTTTATCTTACCAATCTTGTCTTTTTCAATCATTATTCGAGTGGATAAAGTGTCTGCTGCTAATATAGTAAATTTGGGTTTGATTACCGGTCTGGTCGAACTAAAACTTGAAAAAGGCTGGTATTCACATCCAGCTTCGCGGCTAGATAATAGCAATAAAATATATTAGCTGTCTGTTGACATCTTGGTAAATAAAAATGCAATTACTTTGAACTTACAAAACAAGCTTTCAAAATGCATCGGACGGAGTGTAATGAATGTTAATTTTTCGAACTATTTTTTGCTCAATTTTTGACAAACTTTTGAATCATAAGAAAAAAAGAAATTGGTCTAACTTGATTTTTGGAATCTTGGTCCATTTTTTAGAATAATAGTTTGGATAATTTGGAGTACTGTAATAGGTTTTGGCGTTGGATTAGTTTTTTTTTTTTTTTGCTTACTTTGCAAAAGATTACGTTGTTTAATGTTGGAGAATATTTTTTTCTCAAAATTTCAAAAATTCTGCAGTTTTTATGAAGTTTATATAAGAAACTTTAAATTAATAAGGTGATTGCTCGTCATTAGATTTTCCAAACTCCTATTCAGTACCCGATGGGCTTATATTCTAGTGTATTATCATAAGTGATTTTAGAAGTAAAAAGCAAAAATTACCTGAGGGGGAGTCGAGGATACAAGGCTCGAGGTCAAGGCCACAAAAAATTTCGAGGCCAAGGCCACAAAAAAATTTCGATGCCAAGGCCAAGGACAGACCCTTTCGAGGCCAAGGCCAAGGACCAAGGACACAGACGCAAGTGTTCTAAAAAAAAAGGTCTTCAAAACATTTTTTTCAGGTGATCTCTACTTGAGGAAACCGAAAAAAAGGTCTTTGCAGATTTTCCACAAAGTTTCTGGCGTTTTCCAGCGAAATTCCAACGGTTCAAAAATAGTGCTGTCCTCGAGCCGAGGACAGGGCAATTTTCGAGGACTTGAGGCTTCGGGCCAAGGACTTTAAAATGTGTCCTCGAGGCCAAGGACGTCCTCAAGAACTCCACCTCTGAAAATTACAATTGTTTCCAACATTGTAATTACAATAATATTAATGGTTATGCTGATTGAAATACCTTTTTTTTATCACTATTTGTATTATTCTACAAAGACTGTCTAATTTCCAAACGTAACGATTTTATCTTGATAATATTTCAGATTTTATTTCAGAGATGGCTTTACAACACATTGTTGCAAACTTTGGTTGTTACTGAGATTAGTGCTGAATAAGTTTAGAAAAACAGTAAAAAAGTATAATTCCATGTTTAGAAATTTATTTGCTGGTTCTCATCTTTGATCAAAATCATCAAAGCCGATTCTACTCCTACTGTTCTCGTATCCAGAACTAGCAATATTGCTTGTATGCGATAAAGCCGTTAGACAACTGTAGTCTTAATTAGAAATATTAAAAATTTGCCACCGGCCAGTTAGTCGAGCCGTAACGCGTTCGTTTCTAAAGCGGAAGGTCTGAGATTCAAAGTTCGGGCCGATCAAATCGGACACTAGTGTTGCCAACGGCTCGCCACCGCTACGATATTTCTTCGAAAGGAGCTGTGTTGCCCGGGTGCAATGACGCAGAGATGGGCCCCGCCAACTCGTTACACGCTTCGGCGTATTACACCGAGTATAATAAAAGATTTGATTTGATTTATTTGATTTGCCAACGACATCAATGAATTTAGATAGCTTAGTTATTTATCATCACAAAAAAAAAACAATGTAAATTCATCTACTAAATGGTTAGCTAATCGGATTGTAACTTGCTAAGTTGGTTAGTTGGAGATTTTGCTTTCTGTTTTTATGTTTTGTATGTACAAACATAATTTTTGTCGGTTGTGAATGTATACACATAAAAGGAAAAATTGAAAAGCAATGAAACAACATACTTTTTTTAAATTTAGCATGCAACTGCGGCCACCTATCAATATAGACCACAAATGAAAAATCAATGTGAAACTAAGTACTATCTGCAATAATACGCCATGCAGTAGGCCTGTATCATCTAATACGAAATTAGTAAATGCGGTAACAAGAATAATATACCACATAGCACATTTTACAATGTATATACCCATTAATTGTTTAGTTTGACGTGAATTTTATAAAAAATTTAGCAATATTTTGCTCTAGCTATTGGTTATTGCTTTGAAAAGCATTTTTTACGCAAACCTTTAGCAATAATAACCTTGAATAACAAAAAACATAAAAATTGAAAACAAATGATTCCGAAACAAATATTATCAAAAACTCTCCACTTTTTGCAATGTTATTGAATATCGCAAAGGCATATGAAATGTTACTATTTAGTGAAAGCAAAGAGAATGCGCACAATGAAGTTATTAGTGTGCTGCTACGTCACGCGCAAAGACCATTGGACAAATTTCTGTTTTGGATGTCATCACTTAAACTTCATAAAAAAACCTTAGGCAGTCAAAATTATGCATATGTTCTGTTGAAAAACGAAATGAACATCTTTCTCCTGAAACTGCTGCTTAGCAGAAACTAAAAATTTATTTTTAATTTGCGTTTTTTTTTCTTTTTTTTAGTTACCAAAAACAAATTTCGAACATAAAGACTACCGAAATTCATGCTGCATGCCACACACTTGATAACTTATGGATGTTTTTGACTACTGTATATCGGCAACGTGAAAAAAATATATTGGCAAACAACAAAAGGATTGCGCTTATGTTGGCCTCTAACCCTTTTATCGATAAGTGCGTTTATATTACTAAATCGCAATTCTTGTTTATTTGCAAAATGCAAAAAATGAAACTTAGTTTGAAAATTGGTAAAATTATACGAAATTGTCTGAGAAATTCAGCTGTGAGGATTTGAAATCACAATGAAATTATACTGCCTCAAGCAAAATAGTAAACAAAAACCTATCGCCCCAACTCTTTTTGAACATCGATTGCAACAAAAGCCGTTCAAGAGGTCACTGGATTTAAGTTTTTTTATTTACGTTTCCAGTGTACGAAAAAGCGTGAAATTAATAATTACGTCAGAACAATTGGGACTAACAGTGTCATAAAAATTTTACAAAAATTTGCCAGAAATTCAGGGTCCTCCTTGAGAAACGTTTAATATCTCCGAATCTAGTTGTCAAACGACAATGGTTTTACAAATGAAAGTTGAAGCAGTAAATTTTAGGATAAGTTAAGAAATTTGATTATTGTGGCTTGACTGCTTCATAACAAAATTTCAAAACAAACGAAGGGGGGATCGATGTAGCCCTGAGCCAAATAGGTTTAAGTTACATTTTGACCAAGAAATGGTTATATTTGGGAAAGCAACTTTGGAAAACTTCAAAATTGGAAAACTTTTCCGTATCTTAGCTTTCCAAATTTTCAGAGGTTAATTTTGATTAGATTCTACTCAAAGTCAAGTAAAGTCGAATTAAAAAGTTATTTTCTGAAGGAATTTATCACAAAAAAATTGAAAAGGTGCCTATTGCCTTTTCCATGTTTAAATTAGGGCTAATTAGATTTAGCTACTGAGCTCAACTCGAACAAAAACAATAACCGGCATTTTCTTTATTGAAGAATTACTTTTATTCGAACCTTTTGTTGTGGTTTTATTAAAGTTTCTTTTTTTTTTAACAGATAGCGTAAACCTAAACTAAAATTAATTATTTTTTTAGACAGAGTCTGCAGTGAACATTAAAGGAACTTTAAGAACTGTTAAAAAGTGATAGTGATTTTTTATTTGCTGACCGAGGTGGAGTCGAAGGCACAAGGCTCGAGGCCAAAGCCAAGGCCAAAGACACAAAAAATATCGGAGGTCAAGGACGTCCTTGAGGACTCCACCTCTGTTAGCTAAAAAAAAAAGCTGTTTATTATTATGTTTTATAGTTTTCTTCAAAAAAAGTTGTGTTCGCCCTTACTTTATTCGCCTGTGAAGTTTGTAAAAAATGTTGAAAAGTTTTCTCACTTTTTCTTCTCCTATTTGACTTAGCCTGCAAGCCATCTTTACTTTTACCGTTTCTCTCAATGTCTTTTAGTTACTGTAAAATTGATGTACCAGCAACCTCATATCGTTATCTTGAGTTAACACATAATGATTAAACAAATGACATCTTTCCGGATAGCGAAAACGTTTATGCAGTCTGTCGCGATCGTTGATACTTGGCTAGAGTACAACCTTTAATCCCTAAAATTGACCACGTCGGCTAAAACTAGAGAACGACTGAGATGTCAATTGACGAATCGAAAATGGCGGTTGACAGTTCCTTTAGCTTCTTGAATCTTAGCAAGCAGCACACAATCTTAAATTAAAGCTTCTATTTAAGATTGAAACACAAACCAACTAATTGAGCAAAATCGCTCCACTCACACCCCCCAGATAGCAAGTTCATCTGGCCCAGACCAGAATTTCATCGGGCATGCCATGGCATGCACTGAAACTGCTTGTTCCAGATCTGGCCCAGTTCTTTCCCAGATCTTTCACCACAGACGAATTTTTATCCATTCTTGCCAGATCTGGTCCAGATGTGTTACATAGTGAATAAAAAATTTTAATCTTTTCAATGCTTGTGCCAGATCTGACCCAGACCATTTGACACATGCTATGTTTTTTTTTTTTTAAGTAAAATGATTATGTAAGATGCAACAAGTTTGGTTCATAATTTACAAAATATTTCTTAACTATCGTGGTAAAAAGAAGGATAGTTTGGTTGAGTAAGCTTTAGTATATTGCAAACGGAAAAAAACCGCAGTTTCGAATGTATAATGATGCAAAATGGGAATCATTTAATAGTAGGGGACATGGCACTTTCCAGGTGGGAAAGTTCTATTGGAACAACAAAATTTGAACAAAGAAAACGAAGAGTCATTAAAATTTCATTCAATGATTGTCAACCTAAAACTATAGGTTTTCTTGTTTCGACCAGTAACTTAGACCATCTTCACGGCTAGCATTTAGAAGCATAAGTTATTCATCTATACAATTTATTATTATAATATACAGTGCGATTGAGCTATCGCGACGCGTTTTGACCTTGCTCAAGGGTCTCATCTGGCGAAAAGAATAACACATATTTAAACATGCAATGATATAAAACTGCAATTAAAATTTGGAAACAAAAATAAGCAGCAATTTCAAAATCATTGAAATTTTGAACATGCACTCATATAAATCTGCAATTACCAAATTTGGAAATAAAAATTGCATCGATAAACACATCTGCTTTGTCTATGCAAATTTTATAATGACGTCAAACAACTTATGACATGTTCATATAAAAATCACTGGGAGAGCACGAGCTAAATGCATGTGCGACACATTGCTTAGTTATTGAACACTTAACAAAAAATTAGCAGCAAATTAGAATCATTAAATCAAATCAAATTAAAATCATAAAATCAATCATTAAACCGAAGAGTGTTTATGTATATTTTAGATATCAAACCTGCTGCTATTTGGTCCCTTAACGAAGTTTAGTAAATTAACACTTACTGAGTACTGAAGCAAAACAACGTCAACTTCTTTGAAAAAAGTCATTTTAAACGCGTTTCAAACTTTCAATGTTTTTTAGCGTCAGGGGTAGGTGAATGTTTTGAAGTTGACGATTTGGCGTTACTTTAAACGTATCGAGTGCATTTCGAAGACTATATCAAGAGTTTTAGAATGTTCGGCCTATGTGCTTATAATTAGGATCAAAAAGAGTTGGAATTACTGTTCTACACTTACCGTACTAGCGTATTATCACTGCGGTACCGGTAGCTGTTTAGGGTAGAGTGAGATTGTAATTTAGGTAGCCTAGTCTATGACTTTTAGTTTAATGGATTTTAAAACACGAAGAAAGAGTCTAATTTGCTTCTAGAGGCAAAAAGCATTTTCCCTCTTTTAAGGTTAGCATTAGGGTTAGAGTTACAGGTTAGGGTTAGGGTTAATAGGTTAGGGCTACAGTACCGGTAGGTTACTATAAGACTACGGTATTGACTGGTGGCGTAGTACATGTAATAGTTATTTGAGCTATTTTGTCTCTAGAGGCAAAATAGCTACTGCTTTTTTAAAATTGACAGAGGCTGCTGTAACCTATTGTTACGTAAAAATGAAAAAAATGTTCAAAATTTTTTTAATCATCGTGTTGTACTGGTGTGGTAAGGTACCTTTATGGAATGATCTCCCTGAGAATATAGTTTCTGCTCCAACGTTGCAAGTGTTTAAAAATTGTCTTAAACACTTTAATTTGTGTAACATTGCAACAATTCTGTAGGGTTACCTCCGGTAATTCCGGACAGGGGAAATTCCGAACAGCCTGAGGTAATTCAGGACATGAAACTAAAATTGCAAGTATTATGTTTTTGTATTACCTACGTCATTGTAGATTATTATTTTGGGAATTAAAAAATTGTTTGGTTGTTTTACAGGAACGATAAAACGATTCTGTGTTGTAGTTGCTCTCTACTTTCGCTTAGGCCTATCAGCTATAGATTAGGTTAGATATTAATTTGTGCTATGTTGTAACCAAACACGCTCTCAAAACCTATAGGCTATTATAAGCAAACCAGATTCTGATCAAGGTTATTTTTTCATATTTCCTATTTTTTACGAAAAAAAGTTAAATCTATTCCTAATCCATGTCCGAAGCTCACTTCAAAAACTCCATAAAAGAATGAGTACCAAACACGCTCTCAAAACCTATAGGCATTTATAAGCAAACCAGATTCTGATCAAGGTTATTTTTTTCATATTTCCTATTTTTTACGAAAAAAAGTTAAATCTATTCCTAATCCATGTCCGAATCTCACTTCAAAAACTCCATAAAAGAATGAGTTTAGGAAGAAAAATGATTGTAAAAGAAAAACAACTTTAGAGGATAACTTGAGGGTAAATAATGAAAAACTTACATAGTTTCATTTACTTAAGGCCTATGCATTAAAAAGTTACAAGTTGCACTCGATAAATCTGCGATTCGCGGCAGAAAATCATAGATAAAATTATAAATCTGGCTTCAGCGTTGCACAAAACTAACCACATCCACAACCCAGGCTCTACGGTAATTTTGGAGTGGTTGTTGATTTAGGACGGCTGCCAATTCAAGCGCATTTACGGAGTAGCTTAATGATCTTTATTAGTGATTTAACCACGAAAAAGGTGTTAAAATGAAAATTTTAATCAACATGGCTTAGTCTAATCAATTTTAATCGACATGAGGAAGTGACTAAGTTGGTTCTAGGTTGGCGTAAATATTCGGCGGAGTGTTTTAAAAGTTCCAAAAAAGTAGCCATAATGCTTTTTAGCATATTATTCTAGTTTAAAATGTTTGTAATTCTGTTATCAAAAAGTATCAATTTTGAACTTTTGTTTTAAATACGTGTATGTCCGAAATTACCAAGTCAAGGGTAATTCTGGACTTGTCCGTTCAAACCGATTTTTGTATCCATTCCTTAAATATTTTTTTGAACCAGTGTGAAAATACTAAAGTCCAATACTGAAATGCATAATTGAAAGCAGCAGTTTTGGAAATGACTGTAGTAGAGAGCAGACAGAGCGAAAATAGCAGAATTTTGTTCGGAATTACGCGAGGTAACCCTATTAGGTGATGTGACTGAGTGACAACGTGTTTTTTGCAGAGGTGGGCAAAGCGCATTTAGAAGCGCGAAGCACAACTTCCGCAACCTCCGCAATTGCGTAAGTTGCGTTGCGCTTTAATTTTTTATTTTAAAACATTGCGGAAGTTGCGCTGCGGAATAAAACCTTTAAAATTTGTTGCGCTTTAATTGCATTGCGCTTTCAAAATTTTTTTCGGTTAAAAGCGCAATTCTATACACTGAACTTAATTTTACTCCATATCCATCGTAATATTGATAAATTTTTGGCTTGTTTAGCAAATTATTTACTCTTTTTCAGTCAAAAATTGCAAAAAACGCAGTGTTTGCATTGTGTTGTGAAATTTCGATTGCAGAAGTTAGGTTGCGCTTTAACTTGGTACGAAAATACCGTTCCAAAATTGCATTGCGCTTCAACTGAATCAAAAAGTTCATTGCGGAAGTTGCGCTGCGCTTCAGATAGCAAAAAAATTAAATTGCGACAAACTAAATTAAATTGCGACAATTCAGATAACAAAAGTCACATCAGACATTCTTGTCTACAGTACCAGAGTACAGACTAGTTCTGAGTTGATGGCCTAGCCTATACCGTATCACTGTAATCTTAACCAAACTCTAAAAATAATTCTGAAATCAAACCCTAACCCTAAACCTGTTTTGATAAGGATTAAGAAAATGAAAAATAATACATTAAATGAGCAAATAAATAGCCTAAGCACTCACTCTTTGCTCTCTTATTCTCCTTATGAGTGTTATTGTTAATGTTTTCAAAAACTGTCCTATTTTCAGAGATTACTGTGCAAGGTTAGAGCTATGTCTAGGGTATGGGGTTAGCAGGGTTCTAAATTAACGCTTGGCCCAAGCAAGCTGAAATCACCTTGGACGACTTATTTTTTGGCTTAACTTGCCCAACGGGCTAGCTAACAAAATAGCCTATAGGGTAAAACATCAAACATGATTAAAAAAACGCAATTTATATCCGCTCTTGTCAAAATACAATAAAATATGTTGGCAGAGAAAGCTGTTGCTTGCTTTATTTTAGTTTAGTTACCTGTAAGTAGGCCTACTTTGCAATCATCACAATTAGCACTTTGCTTAATTGCCTGCATATTATTAATTGGAATTAAGACTTACTAATCGCACACAGATATTTTTAAACTCATTTACCAAAATGCTGCTTTTTTTTTAATTTTCCAATGCTTGTTGCGATAATTAACCACTGTTTCAGATGTCACAAGTACTGGTACTTCTCTAAGCTGCTTGAGAAAAACATCAAGAATTTTGCAATTTTTTTGTAATAATAATTTTTAAGATCTTAACTAAAATGCTGCTTTTTTTTTAATTTTTCCACGCTTGCGATAATTAACCCCTGTTTCAGATATCACAAGTACTTCTCTAAGGTGCATGAGAAAAACATCAAGAATTTTGTAATTTTTTTGTAATGATTATTTTAAAGATCAGCTTTTTGCAAAAAATTTCAGCTGTCTAGCTGGTGTACCATAGTTTCCAAATTATTCGCGATTAAAAATGTTCTTGTAGCAAAGTTACAAACTACAACGTTTTGTTGCAACAAACCGTAAAGTAATAATTAAAATAATTACGGTTAAAATATCATTCTTGCATTATGCATGATTGGAAAAAGTTAGTTATTATCCTGCATCACATTAACATCTAACATAACAACGCGCACAAAAATTTGATTTGCTAAATACAATTTGCGCTTCGCTTATTTCTGATTTTGCAAACTCAGTGTTTTTTGCCAAGAAGTATATTTTACAAATTTTTTTCTAAAGTTAGCCCTAAATCTTACTGTATCTATTTGTTTGGAGGGCAAGTAGACATTTAATCTTACTTGCCAACAAGCAAGTTGTTAAAAACGTTAATTTTGACCGCTGGTTAGGTTTTTAAAAGGTCATTCCATGCCAAGTGAGCAAATGGGTTACACCATATGTTTTGTATTTTAATGAAATTTAGCACAGTAGTAGATTTTAATGAAAAAACAAGAATGGAAAAAATTTTGGAAGAATTCCAATTATTTACAAAGTTATGATCATTTAAAAAATGCCATTTTTACTTGTTCCACTTCATTGCACATGCTTAAAACTTTCTTAAATCTTTAATTTTTTTTACTGTGGTCATAGGAAACTGCTGAAAATTGCTAGACAGGGGTTTTGAGACCGAAGAAATCCAAAAATCTAGCTTAAAAAGTAATAAAAGAACGATTTAATGGAGTAACTAAGCTTTCAATTGATTTATTGCGTTTTTTGGATGCCCAACTTCAAGAATCGAAACCTGTTAAAAAATGGGTATAAAATTTAAAAGCTGAAATTCACAAAGTTATTTCTACTACCACTGCTCTTTTATTTCATATAACATAACTGAATTAATTTTGATGCCTACCATAAAAAAATTTAGTTTTAAGTTGCATACGTTTTTTCAATAAAAATAGCATTGAGTCAGTTTAAGATAAAAAGCAAAACAGCACAAAATCAATGAAAAACAGTTGAGAGAAAAGAACAAACAACAACTGACCCAAACATGTTAAACAGAGTATTTATCCATTGGAAAATCTGCAACACTGATTACTGAGCAGTTGTTTTAAAGACAAAGCATGAAACGTAAAGTATGATAATAACTAGCACATGTTCTGGATTTTTGGACCACGTGGACTCTTTTATGCACATTGTGTTGTGTGACAAGAATGATTGAAAAGCATGTGATTGCAAAAGTTTGACGGATTTGATTCGTGTTCATTCAATCATATTTCATTATAAATTTTTGATACTATCAACTCGAATAGTTGGAAATGTACGGTGAAACATTGATGATTTCAATATTAAATACCAGAAATCTTTCAGGAAACTTTAATTTCCTAGCTTTGCAAACGTTAGTATTATTGTGATTATATCTGCTTAATGTAGCACAGTTTCAATAGGTAATGGCCAACTGCTTTTTAACTGCGATATTTATTTTTAATTGTTTTATGTTGTATCAGTAGTTCTGCAGTGTTTCCCAATAAGATCAATGCAATGGGTTAGCTACAATAATGTTGCTTCGGAACAAAACTGAATGAGATATGCCAAAATTATGAATTGTCAACAAGATCCACTTTGCGTAAAACATGTTGAATTAATCTGTCGTAGAACCTCAGTGCTGAGAGATGAGATTCAAAGCATAAAATCAGTCAAGACAGGTTTGGAAGCATTTCTCTGCTTTAAGCTAACAAATGGCGCATGTTACAAGTCTGAGGTGCTGATGACACTACCATCACCAGCACATCATCATCCACATGGAGTAAGGTAGAAACTTCCACCTATTCAACAATGGATGCTGAAGTTAAGAACACATCATTTGAATTGTGCTCTAAATCTGATATCATGGCCCTTATAGCAACATGGTAAAAATTTTAAGCTCGCTGCAAAATTCTGAAAACTGCTATTTATACTTTAGAACAAAGCGACGAAGAAAAATATGTGACAAACAATACCATTTCTGATATGCTTTGGCTTTTCATGCTAATTTGCTGCTTGTTTTAAAGTTACTTAGCAGAAATAATTGTGCTTTATCCAAGGGTGCTACAACGCTACTTGGGTGCATGTCAGTGTTCCTTTTAACATTCTGTTTAATCAGTAAGAGCTTAAATTTTCTCGAAACAATTTATTGCTGATCAGTGGTCAAGTGAATAGAGCGTCTGCTACTGAAGCGGTAGACTCTGGTTTGATTCCCGATCGGGTCAAACCAAAGACTATAAAAATTTGTATTTACAGCTTCCCTGCTTGACGTTCAGCAATTAAAGGGACAATGTGAAAGCTTGTGCTGTGAGTGGTAGACGGGTTGGCAGGAGGCAGCTTTGCTCGAAGACTGAAACATCCATTCACTGTCTCTTGGCCTAGGCAACTTGGTGAATAAAATGTAATTACAATTACAATATTCGTAACTCTAAAAATATGTTTATGTGCCCTAAATTTTGCACTAATTCAGTATTAAAAAATACTAAAAATCATTTTTCCAAAAACTTGTCTGCTTTTCTAAATTTAAGCTGATCGTATCATTGCCAAAAATTGGCTTAGTGGGAACGCTGGTGTAGGTTGAGCCTATATTAAGCAATTAGAACCATTGTAAAAAGGATGCTTTTACCCTCTTAGTCTTGGCCATGCTGCCAACCAATAGGTAATATCCATAGGTGGGCAAGTTAATGCAAAACGTTAGCTTCGTTAACCATTAGTCCGTTAACAAACTTCAATCCTCCGTTAACGTTAATCCGTTATTTTCAGCTTTAATTAACGGAAGTTAATAAAGTCCGTTAATTCGTTAACATTTTGCGTGTAGTTTGAATTCCTTTTTATTCACTCACTTCTACAACACGTATTGACGCTGTTAAGCTGATTGTAAGGAAATATTTGTTGCTATGGTGGTGTTTTTGTGTTTTGGAAGTTATATTTTACAGTCTAATCTAATTTCAAGATAAAAATAAGTTCAAATGCAATAAAGAAGCTGCGATCGGAAAATCTTTGTGAATTGTGAACACCAATAATTAATTGACCTATGAAGCTGCAGCTTATTATTTGCCACAAAAAAGCGCTCCTTTCTGCGCTCTTTTCTATAAAACTCGTTCTAATACGCAACAAGTGTTACCTGTGCAAACTGGTTTGCACCGGTACGATGAATGAATGGTGCAAGATATTAACGATAAAAACCTAAACGGGAGTTAACAGAACTTAACGGAAGTTAATTTAGTCCGTTAACAGCACTTAACAGAAGTTAATTTAGTCCGTTAACATGAAAAAACTTTTTAACGGATTAACGAGTTAATGAAAAAGTTATCTTCGTTATTAACGGATTAACAATTAACGGACTTGTGCCCACCTATGGTAATATCTTACCCAGCACTTCAGCAGCCTGATACACGTACCAAATACCGATAATGCAATCACACCTTTTTGTTGGATTTTGAGTTGGTGCATTAAAATGCTTTAGTTAAATAATGTAAAAACAAGTTTTTTTACACTATTCCTCTTCAGCACAAAAGGGCTTATTTGATTAAATAGTTTAAGTAGTGCTGCTTGCCAAAATAAAACTTTGTTTTTTCACAGCACGCATGAATCATTTATAATCATTTTTTACACATGTATTAACAAGGCGTTACCGAATTTTCGGTATGTGACAATTTTGTATTTAAGTGAATGTAAGCTTTGACATCTGACAAAGTTGTTTTTATTTGAAGGTAAATTTTGAATTGTGGAAATTTAGGGTTACTGTTAAAGTTTATTTACATGCTCAAAAGTTATTTACATACTTACCAATGAATTTGACAGTTGTGAATGTATTGAAGGATGCATTACTATTTACATACTTACCAATTAACAAGTGTCAATATCTAATGCTTAGCTAAATGTGTGTTATTAGAACAGGTCATTTTTACAACTGGTGCTTTGTTGTAAATTGC
Organism: Trididemnum nubilum; assembly: GCA_963965965.1. Classification (NCBI taxonomy): domain Eukaryota; kingdom Metazoa; phylum Chordata; class Ascidiacea; order Aplousobranchia; family Didemnidae; genus Trididemnum; species Trididemnum nubilum. The sequence continues at coordinate 22,096,514 of OZ014487.1, forward strand.
ATCTTTTAACTATATGAGTGGATGCATAGATTGAAAATTGTCATTTTAAAATTTCTCATTATATGATGTTGGGACATTTCCTTTTCGATGTAATATCGGTAGTGATTTGACTTGATCACCATCACTTTTGCTAGGGTCAACCACTAGCCAGACATTCTAAGTGTCAATTATAACCTATAGGTTGTTTTTTTCTGTCAAATATTAAAACTTGTAAATAAATTCATAAAGCATTGCACAGTTTGTTCAATTATCTGGCTTTTTTTGTTTGATGACTTGGCCCTTTTTGAATTGAAAATTAAATCACATTCACTGGAAATGACTGGGAAAAAAAAAACATATCAGGTTATGTTGATTTAATAATGATTCTGTTTAGCAATCATCAAACGTATAGTGTTTTAAATTGGTAAGATGGAGCAAGAATTTGATTTGGAGTATGTTGTGGTGGAATTCATCAAAAATAAATCTTTGGCAGTTATTCCAAAAAATTGATTGCAAGAAAATTATGCATACTTTCCTCGATATACGAACGCACAAAAGGTGGAAAGTGCCGCTAAAAGTGGAGAAATTCCAACCAAAAATTGGAAAATATACCAAGTGAGAGAGTGGTTTCCATCAGGTATGTAGGTTTAGTCACATTCAACAACGGTGGCTTGATTGTGCCGATTTTAAGTAAAAGGGCTGCAAATTTTTTGGTTTGTAAACAAAATACTGAAACTTAAGTCCTAGGCCTTTTAAAAGTTGTTTTTTTTTCTTGCTTTAAACAGCAAATGAACACTAAAATTTACTGCAATAATAATTTTATTAAAGATACTAACAAATAGTAAATATGTAAAATATTGTTGCTTTATGTAGAATTTGTAGATGTGGTGTAAAGTCTGATTTAAAGTATATTGAAAATTTTTAATCTGTAAATTAAAGTCTTAACTTCATGCAGATGATTGGAACAAAAAGCCCAAGAAAAGGTTGATCACTTGGAAAATCATTCCAATCTGGAATTAACCGATGATGGAAATTTGGCCAAGTCGAAAGTGTAAGATTTAATTTACTAAGGAATTCTGCAATTGTCATTAGTAACATTTAGATTAAGACGCCTTTAACAATTTTACAGTTTTAGATGTTTTGATTTTGAACTAAAAGTTGTTTTTTTGATTGCTTTACATTGACATACCATTTTGAATCAAGATTATAAATTAGCAGATTGTACAGCTTCAGGAAGTTTCAGGTTTTCAACCTTGTTTAAGTAAATGGTTCTCAATAAGTAATTTTGCATATAACAATCATGTTGAAAAATTGCTTAATGTAAAAAAAAAATGTAATTTGCTATGCTAGGAACATTTTTAAAACGCTTTTATTGTTTTGAGAAATAGTTCTGATTTTTTAGACTGTCGTGAACTTTCTCAATAACATAAAAACTTACTTTACCTCTAGGACAGTTTACACATAAAGTACATTGTCTCTGCCCCATCAAATGCCACAAACTAGTCCCAGATTTTTTTTCGGAGTAAAAAACGCACCCGAGTTACTTTAGAAAATTTCTTATAATTGAGCTTGTGCCTAGTATTCAGCTGTTTTTTAATATATAGATCAGGTTGTACGGTACTCTATAACTGAACTTGCAGCATCGTTAACTGGCTCTGGCCCATTGTAGATTGAGCACTTTGAAAAGTCGAAAGACTGTGTTTGAGTTACTTTGAGAGTTATGTAGAGCTTTACTATTGTAAAATCTGATAACTATTGTTATTTATTTTGTGCATCTTATGATATGAAAATAATAGCAGCAGTGGAAGCCATTTATTGTTAAAGCGCCAGATACTTCAGTGTGCCTTATTGTCCAAAAATACAATTATGCTTGTTGCTTTTTTATTAAAAGCTCTTACATTAGCATCAGCATATTAATCTGCTACCAGTGAACCTGTATTTTGTTGCAATGACTTAGTTCAGTATCATTTAGTTATTTTTGTGGTTACCTTAGCTTTGCTTACATGTTTTTAGGAGGAACTCAAGCGACATCATATATAGCAGCGATACAGATTCCGCATTTTCACTTAATAGTCCTGGTCGCTCTTTGTCAAAGAAATCATCTCATTCTTCAGCCCAACCTTCTCAGTTTTCGACATTTACCCCAAACAGGCATGCCCATTCCATAATGAAGAATTTGCAAACCCCAAGCTTCTAAAAGACACTTTTCCTTTGAACAAAAATTTTAAAAAAAATCGGCCAAACGATGCATTTCTGCATCTCTGGCTGAAGCCCTCCTTTCAAGATGTTTCGCTCTTTACAGAATTTACAGCAAGACACGCCTTCCACTAGTGGACTAGCTACTAGCTACTACCTAGACTCGCTACAGATAGAAATACTCCAGTTCAAAAATCAGCAGCTGATCGTATTTCTGGATTGGAACCAATATTCGGTAAGTTGCTTTGTGTATTGTTGTGAGAGTAAGTGTGGTCTACAACTTATGGTGCTTTTATTAAGTGAACAAACAAGCAAAGTTGAGATAGCTTGGTTTATGCAGATTAGCGCAAAATTTCGTATAGCTTGCGTGACTTTAACTAATTCAGAAGACTTGTGAAATTAACAAAACAAAAAAGATAGACGTAACTTGACTTTAACAAAAGGAATAGCGCAAAAAGTTTGTGTCAAGCGCCCAAAACTTTAAAAAATTGCGATACAGCTTATGCTTAATGTTGACTGTTAATGGTAGCGGCCCGCTCATATTTCAAGCCAAGTCAACAGCCAACATTAGGGTTAATTTGAGACGGTCAGCTGTCGTGGATCCCTCGTATTCATAAAATTATTAAGGTCCCAGTAGACCGCAAATTTGTTAAGTCGTGCCTGGAAGCTCTTGCAAAAAAATCTTTATCACAGATTTTATAATTGGCCCCTGACAGTCTTGACTTGAATCCACTTGATTTGTGGTTTCCGGAGCAGCAAAGGGGAACGTCTATGCCAACAGACTGATGTCAAATAAATGTGGCAGTTTTCGCTGTGGGAATCGTCTCGTTGAGACTCTAAAAAAAATTGCAAAATTTCTGCAATCATGAAAAAGCATGCTTTACAAAAATGGAACTCACATCAAGAATATAGACTAAAAAAAGTTTGTGCGACTTTAAAACATACTGTGAGTCATTCTCCAACGTTTTTAACTTTGGGTGTTTCGAGTTTTCAGCTTGTCATTTAAATACTGCCTAAAGGTACCCTGTATATAATTATTCATCGAAAAGTCCATTTAACTATAGTTTTTTTTTTCATTGCATTATCACAAGTAAAACATTTTATAACGAATTTTCAATGCATTGGAAGAAATTAACATGAAACAAAAGAACAATTTCAAAAAATTGTTGCGCGACAAAAAACATTCGGATATCATGTCGTCTGGATTTTTAAACAAGTTTCCCATACGAACATTTAAACTTTAGCATTGCAATGTTGGATGAAGTGTATTTAAGATTTTTTAATATTAAGAACCTTTTCTATTACCCACTTCGTTAAATGAAACAATTTTTTTTGTATTTTACCAGACAGAAAAAATATATAACTTGCCTTGCTAATATTTTAATGAATGCACTTCTGTTTAGGTTGAGCATTTAACTGCCTTTAATGGCAGATCTCCAGCAGAGACTGTAAGAAAAATGTTGGAAGAGACCTTTGCTGTGGAGTTATCCTTAAAATGCAACTTAAGTGGCAAAGGAGCCCAGGCTAAGAAGGCGTTTCTGCAGCTGCGACTGTACAAAGTCATGTTTGGTAAGACGCATTAATTTTTATTTCCTTGGTAAAGTAATGGAAAGCCAAGGAAGGCCAAATTTGTTAGCGTGTGTGGCTACTGGAGTTCTTAGTCGAATCGACTTTTCCTCGATCTTTAGCATGTAACCAAATATTATTTATCTACACCAGGGGTCGGCAACGTTTTCATCTCGTGGGCCACATCTAGACCCAACAAGGTTCAAGCAGTCCATCACCATTTCAACGGACCCAAAAAAAGGATTAAGCATTTTGCAGCCGATTTAATGGCGATGCCAAAAAAAGAAAGGACCTTGGCTGAAAATTAGTCACTTTATATCTGATTCAATGGCGATGACCAAAGAAAACAGCATTTCGGCGGGATTGTTGGTAAATTTCAATCATAAAAAATTTGTTCTAAAAGTCTATCATAAAAGTCTTGGGCCAGATAAGCATGAAATTGCTTGGCGGGCCGGATGCGGAAGTTGCCGACCCTTGATCTTCACAATCGAGTGGATGGTCATTAACTGAGTTCGCTAACAAATAGTTAGCTCTTAAGTCGGAGTGTGAAAAAGTTCGTTAATATGTGCAACAAATTTTTTGTTGTTCTTACTCTTATAGAAGCTATTCAAATACAGCTCAATGAGTATCTTTTTGCTGCTGCTCCTGTTACTAATTTTTATGTATCTGTACTCCAAAGTCGGTGCCATCGCGTAAAATTGTGCTTTTAACATGGCAAATTAACCACAATTTCATTGTTTAGTGCACACTAATCAATCAAGATATTTTTAAGTATTGTGCTGCATGCGCACTTATTCAATTTATACTAGATCTCTGCTATATTAAAACATTCTGTTCTCTTGTAAAGTTTCTCATGCTATATTCTTGTTTAGCTGCTATCTGTCGATCTTATTCTGATGCCAGCAAACGAGATTATCGTAGAGCAGTGAAGAATTGGTTGGACGGGTCAAAAGATCGTAACGGCGGAACGAAAAGGACGTTCCGAATTTCATGCAATTGCCAGGGATGAAACTGACAGTACAGAATAAAACTAAAACCCTCATATATCTGTCATGGTTACGTTTTCTGCGGGAAATTTTTGCATCATTTTTAATTTAAGCTCTAAATGACAACTCTTGATTTTGTGCTAAAGTTGTTTTAACGCAATTTTAAATTCGACGCAATTGCAAATCGGTAAAATGTGTCGAGTCCTACTTGGTTGTTAAAATTCAAGTTTGACGATCATCACTTTTCCATGTATTTTGCTAATGTTTGTGTGATCGCCTTGTGTATTGTGAAATACAGTTTTGATTCAAAAGCTAATCGCTGTCATAATTTAGCGGTCAGAATGCCGCAGATCATTATTAAAGTTTATTATCTGGGCCAGATCTGGATCTGATCTGGCACGAGTTACAAATGCTCTATTGCCCGATCAGGACCAGATGTTGAAAACCAGCTATATTGGATTTTAAGGTGGAATGCCATAGCTGGCGTTGACCTGGACCAGAGCTGGTCACAAGTTTTTACGTCGGGTCCAGATCTGGATTTGATCTGTCTTGAACAACAAATGCGCTCTTGCTCGATCAGGGCCAGATGTTAATGCCAGATCAAGGCCCATTTAGCACGCCCGATCTGGCTTTGGCCAGGCACAGATCTGGCTGAGTGGTGCCAGGTCTGGCCCCGGTTGCTCGAAACACATGATGCCTGGTCTGGCCTGGATGTGAGCCAGATAAAATTGCTATCTGGGAGCTCTAACAAAAGGGCTATATGAGCCAACCCCAGATACACAAACTTGGCTCAACTGCCTACGAAACTAATACCTAAAAATCATCTATTTTCAGAATATTAAAATGAAAAACGACCCGCCTATTTATACTATGGCAAAAGCTATCGAATATCATAGAACAATCTATGATACGTCACAATAGAAAAAAATACACGAGCTTACAATAACAGATTTAGACCTAATTATGACATCACAACTTCAAGTCTAAATATAGCAATTAAGACAAGTAAACGACTAATTATTGCGGTCACTAATAGAAGACAGTAGAAAATTCTAGAAAGGAATTATCCAGATTACCTCGAATAATCTAAATTAAAAAAAGCGGCAAAAATAGTAAACCAGTCATGTACGCAGTAAAATACAGCAAATAATCATATATCAGGCATTCAAAATTATTATTCGTGAAACCGAAGCTGAAGTGAACTTAAAAAGTCAAGTTGAGTTTGAAGACACATTTGTAAATGTTGTTGCGCACACTAGCAAAGTTGGATCTTCTCAGGATGATGTTAGCGTGGAAACCAGAAAGAAGCTTTGGAACAAACACTTTATCTGAAGTAGATCATTTGGTTTCAAATCAACTTTAAGCTGAACAGAACGTAGAAAGTGAAGTCGACTATGAAGATACCTCGTAAATTTGGTTGCACATACAGATACCAGCGATGTTGGAGGAAGATTTTGCGCAAAAGGAGGCTGATTTGAAGATCAATGGAAAAAAAAGATAATGGGAGCATAGGCCTACTAATACGTCCAGCCACATCCTGCCTGCAAATACTGCAGAAATAACTTCAGGGAAAATAAGATCTATTAAAACACCACGATGGAAACAAACTAACCAAGGAAATTTCTGTAGAGCTAAATACTTACGAAATTGTTTATTTAGAATAAAACCATGTGCCGTTCCAAGAAAACCGCTCAGAAAACGAAAAATGTTATGAGAGTGCAAATTATGCAGAGTTTGAAAGAGACAAAAATGAACCAATAAGCGAGAAACGCTCGATAAGCGAAAACAGTGAGGAAATTGCGTATGGAGATATTAGGCAAGACAAAACGTGGAACTAACTACAAAACGTTAATAAAGTCAAAAAGCAACAATTCGTTTTTTGTTTGTTTTATGCGTGTTTTTTGAAAATTACATTCAAAAGAGTAAAAAACGCTTTAATTGAACATAACTTAGAACAACTAAGCGTAGTTTAAAAACTGCTTTAGGCCTGCATGGATATGAAAGGCTTTTGATCTTATTTTCAAAGCTATGGTAGCATAAAACGTGTTATTACTGCATTGAACAACCAACAAAGTGAGCTTTGCAAACAACACTAAGAAAAAACAGACTCTAGCAGCTGTGATTAAAAAAAAAAAAAAAAAGGAACCAAAGACCAAAACAGAAACAAGGTTTTCGAATCGTGACAAACTACTTTTATTTTAGAAATAAAAACAACAATCCTTACCTATTGTTGTCTGACTATGAATTGCAAAGATTGCAAAATAAAATAACAAGACACAAAGCGTGTATTTCAAACACCTATAAGGGTTGGACAGATTTCGAATAATTTATGCCAGTTGTTTTTGCTGCGTAGCAAGTAGTAAATTGAAACTAAAGTTACATGTATTGCACTTCTACTTCATACAGTTAGTTGTATTAGCTTGGTTAGCACACCACAGAGTACTTTACGGGTAGAGCAAATGTCTTTTCCTCTTGCAAGTATTCCTTAATTGCTGTCATGCCTGATTTGCTTGCTTTAGACCAGTGTTATTTAACCGGGTATACTGTATGTACCTGTGTATAGACCTAAGCCAGGCGGTGTACTAAGCAAGGGTATCCCACTTTGCATGAGTCTACAAAGAGTGTACAGTAGAGCGGGTCAATTTTATCGAATTTTATTAAATTGAAATGACGGGTGCAAAAAAGTCGTAACCTCGCCAGAAACTACCCCAAACCTCGTTTTTTCCCAAAAATTTTAATGTTTAGGTTGGTAAACCGATTGATGAAAAATCACATTTTTTGAAAAATTTAGCTATTTTTGAAGTTATTCTGTAGACCATTATACTTTTTTAAAAGACGTTTAGCTACAAAGATGATGTTGTTTTAAAACGATATACTGTAATTCTATTTTATTGCAAATTCTCGAATATATAAGCAGGGTTGCAACTAAGGGGGAGCCAGAGGGCAGCGCCCCCCCCCCCAAACCCCAAAGCGACAATTGGAAAAAAATATTGGTAAGTAGCCTATTGGGGAGGCTGTTGATTATTCATTTGAACTGATGCGAAATATTGCTTTTCCCAAAACTTTTATAAACGGTACATTGATTATGATGGCACCTGGTATGCATATTGTATAATCGCAATCCTTGCTTGATTTAGCTGACAAGCTTCAAATTGTTCACGAAGTAAAATCTTTGAAGAATATCGCCAAATTTTATTATGATGCCATAGCAACTATTTTACTCGTACTATCAAAAATTTGACGTTAGGTGCGGTTGCGGTAGCAAGCTGGCATTAGCAATGAGTGCACGTGGTTGCTTTCACTTTGACCAAAAAGTTGTTTTGTAACTGTTGTACACCGCGTTTTGTTGAGTCTTATTTGGCAGTAATGGATAGGTTTGTCATGAAAAGTAGTTGAGACCCTCACCGCAGTCCGAGTCTTGCTTCCTCTAAAGCTTCTAATACTCCTTCCACCTCCTTATCAGCAAATGCTACTGGTGCCCTTGCTTACCTTTTGGATCCTTCCGGATTCTTCACGTTCACCCTCTGGATCCTTCACGTCCAAACTTGAAATTATTCCCGAAAGGCCAAAATAACCGCCGCTTTTGTGTCAGATGGTTTCGGAACCAATACCAACCGATGTATTGAACTCAGCTCCAGAGGTTGCTAAAAGCTTTCTCATTTCTAATAGAAAACTGCCCAGCACATAGGCGTATCCCCGCGGGGCCTAGGAGCCCCTGCAATTAAAATGTCACCGAGGACAAAAATGTTACAAAAATCTTATTCTTTCTTCAGTTTCAGTTTCTTCTAGGATTTTTCGCTTACCACAGTAATTATTAACAATATTGACTATGAGAGCCCCCTTTCAATTTAGTTTTTGCCGACCAATTTAGATGGGTATACAACCCAGGGGAAAATAAGAGTTTTTGTTCTAAAATTTGCTATCTCAGGCCGTCATAAATTTTTTTTATAAACACAATGCAATAACCAGGGCCGGATTTGCCATTATATGGCACAGCATACCAGTTAAAAGCCCCACGCTCAGATAGCAAGACATTTTTTGGTCTTCACCTACATTTGGCAGAGAGATGCTGCGAAAATCTTCAAAGCTCCAACGACTGGGAGCAATGTAAATCCGCCTCAGGCAATAACATGGTTAGTAGGTGTAACCATTTATTGCATCATTTTTAAATAACAATCCACCTACACATGGCCATTTTTTATGCGACAATTATTTTTGAAAAAAAAAGTAGCTAGGGGAAATGCTCAATAAACAAGTTAATAAATTTGAATTGAGTTGGCTTGACCCCCCTGGTCGTATATGTACTCCTGCAACTGCTTATTTTTATGTCAAAACAAAAATACTTAAAGAAAATCTTTGAGTGGATTATTAGTTTCTGCTAAAATATTGCACGAGGCAATGCATTTTGCTTTCCCCTATCTGGGCCAAATTACTTGCTAAATTTAACCTCAAAATACAAGATTTTAAACGTGTTTGGACTTACTTTGTAAGTTGAAGTAGGCCTGAACAATGCAATTTTTTTCAATTGGCTTTAAAATGTTAGAAATCTAGTTTTTTCAAATTGCTCTAAGCACGTGCGAATTGTAATCCAATGGCATTAGCATAGCTAGTTTTCCCAAAAAATTACGACAAATCGCCCAGAAGCTGGGGGTTTTGCCTCCAGACCCTCGTTTGTGACACGTCTGGGTTACATTAGTTTGCTCAATAAGTTTCGCATTTTACACATTTATACTTTGGGGGGGTTTAGGTTTTCTCCCTTTAGCAAGACCCTGGTTATGTGCCAAACATAGGCCACGGCTTCTGATTTTCCAACCTACATTATCTTTGTCTGACACAAAGTTCTTCTTTCGAAAATTTCTGATGACGTCATTGCATGTGTTTTGGGACCCCTCAATCAAAATTCCTGGCCACGCCTGCGGCCCAGCATGCTCGTATTGTAGAAAAAAGTAGCAAGTTTTGGCCCCCCTTAAAAGAAATTTTGCCCCCTCTGCTATAACGCTGTAGTTGCGGCACTGATACATACGTAATTTTTTAATAAGTACGTGTAAGTTTGACAGAAAAATGTCGATATTTTGCATATTTTTGTAATATTTTTGCTGTTTTTCAATAACTTTCTTCCAAGAATTTTGATCCGTACTCAAGACATTTTTACATCATGAAAAGCGTAAAAGGAATAGCGACAAAAGTCTAGTTTTTTCAATAGAATAAGCAAACCTACACCATTATCACGGCCTCACTCCCAAGGCATTCAATATTAAGAAATGGCCCAAGCTTTATGTCCCACTTTCTTGAAAAAAAAATTTTGACTTGCTAAAATGTTTTTTTCAAAATACGCGTCTCGACTGGGCACAAAGCATTGCGTAAGTTGTACCTCAGCAAAGTTACACCCATCTTCGCAAGTTAACTTTAAGGCAATTCTCGTAGAAGCTGCTTGAAGACAGTTTTGAAAAGTATGTAATCTTTTAATGGACCAAATCTGGTTGACTTTATTCCAATTTTATCCGGAAATTCGTGCTTTAGTTGTTTTTTTTTAGGGGGTTGAGGAGTTAAGATACGACCATCTCAGATGTTAGGTCAATTATTTGGTGGTGTTTTAATCCGGTGGCGTCAGTTCACTTGCTATTTTTAAGGTCAATTTATTGAACAATGGTAAAGCATAATATGGTCTGGAGTACGTTGCTCAGTACCATATTAATTTGCAAGTCTTTAGTAGTTGTCGTCAGCTGCCATTTTAGCTACAAGGATCCAAGCCTCCCTATGCTAGTATAGCTGGCTGAGCTTGCTACATTTGAATTAGTATGTTTGCTACAACCGGTTTGGCGTAAAAGATTTCAAGCCGGCCTCTTCAGTGCTAGAAGTAGAATGTAAAGTTTTGCGCCAAAACGTCCCTTAGGTTTGGGTGTAAAGGTTTTATGTGTTCCGAAGGTTTTTAATCCATAATTGTAAATAAAATACGTGTCGCGGTAGCTCAGCGCACATTGCATTAAATTGTTTTCAGTGTATTGCTTATGTTTTTAAATGTAACGCCGTGAAGATGACGTAAGACAGTGTCAAAACACATCATTAACTTTAGTTTGAGATCGCAATGTTTAACCTTGTAGCCGTTTTGCTAAAATGTAGCTCATTTCACCAAGTTGCCCCGGCCAGGAGACTTCAAATGAACGTTTCGGTCTCTAAGTCATGCTGATGCCTATCTACCAACACTCAGTTGTGGCTTCACACTGCGTTTTATTTTGCTGAACTTCTTGCACGAAATACCAATTTTTAAAGTATTTAGTGTGACCCGATCGGAAATTGTACCGGGTCTAGCATTTCAATACCAGATCCTTTATCCATTTAATCAGGGGACACGCTGTCAAGCAAATTAGTAGCCAAAAAATCTCACGCTTCAAACTGGTTGCCTCAAAAAGTCGCATAGCGGCAATTTAATTGATATCAATCACTTCAACATCGGAAACGAGCGAAGTCTTAAGGTGTTTATAATCTGTTATTGTTTTTTCATGCAAGTCGATTCATGCTGAATTGTTGGTTTTGTAGGCCAGGAGGTCTCGCGTTTTAGTAACTTCACGACATTGGCGTCCCTTCTTCTGGAGTCTGTACTTGTTAATCGCATAGTCAGGCTTCGACACCTTCTTCTTTCGTATTGTTGCTTCATGTCGTCCGTTGATCAGCAATGTTCTGTATCGGGTTCTGAAGAAACCTTAGTCTCTCTATTCTATGGAGTGGTTTATACTTGAGGAAAGCCTGTAGGATATGGCTAGCAGTTTAAGTCTTTCAGCATTCACTTATCGCAATTACCTGTTGGCCAACTGCGAGGGAGTGAAGCTTTACACCAAAGCTCACTAGAAAGGATCCGAATAGAACGGGGTGGTATTCCAAAAGTAGTAGTAGTAGTTTATTTTAAAGCCAGCGAAGTTTAAAATTACAATTAAATCGCGAGCAAAGCATGTTAACGATAATATTTACTGGCAATAAGGAAGAAGCGAAGTGACCAAAGTGGTCTTCAAGTCCACTTCTACCCTCATGAATAAAGTTACAAAGGTACGAGATGGAATTTGGAAAATCTTGGCCAAACAAATATTTACAACTTTTGCTAAACCAGATCGAGGTTTCATACATATAGTTACATCAGAACGAGGTTGCATAACACCAGAAAAATTAGGACACCAACAGAAAACAATACAATTTTTATTTACAAACAAGCAAGAAAAAAAATTTTATTTACATTAGAAAGTGTGCAATTGCAAGGCACCATAGCGCAGACAGTTTAAGTCAATTACAATGATTCACAAACATAAACATCTCGTTGTATAAAGAGCAAGTAGTTAAATATTATCACGACAAATTTTATAGACAGACAGAACACAAATTTTGTAGTCATTCCAATTCGATTGTGGTAACTTTCTAGCAATAAATTTTTCAGTCTAGATTTAAATGTTTTTAGAGATTTAGATTTTCTAATTTCAAGATCAAGTGAGTTCCATATTTTTGGACCTTGGCATTTAATAGACCTTTGAAGTTTCAGAGTTTCAAAAAAAGGTACAAAAAATTATGTGAGGAGGTAACTTTGGTATGTTTAACATGAATATTATTAAGCGCTGTAAAATAATTTCGAAAAGTAGATGGAAGTTGTGTCGATTTATAGTTGTAAACAAATGCTGCAGTTTCTAGTTTAACTAAGTCTTGTATTTTAAGAATTTTAAGTTTTGCATAATATGGCGTTGCTCTATCATTCCATGTTTCATTACCAACAATTTTTACTGCTTCGTTTTTAAGACTAACTAATTTCTTGAGGTACGTATTATAAGTTGAGCTCCAACTGATTATCCCGTATTGAATATGGCAGTGAAATAAAGCATTGTATAAACTACCTAAGGCCGATGCGTTTAAATACACTTTAACTTTCGAAAGGATTCCTACTACTTTAGATAGCTTGCGGGCCAAGTGGTTAATGTGAGGTTCAAAAAACAAATATTATCAAAGATAAGACCCAAGTATTTTGATATGCTGACAGAAGGAAGATTAAAATCAAACAGAACAACATTAAAAACAAGTTAGCTCTACAACCTCGACTTTTTGGTTGTAATAACATCAAATCCGATTTTGATAAATTAAGGATTAGTTTGTTAGCTATCATCCACTTATCTAGTGAAGTGATTTTAGTTGCAATTTTTTTATGAAGATCGTTCATATTTTGGATATTTGGATTTTGGATAACTTCAAACAGATTAGGTCAAATTTCGCATTAAAAAGCATAACATAATCAAGAACGCTAGAGTTAAAAAAATCCAAAATTGACTGCGGAATACATTTGATGTTTTCCAAGTCTGCTAAAAATCAAACTAAAGCTGCATTTACACGGGCGACTTTTAGCTGTGAGAATCGACATTTGGCCTTTTTTCTTTCTCAAATTGCGTAGGTCACTTATACGGCGCAAGATTTACGTGAGATTTTGTCTGCGCGATACCGCCAGACACGCCCCCAAAAAAATCAAATCGCAGCAGTCACTCATACGGGAGAGATTTTAACGCGATGCTTGCTTACGATTGCAACTCGAAGAAGTCACTTACACGTTGAGACTGCGTGCCAGTGATTCTCGCAAAATCGAGTCGGCGGAAGACTCGCTATTGCACCGGTTCACTTACCCGGTGCGATATAGTTTCAAAGCGTGGCTAGCTGGTTTTGAATTTGCAAAAGCCAACTGCTGCAAAAGCACTTCAAATATACCGTCTGTGAGCTTTTTCATTTGAAACAATCACGCTTCGGAATTTTGAAAATAAAATGTATGAAGCCAACGCAACCGTAAAACGAAATAGAGTGAATACAATTAAGCAGCTAATTTCGTTAAAACTTGCAATGAAAATGCAAAGTGAAAGATGAAGCAGCAACGGCGGCGTGCTGCTCATGCAAGATGTGTACTACGTAAACGCTTAAAACTGCTCAAAAAAGCTTCCTTATTCTGTATCATTCTGAGTTGGCTTGGATGGAGCGAAGTCTAGCGGGCATTAATACTTATAATTTATTATAAATTTCTGTCATTTACCCTTTTGGTCTTGGTTTTTCTCTACCGCAACCCATCTCCGACTGTGTTTCTTCTTTGGTCATACATAATATTTGCTAATATAAAATAATAAAATTGCTTAACATTTTTGAGCAGTTAATTCTAAAAACACTTTTGAAATTACCTTTTCTCCAAGCATGTGAGACTGACAAACTTATATTGTTGATTTTCTGATAGTGCATATGCATTTTGTATTTTATAGTAGATCTGTGCTGTCATATTATACGAAATGCTAATTGTTAAATTTCAAGGCGCCTCCTGTCGCTACAGAAGTACTGACTCTTTTTGAATTAAACCAACATTTAAAAAATTCATGTATAGCATTTATATAATCTGTGTTTTCTTGTAATTTTGTTATGGTGCTACTAAACCACAGCTGTTACAAAGCTATCCACAATAATAAAATAAGCAGTGCATGCATTTGCTAAACGCTAGGCAATTACAGTAGCTATAGTGCGGAGGATGATTTATTATAAGCAGTGCAAAAATGCGTCAGTGACCTCTGATCATAACTCACTCCTGGCGTTATTCAAATGAAAAAGCGCCTCAAAACTACTCAAATTCTAAAAATGGTGCAACTGAAATTGAGAGCATGATTTGATTAGAAAAACTGCATTTTCATGAAATCAATATTTAATTACAATGTGGTGCAGTCGGTGTTGTGTTTCTCCACTTAACTGTGGTTAAGTTATTTTAACCGCAAGAGATACCGGTAAGCTACTAACAATCTCGCGTCACAAAAGAAAGCAAACGCTAACACGTTTTTAGCCGACAACAACCAGTGGATGGTATTAGTCTACAAGGTGCTGGACCCAACAAGTTAGCATAGGGTGTGAGTGTACACTGCTTGCACTGTTACAGCGCCGATCGACCTTTTTTTGTGTTGCGCGGTTTAGTTTCGAACTCGTTTCCTTCTCTCCTTTAGTTTGCCGCATCACTTAATTTCCTGCAGCCATTTCCTGCAAACGTTTTAAAATTTACGCACTTTTTGGTGCACGCCTTTGTGTTTGGCCTAGTTACCTCTGTTCTGGCATTTCTTTTCATTCGAGCAATTGGCTAACGGACGCATTTTATTTTGAAGGCCACACGTATGGCGCTCTTTTAGTTCATTATTTTCTGATTAAATTTTTGTTATTTTTTGCCGTGCCGTACTGTTCCATATTATTTATTTTGTCTGAACATTATAGTTTAAGTTGAAGAATTTTAATTGTGGTTTGGCCAGACGGACACGTTGAAGGCTCCAGAGTTTTGCTGCAGCACCTACAGTCAGCAGTGTTACGGAGGGCTTCTGTAAACAAGCACCTCCATTTCTAAAAAATATTGTCCAAACGCCATTATTGTGAATTCATTGTCTTAGCTATTCTAGAGTTTCCAAATCTTTTACTCTTATTTTGGTAGGCCAGAATATTAGCAATGACAGAATTGATTACACTTTTTTTAGACAAAAAAAATTTGTAAGAACACGAGGCTCATTTTTGCTTAAAATTTAATAATAAATTCGGAACAACAGCAGTCTCAACAACAAAAGATAATATTAAGAACAACCCAAAAAGAATAAATTCCAAATCATAAAAAAAAACTAAATTCTGTTCTGATTAAAAACAATAAAGCTTGAGTGGTTTTCTGGCATACACGAGCAAAATTGCAACAATTTTGAAACTATAGAGTGCTATTGCGCTTTGAGCAGATACCAACACAACTTTTTGGCTCTCGTTCAAACGAAAATTAGTGCTCGCTTTTTCGCTTTCCGCAATTTTACGATGCTGTAAAAGCAACAAAAACAGGCGTTTACTAGCAGACATAGCATTGGAATTAACAAACATGGTCGCCATAATTGACATCAATGATCTCAAAATATAAGAGCTAATCAAGAGCAGCTGAGGCTCAACATTGGCAAAAAAATAAGAACAGCCGCCTTAACTCAAAGTTTACAGATTTTTATAAAAAAAGTGTGCTTAAGGTATTATAAAAGCAGAATACGATTAAGGTACTGTTACCTAAGGTTAATTTATCATACATCTTCTAAGGGTTAAAGTTTTGCTTGATTGGCTTTACAGTTATCAGCAATCAGCTCATGACTGCAGTATCTGATGTTGACCAGTGCCAGCAAGCACAAGAAAATTATTCCTTCTGCGTTTCTAATGTGAAGTAAATTTAGTATCGAAATCACAATTAATTACCGTAAAAGCACTATAGACTGTTTTGTACCATAACCGCAATATTTTATGAAGTAGATTTAGGACAATCGCAGCCAGCGATTCGCAAAGCATTTGTGCATTGCGCTATGCCTGGGCGACTCGCAAATTGCATACAATTTGCTGTTTACACGAGCGCGACCTTGCCCTGGGACTATCGAGACGTTGCAATCGACCTCGTGTGAGTGACCTCGGGCGAGAACGATTCTTGCATCGAGTCGCCAAAATATAATCGGCATCGCAAATCGCCGGTGTTACTTACACGGCGGCGATTCTTCTCAAACGCGACTGTGGCATGCGAGTCTTGCCTCATGTGAGTAACCACTCTGCGAGAGAGATTTTCACGCATAAAAAATCTTCGAACCGCGTTGCAAAAAAGTCGCCCGTGTCAATACGGCTTAAAGAATCAATAAGTTAAAGGCTTGTAGTTTGTTTATTTCCATTTATATCTGCCTTACCTATAAAGCAACAATGCTGTCTATAAAGCAACATTGCTATCGAGCAGGCTGTATGGCTGAAAATTTAAGCAATTAAGTATGTGATGGTGAGAAAAGTGCAGTGTAGGCTAAGTCAGGGTTGGCAACCTTTTTTATGCTGCGGACCGGTTAAAAACTGAATTTTTTTTGCGAACCGGCTTTCAAAAATATACACAAATGTTTAGCAATGTAGTACTTCCTGTAAAGTGAACTTATTGGCTTGCACCAGTAAAGGCAACATTCAAAAAGGGATAGGTCAGTAGTCTTAGGATAATAAAAGCAGCAAAATGACTGTTTGAGACTTTCGCGACGCGCTTTACGTCGGAAGTTCTAATGTTTTTTCCGGGCAAAATTACGAATTCGGCAACAAAAATAAAAACGCTATGACTTTGAAACGGCCTTGTGTAAAAACTTGAATTTTAAAATTTAAATGGGGGACATATGAATCCTTCTTTGTGCCAATTTTTGAGGCAATCAGTCTTGTGATACGGGTTTCCGAGCCAAAACTGAAATGCCAAGTGTAGGTTTGAACAGCTCTAGCTCGAAAACTAATCGCATGAGTGGCGGTAAAAACTTTCTAATTTAGAAGCGTCTGGGCAAGCAGTTTCAGCTCCCAAAAATAAATCATGACGATTCCAACACTTTTTTAGGACTTTTGCAATGCTTCGCGTTGGAATTGATATTTCCGCAACGCTTCGCGTCGGAAGTCCTGCTGTTTTTTTCCGGCATATTTTACAAAATCGTAAACAAAAATAAAAAAACGCTATAACTTCAAAACGGCTAAAGGTAGAAACTTGAAATTTAAATCGTAACTGGGGCACATACGCATCATACTTAGTGCTAATTTTGGAAGCAATCAGTCACGTGATACGGGTTTCCGAGCCAAAAAATACAACGCCAATTATAGGTTTAAACAGCTCTAGCTCGATAACTAATCGCACTAGGAGAATAAAACTTTCGAACTTAGAAGAGTCTGGGCATGCCCTTTCAGCTGTCAAAAATAAACCATGACGATTCCGACACTTTATTTATTTATTTATTTCTTCAGCAAATCACATTATGGTGACAAATACTCAAAAACCACCAAAGCTAGAAACTTGAAATTTGGACATATTATAAGTCTATACATGAACTCGGGTCACTGCAATTTTGGAGGCTCTACGTCACGTGGTTTGGGGCATATGCTTTTAGTCTTATTAAGTGATTTTAGTCACGTACTCGCGCATGCTGCTGTGGCCAAATGGTTAAAGGTACCAATGCTTAAATCCCAAGACCTGAGTTCAATTCTCTAGTTGGTCATCGCTTTTATCGTACTACTATTATATTGAATCTAGCACACAAATTTTTTTTTTAATTACGACAAATTCGTTTATAATAGTTTTTGTTTGACACTAGATATGATCAGAGGGTATTAGGTTTCATTCTTTGTGACGACGTCCCAAAAATCAGCTTTTCAAGACGTCAAGCTATCGAGCTAGTTTTTTTTTGCTATAACTAGAAATTTTAAACACAAGAATATTTTGACGTACTTTGGACGTAGTCACCTACGCGCGCGTGCTGCCTTGGCCGAATGGTTACACGCGCCAGTGTTTGAAACCTAAAACCTGGGTTCAATTATCTACTTCGCCATCACTTTTATCAAACCAACATTATATTGAATCTAGCATATTAATTTTTTTTCGATTACAACAAAATCGCTTTCAATATTTTCTGTTCGACACTAGGTATGATCAGAGGGTATCAGGTTTCATTCTCTGTGAAGACGGCCCAAAAAACACTTTCTTAACACCATAAGCAAGCACGTTGCTTTTTTTGGGTGTCAGAAGAACTTTTTCGAACACAACTATTTCGACATAATTTAGGGGAAACCATCTCCCCAAAAACCCCCAAATGGACCCAAAAATTTCTTTTTTTTTTTGACAGCTTAAGCTAGGGTGCTACATCTTTGATATCAAGAGGCAATATACACATAAACACCTTGACATAGTTCGGGGTACCACCCTCCCGGAGACCCCCCAAATGGCCACCCCAAACATCAATTTTTTGAACTGCGTAGCATAGGGTGCCAGTGTTTTTTGATATCAGTCAATATTTTAGAGGAAAATAATTTGACGGGGTTTGGGGGTACCGCCCCCCTTGTGGAACAATATGGACCCTCCAGAAATCAATTTTTTGAACGACTTAATTTAAGGTGCCAGTGTTTTTTGGTATCAATAAATATTTAAAAGGCAAATACTTTGACGTGGTTTGGGGGTAACTCACCCCTTGGAGACCCCCAAAAATCAGGTTTTAATTGGCTCGGGCTAAGACACTAGTTTTTTTTTTTGGTATCAGCACATTTCTGAGACACCAATCTTTTGACATCGTTTGGGGTATTACCCCCGACGACCCCCCAAAATGGACCCCCCAAAAATTGATTTTTTTTAGCTAAAGCAAAGGTGCCAGTTTTTTGCAATATCAACACGTACTTAACAAACAAGCATTTCGACATAGTTTGGGGGTGCCAACCCCTCCTTGGGAACCCCCAAATAGATCCCCAAAAACCAATTCCTTAAACTACCTATTTTACGGTGCCAGTGTATTTTCATATCAGTAGATATTTAGAGTCAAATAGTTTGACAGAATTTGGGGGTACCACCTCACTGAGTCCCCCTTCCAAATGGACCCCCCAAAAACAATTTTTTGAATGGCTCAAGCTAGGGTGCCAGTGTTTTTTACTGTCAGTAGATATTTAAGATGCAAACATTTTGAGGTGCTTTGGGGCTATCGCTCCCCTGAGAGATCTCCCCAAAACCAATCTTTTGAACGACTTAATTTACGGTGCTAGTGTTTTTTGATATCAGCTGTAGATATTTTGGAGATGAATATTTTGGCATAATTTGAGGGTGCCACCCCCCCCCCCCCCGGGGACCCCCCAAAACAGATCCCCCAAAAATCAATTCTTTTATTGGCTCAAACTAGGACACTAGTTTTTTTTTTTAAATCACCACATATCTTGGAGACGAATGTTTTGACATCATTTGGGAATACCTCCCCCGGGACCCCCCCGAAATGGACTCATCAAAAATTAATGTTTTGTTGGGCTCAAAATAGGGTGCCAGTTTTATGTTTTAATATCAACAAATACTTAACACACAAATATTTCAACATAGTTTGGGGGTGCCACTTCCCATCGAAACCCCCCCAAAGTGGACCCCCAAAAATCAATTTTTTGCACGACCAAATTTACGATGCCTTTGTTTTTTATATCATTACATATTTTACTGGCAAACATTTTGACCGAGTTTGGGGGTATCACCCCCAGACGACTCACCAAACGGACCCCCTAAACACCAATTTTTTCAACTGCCTGAGATTGAGTTCTAGTTTTTACTTAATATTATTAAACACTGAAGAGACAAATACTTAGACATACTTTAAAAGTGCCACCCCCCAAAAATCCCAAATAAATCCCACAAAAATCTATTTTTGAACGACTTAATCTAAGGCTTCAGTCTTCTTGATACTAGTAGGTATTTAAACGATAAAAAATTGACATAGTTCGGGGGTACCACTCCTCCGGAACCTTCCCAAATAGACCTCAAAATTCAATTATTTTGAACAGCTTGAACTAGAACGCTAATTTTTTTTAAAATATCAGTATATAGTCAAGAGACAAACTTTTTTACACAGTCTGGGGGTACCAAACATCTATACAAAAAATGACTTTTTAAACCCTAAATTTAACAAAAGATCTAAAACCATCAAACTTAGAAACTTGAACTTTGGAGATATGATAAGTCTATGTATGAAGTTGTGCAACTGCATTTTTGGTTTTTTCTACGTCTCGTGGTTTGTGGCAGACGCACCACAACAATAACAAACTTTAATACATGATTTTAATGATTGATTTTCTGCCTGCATACACATGTGCTGCAGTGGTGTAGTGGTTAAAGGCGCCAGCATAGGAAACCGTTGTGATTGAATAGACCTGGGTTCAATCATCTACTTGGCCATCGATTTTCTAATAATATTCCAAAATCATTTGCATATAGCACATTTTTCACATTTTTTGATTAAAACAAAATCGTTTTTAAATTGTTTATTTTGATATTAGATATGACCAAAGAGTATCTGGTTTTACTTTCTATAAAAATCCCCCCAAATCAATTTTTTTAATGGCCTAAGCTAGAGTGCTAGTTTTTTTGATATCAGTAGGTATTTAACTGACAAATACTTGAACATAGTTTGGGGGTACCCTCCCCCCATAAACTCCCAAACGTCATTGCGTTGAATGGCTTAAGCTGAAACTCCAATTTTTTGGAAGTAATATGGAGGTACCAGACCCCCGGACATCCCCACGTGAACCCCACAAAAATCGATTTGTTGAACTTAAGCTAGGGCTCCAGTATTTTTTACATCAAAAGATATTTAAGAGACAAAATATTTACATTGTTTTGAGTACTCATCTCCGGATCCTTCCCAAATGGACCATACAAAATCAATTATTTTGAACAGTTTGGGCTGTAGCGCTAGTTTTTTTTTGACATCAGTAGATATTTAAAAGACAATTTTTTACATGATTTGGGGGTACCAGCTCCCAAATAAACCTCTCCAAAATTAACTTTTTGAAATCTAAATTTAACTATTGATTTTAGTCAGTTGGGTTCATATGCTGAGCTGGCATAATGATTAGAGGCGCCAGGGTTTGAAATTGTGATAAATGAACTAAGCTGGGTTCAAATACTTAGTCGGACATCGGTTTTACCCAAACCACAAATGATTTAAAATCAATATTTATTTTTTTCATGAGATAAAATCAGTTTCTTTGCAATGCATACAATTGAGTTTTACGGAAATATCGGTAACCTTCAAAATATGAAGGGTAGAATAATGGTAAAATGGAACTGGTGGAAGTTCCGTATTATTTTCCTCCGGGAAAATGAACATCTAGTTTATTTATTTATTTATTTATTTATTCAGCAAATTACATTGTGGTGACAAATACTCAGAAACCACCAAAGCTAGAAACTTAAAATTTGGACAGATGATAAGTCCATACATGAACTTGTGTCACTGCAATTTTGAAGGCGCTACATCACGTGGTTTGGGGCACATGCACTCCAAACTTGTGACAGCGAAATTTACTAAGTGATTTTAGTCAGACGAGCGCGCGTGCTGCTGTGGCCGAATGCTTAAAGGCGCCAGTGCTAAAACCTAAGACCTGGGTTCCATACTCCAGTTGGTCATCGCTTTCATCAAACCAACATTATATTGAGACTAGGATATTAATTTTTTTTTCGATTACGACAAAATCGTTTATAATATTTTTTGTTTCACGCTACATATGATCAGAGAGTATCAGGTTTCATTCTATGTGAAGACGTCCCAAAAAACAGCTTTTTAAAACCTCAAGCTAGCGCCCTAGTTTCTTTTGCTATCACTAGAAATTTTAACTACAAGAACATTTTGACGTACTTTGGGGGTAGTCACCTACGCTCGTGTGCTGCCGTGGCCGAATGCTTAAAGGCGCCAGTGCTTAAACCTAAAACCTGGGTTCAATACTCTGGTTGGTCATCGCTTTCATCAAACCAACATTATATTGAATCTAGCATATTATTTCATTATTATGTACCGGCATATTCCTATCTAGCATATTACGGAATCTAGCATATTATGAATCTAGCGTATTACCTACCGGCATATTCCTAATCTTACTCAGTGAACTACAGTAGCCTACTGGTATGAAAAGGGTAAATATTTTTACATAATTACAGTATAAGCTTTCAATAGTTTCTTGTTGAGTTTAAAATGTTTTTTACACTATGGTAGCCAACAGGTATTGAGTACGGATATATGCCAAATAGAATACGAAAACTTTTGTAGAGTTGGAATTTTTGAGTGATAGAGTTACTGGTAGTAAAACTGCTGTTTAATACTAGTAGTAAAAGCTGATTGCTACGAGTAATTCACTTCTGAACTCAGCATTGAAACTACTTTGAGCTAATTACCCCTTTCTGCGCAACTTTTTTTGACTAGTTAGCTGCTTTACATGTCTTTGCAAAATCGCCTATTCTCTGAAATAATAAACATGCCAAATGCACCAAACTCCTGGGTCTGACGATGCCAAGTCCTTTTTTTAAGAACACGAAAGGTAATCCCGAGTAAATAATGGCTATTCATTTTCTTGAAACTGAGAACGTGTATCTAAACCTGGTTTGCAGCATTCGATTAACAATATTTTTTTATTTTAATCGTTTTGCGTGCTTCTGGCCTAAAGGCTACCAGCTCGGAAGCCTAGGGAAGAGCCACCAGAACGGCGACTACTTAAAAGAAGCAATGCGAAAAATTGTCTTCCCACAGCAAACGTCAAAAAACATCTTAATTGACTTATCATTACAATCAATATTTTTTTATTTCATTCTAAGAGCGTTCCTCTACAGGCATTAGATGGCTTTGAAATTTGAAAGCATTGATGTCAGTTTTAGCGACCATGTTTGTAAAACTGTTTGGTTCCGAGTGCTGTATCAGCTTGATTATATGCTTTTTTAGTGCTTTTGCAGCATCACAAAATTGCGAATACAAAAAAGTGAGCTTATTTTAACTAAAACTATAGCCAAAAATTTTCTCAGTTGCCAGAAACAGCACTCTACAATCACGGAATCGTTGAAACTTTGCTTAAAAGGCCAAAGACTGGAAAATCACTATAATATCTTGGCTTGAATTAGTACAGAACTTAATTTTTTTTTAATTTGAAATTAATTTTTTTTGGTTCGTTCTTAATTTTTTTACTACCAAGGCTGGCATATTCTTAATTTGTTAAATTTTGAGCAAAAATGAGCCTCGTGTTCTTATAAAATTGCTCATAAAAACTCTATCTCAAAATCAAAAAAATAAAACTTTTTTATCCTTATCTGATAAATGTTGATTTGTTTTGCTTCCTGTCACGTATATTGAAAATGAAAAATCATCAAATATTGCAGTAAAATCTACCTTTTGACAGTATCACCGTTTTCAATTACAAGTTTTTGAAGCAGTATTTGATTAGTTTATAAAACCTACAGTTTAATCACAGACTCTTTATTAGTAGACAGGAAACTGACAGTTTTGTCTTTTTTCTTCACGGTTCACTGACTCGATATTGCTATCAAAGTCTCAGTTTCTGTCTGCTTTGGTTGCACCATAGACATGTTACAATCAGTCATAGGCTATCTTAAGTAGCAAAATGTTTTTTACTATAGACTCGAATACGTTAATGTTGTGGCTTATAGACTTCATATAAACGATATACGGTAGGCTAGGTTGAAATAGACTTTGATGCCAATAGTGTTAGAGCAGATCCAACGCGAGAAGCGTTATGCTAGCGATTTAGTGGTATCCTTTTTCAGCGATAGCAGCTCCATGCAAGCAAGAGATAGAAATCTGAAAAAAAAGAACAAAAACCTTTAGATCTCAGAAAGATGTAAAGTGCTGTAAATCGCAGCAAAGTTTTAAAACGCTTGACCCGCATCAATGACTATTGAATTAGGTTCCTGCGTCTCGGCTAAACCGTCTGTACTCTAAAAACAGTCAATGATGACCCCTGAAAAGCTTCGAGTTTAGAATCTCGTAACCTCTACCAACATTCTACAGACTTTATACAAAAAAGGGGAAACCTATTAAAGTTCACTACGTAAATCTTTGATGTTTTGTAAATGTTTTAAACAGATCCGTAACTTACGGTAAAAAAAATCTATCCAATTTTGCCACGTCTAGTTTTTGTTGCATAAGATTCAACTCCATTTATAAGAGAATTACAGTACTTCTTCTCACACTGAATAAGTTGAGCCCCGCTGAATCACCCGTCTGGCTACGGCCCTGGTTATACTCTAACTTGCTATGGTCAAGTTTCGAGTTAATGTGGTCACAAAATTCCAAAAGTGCATGTACAGTGAGTAGCACGGATAGGGGGGGGTATTGTGCCATGGCCCCCCGTTTTTGAGCCATGGCACAATTCAAAAAATATGTGAAAAAAGTAAAAATCGCGTAATTGCATTACCATAAAGCATGCTCGGATTGCACGCGGGAAACGCTTAATATTAAGCTATACCTGGCATTTTAGAATTATTTTATTCTGCTCGAGGGTAAGAGTGTGCAGTAGGGTGTATCATTGCTGCAAAATTTTTTTGGTATTAAGACGCACATTTTAGGTTTTGTTCACACCATTTATAATTACTCAAAAATCCCAATTAAGTTTTATTACAACTACTTTAACAGTTCCTTTTTGTGAGTCAAAAAATTTGCGAAATTATCCAAAATTTAAGCTTTTTTTGATTTGAAATCGATCATTATATAACAAGAAAAACGGCCTCAGATATCAAAATCATGTATTAAAAGAAGTGTTTATTGAGCTTTAGCTGTTTTAAAGTCTTTTTTTGCTTCTGTATGTTGGAATTACGTGACGAGATTTGATTTTAGCCCTGATGCAACCGTTCCTGGAATCTTTTCCATAAACTTGCTAAGTAGCTTCTGTAACTATTTTAATGCAGCGCTCCACACCTTGGGAGTGGCAAGATATTTTGATCGTAAAAGGATTTTTTGCAAATTTGTTGTGTTCTTCTGTCGATGTTTCCTTGATTAGTGGAGGTTCTATCAAAGATATTTCCATTGGAGAAAGATCCTTCAAATTTTGCATATTCTGCTCAACTTTTAAAACTCTGAATAATCTAACATGTTGCTTGGAGGACTGTGATGCCTGCCTGATTGTTGTTATTTGTTAAATAGCTAACTCCCTGTTGCAAGTATTTGAATCAGCAAGCAATGCCAACAAAACATTTTCATGGAGCGCTCAATAAGTATTATGGCGAAGCACAGGCCAAACTACAGCTTTTATAGCTGTAGGCAATGGCTGCATGAGTTTTATCATTTCAAGAAAATTTTTCTATCCATCTGTGAACCACAGATTACTTTTGATGGAATACCATATCGGTCCATAATGACATACTACGAAAGCAGTGAGTAGATGTAGCTCTTCACGTGGCTGGTCTTGAGATATAAAAAGCCTGCATATTCTGCACGCGGTGGTGAGCCATCTTGCATGTGACATAGGTCTTGGTTTGTGGTGACCGAGTGAATTTAATGTTTGTTCTTGTATAACTGTCTGCGGCATCCGGCTATTAGCACATATCGCTCATTGCTATGGGTGGTATTGCGTAATGAACGGATACTGCGAGACAAAAACAATTTAATTAATATTGTTTTTGTTCTCGCTTTTCTTTGTTTACTCGCTGTACATACACCGCTGCTTTGCTTTATGTCATCATTATTATTGTTATTATTATTATTATTAGTCTACTAAATCCTACTTCTTGATACTAAAGAACTACGTGTTGAGGCTCATTGCGTACTCACCACTAAATTGGTGCCCCGTGTGAGGAGCGCCCGAAGGGGCGCTCACCAAATTGTCACTCTGTGTGAGTGTACGTAGAACCAAAGTTTCACCAAGAAGTTTTTTAGAAAAAAAAAATCTAATTGAAGCAATTAAGCTGAAGAATCACCTAATTGCTAGAGTCGGAAAAGAGTTCTAGAAGAGTCCAGAGAACTTTCCGAAACAGAACGAAAAGCGTTTTTTTTTTTTTTTTTTGTTAAAAACTGTATGAGTGTCGTTCGAAAGTGCCCTGAAGCGTTGTTCAAAAGTGCCCGGAAGTGTTGTTCAAAAGTGCCCGGAAGTGTTGTTCGAAAGCGTCCGAAAACCTGCAGAAGAAACTTCGGAAAAGACGGTACAGACTTTTAATTTTCTTTGCATTTCATTTTGTTGCATGTTTACGTGTAAAATGTTATTTGCATATTTACCTGTAATTTTTTTTGCCTATTTACGTATAAATTTTTTATCAGAATCTTACGATTTGAGAAAACGTAATTTATTAAAGCGCGTAAATTAATTAGTTGAGGCTGAAGTACTTTTCTTTATAATGCGAATCTCATAATTTGAGAAAACAGTAATTGATTAAAGTGCTGTATATTAGTATAAAGGCTAAAGTATTTCTCTGTATAAAGCGAATTTCTGAATATGTAGCAAGTCAATTTTATTGTTATCAAATTCTGATTCCTTATTTACCACAGTTAAGCTGTGCAAGAAATGTAAACGTAGTTGTATTGATAATGGATGTCCGATAATTGACCTTTCCAATGTATAAATTACATGTGCGTATTTTCGTCTTACCTTTGTATTAGCTGAAATTTCTTGCGCTGTAATTAATGTTATCGCTACTCTAAATTCTGTTCGAGTAGAAAAAGTTTAAAGGATGAATAGCAATAGCCATGACACAACGAAATATATCTCGTGCGACCAGCAGAGTTACTGAATGTTTTATTTCATGTTGTTGTTTTTGATTCCAAGCAAAGACTCGATTTATTATTTCGTATTGTTGTTTTCGCATTTTTGATACTATTTGATTCCGAGCAAAGACTCGATGATTATATATTATGCTAAAGGGCAAAGAAAAGCCCTCTATATTTTGTTATTGGCATTTTCCGAGCTAAAATGCGCTATGTCATCCTGAGAGGAATGACCAAGTCACTTATTTCTGGTCAAATGGACGTAGAAAATAACATTTCTACTGTCATATTTCAGATTTTAACGCGTTAAACATTTTATCCTCAGTTTTGGTGTTTCTGCTTACTCCATTTTTTAAACTATTATCGATTTTCTATGTTGCAGTTCTTGAAGAATTACGTGTCTTTTTTGTCATGTTTTTGGAATTGACTCGAATCCACATTTCTTTTTGTCGACTGATGTGTATGTAGGACAGCCTTTGGGACTTAGTCGTCCATCATATTCATCATTCTGAGGGGAAGGTCTGTGGTGACCGAGTGAATTTAATGTTTGTTCTTGTATAACTGTCTGCGGTATCCGGTTATTAGCACATATCGCTCATTGCTATGGGTGGTACTGCGTAATGAACGGATATTGCGAGACAAAAGGAATTTAATTGTAATGAGCGATTGTTTTTGTTCTCGCTTTTCTTTATTTACACGCTGTACATATACCGCTGCTTTGCTTTATGTCATCATTATTATTGTTATTATTATTATTATTAGTCTACTAAATCCTACTTCTCGATACTAAAGAACTACGTGTTGAGACTCATCGCGTACGAACTCACTAAAGGTTTTTCACGAAGCAATATCGTACAAATACTGTAATTCCAGATTGAATTGCTTTTATAGTTTTGTAAAGATAAGCTTGGTCGCGACTCAAACCTTCTACGTCAAGTTCAGGAAGAGATGGCCCACCAGATATGCGTTGAACGCCTTTGGAGGAAAGGGACAAAGTTTTACAGGTTTCCAAAGATTTACCTAACGCTCCTTTTTACTGAGATGACGATTCTGTAGCAGAGGTGGAGTCGAGAACACAAGGCTCGAGGCCAAGGACACAAAAAAGTCCGAGGCCAAGACCAAGGCAACCCTTCTGAGGACAGACCCTCTCAAGGCCAAGGACAGGAATGCTCGAGGCCAAGGACCAAGGACAAAGGCTCATGTGTTCTCCACAAAAAAAGATCTTCAAAAAGTTTTTCAGGCGATCTACAAATTTTTAACAATTCAAAAAATACTGCTGTCCTCAATGCAAGGACAGGGCAATTTTCGAGGACTTGAGACTTCGAGGCTAAGGACATCAAAATGTGTCTTCGAGGCCATGGACATCCTCAACGACTCCACCTATGTTCTGTAGGCCAATGAGTTTTTTGCACAGATGACGCAATGGGAGTTCATTTACATGTAAACTGCATATAAACCAATGCAATGGTCGTTTCAAAAGACATTTTAACAAACGAATGGCACCATTTTTGTTTTCTGCGTTAACAGTAGTACTGTCAGCTCCTATGGCTCTTAATGTATCACCAAAAGACATTTTGTTTTTCACATATTTGTATAGTCCATCTGCAATTTCGGCACCAGTTCCTCTTTTAAGAGTATATGATCTAAATATACCATTTCGGGTTCACCAACCAAAACATAATGGTCTTCTTGTCTTGTTTTACTGTACCATCTATCATCTACCTTTTCTTTGAACAACGTTAAATCTATTCTACCGTCAAAAAATATTGCAGACACATCATTTTGAAAAAAAAACTTCATTTTTCTGAACATTCTTTCTGAGCTTTTGACGTGCTCTCCAAACTTTATTGGAATCAATGATAAGCGTTCTGTTCTCCACGCTTACAACCCCGAAGTCAACCAAAGCTGCAGCGCTAATAGCGGCTGCTGCTCGATTCGATACATCAAATCTATCAGCTTCCAAGGCAAAAGTTGTTATTGGTTTTACATTCCTGCCTTCGTTTGGTAAACTAGAAAGTTCTTCACTGAAAATGCTGTTACTATTATTACTGCAACTACTAGTAGCATCAATGTCAGCACCAAATGCCAGCCTAGAATCAGATAATGAAAGTTGCTTCTCACGTTCAAATATTTGTCGCTTTTCTTTCTCTTTTCTTTCCAACAATTGATTCTCTCTATCATGTTTTCTTTTATTAGCTTTACTTACTTTTTTATCCAGTTTTCTTTATGCATGTTTCTAAAAGCACGCTAATCTGTTAGAAAGGTTTGTTTACGTTTTGGAACCCTCATTTCTTCGGGGCAACAGCAGGAAGCAAAGTTTAGGCATTGACAAAACGTTATGTCAAGCAATTTAGTCAAATTCTCCTGAACTTTTTACGCTCTTCGTTCTCGTTTTCCTTGTTTCGAAGGCTTTGCTCCCCTCTCCATTAATCGACTGGGTTTAGTATTTACATTTTTTAGAGATTGCGGTGGGATGCTGGCTCGATTCCAAATCTCAATGAGTAACTGTACTAAAACTGGAATAATCTCCTCGTTTGATTTGTGTTTGTTTGTCTTCAGGAATAGAAAATATCTGGCAACTTCGCTCTGTAAAGGTAGCTGTGTTGAAGGGAGCTCTGCCAAAGGCTCTCCAAATATGGAGTGACTCATCGAAAGCCTTGTTGTACGTTTGCTCATTATTAGCAATGCGTAATAAAACTGTTATCAACTCTAACATTCCTGCGAATTTAATAGAAAAAGAAAAATTATACATTTAGGCCCAAAATTGCTTTACATTTTAGTTTTTGATAAACTAGACTACCGGTACTTTATATTTGACCTGTTTGGCCTACTGTTTTGAACTGGCGTAGTAGTCTAGTTAAGCTTTAGCTTCAAATAAACTAGAGCTATTTGTTTTTTACTTTAACCTCTAAACCAAACTACTACCCTTTGGTTTAACGTTAAACTATCACTAAAGAGTTTAACAAATTTCACCTGCAAGTGAACCATTACTGGAAACTGGCAGCTTGCATATTTTTTTTTTCAGTTACACTTTTTGCTATACGTGCTTCAAAGACGCAATTATTTCGTAACAATAAAAAGATAAAAGAAAATTGTCATTAAAACAATCACGCATTTGTTGTTGATTTCAGTTTACTATCATTATTATTATTATTACTTGTTTATTTCAGACACAAGCGGCAAGCATAAACAGCATGAAGCAAGGTCCATAGTAAACATAAACACACACACAAAAAAAAAAGAATCAGCATAAATAATAGCCAACAAGCATGACCAAAAGGCAATCATTGAAAATTATGCAAAAGCAAACAGCAAGTTGTTGTAATTTACTGTGTTCATGAAAGTATCACTTCTTCAAGAAATTGATAGGCAAAAAAGGAACTCTTTCCATTATTTCCGAAATAAATGGCTTGCCTTTTTATCACTAGAACAGCCACTCGAACAAAACCTAAAATGTACAGCTTATTTTGTCATGATGATACATCCTAGTGTGCTGATTTCAATTTTTTCGCTCATGCCAATATATTTCTGCTTTAAAAAGTTTTTCGACTTTTTTTTGTAGCGCGTATTTATCCTCCTGGCACCAGATAACGTTTGACGCTAAATATTGGACGATCCGCTCACTTTTTATTCCAATGACTACTTTGTGCTTGGAGGAATACGCACCTGCTTAGGATTTTCCAGTGATCCAATGTTCCTGTGAATTTTTTCGAATTCTTGTCCACTGAATTTGCTGCTTGTTTGAAGTCACCAGCAGAGATAATCATCGTAAAGCGTCTCATCCAAAGACGCAACAACGAGACCAGGGTTTGAGTTGAACCCATATTTTACGATCAGAGTCATCGTAAAATATGGGTTCGCTTTATTACCATCGACGGCTTTATTAAAACGACGGCTTTATTACCATTTTGGCCTCGCTGTCGACTTTACTCAACTCAAGTTCACCACACTCTAAACTGCAACAAAAAAGGCATGGCACTATTTTTCTATGTCTAATGATCGAACTAGACAAAGGCGTGTTAAGAGGCAGAATTTCAACAAGCTGGTGGAGGCACGTTATATTTCAGATGTTTCGCGGCCAATGCAAATAAGCTAGCGTTTAATGCTTAGCATGTTTCAAAAAAATCTGTCCTCAATAGCTACAAAATTTTACTTTCTTTCTTGGCCTTACGTGTAATACTTGTGGAAAAGGATGGCTAAGTACATTATTTAGCTTGTGCTCTTCAGTTGTTTTTATACTTATTTTGTGAATGTTTTTCACTGTTCAAAGCATACCTTTAATCCGAAATTTAATCTAAAAAGATCTTAACACTGAGTTATTTTTGTAAAACAACGTAAAAATCTCTGAGCCCTGGGGGTTTCGCCCCCCAGACCCCCTTATCATCTTTGGCGGCTGGGGACTTTGAGCCAGAACCCTAACTTATGATGCCAATTTTAAGTTTTGACCCATGCACACCCCTTTGGAAAATCTTGCCTAAGCCTACAACACTGCGCATATATGACAAGTAAAAATTTCAAGGCTAGCTGAGCTCTGCCTTGCCCCGTCTGGCTATCGCTCCGAGTCAATTTTTTTCTGCTTCGCTATCAGCAAGTCGTTATAAGTATACTCTTCCACATTTTGCTGCAGTTGAAAACAGAACAAAAAAATACATATTTTGTCGAATTTGAAACTCACCTGGATGTTGATTTTCCAGTTACCTTGTAAAAGAGATTTTTTCATAGTACATATCCAGAGATAGTCAGGAACGAAGTTGTTGCATTTGGTGATTTTACCATGATTTTACTACGACCTGACGTAAAAAACAAGTTATTCTCATTCTATCGGGCAAAACTGCTATTTGAAAATATGTTCGTATAGGTCTCGAACGTGAAATTTGTACTGTATTTTGAGAAATGGCGAGTTATTTCAAAAATTTGTTGTTTTTTGTGGGTACAAGCATTAGCATTTAAGACAGTATTATACTTTGAAACTACTTTCATTACAGAGAATTAATTTGGACTACTTTTACTTAAGTGAAAATAATTCACCGTATTTCTGTCTTCACTTGAAGTGGATTTCAGAGTAAGCAGCAATGCTTTTGTTTTTCGGCTGCTTTGACCACCTCTGTATCTATCTTCTTTTGTGCTGATTTATTAATTTAACTGGAAACTTCTTTTGGCTTTTTTAGTCGGCTGATCTAGCTTCATGGCTTCAGTTGTAAGCTTCGAATTGCCTAGGTTTTTAATGCTTCTGCTTGTACTGTGCATTTGAGCTTACCCCGAAAAATCTTATCGTGTCGAATAATTTAGGCGTGGCCAAAAAAACTTCGCAGCGAGAGGAGCCTTTTTCCACTCAATTCTCTTCGTTTCCTCTTCGCACGTCAGATTCTAGTCTACTAATAAAGAGTCTATGGTTTAATGTTTATTCGCAGCTGTTTGATGAATTGTAAATGATTCATCTTGATTTTCACAATCACTATTTATTTAAACTAACATTAGATAAAATTGTTGATGGGGTTTACTTAGTGGTTTCGAAATAGCTGAATTGCTAAAACTTTCATTCTCAAATATAAATTACAATGCAAATCTTGTATCGCAATATAACAGCAAAGAGCTGATATACTACTGCGCACATCATTAAAGCAAATTTTTTCAAGATTTGGATGTGGCTGCGGCAGTGATAGCTCTTTGCCATCTGGTGCCAACGACAGTCAAAAGAATGTTAAACGTCAGGCAACACTTGTCTTGTTTGCAGACACCATTGTAGCAAGGACTTAAAAAAATATTCATCAAGCCGTTTATGCAATTTTTTTTATCATGCAATAAATATTGAGCCTACATTAGTAGTTTTTTCTGAGTTGTCGTTTTTGCGGATCAAGTGCTGGCATATTTGCATTTTTGCGGACTGGCGTAGAATTGCTGTTACTCATTATTTTAAAATTTGATAGAGCAGCAATAATTGCTTGCTGGAAGTGACTATTTCGCAGGAAAATTTTGAGTTGAAAAGAATAAAGAGAAGATTAGGAATATTCATCCGCGCATTTTTTGGTCACTTTTTTAATGGTCAAGATTAGGGTTTTGGTTAAAGTTAGATTGGGGAATAGTTTTAGAGAAACAATTTGAGTTAGGATTAGATTTGGATCGGAATTGATAAAAAAAAGTGGATAACCTTTTTTGTGGAATAGTCTCTTCATAATTGTTCTAAATTTTAATGCTTAGGTACACCTTTGTTCAAATTATTAGAATCACTTCATTATTTTCTGTAATTTTGTTTTTTGATAGGTGTTCGTGATAATTGTGTTTTTAGTTTTTTATAGCGTTGTTTTTGCTGCTATGATCGAGTTTTTTTCTTTTTTTTTTTTAATTAAAGATTGCCCAATTAAGCACAAAGCTGGACAGCGCTGTTTCGAGCTTTTAGCTCTCATCGGCAGCCCTCAGCTATCTTTTCAAAGGTATTCCCAGCTGAACAAACATTTTGGCCTAACTGGCAAACCTTATTGGCTTGCACAGAGGCAGATGGTTTAGTAGGGAATAAACGATTTTTTCACTTGTGGTACTTTAGAAACAAGTGAAAAAGTGGAAGTTGACAAGGCTTCCCAGGAGTCGACCATGAAGGACATCAAGATAGTGCAGATTGCCCAATTAGTTACCTAATTTTAGTTAACTACTGTATTATCATATATTGATTTCAATATGTATTGTTTTTGTAACGACATTTAAATTAAGTTGACTGCATTTATGTGATTTCAGTGCTTTTATGTCAGTGCGGTGATTGAACTAATTTTGTAATTTAAAGTCGTAATGTTTTTCTTTTACAGGAAAGTTTTGTCTGGTTTTGGTAATGTTTGCTTTAAATTTTGATGTTGTTTGAGGACTTTCGCAAAGTGCCTTTTAAATGATGTTTTTTTCAAGGATGGCAGTACGGTACGGTACGTAGGTACGATACGGTACGCCTCAATATTTGCTGAAAAGTACGGTACGCTGGTATGGTACGTTCTTTTTGTAATGGTACGAGTACGATACGTTGGTACGGTACTCTTCAAAAATTGAGCTGAAGTACGGTACGCTGGTACGGTACGGTTGAAGGTGCGAGGTATGTAGTTGTTAGAAACGCAACTTAGTTGATTTTTGGAAACACTGTTTGTTACGCATGACTTCGCACTTGTCACGGTTAGATGCAAATTTTTGAATATTTCCAAATAAGGACATATTTGAAACGATAGGCGTTAACTGTTTTTGAAACTGTAATCTCTGTGGATAGTTGAATTTTGCCGGCATAGAGTGAGCAGTGACAATTTTCTTTTAATCGCACGCACGCACGCACGCACGCCTGCAATTAGTTTTAATGTTTGCTAGCCGTTTTTGTTTGCTCGCCTTTGCTAGAGACAGTAAGAAACTTTGCATACTATTGCACGTAGCTGGTGGTTTTAGAATTAAGCTAAGCGTTTCTTTGTTTTTAAGCTGGAGATAAATTATCAGGTTTGTCAAAAATCATCTCCATATTTTAATGCAAACACAAACAGGAAAAAATTGTTTATACTGGTACAAATTTATAGATTGTACAGTTGCAATTGAGCTACTGCGACGCGTTTCGACCTTGCTTAAGGGTCTCATCAGGCAAAAAAAAACTCCAAAAAGTCAGGTAAGCACAGCAATGGAAAAAAATTTTTTTTTTTTTTTTACAAGTGCATAAGTAATAACATCAAAACCTGCAGTACAACTCCAAATACGGGCAAGTTTGCCAGAGTAAAGGGTTGGGCTAAAAAGCACAAATGCAGCATTGCATGTGACCACACAACCGGGCGACTTATAAAGACAAGATCAAATAAAATTTTGTGAGAATTTGCCAAATTCTCAAAAGTTTAGGGGACCTACACAAAGTGGTCGCTCACAATTCAGTTGACTGCCTTGCTCACAATTTAGTCGCTCAGTTGACTGCCTTGTGAGCGACCACTTTGTGTAGGTCCCCTAAACTTTTGAGAATTTGGTAAGTTCTCACGAAATTTTATTTTTTTAAGCTGGAGCGTTTGAATTTTGTTTTTACGTTTTCTAAGCTACTGAATATTAATTATTTTCATACTTGTGAAGTCTTCTTTCCCAAAGGCAGAAAGTTAAGATCCAGGAAGTGCGCATTTCGAGACAACAACACTCATTCTGTGAGCGGCAGTAACAGTAGTACGCAAATTCTGAACGTACCGTACCGCCATCCTTGGTTCTTTTTCAATTTTGTTTTCATAATGTTTTGTATAATACTTTACACTAGGATTATATTTTTTTTTTCGTCTGCAAATGCCTGACGTAGGTAATAATGGGCATTTGCATGCTTGTGACAAACATCTCTTTTTGCTTAACATTACAAAAACCTGGCGCACCCATGCCCCGAAAAACTTTTATGATTCACTGAAAAGTCATATTTACTGTAAATTACCCATTAAAACTGAACAAAAATACCTACGTACAGCATGCATAAACTGAATCAGTCAGTGTCACACCCAATCATACAAATTAAGTTTGGTAGTGATTAAAGTTTGTTAGTGATTACCCATTAAAATAAAACGAAAAAAGCTACGTGCAGCATGAATAAACTGAATCAGTCAGTGTCACACCAAATCATACAAATTAAGTTTGGTAGTGAAAAAAATCACATGTCAAACACTATACCCTAAATATTTGCAATGTTTAATTGTTCTTAAAAAATGATCCCATAATATTATTGTAATTTGTACGCACTTTTCCAAAAATCAGTTCGACGTGTTTTTTTTTATGGATGCAGTTTTTCCCACTAAAATTGCTGCAATTAAAGCATTCCAAAGATTTTACAACTTATGATTGGACAATTAATCAAACTAATTGTATAGGTGATATTAAGTGCTTTGCCGCTAACCATGATAAACAGCTGGATGACGCTATTTCAGAGCAAGATAAAATTAAAATCAAAATTTTAATTATGCAGGTTATACGCTGCACAGTATAACCCATTCGAAACAAAGTAAACAAACAAAAATTCCTTATCTGCCTACAATGCTGCTTTTGACTAGAGCACCCTCTTGTCTAGAAAAAACAGACTGTAAAGTACTGTTTATTGCTTTAATTTTTTTGTTTTATTTTTGTTTGGTGATCTGTGACTAACCGGTTGTAGCATGAGCATCGAATGATCATCAAACATCTCATGAAAGCACCGATTTTTACAGTTTTAATTTTAAAAAATATACTGTAGATGTTTAAATGCAAAATGCGAGATCTAAAAACTATAATATAGTGAAAAAATACTTTAAAGTCACTTGAATCAAAAGAAACTCAAGTGCTGGTAGTATATGCAGTAAGAGCAGAAGATTTCAAAAGGAAAAAAAGAATGAGTAAAGAATATTTATCGCTTTCTTTTAGCTGCAGTATTCACGATCTTATCATTCTTAGAACGAAGAAATGAGATGGAAACTTTTCCGGTTACGTCATATCGAAGATACAGCGAAGTATCGCACGCAAAATTTACTCCAGGGAACGAACGCTCGTCAATTTCACAGCAGTTGCTTTGCTTTTTGTGGCCGATTTGGAACAAGTTTGGAGTTCTTCTAATCGATAATTTTTACACTTTTTTAGTATGCTTATTGTACTCTAAACGTTAAGTAAATATAAGCAGATTTTTTAACCTGAGCATTACGAAAGTTACCAGTGACGTAATGTTTTAGTCAAACCTTTGTGTGCACTGTTTCAGTTTGCGCCCAGTCTAAATGCACTTATTATTAGTATTGCTTTCATTGCTCCTCCTAATTCTGGCTGATTATAAATATTTATTCTGTATGTAATTCAGTGTGATAGCTCGCCATTCAAAGTAAAAGCAAATGTAATTTTAAAGAAAAAGCAAATCTACTGAAAATTCGTGAAAATATACTGATTCTTATAAAAGAAAAAGGGTGTATTAATATTAAATAGCCTGCAATATTTTCACAGATTTTATATCGTATTGCCGAATGAAAAGTCCTTCATCTGAACCTTTCTAATACCGTACAGTAAAATGCCATAACAGTCAGCCAAAGTGTTTTTTTTTTCCTTGGAGAGGAAATCCTTATAGTTTTTGTTTTCTAGTCTTTTCTAAAAAGTGCAGTATGTTTTTCCGGATATTGATGATTGTGATTAATAACTGTTACGTAATCTTTGTTTTCTAGTTCCAGCTTTAAACTATTGTACAACATTAGATGTCATAGCTCCTATTTAGAAAAACGAAACAGCTCCATTTTAAAGACATTTCTTTGAATAACATTACTATTAGGAAAGAAAAAATAACGCAGATAAAAATACTGAAGTTTAGGCACACTATATTTTGATCTTTCAACTTCAAACAAAAAAAAAAAAATACTTCTTACAGTAATGCTAGAAAAAGTATTATTGTGGCATTTGAAAATTTTCTTGCAATGTTCAATGACCTTTATCAGTGACAACCCAGCAAAAATTTGCGTTTTGAAAAAACAACAAGAAATTATTAAGAATTTGAGCAAACTAATCAACCTATTTATTGATCGCTGTAGATACGAGAAAGTTTTAAATGTGCAATATTGATAAAAACTTTAATATAAAGGTTTATTGCAAAGTTTAAAAAAGACAAATAGAAAGAAAAAATAATTAAGTAGCGTTCTTATTTATATTCTGATAACAATAATAGTAATAAACGAATAGACAAAAAACTATTTAAACTAAAGGCGTTAGTTTTTCTGAGACAGAAAAACGCAAAGTTTTCATTTTTCAGCGACGTTATTTATTTTTTATATCCGCTTTTTGTATAGCGTTGACAAAAAATGTTGACTTTGCGCTTTGACGCTTCATCTTTGCTCAGAGTAAATTACAAGACCATATCAATTGAAGACTTGAAGGTTTGAAATACTGCTTGCTTTTTTCTAACTGTGGTTTCAGGCGCGTAGCCAAGATTTCGCAAAGGGGAGGGGGGCTTTTTTGGAAGTTTGATACAACCGTAAACCAACTTGACCCAAATTTTCATTAGCCTCAAACGAGATTCAGGCGGTTTTTCCGTCAAATAAATGGTTACCAAAAAAAAAAAAAGTCTTCACTAAAATTTAAAGGGTTTTTCCGGCCGATATCAGAAATTTAAAAGTTTTTTCCGGCCAGCAACATGTGATTTCCCAAAAAAAAAGGTCTTTACCGAAATTCGAAAGGTTTTTCCGGCCGAAATCAGAAATTTAAAAGTTTTTTCTGGCCAAAATCAGGTGATCTCAAAAAAAAAAAAGGTTCTCTGGTCCAAAAAACGGCAAGTCCTTTACAACTTTGGCTCCCAGATCTCTTTGGGAGGACTATTTTCATTTTTGGAGCAAAAATCGGCCTCAAAAGCACAAAAAACGTGCTATTTTGCATACTTTTTAGGTCAATGGGGGGGAGGGCTCAAGCCCCCCCTGGCTACGATACTGTGTGATTTAACTATTTAGAATCCTTGCCGAAATGCCGGTATTAATCGATAATTTGAAATTTGAAGATTCGACTTATGAAATTGTTGACCGTTTTGTTATGCAGTAAAACGTGTAGGATTATCTTGTTACATCTATTGGCTTGCAGTCTTATATGTATTTGAGGGCCAAGTTTAATGTTGAGAAATGCAAGATTATCCATTTCAAAATCTATTTAATCATTTTCAGTAAAAACTAATGTTAAAAATAATGTTCAACATAAGTTAGAGTAGCCTAAAATTGATATGTAGACACAACAGCAATACCTTGAAATTATAACAAGGCCAAGATTGTCTAAACAAAATTATACAGTACGTTAGAAGGTTGCATATTACATTTTTTGACAAAACCATTTGATGGCCAACTATTGAAAACTAACACTTTTGCCTTTAAGTCACAAGTTTATGAGCTTAAAAAGTTACTTTAGTTATAAACTACGTGTATTCAATTATCAACTTAACTCAACCTAAATAATGTGTGAGCGTTTTGTATTTTAGGCTGATCAGTTGCGCACCGACAAGATCGTTATTTTCAGAGAAAGGACATAAAAGTTTAGTTACAGCAGATTAAAATTGTTTATTTAGTTAGATTTGAAGTAGTCTCTTTGTACAGTATAACTGGTTACCTCCGGCAAATCCCGTACTATAGATGAAGAAGGCTGTAGAAGTATTTACTGAAATAAAAGTTACAAATTTTTTGAAAAATGCTGGTTTGGTGTCGTAAATTATTATCAATGTTTGGCCAAACCTAATATACAAAAACAAGCGACAAGCAATTTCATGTTGTGCTCCAGACACAGTCACTGCACTTGTTGATAATTTCAGTTTAAGTCTTTTTTCTGTACTAAAACAGCTAAAAATTGAATTTCTCAGTTTACAGGCTTAAAAAAATAAACTATGCGATTTAGTAAATAATAAATTCTTTAAAAACAGAACAGCGTGTATTTACAGCACACAAAGCAGTAATATTCAGATAAACCCTCTGTCTACCATGGGATCTTTCATCACTAAGAACAGATTACAAACACAACTTTCGTGTTACCTGACTTTTCCTAAGTTTAGTTGATCTTCAACGAGATAGAGTATCACAAATCTCAGATAGACCGATATGGCATAAAAAATAAAAGCATCGCTGTATACCATGGGGCCAAATGGACCCCAAGCCAATAACTAATCTGCATTGTTCAGTTTAGACTGGCTGAGATTTTCTTTAAATACAGTCATTATGTTTTAAATTAACCAATCTGGTGTTTGAGACAACAAATATCAAAATTATTAGTTTGAAAAATATTATTTCATAATATCAAATGGATGCCAAATTAAGAAAAATACCACTGAAAAAGCATAGCTAGCTACTTTGAAGATGATGAGAGTCTAGATTTTCCGGAAGTGAGTGAAAATGAGGAAAGATGGAGCATTGGAGCGCAGAAAAACAGATTGAGTAGTTGTACATTTTGGATAGGGTGGTTTGAACCTACAACAGCAATATGTTGACTAGAAGATGGCCAGTAGCTCTGTTTTATAACATGATTGATGTCAGCGCTATCAATGCATATTACGTTGTACGACAGCAATTGCTTAGTGAAATCAACTAGGCTTTCAACAAGTGAAGTAGGAGTAAGTTTTTGATTCGCTTTGAAAAGAGCATGCTGTAATGTCAAGAGTTCTGTCAAAACAAAAAAAGCATGAAATTCAACTTTAAAGCACAAGCAAAAGGACTGCTGCAACCGAAAATCAGGAACCAAAGGCAAAGAAAATCAGAAGCTATTTTTGTGAAAGACGAGCATATCAAAAATGCAGCGCCTGCAATAAGAACATTTTTAAGTTATTTGCATGCATTGCAATAACTAAAGGGCTTAATTTTCAGTTTTCTAAACGCTTTAAAACGGTAAGCATTGGTTTACAGTATAGAAAAACCGTACGTTTTGGCCCTTGGGCAATCAATCATTGTGCTGGACAGATCAAGTTTGATTTCCATGCTTTTATGTTTTGATGTTAGCTATTTGAACTTCTATGTTGTAGCGTTTTTTCATGAAAATGATGATTGGAAATAAGCAGTAACAAAACTTCATAAACATGCAAATCATTACATAACCGCCAAGAAACGGAGTAAAGATTATCGCAGTGCACCATCTAATCTTTGCGAGTCCCTGTCTAACTAATTACATAGCATATAATAAGGCCTAATTAACGCATTTTTTATTTTTTGTTGCGTTTGCTACTTGTTTTTGTGTTTAAATTGTTCGTTTATAACAGGTTTTAATCTTAATTTGTTGATTTTTATGAGATCTTGATAGCCAGATATTTTTTTGGAATGAGGGGTCCATTGGACCCCAATGGTACAATTTGCATGAAATTTTTTTGGTAGACAGAGGGTTAAATGATCAAAAACTTATCATTAAATTACAAATTAACTTATGATCACGGTTGTAATACGAATTTCTAAGATTTTCCAAAAACTATAATTAGGGATTTCTAATTCTTGAAAAAAATTTGTTTAAACATTATAGGCGGACAACTGACTTTTTCTAATTGTCTCAGAAAATGTATATCAAGATAATTAGTGGAGCAGAAAATATTTAAGATAGCTATGCTTCCATAAAGAGACTTGATTCAAGTTCTAGTTTTGACAAAGTCTTGATTTCATTTATTATTATTGATAGTTCCTGCTACGAACAGGTATGACAAGTATCAGCCATTAAAATAATTAATTCTTTGCTATCCTGTCTGAAAAGAGAATCATTTTTGACAATCTGATTTTGATACCAACTTATGAGAATTTGAATTATTAGTCAAACATCTAAGCATTAATTTTAGTGTTGCTTTAAAATGCTGCAATGATAATTATACGTTGTACAGTATGTATGTTAGCATGAGAAATGTGAACATTTAGACAAAAAAAAGAAAAAAATTGTCGTATAATCGAAGTTTTTGCAGGCAAAATAGCAAGAAATAGCGCTAAACTAAGAAACTTGCAAATTTCATCCTTTTTTTTCTCCTTTTATTGACTTGCAAATACGGTAAAATCATGCTTTCTCTATAAAAACAAAAATAGTAGATGTCCAGCAAACTGAGTTATACTCTTATGGCAAGATTTTGATGTTTAACTGTTTTGTTGACAAAACTTTACTTTTTTTGTGAGATGCTTTTTAGTAGATATAGGACAGCTAAATACTTCAGAAAATGTTTCTGCCTTGCCTTTTTATAATTCAAATCAATATTGAAAACTTGGTTTTAGAAAACCTTCTATACCTATAATTATTCCCAAATGAGTCATACTTATCACTTAGCACAGAAGTGCACCTATGATGCTAAAGATGGTAAGATACAGTTGCTAGCTGTAAGAGGACTTAACTTTTCCATAAAAATCTAAATTGAATGTTTCTTATTAATGTTTCTTAAAAAGAAACAAAAGTAAATAAATAAATGCGAATTGTGAGAAATTCTAAATAACATCGCACTACCAAAAGTATTCTACACTCTAAAGCAGGGGCTTTTAATCTTTTTTGTCTCGTTTATCCTTAGGCAAATGATAAAAGAATAATTTACCCTCATGCTTTTGGTGATCCACGAAAATTTACCCCCATCTTCTTGGTTGTTCACAACTTCGGCAACACTTTCGTCGATCTCCAAAAAACAAGGCTTCAGTCCGTGAATAAGCAGCAGATTTTCCCAGTTCGGAGACGCCGAATTATCCGCGTCTTGGACTGATCTTCAAACTTACAACAAGGCATATGT
Organism: Trididemnum nubilum; assembly: GCA_963965965.1. Classification (NCBI taxonomy): domain Eukaryota; kingdom Metazoa; phylum Chordata; class Ascidiacea; order Aplousobranchia; family Didemnidae; genus Trididemnum; species Trididemnum nubilum. The sequence continues at coordinate 22,138,435 of OZ014487.1, forward strand.
GGGGTTTGAGGTTTTGCACAATTGAAAATTGAAGTTTGCTTCAGTTTCTCGCAGGATTGTAGAAGCGGCAATTTTTGAATCGCTTCCGCTTTTACCTTTAGCGCTTCCGCTTCCATCATTTGATGACGTAATTTTTGCTCAAAATTTTTTGATCCTAAAATATTTTGGCAGAATCTTTTTTTTCCAAATAAGTTGAAATAAAACAGCTTTGTTGACATCATCTCAAAATCATCATATAAATCCAAATTAAATAATTGTTTTCAGTGGTTTCGTCATTTCAAGGATCTGCTCGTGGGCGCAGTCAGGAATTCGGGTTTGGAGCACCCCTAAAACTAAATGTTCAATCACATGGGCGTTTTCAATTGTGTTTTTTAGTTGATGCAAATTTCTCTGAACGCATTCATCCAGAAGTTTAAAATAATGAGCAATTATTAGGGGTCTGGAAACGGATTTCCAAGAGCTCGGGGTAATAACTTGTTTCAATTGCATCTGCGCTATTAAGTACAAATCTTTACCCGGCTAGAATTATGTATAGCCTAGGGACGAAGCGTTCAAATTTGCGGAACTTTTTTTTCAATAACTTGTTTGTGTATATGGTTTGCTTCAGAATTTTGCTAGCAACGTATCATTGTTAGAAGAGCAAAATAAAAAATCACTGCAAAAACTATGCGGTTGTACACAGAGTTACCATATTAAAATAATTTTTGTCGTAAACGGTACTTATAGCAATAATTGAAACTAACACTATAGCATCATGTTTAAAAAAAGGAACGTTACAGAATGCCCACAAACAGAATAAGAGAGCAAAGAGTGAGCGCTCATTTACTCTTTTTTTAATTATTGTTAGGGTTTGGGTTAGATCTTGAATTTGGGTTTGGATTAACGTTAAGGTTAAAGCTAGGATTAGAGTTTGGCAGGGGCGCAGAGAGGGCCGGGACCCGATGAACCAGTCCCCAAAAATGTTAGGAAAAGTTAATCGGCCCCCCCAATATTTTTGACGTGCGTAACTTATGTTTGAGAGCTACCGACGTCCGACAATCAACAGCTTATTGACTAATCAGAGAGTACTCTGGTGGCATAAAAATTAGCAGTGCAAAAACATAATTAGAGACAGGCGCGTAGCCAGAAATTTGCTATGGGGGAGCTGTTAAGGGGGTCTGGGCCAAGAAAAGGTTTTCACCAAAAATTGGAACGGTTTTTGTGTCCGAATTAATTAATGACCAAACAAAAGTTTTTCACCCGAAATTGGAATGGTTTTTGTTTCCGAATTCGTAGAAAATAAAAAAATGGTCTTCACCTGAAATTGGAACGGTTTTGGAATCCAAAGGCCAGTGAACGTTGCAAAATATAGTTTCGATCATTTTTTAGTTTATTCTAGTGCAAAAATCAGTTTAAAAGTGCTGAAAACGTGGTCTTTTCGGTATTCTGCATTTTGGCCGGCACGCCAACGCGGGGGGCTATTGGCCACGGCCGCCTCCCCCCTGGCTACGCGACTGAATGGGTGGCTGTTTTAGGAAGTTGGGGGCGTAGCCTCCAGTGCTCAAAGATTTTGCATTTTTTTGCAAAAATATCTTTATTTTAGGCCTATTTTGGTCAAAATTATCATTTTTGGAATGTGGCATATAAGTTAGCGGTACAAAAACATGATTAAACTGGGCAACGGCTACTGTATATGGGAGGTGGCCAATGGTAAAATTTCGGTCCTCCTATTTACAATCTGGTACTGTAAATCATGGAATATTTTACTTCAGTGATACTCACAAAGAGTAATCCATTTCGTCTATGCTTGATAGAGAAAAATTATTGGTGGGTAGTGGTTAATGGAACAATATTTGAGTCCAAGTGATTGACAATAAGTAATACTGAATAGCCCTTCCTATTCCTGAGCTTATATTGCAGATTTTCAAATGAAACTTCTACTCAGCATGTTTCAACAAGCGATCAAATTTGGTTGCTTAGTTTGGCAATTTTTTAAAGTTTTCTAAGCAAGCTGAATGGTCTTCTAAACAGTTTGAACTGTTCTTTCGGCTTGGCCGTTTTCAGATGGATGATATATATTGCATTTGTTGGAGGCAATACCAGGCTGTGTAAGATATGCCTTAAATTCAAGACACGAAAAAAAAACTAGCATAATCAGAAACAACAACACCAGCAGTTCCAGACAAGGTAAACAATAGGTCTAAACAACAAATTACGTTTTGAGTAGTCATATCTTTGCACCGAAAAGCAAACGGAAAGTACGAATATTTGTCAACAATCATAAGTAAGCATTTAGTAGGAGTAGAAGATCGCAGCGGCCCTTTGAAGTCGATATTGATTTATTCCATGGGTCGCATCGCTTTGATTATAGAGCCTTGGTTATTACAAACGAAGAGAGGTTTAAGTTGAGCACAGATTTTACAAGCAGAAGTAATACGTTTAACGTCAGTCGTAGAAAACGGTAAATTTTTACTACGAACAAAATGTAACAAGCGAGTTGCACCAGGGTGACACAACATGTCTCGTATACCTTGCAAAGTGCTAGACGTCATAGTTACAGCAGAGCAGTACGCTCATTCGCCACAATTGAAGTTTGTCATTTTTAATTTTTGTCCGTCGTCTACCATCCAAAATAAAGGCGACAGAACGTTGATCAGATATTAAGGCGGGTTCACACAGAAGCCGTCAACGTCAACGTTACCGTTCCGTCGCAGTTACGTCTAACGTCAAGGTGTTCACACAGAAAATTTTAGCGGTGACGGAAGTGATTTTCTTGATTTCATCCGTCTTACGTTGAGTTAAAATAATTTTAACTTTACGTAAGTAACGTAAGCGATTTCGAGCATGTTTTTGGTGGTTGGGGCAAACTTTGAGCCACAAAAACTGAAAATCTTGAAAAAATAATTGGTTTTCGTTGAAAAGTAGCTTTCAGCAGGCAATGTTAAGTGCTTAGAGCTGTATGTAGTAGGCTAGGTCTAGTCATGTACGGCTACTTTGTAGTATAGGTAGTGTACAGTACTACAGTAGCAGTAATACTGGTATCTAGCCTAGCGGTACTTCAGACTGGATTGCTTTTTTTCTGCTTGGGAAAAGAAGAGAGAATGAGATATTGAAACTACCGGTAATTGGTACTGGGTAGGCATGTTAAATCTGAGTTGGTTGCTAGCAGCCAGTTGAGAAAGCCAATTCAATTTGGCTTTCCTTGCTCTTGTTTTGGTACAATTGGCTAAAGTTCAATTTTGAACTTCAATTGACTTGACTCTTGAAAGCTGAAATTATAAACTACTGGAAGCAATCAATTTCTACAGAGAGACCTTTCTCATGTCTGAAAGTGGCTATTTTGCCTCTAGAGGCAAAATAGTGTTTTTCCTTTGTTTGGGTTAGGGTTTGAGTTAGGGTTAGGGCTAGGGTTGGGATTAGGGTTAGGATTAGAGTTAGACTTGGGGTTAGGGTTTGGGTTAGCACGAGGCTTAGGGCTAATTTGGCATTTGCAGCAAAATAGCTGTTAGGACTAGGCCTATTTTGCCTCCAAATTGCAAAATAACATGGGGCTATTTTGCCTCTAGAAGCAAAATAGCCACTGCCTTTAAATAAAGTGGCCACTTTTGACCATTTTGGACGCTGTATCATCAATAGGCCTAGTCATGATCATATACCGTAGTGCACCGGTACTTTGTACCAGTACCGATACTATAAGTAATTTTGCAGAAACTGACTAAGGTTGATATATAGGCCTACTGGTATTGGAAATTGTACCAGTACCTACCTACTAATGACATATTGGCAAACAATACAAAACAAAGCAAGGAGGTTTTTTTTTTCACTCCAATTGCCCACTTTAAATTCTATAAAACATAAATAAGCATTATGAACTTTATTGATTTTATTTTCTATCCAATCTGTAGTTACAGTATTTTTTTTTTTTTAGTATGCTTAGAGTTAGAACAATTCTAATGTTGCCTTGTATTTTCTTTACATGTTGACTGTGAGTTTTGTGTATACACTTTACAAAGCGTACATATCTTTGCAACTCTTTGTTTTAATTTTGCATAAAATTTCTTATCATAGAAAGTAGCAGACTGAGAAAATCTAAAAGGTGTTTTTTTAACCTTAACTTGGTGAGGTGGCAGTAGACTTAGATGACCTTTCGGTCCTTTGCTGTCTCCTCACCAAGTGACTAAATATCGCTTTGACTCTGCAAGTTTGTGTGTTGGTTTTAAAGGAATTGCATATTTCGATGCTTTGGTGATAGACCTAGAGGAAGTTGCTGTTTTTTCTTGTGATATGACGTCACTTGGTAAATAAATAAATATGATGATGATGATGATACTGGTCTGTGGTCATGATTATTGCCATGATGCTTATAAATACTGACCAGTGATTGCTTAGCTACCAATACCATAGACTCTTAACTTTTGTTTATTTTTAGGAACTCATAAGCCTATCTATTTGTTGATTTAATAATAGTCAGGTAGAAGCTACTGGTAGTTGTTGTATCTGTATACTCTGCAGTTTGTTTTGTGTGAACGCTGAACAGTCACTGAAACAGTGAAATGAAATTGTATGATGTTAGAATCATCTTGTATTCTTAGCAGTGGATCACTAGATGCCAAAAAAATAGCTGGTTTACTTACACAGTGTTGGTACAACGCACATACAAAGTTGGCTGTGGTTTTGAATTGCATTGAGCTTTATTTGTTTTAAGCTTAAAGTGGTTTGGGGTTATAGCTACTTTAGAAAATCAACGAACCAGTACCATACAATCAAATTGGAGTGGAGAAAACATACTGTACACTGGTACAGTACTGTACAAATCAAGAGTTGAGTAATGATAGTTTCCGTACAGTTCAATTGTCGCTACACTTCACGCATATGCTAGTACTGTATCAGTTTGTGATAGCCTACCAGTACAGTAGACCATCACTTCGCAATATAACAGATGCCGAATACGCGAGATCGATTTCTGACAGTGCACACATACCTACGGAACATAGTGGTACTGAGCCTGGACCGCATGGGTTTGGGTTAGGTTTTTGTGCTGCTGCACTTATGATTCTGTATGTTCTAGTACTAGTAGTATGCCATATGACAGATAACAAGTGTATGATATCGGTTACCGAAACAATTCGCGATACGGTAGCGTACAAAAAATAGACTTCTTTAAGCGTACACATACTGTAATAGCAATTTTCAATTTGATTGCGCGATAACGATTTCTGATAATGAATGCCGTAATAAACTGCATGTGCTGTATTAGATATCTTTTTCCTCACTTTCTGACCTGCTAACTGTTGTTATCGATGTTAGTCAAAAATTGCAATCACATCAGATATTGAGAGTTGAAACATTTCAAAAAACTCAAACACTGATTTACCGCAATTTTGAGTATAAAAATTTCTTGTTCTGCAGGTTTTACCAGTATTTTTCTGTTTTTAAAGTAATTTCTGTCAGTACTTTCAGCTTTTTAAAGTCTTCTACTTCTTACATTACTCACTATTGCAGTAAGCCTACTGATTGACCAACCAAATCTGCCAAATTCAAATTCCACTTCAGTACGGTACCAACCTATATCTTATCTACAGATTATTTCTGAAAAACAAAATCTAGTGATTAGGCTATTTGAATTCATATCATACTGCTTACAGTAAATTTAAATTTAACTTCTACACCAACTTAAAATTGTTCATGCAAATCTAATTTAAATGATATACAGGGTGGGCCATAAGTAGGTATACAGCCACAGCTCAAAAGTGCTTCAATTTTTTTTTTCCATTACGGTTTTTACTTGATTTTAAGTCATATTACAGTTCCTAGTGCTGAGCAAGTAATGCAAAGTCTTTTGGAATGTGCTGCTTATTAGAAGTAGAAAGAAATTTAAAGTATTTATACTAAAGTTAAAACTCATCACTTGTTTCCACAATTACCACGGATACTTGATAAACGTTTGTTGATGATTTTGGCAAGCACTTCAAAAACAGCAAGTTAACTCCACAGGATAAAGTGCATTAAATAGCTTGCACATATTATCAGTAGCTCTCAATTTAAGCATAGTTTGATGGTATAGTGATTACTGATTACAAAACCCAAACTTGATAGGCCTATTGGTTTCTTAACAAAACTGCTATGCAAGCATTACAACCAGTTACAGGTTCTTCGTAATACGTAACAGTGACGGATCAGTGTGAACCTCTCACGTTCAGGTTACCGTCACCGCCAAATAACGGTAGAACGCTGAACGGTGACGGAACGGTGACGTAAACGTTGACGGCTTCTGTGTGAACCCGCCTTTAGAGCAAACCTTTGACCTAATAATAAGTGCGATCGTTTCTTAACTGCCGCAATAACAGAAGTTGGCTCCTTTTCATGCGCGGGAAAATAAATTTCGTTACCCTAAAAGGTCCGAGACATAAAGACGACAGGTCGTTCGCCTTGATTCAGAGTGGCTGATATAGCCACATCGGACTCGCAGGCATCGCACTAGACGACAAAAAGCAACGATTCATCAATAGATTGCAAAGCACTATTAAGGAATTCAGATTTCAGCGAAACAAAAGTAGCTCAAGCACTTCCAGTGAGAGGAAACGTTTTGGCTTTCGCCGAGGGACACACTTTTGTGAAAAAATTATCAATCCATCCAGCGTAGTACGCAAACATTCCTAAAACACGACGCAAAGCATTCTTATTACAAGGCATAGGAAAATTTGCAAGAGGCGCAATCGCTCCGGATCTGGTTTAATTTCAAATTACCAACAACATAACCTAAAATGTTAATGTGCTTTACTGAACTGATGGTTTTATTGTTGTTTAAAGTGAAATCTCCGCGACAAATAGCCTTGAGAAAGGAAGTCTGATTACAGTCATAATTGGCTTGATCGTGACCGGCAACTGTAATATTATCAAGGTATGAAAACGCACCCATGAGATTTTCTTTCTCAATAAATTTACACATTTGCGTTGGAATTTTTTTCACACAGAACGGGTTTCGTGTGAATTCAAAAAGTTTGCCTTCAAACACAGTATATTTGCAATCAGAGGGTGTTAGCCTAATTTGGTGGTATGCGCTCTGTAAATCGAACGTCCAAAGCACTTTGTACTTTGAAAGCTCATTGATCATGTCATCGATCCGCGGAAGTGGATACCCATCTAACTCGGTGAAAATGTTAAAGGTTTGCGAGTAGTCTACACATAACCGCTTTTTACGACAATTAAGTTCATTTTTAACAACAACTGTCTGGGCTTTCCATGGGGATGTACTCGGTTGAATCATTCTTTCTTTCAACCATTCATCGACAGTTTTCTGAGTAAACGCTTGGTCTGCCTCGTTGAAGCAACGTGAGTTTGTGGCAATCGGCTTTACTCCAAATGTTACGTTAGAGAATAAGGCAACTCCTTTTGTATCAGCAACAACCAATGCACATTTTGAATCATTAGATACAATTAAATTAGGCAAATTACCATTAAACTCAAAGGTGAGTCTATAATGTTGAATCTGAAAATCCAGGCCAAGGATTATATTGCTATATAAATTATCTAATACATTTAGCTGGTGGCTTCAAACTTCTAGCCATTGTTTGTCACGTCAACAACACAAAACCCGGAAGATCTCATTTTCATTGCAACAGATGCAATTTGCACGTTATAATTAGATAGGATTGGTTTTAGGCCCAATTTCTTACTGGTATCAGAGTTAATGTAACTCTCAGAGCTGCCGGAGTCAACCAAAGCAGTTAACTTTATTCCATTAACGAAAACACCCAACGAAGCTTTAATTAAACTGCCAGGACACGCTGCTGCATAAGTTGTAAACAGGCGGCTAGGATTGTGTGATGAAAGAGCACTGGTTTGTCTTATAGAAGTTTTCTTGATTGGTTTCGTACCCTTAGACCTGCAAACATGAGAAAAATGTCCAACTTTTTCACATAAGTGGCAGCTCACTTCTTTAGCCGGACAGTCTGCTCGACGATGGTATCTTCGCCCACAAAAGTAACATTTTCTTCCTCGTGAGATTGTTGCGACTGTCAGTACCACTAAGTTAGTTACCGACATACTTGACGTATAGGTTGCGGCGTACTCTTGCGCTTGGAAAAGTAATCTGGCTTTATTAAAGCTTGATCAACGGTTAATTCATTGCTTTCGAGTAGTCTCTGGCGTATGTGACGAGATTCCAAACCATTGATGAAAGCATCTCTCACTAGATCCAAGCGGTATTCTTTTGCTGAAACGTTCCTTAGGCGGAAATCCTTGCTCATAACATGCAAAGCACGTAAGAACTCCTTTAACCCTATTCGGCCCAGGGGAGGATCGATTACCCACCCCTCCTTCGTTTATTTTGAAATTTTGTTGTGAAGCAGTAAAGCCACAATAATGAAATTTCTTGACTTTTCCTAAAATTTACTACTTCAACTTTCATTTGTAAAACTATTGTCGTATGAAAACTAGAATCGGAATTTTTAGACATTTTTCAAGGTCGACCCTGCGTTTCTGGCAAATTTTTGAAAAATTAATTTAATCCTGTTAGTCCCTATTGTTCTGTCGTAATTAATAATGTCACGCTTTTTCATACACTGGTAACGTGAATAAGAACGTAAATCCAGTGACCTCTTGCACAGCTTTTGTTGCTATCGATGTTCAAAAAGAGTTGTAACAAACTAACAATAGATTTTTATTTACTATTTTGCCCGAGGCATTATAATTTTTATTATGATTTCAAAAGCTCACAGCTGAATTTCTCAATTTTGAGTAATTTTACCAAATTTCAAACTAAGCTTCATATTTAGCATTTCGCTAATAAATAAGAATTGCGATTTAGTAATATAAACGTGTTTGTTGATAAAAAAATTGGAGTCCAACATAACCGCGATTCCTTTTGTTTTTGCAAACATTTTTTTCACATTGCTGATATACAGTAGTCAAAAATTCCATAAGTTATCAAGTATGTGGCATGCAGTATGAATTTCGGTAGTCTTTATGTTCAAATTTGTTTTTGGTAACTAAAAGCAAAAAAAACGCAAATTATAAATAAATTTTTAGGTTCTGCTGACCAGCAGTATCAGGAGAAAAATGGGTATCCGGACACGAGTCCTAAAAACACGAGCTCTAAAAGACATCAGTCCTAAAAACACAATCCCTAATGGACATGAGTCCTAAAGTACACAAGCCCTAAAGGACACGAGCCCTAAAGGACACGAGTCCTAAAGGACACGAATCCTAAAGGACACGAGCCCTAAAAGACACGAGCCCTAAAGGACACGAGCCCTAAAGGACACGAGCCCTAAAAGACACGAGCCCTAAAGGACACGAGTCCTAAAAGACACGAGCCCTAAATGACAAGAGCCCTAAAAGACACGAGTCCTAAAGGATACAAGTCCTAAAAGATGCAAGTCCTAAAGGACACGAGTCCTACAAGACACGAGACCTAAAAAACATTAAAGTTAAATGCTACATAAAAGTCGGTATATACTGAAAAAGATTTGATTAGTAAGAAATCAGGGTTTTTGTTTGCTTTTTTCAGTGACATAAATTCGGCTTGCTGTCAAGTAATCCATGAAAATGTTGTAATATACATGGTGGTAGCTAGCTTCGGTTATCAAATGCAAGGTTTACTATTGACGGCCCTGAAATAGAACAGTTGCATCTCCTTCATTCGAGACAAATTAACGCATTTTTAAACTATTGTAATTTCATAGGTTTAGAGTGCATTTGATGTTGTCATTAGCGGTTTACCGCTATGGTTGCTAGGAGTTAAAACGCAGAAGCAGTTGTTTTCATCAGATGTGGAGTCCTCGACAACACATTTTGAAGTCCTTGGCCTCGAAGCCTCAAGTCCTCGAAAATTGCCCTGTCCTCGGCTCGAGGACAGCACTATTTTTGAACCGTTGAAATTTCGTTGGAAAACGACAGAAACCTTGCGGAAAATCTGCAAAGACCTTTTTTTCGGTTTCCTCAAGTAGAGATCGCCTGAAATAAATTTTTTGAAGACCTTTTTCGCCTGAAAAAAATTTTTGAAGACTTTTTTTTGAGATCGCCTGAAAAAAATTTTGAAGACCTTTTTTTTTTTGAGAACACTTGCGTCTGTGTCCTTGGTCCTTGGCCTCGAGAAGGTCTGTTCTTGGCCTTGGCCTCAAAATTTTTTGTGTCCTTGGCCTTGAGCCTTGTGTCCTCGACTCCACCTCTGGTTTTCATTGAATTATTTTGCAGAATTGTCGTTTAAATTTTAAACCAATGATTTAACCCCCCTCAGCTTAATGTTGATCGAGCCTTAATTTAGATCTATTTCGACTCGATCTAGTGACGTAAAGTATTATTATTCATAAATAGTAGTAGTAGTACGTTTATTTTTGGTTAGGAAAACACACATACATATTTTCAATCACACACTGTGAATCACAAAAGAAAGAAAAAAAAGAAACAGTGATATCCTGGTGAGAGGCTGCGAAAGACCTCATGTCAAGTCCAACGGCTGAACTTGCGCGGTCGTCGAGTCTGCAGCCTCTCACCTAAACGTCGATGCAGCAAACAGATATGAAAGTACTCAGACAAAAAACAAAATGAAAAAAGGAAAATCAAAAGAAAGCTAAGTGGACAATATTAGGCACAGTGGACGATGAGATTTCACAAAAGGCATAACTTTCTAGACCAGCTGAGTTATATAAGCTGCTTAAATTGATCCTGGTAACTTTCAATTAAGCCATAGGCTATCTAGAAAAGTTTTAACAGTACATTCAAATTTTTTAAATACGCCCACTAAAGGAATTAAACATTGATTTACGGCAAGGTTCGATTCTTTGTAATGGCATTTTGACGTCCAATCGTTTTGGCGCGGAAAAACTATGACGTAGCTGCAATCCATCAATAAAAATTAGAAGGTATAGGTGATTGGATGTACAGTACCAACTGCAAACAAGTCGTCGTTGATCTGAACGCAGATTAATGAACTTGTTGAAAAACGGTGGTTGATGCTCCATGCTCCTTAAAACGGTGACATAATGCGCTCTTTGTGGTTTTAGCACGCGAAAATTTCTCTCCTTTTTGATGATTCATCGCAATATTAAAGATCAGCAGTTGCTGTAGTTTGGCAGTTCATATAATGAATGTCGTTTGTAAATTCTTTACGATGTTGGGCTGTAAAATTTGTTTTTCTATGTACAAAACACTTGGAAATTTTTCTAACTAATGTTTTGATTTATTGTGTCATTTTAGTTTTTGTCGCTCTCGCAAAAGGACATTATTTATTACAGCATCATGTGCCGAATTTAATTTTCTAAGGGCATTTTCATTGTTATTGATGTTGATAGCTTGCAAAATAGGTTACAACTAGTTAACAATATATAAATTTCATAGCAAAGCCATTTCTCTTTTCTTAAAAAAAAAGAATTTCAATTAGCTTGAGATTGTTTTAGTTGTTTCGTATTCTCAAAGTTTTATCTGATAAATAATGCCGTAAACGTTTGATTCAGAAAAGTTCGCTAACTACGCAACACCACTTCACTGCATTATTGATTAACGTTGATAAATACTTATTTGTTATTCCAAGCCGTTTGCAATACAGATGAACAGTTCGTCATGATTACGCGGTGATCTCCCTCAAAGAATTTATCAAAAGTGAGCATACTCGTAATCACCGCATATAGAATTTCTTTGATTATTTTTTTATTCAGTAACAGTACATGAACTTGACTGGAAAGTAAAATCGTATCGGTCAGTGCATGGCCGGTATTCTGGTTAAGTTGTTTATTCATGCAGTATCCGTTTTTTATCCGCTTTTGTCGTTTTTTTTTTACGCTTTTCTTCTTCATGAAAAAGTAGTGTTCTTTTTGGTAAGCATTTTTATACGTATGTCCTTGTCCTCACTAACCAGACAGCTCTACTGGACAAAACTTTTTTCAAAAAATGTTTTTACGAGGGGTTAAACAGCCCTGTTTTGAAATATCGCTTTCATCGTTTATCATACTCTAACTCCGAGAAAAAAAAGTCTTCACAGTCCGACTTAAGAGTTTTGATTGGGGGGGGGGGCGAAATTTTGTTGGAGACCAATTTAGGATTGGGGGAGGCAATCTACAACTTATATAGTGAAGACCAAAACAAAAAAACAACAAGAACAGATTTCACGGTCTGAACAGCTGAATTTTTTTCGAAAAAAGGTGAAGAGCCAAAAAAACGAAAAGGTCTTTACGGTCTCGTGTCAAGGTGAACACAAACCAAGAAAAAGAAATTGATGAAAGAATAGCCATTTTGGTCACAAAATTATCATTGCTGGCATTGCGATTGGGGGGGGGGGGCTGCCCTCCTAGATACGCCTATGTTGTTTATACACAAAATTTTTGAACAAAATTTTTATCAATATGTACAGTAATAACGCTCTACTTATTGCAAATAAGGACTTACAAAACTGCGCACGAAAAAGAGCAAACTTTTTCACGAAGAAGCAAAAACCAAAAACAAAACGGACAAAAACGGATTTTGTGTAAATTCGCCTTTGGTAAGTAAACATGTTAATTTTGCGACCGAAAATTACGTCATTAAAATTTTTTCTGCATTAAAAACGATAAATTTATTGTTTAATTGATTTTGTACGGCTTTGAACATCAAAAGATATGGCTTTTCGTATACGGTAGTTTTTTAATTTCTCACCTTAAGTTTTATTTGTATTGTCGCAGAAAAGATTAAGCTCAACGACATGTGGAGCTTATTAAAATAAATCACGGCGAGCTAGAAAGCAAACGGAAACGATCGTATGAAATCAAAGATCAACGGCTCCGAAATGCAGCAAGCTGCTGGTTCTCACGCCCTACCTTAGAATACTTGCTAACGATTGCCCGTATTATTTAGGTAAATACAGATCCTATTTAAAATCTCAAATTGGACAAAATCTTAAATTTGAAACAATTGCAAAATATGCCAAAGTTCGGAAAAATAGGGCAGCTTAATTGACCTGCACACCAAAGCACTAAATATAGAGTACAATGTTTCCCTAATGTTAGAAATTGTATCAATTTGTATCAACTTTTCATAAACTTTTTTTAATTTCCTCATTGAATTAACTACAAACCAATCGAGTTCTTTTTGACGAAATCGAACGCGCATAGACTGTCAGAAAATTAAAGTTTGTTTGCAGTGTATGTTTCCTCCAAGCTGCGCGGCCGCGCAGATAGCCTTGAACTTCAGTTCTGCGCACACTGCATAAGTGTTGATAAAAAAATGGTAATACGTGCTTTCAATCGGAAGCAAGACCATAATTTAGATTTCATAAAATTATTTTACAAATGCAAGATTTTGACAACAAATCCGAAATTCATGACTAAAATAGAACCAGAATGCGGCGAAGACCTTTTTCTTTTTTTTGCAGTCTTCACTTAAATTTGAGGGGCAGAATTCCGAAATTATAGACTAAAATTTGTAAACTTCACCTAAATTTGGGACCAAAATTCCGAAATTCTAGACTGAAAGAGAACCAGTTTGCGGCGAAGACCTTTTTTAGAGCTCGCACGGCCTTTTATTTCGCGCACACCAAGCAAGCTCTGAAAAGGAACGTTGTTTGCAACAAATCCAATAATGACAGAAAACAAAAGTTTCTTTGTTTGCAATAAATCCGATGAAGAATATTGTGACTAAAAAAATTTGTATGGAAAAATTGAAACAACCAAAGCGCAGTAAACTTGAGAAAACTGCATTTTTAAATTTTTAATGGAGCATTGTGATCAAATTTTTTTAATTATTTAATTGTAAGAAATAGAAAGAAAAAAATTTTAATTGTAAGAAATAAAAAATCAAATAGAGAAAGTTTAGTATCAGCGCAGAACAGTTTTTCTGGAGAAATTTGTAAAAATGCGAACCTAACTTAACTTACACTTTGTGCTGAACGTTCTTCTCTTTCTTTCATTCTATCAAAGATTAATGGATATTATTGAAATCACCAACTTACATGAAATCAACAACTTACATGAAAATCACCAACTTACATGAAAACAAACAAAAGGACAAAAAGAGACGTTATCCAACGATCTGTGCTAACATTTTTGGGCTTCGAAAAAGCATGCCTCCACTTAGCTACATTATCAGAAATTATTACTTTATCTTGCCACAAGCATAAAATATGACATAATCGTAAAACCATTTTTTTAATTATATTTTGTATGTTTTGCAGTATCTTATACGCAAATAAGGTAGTGCAGAAAATTAAGATCAACAAAAAATACTTTTGCAATCATAACATAGTGTGGATTGAAAACATTGAAAGAATAGAAGTCTAATCCATGAATGAGGGATATAAACTCTGCTGCGTTTTCGTAAAAGTTGTTTGACTTTTTCAGTTCAAGTTTTGACGAAATTATTGGTATTTTTTAAATTCCTGTTATTCGAGGTTTGTTAAAAAGCAAATTCTTCAGCAAAAATTAAACGTAAAAGTTAATCCTAAAACGAATGATGTTTTACTTTTTTATGTAAAATAATATGAATGATGTAAAATCTTCTGCCATACAATGAAAAAACAAAACAAAATGCAAATATTTTTTCTTCTTGCAGTTTTAAAACTCATTAGCGAAAAACGTTTGAAGCCATTGTGATAAATTGTCTCTGATAAAACATCAGATCGGTTGAAGTTTTCAAATTGAAACAAGTAAAAACTTTCAAATACACTATTTCAAAACAATAATTGGTGGTTTAAAACTCTGAGAAATGATTGTAATTTTAATTCATGTGATGAGGAAACGCTTTTGCATGAACAGCACGACAAGAAGCTAAAAGTTAGTGTTTGATTAACAGATCAAGAGCAAATCGCCTAACGATGATTGCGAGTGAAAATAATGTAGCCAACGTGATGGGTGGTTTTTCCTCAAAATGCATCCACTACGTCGTCGCAAGTACAGCGTTATAATAACACTGTGAAAGTGCGAGTCATTGTTTAGCATACGCACGGCAATTTCGAAACTAAGTTGGTCCAAGAATCTATTTTTTACGTTAATAACAGCAATTTTAAAGTTTTATCTCGAACAGACGTCTAATTATATTTCTAATTTTTTGACTTTTAAGTACCTACTGATATTTAAAAAAAGGTTATTTTAGCTCAAAATTAAAAATAAAAGGTTTTGGGGATCTATTTAGGGGGTTACCGAGGGGGTAGCACTCCCAAATCACGTCAAAGTGTTTTGAAAGACCTGCTTATATTAAAAACAATTAGGTTAATTCAAAAAATTGACTATTGGGCGGTTTAATTTGTTGGAATGGCATTCCTAAATTATGTCAAAATATTTTTTCCGCAATTTTCTAATATTGGAATTGCAAACGACGTTAAAATGTATTTAACAACTTCATAGTGACGAACTTATAAAAACATCTATCTTCGTTAAGTCATTTAAAAGTCAATTATTGGGGGCACACTTGCCATAAATAATTAACATGCCCTAAATAAATATTTCACTTTCACATTGATGATTATTGCACTAAACAGTTAGTAGCAAACCGTGACCTTACGTCATAAGTAGAAAACAGTGATCACCATGTTTAAGTTTTTGGGTTAGTCCTGCTGTTGGAAATTGAACCCGAGTCTATCGTTGTAGTGGTAGACACTCTCCAATCACAATAAAACTTTCAATAAAAAATAGCAAACTTTTTTCTCACGTCCTTATAGCTTACTTTGCTAGAGGTAAAGCTGAACTCTGACCTCCAAAAACATCCAAATATTTTGATGCGCAGTTGAATTGGTTGGTCAAAAAAAATTGATACTCACCCGCATCTCCAAACGGAACGCTTTTTTTAGAACTCGTGTAAGTAATGACTCGTATGTTTTATGAGTCATACTTTAGATCTCGTGTCTTTTAGGGTTTGTGTCCTTTAGGACTCGAGTCTTTTAAGGCTCGTGTATTTTAGCACTCGGGTCTTTTAGGGCTCGTGTCTTGTAGGACTCATGTTGTTTAGGGCTCGTGTCCTTTAAGACTTGTGTCCTTTAGGGCTCGTGTCCTTTAGGACTCGTGTCGTTTAGGGCTCGTGTCGTTTAGGGCTCGTGTCCTTTAAGACTTGTGTCCTTTAGGGCTCGTGTCTTTTAGGGCTCGTGTATTTTAGGACTCGTGTCCTTTAGGGCTCGTGTCCTTTAGGGCTCGTGTTCTTTAGGGCTCGTGTCTTTTAGGGCTCGTGTCCTTTAGGGCTCATGTCCTTTAGGGCTCGTGTCCTTTAGGGCTTGTGTCCTTTAGGGCTCGTGTCCATTAGGGCCCGTGTCCTTTAGGGCTCGTGTCCTTTAGGGCTCGTGTCCATTAGGGCTCGTGTACATTAGGACTCGTGTCCATTAGGGATTGTGTTTTTAGGACTCGTGTTTTTTAGGGCTCGTGTCCGTTAGGGCTTATGTACTTTAGGGCTCGTGTTCTTTAGGACTGGTTACCTTTAGGACTTGTGTACGTTAGGACTCATGTCCATTAGGACTCGTGTATTTAGGACTCGTGTCTTTTAGGACTCGTGTCCATTAGGGCTCGTGTTCTTTAGGACTCGTGTACATTAGGACTCGTGTTCTTTAGGACTCGTGTCCTTTAGGACTCGTGTCTTTTAGGGCTCGTGTTTTTAGGACTCGTGTTTTTAGGGCTCGTGTTTTTAGGGCTCGTGTACGGGATCCAGAAAAATGTTCATTTTTTAAAAAAACATATGCATAATTTTGACTGCCTAAGGTTTTTCAAGAAGTTCAAGTGATAGCATCCAAAACAGAAATTTGCTCGATTGTCTTTGCCTGCGACGTAGCAGCATACCGATAACTTCATTGTGTGCATTCGCTTTGCTTGCACCAAATTGCAACATTTCTTATGCGTTTGCGATATCCAATAACATTGCAAAAAGTGGAGAGTTTTTGATATGACTTGTTTCGGAATCATTATTTTAATTTTTACGTTTTTTGTCATTCAAGGTTATTATTGCTAAAACTTTACGTAAAAAATGCTATTTGAAGCAAAAACCAATAGCTGGTGTAAAATATTGTTAAATTTTTATAAAATTCACATCAAACTGAACAAATATTGGATATGTACATTGTAAAATGTGCTATGTTGTATATTATAATTGTTGCCGGATTTACTAATTTCTTATTAGAAGCTACTACAGGCTTACTGCATGGCGTACTATTGCAAATACTACTGAGTTTCACATTGATTTTTCATTTGTGGTATATAATGATAGGTGGCAACCGTGGCATGCTAAATTTAAAAAAACTATGGTGTTTTATTTCTTTTCAATTTTCGCTTTTATTTGTGTACATTCACAACCAAGAAAAATTATGTTTGTAGACACAAAATATAAAAACGGAAAGCAAATTCTCTAACTACCAGGCTCTGCAAATTACGATCCGATTAGCTGACCATTTAGTAAATGAATTTATACTGAAATTTTTTGTGATCACAAATAACTAAGATATCTAAATTCACTGATGTCGTTGGCAAATTTTTGATATTTCTAATTTACTGCAGTTGTCTAACGACTTTCTCGCATACAAACAATATTGCTGGTTCTGGATGCGAGGACAAAAGGAGTACCAAAGCTTTGACGATTTTGATCAAAAATGAGAACCCGGTAAATAAATTTCTAACCTTGGGATTATACTATTTCTTTTTTACTGCTTTTCTAAACTTATTCAGCACTATTCCCAGTAACAACCAAAGTTTGCAGCAATTTATTATAAAGCCACCTCTGAAATAAAATCTGAATTATTATCGAGATAAAATCGTTACGTTTGAGAACTAGAAAGTCTTTGAAGAATGATACGAATAGTGATAAAAAGAATGATATTTCACTCAGTATAACCATTAATTGTAATTACAATGTAGGAAACAATTTTAATTTTTGCTTTTACTTCTGAAATCATTTGTGATAAAACACTAGAAGGTAAGCCCATTGGGTACTATATACGATTTTGGAAAATCTAATGACCAGCAATAACCAAATTAATGTAGGTTTTCTTATATAAACTTCAAAAAAACTGCAAAATTTTTGAATTTTTTCAGAAAAAAATACTCTCCAATATTAGACAACGTAATCTTTTGCAAAGTAAACACGAAAAAAAAAACTAATCCGACGCCAAAACCTATTACAGTACTCTAAATTGGACAAACTATTATTCTAAAAAATGAACCAAGAATCCGAGAATCAAGTTACACCAATTTCTTTTTTTCTTATGATTCAAAAGTCTGTAAAAAATGATACAAAAAATAATTTGAAAAAATTAACATTCACTACACTCCGTCCAACACATTTTGAAAGTTTTTTTCGTAAGTTCGAAGTAATTGCATTTTTATTTACCAAGTTGTCAACAGACAGCGAAAAAAATGCTCATTTTTCGAGAAAAGTCTGTTGTTTGCCCACAAGCTTCACACTGCCTATCTTATTGCTAATATTTAACCGGAAAGCTGGATGTGAATACAAAATTTTTTCAAGTTTTGGTGTGACCAGACCGGTAACCAAACCCAAATCTACTGTATCAAAAGCAGACGCTTTATCCGCTCGACTACTGATAAAAAATGATAAGATTGGTAAGACAAACAGTGTTGTTATATGCAGAATGCTACGCTGCACTTTTAATTAGGTTTAGCAAGAGTAGCAACAACTGCAATTTTTGCATTGCCAGATGTAGCAGACTGAGAATGAAACCCATAGTACGAGTTTTCCAAGTGAAAATTTTTCCTATATTATATTAAACTACGAATCTTCAGCATATTAAAAATTACATCAAAATTCAACCAATTTTATTGACGTTTGTTACAGCTATGTCATAAACATTTACTAACAAAACGTAAATGAGAAAAAATAGTGGTTTGATGCTAGTTCTTTCATAAATTTTGTACAAAAAATAGTAAATGTGGTAGTGTTTAGCTAAAAGAACTAGAACAAAAACAAACATTCAGCTTGCAATTAATTCACAGAACAAACTAATAATTTACATATTTTAGCCCAATAGAAATAATCTTTTAGCTTAGTCCGTTATTATCTCTGAATTACTGAATAAAACTCCAGCTGCGATGCCGCGTCACGGCAATCAAACGCTTATTAACATTATGCAGATGAAAAGCAAATCGATCGCTTCTAATAGTCCTTGACTTATTTTGAAATTAGTTGAAGATCAAGGTTGCAAATATTATGCCAAAAAGTTTATAGACTTTTTGTCAGAAAATTGTGCTCGTCGTGGAGCAAAAACGGATTTTTTATCTTTTGTAATTCGGGAGGTATAAACGTTTGAATGTGTTGTGTCGAATCGATCCCCCTCTGAGCCATTAATCAAAAAATTTTGCCTGGTCCGAATAGGGTTAACGATTTTCCCAGCTTTCTGTTTTCTCGTTGCCAGTTGATGGCGAGAAAAAATAACATTTGGAGTTTTGATGAAACTTGCTTTAAGTTTGGCAATTGCTGCATCACTCGAGTCCAAACCCTCTATTAACTCATAAACGTCTGCACAAATATAAACGCACAGAATCTCGAGCTTGTTGGGCTCAGGAACACCATTAGCCCGGGGAGCCGCCAAGCATCTCGAAACAAAATTGGTAAACGTCTTGAGTCAATGCTTGAAGTGTTTTGTAGCTTTCGGTGAAATATGGTCAACGTCAAGTTTTGACGATTTCATCCATTCACTGGACGAAGCTGCTGCCGTCATTAAATCTAAGTTGGTTTTGTTGAACTATTAATTACACTTTTTTTCTTTTACATTTGCAATATATTAAGCTTAAACCATCTTAAATTTAGCATACAGTATTATCTAAAACACAAATAACATTATACTCAAAACTGATAACTGTAAGTACCGCTATAGCAAAGTACCACATGCAATAATTACATTACGCTGCATTGCTATCTGATAACTAAAACCACGCAGCTCTTTGCAATGACTACGGAAAAAGATTGTTACAAGAGAAAAGAGAATGCATACAACGAAAACAGCGCGAGGCAATTTGCACATAAATCGCGTCAAACAAAGAAGTGCAACGCTGTAAGTGAGGATAGATCAGACGATAATAGGCAAACTCTGAAGTGGATAAATTGACTTATTTTCTTAAATTTGTTAATGCCCTGTTACCGAGGATACTTTTTGAGTTTTGATTTGTTGAACATAGTCAAACTAGCATCGTTAGCAAATAGTCAAATACGGTGATTTCAAGCATTGGACAAATCATTGATATAATCAGAAATAGTAGTGGCCCTAATGTCGAGCACTGGGAAACATTACAACTCACTGACTTTACAGAAAATTTCACCTCATGAACAACAGCATATTGCTGTCTGTTTGTTAAGTGACTACTCAAGAATTGTAGAGGCAAACTTCTAACTCCAAAACAATTTAATTTTTTTATTAAAAAGGATCAAGCTTTAAGAATCAACAATAAGGATCAAGCTTAGAATCAAGCTTAAGAAAATTATTAAGCTGTACAATAGAAGAAAATCGAAACACATTTTTAAATTGAAGAGCGCTTAGCTTTGTCAACTGGCTTTTCGGAAGTCGAAAGTAAATTCCGTTGCGCAGCTGTAAGACAATTCTTAATTTTACAGAGCTGGACAGAGCTGTTTCGAACTAAGAGTTCTCATCAGCAATTCTTAAGAGTTGCTGAAGACGTTTAAACAGTACTATGCAGCACTGTTTAGCTTTGTCAATTTTAGATCTTTGAATAAGCTTTTTTAAGCTCAAAGAGAATTAGGTACAGGTTTAATCCAATTTAAGTTTTTTTACCGTAGTTGTGCTTAATCATAAACAAACTTGAGAGTTTCATTATTGTTTTGCTCTGCTCGCAGTTGAAATGTTCGGTACGTGGAGTGTTTTGCATTGATGGAATATTTGAAATTTTTGATGGAGTAGAATATATTTAGCAATTTAAGAAGTGTAGAGTGTCCTCAGTAGTTATGTATATGGCGTGTTCGGTGCACAGAGGTCACGTGACTGCACTGTAACCGTCCTTGTGTCTCAAATTAAGAGAGGTCACGTGACTGCACTGTCTCAATAAAAATCATTCAGTGCAAAGCAGGTCACCTGACTCTTAAAAAATGCACTGGAAACAAAATGACTTAAAATGCACTGAAACCGTCCTTGTGTTTCAAATTTTTTTTAAAATCGTGGTTCTCAGTCCCCCCTCCCGATGTTAGTAGGAGGTATTAAACTCGCAATGGAGCGCTTGTAACATGTAACCAACTTGTGCTCATAATTGCGCTTCAGTCGCGTTTAATTCTTTTCAATAATTAGTTTGATTTTGTCATTTTCTATAGGTTTCACTTTAATTGTAAAGCCATTGCTATCAAATATTTTCACTTTAGGTTTACCGTACGCCTTTTGTATTCTTTCAATGTCTTCTTTTGATAGAACATCACTTGATACTTTTGACCACTCGTGTTTATAAGTAGGATACATGATAGAATCTGTACTTTGTGAATGGGTTAAACCTAAACAATGACCTATTTCATGAACAGCTACTACAAATAAGTTGTGTTTGGGAGGTGTTTCTTGGTCTGTCCAATCTTCATCAGCATCGAAATGTAAATCACCCCCAATTCCTGAACCTGGATAAAATCCATGAGCTAAAACACCGCCTTTACCTTTAAAAGGGAATCCATCGCCATGTTCCTTGGCACAAAAACTAATTTTTATGTCACAGGGCTCAATTGGCTGTACTTTCTTAAATTTAAGTGCTGTAGGTTTATCCCAAACTTTAAAAGCAGAATCAATTTGTTTGTGTATGGATTCTTCTGTAAGTTTTGGTGTTAAGTTCGTGATACAGTAAGTTAAAACACGTTTATTCCACTTTTGTTTTATATCTTCTATATTTTCTGGAACTGATAAATTTGAAGGTTGAAATCCACAAAACATCTTTTATTTATATGTAGATTTAAGTTGCTCTAATTCTTCAATCGGAATCCAGCTATTAAAATCATTGCTGTATCCAGACCACTTAACTAATGCTGATTTCTTTTTATTATCTTTGCAAACAACTTTTTCTATTCTGAATTTAGTTTGATTCGTTTTCAAAAGTTCTTGTTCATAGAAAGTTCCAGAAATTGAATCACCACGAAGATCAGTGATTTCGTAAGTGTGTGGATTGGTATTTAAAACTTTAGAAATTAAAAACAGTTCCTCTGTCCAGTTTGGAGTAAAACCCTTGTCAAAAAGTTTTCGCTTGTATTTTGAAAGTCTAACTGTGTCACCAACTTTAAATTTTGCTTTTGTTTTTATTGGTTTAATTTTAGCGTACAAATTATGGTAAACAATTCCTTGATTTTCTTTTTTGCTTGCTTGAACAGGCGTCATTTTCACGGATGAATGATAGCTGTTATTGTACTCATCAACTATCTCAGGTAGCATGTCTAAGTACTGAGTTGAACTTTGTTTTGTAAATTGCTTCCACATTTTATTTTTGATAGTGCGATTCCAGCGTTCAACAACAGAACTTTTTTCTTCATTTTCAGTTGAATATAATTTAATGTTGTGTTGGTCCAACAGGCTTTTCGTATTTTTGTTGTAAAATTCTTTTCCCTTATCAGTCCATAAGAATTTTGGGATTCTTTTTTCTTTGAAGATTTTCTTGAAAGCATTTGCAACAGTTTTACCCGTTTTGTCTTTCAAAGGGACTATCCATCCGAATTTAGAAAATACGTCAATCACCATAAGTAAATATCGGTAACCTTTATTCCATTTGCTAAACTTTTGCATTTCTACTAAATCAGCCGCCCATATTTCATCAATTGATTTGCTTATAACTCGGCATCGCAGAAACTTTTTCTTTACTGGTTTGTGTAGTTCATCAGCTAGTTCTGTTTGCCACGATGCCTTTTCCCGTTTTTTGCACCTAACCCCAACTTATATTTAGTTCCAATTGCTGCTTGTACTAACTTTTTATCAAACGATTCCTGGATACCTTTCGTTTTTGTTTGCGATAAACTGTCTAACATATCTTTATCACATTTTAGTTTACCTTTTTTATTGTCATTATCACGGTAACAAATATCATGTTTCATTGCAATAGCATCTATTTGATTGTAAGGTTCTTCCCCAGGTAAAGGTTGGTCGTTAGCATCAAGTTGTTTATCCAAAGAATTATATGGCCCAGTGTACTTGTGACTTGGAAGAGTGAACCCACCTTTTGGTTTTGGTAATTTTCCTATCGCAGCATGAAGGTCTAACAAGCCTCTTTTTTTGTTGGTTTTAATGAAACTATGCTTTGTAATACCACAACTAGCACAAATGCAACGTAACCTCAGGCGACCATTTCCTTTTGCTTTCATAATTTCATCAGAACCTGGAACACATTTAGTTTTTTTCTTTTCTCTAACACAATAAGTTTCCATCTTTAATATATGATACATAAAACTTCATAAACATTTCATTAAAAGGTGTAGGTTTTTCATGAAAATCTAACAATAGTTCGTTTGCTGTTCTCCCCTTATTTCGCTCTGTTATATAATACACACAGTAGTAACCACAAAGAATTGAGTTAATATTTTGAATTTGTGCATCATTGTAAATAATGTTTTTGTTTGTAGTGCTTATATATTTAACAACTTCATTTGGGGGTACAAGTCCAAAGCTGTCGAAGTATTCTACTTTATCTGATTTTTCTTCGTTGTAAACACAAACCCAATGAGTTCCACTACCCGCAAAATAATCTTGCAAGTTTACGACAGCTGACTCATTTTTATTCATTGCTTTTGGTAACATATCTTTGCTAAATGTTCCTCGATAATTGTCACACTTAATCATGATTTTATCAATGTCTAAGTTTGTTAATGGTTTCATTTATTTACTGCTTTATTAGTTGCTCCTTGGATGGCCCCGGAAGCAGTTGCTAATCCCAAAGTTGGCAAAACCTTTTTAGCTAAAAACGGTAACACTAGTTTTCCTAAATTAAGTAAGCTGCTTAAGAAACCACCTTGTTTTTGCAATTGTGTTTTACTAAAGTTTATTTGAATACCGTGTCCAGACGCTTTTGATTTGTTAATTCTATTTATCTGTCGACTCGTCAGTTGCAAACTAACGTTGCCTTTAGTCTGTAAACTTGCATTTGTTAGTCTAACACTTACACTAGTTTTGCTTTTATATGCATTTGCAATTTTTTTCTTTTGATTTTGTGTCAAGTTCAATGAGTAATCGTGGTACATTTTATATTAGACTTTATAAAATCAAACCCAAGATCGGAACATTTTTGAAAGGAGAATTTTTTCCTGGTATTAAACCTTTTCCGAGAATCTGAGGTTTGTCGAAGCGATAAGACCTACCTTGTCTTTTTGTTCCTGGCAACATAAGCCCTTTACCCTTTGATCCAGGTAACACAAGTCCTTTTCCTCCTAACAAACTGGGTAGCAAGCTACCTGCTAAACCTGCTAAAAGAGTTCCAATAAAACCACCCTGTTTTGAAATTTGTAGTTTTGATAGCTTCAAAGTAACACCTGAACCTTTTGCTTTAGCATCATTTATTTTGTTAACTTGCGTCTTTGTTAAACCAAGAAAGTCTGATCCTTGTAACTGGTGGTTATTAAATGTGAGTGTAAGCCCAGTTTTGTTTTGAAAAGCTTGTTTTATTTTTTCTTTTTGAAATTGTGATAAATTTAATCCGATTTTAACATACATTTTTATTTATACTCAGATAATTATATTCATTCGACCTGAAAGTCCTTCTAACTGAAGGTATCTATCAGAAAGTACGACTGCATAAACATAGAAAGCTTGGTCAGCGTTATTTGCAATATTTCTAAAGTTACCACCAAGACTAAACCTTATTTCAATATCTGCCGAGCTGTTTTTAAGTCGTTCATTGTGTTTACTAACATCAAAATGATGAATTGGATACAAACTAGCCCAGTCTTCAGCTGATAATTGACAGCCCGTGTCGGCGTCTTGGTATTTATTTACAGCCTCTAGAAAACTCATGTATAAGCGCGAATAATTTCTATTTTGTGGAGTAAAATTACATTCAAATTCTCGTTCAGGATATTGAATGCTGTTTATTCTGCAACTAATACGTCTTAAGTTTGCATTGTCAAAAATCATGTTATTTAGCTGCTGGTTGTTATCTCGTTCACTCGATTGAAACGCAACAAAGACATGTCTAGGAAGCTCTGTTCCCGGCTGGGTTGTTATTCTCCAAGTCATGCTTGTTTCTGTTGACTGAAACATTGTTCGATACACTCTCATTTGTTCAAAGTATAGCTGTTTTGTATGTCCTTTTACTAACATAGCATCTATTTCCGATTCAACTCTTAAACTTGGTTTCACTTTAGGCATCCACAAAGAAATATGACTTATGTTAAACTTACCAGCAGCAACACCATTTGCACGTAAAATATAGTTATTAGATGTTTCTCTATCCACGACTATACTGTGTTTAACACCCCTAAAAACCTTATCGATATCACGACAAAATCCAAATATTTGGGAAAGAGGAAGCATTAAAGTAATTTGCTTATTTCCCGTAGTAATGTTCTGTCTTGCGGTGAA
Source organism: Trididemnum nubilum (assembly GCA_963965965.1). NCBI lineage: Eukaryota > Metazoa > Chordata > Ascidiacea > Aplousobranchia > Didemnidae > Trididemnum > Trididemnum nubilum. The sequence continues at coordinate 22,163,843 of OZ014487.1, forward strand.
ACCAATATTTGCTTGTAGATTGTTGTTGTATATTTCAACAATTGCTCTAAGACCATCACGTACAGCATTTGCATTCGCATCATCAGCTACACCACCAAAATTTTGTTTAAGAGATGGGGAACCAGTTCCAGTGTCTTTAAACCACAGCATGTTAGAGGCGGTTGATCTTGAATAATCATCACTAAAGCTAACTAAATTGAGTGTTGTTGATGCTTGAGGTAGATAAAGGTTTATGTTTTCTATAGTTTGGTTATTTAATTGATATTGCGCAGTTTAAAATAAAGACCAACCGTTATTTACTAATGAAATTACGTCATTGTTATTGTAATTAGCATTCGCATTAGTTTGAAGTTTTCCTCTGATTTCTAGGTATGCTTTATGCGGTAGAAGAAAAACATCTTCATCTTTTGTTTCAATAATGTGCTGACCATCTTTGTTCATATTATTTGAGTCTCTCGGAAGGTATTCGACATATTCAAACTCAGTAATTGAATTGTCCACTAAGTTTGTTTCTTTAATTTGCAAATATGGATTAGTTAGTTCTGTCATTTTATAATTAAGACATATAATTTTTAAATCCTGATCCAGCAATTAAATTACTTAGGATAGCTCTCGATCTGTCGTTGAGATTTTCTAATTCTCTGTCATTGATAATACGCTTGTTTATTGGTATATTTTCTAAGACTGGTTCTAATGCCTTTTTTGTAGGTTCTAAGGCTTTATTCAGTAAAGGTGCAGCTAGCTTTTTAATCTCAGTCTTCACTCCAGTAGGAATTCTGTTAAGAATCTTAGAACCAGTGCTGATTACGTTCCTTACCTTGTCGTAAACATTTTTAAGCAAACTTCCACCTATGATTTTCTTTTTATGAAATCTAGTTTCTCTTTGTGATAACATTTATAGTTAAACTACATAATCTCTCTGAGGTGAACGTAGTAAGTCACTTGTTCATTATTCATATTTACAAAATTGTTATCTTGATCTTTTATAGAGAATCGGATACTATCAATTTGACTTAAATTTTTGATTGGAACGTAAATGTTTTGCTTAGGTTCAACTTGAATCAAATATCCCGGTGGTACGTTTGGACTAAGAGTATAAAGTAAGTCACTAGACGCTCCGTTTATGTAACTTCCATCAATTAAGCTACAATGAATCTGAAGGCTGTTGATATTTGTAATATTTACAGGATTTTGACTATTATGAATTCCATTTACACCCAAAAATGCCGAACCAAATCCTAAAACGTCACCTATTGAATTTGGAATTCGAAAATCAACTATGTAATCATTTTTAAGTTCAATTCTTGATTTTAATGTATTAAAATTTGGTGTTATAGTTATATTATTTTTGTCATCACGTCTCTGTTCCATCAAGTACTTGATTTCATTATTGAGATCTTCAATATTATAGCTACCCGGAGGAATTGATAATAATCGTGCAGCTACTCCATCTGGTGAATAAAAAAATTTATTATTGCTGCTCGTTATGTTATGCCAAGAGTACCATATTTGAGCATTGATTAAGGACATCTCGTAACTTTTTTTAATGTCTAGTCGCAATGGTGGATTAAAGCTAGTTATAAAATTTTCTGATTTTCCTTGTCCTTTCCTAGAGTCAAAGAAAAGTGGTATTGATGTCATTTTAATATATTGTCAAATAATTTTTGGTGGTCGCAGTGTGAAATACATTTGTTTAATTTTAGTTTTTTCAAAATGTTTGCAATTTCTTGATCCAAACATTTGTTATTATTGCCGGCTTGTTTGGCTGCTACTAGTAAATTAAGTCTTTCACAAAGTTTGTTGGGATCTTTAAGCCCTTTTCCAAAGGTAAGTTCCATTCCTCCTAATAATTTATTTAATTTTTCTCTGTACTTTTTAAAAGTTTTTATTTGCTCATCAATCACTTCTGTATCAGCATCACGTCTTCTTTGTAAACCACCTAATCTTTGATTGATTAATCTAGCTCTGTCTTTCAATGCGTTTATGTAATCTGGCCCGCGTTTTACAAGCTCAACAATATCAGTCTCAAAATTGTTTTGTGTAAGCAATTCTTTTTCTTCGTTTTCGAAAGCACTCTCAAAGTGCACAGTATAAATTGATCGAGGTTTATCTTCAATGGCAAGCTGTTGCTGTATGTGTTGAATTAGTTGGTCTTGCCTTTTATCAGTTTTTTTCTGAGTTTCTTCAAACGTTTTAGTAATGGGACGAAATATTTCAGAGGCAGACTTTTGCAGTTGTTGTTTGGCTACAATTTCTTTTTGCAGCTTTTGTTTCAAAAGCTTCCGGTTGTTAATATAATCCTTTACGAGTTTATTTTTGTTTTTCAACTCTTCTTCATTTACAAATGGCATGTTTACTATATAGCATATAAAGCTTAAGCCCAAAAATGGTCAAAGCATTTTCTATAACAAAGGGGTAGGTGTTTGGCTGTTTTGTCCAGCACCATAAAATTGTAAGGATCTTTGGTTGCTTCACGGTAAATCGACTCCATTTCTTCTTTTGTTATACCTTTAGCATGATCGTCAGTAATGTGTCTGATATCTTTGTTGTCTAAGTTCCCGAAAAAAACAAAACAGTTAGTGTTTCTTCTTATGTACTTCGGAGTGTTGAAGTATGACTGGGTGAGGTAAATACAGTTGCAATTTCTGTTTCTAGATAAAGAAAAGTATTCCATCAGTTTTTTCATGTTGTCTAGCTTAATGTCGTCAAAAACTATTACTTTCTGTTGAGGGTCAAGCTCTTCTACTGGAGGCAAGTCTTCAGGGCTTAGCACTTCAATACCTTGCTCTTTTAAAAATCGATACTTATCTTGCTCAGGATTAACAGTATAAACACAACAAAGGTCGTAATTCATCCACTTGAGAACCATGTTTAAAAGCAAATTTGTTTTTCCTGATCCTGTCGATCCTACTATCATGTAATGGCAATCTGGTAAAAGATGATGATGTTTGATTTGCTTGTTGCCCCACTTAAATATTTATCAAAGTTTATTATATTCATTTATAATAAAGAAGGACAAAATGAATATTTCAAAATTTGGAACAAGTGGAAGTCAATCTTCAAGTACTGTTAAGGTTGTAGGTATTGAACACAAAGTTTCCAAGTCAGAAGATATAATGTATGGTGATTTAAACTTAAACAACCACAAACTTACAAACTTAGCCAATCCTGTAACAGAATCAGAAAGTGTAAATAAAGGATTCTTGGATAATGCGATTAGCAACATTGTCCACTTTGCCGAAAGCTTTGAGTTTGGTTCGAGGTTGGCTACTTTAGGTATAAACAACGATGATCAATATGTTGTATCGCCCTCTCAAATTCAAATGCAGAGGTCTCAAATATATGGTGTGGAAGTACTTGGTCGTTTACCAAACAGGGTCTTTCGTATAGAAAATATTCCACCTAACAACGCATCAATTGAATTAGGTGAATCATTGATTCTAAAAGGACTTGTTGATCCCAGTCTACCTTCTGATGCGGCAACTAAACAATTTGTGGAAAATTTAGTTACAAATGTGAGAGATAATATTAACTTACAAGGATTACACACTATCATAAATTTACGAGATCCCACAGCACCAGGTGAAGCAGCAAACAAAAATTATGTTGACCAAATAACGCAGCACATTCAAACCAAAGACGATAATGTAACCATTTCACAAAACTTAGATATGAAAAATCATACCATTTTCAACGTAGGTAGACCTTCCGAACCAACCAGTGCAATAAATAAACGTTATTTTAAACGAAATATAAATCGTCCAAAATTTCAAATATTTTTGGGTGCTAGTATTACTCCTTCTTCGACACCTGGTTCGAGGCCAATTCCATCAAGTGCTATTCATTCAGTTCGTACTAATACAGATCACAATTTGCATTTCGTGAGTGCACCTCTTGTCGCTGGGAACGATTTTCTGTCTTTGCAATCCGATAGTATTCATTTGAGAGATGAGGTAACCAGCAGTTACATCGAAATAAGCGTAAGCGGACTTGTGAAAGTTACCAGTTATGACGATGAAGACAAATTACATATTGATATAATTCGTGTTAGTCAAGGAGAAACAGATAAAATATGTAAAACAACAGTAACACCCCCATTTGATTGCTTTAATTTAAACTGCATTGTTTTTCCTAATCCTTCTCGAGATGAGTTTCGCATACAATACAACTATGTTTCTTCAAATTCTTCAGTATCAATGAATATGAGCAGCGTTGTAATTAAAGTTAAACAGCTTGAAGTGGGTGATCAACCAGAAGCGTAATTGTATATCGTAAAATAAACAATGGACTTTAACCACATTAGTAGAAAATTGACTCAAGAACAAGTGAATGAATTGACAAAACTGTATCACACTTATCACAAACAGTATTGGTGTTATAAGAAAATGTTTAAAAAATTTAAAAGAATGGACTTAGCTCTAAAGCTGTCATCTGTTGTTTTTACTACAACTGGGGCTGTGGTCGGTTCTGTTACATTAAATCCGATTTTCTTGGCCTGTGTTAGTGGTACAGGTGTTCTTTTACAGACAATAATGACGCAGAAAAATTTTTCCAAAAAAACTGAGTCTTGTAGATATGCTTATCAATCGTATCAGAAATTACTCAACAAGTTAAAATTGTTTTTAAGATCTGGTGATATTGACGAGTTTTTCGAAAGAGAACTTGCTATGGTTGATGACCAAGTTGCTGATATATGTCCACCAATTTCTGAAAGCTATGAAAAATTACATGCTAAACGATTTGTTTCCACATGATTTCATATTTTTTACGTAATGCATCACTAATTTTGTATGAAGGTTGTTTGGGAATGTCTAAATATTCTAAGATTTTATTTATAAAAAAATCTATTTTAGGAAACCTTTTACCAGTGAAGCTTTGTAGTTGGTTTTCCACGGTTGTCCAAATGTCCATAAATGCTTGTATTTCATCAGCAGACAATTCAAGACGTTGTAATTTATTTTTAACATAAGTAGTTCTACAATAAACTGATTTACATAAAACAACATTACGTGGGTTATAATCAATCCAGTCGTTTACAAAATATGGGTGATGAACTACACCACAGTTAATACAAGTTCTGTTTCCAGTAATAATTTTTATGTCAGGATTTTCACAACAATTTTCATCCATCTTTTTTTATAATAGCATATATTTTTTTAAATTAATAATGACCATAAGCAAAACTATCAATTCCATTAGAAAGAATATATCGTTTATCATCAAAACATGAAAGAGACTTCTTGTTGATTTCAGCGGAATAAATTTTGTGGTTTTCACTTCTAATTGATTTCATTTTATGAAACATTTGACGATTATTGAAGAGCGTGTTTTTGTAATCTTCGTGCTTTAACAGATTCCTCACTACATTTTTTTTTAATTCCTTTTGCAGTTTTGCAACCTTTTTCATCTTTTGTGACGTAGCTGTACATTTTAGATCTAAGTCCTACAAATTCTACTATTGGCACTCCTGCGGTTTCATCTTTCATCTTTCCAATTACTTTCTTATTTTTTAGGTCATAAAAGTCTGAGGTTTCTTTGTAACCACTGAAGTCGAATTTGTCTTTGTCAGCCCAAAAATCTTTGTATACGTCTTCTGTTTTTTTATCATATGTTACTGAATCTGTATCTGTAAATAAGAGTTTTGCATTCTTGCCATATTTCTTTTTAATGTAGTTGTAATGAAAATCATACATCAACGTTTTTGAAATATCGAGAATACACATTCCTACATACGCGAGGCGGTTTAGGGTTAAAGATTCTTTGATTTTATGAACTGCAACAAGATTTTTATTAAATATTTTGCTGCTAACGTAGGTTGGTTTTGCACAATGCTTTAATAGTTTTTCTGGTTCGTTGATCAGAGTAACATTGACATGTTTACGAAGATTTTCAATTGTTTTTCCAAACACTGAGTTGTTCATAAGTTTAAAAAAATCTTTCTCAAAGTCAGACTTGGCGGTTTTTCGCTTTTCTGTATTGAAATCAATATACTTTTTTAACCAAGGTGATTCGTTAAATTCTAATACCCGATGTACTTTTGTAACTTTTAAGCCTAATTCAATATACTGCTTTAAGTTTTTGTAATAAAGAACATAACTCTTTTTTGACTTTAAATTAGGTATTAATTTTTTAACTCCTTCAACTTTTATATTAAACTGAGTTTGTAATTGTTTACAGTAGTCTGAAAGGAGGTGATGTTTAATTTCCATTTTTTCTGGAGCTAGTGGATAGTCATTATGACTATCATGAAGGTGTTCAGGATAGTCCAGGTCAACTTCTAGTATTAGTCCTTTTCCTTTAGGTAAATTTGCTAAATCAATTTCTTTTTCTGATAGCCATTTAAAACCACCCGTTGGTAAATTTTGGCTCATTGCCCATCCATATAAATTGTTTGCATCAAGATATGTAATATAATTTGATGGCTGCTTTGAATCGTAATTATTCATGTATTTGTTGTTAGCTTTAGCATATTTTTTAGAAATGTATGAAACTCCCCCTCTCACACCTTTTTCAATGAAAAGAAATTTGTCAATATCTGTCATTAATTCTAGTTTTATTTCAGTCATTTTAAGCATCGCATCCCATGATAAACCGGGAGAAGTAAAATAATGGCAAGGGTCTAATTCGTAATATTGAAGACAAGTCTTTCGAAATTTCTCAAATACATCTGCTAACAGCAAAACATCAGACTTAAGGTACAAGTCGTGGTATTGCCCCATGGATTCCAACTTGAAAGTACTCCACACATTCTGCGCATGCTTGTAATCCTCATCGCTTATATCTTCATCGGTTAAAAGACTATAGAATTCCTTTTTTGATGGGAGGTTTCTGTCGTCAAACTTATCAAAGCTGTTCATATAATCGTAGGGATAAACTCCTTTTCTTTTCATTAGTTCTAGTTTTTCATCCTGAAATTCTTGTGATGTGTATTTTAAGTCAGAAAGTGGAACGTTCTTAACCAGAGTTTCTAATGAGCTACTCATGAATTGGAAGCTATCGATAAATTTTAAATGTTTGCCTAAGAAAAAAGCCATGTATTTTTCTAGATTGTTTGGAATTACTTTGATATCCTTTTCAAACTTTCCTATTTCTTGCATAATAAAATGTGAATCATACCCTCTTAAATTATGAAAGATTACTGGTATCTTATGAGTAAGTCTGAAGTTTCTATTACATTCATTATGTGCCGCCCCTCTGTATTTTTCTGTAACGTGACAATGATCTCTAACCCTTTTGTCTTCCTCAGAAAAGTCTTTTTTACAAATGTGACATTTTGTAGCTGCTTGAAAGTTTTCTTCATCTTTGTTCGTTAAATCCATAGGTTGATTGAAATGTTCATTTTTCGTTTTTTCACAATAGTCAACTTCTTCCAACATAGCTTCCAAAAATTTATAAACAGCGTTTTTACCTCTATACAGTTGAATTGGTCTACTGAATTTATTGTCATAGCAACAAACTACCTTGAAGGAATAGCTGCAATCGATGTGTTTTTGGTATCTTTCTGTGTAGGACTTTTCATCATTTGGCTGACAGCTGTCAATCTTTTGAGTTATTGCTTCAAAATCAGCATATATAACAAAGGGAACTGGTAGTTGTTTTTGAAAGTTATTAAACTTCACCGAGCTACCTTTTTTGGGCATTTGCATTGCTTGCTTTCCATTTATAATTACGCAGTTTGGTGTGTGTTTGTGTAGAATTTCCTCGCTGCTAAAACATTGAAGACAATATCTGCAGAAATGTTTTCTGTGTTGGTGCTTGCTTTGATTATACATAAATCTATTAAAGTCTTTTATCCAAACATAATGTTGCTTTTCGTCTTCCATTATCAATAATAAATCGAGAGTTGTTTCAAAAACCTTTTTAGACACAAATAAAGGAAAGCGTTGCTTGTTTTCATAACCAATAACATTAATGCTGATGTTATTTTGTTCTTCAAATTTTGGTATTTGCTTGATAGAAACTGGAAACTCTATACCGTCATAATTTAGTGTGTCTACATATTTTTTGTAATGACTTATTCTTTCACGATTGCTTTTTACTTTCTCACTGTATACTTTAGCTAAATGACACCACCTAAAGCATTCGTTGTCTTTGTTTTTGATGTTAATTAGTTCTTTCTTAGCATTTCGAAGTTCTTCCGGTAATGCAATATAAGTTGATCCATGAAGAGGGGTATATTGAACTAAGTTAACGAAGTGCCCATCGACAGAAAATATAGACCATCCAGAACCTTCACTAAGCCAATTTCCAATTTTATTTATTATTTGATTGGATGCATTTTGTTGCATTTCACTCACATCATCTTTATTTAAGATGACAATTGCTCTGCTGTTAAAAAAAGCCGTCTTGGTTACTGCTTTGTCTTCTGTTTGTTTTTCAAATGTAATTTTAAGAGTAATTGTTACTTTTAATCCTTTCATTTTAACCAGGTCTAACCGTGATTTATCTTGCACTACCTTCTCTGTTTCATTCAATTGTTTCAATGGGCTAAAATCAACAATATCTACATCATAAGATTTAGTATAGTTTTTCAGAGCAGTTTTGAGTAACTGCACTTTAATTACCCGTTTAGGAAAAAGATTTAGAATTTTTTGAAATGCTGCTGAAGCACTTGCTTTAATGGTTGGTGGTACGTAAGCCATCAGCCAATCGGCAAAATCATTTATACGCTTTTGAACTTTACCAGCTGCATTAAGAGCTATTTTCTTTAAGGTTGGGGGAAAATTTCTAAAGGGTGACGGTTTTAAAGTAGAAACTCCAATATCTGGAACCGCCTGATCTAAAATATTTGATTGGTTCATTTTATTATATAAGAGAAATTATCTTTAAATACTTTTTATACTTAAGAAAATTTTGTCTGTGGTTAAATAAAAATGAGTACTAAATTAGTGGTTGAAAATCGTGAGTTTTATTTTCATCCAACACATCAAGCATATGCTGGGAGCATTGATGGATGCGTTGTTCATGTTGTTACTAGAGAACCAACATTTGGTAGAATAACTGAGAAAGGATATTTTGAAATGACTGTCCAAGATTACTGGGGTCGTATGTATGTTCATAATTTTATATGGGAGTGTTTTCATGGACTACTTAAAGATGGACAAAAGATTAAGCATATTAATAAAAAATGTGAAGACAACAGATTAATGAATTTAACACTTCGAAGTTCAAATGTAAAAATTAGCTATGTTTAATTAGAATGGAGCGTATCAACAAGATTCGCTCTGATAACAGATCATATAATTTGAAACTACGCAGGAGAAGAAGTCATTCACTTAAACAAAAAAGCTGATGATAATCGATTAAACAATTTAAAACTTCGAAATTCAAATGAAATTATCATAAAAGTGTCTCCAAATGGTAAAGAATGTTATGTTTAATAAGCCTTTACTGAGGTTTGAACTTAAGACTATTGAGCATATTTGATTGATTGTGACCTTAACTGAGGTTTGAACTTAAGACTATTGATTATGCTTTAATCGACCATGCCTTTACTGAGGCTCGAACTTAAGACTATTGAGCTTATTTGATTGATTGTGACGTATTCTTCTCGGCGGCCCGCTTCGACCGCAATATTCTAGAAGCTTCATTTTGTGACGTATTTTTATGCTTTCTATCGAGCTTATTTGATTGATTGTGACGTATTCTTCTCGGCGGCCCGCTTCGACCGCGATATTCTAGAAGCTTCGTTTTGTGACGTATTCTTATGCTTTCTTCTTTAAGACTATTGAGCTTATTTGATTGATTGTGACGTATTTTTCTTGGCGACCCGCTTCGACCGCGATATTCTAGAAGCTTCGTTTTGTGACGTATTCTTATGCTTTCTTCTTTAAGACTATTGAGCTTATTTGATTGATTGTGACGTATTCTTCTTGGCGGCCCGCTTCGACCGCGATATTCTAGAAGCTTCGTTTTGTGATGTATTCTTATGCTTTCTTCTTTAAGACTATTGAGCTTATTTGATTGATTGTGACGTATTCTTCTTGGCGGCCCGCTTCGACCGCGATATTCTAGAAGCTTCGTTTTGTGACTCAACTGAGGTTTGAACATAAGACTCGTGATTATGAATGTCTAAAAAAAAGCAGCGTCTTTACCAACTGAGCTATTGAAACTCTTCACCACTCGCACGAAAAATAACGCTTATAAACCTTACCATTGACTGTCACATGATCCAAGCAACATTGTTAGTCATTAAAGATGGATTGTAAAGAAGGTTACTGCTGGGATGAGACTGATTTGAAAATTATAAATGATCATTTGAAATATCATGAACAAATGGTCCAATATATTAAAAGCTTGAAAGAAGGTGAATTTTCAGAAATAGAACCCAAAAAACCTTCGAGCAAGTTACCTCCCACAATGCGCTCCAGAAATCACAAACTTGAAGGTATAGAACTTCATGATTATTTAAAAAAAAGTCTTACAATTTCTGAAGTTTTTGATTTACCAAGATTATGTGTTGAAGAACCAAATTTCGAAGATATCAAGAAATATTTGGAGAATTGTGTCAAGTACGAAAAGACTGGTAACAAATATTTTTTAAAATTCATATGGAATTTGGACAAGCTTTAGAATATTTCTATGGATTGTGGAGAAACGAAAAAATAAAAGGAAACATAAGAGTACCTTGGAATGAATGGTTAAACTATAACCTTAACATAAGATCAACCTACAGCACTTAAATTTAAGAAAGTACAGCCAATTGAGCCCTGTGACATAAAAATTAGTTTTTGTGCCAAGGAACATGGCGATGGATTCCCTTTTAAAGGTAAAGGCGGTGTTTTAGCTCATGGATTTTATCCAGGTTCAGGAATTGGGGGTGATTTACATTTCGATGCTGATGAAGATTGGACAGACCAAGAAACACCTCCCAAACACAACTTATTTGTAGTAGCTGTTCATGAAATAGGTCATTGTTTAGGTTTAACCCATTCACAAAGTACAGATTCTATCATGTATCCTACTTATAAACACGAGTGGTCAAAAGTATCAAGTGATGTTCTATCAAAAGAAGACATTGAAAGAATACAAAAGGCGTACGGTAAACCTAAAGTGAAAATATTTGATAGCAATGGCTTTACAATTAAAGTGAAACCTATAGAAAATGACAAAATCAAACTAATTATTGAAAAGAATTAAACGCGACTGAAGCGCAATTATGAGCACAAGTTGGTTACATGTGACAAGCGCTCCATTGCGAGTTTAATACCTCCTACTAACATCGGGAGGGGGGACTGAGAACCACGATTTTAAAAAAAATTTGAAACACAAGGACGGTTTCAGTGCATTTTAAGTCATTTTGTTTCCAGTGCATTTTTTAAGAGTCAGGTGACCTGCTTTGCACTGAATGATTTTTATTGAGACAGTGCAGTCACGTGACCTCTCTTAATTTGAGACACAAGGACGGTTACAGTGCAGTCACGTGACCTCTGTGCACCGAACACGCCATATACATAACTACTGTCCTCGGGTGACAAATGTTTGTCACAGATTGAAATTAGATAGTTTTACAGAGAATGGAACTGGTAAGAACATCTTTTTGTACAAAAGAATAAACTAAAAAAAAACAAAAAAAAGCGTTCTATTTTATCAAAAATTGGTAATTTATACGGTAAAAATATTCAGCTATATGAAGAAAGCTTTTGATTTCTAACGTTTGGTTAGGGATATCGGGTTTGAGCTGGGATAAAAATTATAACAATTTAGATTAGGTTGTATGATGTAAATGTTTTTAAAAAAACAAGTGTATAAGGCCAGCCGTGACTCCTAACTATTCTTGTGTACACTGAGGACCGGCCTACACCGTACGTAAAATCGTGAGTGCCCAAGCTACGCTATACTTAACTTACTGTAGTTTGTTTCAAAAAAAATTTCATGCCCTGCGAACAACTGCCGTTTGGGTAAAAAAAAATGCGTAGTAATTGCTAGCAAAAGTAATCAAGAAGGGAGCCTTGATCGACGTATTTTAAAGCCAACTGTGCTTGCTTTACATTTTTTACCTTGCAAGCATTGGTAATACACAACATTACATTCAAAGACATTTTCTAACCTATTTTCCAGGGGTGTAACCAGAACTTTGTTAAGGGAGTATCACTATCTGCATCAAAGAACAGTCAAAAGAATGAAGCACAATGAGCAAAATGGCCATCATTTTTGACGTCAGATTTAACAGTGACACCGTTTTTCAACTTTTGTCTCTATAATTTCAATCCGAAACCATTGCCTCAAAACCACTCTTGCTATGGCGCAAGCTGCCCAACAACCCTGCATACACCTTTGGGCATAGATAACAAGTCAACGCTTTGACAATCTTTACTTGGTTTCCATTTATTAACATATAACGCCCTCGTCCTCTTATTGTAACTCTAAAAACACATCTTCTAATTTTGTCAACTTTATAGAAAAGGACAAAACACTGCAATATGACATCACCCGACATAATACCGTCACCAAATGACATCATCTGCTGTAATCAGCTGTTGTACTGTATCATGAATAATGTGTTGATTACAAACTGTAGTCATTAAACTAATCCTTTTAACAAGCAATTCATTGCTGTTGTTTTTTTGCAATTTTTGGTAAACATGACGTTATAATAACGTCATAAAATGACGTCATCTGCTAAAAGCAACAATTGTATTTTGAAGTAATAAGCTGATTCAAAATGTCGTTATTAAACTAATATTTTTAATTAACAATTTATTGCTATCGCTTTGTTGGAATTTTTGGCAAACATTACGTCATAATTACGTCACAAAGTGACGTAAATTAAGCTACGCAAGATGTTTATCTAACAATTGAAACAATTAATAGAGTTTGATGTAAATGAGGGATTCACCAATCTAAGCAATATTTTTCTTGCCGTCAAAGATTTTTGGCAAAAATGCCGTCATAGCATGCCAAAATATTCTCAATTGCAAAAACAATAAAATAAAATCTTAAAATTATCAATTGGTTCTGTAAACTTGTTTACAACAACAAAACTTTCTTTAACCACTAAGTGGAGCTGGAGCATAACTTTAGCGGACGTTTGTAGGAGTTGCCCTAGCCAGATTTTTGACTCCCCTTTGGAAATTGTTTTACTCACCCTGGGAAACGTTTGTGCCAAATTTCACGCTTTATTCCGGAAATGAACGATTTTAACCAAATCCTGCTTTTAGCTCCTCTACTATTGTGGGAAAACAAATAAACCCTAAGCAGCTTGTTGAAGCGTCAATACTTTGTTTCTTGAGAAGATCTGAAGCTTAATTCTGGGCTGATCACATTGATACGGTGATGCCACCAGCTTAACATCCATCGTTGTAGTCCAAGCGTAGTGCAGCGGACATACGCCTCCACATATTATTTAGACGTACCACAGTGCTTGTCATTTGCTGGCATGAATCATTCAGTTCTCAGTAACGCACATTGATTTAATAGAAATGACCATGTTTTAGTGGGGGTTCAATCATTCTCGAATACAAACCATAAATATTACTTTTATCTATCAACACACGCAACCGTTAAGCTCAATTTGCAATGCGTGCCATCAAAATGATGATCCCGTGTTACTTCAAGCTATATTATGATCCACAACGGCAGGTATTGAATTTTTGGTCTCACTGGAAAATAATTGTTATATGTGTTTTCCCTAGAAACATGGAAACTCTTTTTCAGTACGAAAATCAAATAGTAGCCGGCAACCTTTCGATTACTATTCCAAAGCTTTACAAGAAATTGCATTGATAAATTCCATCTAAATTGGATATACTCCTCTACGCCACGAGCCTTACAACCAAACAGCCTGCTGCTGGGAACATTGTTTATAGATGAGTAGTTTAATTTTGTTAGCTCATGCTATTCATCAAGTTGCAGATATTAAGTTGTTTGTTTCAATATGCTGAAAAAGCATGGTTTCAATTCTTTCCTTTTGGTTTCATTTTGCCTTTGTTCAGAACTATTATTTATTTCTCAATTTGTGTAAGCAGTTACCGGCTAGTTGGCCAAGCTCTTACGCGGTCTTACCCATAACGCGAGGTCTGCTGGGGATTCACACATTTTTGATAGAATCTACAATAAACTCACTTCCGCCCGAGAACCTGCTAAAGCCGCTGCGGTACTTTTTGTTAAAAAAGCAACATAAATCAGTTGCATTGCCTTGGATAGGATCGACCAACTGCTCCACGCTACGGCATATTCCAGCGAGTATGAATATGTGTTTCGACATGATTGTACTAATTCAATATTTCCGATAATCCAAAACAACATGAATCTCACTCGAACGATGACAATGAACAGTCAAATCATAACAAACCCAGAATTCTAATCATGCAGTCAAACGAAATACTTGATGAGGATTATGATGACACAGTTGAGAAATCTATTCAAATGCAACACTTGTAAAAATTAGTTCCAACTTATTCGTACTGTGAAAGAACAAACAAGATAATAAATCACTAAAATGTACAGCGATAAAACAGAGTTGCTATCAGTGCTGCCAACCTAAACAAGTAAGTTGGTAAATTCTATCTAACCATTGACTCTTTATTTAAAGTAGACTGGAAGCAGATTAGAGTCAGACTGGCGAAAAAGAGAAAATAGCATTGAAGAAAAAAGTTTGTTCTTGTTGAGAAGATTTTTGCAGTCACTTGTTTTTGACTGATTTGATTGGATTTGTAGAACAGTTAAACCGTGAAGAAAAAAACAAAAGTTTCATTTTCTAGTCTACTAATAACGAGTCCATGATCTGACAGAATCGGCAAAATTGAGTTGTTTTATAGCGTCCAGCAAAGTGAAACACTTTTTTTCCAAATTTTGCAGCAATTTTTGGACAATTTCAGGTGAAGACCAAAAAAAGGTCTTCGCCAAAATTCTGTAGCATTTTTTCGTTCATCTAAGGCTGGGATCGACGAAAATTAAAAATAAGTTAGAATGTTCTAGCGAGGAAAAACAATTGGAAGCCTATACCCTCGTAAAAACTGGTAGGTCGAATCTACACTCGATGGAAGAACTGGCTGCTATACAAAGTGTACAGTAAGTCCGCAACAGTAGCACTCAAAGTTCCTAAGGCTTTTTTTTTTATTCTAAAATGGGTGAGGACAAGACGTTCAAACTTCTCACTCTCAGATAACCAATCTTAAGCAAAAATAGTTTAGTATCTTTCACCAATTACACTGGTGGGCATGATTTTTGTTGTTTTAATTTTGAAGACGATTTCGGGATAACTTTGGGGCGCTGATTCAAAATCTGAAAACCGTTTTGCTCTATCACGTCAGGATTTTTCGCAATTTACGATTTAATTGGATAAATTTGTCTAATCATACATGCATTTCAATACTGTGCTGCATTGTCTGCTATTTGTTGGCTATTGTGATGTCACACTGCATCGAAGGCTTGAGCAGTTGTACCCAGGTAGCATCAGCAAACAGAGTTAGAAAAGAGAATAGATAGCCATTACTATGCACGAGTACTTGAACAAAGTCGATTTATTGACCGTTTCAGTATGGGAGTAGAAAATGATCAAAAGTATTAACTGAGTCTGCTAGCAATACTCCCAAATCAGTTACTAATTGGCTACTATGCTTTAAACTCTATATGCACCACGTCATTTGTAATGTACATAGACTAACTGCTGGTAGTTGTACACACGCACAGTAAAAAACTGAGTAAGCTACTTGTCAGATCATACAGTTTTGTGGACATTATACTGCAGTCATTCGCAAAGCTTTGCATCTGATAAAATACTTCAGTTCGTGAGGATACTAAAAGTAGACTTCATACTCAGCAAACCTTTCTGTTTAGAAAAAAGAACAAAATTGCTAGTGGTATAAAGTTAGTTGGAAATTTTAGGCTGCTGTGTGAACAGTACAGTAAATACTATGTCATCACGATCAAGAGGCTGTACGAATGATCCTAATATTTTTTGTTATATTTGTGGAGAATATGTTGTAAAATCTCAACGCCAAAACATCACAAATTTTGTTAAAAATGTTTACTATGCCTACTTTGGAATTAAGCTTGGGGACCAAGATAAAACATGGGCTCCACACAAGGTTTGTCGAAGTTGTGTTGAATCACTGAGACGTTGGAGCAAAGGAAAGCAGAAATCTATGTCATTCGGTGTCCCAATGGTGTGGAAAGAGCCTAAAGGCCATGGCAATGATTGCTACTTTTGTAGCTGCAATGTTTCTGGGTTTAACATGAAGAATAAGCATAACATTCAGTACCCTAATTTACCGTCCGCTATTCGTCCTATTCTTCACCAGCCAGATGTTCCTGTACCAACTCCTCCTCCAGTTTTGATAGACGTTGAAGATTCAACTACCAGTTCTGATTTGTCGTCTTCTGAGTGCCAATCAGAATATGAATGCTTTAAAGGTGAAAGACCAAGACTTTTCAGTCAAGAGGAACTAAATGATTTGGTACGAGACCTGGATTTGCCCAAAGTTTCTGCTGTTTTTCTTGGTTCTAGGCTAAAATCTCGGAATATGCTGGATTCTGAGGTCACATTCTCTTGGTACAAGCATCGTGAAAAAGAATATCTTCCATTTTTCACCAAAGAAGATGATCTGGTTTATTGTGTTGATATCAAAGGTCTTATTGAAAAATTAGGCACTACTTATGAACCAAGCGACTGGCGCTTGTTTATTGATTCATTTAAACGAAGCCTAAAAGCAGTGTTTCTCCATAACGGAAACACTTTTGCATCTATACCTCTAGCTCATTCTATTCATATAAAAGAATCCTACGAAAATATGGAAATTTTGTAGACCAAATTGAAGTATCACGATCATGCATGGAAAGTATGTGTTGATATAAAAGTATTAAATATGCTGCAAGGCCAGCAGTCTGGATATACCAAGTTTCCTTGTTTGTTATGCAAATGGGATAGCAGAGATAAAAAGAATCACTGGGTCAAACGTGAATGGCCAACAAGGGTATCAAGAACACTTGGTCAAAAGAATATAACCAATCCTGCCCTTGTAGAATCTTCCAAAGTAATACTCCCACCTCTGCATATCAAATTGGGCCTAATGAAACAGTTTGTTAAAGCCCTGGATAAACAAGGCCTATGCTTCAAATACATATCTGAAAAGTTTCCCCATTTGAGTGCAGAAAAAGTCAAAGAAGGTGTCTTTATTGGTCCACAAATCAGGATGTTGATTAATGATGAACTCTTCATAACAAAGATGAACGATACGGAAAAAAACGCATGGCAGTCGTTTAAAGATGTCGTGTCTAATTTTCTTGGTAACAAAAAGAGTCCAAATTACCAAACGATTGTGGAACAAATGCTAACCAATTTCCAAACACTAGGTTGCCGAATGAGTGTTAAAGTCCATTATTTGCATTCCCATCTTGATTTTTTTCTTGCAAATTTAGGCCACATGAGCGAGGAACAAGGTGAACAATTTCACCAGGACATTAAAACAATGGAAACACGGTACCAGGGACGATGGGATTGCTCGATGATGGCTGACTATTGTTGGTCACTGAAACGAGATTGCCTAGTAAACAATGAACTTGGACGCAAAGCAAGAAAAAGAAAATTTATGGCTTGTGACAAAGATGTGTAACTTTCTTGATGATTATGCCAATGCTAAACGAGCTAGCTGCATGTCCTTGTACTCGTATTTATGTTAAATATCGCTATTTTACTTAAAATGTGTTTTCATACTTTGTGAAAAATCCTAACGTGATAGAAAAATTCTAACTACAGATTCGAAATCAGCACCATGAAATTATCCAGAAACACCTATTGCTATCCAAACAACATAAAATTTTTTAAAAAATGTCCACCAGTGTTACTAATTCTTTGATCAGGATTTTGATTCTTTATTGCAGACAACATGTTAACCATTTTAGCACTATGTGTGGATCCATAGTGTTACACTGGTGTATTTTATGTTCAAATTTGTGGGATTCTTTCTATTATTTCTTGTACTTTACGGTTTATTGACAGCATAAAAACAGCTATGAATAGGTTTTAAATGTGCAGAAGTGTTTATAAATTTTTCAAGAATAATTTGCTATCTTTGTTACGTACAAATACGGAACTACAGTACTTTTATATGAACATTGTCTATTTGGATGTAGTTGGTTTTAGAGAATAAAATAATCATCGACTGCTTTGTGTGAAGCCTCCAGTTACCCCCTAGCAGAATGTAAGTAACGAAATCAAAATATTCTTAAAGTTAAATAGGCAGAACTAATTTGATTTCATAATTCGCAGAGATATCACGTCCTACAATCCTACTTCATTTAACAACATCATATTGCTGCCTTCACGTTATAGTAGGTAATCATTTTTACCCAGAGTGACGCAGTTGAGGCGGGCCCGAATCGCTGGCGCAATTTTTGTTTTGAAGTCAGCCTACTGCATCATCAGTGTGAAGTGCATTTGAATAATCAGATTAAACTTTTCATCATACTCCCTGATTACACCAAAGCAAGCAACGAGTTCAGGGAGCCCATTTCCGTTCCATTACGACCAGGAACACACCTCCTTTTTAAATGTCGCAGCGTAGGCGAGTCGTTGGCAACACCGCGTCCAATTCGACCGGCCGAAAAATTAAACGTCTGACGTCATGCTCCAGAAACAAATGCGTTACCGCTTGAGCAACAGGCCGATCAAAATATTAAAATAAAATCAATGTAATAAAAGAACAAATTCAGTTATGATTGACACTACAAGGCTGTCATGACAGCTTATCACAGAAATAGTTTTACGCAGGCATAACAGGCATATGCTGCAAATCATTGGGTCATAGTTTATCTATTTTTTGAATTTTTTTAAGCATGAATTATTTTTTGCGGAATGAAAAAACTTTTTATAGAGTCTGATGTCAATCTCAAGAAATATTAAACTAAAAAATGTCACAGCAACGTGTGAAACTTGACGTATTTTAATGAATTGGACTATTGTTGCGTAAAATAGTTTCTAGATTATTTCATAATCATGCAATAGCACAGTAAATTCCCGAAATCCGTGTAAAATCTGTTCATGAGTCATAAAATGATTTCACGTTTCGCAGGAATTACAACTATTTAAATTCTCCTTCAAAAACTTAAAATAAGTCATTACATGAAACTGCAATGCAACGCAAGGAAATACCAAGTGCTTAAAAGGTCAATAATAGATTTCTTAGTTTAGTCATAATTTTTATACAAGCAAATAGAAAATGCCTAAAATCCCCTAAAAGCTTGCATTGTTTCTTGACAAGTAAGCTGAGTAAATTTTCATAGCGGCTATTCTACACTACAAATCACTAGTCTAGTCGAGTCGAGAAAAGAAAAGCGGTATGATATTTCTCAAGACAAATTTTACTTAGATTTAAATTGCAGATTTCAATTAAAGGTTTTTCTATTGTAGAGATTTCAAATCAAATCTTTTATTATACTCACTGTATTACGCCAAAGTGTGTAACGCGTATGCGTAGTCAAGGGAGGTACTAGAGGGCCCGACTTCCCTCCCCCCCAATCGAACTCCCACCATTGACAAAAATGTGACAAGAAACCTTGTTTCTTCAGTTTCAGTTTTTTTTTTCAGAATCTTCGCGTACGACAGTACACGCTTACGACAGTAATTAGCAATAGCATTTACAACCAGGGGGCCCGGGCCTCCTCAATTCAATTTTTGCCAACCAATTTAATTGTATAATCCGGGTGAAAATGAGTTTCTGCCTTAAAATTTGCTACCTCAGGCCCTCATCAAATCTTTTTATGAAGGTAAAGCAATAACCAGGGCCGGATTTACCATACGGAACAGTGCCAGGGGTCCCTTGCTTAAATGGTTAAGCTTTTTTTGGTTTTCACCCATATTTGGCATGAAAATGTTGCAATAATCCCCATAGTGCCAGGGGCACCGCAAAAAGTAAATCTGGCCCTGGAGCAAAATAGTTAGTCGGCGTAACCATCTATTGCACCATTTTTCAGTAACAATTCACCTCCACCTTGCCAGTTTTTATGCAAAAAATACTTTTGAAAAAAATTAGCCAGCAGAAATGTTTATTGAACAATTCAAGGAATTTTAACTGAGGGGCCTGGGCCCCCTGGTCGTACATATACTACTACAACTGGTTATTTTTATGACAAAAACAAAAACTTTTGAGGATAATTTTTAAAAGAATTATTATTTCCTGCTAAAATATTGCAAGAGGCAGTGCACCTTACTTCGCCCTACTTTGGCCAATTCCTTTACAAAATTTAACACCAAAATGTAAGATTTTAAACGTGTTTTGGACTTAAATTGCTAGTAAAAGGAGAGTTGCACAATTTAGTATTTTCCAATTGGCTTTCAAATGCAAAAATTTGGTTCGTTTAAATGGCTTTGAAAACGTGCAAATGTGATCCAATGGCTTTAAAATAGCAATTTTTCCAAAAACTTACAAAAACTTGCCTAACGGCAGAAGGCTTGGCCCCCAGACTCCCGTCTGTGATGCATTTGAGTTACTCTGGTTTACTTACCTCGTCTCCCAAGCAAGACGTTTGCACTTTTTAACAATATTGGTTGAAGCCATCTCCTTTTAGCAAATTCCTGCTCAAGCGCCGAACCAAGCCACCGCTTATCCTCTTCCATTCTTTGATATTTTTGCCTCATAAAAAGTTCTTCTTTCGAAAATTTGTGATCACGTCATTGTAGGGATTTGTACTTTGGACTCCCCCCCCCAATCCAAAATCCTGGCTACGCCAATGGTGTAACGAGATTGCGGGGCCCATCTCCGCGTCATTTCGCCTAGCCTGCAAGCAACACAGCTTCTTGATAATTGATTTTGCAGCCCCCTTCGTAGAACAAAATTTGTAACTTGAATTCAATAATTGACTTAAAATTCATCTTTTTAACTTTACATCTAAACAATATTCAGGTCAAAAACTTTCTGTTCCGTTTCTCTCGAAAGATATTGAAAGCGCTCCAAACTGTAATTTTCAAATTTTAACATTCTGCATCTTTCTATTTTTAAGATATAACAGCGTATTTTTACTTCCAGAAGTTTTAGTTGACAATCAAGACCATAACTTCAAAACATGTTAATTTTTAACTCCGAATGTGTATTATTGTCTCATCGTTGTTGTTAAAACAAGCTAAAAGATTATAGTAGTAAAACAGCTGCTTCTGGGGTAAAAACATTCTAAATATTTGACATCTGGCAAAATTTAGTCTCTTTGGAAGAACTGACATTATTTGCAGGATTGCACCATACTAAACGCAGACTTTGACTACAGATATTGCTGTTACGGACCAGATATCGCTGTCACGGTCACAGCATGTTTCACAGACCCACTTAACGACATTTGTGTACGTGATAACGTAGATCATAATGCCGCCAAAAAACTTGAACATTCAGTGCCAGAAGCAGGTGTTCATTCAGGTTTTTAGTAGGGGAGTGAGCATAAATCAAAGGTTAAAATCTTTTGTTCGAAAACGGTCTCATTTGCTGAGCAGACAGTCTCAACTCAATTGTATCATAGACGGGAGCCCGGCCGCTGGGCGATTTTTGTAAATCTTCGAAAAAAAAACTTTCATTTGGATGACATTTTGCACGTTTTTAGGGCTATTTGAAAGAACTAAACTGCTCCGATTTCAAAACCATTTAATGTAGTTGATTAGACCAGCCTCTTCAATCCCCCTTTACTTTAGTTTCAACGTTTGCAGTAATTGTTTAATAATTATTATTTTTACGTTTCTATGATTGCGGGCCCTTTGACGGGGGCCCGGTGCAAAAGTTCCCAATGAATCCTTCTTTATTACGGTACGGGAATCCGCAAGTTACCTTTTGAAGTGAAATACTTTGGGCCAAATTTAACAGATTGTCTTTTGGCGGTCAAAACGTGCGCGTTCATTTATCGATAAACATTAGATGTGAGACTCTAAGAAAGACATCACGTGCACTTAAACGGAAGGAAGAGATCGAGATGAAATTAGGATGAGAAAAATGTGGAAAATTGGTTTTTCTAGTTTTTACTTATGCAGAATTTTCTTTTTTTAAATTGCTTTGAAAGCATATAATTGTGAAAGTTTCTTTAAAAGTCTCAAAATTGCTTCATCTTCTTTCTTCATTACCCGCTTTTCCGCGAGGGCTGCGAAAGAAGCAGTTCGAAATTACAACGCCACACTTTATGGTCTTCCATTACATCCATCATTTTGCTCAGATGAAGTTCCAAGCGATTCCATGCAAGATCCTCAATCTAATTGGTCCATCTAGTTTTAGGTCGTCCAACTGGTCTTTTCCCATTTGCTGTGGGTAGTAATGCTTGTTTGGGAAGTATTTCCTGAGGCATTCTGTTTACAACGTCAAACCATCTTAGCTGAAATCTTTCACTTTGGGGAAGAACTGCTCGATGTTAAAAATTTTTGAATCTCAGAGCCTCTCACCTTGTTAAATGTGCAACTCTATCGATTCTTCGTATAAACTTCATTCTGTACGCTTGCACTTGTGATCGAACTCTTTCGGTCATTATCCAAGATTCATGACCTTTGTTGAGAACGGGGACAAAAACTGTTTTGAAAATTGAGAACTTTGTGCTGGTCGAAAATTCTCGTTTCATGAAAATCGAATAGTGTAAAGCTCGCGTTACTACACTAGCCTTGCCAATTCGGGTATCCAGTTCTTCTTCTTGCCTTCCGTCACTCGTGAATGCGACCCCAAGGTATTTGAACTGCTCTTCCTGCTTCAATTTAACTCCATTTGCTTGCAATGAGCACTGATCAGGGTTTCTGGAAAGATCTAGTATTTTAGTTTTGGCCGTGCTTATTTTCATTCCGCCGGTGTCACATGCATCTACAAAGCTACTTATTGCGAATTGGAAATCAGAATCTGCGGACGAAAGCCAAACCAAATGACCAGGGAGCGGCAGACGACCGATTTTGCAATTTCCATTCGTGGCGCATTCATATACTTAGCTGCATTTGCCGATCCAATTCATAAAAACAATGAAAAGGAAAGGTGAAAAAACGCACCCTTGCCGAAGTCTTACGCTGACATGTAACGGCTTAGATTGTTTGCAATTTACCCGATCATAAACCTAAGGTCGGCAGAAAAATGGCTTAATGGCGCGTATAACAACTGACCATCAACACCGTACACCTGTGAAAGCTTCCAAAGTTTATCCCGAGGAACTCGTTCATGCGCTTTAAGAAGCAATTAAGAAGAAAACTAGCTTGCATTTCACAAAATAACAATTATTTAGCAAAGGAACAGATTAACAAAGCCTTTGAATGTGATTTTTTTTATCCATACTTGAGGGCAATATTCAGCACTTCTTCACTTAGCTGTTATCTTCTCGAATCTCCATAATAAAATTGGTAATATAAGAAAAACACAATTCATTATTACATTGCACTTACGAGTTAAGTTTTTAAAACCTTGGAATTTTATCATAACATATACTTAAATACTACATGATTACGCAAGTCAAACTGAAATGATTAGAATTTTGCGATTTTTTCCTTCGATTGAACAAAGCTTTTTTTCCTTTTATTGGACACGGTAGATTTGTAAAAACTTTGCTTCGGAATCGTCATTATTCTTTTTTCTTAAAGTTTAATTGAAAAACTTTTGCTAATGCTAAGTGTATAAACAATTGGTTCAGTGAACTGCAATGATACTACTCTAATATTCCGTCAAAAACGTCTACGTTTTGCTTCGACAAAAAGAATGGTTTATGATATCTACAGATTTTATAATTTTGTAATCTATTTTGTTACAGAGAGCGGATTAGACAATAGTTAACCTAATCTGTTACCTGCTGTGCAATCAAAAATGAAACATGCGTTGTCAACAATTCTGCTATTTTTTATCGGATCGGTGCTAGTAAAGTCAACATATGGACAAATTGAAAACGAATGCGCTTGCAGACAGTCTGGAGGTTTTTTAGCATGGAGTACTTTTGTCGGTGAATCATCATGTATTGGAAGGTGCGACAATGCAACTATAGTTCGAATGAGAACCTGTATTTTTTTGGATGCTGGGGGGTTTGTAAACTCAACAACTTGCAGAACTGCCGAGAAAAGTGATTGTGGAGAATGTTCGGGTGAATGGAGCTCCTGGGAAAATGCAAGTCCCTGTACCAGAACATGCGGACGAGAAGTACAACTGCAACTTCGCGCATGTTACAGGGTAAGTGTTTTTGAGCATATGAAATTCTATTTTTGAGCTAGATTTTGTACAATTATGGGAATGCATTATCACGTTTAATATAAGAGCTGCTGCAGTAATTGATATTTATAATACGTAAAAAAAGATTTATGTTTAATGCTTGTCTTACAAAATTTTTGTTGGTTACTCTATTACATGTTTATGCTTAATTATACTGTACCTTACATTGTGTGAATATGCACGAGGTAATAGTTACAAATTGAATTGATTAAAAATAGGTTGGTATTTTGAAACAATTCAGTCTTTGATCAAGATCACAATTTGCAAAAGACTATATCGCGCAATGCCGCAATCATCACCACACAAGCAAATTTCTATAGGCTTTGTGCTAGTTACCTAACAACTATAATGACAAAATGCCATAAAATAGTTATTGTTTTGACATATCAAGTCGTTTGGCACTTGATTAGTGAACATTAGCTACGCTTTCCATTTGTTAAAATCATTTGGAAAAAAATCACTTGTTAAAATTATTTGTTAAATTAAAGTCAAAATCATTTGTTAAATCATTTGTTATATCCAAAAAACCATTTGTTAAAAATGAAGTTAAATTTGTATGATCTAATTTTTTTCACATATACATTGCTGAAAATAGAGTTACTGTAAAAGCTAAATTTAATTTATTTCATTTCAAAATAAATCAGTAAACACCAATTCATTTGAGCCTAACAGCAACGTCAACAAATTTTAAGAAAGACGCTCCTGGGAGAAACATTCGCGATAATGAGTGTGCTGGCGAGGTTGGAGTTGTAGAGCAGTTACGGAATGTTTCATGCCGAAGAAGTACTTTACCCTGTTCAACAAGTAATTCTGTAACCACTCCGTGAGTATACCGACCAAAATTAGCATAAATGTTGCCAATCTGTATTTTAACATGCTATTTTCCTGTGATTTTATAGCGGGAGAGTACGAAAGTATTTTTAAAATTGAATTGTATCATAACCTTTTCAACTGTCACATTAATAAAATATTTAGGATACAAACGAAAATAATTTGCAACTTGCGAAGTTTATTGAACTTAAAGGTCTCATGAGTCAAACGCAGAAAAAAGTACGGACTTAAGGGCCTCATCATGCAATTTCAGTAAAAAGGCATGATTTGCGTTGAAGTTGCTTACAAAATATACAAAATTTTTTTTTTCTTGGATCATTTTAAAAACGTGTTCAGAAGAACACATGCTTCAATTCTTGTGCATACGTCGCTAAAATGGACATTAAATCAGTTCATTCCAATTTAACACGTAACGTAATCAGACACACTTGTTTTGCAGAATGAAGGTTATACATTCAACAACACAACCGCCAACTACTGTAACTACTCCAAAAGTAATAATTACTCCCACAACAGCAGCAACAACATCTGACACTTCACCTGCAATGCCAACTACTAGCACAACAACAAGAGCAACAACGCAACGACAAACAACAATAACTAGTAGAGATGAAAGTTCAAAGACATCTTCTTCACGTTTTACAGCTCGGCCAAGAGATATTACATTTGAAAGTAAGTTGCTTCGTGCCAAATACCATGATTAAAGAGCAGAGAAACATGTTTTACACGATTACGTCATGTTATGTACAATACCTATGAATGGCTTTTCGTTAAGATTACACGTTTCATAAATAAGCTACTAGTTAAAATATTATTCAGAGCATTCATTTCAGCTCTTGATAGAATTTCTAATTTTTTGGTCGGGTTTTTGATAGGAGTTATTTTTGATTGCTTTTGGTGTTGGTTCCATTTTGAAAAACAAATCAAAAAAACTACACCTGAAAAGGAGTATATGCTAATGTAATTTATCGCTACTTCTTTATCTCAAATGTACTGACTTGCGGTATACTGGCATAGTAATGCCTGTCGACGATTCATATGTCTTTTGAAGAAATGCGGTCCGTGGTATGCGATGTAAGAACTCAATATCAGGACCGAAAACAATCTAACCAAAGCACTAAAAACTGGACTTTTGTGGCACTTAAATAGAAATACTGTACCTTAAGCCTATGAATTTTTCTACTTTTGAAATGAAATTAAATTCCTGGGTTCGCAATCAATGAACTTTTATGTATTAAGTATTCCTGCACTATTATTTTATTTCAAAACGAAAAAAAACATGCTTGCGCACCTTATACGTTGAAATTTTCCAGATTTTTGGCAGATTTTAACTCTCCAATCATGCTTTTTCTATCAATTTCACAGCTTGATTTTAAAAAACTTTCATAATAACAAGAAGGACAATGGCCAAAAGGGTTGAGGTAGGGCTGAATCCGTCTTAAAAGAGCTAAAGTTATGGTTGGCCTGACAGATGTAGCGGACAAAATTGACAAGCTTTAAGAAACTTTCTTTTCCCCCAAGATTTTGTCTCGCTGACCACAAGTGAATTTTTTTTTTTAGTTTAGTGTTCGCCAGCTTTCCAACTGCAGTTCGTGAGCCCCATCTGATGATAGACTCTGTCTAAGACCCAGGTTAAAAGTATAATACAAAGAATCACAACCAATTTCAAAAAAAAAGTGGAGACTAATAATATTGGCAAGGGAGCACAAATAAAATTTTTGTGCTATCAAATATTTTTCTTGCTACTAATAAAAAATGAAAAGTACAAAAAATATTCAAAAAGCCAATTTTTAGGTAGTTCTGTTAGGCCCATATTATTATTAATAGATAAAAAAAGTTAAATGTATTACAGTGAGATTTCAATTTCAGCATTAGATTTAGTAGAAAGTAATGCAACAATAAAGTAAAGCTGTAGTTGCGAACAAGATCTCCAAAATACGGCTGAATGTTGGATGTTGCAAACTTGCAATTTTTTTGTTTGATTCTCGGGACAGATATTTATCTATTAGTAAAGTATAATTTGCACATCAAATTTTTCTTTGCGCGGGTGCAACTGTAAAAAAGCAAAGCTTGGGTAGACATTGGAGTATTGAGTTTATTTTTTAGCTCAAATTTTTAGGTGAAATTAAATTTTGGTTTATTCCACTATATTTCAAAAAAAATTTGAGCCTTTTTATACCCCACTTCTGGAAAAGAGTCAATTAACCATTTTACAGATAAACGCAGGCGCACTGATCAACCTGCAAATACAATTTTTCAAATCGGCCCAGTTGTTGCTGAAATATTGAAAATCATCACTAAATGACTGATGCGAGTATGAAAACTTTTAAATTTAGATTTTACCACTTTTACTTGAGGTATCAACTTAGTTTTTATGTCTAAATACATGTTTTTGGGGGCAAGGAATCCTAATTTCAGCTTATTTTCATCATACTGTAATTTTTCAGGAAAGTCTGTTATTTGAAGTTTTTTTTTTTTTAATTTTGGAGACTAAGTTGAGGCCCGAAAATGGGAATGAAGGATTGCACAAAATAAAAAAACATGCCTTAAAGTCTTGACAATAAACAATTTTCATTGCTTTTTTGTTTTTTCATGACAATTGCAGTCTTTATTACCTATGTTGTATTTTTTGAAACAAGCTTCCAAAAATTCCTTCTTTGTTTTTTGAAATTTTTAATTTATTGCTTGCTCTGTGTGAATACAAATATTGATTGTTTCAAAACAATTACAGTTGTTTCATAATTATACAACAAAAATACGGCTAGCCTTTGTATCAGAATCAAGAATTTTAACTTATTGAGCAATAATCAGGGATCATACTATCCAATGCTTCAGTACGAGTTTAGTTGCCATGAATGATTTTTATTTGATTATATTTCACCAAATGATATCAATTAGTGACTGTTTGTGCAAATTAGGCTATATAATGCGCTTACTGAAATTAATTAATGTTATTTTGATCATTCTCACCAGTTTCGCATGCACTATTTTAAGAGCTTGTCTACAAAATATTTTAATTTTTTTGGTTATTATTAGAGCAAAATTTTCAATTTTTTGGCCATTCATTAAAAAATTACGCAGTAATTATCAAATAACCGAAAAAAAAATTAATAAACCTAGACTGCTAATAGTATTGATTTAATAAATAAGGTCAATTAAAGTTTGCGCCTCATCATTATAAGGATTAACTTTTTAAATTGTGCATATTGTGAAAAAGATGTCCCCCCTTTTAATTTAAGTACTGCATACAGTAAATATAATTTGGAGATGAACCCACGTGTATAAAATTTTATCATTTGCATCAACATATTTGCTCATGATATTTTTGAGGTAAATTAGTTAAAAAGTGAATACAGGATGTTTCAAAAGAAACATACCAGTATATTAGTGAAATAATGCTAGTATACTAGTATGCTAATTTTGAAACACCCTGTACAAAGCTTTTGCAATGATTAAAATTGTATTTTATATTAAAAATGCTCTAAACACGACTGAAACAATGACACCAATCTTGTGATTGACAAGCATTTATTATTTAAGTCAGCAAGTCCAACATAATGCTATGTATAATTAATTTGTGTCCAAAACGTCTGCTAACGTTCACTACATGTTGCATGCAGCTTTATTGTTATTTGCTCAGCTGCATTGTATAGTAAAACTAAAGTACTCAAAATCTGTCTCTTTACATATCCATACTTTCATTTTACTTAAACAAAGAAATTTTCATGAGCTGTTTTTGTTGCATTATCTTGGTAGCTGAATAGTTAGGTTGAGATATATTAGCAAAACAACTTGCTCTGTTTTCAGACATTGTTAATCAATTGTCATCCTAAATTCTTTGTCAAAAAAGACAAACAACCTTTACACTACCCCAAAATATTTTTTTTCAAAATTTTATTCAATCCTTCACCCCAGTTTTTCACCCCAATTTACTCCTCTAAAAAACCTAAAAAAACTATCAAAACACAATTTTGTAGCAAAATTAGCCTTAATTAAACCCCAAATTCAGATTCCCCATCCCCAAAAACATATATTTTGACACAAAAAACAACTTTCTGCCTGAAGTAAAGGTCTCAAAATTGATTATTGAAGTTTTACATACTTTTGTCTGACATCTAGTGGTGACTTTTGATATCGCATTTTTTCTACTTCTTCAAAATAGGAAGTTTCCACAAAAAATCAAGAATACAAAGTTTGAGAAAAAAGTTGAGGTTTATAGGTCGCACAGAGACCTTTTTTTACCCAGGATTTGGTATTTGTTTGATTTTGTGCCGCTAGATGGTGCTATGTGAAATCATTGTTACTAATGAGTCATTGCAAAATTGATTATTTACTTTTGGTCTTGCATATTCAAAAAAACTTCACTACAACTTCTAAAACTGTATACATTTATGTTTTTTGCTTGTTTCCTTCAGAATTAATAGTGGTCAAAATTGATCACGTTTCTGTGGTGAGAAACTACAACAGACACTCTATTTGAGTTTGACCTACGGTATTTATTTTCTGGCTGCGTAAAACAGAATGAAACATAGCCTACACTGTTACTTTCTCAAAGAATGACGGTGCAGACTATGCTTTAGGCCTAGTTATTGAAATCTATTAAACTGCTGTTCTAACTTAAACATAGTTACAGCAGCTTACTAAAACCATATTTGTTATGTTTTGCTGAATAAGATACAGAGTTTATTGCAATCTACTTAGTATACGCTCTATAAAACATGAACGTTTGTAAATCTACAGTACTAGAAATATGCTATTACTAGATTTGTAAATTCTCGCAGTTGGCAGCCAGGAACTATTTCAAGACCTTATCACAATACTATCAAAAGCACGTGTTTTCCCACCACGAAGCTGAAATTCCTACAATGCGTCAATTAAAAATAATGGAGGAAGTAAAGAAGCTGGTAGATGAAATGTAAAATTTGTACAAATGCAACTTTAACAGTACAAAGAGTAGAGGGCAAATAAAACCATTGAAAACGTGAAGGAAAAATCTCTTTTTCTTCATTGCCTTCTTTTCCATGAGAGTTGCGGGGGCAGCAGCTCGAGATTAAAAGTTACCACACTTCACGGTCTTCCATCACCTCCATCATTTTGCTTGGGTGAAGTCCCAAGCAATTTCACCCAAAATCCTCAATGTAATATTGATTTATCTACAAAAGTTCTAAGTCGTCTAACTGTTTTTTTTCCCATTTGCTTTGGCAAGTAAAGCTTGTTTGGAGAGTTTTTTGCGAGACATCCTGCTTATATGACCAAACCATCTAAGCTGAGATCTTTCAATTTAGAAAAGTAGTGGCTCCAGAGATTTTCGAATCTCAAAAGGTGCGCGCCTTGTCAATAATGTAGCTCCTTTGATTTTTTTGAGAAACCTTATTGCAAATGCTTGCACTCGCGATCGCACCCTTTCAGTCGTTACCAAATTATTACGACCGTACTGAGATACAGTGGGGGAGAAGGGACAAAGACTGTTTCGAAAATTGAGAGCTTTGCTTTTTTTCGACAATTCTCGTCTCACAACAACTGAATAGTGCGGAGTTTTAATTAATGCAATTGCCTTGCCAATTTGGATATCCAGTTCTTTGCTTTACCTTCCATCACTAGTGAATGCAACCCCAAGATACTTGAACTTGTATACTTGTTTCTGTGTCACTCCATTCAATTGCAACAAGCACTGATTAGTGTTTCTTGAAACATCACTAACATCAGTTTTGACTGTGCTTATTTTTATTCCTGCAGTTTCATAAGCAGCTGCAAACCTATTTAATGTGCGCTGAAGGCCAGATTCTGTAGAAGAAGAATCAAATCATCAGCATATAGCAGCCAACTGATTTTTTCAATTTCCTATCGTGGCAAACTCATCAATTTGGTTGCGTTTGTCAATGCAATTCATGTACACAATGAAAAAGAGAAGAAACAAAACACAACCTTGCCGTAGTTCAACGCCTATATGAAAAGCTTCGATTGCTTGCTATTTACTCAACCACGAAACTCCAGCCGGCGCCATAAAATGCCTTAATGGCATGTAATAACTAACTATCTACGCAATTCTCCTGCAGAATCCTCCTAAGTTAGAAAGGAAATAATATTATGCTTTTCCGAGATGGACAAAGCATGCAAAAAGATTTTTGCCATATTTCCAAGATTTCTCAAAGATTGAAAAAAAAATTGAACACAATAATGAAGTATTGGTCATCAAATTAACGCCTTCACATACTTGAAAAATGAAGAAGAAAAAACATATCTGCATAGCATGATGTCTGATTGAAAAACCAGAATCGAAAATAAGGGAAAAACTTTGACTGTCAAAGAAAAGAAACGAAAATTGTGACAGCTTATCAATAAAATGCTTTTTGTTAACAGAGCTGTTTTAAATAAAAAAAAGGCTGACAATGGGTAAATAGCAATAATGAACGCTTTTCAGTTTATAATTAGAGCCAGATATGAAATTAATTAATAAATCAGAAGAATATGCAATAATGTGGTAGGAATTATGCTTATGGCAGTAGTTCTATAATGCAATTTTTGATAACTTTGATTTAAGAAGTTTTCTTGTTGGCTATGTACTAAACAGCTCCGAAAACGGTAGAAATTATCAGAAGTGATCTCAGGTTCGACTTATAGTCCAAAAAAATTCAAAAAAAAAAAAACTTTCTTTTTTGAAATTGCTAAATTTTTGACGTCACTGTGCGACCCCTAAACAACGATAAATTTTTTTGAAACTTGACCAAAAGGGTTATTTTGCAAAGCCTCACACTTGAGCTCAGGTAGAAGTTGCCACGATAAAAATTATAAATTTATGGGGCGACTGCAACACCCTAATGTATATTTCGGTGGGTGTCTCCTGACAAATTTTCTAGTTATTTCAAAACAACAAGTCAGTGCAAAACTATTTACAGTAAACTGTAACTGTGTGGACAGAAGCCTTGTTTCGTAATTACTTATCAGTATATCTAGAAGGAGTAAAAATCGATATACTAACCAAAACCTCCTTTTACTAGCCATAACTTTTCATAGCATGTCTAAAAACAATCACATTCAGACTTATAGCGTTGGTGGTCCATCATCAGTTGAGATAGCACGATCAAACGCGGTAACCAAACGAGAAATCAGCACCATGGAAAAAACTTTGCAAAATTGTTACGGATTACAAGTAGTTAGGGGTATAGTTTTTGAAAAGCTACCTTAAACGTGCTACTTCTCTTCGCTAACAAACTTAATTGGTATGATTGCTTGTGTCTCTTTCGATGCAGTTTATAGATGCTGTATGTAGCTATTTTTGTTCTGTTTTAATGGGTAATATAAATATGATTTTTCAGTAATTCATAAGATTTCTTCGGGGCATGGGTGAGCCAAGTTTTTGTTATGTTAAGCGAAAAGAAAATAATATTGGTCATTAACTTGCAAATATTTATTACTTCCCACATCAGGCATTTGTAGGCAAAAAAAAATCATAACCCGACTGTATATTGCACGTTACTTTCATTTCCGCTAAGCAATTATTGGTTACATCGTTACTACTAAATAAGAGTACAAGAAAATTCCAATAAGATTGTAAATGAAAATTTTTTTCTGCAGTTTGAAGTTTTATTGTGACTAAACATTTAAAAACTATGAGCAATTATTAGTGATATTTTTTACGTATTATTTCCTATTAATATTTTCTTTTTGATTTAGAAGTATAATAAGCTACTGTATGCCTCATTTGCAGCAACAAAATGACATTTCAAAAAAAGAAAGTTTTTGCAATTATAAGGTCTTTTGAAGTCTCAGTTCGTTCTATCCGATAGCCAAGTCCAAACCAGGTATTAAACTTATCTTAACCAAGATGTTTCATTCACGTTGTGTGCAATCTCGAAATGACTGGTCCTGTCACAAATTGCAGAAAAAGTTTATGAATTTTTGTACATGTTGATAACATGAATAGCGAATCTTTTATCGTAAACGAAATGCCCTAAATTCTACACATTCTGTTGAAAAATATGATTAAATTTAGAACATAAACAACTATTACGTTTATTACGAACAATGCTTTAAGAAAATTAATAATAAGCTATTGACAGTATCCAGGGTCTTATAGGCTCAATCAAACCTATGATTGACAGCCTAAGACATACTGTTTCGGAATCGCCATTCGTCTTTTATTTCTCGTCAGTATAGCTCGGAATACAGGTATGAACACGAGCGTAGAGAGGCAAGAAATCGCAAATTAACAAGATCATAACACAATTTTTTTTGTTCAAAAAATATTAAGTACCGGTAATCACAATATTACAAGAGATAATTATAGTAATTCAATTCAAAATAATTTTCAATAGCATTCCTAAGACAGCTGTTTCCCTCAATCTCAAGACTCATCAGTAGGGCTAGCAAGGCCAAAAGGACAAATATCACCAGTGACAAAAATCTTCAAAACATACATCTTTACCAATTTATTAATCAATGAATAAATCTTTACCGATTATGCTTATCATCTTTACCCATCAATCAGTCAAATTTCAGCCAAAACAAGAAAATCTTAACCGAAAAATCTTTACCCAATGAAACTAAAGCTATTATTTAATTCTTTACCGAATGAAACGATATGCTGCAAATCAAATCTTTACCCACTAAAGTACAAATCTTACCTTACATCTCTCAGAAGAACGATAGGCTCGCTAACTCTCTACTCTCCTTGGGCTAAAATGGCTACGTCTCCGGAAGGCTGAATGGCTCAAAACTAGTGCCGAAATTCAGACTAGATCTAAACTAGGCTAACAATCTTTGAAAATGAAACGCTATCAATACCCTCGGCTCTCCTCGTTGCTCGCCTAAAACGACTACGTCTCATGTTCATACCTGTAGTCCCAGCTCTACTAACGAGGAATAAAAGAAGAATGCTGCTTCCGAAACAGTATATCTTAGGCTGCTATTTAAAGGTTTGATTGAGCCAATATGCCTGTCAACCAAAATGCAGAATAAGGAAAATACCACGTTTTTAGATCTATTAAAACTGTTTTTTTTGCGCTGGAATTGACTAAAAAGTGATTTAAAGCATCTTTTGAAACATATATTTAGGGGCGGGGCTAATTGTCAAAATTAAAGTCACAAATCAATAAAAACTGTAAAAAATGCCCGAAAATAAACAATCAAAATTGATCGCTAATGTAAAAACGTCAAACATAGGTTTTATCAACAAATATATTATAAACTCCGGAATAAGGGGAGGGGGGACTATTCAGTGTTAGTTAATTACCAATCACTTCTCTCAAATATCATTCAATTAGCCCCCCCTTCCAATTGTTTTTCTTTACAAAATATAGACGAAATAGATTACTCCGTGTGAGTTTTATTGAATAATAGGATTTTATAATTTACCAGCAAAGAGAACTGCAATGTTATCATTAGTCACTTCCCATATAGCCCATTAATGCAAACAGTTAAATCATCGTGCGGCTGCCATGTTTTAAAAGCATTATATTTTATTACAATAGCTCTAAAATGAAGTTAATTTGGCAAAAAAATACAAAATCTTCAAGCGCTGGGGGCTTTGCCCCCAGACTCCCAAAACAGCACCCCACCCCATTGCGAATTTCTGGCTACGCGCCTGACTGTACATACTACTGCGAGTCACTGGTCCTGGTTTAGAGCCGTCTCAGTCCTGTTAAAGACGTAGCCATTTTCAGCGAGCAACGAGGAGAGCCGAGGGTATTGATAGCGTTTCATTTTCAAAGGTTGTTAGCCTAGTTTAGCTCTAGTCTGAATTTTGGCACTAGTTTTGAGCCATTCAGCCTCCCGGAGACATAGCCATTTTAGGCGAGGTATGAGGAGAGTAGAGAGTTAGCGAGCCTAGCGTTCTTCTGAGAGATGCAAGGAAAGATTTGTACTTTAGTGGGTAAAGATTTGATTTGCAGCATATCGTTTCATTCGGTAAAGATTTAATTAACCTAGAAAGCCCGGATGTTTTTCTTTAAGAAAGCCCAAAGAGGTCAATTGACCCCTAGCACGTAATATTGCATTTCTTGGGCACTTCGCTGATGAAACAATCCTAGTTTATGTTTTTTTCTGAAGTCAGTTGATAACAAACTAATTCAAACATTATTTGATTAACACTCTTTTCAGCCTTTTTCTTGTTTAGTGTGGCTTTCAGTCCCACGGTAAAGCTGTAATACAAGGGTTGTATTTTGCTTGTAATATACAAATAGCAGGCAAAAATTATAAGCATAGCAAGCAAGGTCTGTAGGCAAAGCAGGCGAAGTAGACATAATAGTCACAATAAGCTTATTAGGCTGAGCAGGCTTAGTAGGCTTAGTGAGCCTAGTACCGGTTGTAGGCCCGGCTCCAGCGTGGCGCGCTTGGGAAGCATAAATAGTTTTTGGAAGGGCTCGAAGTAATTTTGCTCTCAAAATCTACTGTAAGTTAAAGACCAAAAAAAAGTAAAAAATCTTCATTGCAAATTCTACCTCCCAACCGTGGCTCCGTTTTGGTTACTTTCTTCTCTCTTTTTGGGCACAAATCTTGCCAAGAAGCTCTTCTCTTGTTTTACCCGGAGTGGGGGGGGGGGGGGGCACGGCGAGGTCCTTTGGTGTGAAACGCGGTTCTTGCTCTCATATTCGGAATCAAACGCCGAAAAAAAAAGAAAAAGTCGCAAAATCTTAGGCTACTACATCGCGTTCACTCCATTTGATCCGCTTTTTTGTCCTAGAAAGAAACCTTACTCACTTTTGGGGGGCACAAGCAGCGATTTAGGGGGGTAAGGTAAAACCTAGAAATGCCAGCCTAAGGCACTGGCCTATTAATTTATTTTGGGGCAAAATCCTTGTTTTGGGCGTACATTTCTCTCTTGGGAGACACAAGCAATGATTTTGGGGGGGCACAGCCCTGAAATCCCCCCGCTGGGCACCGGGCCTGCATAGTAGCTTTAGTAACTATTGTACACTTGGTAGGCATGATAAATGTAGTAGGTTAAGTAGATATGGCAAGGAAGCAGGTACGTGGCCAGGAGAGAGCAAGGGGGGCAAGTGCCCCCCACCAAATTTTTTCTTTGCTCTTCCCCCAAATAATTTCATGTGAACGTCATTTTTAACAAAATTTCTTGTCTAAATACGTTACTTTGTCCCTCAAAAATTTTCTTTGCCCACCCCTCCAATTTTTGCTTGCCCCCAAAACTTCTGTTCTGGTTACGTGCCTGTAAGCAAGTACAGAAGGCATAGTCGACAAGATAGGCATAGACTAGCATAAGATGTAACCCTTACCCTACTATGTCTACTTGAACAACCGGTATTTCATTTAGAATACAATGCTTTTACCATAAAGTAAGCAATGTTTGATGAACAATAGATTTCGCAATTGGCTGCTGTAAGTGGTACCAGAAGCTTATTACACACACATTGACAAATTTTGGTCTAAATAATACCACGTAGTAGTGAGCAAGAAATAGCAATCTTTAGTGCACAATTATTTAAAATTGCTGAGTTATATTGTATTGAAAGCGCTTTTTGCATAGTGGTTTGAACGCCAGCTCAAAAGACTTCGATGCTATCGAAATCAGAAAAAGTTTCTGGTTACTATATTTATTGGTCATTGATGTTGAAATTTCTCTCAATATACTTGTGGCAAATGTTCAACACCAATCCGTAAAGAATGTATCAAATTGGAGTAGAACTGCTATAGGTTATGAAAACTTTATGCAAACAAGTGGATGAGGGCCTTTGAGGGGTCAATTGACCACTTTGGGCTTAAGCGTATAACTGCAAAAAATTGCATGAATTGTTTGTCGAATTTCTTTGTTACTTATTAAAGGTGTTTAATAATCAAAATAAATAAAAGTCAAAAATCTCAACTCGCTATGTTAAGTATGTTTTGTTTATTTTAGAAAAAACAAAGCAAAAAGATTCAATTAACCCCTTTGAGCCTTCTAGGATTAATAGCTTTAGTTTGGTATCCTTACACCTCGCAGAAAAACATTTCCCCGAAAATCATTTGCCAGAAAAACATTTCCCTGAACTTTCTTTTTCCAGAATTAACATTTGTCAGAAATCACACTTGCCAGAATGAACACTTGCCTGAAATTACATCTGCCAGAATGAACACTTGCCTGAAATTACATCTGCCTGAATGAACACTTGTTTGAAATTACAGCTGCCAGAATGAACACTTGCCTGAATGTACATTTTCCAGAATGTACATTTGGCCGAAATTACATTTCCCCGAAAACTTATTTTCCAGAATTTACACTTGCCAGAATGTACATTTGGCCGAAATTACATTTCCCCGAAAACTTATTTTCCAGAATTTACACTTGCCAGAATGTACATTTGGCCGAAAACACATTTCCCCGAAAACTTATTTTCCAGAATTTACACTTGCCAGAATGTACATTTGGCCGAAATTACATTTCCCCGAAAACTTATTTTCCAGAATTTACACTTGCCAGAATGTACATTTGGCCGAAATTACATTTCCCCGAAAACTTATTTTCCAGAATTTACACTTGCCAGAATGTACATTTGGCCGAAACTACATTTCCCCGAAAACTTATTTTCCAGAATTTACACTTGCCAGAATGTACATTTGGCCGAAATTACATTTCCCCGAAAACTTATTTTCCAGAATGTACATTTGGCCGAAATTACATTTCCCCGAAAACTTATTTTCCAGAATTTACACTTGCCAGAATGTACATTTGGCCGAAATTACATTTCCCCGAAAACTTATTTTCCAGAATTTACACTTGCCAGAATGTACATTTGGCCGAAATTACATTTCCCCGAAAACTTATTTTCCAGAATTTACACTTGCCAGAATGTACATTTGGCCGAAAACACATTTCCCCGAAAACTTATTTTTCAGAAATTACATTTCCACAAAAATTCATTTTCTAGAAACTATTTTTCATTCGAAAAAGTATTCTATGTTTAGGTTATTTATTTCTAGTAAACAGAACAAACTTTTAGGTGAAATTAAGAAACGTTGCGATAACAGTTAGCTTGCGGAATGAGAAATATAACCTAGCTTATTAGTCAATTTGCTATCATAAGTTGTGCTTCAAGCGTAACGAAACTTAGCTATTAAAAATCGATGCAAGCATGTTCACAGAGGCAAAGCAAGCTTACTTTTACCCAGGTTACACTTTTTTTAGAAGAGCCAATAAATTTTAAGTTGAGCTGGCTTCTCATAGTTTTTTGCCAATTTGCTGCTTCATTTGTTCTTAATATTATTCCTTGAATTCTGAGAACGTTCATGTCAATTTAAACGACCATGTTTTTAAAGTTATTTTGGAGTCCAATTCCGAATGCTCTGTCAGCTTGAGCAAAGACTTTTTGCAGCATCGTAAAACTGCAAAAGCGAAAAAGTACGGAGTTTTTTTTTTGACTTGAGAACATCCAAATATTTATGAGTTGCTTACGCTGTTTGAAGTAGCACTCTGTAATTTTAGAATCGTTGCAATATTTTGCTTGTAAATACTGGAAAATTACTAAAATTTCATCATTTTGAATTAGCACAGAATTTAGTTGCTTTCAAGATTTGAAATTTATTCTTTTTTGTTTCCAATCTTTTTGTTACTGATGGAGGCTGGCATTTTTTTAGATTCTGAGCAACAATGAGCCTCGGGTTTTTTTGAAATATTATTGTTATAAAAGAAAATAGTGTAATTCGTCTTGCGTTCGCGACAAAATTAAATCTGCAGCTGTAGTACGAAGTACGTAGCCAAAATCTACGTCAAACAACACTTGTTGCATTCCTCGGCAAAAGATTTCGCGCTTTAGCTTACCAACACTCAAGAAAGCAGGAATGGCGTGTATCCGCAACCAGCTTCAAAGAGCTTTTGGTTGAAACCTACCGAGAAAGCCACTTCTACGGAAAGCTCATTATGATGTCAATTCCCGCCATTCACATTTCATACAATTTAGAACATTTCATTCGCAGTTCATGC
Source organism: Trididemnum nubilum (assembly GCA_963965965.1). Classification (NCBI taxonomy): domain Eukaryota; kingdom Metazoa; phylum Chordata; class Ascidiacea; order Aplousobranchia; family Didemnidae; genus Trididemnum; species Trididemnum nubilum. The sequence goes on from OZ014487.1 coordinate 22,202,720, forward strand.
GAAGGTAGCAAAAAGATAAGTAATTCCTTCAGGTGACGTAACAATTAAAACCTACGAGTCTTCCTGTAGCAAATACTGACCGCATAATGCAATGCCACTCCTAGTAAATTTTCACTAAATCTAGTGAATTTTGGTCCGGCCTGGTGACCTAGTGAATTTTACGATCTAGTGAGTGTTTTTGTAGAATGTGCAAATACCTGAAAGCTGCTAATGTTTGCTTCCAAATTTTTGGTTGCAGTTTTATATCATTGCATGTTTAAATGTGTTGTTCTTTTCGCTTGATGAGACCCTTGAGCAAGGTCAAAACGCGTCGGGATAGCTCATTCGCAATGTATATTACAATAGTAAATTGTATAGATGAATAACTTATGCTTCTAAATGCTAGCCGTGAAGGTGGCCTAAGTTACTGGTCGAAACACGAAAACCTATAGTTTTAGGTTGACAATCATTGAATAGAAAAAAAAAAATTTTAATGAACCTGAAAGACCTTTTGTTATTTTTTAGAGATGACCACGAAAATTACGCAAAAACCGTGCGTCGCTGGCGTGAAGACCTTTTTTTGGGAGATCACCTAAAAATTCACGCAGAAACTACGATCGGTGGTGCCACTCCGAGTGAATTTTATATACATCTAGTGAATTTTGGTCCGTTTTATTGTCATAGTGAAACGATCTAGAGAAATTTTTGTAACTTACCAAGTGAAGACTCTTTTATTTTTTATTTTTTTGAGATCATCTAAAAAGCAGTCTCATTGTCTTGTTTTTAACTCAATTTTAAATTAAAAGCACAAAGCGTTGTGAAAATTTTTGTGTTTCACAAAATTCTAGTGAATTTTGAAGAGTAGCCTCTGGCAGCATTCAGTGGCGGATCCAGAAAATTTTGGTGGGGGGGATGACAAAATTTATAAGCACGGATTTTCTATAGGCCTAATCTCAAAATTTAGGATGTTTATGATTAATCTTCTTGACGTCGCGGAAATTTGCTTGGCATATTTTTGATCAGGCGCGTGGCAAAAAATCTGCAATGAGGTGGCTGTGTACGGGCCTCCAGTGGGCGGTGGCATTTTGCGGTGTGGGAGCATAGCCTTTAACCGCCGGAGACTGGGGGTGTGGGGAAAAGCCCCCAGCGCTAGAAAATTTTGTATTTTTTTGGCAAAAATAACTTAATTTTAGGCCTATTTTAACAAAAATTATGCTCTTAAAGCACGGCATAAAAATTAGCATTTGCAAAAGCATGTTTATACTAGTTACATATATGGGCTTTGTTGGAGGTACCTGTAGCTATTGCTAGAATTTCAGTTCTCTTATTTACAAGCTTGTAAATTATAAAATCCTATCCCCGTAGTTCAATAAAACTCTCAAGGAGTAATCTATTTCGTCTATATTCTATAGAGAAAGATATAAATAGGGGGAAGGGGGCTAATGGAAGGAAGTTTGAGAGAAGTGATTGGTAATTAACTGCAGTACTGTAATAGTGAATAGCCCCCCTCCCATATTCCTGAGCTTACATATTTTTGATGATACCTGTGTTAAGCATTTTTCAATAAACGATCTTTTTTTCAATAAACATTTTTCAATAAGCATTTTTAAATAACATTTTCCTGCCCCCCCCCCCCTACGCCCCTACCCTATTGGCTTTAGAAATCAAGTCACAGTCGCACGGCCTATCGAGTATTCACTGACGGCTTTTTTTCAAATATGTAAGCTTAATATTACACATAAGCAGGATGCATGTTATGTTTAGGCTGGCGGGGGGGATGCATCCCCCCCTAAATCCGCCACTGGGTAAGGAACAACGTAGAATGAATGATCTTGTCGAGATTGTTGTTGGGGAGGTAGCTGTACTGCAACTGCATGGAATGAAAATTCGAATTTCCTGCTGTTGAGAATTCTCTGCTGTGTACTTTTGACCAGAGAATTTTGAGTTAATATTTGTTTGCTACCAGGCTCCTGTCAATCTTTCGAATTGAACCATTTTACCAATTTACACATTGGTGTCAGAGAAACATTAATTTTTGCTTTAAATAAATTTTCCCTCAAGGCGCGTAATGCCTACCTCAAATCAAAATGACAGTTCCGTACGGTGTTTTTTTTATTCTTCAAATTTATTGATACGAATAGGCCTATTTTATTATATTATTGTATAAATATTGGGAGAAAACGCTCACCTAACGAGCTCCATTAAAGCAAGACTGTGGGCCAGTGCTTCCCAATTTTTCATCACCGTGACCTATTTTCTATTCGAAAATTTTCCATTGCCCACATCTAAATCGCTAGCTTAATCGCGATTTATCAATTTTCAGGTGATCCCCACGTAAAAAAGATATGGTATTCACGCCAAAAACCGCAAATTTTGTGCTAGCTCACTCTCTAACGGGCCCCACAGCCCTAATGATTAAGACAGTTTTTTAACCGAATTTACAATTACCCAAATAGCTCTAGCCCACCACAAAATGCTCCTATGGCCCGCAGGTTGAAAACCGCTGCCGTAGGCCATACGTAAGCGTAATGGTCGTCAAATTTCATTTTCGTCTTTTCATACGTCTAAATCTGCGCTAAGGTCAGTAGCGTAGGCGGGGAAGTGATGCAGTGCCGTCGCTACAGGGGGCCATGTCCCCCGATTTCAGTTTACTCAAAATGCTGTTTTTGCAACATCACGGAAAGATAAGACAATAGTCAATCATGGAAATATAGCAATAATAACTTTTATGCATAATTTTCCTTTGACGTTTTCAGATCTTTTGCCAAACTGTTGGCAATCAACTGGTGTACATAAATGTGACGGAATAACCCGCCTTTTTACTGTAACACGCCTATACAAATGTGTCGCGGAAGAGGGATATAAGACTGTAGAATCGCTACCGATACTTTGTTAGTGATTATGACATAAACAATAGGTGAAAACATTTTTTTCAAAGAGCAGCATCTGTTTTTGATCTTTGAGGCACACTTAACATTTTTAGGTCGCAGTGAGTGGAGGAGCACCATTGTGAAGGGGCCTAGGCCCTCTTAGCCAAGTCACTTAGAAAATTTAACGTCAAAATATAAGCGTTTAAAAGTATTTAGACTTGACCTGAAGGAAGGGGGAGAGGGCTAAAGGGGTTAAGCAATTTAAGCCTTTGAAATGACTTCTAAATTTTAGCAATTTAATCATTGATGCCGCTTCAAAAAGTGCGAAAGGTGATTAAAATGCCGTTAAAATTGCTATTTTTGTGCTGTAAAATCTCAAACATTGCCCAGTAGTTGGGTGGCTCCGTCCCCAGGCCCCGGTCTGTGACGCGCTCGAGTTGCATCAGTTTGTTTAGCAAAAGGCCTAAATTAGACAATTTTTGTGCAAAAATAATTTTTGCTTCACCTCTCTAGCAAAATCCTGGTTGCGCGTTGGGCAGCATTCACTGCTGCAGATAGAGTTTCAAGCGATTACGGCAGGGCCACAACTCAGGGGGAGCCAGGAGGGGCGGCGCCCCCCAAACAAAAATTTCGCCCGCCCAAACCCCAAAGCGACAATAGGAGAAAATATTGGTAGGCCAAAGTAGCCTATTGTAAGGCTGTTGATTAATGATTTGAACTGATGCGAAATATTGCATTTCGCAAAACTTTTATAATCAGTACATTGATTGTGGTGCCACTGGCACCCGGTATGCATAAGCCTAACGCATAATCGCAATCCTTGCTTGATTTAGCTGACAAGCTACAACTTGTTTAGTAAGTAAAATCTTTGAAGAATATTGCAAAATTTTATTGTGACGCAATAGCAACTATTTTACAATCAAAAAATTGACGTTAGGTGCAGTTGCGGTAGCACCATGGTAGCACGCTAGCATTAGCATTTAGGCGTCATTGGCACATTTGGCAGCTTTTAATGATTTAATATTCCTTAGGGAAATGAATCACTATCCTCACGATGTTATAAGAGCAGCCGAAACCAAATCAATGCTTCGTCATTTGTGATATTTATCGGAACGATTAGTTGTTTCAGCTTTCTTTGATGACCGAGTTTCAAATAAAACTATAGAGTTAATGGCTCAAAATTTGCAAAGAAATCCTACAACCACAAACTTGGCAAGGTTGAATGAGAAAGATTTTGATTGCACACTGGGATTAGAAAATTACGTTACGAGACGGTCAATGTGCTTTTTTGATCTGATTGAAGCAAACGGACAAAAAAAAGCAAAATCATTCCGGTCTCAACCTCCATCAACCTGCCTGACAGACAAAAATTATACAGAAATGAAATTAATTGTGCATGAGCTGAAAGTAGTAAACGATACAGCACAAAGAGGTGTTGACTCATTCAGGCATACAGTGGCAGCCTTACTCGAGACGAAGAACAACTGCAATACTTGCTCCAAGAAGTTGCAGCTCATCGTCAAGCTGTTTCCCAACCTACCAAAAGATATTTGACATGACTGAGTTCATTCAATCCATCACTTGTGTTTAGAAACTTGTTTTTAGTTTTGCTTATAATTGCAATTGCATTTGCATATTTGTATATTTTATACCCATTTCGTAATTTCTAAAGTGCATTTATTTTTTTCTGATGTGCAGCATTGAGTCACAACATCTATTGTAATGTTAGACTATCATATTTAGAGGGTTTTTTGAACAAAATAAACAAAACTTGGATGTGAGTACACCTTTTAAAGATGTAAAAACAGTTTTTTTTATTTTTCTTGAAAATTTGATCAGATAGCTTAATAAAATGTATTAAACTCTTATGGAAAATCATATCTTCGGCATCTTTTGGTTTTTATTTGAAGTTTCTATCTCGAGTAGTTAATGAGATATGGCAATTTTGTGATATAGGGGGCACACTTAGAATGCGGGGGGGGGGGGGGTGCGCGACCCCTAAATGTTAATTAAAGTCAAAAAAAATTTACATGGATTATTTTTGCACCAAAACACACCTTTTAAGCCCCTTGGAGAAAAACATATCGGAAAAAAGTTTTTTTTGGACCACCCAAAGCCCCCATACCTATTTCCGAGTTTTAATTTTTTTTTGATGAATATCCATGTTCAGCATTTTTTAGCAAGCGATCAAATTTGATTGCTTATTTTTGCCAGTTTGAAAGTTTTTACTTATTAGTGTATTTTATTTCTGAAAAATCAGTTTCCCCTGAATAATTGCTTCAAAAGATGCTTTAAATCATTTTGAGTCCATTCCAGGGTAAAAGACTGCATTCTCAGAAAGCTATAGCCATTACCCCATTGCCGTCGTCAGGGCAAACGAAGCGAAGGGACACTAGCCGAAAGTGGGAGGCACTAAAATAGACTAAACTTTCGCATATTAAAACCGATCTTCACATCTTGTACGGCTACAAATATATATTTAAAAATGCAGTATTCAGGTCTAAAAAAAGACGTATAAGGCCGGCAACGTTTCTTATCTCGTTTTCGTCTGCGGCCCCAAATAATGGTACAATAGATAGCTATGCCTACTAACCACGTTATTGCCCTGGCCAGATTTATATTGTGCAGGGTCCTTGGCACTTTAACGATTTTTGCAACATCTTCCAGTCAAATATTGATGAAGACCAAAAAAAGTCTCACCATTTGAGCGCGGAATCCCTTGCTAGTACTGTGCCATATTATGGTCAATCCGGCCCTAGTTATTGCATTACGTTTACAAAAAGTTAAATGAGGGCCTTAGATAGAAACTTTTAAAACAAAACTCTCCATTTTTCCTGGGTTATATATACATTTAAATTGGTTGGCTAAAACTGAATTGAGGAGACCTGGTTGTCGTTTATTCTTATTAATTACTTTTGTAAGCAAAAAATGCTAGAAACTGAAACTGAAGAAACAAGAAGCTTTTTTGTCACATTTTTGTTATTGGTGACATTTCAATTGGAGGCGGGGGGCGGAATCCCTGGCTACGCCTATGTGCTGGGCAGTTTGTTTTAGAAATGAGAAAGCTTTTAGCAACCTCTGAAGCTGAGTTCAATTTATTGGTTGGTGCGGGTATGGGTTCGAAACCATGCGGGACAAAAGCAGCGGTTATTTTTGCCTTTCGAAAATAAATTCAAGTTTGGACGTGAAGGAGCAAGAAGGTTAAGATAACCAGGGGCACCAGATGCATGTGCAGATAATTAAGTGAAAGGAGTATCGGTAGCTTCAGAAGAAGCAGGATTCGGACCGGGGTGAGGGTCTCTAATACTTCTCATGACTAACCTATCCATTACTGCCAAACAAGACAAAACGCAGTGTACAACAGTTACTAAACTACTTTTTGACCAAGGTCAAAGTGACCACGTGCACTCATTGCTAATGCTAGCGTGCTACCGCAACTGCACCTAACGTCAATTTTTTGATTGTAAAATAGTTGCTATTGCGTCACAATAAAATTTTGCAATATTCTTCAAAGATTTTACTTACTAAACAAGTTGTAGCTTGTCAGCTAAATCAAGCAAGGATTGCGATTATGCGTTAGGCTTATGCATACCGGGTGCCAGTGGCACCACAATCAATGTACTGATTATAAAAGTTTTGCGAAACGCAATATTTCGCATCAGTTCAAATCATTAATCAACAGCCTTACAATAGGCTACTTTGGCCTACCAATATTTTCTCCTATTGTCGCTTTGGGGTTTGGGCGGGCGAAATTTTTGTTTGGGGGGCGCCGCCCCTCCTGGCTCCCCCTGAGTTGTGGCCCTGCTGTAATCGCTTGAAACTCTATCTGCAGCAGTGAATGCTGCCCAACGCGCAACCAGGATTTTGCTAGAGAGGTGAAGCAAAAATTATTTTTGCACAAAAATTGTCTAATTTAGGCCTTTTGCTAAACAAACTGATGCAACTCGAGCGCGTCACAGACCGGGGCCTGGGGACGGAGCCACCCAACTACTGGGCAATGTTTGAGATTTTACAGCACAAAAATAGCAATTTTAACGGCATTTTAATCAACTTTCGCACTTTTTGAAGCGGCATCAATGATTAAATTGCTAAAATTTAGAAGTCATTTCAAAGGCTTAAATTGCTTAACCCCTTTAGCCCTCTCCCCCTTCCTTCAGGTCAAGTCTAAATACTTTTAAACGCTTATATTTTGACGTTAAATTTTCTAAGTGACTTGGCTAAGAGGGCCTAGGCCCCTTCACAATGGTGCTCCTCCACTCACTGCGACCTAAAAATGTTAAGTGTGCCTCAAAGATCAAAAACAGATGCTGCTCTTTGAAAAAAATGTTTTCACCTATTGTTTATGTCATAATCACTAACAAAGTATCGGTAGCGATTCTACAGTCTTATATCCCTCTTCCGCGACACATTTGTATAGGCGTGTTACAGTAAAAAGGCGGGTTATTCCGTCACATTTATGTACACCAGTTGATTGCCAACAGTTTGGCAAAAGATCTGAAAACGTCAAAGGAAAATTATGCATAAAAGTTATTATTGCTATATTTCCATGATTGACTATTGTCTTATCTTTCCGTGATGTTGCAAAAACAGCATTTTGAGTAAACTGAAATCGGGGGACATGGCCCCCTGTAGCGACGGCACTGCATCACTTCCCCGCCTACGCTACTGACCTTAGCGCAGATTTAGACGTATGAAAAGACGAAAATGAAATTTGACGACCATTACGCTTACGTATGGCCTACGGCAGCGGTTTTCAACCTGCGGGCCATAGGAGCATTTTGTGGTGGGCTAGAGCTATTTGGGTAATTGTAAATTCGGTTAAAAAACTGTCTTAATCATTAGGGCTGTGGGGCCCGTTAGAGAGTGAGCTAGCACAAAATTTGCGGTTTTTGGCGTGAATACCATATCTTTTTTACGTGGGGATCACCTGAAAATTGATAAATCGCGATTAAGCTAGCGATTTAGATGTGGGCAATGGAAAATTTTCGAATAGAAAATAGGTCACGGTGATGAAAAATTGGGAAGCACTGGCCCACAGTCTTGCTTTAATGGAGCTCGTTAGGTGAGCGTTTTCTCCCAATATTTATACAATAATATAATAAAATAGGCCTATTCGTATCAATAAATTTGAAGAATAAAAAAAACACCGTACGGAACTGTCATTTTGATTTGAGGTAGGCATTACGCGCCTTGAGGGAAAATTTATTTAAAGCAAAAATTAATGTTTCTCTGACACCAATGTGTAAATTGGTAAAATGGTTCAATTCGAAAGATTGACAGGAGCCTGGTAGCAAACAAATATTAACTCAAAATTCTCTGGTCAAAAGTACACAGCAGAGAATTCTCAACAGCAGGAAATTCGAATTTTCATTCCATGCAGTTGCAGTACAGCTACCTCCCCAACAACAATCTCGACAAGATCATTCATTCTACGTTGTTCCTTACCCAGTGGCGGATTTAGGGGGGGATGCATCCCCCCCGCCAGCCTAAACATAACATGCATCCTGCTTATGTGTAATATTAAGCTTACATATTTGAAAAAAAGCCGTCAGTGAATACTCGATAGGCCGTGCGACTGTGACTTGATTTCTAAAGCCAATAGGGTAGGGGCGTAGGGGGGGGGGGGCAGGAAAATGTTATTTAAAAATGCTTATTGAAAAATGTTTATTGAAAAAAAGATCGTTTATTGAAAAATGCTTAACACAGGTATCATCAAAAATATGTAAGCTCAGGAATATGGGAGGGGGGCTATTCACTATTACAGTACTGCAGTTAATTACCAATCACTTCTCTCAAACTTCCTTCCATTAGCCCCCTTCCCCCTATTTATATCTTTCTCTATAGAATATAGACGAAATAGATTACTCCTTGAGAGTTTTATTGAACTACGGGGATAGGATTTTATAATTTACAAGCTTGTAAATAAGAGAACTGAAATTCTAGCAATAGCTACAGGTACCTCCAACAAAGCCCATATATGTAACTAGTATAAACATGCTTTTGCAAATGCTAATTTTTATGCCGTGCTTTAAGAGCATAATTTTTGTTAAAATAGGCCTAAAATTAAGTTATTTTTGCCAAAAAAATACAAAATTTTCTAGCGCTGGGGGCTTTTCCCCACACCCCCAGTCTCCGGCGGTTAAAGGCTATGCTCCCACACCGCAAAATGCCACCGCCCACTGGAGGCCCGTACACAGCCACCTCATTGCAGATTTTTTGCCACGCGCCTGATCAAAAATATGCCAAGCAAATTTCCGCGACGTCAAGAAGATTAATCATAAACATCCTAAATTTTGAGATTAGGCCTATAGAAAATCCGTGCTTATAAATTTTGTCATCCCCCCCACCAAAATTTTCTGGATCCGCCACTGAATGCTGCCAGAGGCTACTCTTCAAAATTCACTAGAATTTTGTGAAACACAAAAATTTTCACAACGCTTTGTGCTTTTAATTTAAAATTGAGTTAAAAACAAGACAATGAGACTGCTTTTTAGATGATCTCAAAAAAATAAAAAATAAAAGAGTCTTCACTTGGTAAGTTACAAAAATTTCTCTAGATCGTTTCACTATGACAATAAAACGGACCAAAATTCACTAGATGTATATAAAATTCACTCGGAGTGGCACCACCGATCGTAGTTTCTGCGTGAATTTTTAGGTGATCTCCCAAAAAAAGGTCTTCACGCCAGCGACGCACGGTTTTTGCGTAATTTTCGTGGTCATCTCTAAAAAATAACAAAAGGTCTTTCAGGTTCATTAAAATTTTTTTTTTTCTATTCAATGATTGTCAACCTAAAACTATAGGTTTTCGTGTTTCGACCAGTAACTTAGGCCACCTTCACGGCTAGCATTTAGAAGCATAAGTTATTCATCTATACAATTTACTATTGTAATATACATTGCGAATGAGCTATCCCGACGCGTTTTGACCTTGCTCAAGGGTCTCATCAAGCGAAAAGAACAACACATTTAAACATGCAATGATATAAAACTGCAACCAAAAATTTGGAAGCAAACATTAGCAGCTTTCAGGTATTTGCACATTCTACAAAAACACTCACTAGATCGTAAAATTCACTAGGTCACTAGGCCGGACCAAAATTCACTAGATTTAGTGAAAATTTACTAGGAGTGGCATTGCATTATGCGGTCAGTATTTGCTACAGGAAGACTCGTAGGTTTTAATTGTTACGTCACCTGAAGGAATTACTTATCTTTTTGCTACCTTCGCATGAACTGCGAATGAAATGTTCTAAATTGTATGAAATGTGAATGGCGGGAATTGACATCATAATGAGCTTTCCGTAGAAGTGGCTTTCTCGGTAGGTTTCAACCAAAAGCTCTTTGAAGCTGGTTGCGGATACACGCCATTCCTGCTTTCTTGAGTGTTGGTAAGCTAAAGCGCGAAATCTTTTGCCGAGGAATGCAACAAGTGTTGTTTGACGTAGATTTTGGCTACGTACTTCGTACTACAGCTGCAGATTTAATTTTGTCGCGAACGCAAGACGAATTACACTATTTTCTTTTATAACAATAATATTTCAAAAAAACCCGAGGCTCATTGTTGCTCAGAATCTAAAAAAATGCCAGCCTCCATCAGTAACAAAAAGATTGGAAACAAAAAAGAATAAATTTCAAATCTTGAAAGCAACTAAATTCTGTGCTAATTCAAAATGATGAAATTTTAGTAATTTTCCAGTATTTACAAGCAAAATATTGCAACGATTCTAAAATTACAGAGTGCTACTTCAAACAGCGTAAGCAACTCATAAATATTTGGATGTTCTCAAGTCAAAAAAAAAACTCCGTACTTTTTCGCTTTTGCAGTTTTACGATGCTGCAAAAAGTCTTTGCTCAAGCTGACAGAGCATTCGGAATTGGACTCCAAAATAACTTTAAAAACATGGTCGTTTAAATTGACATAAACGTTCTCAGAATTCAAGGAATAATATTAAGAACAAATGAAGCAGCAAATTGGCAAAAAACTATGAGAAGCCAGCTCAACTTAAAATTTATTGGCTCTTCTAAAAAAAGTGTAACCTGGGTAAAAGTAAGCTTGCTTTGCCTCTGTGAACATGCTTGCATCGATTTTTAATAGCTAAGTTTCGTTACGCTTGAAGCACAACTTATGATAGCAAATTGACTAATAAGCTAGGTTATATTTCTCATTCCGCAAGCTAACTGTTATCGCAACGTTTCTTAATTTCACCAAAAAGTTTGTTCTGTTTACTAGAAATAAATAACCTAAACATAGAATACTTTTTCGAATGAAAAATAGTTTCTAGAAAATGAATTTTTGTGGAAATGTAATTTCTGAAAAATAAGTTTTCGGGGAAATGTGTTTTCGGCCAAATGTACATTCTGGCAAGTGTAAATTCTGGAAAATAAGTTTTCGGGGAAATGTAATTTCGGCCAAATGTACATTCTGGCAAGTGTAAATTCTGGAAAATAAGTTTTCGGGGAAATGTAATTTCGGCCAAATGTACATTCTGGCAAGTGTAAATTCTGGAAAATAAGTTTTCGGGGAAATGTAATTTCGGCCAAATGTACATTCTGGCAAGTGTAAATTCTGGAAAATAAGTTTTCGGGGAAATGTAATTTCGGCCAAATGTACATTCTGCCAAATGAGCATTCGGCCAAATGTACATTCTGGCAAGTGCATGTTCAGGAAAGTATAATTTCTGGAAAGTGCACGTTCAGGAAAATGTAATTTCTGGCAAGTGTATGTTCAGGGAAATGTAATTTCTGGAAAATGCACGTTCAGGGAAATGTATGTTCGGGATAATGTAGTTTCGGCCAAGTGTTTTTCGGGGAAATGTAATTTCTGGAAGGTGTTTTTCGGGGAGGTGTATAGGATCCCTTTAGTTTCATTGGGTAAAGATTTTTCGGTTAAGATTTTCTTGTTTTGGCTGAAATTTGACTGATTGATGGGTAAAGATGATAAGCATAATCGGTAAAGATTTATTCATTGATTAATAAATTGGTAAAGATGTATGTTTTGAAGATTTTTGTCACTGGTGATATTTGTCCTTTTGGCCTTGCTAGCCCTACTGATGAGTCTTGAGATTGAGGGAAACAGCTGTCTTAGGAATGCTATTGAAAATTATTTTGAATTGAATTACTATAATTATCTCTTGTAATATTGTGATTACCGGTACTTAATATTTTTTGAACAAAAAAAATTGTGTTATGATCTTGTTAATTTGCGATTTCTTGCCTCTCTACGCTCGTGTTCATACCTGTATTCCGAGCTATACTGACGAGAAATAAAAGACGAATGGCGATTCCGAAACAGTATGTTTTAGGCTGTCAATCATAGGTTTGATTGAGCCTATAAGACTCTGGATACTGTCAATAGCTTATTAGTATTAAAATTACGTTGTTTGATAACGAATTACTTTGAGAATTTTGTAACTATTCGGAATTTAGCGCCAAAAGGACTTTTTAAAGGCTATTTGGCAAACAGTAGTCCGTAGATATAAAGTGCCGAAAATTAAGTAAAGACAAAAAAGTGTTTACCAAGATTTGATCCGATTTTCAGCCAAATTTCGATGTGGAACCATCGTTAATCAGTGGTAAGTAGAGTCTAATGCTTTGTATTGGAGGCGATAGCATTTGGAGTGCAAATCCTTCACCATGTGTGGAAAGAAGTAGGCAGATGGCAGGTTAATTTGAAGACCGAATGGTTTCTTTGGTATCTTCTGGCCAAGGAAACTTGGTGAATTAATATGTAATTTTAACTAAAATTAATTGAAAATTGTTTGGGCCTTTAGTGCGTGTTAATCAAAACTTTAAAGCACGTACAACCAAACTTCAATAAGAATGCCTTTTATCCAATTGGATTATGTTTGTTGCACAGCTATTCCATTTTATTATCCTGTATTACTGCAGTACTGCAAATGGGGAAAATTTATTTACTTAAGAGCAAACATGTGGAAACGCTTAACGATTCTTAAGAATAAAAAGAATAGTGAAAATACAGGAACACAGTCATTTAATAACTGACGTTTCGCTAAACACTTATTGCATCTTCAGAGACGCTAAAAGTGTCAATCACGTATATTACTAACTTCCTCATACGATGAAACATAGTTTAGTGAAGTCATGCTGATTACTGTACTAATTTTAGAGACGTAACCAAAATTCGAAAGATATTGCAATGTAAAATTTATCTGCATCAACACAACGTGAGCAACTGACTGCTACACAGCAATCGCTATCTCAGCATACATAATGTGAACAAGGACTGCAATAATTATAATGTGGTGGCGACTCATTTACATATCGTCAGCCACTCAGCATTTTTGTTTAGCTAACTGTAACCTTGAAAGTAACTTCTTACAATACGCTTGTATTTATTTTTATAGGGCCAATCTCCGATGTGATTTTGCCGACTGTTTTGGGAACAATAGGATTTTTGTGTGCTTCTCTTATCATCATGACTTTCATAATAGTCAAGAAAAGAAAAAACAAGCCTACTCAGTTAGTGTAACAAAAATACTGTATATCGACATTTTTTGCTAAAATAAGCAATACTTTTAATTGAAGCGCAATTAAATTTGCTCTATTAATTGATATACTGCAATACCTAAGAGCACTTATGTTAGGGCGTTGCTTTTACGACGAACCTGATCGCAGGATCATGGGTTCAGCCCGCACCCTGGTCATGTTGTTGCGTCCTTAAATAAGACGCTTTACGATGATTATCTCGGCTTGCTGCCTTTGAACAAGCAGAAAATTTACTTGGGAAGAAGTGAAACGGAAAGCTAGGAAAATAGTGAATTCCTGAGCAGGTGCGGATTTGTTCAAAGAATAGCGACACTGTCGTACTCTAGTCATAGGAGGATAAAGATACATCAATCATTATCATCATCATCAAGCTTACTAGATAAAAAAAATTAAAAATTAAAAAAGAAGTAGCACCCCCACCCAATGTCATAGAGCAATTTAGTGTTTACCAACTAACTTCTACTCATTAATCAGGAGAAGTTAGACTTGTTATGATATCGTTGAAAACTTATCCTAAAAAGAATGTTCTCATTGAACTATTGTCTTATACGATGTTGAAAGGCAAATTCTATGCATTCACAAATGAAAAAAAAATGTCACTGAATAATCTTTTTAAACATATTTTATTAGCCAAATCAAATAGAAAAGACCTGTTGAATAATTATTAACTAGCTAGATCAATTACATTAAGGACCTTGCATGAAATTGCTTGGTACTTCTCTCAAGCAAAGTGAAAGAGGTGCATTTTGGAATTTGTTGCAGTTCAATTTTCTACAGTTGTAGCTTATATTTAGTCAACTCGAAGAACCTGCTTACGATCAAATTAGCATTGGTCCCCCTCTTCCAGAAAAAGATTACCTACAACGAAAACCTGCTCAAATCCAGTCAACAGCGGATCGTCTTTTACCAAGTGAGTATTGGCAAAGTACTATAAGTAGCTAAAAGGAATTTCACGTCAACGAAAAAAAAAAGTTTACTTAAATTTTTAATTTTGAGATTCACTTAAGTTTTGGATTTGGTAAAACCTTTTCTCAAAAACTTGTATCGCATTGCAATGAGTTGAGTATCTTTTTAACCATATTGTCCAAAATAGTGCTTGAAAGCAGGGGCTAAAGCTGTAACAACTTAGGATAAAATTTTAGATGAAAATACAATCTGAAGTTTTTTAATGTTTTTAATAGACACTAAAGTATCTCTCATGGCTCAAAGTAAAATTAAGACACTAAACTATTTTTCATCTCTCAAAGTAAAATTATGCTGATTTTCAAACGAGTGATTTATTTGAAAAATATGTTGAACGATTATTAACGAGCTGGATCTTACGGCTTCATCAACACGAAAATCTATCACAACTTTTCTTGTTCATAAATTTGATAAAAACAAATTGTCATCATCTTCCTCTTCTCACGTTTAAACCAATGATTAAACCCTTTTTGGTTTTTAGGCGGAATTCAAAATAATGAGGCTTCATCTATTGAAAGCGATACTGATGATGAAAGTTATGTTAGACCTAATAATCTCAAACTTCTTGCGGAAGAAAAAGGGTATTGTGAACTACACAAGAATTCTGATCCTTTATCCGAAGATAGTCAAGGATATTTAATTTCAAGCTCAAGAATTTTTGAAAAAACGTGCAACTTCCAAGAATCTAAGGTCATCATTATCCAAGAAACAAAATCAAGAAACGGTATAGATTTTTTTGAACTAATAAATTTGACTGTAGCTCTTGTAAAATTTTTTCAGTATTCTAAAATGTAAAGGAGAAAATGCAACAGTGCTATAGCTTACTTTGTCGTGATATTTGTTGTTTTAGTTGAACTGCCTTTATGGTGGGTTTGTGCGTTTGCTCGACTTGCACGTAGTTGCTGCAGTTAGTTTGTTCTTTTATAATTTCTTTTCAACTCTGCTCAACACAAATCATCAACTCAAGCTAAGTAGAGCGAGGAGAAAATATTATCACATTAACCCATTTGACGAGGAGAAATATTTACGCAGGACAAAAACGCCTCGACCTATTTAACTCCTAAACTCAAAATCATAAAAACATGTGACTTAGTGTTCACCAAAATTTTTAGGACAATTAGTTTTAGTTAATGCCGTGATTATGGAGACGTTAAAATCATATTTTTTTGGAAAATAACGTCATTTTTAGTGATGTCAATAGCGGTTCAAACTTTCTACACGTTAGGTTTCTGATACTGAATCGTAAAATGCCTTAATCAAAAGAGTTAGATTTAAAAAAATCCTTGAGGCGTCATTTAAGTCAAATTTTGACCAAGAAATGCTTATATTCAGAAAGGGACTTCGGCAAACTTCGAAATTTGAAAACTTTTCCTTGTTTTAGCATTTCATATTTTCAGGGGTAAATTTTAATTAGATTTTACTCAAAGTCAAGTTTATTTTAAATAACAAGTTGCTTTCTAAAGGAATTTGATACAAAAAAATTGAGAAGGTGCAAAATGTCTTTTCCCAAGTCTATGTTAAGGCTGATCAAATTTAGCTATTAAGCTCAACTCGAATAAAAACAAAAACTGGCTTTTTTTCATTATTGAATTACTTTTATTTGCACATTTTTTGTGGTTTGATTAAAGTTTCATTTTTTTTAAAAACAGATAAGTTAAACTAAAATTAATTATTTTTAAGACAGAGTCTGTAGTTAACATTGAAGGAATTTTAAGAACTTCAAATAAGTGATAGTGATTTTTTACCGTAGCTGAAATAAACAGCTGTTTATTATTATGGTTTATAGTTTCGTTTAAAAAAAAGTTGTGTTCTCCCCTCCATTATTAGCCAGTGAAATGTGTAAAAAATGTCAAAAATTTTTCTCAATTATTATTCTTCTCCTATCTGACTTAGCTAGCGAGCCATTTTTACTTTCACATTTCTCTCATTGTTTTTTAGTTGAAGTTGATGTACCAGCAACCTCATATGGTTACCTTGAGTTAACACATGATCAACAAACAAATGACATCTTTTCGGAAAGCGAAAACGCTTATGAAGTCATTGCCAACAACGAACCCGTCCATTCTGATGAACTCCAATACCAAAGAATAAAAACTGAGTCTGAAATTGATAGTGCATCCTGCAGAAGCCTTGAAATAAATGACTCTTCCGAAGTAGATAGACTGGTTTTAAATCAACCCGAAGCTGACGAGAATGTAGAAAATCAACTTGAGCATGAAGAAATAACAACGAAAGATTATAAAGCACAAACAAGCGATATTGGATCTCCTCAGGATGATTTTTCTGAAGAAACCAGAAACTCTGGAGCAAACGCTTCATCGGAAGTAGATCAGTTAATTTTAAATCAAACCGAAGCTGAAGTAAACTTAAAAAGTCGAGTCGAGTATGAAGACACAATCGTAAATTTGGTTGCACAAACTAGCGATGGTGGCTCTCTTCAAAATGATTTTGCAGAAGAAACCAGAAACTTTAAAACAAATCAATTATTAGAGGTAGGTCAACACGTTTCAAACCAACTTAAAGCTGAAGAGAATGCTGAAAGTCGATCCGAGTATGAAGACACAATCTTAAAATTGGTTGCACATACAAGCAATGTTGGACCTACACAGAACGAGTTAGCAAAAAAGAATGATTCAGCTATATCGTCCAAAAAGACCGATGGAAAATATCATAAAAAGTATGGTAAATCATTCAACAACACCTTAACTGCAAACACTGAAGAAACAGCAGACGAAATAAATACAAAAAATCACAAAGAAGACAACAAATATTCTCACAAACAAATGGAGGAAAATTCTGATGAGCTAAAAGAAAATAGCTACGAAATTGCTTATTCAGACTTTGGGCATCTGTTTTTATCTAAAAAATATTCTCAAAACAAAGGCGATTGCGAGACTGCAAAAAATGCGAAGTTTGGAGGGGACAATAATGAGCCTATAACTGAGAGAAGCTCAATGAATGAAAACAACTACGAAACTGCATATGCAGATATTAGACGAGGAAAAAACGTAGAACCACCAACAATGAATATCGATAATGCCGCTTAACAATCCATTTTTTTTAAATTAGGGACAATAGCATTCAAAGTAGTAAAAAAATAATTTCACAGCACATATTTTTGAGACACTTATCTGTAGTACAAAAATCACTGCAACTAAGCTAATGAGTATTACGAAAAATTGCTATGTGTAATTTTAGATTCTAAGCTACATTATTATTAAAGATGCATTGAGGTCTAATTTATTGCCAAACAAAACATGCCAAACAAAATTAAATTTTTTCTTCAAGTTTTGATTTCAGAATTCTTCAACTTCTATATCAAAAGATATTTGAATTTCTTTTTTTCGCTATTTGTAACAATCCAGCCTTTTTTTAAATAATACATGAATCAACTCTTAGGTGTCGCTCGAGTGGACACAGCAAAAGTGTTAAAATAAAACGTTGTTACCATGCTTACAAGAATCGACTCATAAACTATCTCAAACCTACCCTTAATCTAAATCTTTAAAAAAGTAAATAATGAAAAACTGTGCGAATGAATATTCTTTATTTTCGTTTTCTCATTAGCTTACAAAGTTTTGGTGAAATAGGTTGGTCACAAGCAATCTTGCCGGGCTTAATGTACTTTAAAAATCATAGAAAACGCTTCGTATGAGCTATATGGCATAAGCCAAAATTATTAATGTTGCCCGATTGGTCTAGGCCTATTTTTCAAGTTTCTTTCTAAATGCACCAAATGGAATATCTTTGTGTGTAACAAGAAAGTTCAAACCAAGAAACCTAATCTTACTCTCAGAAACACACCTATTTCGCCAAAGCCACAGTAGAAGTCTGGCAAAAACACAACCTAATGTGAAACTACTAAGCAAACTTGATGCTGTCATGTTGCTACAGCCAAATTTTTTCTCGTAACATCAAAATGTTTCCCGTTAAAGATAAAAGACTGGACAAAAACATTGGAAATCAATTATTTGTTACTTATCTAGAGCTACAATTCAAAAATTAGTCAGCAACGCCCCTTAAGAGTACAAACGGGATTTAAGTCTGAGGCAGATAACATTGATTTTTGGATTTTATTCTTCTTGATGTTTTAGTACTGAGGTGATCTAATGTAAATGTGTTATTAGTTTATTTCACTGAGCGAGCAACGAGCAAAACCCCATTTACCAAATATAATTTCTGGAAAACAAAATTTATCTGAATGGTTTTAAAATAGCAACAAAACTAAAAAAATCCTTTTAAGCACGACAAACAGTTTCGTAATGAACTCAATACTACAAAACTTGATATATTTGTCTTGCCCAGGGTTCGGCAACTTTTTGCACTTAAAAAGTCATATTAACCGATTTTCGATAAAATAAAAATCTCTCGAAGCCGCAAAGCTATTTTTACTATAAAAGAAAAACAGCACTGTCATGTGTCGCATTTATAAAAGCAGCTAATGCAATCAGACTTGATGAGATTTTTGCTCTTGCGTCTCAGTGCAAGGCATTTGCATATGAGGGCTGTTGGTAGAATATCATCTTCACACATGATTGCATAAGCTGTTGTCTGTGACACGCGTGCGATATTTGTTTTTTAAGTACAGTAGTTCATGCTTGGGAGAAATTGCTCACATGCGTATGAGGATGCAAAGGTTAACGTGGTTCCAAGAGCATACTTTTTCATGTTGTCTCATGTATCGGGGAGTTGTGTTAAGTATTATGAAAATCAATTGCTTCAGTTTTGGGAGGTATTTAGTTTTACTCCAATTGTGTTCCAGAGCAAGATCGCCTTTTAAGGGGATGCAATTTCGAGGCAAAACAAGAATTGAAACAGCATGATCAGGAGTGAAACCAGGATTTACTGAAAAAAATGGGGACTTGAACCATAAGTTAAAATATTTTTGTTCAAAAAATGTCTCCTTCAGGCACAGTGCTAAGCAAATTGATGAAACTAAACCGTACCATAAACAGGGGTGTGGGGCGGAGAGCAGCAGAACAATTTTTGTGAATTTTCAGGAAAACATAATCATTAAGAGAAATTTAAATTGCATTTCAAACGATTGTAGAACCATTTTAAACTACTAAATTACTGAAATTGAGAAATCATTTCAAAACTAAATTGCCCACCTCTTCAGTTTCCCGTCACTTGTAGGTCAAGTCCAATTATTTTGGGGTAAAATGTTCTCAGTGACTTCTAAGCCTCACTTTTTGGTTGCGCCATTGAGCAGAATGAGTCAATCAAAAAAACTTAATTTAGCGATTGCTACAGCAGCAACATCTAAAATTTAAGAGCTTTACACTTAAAGGGAAATGATCTTCCATTTTCTAATATTCTCAAAAAGCCGCTACATAAGGATCAAAAACCCGCATGCGGCTCGGTAACCAGAAGTTACCGACCCCAGCTCTAGCCATGTTTAAAATGACCACCCCAGCTTCATGCGCGGATGAGCTAACTAGTAAAATATTATATTGTTTTCATTTATTATACTTATAGCTACTGTATATTCTGCACTATGTACCTTTCAATTTCTGTTGCTTCCAATCTCAGTTACGTCAACGTCTGTAGCGTGATGTTTTTTAACAGCGTACGCGTTTTTGTGTAAAATCTACTAAATTTTGGTTTGAAGCTGGTTGTTCTTTGCTAATTTTAGCCGCAATTGTTCAACATTTAATGATAAGCTGTCGATAGTATCTAGAGTTTGGAGATATTTGGCTTATGATTAATTTTCTCAGTACATTGTTCTAAACAAATTTTAGATTTGTTCTCAAATTTTGCTCAAAATTCTGGCGTAAATAATTTCCTTCGTATTAACCAGGCACTCTGCGTCTGTCTAACCACATCTACGCAGAGCACTTTTTTGAGTTCTGTTTGCAAGTCTTTTGTCAGACTGGGCCACCACAACGGGTAGACTGCTGGGCCCGAATGGAAAAAGTGTCTTTCCAAGGACTCAGCGACGCATTGTCAGTTCGATTATCGAATGAGGGATCAGCAACCTTTCGATCACTAACCCCATGCTCCAGCACTGAGCTATCGCCGCCACTGTAAATAGGTGTTGTGGTTTGTGTGATAAGTTTAATAAGTTTAAAAATAAGTTTAGATTGAAATTACGATATAAACATTTGTTATGTTGAAATTGCCGTGCGTTCCGCTTGCTTCAGCAAAGGTCTTATTTTTGTGAGCGACTTTTGTTCAGAGGTGAGCAAAGCGCAAAAAAAAAGTGCAAAGCACAACAAAAAAAAATCAGCAGCAACAATTAAAAAAAGAAGCCATAAAGTGAGTTGGAGAAGAAACATAAAGTCGTGAAGAAAAAAAAAAAAAGAAATTGTTGCAAAGTATAGCATAGTAAATTAGTCGGAATTTTAATCAATTGAAATTAAATTTTCTGTTGGAATGGACATTCCACATAATCTGTCAATAATTTATTTATCTATTTTACTTCAAAGATTGCTTTGTTTTTTGTTTTTTTTTGCATTTATTTGGTAATTTGTTTGAATCCAATTGAATTAGATCATAAAGCTTTGTTGTTTTTTGTGATGATTACAGTGCCAATGCTATTTCTTTCGTAATCAAACTTTCTTTCCAACTAAAATAACATAAGATCTGAAACTGAGCCAGAGGCCACCTTGGAAATAGTTGGGAACTCGTATGGTTCAAGTGACATTGCAACCCTAACCCATAGAAATAGGTGTGAACTTTTTGGCTGTAATCTCTTTTTCAATATTGATTACAGAATTTTGGAATATTAGAACAATACTTGTTACGTAGAAAGATGCTAGTATATTTTGCGAGTTGTATTTTTTTCCTTGCTATTGCTTTTATCAATTCTCAAGATTGTCCATGCGACTATCCAAACACTGTTGGAGGTAATTGGACCAGCGACTATTTTCCAGTTGGCGCTTGTTCTGGCGAATGCAGCAATGGACAAATGACCATGTACAGACTTTGTGCCTACCTGTCTAATGGGAGAACAAATACAGTTCCTTGTACTTTTGCGAGCAACTGTACAAACGAAGCAACCTGTGAGGGAAATTGGACATCATGGAGTTATTTGGGGAGGTGCTCTAATACCACGTGTATGACAAACCAATCAAGAAATTGCTATATGGTAAGTAAAATTAGTATTAAGTCAACAACATATTGAAAATTGGCTAATGGAAAATACTGTAAGTCTACGTAGTTATAAGTTGCTGTTATGTTTATTGAAATCGCATGTCTATCCTGATGTCACTGCACAGCGTCAGACGCTGACGATTAGATGATAACACATTTTTCATTGCGATAGCTATTTCGTGTTTTGAGGAATCTGCACCCTCACTTCCTGAAGGAGTTTCTAGTGCTTCAAAGTTTTTCTGGATTTCTTCGAATTATTTTCCACTGAATTTGCTGCTTGTTTGAAGCCACTAAACAGCGATAATCATTGTGAAGAGTCTTATCCAAGGAGGCAACAATGTAACCAGGGTACGGGTTGAACCCAAATAATGTGATCAGGGTCATCGTAAAACAACTCCTTTACCCACTCGGCCACGCTGCAAACGCCAAAGTTTTTTTCTACAAAGCAGATCATTCACATTCAAGTACTGCTTTTTATCTTGCAATTAAGCGCGCGTTTGCTTTCATTTTCGTCAACTATCACAATTTATCTAGCTGCAATTTTAGACGACCTAGCCAAAACTTCAATCCCTTGGTTGTTACAATTTTACTGATATTCATTAGCTAGCATTGCATAGTTCTTTATGTTCTTAGCAGTAGCAGTATCAGTAACGCTAATAATATTTTGTTTATTTGTCTTCATTTACCCCAATATACACTAATTAAAAGAAACATAAAACAGTCAAAAAGATTTGAAAAATTTTGAATCATTAATGCAATTGTGAACTGGAAGTTTGAGAAGAGACTTTTTCGGTCTATGAGTCAAGCAACCACCTGATTTGATGTAAATAATTTTTATTACAAAGACTGGTAGATTTTTATGACTAGATTAAAATGTGATTAATTTACTAGAATAACTCGAAGCAAAAAATCAGTTTACTTCTCTAGATTAATTTGCAATAAATGTGTTTTATTTAAACAAACTTCAGACCTTGTCTTAGGCAATTTTTAACTTTAGCTAATATTGAATTTCAAATTTTTTTGCGCCTTGGTGCTAAATCATGCCGCGTTTTCATCTTTTATGCAAATAGTTGGTTAATTTTTTAGAACTTTTTAGAATCCCCTTTTTGTGCTTGTTTTAAGAATCTTCTTGAACTGTCTTTGTGGTAATTTTAACTGTACTGTCTTTAGACCTTTCATCTCATAATCTTTAAGTTTGCAACTAGTGTTCTAATTAGAAAGTCTTCGACAGCACGAGTGATATGGTGTCTTAAATTTTCGTAGTTTTATAGTGTATCAAGTTAGGTGTGTAGTAAGTAGGTTATGTAAAATGTTAACGTGCTGATGTTTCTATTTCTATAGTGCGACCTCGAAGCAGCTTTTTAATAGTATAGTCTATTATAGTCTAGCATAGTTTTAATACAATCAATAGCGTAAATTTTAGTCTCGTAAATTTTAGTTAATTGATATTGATTTGGCTAGTTTATAATTGACTTCTTGTTTTGCCGTGCTCCTTTAGATAAACCAAATTTTTGGTGTTCTGTGAGGAATTACATTGTTATATTTATATCCAAAGTGTGGTATGACAGCAGAAATATAAAGAATACGGCGCCCTGCGAAACAGGCTATTAGAAGCGGGTCTAACCTGATTCAGATTGGAGTCAACACTGTTTTTTCGAATTGGGCAAAACAACCGACTTTTTTTAAGTTTAAGTTTGAATTTGCAGCCCTGGTTCAAAGTATGGCTTTGTTGTTTTTTACCGTGAGTTTACAAAATTAGCCACTGGGGTATCATTTTATGTACACGTAGCCAGTGCCATCGCTACGGTGGGGCCAGAAGCGCCGTCCCCTCCTAACGACGGCTTGTAAAGTAGTAATGAAACGTAGTAGTAATGAAAGTGGTAATGAAAAAGTAGTAATGAAAAATAGTAAAAAGTAGTAATGAAAACGGACCTTTAGCGGATTGCCATATAGTAATATTAGACGCTAAATTGATAGTGCTAAAAATTATGATATTATCCATATTATTCATCAGCAGCAACACAATATCGGTTTTATAGAAAAGCTAGAGATACTGGAATCTGATTAATAATCGGCAAATTTCTACTAATAACCACCAAACGTGCATATTTTTGCTCTTTAAACTATAAAAATAAGCTGGATATGCGAGTTTATTATGCTATAGTTATAATGTAATATATGTGCTTGCGTTTTAACATTTACCTTGTTGGATAATGCGCTGAAATCAACAAAAAAAATTTTGTTTTTTTTGTGTGTATGTGAGAAGAAAAGTTCAAAATGTACAGTACTTTTTACTGTGCCAAACTAATTGCAGGAAGTAAAATTATGCGGTATTTTAAGAGAAGGTAGGAACGAAACCAGGAATTTGCTAACAGAGGGCAGGGATCTTGAACCCAAACTTTGTTTGCAAAATAGCTCGTCTAGGTAGCGCGGCAAGCAAACTGGTGTAACTACGTGTAGCACAAATGGCTGGAGGTCTAGGAGCAAAGCCACCAGCTGCTGCTGGCAATTTTTGTAATTTTTTGAAAAAATAGCCACATTAGCGTCATCGGCTTGTTTTTAGAGCCATTTGTAAGAACTAAATTGCAAAAATCAAAGTTATGGGCAAGAATTAAATTGCCCAGCTCTTTTAGCCCCCCTTACTTACAAACAAAGTCCAACAACACGTTTAAAACTTTTGTACTTTGACTCAAACTTTGTGGATGACTTGAACAGAGGGGGGCTGAATCCCCCTTAGTTTTTTCACAAGATCTGACTCAGTTACATTAAGCGTTAGCCAATTTAGACTAACTCTGGTATTTTTGAAGATTTTACTTCAAAAATCGTGCTTCCCAGCTGCCGAGTCGAAAACGAACAGAAACTTTGTGAACCAGAAAAGCAAAAACAGCTGAAAAAATAGCATTAAATAGTTATACATGACTAAATCATTTGTTCCACAATTTTGAAATTTTTACGCAGTTTTTTTTTTCTAAGCAGTTAATATTTACTGTAAATCTTTTCTTTTTTTCTTCTTTGCCGGCCCTTCCATGAGAATTGTGGGTGTAGCAGTTTAAGATTAGTCTGATTAGATGTGTGTATATTTTATCATGATTTTTTTGTCTCAGCCTTCTTGTCACTTCGAGACATTTTGCTAGGCTCAGATATTATTTGTCGGCGGAGAAGCAGACTTTTAACGTTTAGGATTAATTTCCAGTATCTATACAGCTACAAAACCAGCTATTTCAATAAAAAAAAAAACAAACAAAGTATTACAATTACATTTTAGGGAAGGTATTTTTACGCATCATCAAAGCATTTAAAGCATAGAAAATGCTGCTTGAAACGTTTAGAAAATAGGGCTAATCATTCGGCAAAAGCTCTTTGAAGATTTTGAAACCAAACTTGTAGGTATCAGTCAATCAGAGCAGTTTTTGTTTTAATTTTATTTAGAAGGAACAAATAAAAAATGGCTGAAACTGAAAATTTAATTACGCAACGTCAAGAAAAAAATTGCGTAAATTGTCAGTGAAAGGGTTGAAGTGAGTCCGTACTCTATGAGTCTCAAGTTTACTGTACATAGTGTAACAGTGAGGCAGCGCTTATTAATGATCAAAAAAAAAAAAAAAATTAATGAATTGCAAGCCACAGCACAAAGCAAAGAAGCGGTATATATTCATCGAATGAGACAATCATAGCAAAGCGAAAACAAAAGCAACATTAACAAAATTATTTTTGTTTTGAGGTATTCGTTCATTATATGCAATACCACACGTCGTGATTACCAATATCTACTAACGGAATGTCGAAGGTTAATGAAGTTCTAAATGCAATTCTATTCACGGGCAAAGTAGCTTGTTGTAGAACTAGCTCAAGTGCTTGTCACACGCAAGTGAACAATGAGCATCACTAAAACCTGAGTATGGTTATTCAAATTTTTTTTGAATCAGAGAAGCAAACTGCTTTTAACAAGGCAATGTTCACAATTTCCATATTATTCAAGGAACTACATTCTAATGTAAAAAACAAGTGACAAACCAGCACTACGTCAAAAAATTGATTTTAAGTAGAAGCCTGTTTTTTGATTGTAGGCCTGTGCTGGTTTTTGCCAAATCGTTTATTACTCAAAGTCAATTTTTTGACCTAATGCAGGCTTGCGACTTGCTTTCTATATTGAAATGTAGTTCCTTTTATGCTTTTGTTTACCCTGCCTACTGAATGGGATTATCGTCTGGGGACCCACCTATTTGACTGACCTAAAAAATCTTTCCTTTCTTTAAAACAAAGCCAATATAGGTCCCTTTGAGGGGGGACCCCTCCAAGGGACCTATCGAAACCATGTTACTACTTTTTTCAGCTCGCAAAATGTTAAAGCTTCCCAACTTGTTTAAACATGTAGTCACAAAAATCTATCTCGTCATTTTCGTAATAGTCTTCCTCTATAATTTCTCACTTATTCACCAAAACAAGCGACATTTTTTTAAGAGTTGATTGATTGATTGATTGATTGATTGATTGGTGCATCTTTATCCTCCTATCACGAGAAAGCGACGGTGCGCTATATTTTGGACGAATCCGCACCCGCTTAGGAGTTGACCATTTTCCAAGCTTTCCTGTTAACGTTTTGATTTCTTCCCACGTAAATTTGCTGCTTGTTCGAAGCCACCAAGCAGAGATAATTATCGTAAAGCGTCTTATCCAAGGACGCAACAACGTGACCGGGGTGCGGGTTGAACTCATGATCCTGCGATCAGAGTCGTCGTAAAAACGACGCCTTTACCCAGTTACAGGAGAATCAAATGATCCCAACACTATACTCTTTAATTTCCTTATACATACAGTACTTTGACTTTGCGTTACTGCGTTTTGGCGATTATTGTTAATTTTATTTATTTTTAGTGCAATATATGCAGATGGTTCGCCCGTAACGACAACCTTAACTTCTTTATCTATACCCATATCAATATTCAGTAGAACAAGTGAGTAAACAACAAAAAATGTCTCTTATTTAACCATCCTTCAACGTATGAAAAGAAAAAACAAATTTTGCGTCTAAAAAAAGTGCAAATCTACAGATTTGTCCTCGACTCTTTCAATCCAGTGCTCAGTGCCTCCATGACATCTTAGAAAATTGCAATTATAACTTTTTCACAGCTGTGACACAACTGTGAGGCAGCGCTTTCTTTTCATGAGTCAAGTGCTACTTTACAGTTGTAAAAAAGTTTATGTTCCAAATCTGCTTTGTAACTTCTGAAAAGCAATATTAAGTTGTAATGCCATTGATTGCACGT
Source organism: Trididemnum nubilum (assembly GCA_963965965.1). Taxonomy (NCBI): domain Eukaryota; kingdom Metazoa; phylum Chordata; class Ascidiacea; order Aplousobranchia; family Didemnidae; genus Trididemnum; species Trididemnum nubilum. The sequence goes on from OZ014487.1 coordinate 22,229,403, forward strand.
TAAATGTGTTTGCGCATTACAGATAGCACTATAAATCTTCGCAATGTTTGGGCACTGGGCAAAGACCTTTTTGTTTTGATCTCTACTTCGAAATTCACCCAAATCTGCTGATCATAACGAGATTAGGTCAAGGCCATTTTTTGATGGTAAAAATGCAATTGTTGGAGCTTGACCGAAGACGTTTTTGTTATGGACTTTGCGAATTCTTGTCTTCGCTACTGCAAGCAACATCACGATAATGTTTAAGGATCCTTTAGGCCTAATAGTTTATGCCATAACAGTGATTTGACCCTCAAAAAGACCAGCAGAACGATTATGAATAAAATAGATCTATAAAAACCATGATCTTGGATGGAGTATCTTAATTTAGACTTTCTCTAAGTAAAAAAAGAAACAAAAATTAGAATAAAATTATTCTTAACCTATTTGCTAGTCAAAACGATAAAGTTATTTCTTTTTTCTCAATCTCTTGCTCCTTGGTAGATCTGGACGCTTCATCAGACTGTTCATGCAAAATTTCTGAAAGCGGAGAACGATTAGCTACAAGTTATGAGAACTTGTGTCTGGGTTGCGATAGAATAAAGCAAAGACTTTGCCTACTACCTAATGGGGAATTAGAGGTTTGCCGAATTACTCTAGATTGCTTCATTGAGAGTTGCATCGGAAGTTGGGGCTCTTGGAATAACCATGGACCGTGCAATAACCCCTGTGGTGCTGGTTTACAACGACAATCTCGCATTTGCTACATAGTGAGTACAAGCATCTTCAGTCTATCAATTTTATAGGTTCTGTATTTTTATTGTTTATTAAGCTATACACAGAGGAGTAAAAAGTACTCAAAAAGTGTAATCAAGTAAAAGTTTTGTTACTTGAACCAAAAACTACTCGAAATAAAGTACAAAGTATTGATCAAAATAAGGACTTGAGTTAAAGCAAAAAAGTAGTCGTTTTAAAAGTACTCAAATACAAGAATTTCTGAAAGTATTTTAGCAAAATAAACAAATTATTTAATCAATAAACTGCAGTGTATGACTACTAATCGACTACCTTCACATCACTGCCACATTATGCTTGGTCTTCTAGTGTCTCACTCTCTCAAGAAGTCATGAATTACCAATTGCTGCAAGTTTTCATTACTGTATTTAAATCAAAAAGAACTCCAGTAAAACTTAGAGATTTAAAAATCATGTCACACAGAGTTTGTTTGGAATTTGTTCATAAAATCAGCGCTAACTTAACTTAATTGAACAATCGCCGCAAGAAAACGCAAACTTTCTTATCAATTTGTGGTTGAACTTGAAAACTACAATACCTTATACTCTTCTAAGCAAAGTGCTACTTAAGTAGCGTTACTTCATGCTAAATGTAGGCAAGTGAAAGTAGAAAGTATTCAAAAGTATGATTACTATAAAAGCACTCGTTACCGACAAATTCTACTTGAGTAGGTTACTTAAGTAGAGTTACTTTCTTTACTTCACACCTCTGGGTATAAAACACACATAGACATAGACAGGGGGGGAGGGGGGCAAGGGGTTTGGCTCCTCACTTCCCCAATTGAAATGCCACCAATGATAAAAATATGACAAAAAAAGCCAATCGTTTTTTCAGCTTCCGTTTCTTTTAGCATTTTTCGGGTATAACATATACGCATACAACAGTAATGAACAATATTATTGACGACCAAGGGGACCCGGGCCCTCTCATTTCAATATTTGCCAACCAATTTATATGCGTAATCCTAATGAAATGAAAGGTTTTTGTTCTAAAAGTTGCTATCTTAGTCCCTCATCTAACTTTTTTATGAACGTACTGCAATAACCAGGGCCGGATTTACCACAAGCCACTGTGCCGCTGGGGCCCCACTTTCAAATGGTAAGACATTTTTTTTGTCTTCGAATATATTTGGCAAGAAGATTTTGGGAAATTTTCGAAAGTACCACGGGCCCCCTCGCAATGTAAATCCGGCCCGGTCTATAACAGGGTTAGTAAGCGTAGCGATCCATTGTATCATTTTTCAATAACGATTCGCCTCCACCTCGCCAGTTTTTACGCGAATATATATTTTGAAAAAAAAATTAGCTAGGGGAAATGCTCATTGAACAAACTATTAAATTTGAATTGAGTGGTATTGGCCCCCTGGCCGTACATGTACTCCTACAGCTGGTTATTTTCATGATAAAACAAAAATTTCCAAGAAATATCTTCGAGTGGACTATTTCATTATTTACCGCTGAAACATTACTGGAGGCAATGTTACCCTCTTCCCCCTACCTGGAACCTAATTACTTACAAAATTTAACTCCAAAATGCAAGGTTTTAAAAGTGTTTTGGACTTAAATTGTACGTAAAAGGAGGATTGAACAAACTAATTTTTTCAATTGGCTTTCTAATGTTAAAAATCTATTTTTTCAAATGGCTCTAAACAGGTCCGGAATGTTATCCAAGAGCATTAAAAATAGATTGTTCGTGCAAAAATTCCTCAGCTTTCAAAGCCTTTGGCGGCTGGGGGCTATGAAACGTTTGAGTTACACTAGTTCACTTGCACACGTCCCTTAATTTTGACATTTTCACTTTTTAATTATTGTAAATCAGACCACGGCTTCTGGTTTTCCATTCTACGATATATTTGTCCCACATAAGTTCCTCTTTCGAAAATTTCCGAAGACGTCATTGCGTATAATTTTTGGTTTGGTTCCCCTCCCCTAATCAAAAATCCTGGCTACGCCTATGACCACACGTACATGAATGTAGTAAAGAAGCAAAAAAATCAATAAAGTATCCTATGAGTAGTATTACATGCTGTTATGTCGTGTAACTCATAGCGTAGTTCATTTAAGTTTTGACTTCTTTTCAAAAATTTTCCGTGCCAATTGAGTATTGACAGTGTCAAAAGACCGGCATCTTAAAAAAATGTCCGTAGTAATTCTGGTTGAAATAGTTGCATCATTCATTTATCTTCTTGTCATCGGACGCATTTTAACAAAATGTTTCTGCATTGTTACAATCGACTGTACCCCTTTTTTCTATAGTTTGAGATAGCAAATCGAAGTGCTGAAAGAAAAAGTTCACCTCAAAGAAAAGTGCACCGTCAGTGGCTGATATTAACCCTATTTGTACCGGGGGGGGGGGGCAAATTTGCTTTTGCTTTATAAAAGTTTTGCTTTTATGCACCCTGACTTTAAATTAAATTTAATAACACACATTTTCAGAAAGTTTAGGGTCAGCTGGACAACCGGAAGTGACGTCATTTTTGCCTTTGTTAGAGGCACCTAAGGAGTTTTACGCAGTTTTGAGCACTATTCATGCTTATCAGTGCGCATATTCTATTCATTGTACTGCGTATTCATTGTCAATGCTAATCTTCTGATGGAATAAAATATATTATTTACTGATAAATGCATTGCATCATCATTACGTCATTGATGACATCATAACTCAAAAATATTGATTTTTCTGCTGTTTCTCGAAATAAACTGCGTTTGCATAAAAAAAATATTCATTTTCATCAGCTGTTGAATGATAAAATGAAAATAATACTGCCGTATTTTATAATTTTGTGAAATATACTATATTTCAGTCACAAAAAATTACAAAGAATAATCAACACAATGCAGGGTGTTCCAAAAGTCTTGGGCACATTTGAAGTCCCCATATCTATTTAACTATGAATGGTAGTAAGAAAAAAGTTGTGTCATTTTGAAGCTAGTAGCATTAAGTTTTTGGTAAGGCTATTGATTTTTTTATTTCTTTTTAGATAATAAGATTTTTTTAGATTAAGATTTTTTTAGGTATCTTTTCAGATTTTTTAGATATTCAGACCCATTAATGGCGTTCACTCAACCAGAAAAGGCATTTTGTGTGCTTGAATTTGCAAAAACTGAATCATGGACTGTTGTTCAACGTGCATTTCGCAGAAAATTTGGAAAGAAGCCACCAGAGAGGAAGTCCATAGTGAGATGGCATGGTAAATTCATAACAGATGGGTGCTTATGCCCAGCCAAAAGAACCGGACGCCCCTCAACTTCAGAAGATGTGATTGAACAAGTTCGAACTGCTTTCCAGCAGAGCCCACGTAAATCGATCAGAAGAGCCAGTAGGGAACTTCAGTGTCCTAAAACAACTGTTTGGCGTGTCTTAAGAAGACGACTGCACATGACGCCTTACAAGCTACAGTTAGTCCAACACTTGCAGGAGACTGATAAACCAGTTCGTCGGGACTTTTGCATTGCAATGCAACAGAAGATGGAAGATGACGAATTTGACGACCGGCTTGTTTTTAGTGATGAGGCGACTTTCCACGTAAACGGCAAAGTTAACAAGCATAACACTCGCATATGGGGTACTGAGAACACACACGAACTTCTTGAGCATCAGCGAGATTCCCCAAAGGTGACCGTGTTTTGTGCCATGTCGAAGAAAGCTGTATACGGACCATTCTTCTTTGAAAGAGCAACAGTCAATGGTGAGACGTACCTCGACATGCTGGAAAACTGGTTAATGGATAAATTGAGTGAGGAAGAGTCTGGTGACTTCATTTTCCAACAGGATGGGGCGCCACCACACTGGAGCCTCAGGGTTAGACAGTTTCTGAACATAAAACTGCCAGACAGATGGATTGGAAGGTCTGGGCAGAATGATCACAATTTCATGTCCTGGCCACCCAGATCTCCAGATCTCACACCATGCGATTTCTTTTTGTGGGGATTTGTGAAAGGACTGGTATATGTGCCCCCTATGCCTAGAGACGTGAATGAGCTGAAGGCACGAATAACGGAAGCTGTTTCAACCATTGACAATGCAATGCTGGGACGCGTTTGGCAGGAATTAGACTATAGACTTGATGTGTGTCGTGTGACCAATGGTGCTCACATTGAACATCTTTAAACATTCCATGCAAAACTTGAGGTTACAAGCTTTTGAGTTCAGAAGATGTGTTTTTATATCCTTAATAGTTTCCGAGATATTCATTATCAAAATGTGCCCAAGACTTTTGGAACACCCTGTATATTAACGATGATGTCATCATGCATGTGACGTCATTATGCACGATGACGTCATCATTTGCGGTAACTTTATCAGAGATGTCTTTGAAATAACAAAAGTCCAAACTAAAACTAATATTTCGCAACATTTAGGCAAATTTGTATGCTGTTATAAGGATTTTCTGGTTTTAATGACGTCATCATCGTTTTCGTGACGTCACAACCTAAAAAATTTATTTTTAAAAATTTAACAAAAAATAGCATCAGCAAGCAAAAAATCTTGATTCTATCACTTACCAATCGATTTTTAGATAGGGGGGCAAATTTGCACACCCCCGGTACAAATAGGGTGTAAAAATAGCCCGGTATAAATAGGGTTAACTATTGGATGATCAGCAAGCTGTTCATTGCAATAAATATTTTGTGTTTGGAAGAATCTGCAAGACAAGACAAATTTTATTCAGTCGCTCAGTAACGATATATTGTAATGATAGTCATTGATTAGAATTGCAACAGAGAAGTTGCAAAGAAACCTCGCGATCATCCAGTCAAGTAACCACCCTAAATGCCAAGAAAACATATGGTTTAAAAAGCAATATTGAGATTTGGATATTTTTTAATGAAATGCACCGTTGTTAGATTTTATTCGCTTACTAGTACATCATCCGCCAAACCATTTAAGCCTCCCGTAGAATCGGAAGATCCAAATAGTTATAGCAAGATGTGCAAGAGAACTTAACTGCTACTGATTTAGTAAAAAATTTATATACTGAATTTTAAATCCTTTTTAACATGGCGCCCTAAATTCTTGAGAAATGGTATTCCAGACTTGAATCCCTGATATTTAATGCACTTTTTCAATTTATTTGTCCGGTAGCGTGGAATATTAAGATTCGAGTTGTCATTTGATTGTCTCGTAACTCGGCTCGAATGTTCTACAGTTTTACTAAAATAATTGAAAAACGAATTAGGAGTTTTGCTGGTTATATAACAATGAACATATTTAGTAATTTCATTTTTTAATAGATCATCATTTTGCAAAATCTTAAATCGAATGTAATACCGGTATGGGTTTATTTTCGTCCTGGTAATGACATCAAGCGGCCACTCTTATTTCTCAATTCTGCAAAGATTTTAATCTTTTATTGTAGGTGAGATAAGTGGCTCTCCAGATAATAATACCGTAGGATAAGAACGGATTTACTAATGAATAGTAAAGCTCTGGTGTAATGTTTTGAGAAAAGAAGTGCTTTAATTTGGATAATATTCCGACTGAGCGAGCCTCCTTTCATTTCATTATTTCAATGTGCACGATCACAACTCCTAAATATTTAACTCTATTAACAATATTTACCGGGGATCCATTACTCGCCAAGTAAAGATGAGGAATTGCTGCTGTCACGTATAATAATAATTTTGAATGTCTGCGATATAATTATTTGCTGTGTTTTAATGCATACGTGACTGCTTCATTAGTTTTGCCGCTTTTCAATTTAAAATATTCGAGATGATCCCTTTCTAGTATATTTTACTATCTTCTGCAGTTATCGATTGTTTGCTTGTTTACCATTCTTAATTGCTATGTTTAGACTTGAAGTTTGTGACATCATAACTATGTTATCGTAATCTTGTACACTTTTTCTATTGTGACGTACGAATCAAGGATTGTTCTGGGACATTCGATAGCTTTTGTCGTAGTATAAATAGGCGGGTCACATTATATACTAGGATTCTAATATTCTAAGAGTGGGTGATTTTAGATATTAGTTTCGTAGGCAGTTTTGCCTAGTTGGTGTATCTGTGGTTGGCTTGTGTAGCCGTATAGCGGGCGATCTGAATTGGTCGATTGCGATAGTGTGTAAGAGGCAACCTGAATCTAGTCGGTAGCGTTAGGTCTTTACAATCTGCATTGGTCAATCATAAGAAGTGTTAGTGAAGCGTTTTGCTCAGTGAGAGTGTTTGTGTTTCAATCTTAAATAGAAGTGTTAATTTAAGATTGGTGTGCTGCTTTTTAAGATTCAAGAAGCTAAAGGAACTATCAACTGCCATTTTCGATTCTTCAATTAACATCTCAGTTGTTCTCTAGTTTTAGTCGACGTGGGGAATTTTAAAGATTAAAAGTTGCACTCTAGCCAAGTATCGACAATCGCGAAAGCTGCCTTCGCTTGCTTAGGGAAAGTAATTATGATGTTGTTTTTGGTAGAGTTAATCGAAAGTTTATTTACGCAGCACCATTGATGGAGGTTTTTTAATTTTGATTTTTTTCACAATTGTGGGGTAGCACTTTCCTCTCATATCTGCATTCCCATTAGGCTAGTGTTTCATCAGCATTTGAATTCACACATAGCCTATCCTGGCACCCAACACAAACCTTCAAACCACACTCGAGAGCAATTTCTGCACTTGCCATCGCACTCACTTCTCAGATTACTTGGATCAAGTCTGACAACTAGGTTACCAGAGAGAGAATTCTCGACCAGTATCACACTGGCACTCCATTTAGCTCAACCGCATTGCGCTACATCACTAAGCATGGACACCATTTATGCCACAACAATAGCAGTTTACCTCAGTAGTACGCTTTATGCATATTTTAAACTTGTTTGTTATCATCAGGCGTACATAACTGCGTAAATGCCAACTACAGATTTTAAACCCCAAAAGCCAAAATTAGCTTACTTGCCAGTAAAGCAAATTGCTATATACAACGCCAGTCAATGCCCATACGAATAAATTTTCATTTACCCGTGTGTGCTTTGAATGTGCTTTGTGCTTGAGGTTCAAAATCTGTAATAGGCGTTTTCTCAGTTATGTACGCCTGATGATAATAAACAAGTTTAAAATATGCGTATAGCGTACTATTGTGTTAACTTTCTAATGTGATGTCATATGTGGTGTCCATGCTTAGTGATGTAGCGCAATGCGGTTGAGCTAAATGGAGTGCCAGTGTGATACTGGTCGAGAATTATCTTTCTGGTGACCTTGTTGTTAGACTTGATCCGAGTAATCTGAGAAGTGAGTGCGATGGCATGTGCAGAAATTGCTCTCGTGTGTGGTTTAAAGGTTTGTGTTGGGTGCCAGGATAGGCTATGTGTGAATTCAAATGCTAATGAAACACTAGCCTAATGGGAATGCAGATATGAGAGGAAAGTGCTACGCCACAACTTCCGAATTAATCTTGATTTGTAATTGTTCAGGATTTAAGCCTTTTACAATTAAACAGATGTCGTCAGCAAAAAGTCTAATTTGGCTTTTCCAGGAAAAATGTAGGTCGTTGATGTAAATGAGAAAAAATAAATGGCGAAGCAATGAACCCTGGGGCACAATGAATTAATTTTAGGTCAGATTGTGATTGATTGTTAGATACAAACTGTTGTCTATTAAGAAGATAAGAGTAAATCAAATTATAAGCCGCACCCCAAATACCACATTTGCTCAGTTTTGCCAAAAATGTTTCATATGACACTGTATCGAAAGCTTTCCTTAAATCGACAAAAGATAAAGCCTTATAACAAGATTCATTAATATTATCGTAACAGGAGGTGACAACATCCAGCATTGCATGCACTGTAGAAATATAACCTTGAAATCCATTTGGATTTTTGTAGATTACATTGTGTTTTTTGAGGAATTTGTGGAGTCGTGCATACAGAATTTTTTCAGTAATTTAAAAAAAACAAGTGAGTATAGAAATGGGCCGGTAATTATTTATGTCATCTTTTTCTCCGATTTTGTAGATGAAGACGACTCTGGAAATTTTGCAATTACAAGGAAAAATACTTTCAATAAACACGCAGTTGGGAAATAAGTAAAGACATGGGACAGTAACAAACCTGGCTGCTTTTAGACAAACCTGGTTGCTTTAAAGATTGCATTGAAGATTCCATTGATGTAATGTTACTGTAGATTTTTTTGAAATCTTATCTAATGAATTTGCTGCTTGTGTGAAGCTACCTTAAAGAGATAACGATTGTATAACGTCTTGTCGTATCCAAAGACGCAACAACGTCAAGAGTAGGAATTGAATCCAGATCAAGAAATTAGGGTTCTCTAAAAAATAAAGAAGCTTTTACTCTCACGACCGCGCTACCGACAATGCAAACTACACCACCTAGTAAAAAAATCCAACCTCATTTTTTAAGCCATATCCATCAAAGCTCACCTAAAATCCTAAGTGAACGAGAGTTTATTTCAATCAAAATTCTATGTCTTATGCTTACTTCAAACAAGCTTTGGTATGTTAGGCATAAATTTTGATAAAATAAAGTAGGATTACGTTCGTAAACGCTTTTATTTGTCAGCCAGATTGAATTACACCTTAAAAAATATTTTGGCAGGAATAATCAAGGAAAATTTTGTATATATTTTCAATCCAATTTTTAGTACTTTATGTTTAACTAAATTAAGAACGTTAACCCTATTTTACACGGGGTATTTGACCAACGCATTTTTTCGGGGGACTGGGGGGGGCAAAAATGCCACCCTATGTAACTCCTAATCCAAAATTCATGGGAACACCTAAAGTGGCATGCGAGTTAGTGTGCACCAAAATTTTTAATAAAAATGATATTTGGGGTGATGACGTCACCATATGAGTATATGTTCTGAGAGTCCAAGGCGTTTACAGAACATATCCTAAGCATAGATTAAAAATCGTTTTCATAAAAAAATAAAAAATATCAGTCTGCTTGCGTTTTATCTGTTTAACAATATTTCTATATTTTTAAAACTTCTTCATGATCATTTTCTCTTGCGATTTGGAAATAAATCAATTATGGTTGAGCAGCTCTGTGATACAATGTTCTGGTTGAGCTAAGTTGTATCTGTGACTCAATAAGTGGTTCAACGAAGGCTTGTAAACTTTTAATAGAGAAAATTAAATAAAAATACAAAGAACAGCGCAGAAAAGACCTTATAAGAAAGGGAAAATGGTCCACAATTTAGCATTGTACCACTTGCGGCAATAACAAAAATAAAACTAACCACAATTTTTTGGATTAGCGGTTTTTGCTATTGCTGATTACCATGTGTAGAGAGCGAGTTTTTGATGGAGAAAATGTTTGGAAAAGCGCGCTCAATTGACACTAAAGCATTATAGGACACTTTTCCGATCATGCGTATTTTTAAGCGGAAATACACGTAAGAGCTGTTTCAATGTAAATGCATGATAAGAAAAAGGCAAAATGCATGCAGTCAAATGACATGTGTATTTCTGCGCGCAAATTACGCGTGATCGGTAAAAGCCCCCTTGAAAAACGATCTACTTTTTATTGAAAACTAAAAAAATCGTAAAAATGCTTATTAATACATGTTTTGTGTGTGTCTTATAGGTGTTACTATTTTTTGTTAAACGTTTTAATTAGATCTTTATGATGAATCTATTATTGGATTTTATCATTTCGCGCTAAAAAAACTAACCACGAAACTAAACCAATAGCTACTCTTACGGTTGTATGAACCATTGTGGATTAACAATACTTTTGTGGAAAAATTTTGGAGAAACGGCTTGGCAAATTGCTGAGATGATTGTAATTCAATGATAACTTCTCTGAACATGCAAATTCAGTAAATATTGATGTAATAATTTAAACGGTGTGAAAGATAAAAAAAGTGATGATAAATAGATCAAAATTAATCTACGTTGGTGCAGATGATCCTAAAATTTTGCGCTCTTTGTACGTTCATTGCGCAATTAAATAAATAATAACGATTACTGGGCTCAGCCCCGTACTTCGCTGTAAAGTTTACACCGCTTCTAGATGCTCTTTAGGTGATTTCCTTGGCTTTAATGAAACTTCTAAAATATTTTACGAGCCCTTTCTTTAAGAAAATATTTGCCGGCCTCCCAAGCAACTCTTCTAGTTGTAGGGCTGTATCAAAAATAAGTTTGGGATTGTTTTGAAAGCTTAGTTATTAAAGTACATAAAAAGTATTAAAAGCATCGTTTTGCAGTGCTAAGTGCTGCGACGTTCTTAAAGCAAGAATTTTAGCCCAAATAGATCTAAAATTAAGTCATTTTAGTAAAAACGTTTCAAAATTTTCCTAAAACTGGAAGCTCTGCACCCAGATCCATAATTTTCCCCCTGCCCATTCTCGTTACTAGCTTGGTTAACACCCTACAAAGACTTCACTATACGCCCCTAAACGTCACCATAGTGACAACAAAGCCACATTTTCTAATAAAAACGTCATTTTTCCATGATGTCATTGGCGGTTCAAATTTTCTACATAGGTTTTTTTATGTTTAATTTTCTACATTGCTATAACGTAGTTCGTTTTGGTCGCTGTAACAACCTTTTTCTGGTGAATTGTAATTTGAAACTGTTACTTTTTATGTTTTAAAAATTGCCAGAAAAAGAACAATACATTTACTACTTACAACATCCGCTTGCTGAGATAATTGTCAAAGTAATTTTTTTTTGGAAGGGGAGAGATTTCAAACTGACTTAAAAAACCTACTTTTTAAAAAATAATTTTTATGTATATTTCAATTATTGCACATTAAATAAATATTGCATCATTTAAGTTATAGAGCTTAAACCATAATAGATATATTACTACTTATTGCAATAAATTCAATTGGGTAAAAAATGACTTAGTCAATAATTTTAATTGAAAGCTGACGTAATAAAACTTGCACGGTATATTTTTTTACTATAATTTCTCTTGTTCAATATAATGGTTTAGGGGAATGTGAGGAAAGACTTTGCGAAGGTGGATTTGGAGAACATGAAAAATTCCAATTTAGACCGTGCACTTCAGCACGAAATTGTCCCGTAATTTAAATGTAAGTAAAATTGATCGGATAAAAATTTTGCTTTTTGCAGTTTTTGTTTTCACGCACAACATTTAACTTTTCATTTTTCATGCAAAAAATTGAAACATTTTATGCTACAATAAATCAAATTTTTGATCAAATCAATCGACAAAAAGAATACAACCTGATTTATTTTTTGAATAGCATCAGAGTTTTCAACAAAGGGTAATAGCAAACTCCTACTGTCATGCTTGCATAATAATATGCAACTTCAAAAAATCTCATAATTAAATTAAGGATTTTCAGTACTTTTATTTATCAACTCAATCACATGACTGCTCCTTCACGCATGAACAACTACGCAAATACAATAAAGGAACAAAAAAGAGACAAAATACTAAAGAAAATAAAAAGGGAAAGCGTTTATTAATTCCTTGTAAAAAAACTGTAAAGGATTCTTCTTTTTCATTCTTTATTGCTCGTTTTTCCATAAGGGTTGCAGGGGCAGCTGCTCGAGATTCAATTGCCACACTTCATGGTCCGCCATCTCCTCTATTATTTTGTTGGGTAAAGTCCCAATTGATTCCATTCAAGATCCTTATTGTAACAAGTTTATCTAGTTATATGTCGCCCAACTGGTCTTTACCCATTTGTTTGGCAAGTAAAGCTTGTTTGGTGAGTCTTTCCTGAGGCATTCTGCTTACATGACCAAACATCTAAGCTGAGATCTTTCAATTCAGAGAAGTAACAGCTCGATATTTAGAGATTTTCAAATCTCAGAGCTGCCCATCTTGGTAAACAGTGTAACTCCTTCGATTCTTGGTAAAAACCTTATTTCAGACGCTTGCACTTGTGATCGCACTCTTTCAGTCATTACCCAAATTCATAACTATAAGTAAGAATGGGGACAAAAACTGTTCTGAAAATTGAGAGCTTTGCCTTTTTTGACAATTTTCGTTTCATGGCAACCGCATAGTGCAAAGCTTGCGGTACTGCACTAGGCTTGCCTATTCGGGTATCGAGCTCTTCGTATTGCCTTCCGTCACTCGCGAATGCAACCACAAAATACTTAAACTTCTCTACCTGCTTCAGTGTCGCTCCTTTCACTTGTAACACGCACTGATCAGGGTTTCTTGAAAGATGAAGTATCTCAGATTTGGCGGTGCTTATTTTCAACTCGCAGTGGTACATGCATTTGCAAAGCTATTTTACGCGCGCTGGAGGCAGAGATGGGCAAGATCACCCCCGTTCGGTGATTTTGAAGATCAAGATCAAATCATTAAAATAATGTGATCTAGAAGATCAAGATCAGATCACGATCTTGATCTTCAAGATCACGATCTGATATTGAAGATCAAGATTGTGCCCATGTCTAGTTGTTAACGAAGCTGGGCCGACATGACAGAACGTGCTAGCGAGCTCGTAAAGGCTATTCTCGCTTGCTAAAAAGCGCTGACAAACAAAAAATCTTCGTAGACAAACTGCCATTTCTGAGCCGTCTCGCCCAAACCACCTTGAAATTGCTCGCCCCAATTTTTTCTTTGCGAGATGTTTGTAACTTGTGTTGGTACGTAATAAAGATCTTATTGTGATGTCAGATGCATTTCTACTTCAACATAATGCATTCAAGCATACTGTATGTACTGCATTGTTATGAAAAAAGATACTATAAGCTATGCGTTATTATTCTAAGCCAGCAAATTCTTCAACTGATAATGATTAGTAAATGAACGACAGAATTTTTAGATCAATGTGAAATAAGAACAACTTTTTCTATACAATAATTTTTTTAAATGACCTAAAGCCCCCTTGAGGTTGTTGGTGGGTAAGCTTATATGTTAACAGTAACTTTAGGTCTGTAGGTTTCAAAATTTTTCAAAAGTGAGCAAGTCGAAGTACACTCTTTCATTCGTAGAAACGGTAAATCTTGAGTTGAGAATGACTGTTTTTTGATTTTTTGCCGATATTCAGTCTCATTTGTTCTTGACTTTGTAAAAATTTTGAGGGCCTCGATGTCAATTTTAGCGAGCATGTTTGAAACACTGTTTAATTCCTATTTCTCTGTCTGCTTAAGTGAACGATTTTTTCTTATTTTTGCAGCATCATAAAATTGCAAAAGAAAAAAACAAGATTTTTTCAAGTTGAACAACTGCCAAAAAAATTTCTCAATTGCTTGAGTAGAGCAACATAGCTTTATGATCTTGAATAGTTGCAATTTTGCTTGCAAACACACAAAAATCACTGAAATTTTATCGTTTTGCATCAGCACAAATTTTAGTTTCTTTGATTGGTCTGAATTTTTTTTTGTTTGTTTTTGATTTATTTTGCTGCCGAGGCTGGCATTGTTTTTAATTTGTTTTTCAATTTTGAGTAAAAATGCTTCTCGTGTTGTAGAAAATCGTTCTTATAGAAGAAGTGTATTGCTGTTTTTGTCAACTGGCACTACTCAGCATTTCTTTATCAGTCGAAAGAGCAAATGGTCCTCAATGCAATTCGCTTTTTTTCAGCAGTCTAATAGCAAACATGGCGACAATTTTAATCAATTTTCAGCAAAAATTCGCTTTAGTAAGAAGTTTTCAACATTTCGCCATTAACTTTCTGAACCAAAAAGATTTCTCGCACACTTAAACAGTGTTTCAAGATCTTTTTTAAGTTGGCGAGGAAAATGTGACATTTTTTTACTCAAACTGCTTTCCGCAATCGCTCGAAGCAATTTAGCGAGAAAGAATGACGTAACGGATTTTGCATTGCTTTACATACATGTGCAAAAATGATCTTTACGTTTAGCGAGTATTTCGTTCGGTAGCGCCTTTTAAAAAATATTTGTTGCTTAAAGCAAACGAAAAAATTTGTGTCACGTGGGCCCAGATCATTAAAATAAAGTGCTCTTGAAGATCAAGATCAGATTACGATCTTGAACTTCAAGATCATGATTTGATCTTGAAGATTAAAATCGTGCCCATGTCTGGCTGGAGGCCAGATTTTGCGGAACAAAACAGAACCAAATCATCAACGAATAGCAGAGAACTGATTTTGCAATTTCCAATTGTGGCACACTCATCAGCTTGACTACAATAACCGAACAAATTCATGTAAACAATGAAAAGGAGATGTGACAAAACACACCCTTTCCGGAAAACAAAGCCAACATAAAACTGCTTTGATTGCTTGCCATTTACCTGAACACAAACCTCTGGTCGGCTGTAGAATGACTTAATAGCACATGGCAATTACTGACCATCAACGCCATCCTCCAGCAAAACCTTTCAAAGTTTGTCTCGAACAACTCGATGGGATGCTTTTTCAAGATCGCCCAAACATGCAAAAAGATTTTTGTCATACTACAAAGAATTCTCGAAGATTTGCTTCAGAGTGAAGATCTGGTTTGTAGCACTGCAACCCAAACGAAAACCGCACTGGCTCTCCTCTAGTTTTAATTCCACTATTTCTTGGCATTTCTTTCCAGATATTTAGCGTATAAGTACTCTTCCTGGCAAACTAAGAAATGATATCTCTTTTTAGTTCGC
Source organism: Trididemnum nubilum (assembly GCA_963965965.1). NCBI lineage: Eukaryota > Metazoa > Chordata > Ascidiacea > Aplousobranchia > Didemnidae > Trididemnum > Trididemnum nubilum. The sequence continues at coordinate 22,244,669 of OZ014487.1, forward strand.
ACATTGCTTGCGATCACCATTTTTGAATATCGGAAGAATCACACTTGTTTGCCAATACCTGGGAGTTTTGCGAAAGTTTCATGCAACTTGACATACTCGCGTTTACCAGGGAATTTCTTCTCAAGTCAGCGCTTTCAACATTTCGGGTCTGATTTTATCTTCACCAGCAAGTTTTCCAGATTTTATCCCTTTAATTGCCGTTGCCACTTCTTCTGCAGTTGAAAACTTCCTCCCACCCTAAATGCATCACTTCGTGTGTGTCACGAGTCGATGCCTTTACAGGATTCAAAAGATCTACAAAGTATTCTCTGCACCGTTAAAGGATTTCATTCTTATCCGTTAGAATGTTACTTGCAGAGTTCTTGATGGAGTATTAAGTAACACTCGAGGCGGATGGTCTTCCAGAATACTTTGTGAGGCGAAAAATAGTTGGAATCCAACCGACAACCAAACTCTTCCCATGACTTCTTCTTGAACTTTTTTCCTGCCGAAGCTGTCTTTTTTCGCGCCTCAGTGTACCGAGACTGCAAATCAGATGACGATCGGTCCTGTAGCAACGCTTTGAGCGTCTCTTTTTTTGCGCGAATAGCTTCCTTTATCTTTTGGTTCCAACAAGGTGTTGTTTTTTTTTCGCTATCGTCCACCACTTTAAGCCGTTTTCGCCCACAACTTTCAGCAGCTGATGAAATGATCATTGATCTGAACAACAACCATTCTTTTTCGATGTTCCCGGATACATCAGGAAGTTGTCAGAAATTAGATGATGAACTGGATCCAAACTGACTTTTTACTTCTCTGTCCTCCAAAGCTTCCCATTTGATCTGGCAAGTCACAGACGACCTGATGGATTTCCTGTTTGGCCACGGTTTTGAAAGTCGCAAGGAACATTAGACGACCATATGGTGATCAGTTGACAATCAACACCTCGCTTTACTCAAACGTCCAGCACACCAAAAAACGAATCTGATGAAACTACGAAAAAATCCATCAAAATCTTTTTATTCTCACTAAGTCGATACCATGTATAGTTGTATATTCGCAGACCTTTCCGTGCTGGAAAAAGGTATTCATGATGCGGAGTCCGTTGCTACATCAGAGCTGCAATAAATACTTTGCGTTCTCATTCAGTCTATAGCGACTCCATGTTTTTTTTATTACACCCTTCCACGTATCTGTGTCTATTCCAACATGTGCGTTTAAATCTCCCATTCGAACTGTAGATTCAGTAGATGGTACTCCGAGAAGAGCACGATTTACTTTATCCTCAAAAGCCTGATATTCAATCGTAGCATTGCGGGCATAAACCTGCAATGATTTTCAACATACTGACTCGTGATCCAAAAGAAATCCAATCTGACTCTCAGTCCGACAATTGAGATCTTGTGAGAATCCCAACACCTGCTTGAGCAGACATACTAGGATCAGCATCAGAATAGAAGAGCTTCCATCCGAATTCAAACTCACAGTTCCAAAGTCTTAGGTTTAGTAGGTTAATATCTCCATGCTTTTTAGAAAAAATAGCCAGTTTTCTAAATAACTGGTTTAGCAATGTTCTCAAATTCTACTTCATTTGTCGCCTACACATTAACTTTATTTTGGTGTCTAGTCCAGACTCTTTCTGCTTCCATTTGCTTTCTATGGAGTCAAGCGCTTAACAAAAAGCATTCGCACAATTCGTTCATATTGACATGACGTAACAGAGTCTTGTGTTCGCTCTGGGTTTATATAGGTCTCTGTGGTAGAACTATAGTGAAAAAAATGACAGTCCGTTTCACTCAACCTTCTTACATGAGGCTTTGCAATGGTGTTCATGAAAAAAATTAACACCTGTTTGTCAGTAAAGGTATCAGAGTTTCAGAGGTGGAGTTCTCGAGGACGTTCCTGGCCTCGAGGACACATTTTGAAGTTCTTGACCATGGCCTCGAACGTTGTGTCCTAGACTCCACCTTTGCAGGCTTGCTATGAATACTTTTATAAGATAATTCTATTCATGTTAAAAGCTTCTGTGATGCAACAAGCTATATTTATGACGATATGGTGTTTAAAATTTTTATCAACACCGTAGCAAAGTATCATTTAAAAAGGTTAACTGTTGCAGCTTAGACATTCCAAAAGCTGGTTTCAGAGGTTATGCCTGAACCATGTCACCTCTGTGCAAGCTAGCTTGACCGCTCCATTACATCTGTAAAAAGCCCAACTCATGTAAGCTTGTTTTTTAATTTTCGTAGCCTAATGATAGCATTTATCAATTAATTTTCCTAACCCAATGCTAACTATATCAATCAATTTTTCCAGCCAAGTGCCAACACTTGTCAATTAATTTTTCTACCTAATGTTAACATTTGAAGAGCCCATTTCCAAAACCCCGTAGGCGCCATGTTAAAAAAAATTAGTTACATGCTTCATCCGGTCGTGCTTTGTCATATATATCTAACATATTATACGTATACATCATATACATATACATCTAACATCCTATGGTTTGTTTCCAAAACCCTGTTTATCCGGTTCAAAATGAACAACAAATGTTACGTTTATTTCCAAAACCCCGTAGAAGCCATCATCGTTTGTTTCCAAAACCCTTTGTATCCACAATGACCTTTTAGCGCTTTCATCACGTGATATGTTACGGGATAGCTAAAGCATCATGATGCAGGCTTTCGCGGATTAAGTAGTTCGCCGGTTATTAGTGTAGGTTGAGATGCGGTTGAGGAAAGTAGCGTTTTTGGAGCAGTAATAGTTATAATAAATGTCGACGTAGGTAGTAACACAATAAAAGCTGTAAAAAAACGAGACGTTTTATTTGCTAATGAAAGCGATAACGATGAGGCCATTATGGTTAAAAACGAAGGTAATTGGTAGAAGTCTCGGCATTTTGTTATGAATCAAGGGTATATAGCCATAAAAATTCTGGGATGTGAGGCAAAACGTGATCAAGGCGTAAAAAACAAAAAGTTAAAATAGATGTCTGCCTATATTCGAACCGATTTCTCGACTGAAAAAAGTGAAACGCAAAAAATGTGTTTTTGCCTGAATTCGACAAAGTTAGTTACCAAAGTTGGATGAGAACCTGTAAAAATTTGCACCAAAATTTTTCAAAAATTCTTTGAGGCAGGAGAAGTAAATATTTCCAAAACGCAGTGCGTAAATTTGTCAGGCTTTTGGCAGGTTTTCTTCAAACAAAAACTCCTAGAAACATTCGGAAAAATTACTCCTCTGGCTACACCCTTTTTGCGATTATTTTTGATTTGTTCAATCTTGTATGATTTTGCAAAGAATTTTATTCGTTGCACAATAAACTTATTGCATTAACATTTCTTGCATGCATAGTTTTTGTTTATTTGCTTCCAAAACCCCGTACATCCAAGTTTTTAAATTTACAAAAAATAAATTAATTAACTTCCGGTTGTCAGCAGATTTCAGCAAACATGCCATTTGTGATGATTAGACAAATAAGAATCTTTACAAAGCAAACGTTCATGAAATCTAACAAACAAAAATGTCATAATAGTTTTTCGCGATTTTCTCAAAAGTAATCAAAGTGGATACACGGGGTTTTGGAAATAAGCTCTTCATTTTATCAATTAAATTTTCCAGTCTAATGCTAACAGTTTTCTATCAATTTTTGGTATAGGAAGGTCGGGTGTTGACATTAGGCTGGGAACTTTAATGGCACTATAGCGATTTGTTTGATTGCAGAATAATGTTGACTGACTAATTATTTCTTTCTTTAAAAAAATAACCTTGACTGAACTGACGCATTGCAGTTTTATAAAGATTATTACAACTCTGCAAAATTGTTGTAGGTAGAAATTATTTGCTTTACATTATACAGGGTGGGCCGTAAATAACGCACCAAAGCATATAAAACAATTCTGATAATTATAACAAAAGGGTGGGCCGTAAGTTACGCACCCAAGAATTAAAAGTAAATTGTGATGTGAAATAATGTAAATATCTTTTCTTTCTTTAATAAAAACGTGTGTTATTATTATCAATATTGTTTAATATGCTTTGGTGCGTTATTTACGGCCCACCCTGTATTATTAAATCCAGTACGACCCTTGGTAAAGCCAGTAGGCAGTAGTACGTCGATAAAAGCTGCTAAACCTGGCTTGCTCAGAGTGGCTGCTGTAGCCTAAATGCCTGCACGGTCTCTTCACGTCACTTTGGCGCTCTTTTCTGAGAAAAGTTATTCGTATTCTGTTCACCTGTTAAGGTACTTGTTGTTTTATGGCGTCATCAAAGAAAACTAGACCTGTTCAAAAGTTTGTAATATTCATTAGCCCACTTTTTTTTTCAACAAACAACTTTATAAAAACACGAGGCTGATTTTTGCTCAAAATTTTAGAGCAAATTAAGAGCAATGTCAGCTTGCAATCAGCATGGAAAAATGATTAAGAATTACAACGGCTTGTACGATACTGTTTTACGTAATCAGAAAAAGCCTTTATAGAAGTACAGATTGCGGTTGTTGTTTTGTCCAACGTTAATTGTGATCTAAACAGTAAAAGACTTCTTTTAACCAAGCAAAAATAAATTTGTTTAACATTACTTTTAAAACAAGTTAAGAACAACTTAAGAACAAAATAATGAATCTGAAAATTTGCAAATATTCAAAAACAGCCAGTATCAACTCAAACTTTACTGCTTCTTTAAAAAAGTATGTTTAAAATGAAGGTATCTGGTAAAAAGTGTATACTCAGCTTGGCCGCTATAACTCTGGCAAACATTTTTGTAGAGATCTGTCTAGTCGTACAACATTACCTACTGATACAGCAACACGAACCAGAACAAGTGAGTCATTTAAAAAAGATTAAAACCTTTACTTAACATAATTTCATTGTGGATTAGAAATAATGAATGTTTTCTTAACAGCTATGTTAGATAGGTTGGAATGCAAAATTTTACGCACTTGCGATGGGTACTTCATCAAATCATGGAATTCTAACATTAACGAAAATGAAACTATTATGCTGCTGGTTAGGCTACTACTACAGGTCTTATACGAACAGGGCCGTATTTAGGGGGGAGGCATTGGGCCATGGCCCCCCTTTGGGTCGCCAGGATAGTATAAATAGCATAAAATAGCATGCAAAATTGTGGCATGCCCCCCCCTTTGCAAGTTGGGCGGAAGCTTTGATCACACAAAGGGTATGTTTTGTACGTTTGTTTTATTCCTGCACCCAACTTTGGGCAAAAAATCGGACTAAATTGGAGTGAAGACCTTTTTTGTTTTGTTTTTTTTTTTTTTTTTTTTGCTCTTCACCTAAATTTGGGCAAAAAGTTGGACTGATTTTGGGTGGAACAATTTCTTATTCTGATCTTTGTTGTTCTCAAATTTTCTGAAGTTCCTGGCCCCCCGTCTCTTTTCAAAATCCTGCGTATGCTTCTGTATATGAACCAATTGGATTAACCTTGATCAGCTGAATAACAGCACTTTTGGTAAAGAGTTTGGACAAATGACCATTTAAATTTCTAAATTGATTTTGCAATTTAAGAATAATTCAGTTTATCTTTAATAAGCTTAACAAGCAGAATATAAACAAGTGATGATTCGGGGATCAATTTTAATCTACGTTGTTACATACGAACCTAAAATTTTTCATTAGCATATCACTTTGCGTTTTCATAGATTTGTTTGAATTAAAACATAAGATCGGAAGATAAAACAAAAAACATAAAATCGGATAAAAAGAAATGACATATTTTGTCGTGCAATATTTTACTAAGCCTACGCCCAAATGCGTGTTAAAGATACTGTGAAATACAAGAATAAGCTATTTTTAGACACAACCAAGTTTGCTTCATAAATCCGTAATTGCTCTAGTTTGCAGTTTTACGGTCGAGTTGTTATATACCTAAAAGAATTCATCACTATAGAAAGACATGAACCAAAAAAAAACAACCCAAAAAACGTGAGCCAAGAGTCCAATGAGAACCATTTGGGACGGTTGTTTTGGAAAAACTATTGGAAGTTATTGGAAAAGTATTTTCTAAGGGGAAGCATTGTGAGAATTCCATCCTTTTCCATAAGTTAAAAAAAAGTCCTCAGATGAAAATGGGAACACAAGCATTAATTTCTTAAAGTACTTAAAAGTTTTTAAGATGGATTGAAATATATTCAGTAAAAGGAATTTTTGTATAAGATGGAAAATGAAACTTTCAGTGCAAAGTACCTAGCAAAAAGCTTCTAATGTTTCATTACTCCTCAAAAACGTCAGACTATATCTTTGGAGATAATTACTTAAGGAAGAGCTCTAATTCAAAGGAAAATGGATTTTGGTTAAGGGCCGGAATAGACGAGCAAGTTTTTTCTGCAATTTTACTACCACAACAATTATCACTCCATTTACACGTGAAGCTGTTTTTCTGCAAATTTACTTGGAGCAATGAAAAATTTTGGCGCCGGAACTGATCATCTGCAAGAAACTAAAAGTTCCATTTACACCTGCTTGCAACAAACTTTTTTTCCTTAAAAATGCTCTTAAGCAGTGCTTTTTTTTCTCGGTTTCTATATTCAGGTGTCAATACGTTCCAAACTGCAAGGCTAATTTCTAATTCACTTATCAACGCTTATATTTCTTAATGCTGTCCAAAGATAGGGATGCTGGTAATGTAGAGTAATTTTGCAGTATTTTACATTGTCTAGTAGCATGGCTATGCGATAAAGGCTAAAAGTGTTCAAATGGGTCGGCATAACAGTGGTAATAGCATTGTGACGTAGGCACGAAAAGTCAAAAACTTGGGGCAAGTTGAAACGCGGCCGAAGTTGTTTTAATGTTGCGGAAAGTTTTCCAAAATCTCGCAGGAAGCCATTTACACGTCGCAAGAAAACCCTTCTGCAACGTTTCTGCAATCATTGCACAGTATTCTTGCAAAGCCATTTACACTCAGAAAAAAGTTGCATCAACGCTTCTGCAAGCGTTCTTGCAGAAACATTGATGCAACTTTTTTCTGTGCGTAAATAGCCTAGCTAGAATATTGTGCAACGATCGCAGAAACGGAGCAGAAGGGTTTTTTTACGACCTGTAAATGGCTTCTTGCAAGCTTTCGGAAAACTTTCTGTAACATTGCAATAACTTCGGCCGTGTTTTAACTTGCTGCAACTTTTTTGACTTCTCGTTCTTACGTCACAATGCTATTACGAATATCATACCTACCTACTTGTACACAATTAGACTTGATCGCATTGTACTGCTGCAGGACAATGTAGACTGCACAATTACTGCACATTACCAGCATCCCTATATTTGGAAAGCATTTCGAAATAGAAGGGTTGATAAGTGAATTTGAAGTTAGCCCTTCAGCTTGGAACGTATCGACATCTGAATATAGAGACTGCGTAAAAAAAAAAAATAAAAAAAAAATACTGCTTAGAGTAAAAACATGTAAGTACGTACGGTATTGTATTACATTGTCTATGAAGCTAAATTACTGCTGGATGTTAAAAATATAAAAATATTTTCAAGATTTTGCTTAAAGCAGTTCCTTTTAAATGCAATAAATGCTGCTTGTCTACATTTTTATAATACCTCGGTTCGTAGTTTAATATAGCAACTTTTTTGTGATGTTGTGAATGCTGTTTTTTTTTAGGTGGTAATTAATGCTTACGTAAACGTGACTCTTTGTTATTAACCTGTTTGCAGCTATTACTGTTTGTGTGTTGCACCGGACAGTAGCTAAAGAGAGAGAGGCCAGGCTGGACTGGTTCTTGCCTGAAAATATACACGTAGTATTACAGTAAATGCAGGTAAATGTCGATAATTATGTTAAGTCCAGCCTGAATTTTATTATCAACATTACCTATAACGTTTTCTTTTTCAATAAAAATACTGTAGATAAAAAAAGTATTTTTCAGACGCGGGCACAAACAAAATTTTACAAAAAGCGCAGCGCAACAAAATACAACCAATATTTATACCATTAAAAGCGCAGAACAAGAGCCGCACTTTAATGTTGTACTTTCAGAAGCGCAGCGCAACCTCCTCAACAAGCTTTTTAATTAAGTTAAAGCGTAACGCAATTGCGGAAGTAGGTTTTCGTATACCAAGTCAAAGTGCTACCAAACTTCTGCAATTAAGTGTAAAACAGACAATGTAAATTACGCATTTTTGTGATTTTAAACGGAAAACGAGCAAGTAATTTGCAACAGAAGGTCGACATATTAAAATATTACGACCAAAATGAACCAAATTAAGTCAAAAGTATAAAATTGGGTTTTAACAAAAAAAAAAAACATTGAAAGCGCAGCGCAATTATTCCGCAACACATTTTAAAGACATTAGTCCGCACGCGACTTTTGCAATATCTCAAAATAAAAATTTAAAGCGCAAAGTAACTTTCACAATATTGCAGAAGTTGCGCTTGATATTTTCTTCCCTGTGGCACGGAAGTGAAGGGTGGCTGCAAAACGCTTCTTGCTAAAAATCGCCTGTCTAATGACCGTGTGATTTCGAGCAAACTAGGGTCACCTCCACAGTCTAAGCTTTTTTGTTTTGTTTTTTCGTTTTTGAAAGCATTTTAAATTATTATTGATGATACCGCTTTTCTTTTTCGAAACACGCCCACTGATAGTTCAGACGATTACAGCCGAGTAGTCCGACTCTGTCTGCAAGATCGTTAAAATCGCCAAGTGTAAATGGATTTTCACCGTCTTGCAGAACAAAACCACAACATAATTGCTGCAACATTTTTATGAAAAAAAAAGTTCTTGCACGCACGTGTAAATAAAATTTTAAGTTTCTTGCAGAAGATTACTTGCGGCGCCAAATTTTTTTATTGCTGCTAGTAAATTTGAAGAAAAACAGTTTCACGTGTTAATGAGCGATAATTGTTGGAGCAGTAAAATTGCAAAAGAAACTTGCTGGTCTATTTCAGCCTTTGGTGTTCTTAAAGTTAAGTTTCATATTGTGTAGTGCCGCATTTTTTTTTTACAATGCGAACAGCAACAAACGTTTTGACGCACATATTGATTCACATCTATAGCGTCATCATTAAATTTGACAAGTTTTAGAACTAAACATTTAAATTCTAAACCAATTCAATTTTTTGTGTTTTTTAACACGTTGTAAGAACTGAGAGTTAACAAAACGACTTAATAGCAATTAATTTACAGCCAGGAAAAATTTTACAATTGAAAAATGTCAAAATACTAAGCGCAGTTTTATGCAATTAAAAGTTGACGAACAAGCTTTAATTATAATTGTTTTATAGTAATCATTAATAGCAATGAACAGCAAGACTTAAGTCGTTCTAATGATTTATTTACAATCAAAAATGCAAACGTTTTCGTCTTTCATCAGGCGTCTTCCGGGATTAATTAAATTATAGAGATGTTAACTTCAAACTAACAGGAAAGAATGAAACTCAAAATCAAGCAATATCTAGGTAAAGTCATCGGGCGTAAAACAGCAAGATCATCAATCGCATATAACGGGCCAACAGTTCATCTGCTAATAAAAAATAAATTAATTCGTGGGAAAATACAGCACATTTATTAACAGGCGTTACTATCATTTGTAGACATTTAGAAGAAATTTTTAACAAGTTTACGCAAAGCTTTTTGAACGTTGGCAATGATCTATCTGATCGTGAATGTTGTAAACTAATTTTGCGGTATGCTTGAACGTAATATATACAGGAAAAGAATCCAAGCATTTTGTTAGTCGATTAGCAAAATTATTTCATGTCAAATTTAATGTCAAGGTGTCTGCCATTTACAAAACCTTCAAAATGGGGACACATTTTCAGCTTAAGACTCGCACTCTTCTTTTGCTATGCTCAAATATTGTTTTTCAAACTTGTTTGTTTATGTGATTCGAACTTAACTAACATTGGTTAGTCAATTCGACATTTGAGTACCAGAGTGGTAGAGCACCTGAATGTGTCCAGCCAGCACGAAAATAGGGCCATTAAACAACATACACTTTCGTACTTTTGTTCTACAGTAATGTGCGACATACTGTAGCTTAAATTCTTTCGCGGTTCTGCAACAATGTAAATCAAACTTTCAGGCCAAAATTCATGAAGCTTTATTAGCAAAGAAACATCGGCATAGTTTACAGAAACAATTATGTGCTCATGGTTCGTCCTTTCTATTAAATGCCTGCAAATGATAGTAACGCCTGTAGATTAATGTGCTGTTTTTTCCCACGAATTTCTTTATTTTCCATTAGCAGATGAACTTTTTTTGACCTTTTCAATGCGATTGATGATCTTGATTGTTTTACGCCCGGTGAATCGAAACCTTGATATCGCTTGATTTTGTATTCTATTCTTTCCAGTTAGTCTGAAGTTAACATGACTCTAATTTAATTAATGCCTGAAGAGGCCCGATGAAAGGCGAAAACGTTTGTATTTTTGATTGCAAATAAATCATTAAAATAACTTTAGTCTTGCTGTTCATTGCTATTATTTGGGTAAATAGAATGTTCTTTTTATACCCAGGTAATATTCATTAAACGAGTAAAGAATGTATAGAAATCCTCGTTTAAGTAATATCGTTTGGTTCTGAAGACTGCAATAAATACTTTTATTTGAATTTAACCAAAAATTAGCTGGAATCTATACTAAGGTTGAAATTCTAATCCGATCTCCTCTTTTGGCTTGGAATGGTTGTGTGTTTGGTAATAAATGAATTTTGCTCAAAGCTTTTTTTCAAATTACTGTAAAAGATAGCCACATTGCACGTTATAATAGAATCATTTCTTTAACATAAACCGAAGAAAAATAACCAAAAAAATTTAAAAAATGATATTTAGCACTGCTAATTGCAGCATAACTTGAAAATTTGCTTACTTTGTAACTAAAATGATGAAACTTTTATCAACAATTTTAAACTTGACTTCCTCACATCCTCTTGACACGGATTTCACTGAAGGTATACCAATTGAATCGATTACAACATGGCCCTTTCTTCAAACTACAAGTAATACTGGTAAAGCTGCATTTTTTTGTTCTACTTGATTGAATGTTTTTTAGTGTAATACTATAGATGAGTAGGCAGTGCTGTCGTTGTAAAGAAAAAGGTGGGTATATGCTACAGAAGCTTCGTTGTATGTAAACTTAAACATTTTTCTTAAACTTAAACAACTTAAACTTAAACATTTTTAATATTTGGCCAAGATTATTTGTTGAAAACGCAAAAAAAGATTTTAGTACTGCCGAAAAGTAAGTAATACATTTAAACCAAACCAATTTTTTGGAAATACTTTTTTTATAATAAGTCAATTAAGATGTTTTTTTGACGTTCGCAGGCCAGAGATTTTTCGCATTGCTTATTTTAAGTAGTCGCCGTTTTGGTGACTCTTCCCTAGGCTTCCGAGCTGGTAGCCTTTAGGCCAGAAGCACGCAAAACGATTAAAATACTTTTTTGTTGTTTTTTAACACATTGTAAAGGCTAAGAATTTACTAAACGAAGTAATAGCAATTTTCTACCAGGAAAACAGTTTTACTACTGAAAAATGTCAGAATACTTAGCGCACTTTTATTTAAATGAAAGTTTATCAACATGCAGCAAATTAGAATCATTAAAATTTCATTCAATGATTGTCAACCTAAAACTACAGGTTTTCGTGTTTCGACCAGTAACTTAGGCCATCTTCACGGCTAGCATTTAGAAGCATAAGTTATTCATCTATACAATTTATCAATTTATAAGTTATTCATCTATCTATACAAAACCTATAGTTTTAGGTTGACAATCAATGAAATTTTAATGAATGAAATTTTAATGTTTATCAGCATGCATTCAGTATTGTTTCATAATATTCGTGCAAAAAGTCTGCTGAGCCAAAAGATATTACTTAAAGAAATAGAATTGTTTAAGTAATAACTTTTGGTTCTGCAGACTGTATTTAATACTTTCTTTATTTGAATTTAACTGAAATAAGCTCAAATCAATATTGAGATTGAAACTTTAATCTGATCTTCTCGCTTGGCTTGGTATGGCTATATGTACACAAATAAATGAATTTAATTCATGTTTGTTAGTTTTTCAAATTACAATATGGTTATAGCTACATTGCCTGCAGTATTGAAATCATTTCTTTAACATAAATTAATGAAAAATTTAAAAAAAATTGAAAAAAGGGATATTGAACAGTGCTAATTGCAGCATAACTTGAACATTATCGTACTCCTTAACTTAAATCATAAAACGTTTACCAACAGTTTTAAGCTCGACTACCCCGCCTACTCTTGACACGGATTTCACTGAAGGTATACTACTTGAATTGGTTACAACAAGGCCCTTTCTTCAAACTACAAGTGATACTGGTACAGCTGCATTTTTTTGTTCTACTTGATTGAATGTTTTTAAGTGTAACACTGTATGTGTGTAGGCACTGCTGCCGTTCTAAACAAAGAGATGGGTTTATGCCTTAGAAGCTTAAGTTTAGCCAGGCTTCAGAAAGTTCTCAATATTCAGCCAAGATTATTTGTTAAAAATGCAAAAGAAGGACTTTAGTATTGCAGAAAATTAAGTAAAGACAAAAAAGTCTTCACTAAGACTTGGTCCAACTTGCGGTTGAATTTCGATGTGGAATTATCGTTAAACAGTGGCAAGTAGAGCGATCGCTTGGTCTAGGAGGCAAGAGCATTAAGAGTGTGAAGCCTCCACCGTGGGTGGTAAAAAAGAGGGCAAATGGCAGCTTGACTAGAAGACCGAAAGATCCTTCTAGGTGTATTCGGGCCACTTTGGTAAATAAATTTATAATTTCTAATTAACTTCTAATTAACCAATCAGTGGTTGAGCAAATAGAGCGTCTGACACTGAAACGGTAGACTCGGGTTCAATTCACGATCGGGTCAAACCAAAAACAATAAAACTTGGTATTTACAGCTTCCCTGCTTGACGTTCCGCAATTAAAGGGACAGTGTGAAGTCTCCACGGTGTGTGGTAGACAGGTGAGCAGGAGGCAGCTTTACTCGAAGACCAAGATGGCCCCTTTGCTCTCTTCTGAACAAGGTAACTTAGTGAATAAAATGTAATTACAATTAATTTGAATTAATGGAAAATTGTTTGGGCCGTTAATGCGCTTTAACCTAAAACTTCAAAGCAAAAACGAGGGAACTTTTACAAGAATGCTGCATATCCAATTGGATTGTTGTTGCTGTTATGCTGTATTCCACTATTTAGGATTGGAAAATTACTTGGGATTGTACTTTACTTAGGATTGTAGATTGGGAAAAGTTTATTTACTTTGGAGCAAGCATATGGCAACGCCTAACGATTCTTAAGAGTAAAACGAATATTGAAAACGCAGGAATACATTACATTTAATAAATGAAGTTTCGCTAAACACTTATTAGTCGAGTAAATCTACGCCAAAATAGGGCCCAAACTGGAATAAATTGTAAGAAATGGTTTGGCAACGGTTTTTAGTGCTACATGATATGGGGAACAATATACAAAAAGTCCAGCAAAATCCACCCATCAAAAAGTCGAAAAGTTTGGGTTGAAAAAAGGAGACTTTCCCGAAAATAGATGGTGATTAGGAATGTGCCCAGTAACATCACCGCTCTTTGCGAAAGGCTAGAAGAATAATTTTTGACACGGAGTGAGTCTATATTCTTAAGTTTTTGAAAAGAGTAAAATAGAAATGATGATATCATATTTTAGCTTATGACTTCACTTATGATCTGAGAAGAAAGTGTTTTGTGGTAACATAATGGTGTTCGAAAGCAAATAAAAGCAAAAATTGATGAAGTTAAAAAAAACTAAAAAATTGTTAGCTGATTCAAAACACATTGTAAAATTTTACGAGGCAAAATTTTACCAAAAAACTTAATGTGCTTGCTGCAAGAACTAAAATTATACTCGTATAAATTGAGGGTAATCATAATGATCGTGATATCACATTTTTTCACTTTCAAGACAGCAAAGCTACTCAAATACTTATTGCTAAAAGATGAAATGCTTATTCGTGTCAAAAATTATTTCCCGTAAATTGATAACGTCTCAGTTTAGTTAATGACGTCATAACGTCAAAATTTCCTGTGATATGTAGCTTTGTGGTCTAGTCAGAAAGCGCGTTACGATGCTGAAGTATATTTTTTTCACGCTTATGGTGATTTTTAGCCTGGCTTGAACTTTCCAGCGAGGTGTTCTCACTGTGAAACTTTGGTTTATTGACGATCCTATGATGTCAGGTTTCCAATAAGTAACAGTTTTAAATCGCTTATCTGATGACTTTGTTTATATCGCTGCTGTTTTTTTTTTTATGATAAGAGTTGATTTAGGAAATTTATAAGCTAATTAAGTTGCTTCTATGACTTTAAAAAAATTTAAACGTAATTATGATGTCATCCATGCTGATGACATCACTAATGAGTGATGGTTTCTCAAATTTTAATGCATTTAACAGCTATGATGCCATATGATGTGTGTAAGAGAATACAGATTATATGCGCCACACATATAATTCGGCGTGCATTCGTATCTCATCAGTTTCTACTTTGCTTTTATGCACATGACATCATGGCGGTTGCATAACATTGCGAGTAGAACAACCACAAAAGGCAGTTTTGATTTTTCAATTCGCTGAAAATGTAACTTGCACACACTAATGTCTGGTGCTGCCTCTAGTTAAAGAGCTACAGTATGGTGTAAAGCTAATTGTAAAACTTTAAACGTTGAAACAATCTCTAACACATGACGTCATGGCGTTCATTTTACGAGTTGAATTATTGCAAAAAAACTTAATGCTTAAAATTTGTGAAGCAATAAGGACTTGATTTTCAAAAGCTAGTTCAAATTAAGTCTTTTTGTATCAATAAATGAGCCAAAAAATTTTTATCATTTTTAAGTATTTAAATATGACGTTATGGCGGCCATTTTACAACTTATATCATCGTAGTTCAAATTGTTTCGAATTTTTAAGATTAATTTTTGTTCTAAATTTGCAATACAATCTTGTCTAGATAAGCAAGCAGTTTTAGACAAAAAGTATAATCGAAATATTTTATTAGCAACGCAATTAATTAGGGAAGACAAAATTTTTGATCCTTTTTTTTAACGGTTTGCTGAACATGATATCATGGCAGCTATTTTCAAAGCTATATTATTGCCGCAACAATTGTTTTAATTTTGGCAAGGCAAACATTAGTTGATTTGCAAGCCGTAGTACGGTGCAAAACCTGTCGAAACCGCTCGAGTACGACAAAATTAATACATAAATTCAAAAAACTTTATAAATAATTTTAAAATGTTTTACCGTTACATGGCATCTTGGCGGGTTTACTGCTGCTCCTGCCGCAATTACTGCAGTTGTTTAAACTTTAAAATTTACTACAGAAATGATTTGCTAGCAGTAACAAATGGCTCACTTTTTTAGTACTTTCTCAAAAATACAATAATTAAGCAAAGTGGATTATCATTCAATATTTTCTCTTTCTTTATTAACCATGACGTCATTGTGATTATCATACGAGTTGCATTTCCATTGCAAAACTTGCTTCAAATTTATAGCACAATATGACAATATGAACTTGAGAATTGCAATTAAAAATTTGTAGTATGACCCGTTCTACTGTAATTGCTTATCTAAAAAAATTGCTTAGAGTAAAGTTATTTCAAAACTTTTTTTTGTAACGTCATGGCTGCAATTTTTGGATTGCAAACTTTCACAAAAATTTTTATTACTTTGTGAAACTGATATTCAAATATTATTTTCCTGGCAAAACTTGTTGAAAGTTCTTCAATAAACATGAACCTTTAATCTTCTATGCGCTGTCAAGCTGAAATATTACTGTTTATGTCACTGCGACAAAAGTCGTTTCAACTTTACACTGAGCAAGAAAAAATAATTTTATGGCACATCTTGTTCCAATTACTCTAGCACGATCAAAATCAAACAGAAAAATCCAATTTTTTTACGCAGTTAACAAAATTTAACATAATGACGTCATCCTTGATGAAGTTATCCGATTCAACAAATTGCAATGGTTGAAGTGTTTCATCAGTACAAGTCCGAAATCCTAGCGATTAATTAATTTTTCCACTATGTAAAATGACATGGCAAAAAAAAATTATCTCGATTGATTTTGCTGAATATTAGATGGTTAAAATGCGTTAGTGATTATACAAATGTTTACAAAACTTATGTAAAGTGCATGTAAATGGTTCAAAATTGTGTACCAGTACTACAATTTTAAGCTACTTCATCAGCAAACCGAACAAAACAAAATTTTCAAGAGCTGTATTCACTGAATGTGACTATTCTTTTGCAATTTTGTTTGATATAAAATTGTTGATGGATTATGACGGCATTTTTATATGACGTCATAAGTCTCTCCAAACCTTGCCCAAGGTAAGATACAATTACCTGACTTTAAGTTTCAAAATTGATCAAATACAGACAACATCGCTATCAAAAGTATGTAAAACTTATTAAATAAACAAAAAAAATTATTGTTTTGCAAAAATGGCACCGTTATGATATCTTTCTGTTATAATGTCATGATTTTTTGTCAAAATTTGATTATACTTTTTAAACCACATTAATAAACATAATGCATCAATTTTGATCTTTAGTTTTTTTAATTTGCGATTTTATGTACGTCCAAAACCAACATTTTTTCTCTAAAACAAGCAACTTTTGCTAATAAATCACGTCACTAGCTCAAATGTGACGTCATCACTTTTAATTTACTATGGTTAAAAACTTTTTTTACAAAATGACTTTGCACAAAATACCATTTTGCTGGCTCTTTCCAAACAGTAGTTCTATCGTAGGGTTAATAATTACTCAAATCAATTCAAATTAAAATTTTCATTATACTCCCTGTATTACGCCGAAGCGTGTAACGAGTTTGCGCGGCCCATCTCCGCGTAATTGCACCCGGGCAACACAGCTCTTTTCAAAGAAACGTCGCAGCGGTGGTGAACTGTTTGGAGCACTGTGTGTAATTTGACTGGTCCAAGATTTGAACCTCAAACCTCTCGCTCCAGAGACCAACTCGTTACCGCTTGACCAACTGCCCGGCCAAATAATTATTCATACCCATTAATACCTTAAAATCCCTGTTTTTGCCAACTACCTCTTCTCTAATTTAACAACTTTCTGATTGGTGGATTTTGGTGGACTTTTGGTATGTTTTTCCCCACACCCAATAGTACCAAAAACCGTTAAAAAATCATTTCTTACAATTTTTTCTAGTGTTGACAGTAGTTTTTCCTGACTATCATAGCATCTTTAGACCTTCAAAAAGATACAACCAATGTATATACAGTAACTAACCCACACTATTAAAAAATAATTTAGTGAAACCGTGCTGATCACTGTAATAACCGGTGGAACGTAAACAAAAATTCGAAAGATATGGCAATGTAAAACTTTCCTGCACTAACACAACGTGAGGAACCCGACTATGACGAATCAGTCGCTTTCCAGCGTAAATAATGTGAACAAAGGATTGCAATAATTATGATGGGGTTGCGACGCACTTACACATCGTCAGCCACACGGCATTTTTATTTAGCTATGTAATTTTTGCAGTAATTTTTTACAATTTATGCTTGTATTTATTTTTGTAGGGTCAAACTCCAATATGATTTTGCCTACTCTTTTGGGAGCAATTGGACTTTTGTGTGCTTCTCTTATCATCATGACTTTCTTAATAGTCAAGCAAAGAAAAAACCAACCATCTAAGTTAGTTTAGCAGAAATATATTAAAAAGTTTTGCTAATATAATCAGTACTTTTGGTTGAAGCTCAATTGATTTGATCTATTAATTGATTTACTGCTCTAACTAGAAGCACTTACGTTCAGACATCGTTTTCATGATGACCCTAATTGCAGGATCATGGTTTCAACCAGCATCCTAGCCACGTTGTTGTGTAATTCGATAAGACGCTTCACGACGTGAAGTTTACGATGATTTTTTCTCCTTGGTGGTTTCAAACAAGCATTAAGTTTACGTGGGAAGAATTCAAACATCCAACGGAAAGCTTGGAAAAGGATCAACCATCCCAAGGCAGGTACGGATCTGTTCAAAGGATAGCGCCACCGTGGCGTTTTTGTTATAGGAGCATAAAAAGATACATCAATCATCATCATCATC
Organism: Trididemnum nubilum; assembly: GCA_963965965.1. Taxonomy (NCBI): domain Eukaryota; kingdom Metazoa; phylum Chordata; class Ascidiacea; order Aplousobranchia; family Didemnidae; genus Trididemnum; species Trididemnum nubilum. The sequence goes on from OZ014487.1 coordinate 22,262,735, forward strand.
ATCATCATGGTCGCTAAATAAAAAAAAAAAAAACAGAATAAAAAAACAAGCATTTACAGTATGTCATTGAGCAGTTGATGTTCTCCGAATTCATTAGTCAGAAGAAATTAGACTTGTTATGATTTCGTTAAAAACTTATGCAAAAAATTTTTTCACTGAATACTTTTCTCAGACCATGTTGAAAGGCAAATTGTATGCATTTACAAATGAAAAAAATAAAGTGTCTGAAAAGTCTTTTTAATCAAATTCTACTCAATAAAGCAAATGGAAAAGATCTGTAAAACAATCATTAACTAGCTGGATCAATCACATGGAGCATCTTGCATGAAAATGTTCTGAACTTCTCCAAGCGAAATGAAGGAGGTGTATGGTGGAATTTGTTACAGTTTAATTTTCGAGAAATATAACTTATTTTCAGCCAACTCGAAGAACCTGCTCACGATCAAATTATCATTGGTCCTCCTCTTCCAGAAAAAGATTACCTTAATCGAAAACCTGCTCAAATCCAGTCAACATCTGATCGCCTTTTAGCAAGTGAGCATTGGCAAAGTAGTACGTCAACGTCAAAAAAAAACTAGAAAGAGTTCTACGTTAACGTAAAAAAAAACCTTTCTTTTAACTCTTTTTTTTTGAGATTTTCGTAAAAGGGGATTCAACCTTATTTTTGAAAACCGGAGGAAAAATCTTAAAAAGTAAGTTTACTAACATGACCCCATTGCAATTCTTGCAACTCATCAAGTTAAGAAATCTAAGCAAAAAACTTTCATGTTTTCTTCTTAGAATTCAAATTTCAGCCATCTTGATTCATTTAGATTGGGCAATAAATCAGTTTAGTAAATTTCTCCTATTATTCAAGTCTTGCTACGTACCTGACTTCTTGCGCTTGGTGAGTGCTCAAGGTATAGGTAAAGGAATATTAGTGGAACAACTGCTGTTTGAGTAGAGAGAGGTTAGATGTTTGTCTAGAGCAATTGGCCGCCAACAGTTAGCAAAGTATTCGAAATCAAAATAAGGTTTTACCGCTTTGGGCGAAGTAGCCTAATATGGCTATTGCTTAATATAGATAGCCAATTCGAAGAAATGATTACATGTTGAAGGCTATAAAGCATTGTAGCTGACTACGTAGATTTTAGACTAAGGTTCCAGTTTTTAGTGACCGAGTAAGTTTTATGCAATTATTGCACAATTAGTTTAGGCCTTAAGGTTAGAGGTCGGTTACTTTTTTACCTAATTATGTAATTGCAAACTTCATTGCAAATCATAGCATTTTTCGTATAGGTTTGCTGCGTTTATCGGCAGCTACCTACGAAGCCACTGCCTCACAGCCGCAGCTGCAGTCAGTCATTTGGAACGGTTTTGACACACTTCCGGTAGGTTTGGTAATCTTCGGAAGGTGTTTCTCTCTCGTCTAAGGGAAAAAAAATTGCGATTTTCTATATCTTGGCCGAAGAGAATCAAAATTGGCGCGAAAAAATTCTAAAAAAATGCCAATTTTGTTTCACCATGCTTTTGCAGTAAATTTGTTAAAATAAAATTGTCTTGAATGCTTTTTAAAGTTTTGGATTTGGCAAAACCTTTCCTCAAAAACTTGTATTGCATTTCGATGAGTTGAGTATTTTTTAGCCATCTAGTCCAAAATAGTACTTTAGAGCAGGAGCTAAAGCTTTCACAATTCATGGAATTTTAGATGAAAGTACAATCTGAAGTTTTTGTGATGTTTTTAATGTACTAGACAGTTTGTACTCTACAGTATTTTTCACGGCTTTTTCAATATTTCTCATTAGTGCTAAAAAAGATGCAGAAGGTAAAGTTAACGCTAATTTTCAAACGAGTGATTTATTTGAAAATATGTTACAAGATTACTTATGGCTTCATCAACATGAAAATTAATCATGACTTTTTCTTGTTCAGAAATTGAACAAAAACAAACCAATGCTTAAGCTATTTTTATTTTTAGATAGTATTGAAAACACTGAGGCTTCATCTATTGAAAGCGATACTGATGATGATAGTTATGTTAAGCCTAATGATCTCAAACTTCTCGCGGAAGAAAAAGGTTATTGTGAACTACACAAGAATTCTGATCCTTTATCTGAAGATAGTCAAGGATATTTAATTTCAAGCTCAAAAATTTTTGAGAAAACCTGCAACTCCCAAAAAACTGAAGTCATCATTCTCCAAGAAACAAAATCAAGAAACGATACCGGTATAGATTTTTTTTTAAAGTAATAGATTTAACTGTTCTTTTATATTTTTCTCAATATTCTAAAACGTAAATGTGAAAATGCAACTGTGTTATGGTTTTCTTTGTGGTGATATTTGCTATTGTAGCTGAACTGCCTTTATGGTAGATTTGTGCTCTTGCTTGACTTGAACGTACGTAGTTGTTGCAGTTAGTTTATTCTTTTATAGTTTTTTTTTCAACTCTGCTCAACTCAAGTCAGCAGCTCAAGTTCAGCAGAGATGAGGAGAAACTGTAAACGAACTCTAAGAATATGACATCTCAAGCGATATCCGGGGATTTCGCGAAAGTACCTATTTTTACTGAACTAAACTTCACGATTGCGTTAAGCGTGTTTAGGGATGTTGATAGTCAGGTCTGAAATACATTGCTTTCGAATTTGATTACGTTCCATTAACTTGATCAGGTTTTTAAGTTCTCATTTCAGCTTTTAAGGAGTTTGTTGAATTTTCACTTAGCAGCGCAATTGTTAAAATTGCGATTACATTCAAATATTTTAACAGTAACCGTTTGCTCCGATTTAAACAACAAAAACAAAACGTTTGATCTAAAAATATCAATATACAGTGATTTTTTAAATTTGTTACTTACATTATCTTGACTAAAATTTTGACGCGCAATATCCTAAATCTCGAATCTACGTTCTCAACTAGCCCGGTGCAAAATTTTTTTTTAAAGAATTTAATTTAAGCACATTTATGAACAGTTCTATAACGATTTTTCTAAAAATTGAAAAACTAAATCATCAATGCCTGCCTTATCAATTGTTATGGAAAAAGATACTTACGCATACAAAATTAGGAAGAAGAAATCAAATTCTCTAAATTTATTAGTGATCTTGCAGAGTCTAAGTTTACGATAACTTCACATTGAAAACTTATGTTAATTTACTCAACTCTATGCTTTCTAGAACCCTAGGTGTAATGTTTTAAGGTCAAACTACTATTTACCAAAAGTTGTCTATTTCTTTTGCACATTACGCTCTTTTTAGTTCATTTTAACAGCTTTGAAGTTATTTACTTTCGAAGGTTAAAGGTCTCAGAAAGTTATCAAAACAATCAAATATAACGTCAATCAAAAAGCTATTAGGAGTTTTTAACAGTTTGAAAAAATAACATTAAACAATCTTTAAAATTTGAGCGACTTTATTACATCAGCGAAACTTAACATTAATCACGGCTAGAAATATCCAAAACCTGGCTATCCAGCTTAAATCTAAGAAAGTTATTATTAGCTCAAGTACTTCAACGTCTTAAATGTTGCAGCAATCCCATAAGTTTGACTCTTCTTTTCTGTGATACCAAGTCATTGTGAGAATTTAACTTATAGTTTGAAAATTCTTTTAACGGCTAATTGTCCAACGTGGGGCCGTCAAATTTGGCATGTTTTATGTTTTTCTTACATTAGCCTACCGGTACTCCTAACTTTTGATTATGTCAAGTTGGAGTACTTCGTAATCAAGATTTAACAATTTTAAGCGGCCCGTTTGGCATGGTCTCTTTAACGTGGCTAACCAAATTCTGTTATTTTTAATCTTTGATTCATATTAACCTATCCAATCGATTTAATGTATTTAGCTTTTGTAGATAATGGGTGGAGGTGCCAACACAATTAGAGGACCCCTATAATATGAGATCCTCAATTTTTTTCATTAGAGGACCCCTAAAGTATGAGATCCTCAAATTTTTTCGTTTTATATTTTTACTTATCTTGAAAAATTTATTTGTCTAGCATGAGAGTGGTTAAAAATTTTGAAGGACCTGTTTGAGAAAGACTACCCAATTGTGGCACCTGAAATTAGTCATATTTTATTTACTTTTTCTGTTTTTATCTCTCTTTCATTTTTATCGATTATGAAAGTTTTACGCGTCTAGCTTGAATGGTTGAAAAGTTTGAACTTTATAAGACCCCCATTTTGGTGGCCCAAACTTTTTGTGAAATTTAGTCTTCCCTCAATATTTGCTTGCGTATCCTGAAATTCTGATGTGTCTTTGCTTACTCAGTTAAAAAGTTTGAATATTGGCGTCATCATTTTAGAGAAAAGCCCCATTGTGGTGCCCCAAATTTTGTCAAAATTTATCTTTTCATATTTACCTATTCTGAAAATTTCATCATTTCAGAGTAAGAGGTTAAATTTTAAATTTTGGCATCCTTGTTTGAAAGGTATCCCTTCATTTCGGTACCTCTAACTTTTTGGCATCCTTGTTTGAGGGCTATCCCTTCATTTCGGTACCTCTAACTTTTGTCAAGTTTTATCTATTTTTCATATTTGTCAACCCTGAAAATTTCTTGTGTCTACAATGTGTGGTTGAAAAGTTTGAATTTAGGCAGCCTCATTTAAAGGGACCCCCATTTCGTTACCCCCAAATTGTTTCAAATTTTATCTTTCTTTTGTTTTTGCTTACCTTAAAAATTTTACGTGTCCAGCTTGAAAGGTTAAAAACTTTGAACTTTGGAGTGCCCCATTTGGGAAACCCCCGTTTTGAAACCCCCAATTTTTGTTAGGTTAATTTCTTTTTGATATTTACCCATTCCGAAAATTTATCCCTCTAGCTCTGATGGTTTAAAAGTTCAAAATTTTGGCAACCACGTTTGAAGGGGATCCCTCCCTTTGATAACCCGAATTTTGCCAAATTTTATCTTTTCTTCATATTTGCTTACCCTGAAACTTCAAGTGTCTAGCGTTGGTGGTTAAAAAGTTTGAATTTTAGCGGCCTCGTTTTAGGATAACCCCTATTTTATACCATTAAATTTTGTTAAATTTTATTTTTCGTTTATATTTACTTACCTTAAAAATTTCATAAGTCTAGCTTAAAAGGTTAAAAAGTTTGAATTTTGGAGGGCCCGTTTGGGGGGAAACCCCATCTTGGCACCCCCAGATTTTGTTGGGTTTAGTTTATTGTTAATATCTACCCATTCCGAAAATTTGATCCATTTAGCTGTAACGGTTTAAAAGATAAAGATTTTGGAGGACCCCATTGAAGGGATCTCTCCAACCTGGCGCCCCCAATTTCAGTCGCACACTAGTCCACTCTAATATCTTCAATCGCTCAAACTTTTAATACAGTGCGTTTAGCGTTATTTTTTTTTTGCCGGAGCCAAAAGCAGATAGCACAGAAGAAAAAGAAAAAACAAGTAAGAAAAAAGATGCAAAACAGGAAAAATAGTTTCGAGTTGGGGTAAACAATCATAACCAAAAGAAAGGTGGTTGATAGTGCGCTAAAAAATCACAAACCATTTTTCATCAATATTGGTATTTACCGAGATATATCGGTTCAAAATTGCCTACTATTTTTTCCATTTTCGGCCTGTAAAATTTTGGTCACGTAACCGGGCGTCGCCAAACTCGGTTTGCCAAACTCGGTTGCCAAGCATTTGTAAGCGATCACATTGTGCCCAAATTTCAGCTTTGCACGTCAAGTGGTTTTGGGATTATAAGCCAATTAATAACTTTTCAATCCAAAAATCGCCATTTTTTAATGTTTTTTTTGTGTCTTAATTCACGATCACGTGATCTATGATCCTCAAAATTTGCACACATTATGCTTTCATTAATTTTTATGTATAATCTGAATTTCAACTTTCTAGGTTGTACCATTAACTGGTCATAAACAAATTCAATTTCCAACTGCCAAAATTTGCAAACAAAAGCAAAGGTACTACGCGCTCACGCTGCTAAGTCCCGATTAACTCTATTTTACGCGAGTTTTCGACCAACGCATTTTACGCTATGGGGTACAAAACTGCCCTCCTATTTAACTCCTAAACTCTATGTCATAGAAACATATAGGTCGGTGTTCACCAAAATTTTTAGAAAACTTCGACGAGACAAGACAAATTTATTTTCTTGCCCAGTAATAGCATGAAGAAGAAAATATAATCAGCATTTGTTTCAAAAGGCGACAGGGAAGTTGCGAAAGACCTTACGGTCATCGAGTCAAGCAACCACCTTCTTGTCAAAGAGTCTATTTATGTCAGTATCATGTATGGTTTTCATTACCTTGCCTAAGTGAGTTGCGGAATTTTGACGATTTCACAAAAAAAAAATGACGACCCGTCATCAGCATGAGCTTTTTATGTGACCAAAGCAGACATTTGCTTAACTATATCATGAAGGAATGTGCAAACTGCCTAAACAAAATCTTTGATGTTAATATTTGTATGAAGATAATAGAAAGTTTTTGTACCTACAGGATGGTCCAAAAAAAGCGCCTTATTTTGTTATTCATCTGTTTTTACTCAAACAACATATCATAAAAATTTTTTCGCCAATTAATGCCAGCATGATGGGAAATTATGTCCTCCAATTCTACCAGTACATGGAAGCTACTAACGTTTGTGTTCTTTAATAGTTGATGATATGTTCTATCCAGACACCTTCCTGGCAAATAACTGCTCCGACACGAGTATTAAAATTGTCAATGACGCGTTTGATCATGTCAACAGGTCTTTTCATGATCTCGCTTTTAATGATGTTCTTCAAATCTGCTAGAGTCTTCGGATTGTTATGGTAGATCCTTTCCTTGAGGTAGCCTCAGAAAAAGTTGTCAGATGGGTTAGGATCAGGGGAATATGGTGGCCAAGGAAAATCAGCGCGTCTTGAAATGAGTCTATCACATGGAAAATATCAGCGTAGGTATTCTAAAGATCTGTCTGAACAATGGGGAGGTGTACCATCTTGTTGGTATATAACAGATTTCACATTACTCCCTTTTTTTTCAGTGCAGGAATGAACTTGGTCTGCATATGCGCAATGTAACGGTCAGTACCCAATGTTACCCGATTACCACTTTCATCTTCCAAGAAATACGACCCGAGAATTCCATTTCGACCCATGGCACACCACACGGTCACTTTCTCTTGGCTAAGATGCTGATGGGTATGCTCAATGCTCGTGTGGATGAGCCTAAGAGCAATAACGCATGTTCTGCTTATTTATGTGCCCACTCAAGTGACAATGAGCTTCATCACTAAAAAATATCAAATTTAACAAACCAGGGTTGTTTTCAATCTTTTGGCTGATATCTTGAGAAAAAGCAAGACGTTCTGCTTTGTTGTAATCAGTTTGTCTCTGCAAAATTTGAATTTTGTAAGGAAAGACCTTTAGATCATCACGGAAAATTCTCAGATTACAGACGATCTGGAAATGCCTACTTCTTGTGAAAGACACGTGTTGATTTTCTGGGAGATTTTTCAAGCCGTTCACTCAAATTCTGAACATTGTTGGGTGTTTTCACTGAACAAGGTCGACCCCTGCAACCTCTAGCAGCATTTGCAACGCTTCCAGTCTCTCAAAATTTGGCCACCAAACGTTTAATTGTTTTTCTATCAGGTACTTTGTTCCTGCCAAGTTCTTTCCTGCATTGTCGCTGAGGCAAAACCACTGATTTTGTGACCAAATACGCTCCTACTATTTTTAATCGCTGCTGCTCAGTATAGCGCCCACTAACATCTATTTTGCTATCTAAACAATTTCCTAGGCCTGCTGCCTTCACCACCTGAAAATAAAGCAAAATCTTCTAAACCAAATGTTGGGGAGAAAAAACAAAATAGGGCGTTTTTTTTTGAACCACCCTGTATATTTTAATTTTTTGAGCGAGAATGTCCTTATATTAGTGGGAATGCAATTCCAAATCCTGACTACTTGATACTGAATGCACCTCTGTAATTTATTAGTACGGTAACGAGGTATGTTTAAATTGTTACAATCACTCGACTGTCTTGTGGCTCGTCTTGAGCGGTTATTAGTTTTACAGAAATATTTGTGAAATGAATTTAAAGTTTTGTTGTGTAAAGAACCATAAATAAATTTGGCGACTTCAAATTTGAACAAGTCATTAATTTGCAGTATTTTTAATTGGGAATAATATGAGTTTACTGAATCTCGAAAATGAGCACCAACGGTGGTTCTTATTGCTCGATTTTGTAAGTAATTTAATTTCTGTAAATAAGTACAGAAGGATACGTGGCTCCCCATATAATTATACCATGCAATAGTAATGGATGTACTACTGCATAGTAGAGTAGCAACATAACTGTTTGAGGAAGAGTTTGTTTAAGCTTATTTAGTATTCCCCTTTGAGCGCGCCACTTTACCCTCCAATACTTTAATTTGACCATGAAAGTTACGTTCGTTATCAATGATAACTCCTAGTTTTATTTTTGTTTTAGTTTTAGTTAATGACGTCAACATACTGACGTCAGAGCCATATTTTCAAATAATGACCTTATTTTTATAGACGTCATGGGCGGTTCAAACTTTGTACATGTTAGTTTTTTTGCACTAAATCATATAAAGCCTAAGTAAATGTAGTTACATTAAAAAAATTCTTGTGACATCATTTAAGTTAAATTCTGACCAAAATACGCTGATTTGGGATAATGAATTCGGCACATTTTAAAATTGGAAAACTTTTCTTTATCTTAGCATTTCAAATTTTCAGGGGTTAATTGTAAATAGACGTTACTCAAAGTCAAGTTAATTCGAAACAAAAAATTGTTTTCTGAAGCAGTCGCGTAGCCAGGATTTCGCAAAGGGGGGCTCTAATTTTGAAGTTTGATTCAACCGTAAACGAAGTTGACCCGAATTTTTATGTGTTTTCAATTGGATGGAGGCAAATTCGAAGCGTTTTTTCGTCCAAAAACAAGTGGTTTCCAAGAAAAAAAAAAACATCTTCACCGAAATTCCAAGCGTTTTTCCGTCCAAAAAAAGTGATCTCCAAAAACAAAAAAAAATGTCTTCACCGAAATCCAGAGCGTTTTTTCGTCCAAAAACAAGTGATCTTCAAAAAAAAAAGGTCTTCACCAAAATTCAGAGCGTTACTCCGTCCAAAATCGAGTGATCTACTTCTCATCTCACGATCTTTGGGGGGTCTGTTTTCAATTGGGGTGGGCTATTTCTCGTTTTAAGGCAAAAATCAACCTCAAAACTGCTAAAAACATGTTGTTTAGCATACCTTTCAGGCCAATGGGGGGGCTATACACCATTTGCCCCCTCCTAGCTACGCTACTGTTCTGAAGAAACTTATCACAAAAAAATTAGGAAGGTGCAAAATGACCTTTCTGTGGCTAAATTTGGCCTAATTGAGTTTAGCTATTGAGTTCGACTCGAACAAAAACAAAACCTGGCAATTTTTTTTTATTGCTTTATCTTAAATTATTTTTATCTCTAGACTTTGTTGCAGTTTTATTGCAGTTTCAATTTTTTTGGAACAGGTAACGTAAACTTAATTAAAATTAATTAATTTTTAGACCAAGTCTGTAGTGAACATTTAAGGAATTTTAAGAACTATTAAAAGTGATATTGCTTTTTCATCGTTTAAAAAAAGTTGTGTTCTCCCTCTTCTCGCGAAATTTATTAACCTATGAAAATTGTAAATAATGTTGAAAATTTTTCTCAATCATTCCGCTCCTATTTAACTTTACTTTGCAAGCCATCGTTGCTTTTACGGTTTCTCTCATTGTTTTTAGGTAAAGCTGATGTACCAACAACCTCATATGGTTACCTTGAATTAACACATGATGAACAAACAAATGACATTTTTCGGGAAAGAAAAAACGTTTATGAAGTCATCGCTAATAACAAATCCATCGATTCTGATGAGCCCCAATACCAAAGTATGAAAACTGAGTCTGAAATCGTTAATGCATTTTGCAGAAACCTTGAAATAAATATCTCTTCTGAAGTAGATACGCAGGTTTTAAATCAAGCTGAAGAGAATGTAGAAAATAAAGTCGAGTATGACTATACAATAGCGAAAGATTATGAAGAACATGCATGCGATGTTAGTTCTCCTCAGGTTGATTTTGCTGAAAAAATCAAAAGCGTTGAAACAAACAAATCGTCTGAAGTAGAATCAAATCAACTCGAAGCTGAAGAGAAGCTCGAAGCTTTAGTTGAGCATGAAGATGCGCTTGTAAATGGTGTTGCACACCCAGGCAACGTTGAATCTTTTGTGGATAATTTTACTGACGAAACCAGAAACTCTGGAACAAACGCTTCATCTGAAGTAAATCAGCTAATTTCAAATCAACCAAAAGTTGAAGTGAACTTGGAGAGTCGAGTTGAGTATGAAGACACGCTTGTAAATATTGTAACGCACACAAACGAAGTTGGATCTCCGCAGGAGGATTGTACTGAGGAAAACAGAAGCTTTGAAACAAACACTTCATTTGAAGTAGATCACCTGGTTTCAAATCAACTCAAAGCTGAGCGCAACTTAGATAGTCAAATCGAATATGAAGACACAATCGTAAATTTGGTTGCACAAACAAGCGATATTGGATCTCTTCCGAATGACTTTGCAGAAGAAACCAGAAACCTTAAAACAAATCAATTTTCTGAGGTAGATCAACTGGTTTTAAACCAACTTAAAACTGAAAAAAATGCGGAAAGTCAAGAAGAGTATGAAGACACAATCGTAAATTTGGTTGAGCATACAAGCAATGTGGAATCTTCTCAAAGTGATTCGGCTAAGAAGGACGATGATCTCAAGACCAATGGAAAAGAATATAAAAAGAATGCAACATCGTCCAACAAAACCGTAACTGCATACACTGCGGGAACAGCAGACAAAATAAATACACAAAATCACGAAGAAGACAATAAATTGTCTCACCAACCAATCGGGAAAAATTCTGATGAGCTAAAAGAAAATAGCTACGAAATTGCTTATTCAGACTTCAAGCATTTGCCTTTATCGAAAAAATATTCACAAAACAAACACGATTACGAGACTGCAAAATATGCAGAGTTTGCTAGGAACAATAATGAGCCTTTAATTGACAGAAGCTCAATGAATGAAAACAGCTACGAAATTGCATACGCAGATATTAAAAAAGGAAAAAACGTAGAACCACCTACAATAAACATAGATAATGCAGCCTAACAAATCGATTTTTTTGATTTTAGGGACAATTGCGTTCAAAGAAATAAAAACTGCTTTAACAACACATATTTTTGAGACACTTAACTGTAGTGCAAAAACCACTGCAACTAAGCCAATGAGTATTAAAAAAATTTAGTTACCTAGCTATTATAATAAAGGGGCATTGAGGTCTAATTTACTTCCATACGAAATTGTATTTTTTTTCAATTTTTGATTTCAAAATTTTTTGACTTCTACGTTGAAAGATATTTGCATTTCTTTTTTCCGTTATTTGTAGCAAACCTTCCTTTTTTTTAAATAATTTTTTAATCCATCACTAGATGTCGCTCGTGTGGACGCAGCGACAATGTTAGAATAAAACGTATAATTACTTGGTGAAATAGGTTTGTTACAACCAATTTGCATTAAGCCTGCCACTAGGTCTAGCTTCTAGGCCTACTTAGCCTACGATTAGTTTAACAGCCTACAAGTAAATTTTTAAAAGCTTTGAAGTCTACTTTTTTCTTGCTTTGTGGTAGGGCTTAATTTACTCTAACAATTACAAAAAAACGATTATGTACAGCTCTATATGGCATAACCCAAAATTATTAATGTTATCCGATCGACCTAGGCCTATTTTTCAAGTTCCTTTCTAAGTGCTCCGAATCAAATATTGTTGTGCTAAAAGAAGAAAATTCAAACCAATAAACCTAATTTTACTTCTAAAAGCACACTTTTTTGTGCCACAGCCACAGCAGAAGCCAGGAAAAAACGCCCCCTTACCCTAGGACCTCTGATGCATTTACTAAGTCGAATTGAAACCACTATGCAAATTTGATGCTGTCATGTTGCCACAGCTAATTTTTTTTCCCGTAAGTCAAAATTTTTCTTGTTGAAAATAAAATCCGGGACATAAGCGTTGAAAATCAAATATTTCTTTCTTAGTTGGTGTTAAAATTAAAAAATTAGGAAGCAACGCCATTTTAAAATACAAATGTGATATAAGTCTGAAGCTGATAACATTGATTGTTGGATTTTTTTTTGTGATGTTTTAGTACTGTGGTGATCTAATGTAAACGTGATATTAGTTTACTACACTAAACGAACGAGCAAAATGTCATTTACACAAATTGGGAAAACAGAAATTATCTATGTGGTTCAAAAATAGCAACAAAACTGAAAAAAAGTGTTTTAAGCACGACTAACTGTTTCGTAATAAAGTCAATACGACGGTACTTGATCTGTTTGTCTAGCTATACAGTATCTAAAAGGACCGCCGCAGTTTCATGCGAGGACGAGCAGAGCAACAAAATATTTCATTGTTCTAATTTACTGTACTTATAGCAAGCTGGGCCACGACAAGGGGAGACTGCTTGGTCCCAATGGGAAATAAGCGTAAAATATCTTTCCCAAGGACTCAACGACGAATTCCCAGCTCGGGAATCGAACCAGGGGTCAGCAATCTTTCGATCGCTAGCCCGACGCTTTACCACTGATCTATTGATGCCACTGTAAATAAGTGTTTTAGTACTATGATAAGTGTGAATAAGCTAAGTGTAATAAATTTAATAATAAGTTTAGATTAAAATTACCGTGTAAATAATTGCTATCTTGAAAATATCGTACGTTCTGTTTGCTTCAGCAAGCGTCTTACTTTTGTAAACGATTTTTGTTAGAGGTGGGCAGAGTGCAATTAGAAGCGCAAAGCGCAACTTCCGCATTTTTCGCAATTGCAGAAGTTGTGTAGCGCTTTAATTTTTTATTTTGAAACATTGAGGAAGTTGGGTAGCAAACTAAAGTCTTTAAAATATAACTGCGCTTCACTTTTAATTTTTTTTTTTTTTTTTTTGTAGCGCAATTCGATACATTGAACTTAATTTTGTTCTATTTTGATCGTACTCTTGATAAATGTGGCCTTCTTTAGCTAATTATTTACTCTTTTTCTGTGTAAAATTGCAAAAAATGCGGTATTTGAAATGTTGTCTACTGAAATTTTCTTGTAAAAATTCCATAGCGGAAGTTAGGTCCCGCTTTAACTTGTTACAAACCTGCCATTCGGCAACTGAGAATTTGCGCTGCGCTTTAACTGAATCAAAAAGTTTATTGCAAAAGTTGCGCTGCGCTTCAGAAAATAATAATTAATTTGGTATTTTGCGCTGCGTTGTTACTAGATGAAAAGATTGTTGCGCTTTGTTGCGGTGCGCATTTGGTATTCTGTTATTTGTGCCCACCACTGCTTTTGTTGCACCGTAAATCTGCAAAATGAAAAGCAAGATTTTCTGACTTCAAGAAATGCCAAAAAAAAATTCTCAGTTCCACTTTCTAAAATACCTTACAAAAGTCAGAAGCTCAAGTAATTACGTAGTAAGCGAGAGGTCAGCTCAAGTATTTTTATGATTTTTAATGTTTAAATTTACTCTCACTTCTTGAAGATTCTAACAGCAATACATAGCCTGTATAGGGGACATTTTTGCTAAGTGTTTTTACTAATTTTTAGTTCTGCTTGAAAAAATTTGTAGTTACTTTTTGGCGCACAAATTTCGTAATCACTAGAATTTTGACATTTCTGTATTTATGCTAAGACTAGCATTGTACTTGAGTTGTTAATAAATGTTGAGCAAAAATGAGCCTCATGTTTTTATACTATATTGTTCTTACAAGTGCATTTTTTTACGTCTTGCAATTTTTGTTTTATGTTTAGCCACATTGGCATTGTTCTTAATTCGTTCCTAAAAGGTGTGAAGTATCCAGCCAATAGTTCACAATAGCTAAAAATGATATATATTTTTGAATTGTTTTGTTCTCATTTTGGGCCTGCGGTTGCAAGAATATTCAACAAAGGCAAAGAGATATCCCTCCTAAAACTTTTAGAACTCTAAATTTGTTTTCTCAGCCTGAACTTCCCGGGAAAAAGGGATTCTAAAATAATATTTACCCTTCCAGTAACATCACATGACCTATCAAATTTTGGTAAAATCCTGTTTTGTTCTGGTAATTTAGGCTGGGAGAGCCAACTCAAGGTTTCCAAAAAAATTTTAGGGGAATATCTTTTTGTATTTGTTGAATATCTTTGTAACCGCAGCCTCAAATGAGAACAAAAAAATTCAAAAAATATTTTTTAATTTTAACTAATGCAAACTAGCGGAATTGTATGGTTTTTTCCAGGCGTGCCGAAACCCGGGGGGATGGGGAAATATATCCCCCCCAATAATTTGATTGTATCTCCACAATAGTTTGAGTATGGTCTACATCTGCATCCCCCACAATAAGTTGACTCTAGTGTGCATCTGAGCGTAGGTGTCCAGTTGAATTTGGGAAAAAAGTGTTCCATTTTTGATGAAGACTTTTTTTTTTGGTCTTTACCTAATTTTCTCACCTGAACAAAATTGTGGTCGAGGTTCATCCCCCCCAATCTTAAAAATAGGAAAAAATTGGGGTAAAATTGCAAATTATCCCCCCCCCCCCCCCCAATGATCAACAAAGATCGGCACCCCTGGTTGTTTCAGCCCATTTAAATGCTAATCAAAAATAAGTCTTTTATTTTGTAAAAAAAGTGTACCATATTGTATGACTATTGTATGACTATGCAGCTTTAATATACTAATCAATGCTCTTTACATGAAATAGCATAACGATTTATACGGCGACGATGCTCTTGTCTTGGACTACAAATTAAAAAAAAAGCAGAAACATATGGATACTAATTTCCCTTGCTTAGCCAAAGCAAACATTTACAATACCAGGTATTTTTTTCGAGAAAGATAGTATGAGTTTTTTTCCCGTTCCTCTTACATACGAATTCTCCCATTCGTTATAGCTTTAAGTTTATAGATTTTACATCAAAAATTAGTTGCCTGATAGATATTGTAAATCATTATAAGCTTATTCTAAGGTAAAGACAGCTTAATATTTATTTGGATCAAAGGCAGCAAAAATACTAAGCAGCGAGTTGCCAAGAGGGCAAAAGCGTCGTTCTTACCACAACTCTGATTGCATGATATGAGTTCAACCAGCACTCTGGTCACGCTGTTGCGTCATTGAATAAAACACTTCACCACAACTATCTCTGCACAGAGGCTTCTAACAAGCAGCAAATTTAGTGGACAAGAATTTGAAGAAATCTGCTGGCGCACTGTACCAATAAAAACTTTTAAGCAAGTGCGGGTTCCTCTGAACACGAGGTAGTTGTTGCAATAAAAGTGTGCGGATCGTTCAATAGTTAGCGTAGCCCGCTGTCCGGTGATAGAAGTACAAATATGCAAAGGTGGAGTCCTCGAGGACGTTCTTGGCCTCGAGGACACATTTTGAAGTCCTTGGCCTTGGCCTCGAAGGTCAAGTCCTTGGCCTTGGCCTCGAAGCTTCAAGTCCTCGAAAATTGCCCTGTTCTCGTGCTCGAGGACTGCACTATTTTTTGAACAGTTGAATTTTGTTGGAAAACGCCAGAAACTTCGCAGAAAATTTGCGAGCACCTTTTGGTTTTCCTCGCTTGGAGCATAGGCGTGGCCAAGGGGAGGGGGACAGAATTCCCAATTGAAATTTCACCAATGACAAAAATGTGACAAAAAAGCCTATAGTTTCTTCAGTTTCAGTTTCTTTTTTACATTTTTTGCTTACAACAGTATAACTAACAACAATATTGAAGACCAGGGGCTCTGGGTCCCCCTAAAATCAATTTTTGCCAGCCAATTTAACCGTATAACCCGAAGAAAACAAGAAGTTTTTGTCCTAAAAGTTCCTATCTCAGGCCCGCATCTAGCCTTTTTGTGAACGTAATGCATTAATCAGGGCCGAATTTACCATAATATGACGCAGTACCAGCAATAGCGTAGCCATGGGGGAGGCGGGGGCTACAGCCCCCACTACCCCCATTGACCTGTCAATCAAAATGCAGAATAAGGAAAATACCACGTTTTTAGCTCTTTTGAGACTGTTTTTTTTTGCGCTGGAATTGACTAAAAAGTGATTTAAAGCATCATTTGAAACATATATTCAGGGGGGGCTAATTGTCAAAAATTGGAGTCACAAATCAATGAAACCTTTGAAAAAATGCCCGAAAATAAACAATCAAATCTAATCGCTAATGTAAAAACGCCAAACATAGCTTTTATCTACAAATATACCATAAACTCAGGAATAAGGGAAGGGGGTATATTCAGTGTTAGTTAATTACTAATCACTTCTCTCAAATATCTTTCCATTAGCCTCCCCCCAATTATTTTTCTTTATAAAATATAGACGAAATAGATTACTCCGTGTGAGTTTTATTGAATAATAGGATTTTACGATTTAGCAGCAAGTAAACAAGAGAACTGCAATGTTATCATTAGCCACTTCTCATATAGCCCATTAATGCAACCAGTTGAATCATGTTGGGCTGCTAATTTTTATGCCACGTTCTAAAAGCATTACAGTAGAATTCGGTTAATAAATCCACCTCGGGACAGCCGGATTTGGATTTAATACGCAGCGGCTTTAATAAATGGCGTTTTCTAAAATGCACAAGACGGATTCCGTTCCTAGCAAATTGGATGTAATAAGCGGCTGGATTTATTAACCGTGGATTTATTTACCGAATTTCACTGTATTTTCTATTAAAATAGCTGTAAAATTAAGTTCATTTTGCAAAAAAATGCAAAAATTTTGAGCGCTGGAGGCTCCGCCCCCAGATCCCAAGCCTCCGGCAGCTGGGGGCTTCGCCCCCTCACCACCATTGGCCTCCGGCGACTGGGGGCCCAGCCCCCAGACCCCCAAAACAGCCCCCCATTGCGAATTACTGGCTACGCGTCTGAGTACCAGCTAGGGACCCCGAGCTAAAATCGTAAGACTTCTTTTGGTCTTCACCTATATTTGGCAGAAAGATCTTGCGAAAATCTCCAAAGTGCCAGGGGCCTTGCACGAAGTAAATCCGGCCCGGTAATAACATGGTTAGTTGACGTAACCATCTATTTTAACATTTTTTAATAACAATTCATTAATTCACCTCCAACCTCGCCGGTTTTTATGCACAAAATACTTTTTAAAAAAATTAGCCATGGAAAATGCTGATTGAACGAATCATTGAACTTCAATCGAGCGGGCCCGGGCTCCCTGGCCGAACATGTACTCCAATAACTGGTTATTGTCATGACAAAACAAAAATCTCTTAGGAAAATCCTCGAGTGGATTATTATTTACTGCTAAAATGTTGCCAGAGACAATGCTCCTTACTTTCCCCTACTTGGACCAGATCACTTACAATTAAATTTAACTTCAAAATGCAAGATATTAAACGTGTTTTAAACTTGAATTGCAAGTAAAAGGAGTACAGTCAAACTTCGATACTATGCCACGATAATTAAATTTAACTTCAAAATGCAAGATGTTAAACGTGTTTTAAACTTGAATTGCAAGTAAAAGGAGTACAGTCAAACTTCGATACTATGCCACCCTTTGGGACCGAGAGAAAGTGGCATAGTAGCGAGGGTGGCATAGTAACAAGGATTTGTAAAAACAGCCTTGTGATGTAACAATGTAATGCCACGTTGTATTGTACGATTATAATTTACATGTATTTCAGTATAAAGTACAGTACAGTGCAGTAGTTTCGGGAAGGCCAGTGTGAAGGCCAGTGTGAAGGCCAGTGTGATGCAATCATGCGATCGGCTAGACGACGAAGTGCATGAAATCTGCAGAAAGAACATGCGCCAGCTGACGATTCCTCAGAGTTTTGGGCTGAGCTACAGTAGATAACTTTAGAGAACATATTACATGCACATACTGTAAACTTTTGACGTTTCACAGCCGTTTAATTGTTTCGTTCGTAGCGTTTATTGTTTCGTTAATACGCTGCAATATTGTACCTCATGTGGCATAGTAGCGAGGGTAAGTGGTGGCATAGTAAATATATTTTCTATTGAATTTAGTTGGTGACGATCAAAAGTGGTATAGTAGTGAGGGTGGCATAGTAGCGAGGTGGCATAGTATCGAAGTTTGACTGTACTAAACGATTTGATTTTTTCAATTGGCTTTCAAATGTCAAAAATCTAGTGCTTTTAAATGGCTCTGAACACTTGCAAAATGTGATTCAATGGCATTAAAATAGCTTTTTTTTTCAAAAAATTACAAAAAATCGCCCAACGGCTGAGGGCTTCGCCCCCAGACCCCAAAGCCTCCGGCGGCTGGGAGCCCCACCCCCAGATCCCCTGTCTGTGATACGTTTGAGTTACACTAGTTTTTTCAGCACGTTTCCAAAGTTAAATATTTGCGTTTTTGAACTATCAGTTTAAGCCCTCTCCCTTTGCAAAATCCTGGTTACGTGCCAATTGGCAACGATTTCAGATTTTCCATCCTACGATATCTTTGTCCCACAAAACTTCCTCTTTGGAAAAATTTTGATGACGTCATTTCATGTGATTTGTGGTTTAAGCTTAACCAATACTTAAATTGTAAAATTTTGCATGGGGGACGCTTTTGCAGCCTTGACCAAACGCATTTGGCATGCGAAAGTACTTTAGGAAAGATTACGTAATTCCGTTGCCGAAATTGAACAAACACCAAAAAAAGAGTTCTTCGCCAAAAATTGAAGTGTTTTTTCGCCAAAATTAGGTGAAGACCAAAAAAAAAAGGTCTTCGCCGGAAATTGAAGCGGTTTTTTGCCAAAATTAGGTGAAGAATTAGGTCTTTTTTGTCTCATCATCCAGTGCTCAAATCTCGTTGGGGGGACGCTAAATCTCGTTGGGGGACGCGTCCCCCCTACATTTTAAGTGCTGGGCTTACCCCAAACAAAAATTCTGGGTACGCCAATGAATTGGAGATCGCCTGAAAAAAAATTTTAAAGACTTTTTTTGGAGAACACTTGCGCCTGTGTTCTTGGTCCTTGGCCTCGAGCGTTCCTGTCATTGGCCTCGAGAGGTTCTGTCCTCGAAAAAGGCTGTCCTTGGCCTTGGCCTCGGATTTTTTTTGTGTCCTTGGCCTTGGCCTCGAGCCTTGTGTCCTCGACCCCACCTCTGCAAATATGCACTACAAAAACAACAGTACGTGTTTTTCAATCAGTAAGAAAAGTAAAAAATTATTTGCAGCTCTCATACTAATGATAACTCACTATGTATCAAACCTAAGACATTCTTTGCAAAGTGAAGTACCTTTACCTCTACGCCAATTTATCTTAGAACAATAAGAACAATTATTGTGTGTTAAATTTCATTTAAAAATAGGGTAACGACTTTCGGGTCGTATCTTGAAATTTTATAACGTAGCAGCTCCATATTTTTACCCAACAATAGAGCTTAATATTTTCAGTACGTTCATTAAATTTTCTCCAAAAAGTCAAAGAACTTTGAAGTAACAAGACCTTAAAAATCACACGTTTAGCGGTCCTAACCCCCCTCTCCGATAACCACGCAATCTATCACCGCCAAAACTCAAAAGGCACAATCTCACTTTGAAATTTATTGTTGACCAGAATTGCAAGTTTCTACGTGTAGGGGAGTTGGAGTTAAAGCAAGTATAGGAAATTCTTGTGAAAGAAGACAACGAAAAAGCAGGAAAGTAAAAATAAAAGTTGAACAAAGTACAAAAAATAACGCCGATTGCAAAAAAGAGATGGTATTTTTCCCAAAAAATCTGCAATGAAGTTAATCATAGTGTTGCTACAATAGTATAAAACTTCCTGCTTAATCTATCAATCTTATACAAATCACTTTAATCTTTTTGGCAAGCGTAATCCATCATCTATTGCACTACAACTAATTAACCAATGAGATCGTAGAAATTATTTTCAGCTCAAAGAACCTCAAATCCCTTTGTTATTTGGACATTCTAAATAGAATAGCTCAAAAAGCGAAATTTTTAACAACCGGATGGATAACTTGCAGGTTCTTTTAGTGAATGCTGAAAGTCAAGAAACTACTGTACCCTGATATTTGAAAATTGCTCAAGTAATTTCCCTAAATAAAACGCGAATCCTTGTTTAAATTAGGTAATTATTATACTAAGCCCATCCGCACATAATCATATTGTTCCTAATTAGCAAAGTATTTGGGATAATTATTCTGTGTAATCTTTTCAAATTTTGGAAAAAAATCAATTTTTTTGCAAATTGTCGAATTGTCTTTAGAAAAAAACACTCAACAAATATCATTATTACTTTCTTGAGTGAAATCATACTGAATGACTTAGACAACAATAAAACATTCCGGAAATATTGTTAAATCTTGTTAAAGCCTTCGATTATGTTAAGCACCAACTATTACTAAACAAACTCGAGCACCTTGACGTTAGAGAAAATGCTTACAAATTGCTAAACTCATACTTACCAAATCACTTTCAGTGCACAGTTAACAAGGACAGATTTTATGTGCCTTGTAGCCGGTTACAATTAGAGAGCCGCAAGGTGGCGTACTTGTTTTTTTTTTCTTTCCTAGTATATATACAATCTTTATTGGTGATTGTAAATGGTGCAGCGAAAAAGAATCGCACTCAAACTCACAAGGATAAAATGAGGTTCGAATGTCTGTCTTTAGCAATTCAGAAAAGGCCTGTAAAAACTTGTGTTGAAAAATAATTTGAATGTATTTTTTCTCAATTTATGTTCGTTCTGTTAAAAAAGCAAACAAAAACGACCGGACTGCACTTGAGGTTGGCATAGCGGTTGAGAATAGAAATCCAACTAAATAGGGTGAAGGTCCTTTGCAAATTCTACTGTACAAGTGCATGTAAATACTGTACCTTTTGCTTCAAAGTTGTCTTAAATTTTGTAAGAATTTATGTTTGTATCTTGTTTAAAAAAATTATACAAGCACAGCTGTGCACGACCAGTTTAATTCAGGTGAATCCCAAATTATTTAAATGCGGATAATTCGGAATGTTTTGCAGCGATTAAAAAACTCGAAAATAAATGTGAGAAGTTGTTTCTTCATCTTGAAAAATTGGACTAATTCAAACAGACTTGCATTAAATTATTTCAATACAAACTGTTTGCATCCCGTTTTTTAATTCATAAGATTTGTCGAATAATATTTTTATAGCAATTGAGCATAATTAAATTTAAAATAATCTTGATTTTAATTGCAGAACGTAAGATAAGAGGACTATAGCCCATATCGGTAGCTTGGGTATTCAAAACTATCAGTTGAGTGAGCCTAATGCAAGTATCAAAATTCCTGCACTGGGTCGAATCCTTTTCATACTGATGATGAAGTCAGTTGATTCGAAACAAGGGAATGCACCCGCGATGGGATCTCCGCCAAACCAGCGTCGCTAGTGGTCGAAATAATAACCCATCTAGACGTGGAGACAGGATTAAGGTGCTGTCAAATGAAGCAGGATTGAAAGACGTGAACTATTAAATTATTTTTCCAGTTTCTCTTTAGAAATAGTTTATCTAGTTAATTAAATCTATAAGGAAGTTTTTTCAACTAAAATTTCAAAAAAGCATTTGATCTTCGGTTCCGGGGTTTAACTTAATGGGAGTCCGTTCGCTTTTCTTGCCTCAAGGCCCGAAGTTTTTCTTGATGGATCTGCTTTGCATAAAGAAACGAAAAAAATTATTGAAACCATAAAGTACCGCGGTTTCGAGCTCTTTGTTTCCCCAGCCCTTTCGAAAAAGCGGTAAATAGAAAGAGCGAAAATTATTTGTAACTTGAGAATTAGCTTCAATTAACTTCGGATTAAATATATAGTCTACAGTATGTTCACATAGCTTATAGAATTGATCCATATGTTTTTCTAAATAAGGTTAAACCGTGAAAATGCGGAACCTTTTAGATGATAATTTTGACGCAACTAAACGATGACTGTTTTCTTTAAAATAATGATTACTGCATTCTTTTTCTTAGCAACGTAATATCCGTAAGATACTTCAAATTCGATTTAATTTCATCAAAAAAGGCAATGGTTTTGCAAAATTATGGCTAATATCCATCAATTTTTATATTCCGGTGTGTATTTTATTAACATAGCTTTTAACTGACGCAAATATAAACCCGATTCGGATATCAGAGCTAGAGCAAAATCAATGCAAGAAAGATTACAAGTACATTGCAGTTCTTTTTGAGTATCTTTTGCAAAACTTAGGCTGGTAGCCTTCACTTTTGGCTACTAGCATAAAGGTGCGTTTATACCGGACGCGAAGCAACCCAAAGTGAAGCAAAAGCAAAAAAAATCTGATGTCATCAACAACTTACAAAATGTTTCTTCCGGTTGCTAATTTTGCGTTCGGTTGCTTGAACTTCACTCAGACAAAACTGTTGATGAATGGTTGATCTATTTTGAGTAAATGTCGCTTTTAAGCACGTAAACCACCACTGCTTTTGCGTTGCATCGCGTCTTGTGTAAAAAGGTTCATCTAATACTGGATTTTCGAACAAGGAGTTGCAAAATTTTACTAATATTCCTATGGGGCTTCCACTCAGGCGAAGGCTTAAACAACGAAATGCAGTTTTCGATGTTCTAAACAATTTTTTGTCCTGAGTTTGCTGCATCGTTGTCAAGATTTTTTTTTGTCTGTCTTTTTGTCTGTTTTTTTGTCAGGTAAAGTCTCCCAACAACGTTTTCAAGAAAGTCTATAAAATGGCAGTTCTTGCTGGAAGAGGTAATAAACACATTTAGCACTAGAGCCTGGAGGTGTTGTAGTTACATATTTAATCTCCTATTGCCAGACAGCGTCAAAAGCTATTTATCAGGTGCTGCATACTTTTTATTGTGATAGGTACTTTGTGCTATTGAGGAATTTGCGCTTGTTTAGGTGTTTCCAGTGATGTAAGGGTCTGCGAATTTCTTCGAATTGTTTTTTTTTTTCTACTGAGTTTGTTGCTTGTTGAAATTCACCAAGCAAAGATAATCATCTAAAAGCATCTCTTATTCAAGAACTGAACAATGTGAAGTGGGTGATGATTGAACCTGGATCATGCTATACGGTTTGTCGTAATTAGAAAAACCTATTTTCTCTCGGTCACGTTGCCAATAAAAGGTATTTTCTAAGATGCAAAAGGCCAAACAATAAATGCGTTCCAGCAAAATTAGAGAATTTTTGTCTATCACAGCAGCTACAGCAATATTGTTAGAATTAGATTAAATCAAAATGTTTAAATTGTATTGTATTCTTTTATATTGCGTGATTGCCAATGGGTTTAGTGAAACCATTGTGTCCCATGGGCCTTACACTTACTTTCTTCATCATGATCCAGTTAGTAGATACAATGCCGCTCGTTTGTGTAGAGAAAATTCGAGGCGTTTACTTGAAATCTATGATGACAGCCAGCAGCAATTTCTGATGGATTTTATCAGCAGTCTAACCAGTGCGTAATAGTTTGTAAGTTGGTGTTTTAAAAAAATACTCCATAATGACTAGGATTTATTCTTTAGTACCGGTATACTCCGAATATAAAATTTAAATACATTCGAACACTATTGGCTGAAACCCTGTTTGTCTTTGTGTCTTGAGAAAAGTATCTTTTTCAAGTGTAATTTTTTTTTTTGTTTAAAGCTTTAATTTTGCAAAACCATTTTTTTGGTCTGGCATACTATTTCACAAAATTTTAATTGCAAATATTGAGCTCTTTTCAAAAACACTGAGGCACTTAGCAGTTTAAAATGTGATTGCAATAATTCTAGAATTAACAGCAAATATAAAGTAGGACTAGTTACATACAGTCTAGTTCAGAGTTGTAAGTCGGGCCAGGCTTTTCGGGTCTGGTTCGGGCCTAAAGTTGACAAAAATTTCGGGCTTAATTCGGGCCTGAAACGTCTTTCTTGTGTTAGGCACACAAAAATATAATCAAAATAATTTGGCAATATTGCTAAATTTTTCATACCTAACCTAACTTTCGGGCTTTTTCGGTGCATGATTTTGGCTTCAAATTAGTTTTCGGGTTCGGGCCGGGTTCGGGCTTATATTTTCGGGTTAGGGCCGGGTCCGGGCCTGTACTAGTCGGCCCGTTTACAACTCTGGTCTAGTTCCTAGTCAGCTTACTAAACGGCTAAAAAGAAGAGATCTTGCTAAGTTTGGGGACAATTTCAAAATTTTTTTTTTAAGTGATAGTGGAGAGTTCAATAATGAACGCTTGCAGTGGAGAATTTGAAAAACAAAAATATCCAACACAATAATAGCAGTAAGTTTTCGCTTAACAATACTGTTTTTTGAAGAAGCGCTCATTGATCAAGACTAGCTGACTAGGTGGCTCAAGACTAAACTTGAGAGAAGTAGATTGCGGATAATAAGTACTGTAAATTAACCAGATATCATAATTGCATAATTCGCTTATGGTAATTGCATAAATTTGTATCTGTGTTTGATTGGCAAAAACAAATTTTAAGTACAATTTAAAAGAATATTATAAGATTAAATGTTTTGAGATGTTTAATACTGTAGCCACTGCAGCATCCTGGTTGTTAAATATTTTATTTAGGATAAATAATCTTAAATATTTAGGAATTCACATTGATAAAGAACTAAATTTTTAGTATTACATCACATCGATTGTGGCAAAAAGTTCATGTGGCGTCAGTATTCTACACAAGAATAAAATTTTTCTTCCAACCTCTGCTCTTTTATGTGTATATTGCAGTCTTGTGCAATTTACATCTAAGCTATGGCATCATCATATGAGAATCAACATACAAATCACACTTAGAAAAATTAATATCGCTCCAAAATAAAGCAATTCAGGCTGTTGGTGGTGCAGAGTGGAATGATAGTTCCTCGCCTCTATATTATAAATTTAAAGTGTTAAAACTTTATGATATGTATTCATGCATTGTGTACAAAACAAAACTCTACCTAAATCATTAATAATTTTTTTTGACGATGTAAAAATGATTTAAATCTCAATACTAACTCATCCAAAAAAAATTAAAAGTTTTTTTAAATTTTCAAGAACTCAAAAATCCGTGAAGTTTCAGGATATAACTTTGTGGAATTTCTATCATTGAATTGAAAAAAATTATCTTTTTGAAAATTTTCTAATGAATATAAATCCAATGTCATCCAAAACTATAAATTATAATTTTATCAAAAAAATTCGACGCTAGCCTGCACTATTTCAAA
Organism: Trididemnum nubilum; assembly: GCA_963965965.1. Lineage (NCBI taxonomy): Eukaryota > Metazoa > Chordata > Ascidiacea > Aplousobranchia > Didemnidae > Trididemnum > Trididemnum nubilum. The sequence continues at coordinate 22,287,867 of OZ014487.1, forward strand.
TATGTCTGTACTATCATTGAAATGACGAAGAATAAATCTCTTTATTTTATGCTAGGTTTGCCGCTCGACTCAAAGACTGTCACTTCGCGGTCTACCTTCCGCATTATTCTGATTTTATACTTGTGTTGTTTTGCGTTTATTTTGTGTATTGTGCGGTAGAAAATAAAATTTACCTTGCTCTGTTATAAGAAATACATTTTCTTCGGGATATGGTTGAATTATATTATTTTCAACATCTTTAATGTAGCAATTTTTTTCTAAATATTTGCAGATCGCTCAAATGCATATTGGGTTGGTCTGTATTTACCTAGCAAACATTCTTCGCCAGTATTTTGGGGTGGACTTGAAGAAGGATTTCGCATGGTTGCGAGTAATTACACGCAGTGGGCAGTCGGAGAACCCCAGTTTCAAGGAGAAGAGTACCTATACTGCGTTACTATTGGGAATCCTTTCGGAGCAAATTCACAGTACCAGTGGTACGTAGCACCTTGCGACAAAGCAACATTTGATAGCAACAACACTTTTCTTCCTGGATATATATGTTGTAAGTACGTGTTTTGCCGAAAACCACATAAAACTCTCGATGACATTTGTTCATAACAAATTTAAAACTTAATATAAACAATTACAAACTAATCTTTCGACAGGTTGTTTTACCGTTAGGCTCTTCAAGGCAATGACCGATAGTTACTGTGTTCTGATTTTAAGAATTACTGTCATTTACCTGAAAAACATAACGGCGAAGCAGACTGTAGGGGAATTATTTTCTAAATGTTTTTTTTAATTTTAATTATGTTCTAAGAACTGTATTTTCTGTTCGATTTAGAATAATTTTCAACAAGTGCCAAATTCTTCGTTTTTAGCCTAACATTTCTAGCAAAATTATAGTAGAGCAGATTTTGCCTTATTTTGGCTTCAATTATTTGGAAAAAAACTTTAATGATGTTTCTTTTTGGTCTTTGCTTGACAAGTTACAAAGAAATTGTCATTTTGTTTGCTCTAAACACCAAAGCGTAAGATGTAGCTGGCAGAGACCCATTGCTGAGTATTACGCTTGAGATACTTACGACGATAATAAACTATAATTCTGACGACAGTAAAAATTTTCTATAGAAGACTTGCTACTGATTGCAGTGATCGTTAACGAGCACTCATACCTCCTAGTTAATCACTTGACCAACCTACCAGTTTCATTAATAAGTAGAACATATTATCGTGTGGAGATAAAAACTAAACAAAAACTAGCATTAAATCGTTTACTGCTGTTAGTGGGAAAGTCTCGGATCTTAATAAAAGCACCTTCTGTGAACTTAAAAAACAAACATGTCCACTTTTACTATCTCCTGGCCAAAGGATCGAGGCAAATCAAGGTGCAATTGCAATTGTCATATCACACTAGCTTGAAATTTGATAGTAACAAAACTTTGACTTCTTTCAAAACGCTTTACAGACTCATGTGGATTCACAGCATTTGCCAGTAATAATCCTCAACAACTGGCTTCTCCAATGCTTCTCTTTGCTCCTAAATTGACTCATTTGTTAAATTGCTCGTGGACTATTAAAGCTCCTCCAAATAATTTTCACATTCAAGTTGATATCATTAATTTAGAAATGGAGGAAATCTGTGATTATTTATCAGTAAGCAATAAATTATTACACTTTTCGATTAGCATTAAATTAGTCAAGTAGGTTGAGCGGTTACTCGTTCGTTTTTGGAACGGGAGGTATGTATTTCAAATCTCGTGCCACTTAAATCGAACATAATGTTGCCAACTGCTCGTCACCGCTGTGACATTTTTTCATAAGGAGTTGTGTTGCCCGAGCGCAATGACACGGAGATTGGCCAGTAAACTCGTTACATGCTTCGGTGTAATACAGCAAGTATAATGAAAGATTTAATGCAAAATCACCCGTGACAATAAAAAATATGTGCTAATAACCGGATACCAAAGACAACTACGCAATACAAAATGTAATGAATTTTGGCTCGGCCTCCAAAAGCATAGTGAAACATTGCGCAATATCACTAGTTAACAAGCACTCTCAATACAATTCAATTAAATACAGTAGAATGTTGCCAAGTTGTTGTCTGATTAAAGTGAATTTGTTGCGCGATGGAATTGCTCATGATCGCTGCGTAGCATTGCTGCAGCCTCGACATCCGATGATTTATTTGAGTGAACCAAATTTCAAACCGTTCAAGTTGTTTTTGTGTTAATGTTTTTAGTGATGTGTCAGCTTTGGTCCTTATCTGCCTCACTGGAGTGAATCAGATATCCAAAACGAATGGTTTTATATTTTTTGTCATCTGTGAGCTCGCGAGCACAGATTAGTTTCTTTTTACTAAATTTCGACGCAATTCGGACAAAAGAGGTAGAGATGAAACCCGTATATATTGCATATTTTGGGAATGGCGATATTGTTTTTTATAATTTTTCACTGCTTTCTAAGAGTTTCTACAGGTTTTTGAAAGTTTTACGGTTTTCATCGATTTACTGTTAACAAGATTGATTGAAAGATTATTGGTGATTGGTATCACTCGGGGTCACCAAATTATGGAAAGAGTGGAAGAAGAAGAATTCGTTTCGCTGGATCTGACTTGCTACTGTACGCCAATCACCAACAATCTTCCGACCGATCTTGTTAACAGTAATATTGGTAAAAACAGCAAAAAAGATTTAAAAACCTGTAGAAACTCTAAAAAACTGTGAAATACTACAGCAAACTGTATCACCACGCCCAAAACATGCAATATATACGGGTTCCATCTCTACCTTTTTTGTCTTAATGACTTCGAAATTTGGTAAAATAGAAACTACCCTGGTCGCGCGCCCACAGATAAAGAAAAATAGTAAACCATTCGTTTTGGAAATCTGTTTCACTCAAGCGAGGCAGGTATGGAGGAGCCCTGACACATCACCAAAAACATAAACACAAACAATTTGAAGCATTTGGATTTTGGTTCACTCCGATAAATCATCAGATGTCGAGGCTGTAGCATTGCTATTCGATCATGATTGCTGCGATCATTATCAACTCCATCACACCGCATATCCACCATATTTAAGAAAATTAAAAAACTTTATATTGCAGTATGCGGTAAAACCTATTTCAAACATCGCTGTTTTTTCGAACTTACTGAAATGCTTTTCGTGCTTAATGAAAATTTACTAAGGAACTCCACGATTTTCATTCGAACCCTGGTACTTAAAAAAACTGTGATGCTTTTTGGATTGCGGCCTTGCATCAAAATGCGAACAGCCTATCACTGAATTAATCGAAACGTTTGTTTGAAGATTGAAGAAGGTTCTGAAGTGGTAGCAATGTATAATAGCAGTTCCATGACGAACAATCCATTTATTTCATCAACCAATCGAATTGTTATAAAATATGAAACGTGTGGGGGCTTCATGCCGTTATATGAAACGTTTGAATTTTCGTTCACCCACAAAAACTTTCAAGCTATGATTCGAAGTAAGCATCAGACAACAATTACAAATACACTAATAAATATTCCTTTAAAATTAAATTTCATTTGAGTTAAGTGACATAAATTATTATAATTACTCGTTTGTTGCAATTCTATGAAATTGACTTCTATATTATACAATTGACTTCTTTTCAAGAAATTTATTCCTAATTAAATGACTTCTTTTCAAAACATTTATTCCTAATTAATGAAATTGACTTCTTTTCAAGAAATTTATCCAAATTATGAATGGGATGGTTGAAGGGCCTGTCAAGTTTGACATATTTGTATCGTTTCTCACTTTGTTGAAGAGCCCTTAGAGCAAAATACTGTGCTGGTTAGGTCTATGATGAATGTCGATCTACAACATAAGAGTGCAGACAAAAGGGCGCAGGACATAGAGCGCAGACATAAGTGTGAAGGGACATAAGGGCGCAAGGATACAAATGTGCTGGGACATAAGGGTGCAGATACGTAAATCTGCAATCTGCGCTAACATTTTCGTGCTTTGGAAAATATTATGTACCGGTAATCAAAGAAACGAACTTGATTAATGAGTATTTTATTTAATTTTTGAAAGTCAAATTTTGAAAGAAATTTTTTGAATTCGCTTCCTCTTTCCAGTTCTCAATTATGGCACAAAGCACTACCTTTAAACTGTTTTTAAGTCACCGTACACTAATCTTAAACAAACCTTTAAAAAGAAATGTTTATTTTTAATGAGTTTATTTGCTTTACGTAACCACGTCAGCGATTGTTTTCAAAAGCAGTCATTTAACGGTTGTACTTAAGCTGTTAAGCAAACAATCATAATTGGTGTTTTGTACCCGTGCGAAGCCAAATCAACTTACTCATTTTCTTACTATATTCCGCCCAATTCGGGGAGGAATTTGCGGAGCCTATTAGGCAGGAAGCGAATTCAAAAAACTTCTTTCAAAACTTGGCTTTCAAAAATTAAATAAAATACTCATTAATCAAGTTTGTTTCTTCGATTACATATGTATTTTCTGAAGCACGAAAATGTTAACGCGGATTGCAGATTTACGTCTCTGCTTCTTTATGTCCCTGCGCCCCTATGTCTTTGCCCTGATATCTGCGCCCTTATGTTTTGCGCATTTTTTTCTTTGCCCTTATGTCGGGTTTCGGATTAATGCGGTTTGTAACGAAATGATAATATATTGTACTTTTTGCTTTGATTTTATTTTGGTATCGAGCACTTTATCTGGTTTAATAAAATAATCCATCAATAGGCAATGTTGTACTTAACTTCAATAATTTTTATATAGGTTATATTATATGCGATTGAAAATTGATTAAACAATCTTGAAAATTCTTATAGTTCTTAGTTATTGTTGTTACATGTTCACAGTTGTGACGTCATCTCCGTCGTCTAGGCAAGCAACACAATCTGCGAGAACTCCATCCACTACTTCTACCTTATTTAAAACAAAAGAATCCTCTAATTCACCAAATGTAATTCCATCGCAATCTACTGTGGTTTCTGCTGAAAGAGAAACCTTTTTTTCTTCTTTTGCTACGTTTTCTACTGCTTCTTCTTCCAATCCTACATCTCCATTGTTATCTGCAATTACTAGTAGTTCTAGTTCTGTTCAGCCTAGCACAACCTTTACTAGTCCTTCATCAACAATTCGAACTTTCAAAACTTCAGTTCAACGTTCTAACATCCCGACTTCCGTACATACAACTTCGACTATTCCTACTTCAACAACAATTTCTCAGTCACTGACAAACACTTCTAGCCCAACTTCGATATCTGCTCAACCGCTTACAACTTCTATTTATCCTACTCCAAATTCCAATCAACTAGATACGATAAATGTTTCTAAATTAACGTCTTTTCCACCAAGTACTACATCTATCACCCCTACTTCGACGTTTGCACAACAGAATATGACTTTCAGAACTCTTATTTCAAAAGTTACAACTTCTCCCAGCTTGACTTCAGCGTTTAACCAACCAAACATAACGTTCACCACTTCTGTATTGACTTCCTCAACAATACTTTTGCTACCAACAGCTTCCACTTCACCATCCACTCGCTTACATAATTCACCAACTTCTTCTTCTACAATCGTTCCACCCTTGCTTATGTCGTCAAAACTTCAAATTTCTCCATCAAACATCGTTTTGACTGACCAATTAGCTGTGAATCCTAGTTCAGTAAACTTTACTTTAATTATTTCTGTCTTGGGATCAGTTGGATTCCTATGCTTTACAATAATAGTGTTGGCGATTGTGTGGGTAAAAAGAAAGCGGACTATAAATTCAAAGTAAGAATTTTCTTTATTTGAATTTTTGACTTTACTTTAATGGTGTAACAACGCAACATGAAATAAAGTATTGGTTGGGTTGCCAAATAACTGACGAAGGTCAATAATGGGGGAAAGTCAGAGACTAAATCTTCCAAAGGCTAAAATTAAAATTACATTATGCTCAAAATAAGACCACTTGAGTGCAAGCTGTTTTGACCAAAGAAGCAACTTGTGAGCAAGGATATATTTTCTCTTGTTGGGAAAATGCTTTCATGTGATTTTGAAACTGATAAAAAGAACAATGTACAGAGACATTAATCATAAGTTGTATGCTGACAAATGTATTCAGAATTATAAAGACATAAACAAAACTCTAATTATCAAACTAAAACTTATTGTGGCTTCGAATAAACTCTCGTCTTATGCTTCTTGATAGTATAGCTACAGAAACACACTTATGAGCATGTGCGTACAAAAACGTAAAGCAATACAAATCAATCAGAACAACATGAAAATATATCAAATACGGCCTTTGAGAGCCAATAAGCCGGGCCCGGAACCAAAATTAAATCCGAGCCTCTACGAAAAAAGACGAAAAAGGCGGTCCACTAGAATTGACTAAAAAGGTGGTCAGCGCGAAAAGACACTTTCTTATATTGAAATTGATTAAAAAACAAAAAAAACCTACAAAACTCTTGACCAGGCGATGCTAATTGGTTTGCTATCATAGAGTAGATACTACTTAGGTAACTTTCAGCACAGCAATATACTGTAATAGCAACTGTGGTCCCACAAAAACATAGGGCTATAATTCACAAAACTAAAAAAGCAAATGGTTTAAAATAAAAACGATCTTGAAATATGCTATGATAGTCCTTAGATGAATGCAGAGATTATTCTATACAGCATTGTATAGCCTGCATTATGCTATAAATAAAATTTTCATTACACTTATTAGCAGCATTAATTTTGAAAACATGAACATCAACGTAACAAAACTTACCTCTTAATGTTGTTAACTTCTGTTTGTTTGTATGAAAGAGAAATAGTAGGTGAAGGTAAAGGGGTGACCTTGCCTGACTTTAAGCCTGTCAAGTTATCTTTTCAAACTCTTATGCCATTTTTTTCAGCGAGGCATTTTGAAAAATTCCGAGTCTTTCAAAAAAAAGTGTAGGTTCGATAACAAAGGTACTCCTAGACTCCCCCTCTCAACGTCCCTGATATCAAATCTTTTTAATAATAAACGAAATTTTAAGAACAAAAACGATTATCAAAATAGAACCAAGCATAACAATTAATTAGACGCGCTTCGCTTTAACTTAGGGCATTATCAGTAAATAAATTTACAAAGTAAGAAGCACGAGTTTATATCCCATAGCCAGCCATTGATCCAGATGGCCAAAGCAAGGCTAAAATTTGTCGTATTTAAGTTAAAATTTAAGTAAAAGCGAAACGCGTCTAATAAATTGTTTTGCTTAGTTCTATTCTGGCAATCGTTTTTGTTCTTAGATTAAGCAGAAACTCCGACCGTTATGCTACAAAACGAAATTTTGTTAATCAATAGAAAGTCTTCATTGCAGGCTCTTGCTGCGTTTGAAGTACTCTAAAGACAAAGACATCAATTTCTACTTTTATGTGAACATGAATCACAGCACATATCAGGCTTACATACTGCAAATGTCAAAACTAGCGGTACTAATAGTAACTTTAACGAATGCATTTCAATTACTAATTTTGCTTCAGAAAACCAGTTATAACAAATGAGCAAGTAGAGCCTTCTTTCCCAAGCACATTTATTCATCCAAATCAACATGCCATGCAATTACCACTGGGCAACATGAGGACAACAAGTACGGAAGAATAAGGTTATGTTGTTTTTTTTTGTTAATGTTTTTTTGTTTCTTTTTATGTGACAAACGTTTTTTCTCCGTTAGTTCAACAGCATGATTCTTTTTTTGGTTGTTTTATGTTAGATACCCTGTTTTTGTTTATTTAATGTTTGAAGTTAGAACTTCGTAATTAAAGATGGATTTCCCTAAAATATACTTTCATGGAGCACTGCTGACCTAGGAACATGTCATGCATTCCCATTTTTTGTAAAAAATCTACTTAAAACCAAAATCGAATTAAGAAGAAGTAGGTACGTGGACTGAGCAGAAATAGGGTTCAACGTGAATCGCAATGCTTGAATTTTTGAAGAAATAATAAGATCATTGCCTTAAAAAATAAGCAGAAAGCCTGCAAGCATCTGTTAACAGAAAAAATATTTTAGACTAGCAGTTAAGCCACCTTGGATAATTTGGAATACTTGGACTCACTGAGAGAAGCCAACAGCCGCAAAATGACCCAAAGCCACAGTTGGCCCTTTTCGGCATTTTTTTTAGTTCGTAAAAGACTGAATTGTTTTTAGGTGATGAAACCAGCGAAGTTTATGTTCTTCCTAACAACCATTTTGAAGGTATAAAAAACTTATGTTACCAACGTGGTATATTTTTGGTAGCAAACAATTTTGCTGAAAGCAAATAATTACAAAAAGTGCTTTTCATTAGTTGGCCGATTCGTAAATCATACAAAATATAATCTAAACTGCAATTGATATCACTTATTTAAAAAATGTATTTTTTTTTTAAATAGATATGAATATTTGATGTTAAAAGCCAAAAATGAGCGCCAATGTGTTGAATTTTATTTGGTTATTTTTCCAACGCGCTTTGATGAGATGGCAAAAACTCCCATACTAACCTCTAAACGAGAGAAAAGAACATGGCAACACCATATTTGGTGTTTGGCTGGTGTAGCATTTTTTAGAAAAAAGAATTTCAGCTGATGGTGTCATCATAGTAAGATGATGACCATTTTTGTGCTAAAATGCCATAATTTTATTGACATCAAAGGCGGTTGAAAGTTTTAGTTTTGTTTTGTTTTAAATATGAATCTTAAAGTTCCTTAATCAAGACGATCACATTTATAGGATGTTTTATGAAGTCATTAAGTTAAACAAGGGCCAAGAAACATTCGAATATGGTGAAGGGTCTCCGACAATCATTGAAATTGTAAAAGTTCCTCTTATTTAAGCGAATTTAATTCTTCAGCAATTAGAGATTATTTGATAGTGAATTTGAATCAGAGTTAAATTTATGGTTCGGAATAAAAAGATTGATTCGAATTTCATTTCTCACGGACAAAATGAGGGAGACATTTCACTCCCTTTTCCCTCTTCTGTAAAATGGGGTTAAGATGCAGTTGAACTTTTGGTTTAGGTGCAGCTCATAAAACATAGTTTTTTTTCATATTTATTTTTGGAATAAAGAAATGCCAACAACATCTGCGGATTTCAATAAGAAATACGGACGTACATCACTTCGCTTTAATGATGGCTATCTGAAGCCAAACCATATTCAGTATCTCAATGAAGAAGAAGGTTACTCAACTATCGGTAATGTTTGCCAGAAAAAACAAGAAATCTACTTTGCTGGCCCCTGTTGCGCTTGTTTAATTGACTCGTCGTATAGTTGTACCATCATTAAAACTCAAACAGAATTTACAAAAACTATTATGACGCACATGACTGTGGTGTCCCTGTAACTCAATCTGTGGTTTTAAAGTGTTTATGCTGATTTTTTTTTTTTGATTCTTTTAAAGATTGATTTTTGTTATGCAAGAACCATGAAAAATGCAGTCTAATAAACATGGAATAAATATTTGAGAAAACAAATTGTGTTAAAAGTGGTTAGAGATACAAAACCATCGATTTCGTATTGTTTTGATTCTCTTAGTTTGGGCCTAGAAGGATTGCTGTAGGTTTTGCTTTACAATTTTTGTTTAATTTTGTTAACTTATGTTTTTCATCAAGTTGCATAGATTAAGTTTTTTTGTTTCACTTTGCTGAAATTGCTTCGTCTCAACTCTTTCCTTTTGCTTTCATTGTGCAATTGTTCGTTTTCAAACGAACTACTATTTAGTTCTTAATTTGTGTAAGCAGTTACCCGCTAACTGGCTGAGCTCTTAACGCAGCCACCCGTAGAACAGAGGTCTGCTTAAGATCCACCCGGGTCATTTCATGCTTAATTCAGAATGGCTTATCAATTTATGTAACCAAACATGGATATTTGTTTTTAAACTTAAAGAGTATCACACAGAACAAACCGTAAAAAAATTTTTCGGTTACCTTAAGTGGTTTTTAAGTAATTGCAGTTTGAATTTTTGGCCACTAAATTTTGCTCCCGAGTTTTGAAAATAGTGCTATAATTCCATTTCTAGAGCAATCTGATGCCTGAAAATTGCTATTGGGGTTTCGTAGATCAAGGAATTCATTTTTGATGTTAAAATTACAAAATATGACTTCTTCATGGTGAAAACTTGATTTTAAATTTTGGCGAGAGCAAAACTTCTGAGGCAAATTTTAGGGTATAGGCGCGTCACTGCGGCACTTTTTTTTCATCTGTATCTACATTGCTCATAGTTTTTGAAAATATAACAGTTTTTACTTTTCACTTTTTATTAGTATCTGAACTGGAGAAGATTTTTGTTTGGTTAGTTGATTCTAATAAACCTGCAATTTTAATGGTTGTATCACTTTGAAAATTGTTGGGATTTTCTGAAAAGTTTGGAAACTATAGTTGACTTAGTGTGTGAGTTAACTACACCATAATTCAGAAACTGAAAATAGAAAAATCGTTCTATTGATATATCACCAATAGCTCAGTCAATTATGATATTGTATGTGGAGTTTTGAAAAAAGTTTAGTACACTATTAGTGCAGAGGCAATAATTTCTTGTCAAAGACTCAAAGGGGTAGCTAGTTCAAGGAATAACCTACCATTAGCATTTATTTACGGAGTTTCTAAAGCATCAGCTTCCTATTTTTCAGTAGCTAACCACCTTGTAATGCCACACAATATTTATCAAAAAATGAAGCAGTTACAGATTAAAAGTCTACTTCTTATACCTGTATTCTTAAGGAGTAGCCTTGAGAGTAGCTTTTTATCAGTTCTAATTGAGAGTAGCCTTCTGATAGTTTTAAACTACGTTTTAAAGTCTGTATTATCCTCTAAAAAATATCTTTAACAACATTATGAAAAATTTTAGTTCAGGGGTGCCCAAAGTTTCAGAGAAGGGGGCCATATAGCATTTTTTTTTACCTTTAACAATCCGCATAATTTTTATAAAATTTTTGGATACTTAAGTTTTATCCCGAAAAGTGCTTATTTAAGTTTTGCATCGTTGTCCTTATTTCAAATTAAATAATTTTTTAACCAGAGTTAACCTATAATAAAAACAAACTTCGTTTTGGGATCTCCAAAAGTTAAAGTTTGTTCAATTATGTAAAATAACTTTTTCTTACCCAACAAACACAGTCCTATTTGCAGAGGTGGGCACTTAACCCGCAAAAATTGAGGCGCAAGCTTGCGGTGCAACTATTGTACTTGCGATAACGCTTGCGCCGCAATTATGTTTGAATGGTTGCGCTGACGCTTGCGCCGCAAGTATTTTAGCAATTTTGAGCGCAATCGCTCAAGCACAAGTCAAATACAATTATGAATGATTGTTTTTCAATCAAACGTTATTAAAGTTAAAAAAACATCGACGAGGTACATAGACGTAGCCAGGATTTTTGGTTGGGGGGTAGGCCAAAACGCAAATCACACGCAATGACTTCATCAAAATTCTTCGAAAAGAGGGACTTTTTATGGGACAAAAAAAAAACGTAGACTGGATTATCAGAAGCCGGAGCCTGGGTCAGCATGTAGCCTGGATTTGGCTAAAGGGAAAGAACATGAACCTAAAGTTAATAAGATTTTCAAAAATATCTAAATTGGAAGACGTGGTGAGTAAACTAGTTTAACCCAAACGTATCTCAGACGTGGGTCTGGGGGCCGCCACTGGGCAATTTTTTGTATTTTTTTGGCACAAAATAGCTATTTTAATGCCATTTGAATCACATTTTACACATTTCTAAATCCATTTTAAATAACTAAATTTCTACGATTTGAAAGCCAATTGAAAAAAATCTAATTGGTGAGTTTTCCATTTACTCACAGATAAAGTCCAAAACATGTTTAAAATCTTAATTCTGGGGTTAAATTTTGTAAGTGACTTGGTCCAAGTGGGAGAAGCAAGGTACATTGCCTCCTGCAATATTTTTAGCAGGTAATAATCACTCGAGTATTTGATTTGGAGATTTTGTTTTGTCATGAATACGGTTCCTATACATTTAAATTGGATTCCAAAAATTTGATTTGAGGGGGCCCAGACCACCTGGTAATTAATATTAATTTTAGCCTGTTGTACACACATGCTGTTGTAGGCGAAAATGCTTAAAGAAGCTGAAGCTGAAAAAACGTAAGGCTTTATTGTTATTATTTTTATCATTGGTGGCATTTCATTTAGGGAGGGGGTGGGCTTCTTGCCATTTGACTATGCCTATGACAAGGAAAGTTCATAAAAGCATTGTCATTGGGAAATTCCATTCGTCTACTGCTTGCAATACTTCTATTGGATTTACAACAGCGGTCTTCTTTCGCTGAAACGTTTCTCTCTGAAATATTTTTTTCCTATTTTTCAAAAAAATTTTCCAATGAAGTAGTTTAAAAAATAGTTGCACAATCAAATTTTAGACAGAAAAATTATTTTTGTAACTGTCTTTCTAGAAACACGCTACTCGTTTTCAAAAATTTTTAACTTACTTTGGGCATTAAACGCGTTACTCGTTACAGACCGAACTTTTTACCGTAATTCAAAAACAAGCCGCAACGAAAACTATTAATTACAACTTTTTTGCTTGTCCGGGAAAACTTGAAAGATATTACAAACAGGAGTGACAGCATTGATATAGCTCTTATAATTAATACTTTGATTGTTCAATTTCTTTAACCAAAAAACAGGATGATATTTTCAGCGTGCTGCTCCATTTGTTAAAAAGTGATGCTAATTGCTCCACAAGCACAAAATATGTATCAAAACCGGTAAAAAATTTCCTGGAAGAACCATTAGTAAAAAACAGTAACTCCGAAGTCGTTCGCTTACCACCAGCTGCAGACTTTATTTGTGAAATTTTTTAACACCCCGGTTCGTTTATGTGCGGGTTTTGAGAGTATTTTTTTGTTAGGTATAAAGATGTTTTTCGCCCAAAAAGGTTTAGCAATGGGAATTTTCAAATGCTTGTATTTTTTAAAGGAAATCAATTATTTTTTGTTCACTAGTTAGGTAGCGTGCATTAGTTGTTGTAAATATTGGTTTCGTACCGTAATCTATTGAGGTTTAAGCAGTGAGTCAACATACTTTTCAAAACGTCACACTCCCGCGTGCACTTGCAGCTGCGCTTACGGCGCAATTATTTCTTTGGACTTGCGAAAACGCTTTGGGAGCAATATTTTTTGAGTAGTTGCGCGTGCGCTTGCGGCGCAACTTTTATGACTTGCGCTGCCCACCTCTGCCTGCTTGTTACACAGCACCATCATCACATCCAGATTTTGCTAAGGAAGAGGCTTTAAAAAGATAACATTTTCTATATCAAAGTTTTAGAAGTATCTAGCATCCAATAAGTTGAATAAAATGATGAGGGTTTAAATGCATCATGAACAACATTGGGTTTCTCTTCCAGATGCTAGATGGTTTGTATGATTTCATAGAAAAAATAGTCTTTAAGCAGTTAAGTTTTATTGCCAGTTGCAAGGAATTTTCCTTTTAGAGCCACTTCAAAGAATTGAATTATTACTAAATCAATTTATCCCCCCTCTTATAGATCACGTTCAAAACATGTTTGAAAGGTAGCACATGCGGGTAAAACTCGAAGCAACTTAGCTAACGAGGAAGGCTTCAGCTTACTCAAAGTCTGTTCCTCAATAGTTGCACTACTGAATACTATTCGCACAAACCTCAAAGTATAGAGCTGTGACCCTTATTTTAGAAATCGCAAACTGTGTGGTTAAAACAAAAATTCTTTAATCGAATGAAAATAGTTCAGGTACTCCGTAGCTAATGCAGTGACAAATGAAATGCAAATTTGCTACTTTTTAACGTAATCATAGAGCCATTATTAAGCAAAAAATTTACAGAAATTTATTGCAATTAGTAATTAAACTTAAAATAAAAGCTAGCGTCAACAAATTTGACAAAAACAGTTTTTTGGTGGAACAATCGCAAGCATCGAAAAAAACTAAAAGCAAATCTCGAGACCAATTTCCAGGAGCAAAAGATTGTTCAGAGCCACATATATGGCCTGTGAGCTACATCCAAGCAGCCCTGTTCGTAATAGAACAGCCGTTGATAACATGTATTCGCGTAGCCTGGGAAGTATTTTGGAAGATAATTTATGCCACAAAACCCCTTACTGCAGAAAAACTGAACTAAATAAACTCATCCAAATTAATAAAGTAAAAACAGAATCTACTCTTGAAGCATTATTGTGCTTTATTAGTTTTACATAAGCCATTAGAAATGTGGTTGATATCAGGGTTTCAAAAAGTAGTTGATAACAAAGACTTAGAGCAAAGTATATTACCACAGTACAAAAACATTAAAAATTATAACCTATAGAACCCAACAGTTTGTTTCACCCGTAAATGGGATCATCTGGGGTAAATCTAAACAATTGTTTAGAATTGTTAAAGAAATTGTGATTTTGAATGCTTTAATACGGTGGTAATCTGCTGTAAAAGATTTTAATGATATTACTTGCTTAATGATTATTGCAAGCTTTGATGGTTGCACACTTACAAACACTATGTGTGAGTTAAACTGTTGGTATGACCAGGAAAACTGAAAGAATCTTATTTTGTGACGTACTTCAAACACAATTGCTAAATTTTTGCTTTAACTTGCTTTAACATAAAATTTTGTATTTTTTAAGATTAATCAATCACAAACATCTTAACTAATCTTGCATCCATGAAAGTGTGTTTCCTAGTAACCGATACTGGTAGCTACTATAGACGATGCAAGTTGTATAAATTCAACAATGTTGTAACTCATCTTCTTTAAACTTTAAGTGTTACTATGCTGAGAAACGGTGGAAATTATTCTAAAGTAATATTGTAATGGTACAGGAACTAGGAAGTTCAATGAAAAAATCACAAATAATTAAATTTAAAAAAAACACTAGAGGCTGTTTTTTCCTGAAGCATTTTTTTAGAGCTTTTTGCATCGTTAACGGGCTTTGGCCCATGCCCATTGAGCACTTTAGAAACTGGGAAGACTGTGCACAAGTCAAAGTAATATTGTATGTATATATACCATATAGTTGAGTCCCACAACAATGCTTACTTTTCAGAGATTTCTGCCAATTTTCAAAGTAATACAAATATTGCAGGTTTATTAAAATTAACTATCCCAACCAAAACCTTTTCCAATTAAGATGCCAATAAAAAAAAAAATACTGTCATATTTTCAAAAACTATGAGCAATGTAGATACAAATGAAAAAAAATTTTGTCACAGTGACGAGCCTACACCCCGAAATTTGCCTCAGAAGTTGGGGTCTCGTGAAAATTTAAAATCAAGATTTCACCATGAAGAAGTGATATTTTGCAAGTTTGACATCAAAAATAAACTTCTTGACCTCCAAAACCCCCATGTAGCAACTTTCAGGCATCAGATTGCTCTAGAAATGAAATTATAGCACTATGTTCAAAACTCGGGAGCAAAACCTAGACCCGAAAATTCAAATTGCGATAACTTAAAAACCACTCGAGGTATTGAAAAAAAAAAAAATTGTTTTATTCATTATCATCTTTTGGCAGCTTTAGCTTTAAACACAAGTTCGTATTATACCAAAGATATGGGTACAAAAACTTTTAAAAATTTGAAATATGCATGAAATGACCCACCCTTATTTGATAGAATCTAAAGTAAACTCATTTCCGCCATTGATCCTGTTAAAGCCTTGCCATAGTTTTTGTTAAAAGAGCAAGAAAAAGTCGTTGCATTTGCATGGATAGGTCTTACCAACCTGCTTCATGCCACTGCATATCTCAGCGAGCATGAATATGTGTTTCGACTTGATTGTACTCATTCAATATTTCAGATAATCCAAAACAACATGAATCTCAATCGTGCGATGACAATAAACATTCAAATCAAATCGAACCAAAAGTTCTAATCATGCAGTCAAACGAGAGATTTGATGAGGATTATGATGACACAGTTGAAGAATCTATTCAAATGCAACACTTGTGAAAATTAGTTGCAACTTTTTTGTTTTGCGAAAGAACAAACAAGACAATAAATCACTAAAATGCTCTACGATAATATTGTATTTAAATGTGGTGGTTTGCAGAGCATAACAGGATTGTTTTCAGTGCTGCAGTTCTAAATAAATAAGTTGGTAGATTCTATTTTAACCATAGACTTTTGTTTATAGTAAATTAGAAACAGACTCGAGGAGAAAACGAAAAGAGCATGGAACAAAAAAAGTTTTTCCTGTTGCGAACTTTTTTGTGATCAAGCGTATTCGATTGATTTGATTGGGCAATGGGCATATTTTAAAACCAATAAGCCATGAAGAAAAAAAGACGAAACTGCCAGTTTCATGTTTTCTAATAAAAAGTCCATGATCTAACAGAACCGGCAAGATCAAGTTGTTTTGTATTGTTCGGCAAACTAGACATTATTTTTCAAACTTTTGCAGCAATTTTCGGGCAATTTCTGGGGAAGACCAGACAAAAGGTCTATGCCAAAATTCTGTTGCATTTTTTCGTTATTCTAAGGCGAGGACCGACAAGAATAAAAAATACGTTAGAATACTCTAGCAAAACAAAGTAATTATTAAAAGCCTATACCCTGGTAAACCGAAGTTGGTAGGTCGAGCCTACACGCTATGCGAAGTGTACAGTAAGTTCTCAACAGCTGCCCTCAAAATTCCTAAATAGTTTTTTTTTTAATTTTAAGATAAGAAATAACCAGGCGATGAAGAATCTCACTCTCATACAACCAATTGCTAATGATTACGAAACCCAAAACAGTTGGATATCATTTACCAATTATTAATTCTTTGATCAAGATTTTGATTTGTTATTGCTAACAACATATTAACCATTTTAGCACTATGTGGAGCTACAATATTACAATGTTGTACGAGTATTTAGTGTTAGAATTTATTGGATTCATTCTATCAGTAGTTTTCCGCACATTAACCTGTTTCTAACCAAGTGCAGCTTTTGTGTTCAGATGTAATTCATTTTTGTATACATGTGTTTGTTAACCGGTAAATAACGCAAATACTAATTTTTAAAACCATACCTTGCTCCAGAAGTGGATTACGTCATGTTCCATTTGTGTAGCACTAGCGCGATACCTTACGCAAAATTGCAGCGTTTATTGATTTGCGCTTCAGTAAATGAGTTCCGTTTTCACGTTAAACCTTGTAAACTCATTCAGCAATAGTATTCATTGTAATGTAAGTTTCGGGGTATCTTCATTGTTCATTGCTTGGTATGTCGTATGATACACTGCAAAGCAAAACTTGGCTCGCTATGTGGGCAAGTGCAAATAGAATTTTGCTCAGGGGGGGAGGGCGCATCCACCAAAAGTTGAAACCTTTGCGTTAGAAAAATGCCTCAACGAGGTGCGTGTTGAGTTAACTAGTGCAACCTAGCGTACCATACATGGGGCTGGGCGCAGAGACCCCAGCTTCTAAAAGCCATGATGGCATGTAGAGTCGAAGCCCTAGCCGTTGGATGATATAGCGATTTTTTGGCAAAATAGTCACTTCAATCCCATTTGGATTTTAGTTTACATATTTTTACGTACAGAATCAAATATTACTCGTATTAAAAATAACAGCAAAACAAAAAATAATTGCAGCAATAAAGCAGCATCCTATTTCATGATGCTATTTGAGATACATTTATCGCGTTGAAACATGAAATTTAGACTAGTTCGAAACTGGAAGCACAAGCAGCCGTTGGGGTTAAGGGGTCACGACCTCTCATGTCTCCGTGTAGAGACTGCCCTGAGTAGCAAATGTTTGTCAGTGAAACATTAATTTTGTTGTTGCTGTAGTGATTGTTATACGTGAATTAGGGTAGATCGAAATGTCCAAAAATTTTATTTTTTTAAAGCTAGTATGAAAAACGGTGCGTAGTAGACATAATAACACACATGCAAAATATTTTTTGCTTTGAACAATTTTTTGATCGCCCCCCACAAAGTTTTAGTTTTATTGATAAGGTTTCGAGAAAGTCGCTGACAAATTTTAGTCAAGAGCATAAGCATTGTGTGACTTCCGTATAAACCTCTATGACGTTATAATAAACGAACTGTGTTTTAACAAACACAATGGTAAAACCGTTATGACGTTATAATAAACGGTTTTACCACTACTGTGAAAATGCATTTTGGAGTAGCCTACTGTAACGTAGTCTCAGTCAACTATTAGCATTGCTGATTTAGCTAATACAGCATTACTGTTCTTCAAAAGAATTCCAGATATTACGAGTAGCTTTCTTTTTAATTGAAATTTGCTTGATTCGCAGGATTCCATAAAATAAAATAAAGATTGTTTGCGCTTCTTACAAACAGACAATTCTTAGAGTAGTGTAACACCGTAACCGTTAAGATTATAGAACTTTTAGGACAAAAACTCTTAATTTCACTTAAGGTATGCATTTAAATTGGCTGGCAAAAATTGAATTGAGGGAGCCTGGGCCTCCTGGGGCAACATGACAGAACGTGTTAACGAGCTCGTAAAGGCCATTCTCGCTCGCTAAAAAGCGTTAACAAGCAAAAAATCCTCGTCAACCAACTGCCAAACGACTCGCTCGAATTTCTTTGCGAGATGTTTGTAACCTGTGTTAGTACGTAATAAATATCCCATTGTGACGTCAGATGCATTTCTACTTCAAAATAATGCGTTCAAGCGTATTGTACGTACTATATTGTTATGGAAGAAATACTTTGAGCTATGCGTGATTATTCTACGCACGCAAATTCTTCACCTGATAATAATTAGTAAATGAACGACAGAAGTTAATTATATTTTTGGATCAATGTAAAATAAGAACAACTTTTTCCATACTATAATTTTTTAATGAAGTAAAGCGCCCTTGAGATTGTTGGTGGGTAAACTCATATGTTGACAATAACTTTAGGTCTTAAAGTTTCAAAATTTTTCAAAAGTGAGCAAGTCGAAGTACACTCTTCCTTTTCAGAACCGGTAAATCTTGAGTTTAGATTTGGCTGTTTTTAATTTTTTGTCAATATTCAGTCTCATTTGTTCTTGAGTTTGTAAAAATTTTGAGAGCATCGATGTCAATTTTAGCGGGCATCTGTGAAACACTGTTTAATTCCTATAGCTTTGTCTGCTTAAGACTTAAAGTGAAGGCTTTTTTCTTGCTTTTGCAGCATCGTAAAATTGCAAAAGCAAAAAAGCAAGCTTTTTTCAAGTTGAACAACTGCCAAAAAAATTTCTCAATTACTTGCGCAGAACAGCAAACCTTGAATAGTTGCAATTTTGCTTGCAAACACAAGAAAATCACTGAAATTTTATCGTTTTGAATCAGCACGAATTTTAGTTTCTTTGATTAGTTTGAATTTTTTTTGGTTTGTTTTTGGTTTGTTTTGCTGCCGAAGCTGGCAGTGTTTTCAATTTGTTCTTAAATTTTGAGCAAAAATGAGCCTCGTGTTTTAGAAAATCGTTCTTATAAAAGGAGTGTGTTACTATTTTTGTCAACTTGCACTACTTAGCATATCTTTATCAATCGAAACAGCAAATGGTTCTCAATGCAATTCGCTTTTTTTTAGCAGTCTAATAGCAAACATGGCGACGATTTGAATTAATTTTCAGCAAAATTTCGCATGAGTTAAAAGTTTTCAACATTTCGCCATTGAATTTGTAAACCAAAAAGATCTCTCGCACACTTAAAGAGTGCTTCAAGATCCTTTTTAAGTTGGCGAGGAAAATGTGACGTTTTTTTACTCGAACTGCTTTCCGCGATCGCTTGAAGAAATTTAGCGAGAAAGAATGACGTAACGGATTTCGTAAGGCTTTACAAACACGTGCAAAAATGACCTCTTACGTTTAGCGAGTATTTCGTTCGTTAGCGTCCCTTAAAAAAAGCTCGTTATTAAAACAAACGAGGAAATGTCTGTCATGTGCCCCCTGGTGGTCTTGTACGCCTGTAAACACGGGCAATATGCAGGTTGTAAACCTCAGTAATTGATGCAGCAAACCTCAGTAATTGATGTAAAATTATAAGGTGGTTGCTCAACTTGATGACCGAGAGGTCCTTTGCAGCTTCCTGCTACATTTCATTTTAAACAAATGTTTGTGTTTCTCTGAAGTGATTTCGAAGTGCGAAAATGAACGTCATTGTCATTAGGCAAACAGCTAAAAAAGGAAGTTCTTTTATTTGTCAATTGTTTACATCTTTAAAGAGCAAAAAATGTTGGAACTTGGACAAGAAGAAAAACCAGTAACATAAATACATTATAATATGACCAATGTCAACCCTAAAACGCTATGTTAGTTCTTTAAAAGCACAAACTTTAAATTTTTCTTGTACAACAATCATTATTTTCAAAATATACAGCAAACCCTTCCATCCAATCACCAATATCCATCTTGCATAGACTGTTTGGTGCTCACTTGTGTTTATACAGTAGCATAATAAAAAGCTACCACGTAAATTTAAAGTCTGAAAATGAGAGAAATTGAAAATTTATGATGATTTCACAATCCATTCTCTCGAGCTTTATAAACAATAAATCTTGACTCCTTTAAGTTTTCTCAAACTCCTCCAGCTGCCTTGCAAGTGAAAAAAGAAAATGCTTTCTATTTTGAACCTAGCAACATATTTTAATGGTAAACGATGCTGCAGAAGGCACGATTAAGTTTGCGAGTGATTTTACAAGTGTCATTATGACAAACAGAGCAAGATGACAGGCTACAATGCATGAAGTTGAAACACAAAAATTTACTCTTGAGCCAAAAAAGCAATGTTTTTTCAAGATACTTGTGAAGATTGCTCTTGACTATGCGTATTTCTATTTCGTATTTTCCCATAACAGCTACATGTATAAAAACTCAGACCCAACAGAATTATGATTTGTTGACTTTCTGGCCCTAAATACAGTTGTATAACTTTCACTACAAAATGTGTCGTAAATACATTCCTCATGCTTTGCATTAATGCAAAAGCTTACTACATCATTTTTCTTTTCAAGAAAGTTTTGACAATTTTTAAAATTGATGATGCGATTTAAAAACGCATGATTCTACTGGTAACATATTCTTCCATTTGACACCGAATTGTCTTATTTAATATTATGAATAAAATTTGAGATATTGCGAAGGTTTCTGCCAAATATACAGCAAGAATCACTCATGTGTAACATTACTTAAGAGCTATTTCATTGTGAAACTCTTAAAAATCACTCATGCATAACGTGATTTGGAAAACTATGCCAGCAGATTTTCTGACTTTTCATTTGAGCAAAGTTGGAGCCTCTTGGTCATATTGACTCAAATTAGGCCAGTGGCAGTGCTTTTAAAGCTGTAAAAAGCAACTTTGCGTCAAAAATCACTCAAGCGTAACAAAAAATTATTTACAAAACGCTTCATATCTCTCAACTTATTGGGTCAATTCAAACAAATTTTTTTTTTAATTGCACAGAATTTAATGCTCTTTCAAATAAAATTACTCTCAGTATCATAACTTTAAAACTAAAAACGCTATTCAAAATATTAACCAAATTTTGAAAAAGTGGTGGGTCAAAACCTCCCCATAACTTTCCGGAAGTTGATCGGATCACATTTTTAAGCACATTTTCGGAATCAGCACAAAAAACTGCATAAAAAAAAGTCACGAAACACATGAAAAGAAAAAAAAAGTTGAAAATCTGGGTGCCCTATTAATCACCCTCTTCAATGGCTCGTTTGTTTACTCATGCCAAAGAGTTATTTCTACAACATTTATTCGAAACTCTTGATGGAGCTATTACAGGCCCTCAATGGTTTTCGGGGTCGATTGAAAAACGGTTTGCGACATGCACCCAGCAACCACTTACCTCCTTTAAAGCAGTAAGGCTGACCAAAGATCTCCCCAAAAAGCTGAGCACAGATCTGCAATATTTACTCAAAATTTGTAATGGTATCAATGCTGGTGAATGCAGTTTTGACCTGTCAATACGAAACCCTGGATGCTTAAATCATTTTCGATGGCTGACTACAGCAAATAGAATCTTTAGATTATATGTCAGCAATAAAATTCCATCCGAAAAACTACAGGCATTGGTCATGTTTATCATCCGTGTTTATGCTCCGCTATGGTTTGCCATAAAATCACACTCATCTTGCAAAGATGGAGCTAGACACTTTCATCAACAGGTGGCCAGATCACGTTATCTTAGTCAGGAGCAAAAGAATATTATTGATCCAGTTTTCACCGCAACTCATACTTTGCTCAGGCGGAAAATATAATTTTGGCTATGAAGGTTAAAAGTTCCCGCAAATCGTAATTATTTGATGCAGTGGAATACTTCGAACTGATTAAATGGACAGATCTTCCTATCACGGAGCCTCCTTTACTTAAAACAATGACGGATACTGAGCTCCAGCAATTCATTACGATGGATGTGACTCCCACTATAGTTTTTCCAGAATTTTTTCTGTCACTCACAGGCTCTTGGAAGACTCATGAAAGTGGTTATTTAGGCATCCAAATCAGTTTGTGGACCAAAATCTCAAGATCGCTTCTTTCGTGCACGAACTGCTTCTCGTCAGTTAATGCCAAGATTTGCAGGCTTGTCCATGGGAATGGGATTCCCATGGGAATCCTATAGAAAATGTCCCATGGGATGGGATGGATGGGACAGCACGCATTGCATTTCCCTTTGGACCCATGGGACAGTGGTTGAGAAACTACCCGAACCAACAGAATTATCACTATCAGAAACAGTTGATGCGTAGGAAATTAAAAATTTGCTGAATGAGCGCAGTGACTCGAAATGTGAGCGCCAGAATGATAATGAATTGTGAACTCTTCCAAATTTTAACGTTAACAAAGTCAACAAATTTTGTCATTTTGTATCTCTCTTTTTATGTGTAGTTTTATTCTAGTACACATTATTTAAATTTTCATAAATTTATTAACTTTTGTTCAATTGTACATATGTTGATGGGAATCTTATGGGATGTGATGGGAAAGGCATGAACTGCTATGAAATGGTATGGGATAGGACAGAAAAATATGTCCCATGGACAAGCCTGAAGATTTGAGTCTAAACGTGACTTAACTTACTTTGTTTTGTAACTCTACAATTGTACGATTATAGTCGCTTGCAGTCTTTACATGTTTGGGAACACAATTTATTAAGAACTGACTTTACGGAGTGTTGGGCGTTTTTCGTATAAAGTTTAAGTTACTTTGAAGTCACTATCTGTGCTAAATAAGGGTAAAGTTAAAACTTTTATAGAGTGAATACTCATAATTTAGTGTATGTAGTGGTATATTCGAATGTTTTGCCATGTCTAAATTACTAAATACGCACTGAAACCAAATCTAATTATCTTATATCTGATTAGCTGTTGCCATGCTTTTACAGCAACAACCATACCTGGCAGCTATGCATAAGAGTTGGATAAATAAAATTTGGCTTCAAAGTGTATTGCGAGTTAAAATCAAAAAAAAATTACCATGCAATTTTTGTATGTGTGAGCACCTAGGTTTTGTATTTGACGGGGGAGATCAAAACCTCACTCAAAACTCTTCAAATTTTTACATTGCCTTATGGTAAAATACTGGCAACTTTTGCCATATCTAGCTAACTAAAATTCAAAAAAAAATTATTTTTGCCATTTTCGATCCACCCTAAAGTGAATAAACCTAAAAAACGGCTGAGCTGAAAACTATACACGTGCTTGTTTGCGCAGGCACCTGCGCAGTAACCCGCTATTGTTCATTAAATAGAACATAAATATTGGCTACAAATTTATCAAAAGTTAATGGCGGCACACAAAGCATATTTTGGGGAGAAAATATTAGTACAACTGTAATCTAAAATATGTCAATCTTTAGATACTATAGAAAAACAGATAACATATTATATATAACCGCCTAATATTAAGTTCACCTTAAAACACAGTAATTAAATCGAGAAAGAAGAATTGACCCCTAAACATAACGGTAAAACTGTAAATTAGTTTAGGTTTGAACTATAGGCCAGTTTGAAATCGCCTTGAAACTTTGCTCCATTTATGCAACGCTGGGAAAAAAAAGATTAACAGCATAAAAATAACTTTAAAACATCAAAAGATTTCCAATTAAATTATTATTAACAGCATAAAAACAGCGTAAATAAAATTATTATTAACAGCTATGAGTAGCTTTTAAATGTGCAGAACAGTTAATAAATTTCTCTAGAATAATTCGTTATCTTTGTAATGAACAAATACGAAACCACAGTACTTTTATTTGAACAGTGTCTGTTTGGATGTCGTTGGTTCTAGTGAATAAAATAATAAGTGACTGCTTCGTTTAAAGCCTCCAGTTACCCCCTAGCTGAAAGTAAATAACAAAACCAAAAGACAAATCATTGCTGAAGTGAAATTGGCAGAACTAATTTAATTGAGTAGTTCACAGACATCACGTCTTGCAACCGTACTTCATTTGACTACACCTTAATGCTGCCTTCACGTCTATTACATGGGTAATCGTTTCCATCCCGAGTAACGCAATTGAGGCGCAGCCTTTATCGCTGGCGCAATTTCGTTTTATGAAGTCAAGTTACATCATCATCTGTGTAAAGGGCATTTGAATAATCAGATCAAATCTTTTCTAGCACTCAATGATTTCGCCGAAACGAGTAACGAGTTTATGGAGCCTATTTCCGTTCCATTCCAACAGCCCACCCAGCTCCTTTTGAAATGTAGCAAGCAGTCTTGGCGAGCCGTTGGCAACATATTTCGAACGTCAGACCTTACGTTCTAGAAACGAATGCGTTAGCGCTTGAGCTACTGCAAGATCTAAATGACAAAATCAAACCAATGTAATAATAAGAACGAAACAATTCAAGCATGAATTACACCGCATGTCTGTGATGATGCCTTATCACAAAAATAGCTTTGCGCTGGCATAACAGGCATATGTTGCAAATCATTGGGTTATAGTTGAACTATTTTTTTAATTTTTTTCCAGAATGAACTTTCATTACCTTATAATGGAAAGAATTTTTATGGGGTCTGTCAATCTCAGAAATACTACGCTAAAAAACGGCCCTGTATTAAGTGAAAGTTGACTGTTTTTAATATATTGGACTACTGATGTGTAAATTGGTTTTTAGGTTCTTTCATATTCATGCAATAGCACAGTAAATTCCAAAAATCCAAGTAAAATCTGCTCAAGATTTATTAAATGATTTCACGTTTTGCAGTCATTACAACTATATAAATTCTATTAGAAAAATGTAAAATAAGTCATACCATGAAACTGCAATGCAGAATCAGGAACTATCAAGCACTCAAAAGGTCAATTATAGATTTTGATGTCCGTCATAATTTTTTATACCGGCAAATAGAAAATGTCTAAAATCCCCTAAGCTTGCATTGTTTCTCGGCAAGTAAGCAGCATAGAAGTTTCATAGTTGCGAGTTTGCACTGGAGATAGCTGGTCAAGTCGAGTCCTGAAAAAAAGTATGGTGTAATATTTTTCAAAACAAACTTTAACTTAGTTTCAGTTTTCAATCAAAGTTTCTTCATTGTAAAGATGTATAAACTGAAATAGAATTAGGTGCAATAAGATAAGCACATATGCATATCTTATTGCTTATATGCTACAAAAAACTGAAGAAACTCTGCTTTTTACCATTAGGAAACTAACTTAGCAGGAGATCGTATTCACTCGTTCTTGAATACTGCAAGAAAAATATATAATTTGCTGATGCAAAATACTTATTCTTTAAGGAAGAAAACTGCACTGACGTTGGTATAACGAAGGTTTACGGTTACAAGTCAAACGTCTTAAAATATTGTTTGAATGATAAAATTAAACCGAATGCGCCAGATATCACATTTTTTCTTGATTTTTGAATCAATGTTTTAGCTCTTCTTTTAAATTAAGACAGTCATATAGATTTAAACATGATAAAACTGGGCTGTTTTATTTTTGTTTTTTTTCTGCTTGCTTCTGGATATGCTACAGTCAATGGTTTTCGTCGATGTATTGAAGGGGACCTTTCAATTTCCAATGGAATAGAAATCGAAAATAACTACAGCAGTGTTCAATGCCCTGAAATGTCTAATAATTGTCAACGAATTAGATTAAATTTACTTATTGATGATGGACTTGGTAAGATAATCTTGTATTGTAATTGAACTTTTACAGTATATCTAATTACCCAGCAGTCTTGGCCAAAAGACAGCGAAGGAATACCTATTG
Organism: Trididemnum nubilum; assembly: GCA_963965965.1. Taxonomy (NCBI): domain Eukaryota; kingdom Metazoa; phylum Chordata; class Ascidiacea; order Aplousobranchia; family Didemnidae; genus Trididemnum; species Trididemnum nubilum. Next base: position 22,313,980 of record OZ014487.1, read on the forward strand.
GTGCAATAGTCAAACTCCCACTTGTTTACCACAAAAAGGGGAGGCTTTTATAGGCTACACACAAAATACTGGCCGTCAATCAAGTAACCAATCAATTCCCCTTTTGTATAATTTTTGGTATGAAATGACCACGACCAGGAATTGAGATCAAGTCTACGTCTTTAATCAATTGTCAAAACCGTCTTTATATACTCGTCTGTTCATCGATTTCGTTATCTGTTTTTTTTTCATGACAATGGATCAGACACTCAGCGTTTGTTTGTCTATGTCACTCAAAACATCCAATTTTGTGTCCCGTTGAAACGCCTTTGCATTCACGCGTTTTTCTCAAAGTAAATTGCTGCTTTCATCACAAATTAAGCCTTTGGTTCTTTCATCGATCCGGGGTCACCTGCTCCTGAACCATAGCAAGAGAAAGTCAGGAGGGCTCGGCTTTGTCTGAAAAAGTATCATTTTGACTGACTTACTAATATTTTCCATTGTTTACTCAAAAAATGATTGTTGAAGTCCATAAAAATATTTTTTGAACGATTATTGTATTATAAAATAATAAATGATATGTTTGATTTTAATATTTATCTTCTTTGTGTACCAAAATTTCATCTCATCTAAATCGGTGGAACCCGCTTGAAAGGGCGTGACTGGCTTCCGCCATGCCTACAGCCAGGAATCGGTAGAACCAGCAACCAGCAGCAGCTCTGTGCCATTGCGATAACACAGTGATCTTTTGCGTAAGATATTAGGTGGAATAAATCGTTAGCGTAAACTCAGTTTTGCGGTTTTGTGCAAACGTGTACATAAATATTGCAAAAGCAGTTTGCTTTTGAAGCACTTATTCTATTGTACGAGTACGATTGTACAGTACTTTTGTATTTTATAGAGCTTACTGTTTATCAAGGACGATGTATACCGGCATCTTTGTGTTTAATATCACCATGCGATCTCTTATCAGGAAGCAATTCAGTAGCCGAGTACGTAATTCCTTGTGCTCACTAAGTTAATGGCCTTTTAATTTGTACAGGATATGCGGTAAAGTTATCTGAAGTGAATCTGCAGTATACTTCAGCATTACAATTTAACGACACATTAATTGTTAGAATTTTCCGTGGTGTGAAAGAGAATAGATTCGTCACATCTGTTCTCTGTCATAAATCAAAATCAAATCAAACTCAAATCAAGTTGTTGTTGCGCATATTTATCCTCCTGTCACCGTACAGCGTCAGACACGAACTGTTGGGCAATTCGCACAATTTTCATTGCATTGACTACTTTGTGATTGGAGGAAACCGAACCTGGGGCAACATGACAGAACGTGCTAGCGAGCTCGTAAAGGCCATTCTCGCTCGCTAAAAAGCGTTAACAAGCAAAAAATCTTCGTCGACCAACTGCCATTTCTGAGCCGTCTCGCCCAACACATGTTAAAACGGCTCGCTCGAATTTCTTTGCGAGATGTTTGTAACCTGTGTTAGTACGTAATAAATATCCCATTGTGACGTCAGATGCATTTCTACTTCAAAATAATGCGTTCAAGCATATTGTATGTACTGCATTGTTATGGAAGAAATACTTTGAGCTATGCGTGATTATTCTATGCACGCAAATTCTTCAACTGATAAAAATTAGTAAATGAACGACAGAAGTTAATTATATTTTTGGATCAATGTAAAATAAGAACAACTTTTTCCATACTATAATTTTTTAATGAAGTAAAGCGCCCTTGAGATTGTTGGTGGGTAAACTCATATGTTGACAATAACTTTAGGTCTTAAAGTTTCAAAATTTTTCAAAAGTGAGCAAGTCGAAGTACACTCTTCCTTTTCAGAACCGGTAAATCTTGAGTTTAGACTGGTTGGTTTTAATTTTTTGCCAATATTCAGTCTCATTTGTTCTTGAGTTTGTAAAAATTTTGAGAGCATCGATGTCAATTTCAGCGGACATGTTTGAAACACTGTTTAATTCCTATAGCTTTGTCTGCTTAAGACTTAAAGTGAAGGCTTTTTTCTTGCTTTTGCAGCATCGTAAAATTGCAAAAGCAAAAAAGCAAGCTTTTTTCAAGTTGAACAACTGCCAAAAAAGTTTCTCAATTACTTGCGCAGAACAGCAAACCTTGAATAGTTGCAATTTTGCTTGCAAACACAAGAAAATCACTGAAATTTTATCGTTTTGAATCAGCACGAATTTTAGTTTCTTTGATTAGTTTGAATTTTTTTTGGTTTGTTTTTGGTTTGTTTTGCTGCCGAAGCTGGCAGTGTTTTTAATTTGTTCTTAAATTTTGAGCAAAAATGAGCCTCGTGTTTTAGAAAATCGTTCTTATAAAAGAAGTGTGTTACTATTTTTGTCAACTTGCACTACTTAGCATATCTTTATCAATCGAAACAGCAAATGGTTCTCAATGCAATTCGCTTTTTTTTAGCAGTCTAATAGCAAACATGGCGACGATTTGAATTAATTTTCAGCAAAATTTCGCATGAGTTAAAAGTTTTCAACATTTCGCCATTGAATTTGTAAACCAAAAAGATCTCTCGCACGCTTAAAGAGTGCTTCAAGATCCTTTTTAAGTTGGCGAGGAAAATGTGACGTTTTTTTACTCGAACTGCTTTCCGCGATCGCTTGAAGAAATTTAGCGAGAAAGAATGACGTAACGGATTCCGCAAGGCTTCACATACACGTGCAAAAATGACCTCTTACGTTTAGGGAGTATTTCGTTCGTTAGCGTCCCTTAAAAAAAGCTCGTTATTAAAGCAAACGAGGAAATGTCTGTCATGTGCCCCCTGCTTAGGCTCCGAGTTTTCATAGATCCAATGCTGGTGTGGATTTCTTTGAATTTTTGCCCTCTGAATTTGCTGCTTGTTCGAAGTCATCAAGCAGAGGTAATCATTGTAAAGCGTATTATCCAAGGACGCAACGACGTGACCAGGGTGGGGATTAAGCTTAGATCATGCGATCAGGGTCGTCGTTAAAACGACGCCTTTTACCCATTCGGCAACGCTACCGACTTTTAAAGTCAAAGTCGTCGAAGTTGAATCAAATGCAAAATGCATCCAATGCCATTGATTGGGTAACAGCATCAATGCTTTGATTCTCCAAAAGATGATTACGTAAACAGTGGCCATTGGTAAAGTACAAGTATTTGGTATTATACAGCATTTATATACAGTAAGGGAACACTGCAATTAACAAATTACAGTAACTTAACGTGATCTTAACCAAAATCAACTACTCTACGGGGAATCAAACCTCTTACGATTCTTTACACTCCGTTTTCCACAACACCAGTTTTTTACAGTTTGTGCTGTCGCTGTCGACTATCACTAATCCTTTTTAGTTTTTTATGCAGTTCATGCGATTCCGATTGCTGCGATACAAATGATTGCAATGATTTTTTTGCCCTGGATCCGTTACCGTCTCGATTTCCACCATTATCTCGGCTCCCACCATCTGCTAGTAAGAATAAAAGCTGTTATTGCTAGATATAGACTAAAGCAGCTTTTCGTACATTTATTATTATGGTGAAATATTGTGCAAATTTTAGGTAATGTAAAAAGCAGAATGCTATCGAATCAAACAGAAAATGCTTGATCCAATAACCTCCGACATGGTCGTCACCCAATATTTCACTGCCACCTCAGTGATATTTGTTACGACATATTATGATTGATTCATGCTCTTAAAGCTTTGCTTGCCGTGGTTTCGCTCACTATCTCTTATGATAGCTTCTGGTGCCTAAGATGCAAGAGCCTATTGCGATATTTTTGCTGAGCTTGCCATGCTCTCCCCTCTTTACTTGTAGGTCAAGTCTAAAGCACGTGTATATAACTAAGGGGTTGGATGGAAAAATAAAGTACTAAAGAAGTCTAACTTCGGCTCGTTTGGGACAAAACTTCCTTCAAAACTAAAATTGCGGCTTCAAGCTTGCTCCGTTCATAAAGCTAAGCCATAAATGGGCACAAGTCCGTTAATCGTTAATCCGTTAATCACAAAGCTAACGTTTTTTGAACTCGTTAATCCGTTATGAAGTTTTTTAATGTTAACGGGCTAAATTAACTTCCGTTAAGTTCTGTTAACGGACTAAAGTAACTTCCGCTAAGTTCTATTAACTTCCGTTAACGTTTTTATCATTAATATCTTGCACCATTCATTCATCAGACCGGTACAAACCAGTTTGCATTGATAACACCTGTTTCGTATTAGCACGAGTTTTATAGAAGAAAGCGAAGAAACGAGCTCTTTTTTGTGGCAAATAATAACCTGCAGCCTCATAGGTCTACTAATTATCGCAGTTCACAATTTCCAAAGATTTTCCGATCGCAGCTTCGTTAGTGCATTTGAACTTATTTTTATCTTGAAATTAGATTAGACTTTAAAATGTAACTTCCAAAACACAAAAAGACCACCATAGCAATAAATATTTCCTTACAATCAGCTCAACAGCGTCAATACGTGTTCTAGAAGCGAGTGAATAAAAAGAAATATAAATTACATGCAAAATGTTAACGGATTAACGAACTTTATTTACTTCCGTTAATTAAAGCTGAAAATAACGGATTAACGTTAACGGAGGTGTGAAGTTGGTTAACGGACTAGTGGTTAACGAAGCTAACGTTTTGCATTAACTTGCCCACCTATGGGCTAAACGTCTCAATATACTATAGCCCGTATGCTATAGTGGCAGAGATAACACTCTTTTGAGATCCTGAATATATAAGCAAAACATTGTCGTCTAGACTTGCAGAAAAATGTTATGGAAAATTTGAAACAACACATACTGCAAATTTAGATTGTGAATTGCTAGTTATGTTCATCTGTTTAAGGTGATTTGAGTATTGAAAGTTGAATAATTTCAAATTTTGGCATATCTCGATTGTTTGTGATGTATAAAGCATCGATCATACAAAAGAGTCTGTCAAGTAAGCATGTTATAACATTAGCGCAGAAAATCTTACTGATAAAGCTATTCAATTGGGATTTTGTCAACCGCAGCAATTATCAAGGATCAGTATAAAAATAAGACAAAAACAGAATGAACTATCAACTAACATATCACTTCATGAAGTTTGCAGTTCTTGTGACTTGTTATAGCATTAAGAGGTTTACTGGTTTTTGATTAGGATAAGAGCCAGCGCGCAATCAGAATTTGCTTGAAGGATGCTTGCACCAAGGCGAAAATGTTATTTTTAGAAAAAATAGCCATTTTAACTCTGTATTCAGCACACATTCCGCACGTTTTAAAGCTATATGAAAGAACCAAACTGCTAAAATTCGGAAATCATTTGAAAAAATTAAATTGCCCAGCCTCTTCAGTCCCCCATTGCTTACAGCCTCTTCAGTCCCCCATTGCTTACAGCCTTACAGTTCAAGTTCAAAACTCGTTTGAACGGTTGTATTTGGGGTTAAAAAATTTTCAACAACTTGGCTAAAAAAGAATAAAGACTCCTTAGCCCCCCCTAGTTGCGCCTATAGATAAGATCGAAATTGAAATTTTTAAATCAAGCATGCAGCTATTTGTCCTTGTATTATATGAACAATCATAAAACACTGCCGAATAATTTTTCATGGTTAATGTCATAACTAAGCCCGCCAAGCACGAACCTATTTTTGTTACTGTGGTATCGTGTTTTGAACTTTGAGTAGGTAAAACCAATGACCAAGTCTTTGAAGTGCTTATAGCGAGTCATGACGTATTTTTGGCGATAATTCCCATGTTTTTTTCTACAGTATATTATCAAATAACCATTAAATTCTTAAAAATGTGTTTTTTTTACATGCGAGAAGTTTAGAAAATACAATTGTTCAAGGTTACTAAAGGAAAAGTACTGAAAATTGTTTTGCAGGAATAACAGCAACAACAACAGCGCCACCAAGCAGTACTAGTCTGGCTTTAGGCATTGTATTTGTTGTTCTTGGTGTCCTGGGTGGCTGCATCAGTTTGCTTTTTGCCATATGGAAAATAAAAAAAATTATAGCTTCGTCGAGAAAGGAAAAAAAAGAACGTCAATCAAAGTACGGAAATATCTCTGAATACCTTTATATTATTTCGTTAATTTGTCTCAGGTAAAGCATCTGCTACTAAATGAGTAAGTTTAGGTTCGAATCCGAGTAAAGTCAAACCAAAAAACGTAGTGTTCTGTGAGGGTTTCGGGAACAGCATTTTGAGATTAAGCAGTAAAACTTTACGGTTTTACACCTTTTCTTTGTCTTGCTAAGTTTTACGCGATTCCACAGCCAACAAACTATCTCGTTTTTTTGAAGTTAAAACCTGGAACGATCTGCCCCTAACAATTAAAAGCATAAAAAGCTTCACAATATTTAAATCACATTATCAAAAATTCATTTAATTAAAACACACTGTTTTAAATCATAACATTTTAATTTAGCGTAGTAACTGTTAGTTGATATTGACGACTAGTATTTTAATTAGCCTATTTATTTATGCAACATAGTAATTTATAATAATTTAGTTGTGATGTTTTGACGTTTGCTGGCCAGAGCTTTTATAATTAATCGTTTGCGTGCAATCTGGCCTAAAGTCTACCAGCACGGAAGCCTAAGGAATTTTAAAATTTTAAATTCTGCGGGAAGATAACTTTTTCGCATTGCTTGCTTTTAAGAAGTCGCCGTTCTGGTGACTCTTCCTTAGGCTTACGCGCTGGTAGCCTTTAGGCCAGATTGCACGCAAACGATTAATTATAGTAATTTATATTGAGAGCTATGAGTTATTGGTTTATTTTCTTTCGTTTCATTGTTTTAATGTAGGTTACTTTACTTTTTTTTTTTCCTCTAGGGCTCTTGAACAACTATACGATGTTTTTGCATCTGACCAAAAGCCATCGTTTGGCTTTGCATGAATCCTGGGAGCAGTGTTTAATTTACAGTACTATTACCTGGTCTCATGTTTTTTATTACTGCTTATTGCGCCAAAATACAATACATCCTCAATGAAATTAATCAATTTTGTTTGCGGCTGCCCCAAAGGTCTTTTTGTCTACTTAACAGCAATAGTTAGAAAACTTTTTCTGATCATTTTGAGTATGTAATCCATTACAACCTCCAAAGAGATTTTTTCATTGATTAAAGTAGCTGATCAATTTTGCACATGTTAAATGCGCATGCGCAATTCGTATTGTAGGGTAGATATATTAAACTACCTTATTTACAACTGTGATCTGTCACCTTTTAAAATTCACCATCGATGAGTTTGTTGCATTAACATGGCAAATACAGCAAGCGAGTAATATCAACAAACTCGAAATCAGCAAACCAGTGTATACCACACTGTGCTGTAACTTACAGAATAATCTTGCTGACTTTGCAGAGCAAGTGGCTCTACCTCTAGTGACGATGACCACTCAAAATCCGATCAAGGATCAGCAGAGGAGTCACCCTCACCGAGTCGTCAGCAATCGGTAAAAAGTTTATCATCCGATGACGATCAAGGATCCATAGGGCAGTCACCTTCAACGAGTCGTCAGCAATCGGTAAAAAACACATCATCAAATGACGATAAAGATTCCAGAAGAGAGTCACCTTCACCGAGTCGCCATAAGTCACTAAGACGCTCATCATCATCACCATCTAGGGAGAATCAACTATCACGTAAATATAAATAAAATGATAGAAAAGCATGCAAGAGTTTGATAATTCTTTGTTATCATCAGATGTGACCGGATTCGCCCTATGATATATTGTTTCGACAATTTAAACAAAACTCTTGTACATTTTCTTGATCAAAAGCAACATTTTATTATAACACAATTTTACTTATCAGACGCTGTGGTTTTGCGGTTGTACTGTATTGTATGCTTCTAAAATATCAAAAATCTAGAATCCAAATTTGATTTCGGTTGGATCACACCAAAAACTATACAAAGTAGTATTCAGAGCTTTCCTGATTGACGTTCAACAATTAATGGACAGTATGAAGCCTCCGCCGTGTGTGATAAACAGTTGGGTAAATGGCAGCTTAACTCAAAGAGCGATAGGTCTCTTCGCTGTCTCTTGATCAAGGCAGCTTCGTAAACAAAACGTAACTACATTTACAGATGGGAAACGAAGTTGAACGAAATTGACTACCCTTATAGCAATTTAAACTAATTTTCGGCATTAGCGCTTTATAATCTTGTGCTTGGTAATATATTTCAGATGATAACAATAAATCAATAAGTTCTGGCAGTTCCACACATTCAAAGGATGACCAAACAAGCAAAAACGACTCACAGACTGAGAATATTCACCAATCAATCACTGACAACAACAAATCCATAAAAGACGGCGTGAGTGAACATCCAAACGTTCAACAATTTAATCAGAAAAGTGTACAAATAATTAACGAAACAGCCAAGCTAAATGGTGACACTACAATGGCTGCAACTGATACAGCCACACTTATTACCGGCACAGCAGTCCAGCCGATTGCTAAGAAAAGTATGCTGACTAGGCAACAACAAGTTAGCAGTGATAAAGATGAAACTGACGTTGGGTCACATCAAGCAGCTTCAAACAATCCAATAACCATAGCTAACGTTAATGAAAATCTAGAAATTTCCCAGGATACGTCAGCTGACTACACTAACCAAACCGAGCAAAAAAATAGAATTACATTTTCTGAACCTGGGCGAGAACGTCGTTTTGCCTCTTTGGTAAACGCTCTGTTTAAAGCTTAAGATCATTCTACTGACATAAAAAAAGCACAAAACTAAAAACATCTATTAGTTTGCGTCTGAAAATGTTTGATAAGAAAAAACAAAAAGTGTTTGATACGAAAATGCATAACGACACCCGAGGTTTCTACAAGGGGTTAGTAAACTTTATCGGTCACGCATGAGCACCTCCGCGCAATGTCGAAAACGCCATAATTAAATTAAGGCCTTTCAGTACCATCATTGATAAACTTCATTACGTGACTGCTCCGTCACGCATAATGAGAACATTCGGGCATATAATAAAGTAACGAAAAAAAAATACTAAAGAAACAAAAAAAAGATAAAGTTTATCAACCCCTAATAGCAGGCTTGCCCATGGGAAATATTCTTTTGTCCCATCCCATCCTATTCCATAGCAGTTCATGCCTGTCTCATCCCATCCCATCCCATAGGATTCCCATCAAAATTCAATTCAATTCAATAAAAGTTAACAAATTTATGAAAATTTAAATATAATGTGTACTAGATAGGGCTATACGTACAAAGAGAGATACAAAACGACAAAATATATTGACTTTCTTAACTTTAAAGTCAGAAGAGGTTATAATTCAATGTCATTTTGGCACTCATATTCCGAGTCACTGTGCTCATTCAGCAAATTTTCAATTTCCTGCTCATCAATTTTTTTCCCATAGGTCTCATGGGAAACGCAATGCATGCTGTCCCATCCCATGGGACATTTTCCATGAGAGTTCCATGAAAATCCCATTCTCATGGACAAGCATGCCTAATAGAGAACTCTATTGACACTCTCCAAACAAAACTATATTTGGTTTATTCAAAATTTTTACCACACTTAATTAGACTAATTAGCATTAGTGGACAAGGTAATGCAAAACGTTAGCTTCGTTAACCACTAGTCCGTTAACAAACTTCATATCTCCGTTAAAGTTAATTCGTTATTTTCAGCTTTAATTGACGGAAGTTAATGAAGTCCGTTAATTCGTTAACATTTTGAATGTAATTTGCATTTCTTTATATTAACTCACTTCTGGAACACAAAATGATATTGTTGAGCTGATTGTTACGAAAAATTTATTGCTGTGGTGGTCTTTTTGTGCTTTGGAAGTTACATTTTACTGTTAGGTTCAAATGCACTAACGAAGTTGCGATCGGAAAATCTCTAAAAATTGCGACAGCGATAAATAATAGGATTATAAGGCTGCCGCTTATTATTTGCCACAAAAAGAGCTCCTTTCTTCGCTTTCTTCTATAAAACTCGTGCTAATACGCAACAAGTGCTACCAGTGCAAACTGGTTTGTACCGGTAGAATGAATCAATGTTGCAAGAAATTAACTCCGAAAACCTCAACGTAAGTAAAGGAAACTTAACTGAAGTTAATTTAGTCCGTTAACATAAAAAAAACTTCTTAACGGATTAACGAGTTACTAAAAAAGTTAGCTTTGTTATTAATGGATTAACGATTAATGGACTTGTGCACACCTATCCTAATTAGTCACGAGATTTTGAAGTATCCACTAATTGCCAATTTAACTACGGATATTTCAGCAAACAATGGAGCTAAAATTGATTGAGGCAGATGTATTTTGTGTGCACATTGGTCATGTACGTTGCTGTGTTAAGTGCTTGTCAGTTTTATGTTTAATAAATAAACAAATACATAAATAGAGATTGTAAACTCTTCGCGATTCCAACTATCGTCATTCGGCTCCATAAATTTATGGCTGTACGTAAAATTCCAAACTATGATATATGGCAGGTTATTTTAACTAAAACCACAAAAATTCAACGCGTTTCACTTTGCATTTTTGTTAATGTTGCAAACTTTTTGCCTTTATCGTATTCGCAAACTTGTGTAAGTTGGGTTTTTCGGAGAATCTCTCTAAGATGTGAAGCCTCTCACTTAACAGAAACTTATGTTTTTACGTACAGCCATAAGTTTATGTTTTTTACCAGGGTCTGCACTTTGCAGCCATTTATTCATGCAAGACTCTCGTCGTCATAGCAACGTCTACACAATGCATCGCCAATTTTTCACGTTTAGGTTGCGTTCACACTGGACGTGAAGCAACGCCAAGCAACAAAAGTTTGACGTCATCGATAACGCGCAAAAAGTTTGCAACGGTTTGCAAGCGGCTGCTCAGCTTCACTTTGACACATTGTTAATGAATTGTCGGCCTATTTTGAGCATGCGACGTAAGCAATCGCTTGCAAAGCCCGCCAACCTTCGTTCCACGTTGCTTCGTGAATCATCCAGCCAATGCCGGTGGTATAAAATAGCTAAAATTGAGCTATAATTTTTGATATTTTTTCTTTTTAATTTTGGGATTGCGGTTGCAAAGATATTCAACAAATACAAAAAGATATCCCCCGAAAAAAGTTTGGAAACTCTGAGTTTTGTTTTTCCCGCCAAAACCACAGTAGGCTTAATAGTTTAGAGAACTGTGGTTTTGGCGGAAAGAACAAAACTCAAAGTTTCCAAAAACTTTTTTCGGGGGATATCTTTTTGTATTTGTTGAGTATCTTTGCAACTGCAGCCCCAAAATCAAAACAAAAAATATCAAAAATTATAGTTCAATTTTTGCTATGGTAAACCAACGGAATTGGCTGGATGATTCACCGTCTTTAATTGGAAAATGCTAGCACCTGCGCGGACAAAATCCAGTTATATATGAACGAATGTTTTTTTTTGATTGTTTATTATCAAGCTTGCGCAAAGTTGCGATTATTTTTTTACTTTAAAATTTTCAAAACTATGTAAAAGCAATCTACGCCTATCTTTCTCTACCTTAGCCAAAGTGCGATTTTATTAGTGATACAGTAACACCTAAAAATTCAACAAAAAACAAATAGGCAAAAGTGCAGATTATCGCAGGTTACTTGTCGAACATTGTTGCAAGCAAATTATCACCAGTGGGACAACAACCTAAGCAATAATGAAAAATACCAAACTAGCATAAAAACCTATAGAGGTATTCTCATAAGTACCTTCCCCCACCCAGCAGAGCCACTCTTAAAACTTACTTTAAATAACTAATCTGGCAAACTAGATAAAGTTTATTTTGTCTCCAATCGCGTCAAAATACTCATTATGAATGTGATAAACATAAGACAAGGAAGCGTCAAAAGGATATGACATTCAAAATACAAACGTGAATGGGAATCGGGAGGCTGTGAAGGGACATTCTCAGCCGAATCAAGCATCCACACGTTTCGCTAGTTATTAACTTGCTGAGAAATAACTGAAAGAAGTTCATGACCACTTTGACCAGGTTGCATGGTGATTAAATTTACCCCAAATATTCAAAATGAAATCAACTTACTTTGTTCCTGAGATAATTTTGCGTTAGACCGTAAGTGAGGGATTAATATACCGCTATCGCTGTTACAGTGCGGAATTACATTTGTCATTCGCTCATTTTTCTTGTCTAATTTTGTCACAGTAACGAACTGTCGGCAAAAACATCGGTCGGTGATAACACAATAAGCGGTTTTAGCAGGATAAATACCCTAAAGTGGTTAGCGATTACGAAGCCATCAACATTGTTTCGATCTTCACCGTTTTGAGCCTAGTAGGTTGTGTTAGATTGCATGCTTTTGAGTGTACAATTGGTTTTGCTACACGATTCTTTGTTTACTTTTGTTCAATCATGTTTTTTATCAAGTTGCATAGATCTTTTTTTTTGTTTTACTATGCTGAAGCAACTTTGTCTCTACTCTTTCCTTTTTGGTTTCAGCTTGCCATTGTTCAATCTCCTACGGACAAAAATTTATTTCTCAAATTTGTAAAAGCAGTTATCGGTTAATTGGCCGAGCTCTTATGTGGTCGCCCCTAGAATGGTAGGTCTGCTGGGGATCCACCTTTATTTGGTACAATCTACAGTAAACTCATTTCTGCCTGAGATCCTGCTAAAGTCTTGTCATATTTTTTTGTTGAAAAAGCAAGATAAAACATTTGCATTGGCTTGGATAGGTTTTTCCATCCTCTCCACGCTACAGCATACCACAGCAAGTGTGAAAATGTGTTTTGACTTGATTGTACTCATTCAATATTTCAGACAGAGGTGGAGTCCTCTAGATGGTCTTTGGCCTCGAAGAAGTCCTCAACACAAATCGAAGTTCTTGGCCTTGGTTTCAAAGGTCAAGTCCTTGGCCTCAAAGCCTCCAAGTCCTCAAAAATGCCTTGTCCTCGGATCGAGGACAGCACTATTTTTTGACTTGTTGAAAATGCGCCAAGGTCATGACCAGTTTTGTTTTGTATTGAAGAACGCCAGAGTGCTTGCAAAAATTTTTTGAAAAACTTTATTTTTTCGTGAAAAAGCTTGAAATTCCCGGAAACTTTACAAAATTTCGGAATGCAGACCTTTTTTTTATTTGGATAACGCCAGAATTTTCCGAAAACTTCTCGAATTTTCAGAACGAAGAATTTTTTTTCATGATCACTTCCGCGTTGTGTCCTTGGTCCTTGGCTTTGACCTCAAACATTTCTGTCCTTGGCCTCGAGAGGGTCTGTCCTCGGTGAGGCTGTCCTTGGCATAGGTCTCAGATTTTTTTCGCGTCCTTAACCTTGGCCTCGAGCCTTGTGTCCTCGACTCCTCCTCTCATTTCAGATATTCCAAAACAACATGAATGTCACTGGTACAATGACAATGAACATTCGAATCATATCGAACCAAGAGTTCCAATCATGCAGTCAAACGAGAAATTTGATGAGGATTATGATGACGCAGTTGAAGAATCTATTCATATGCAACACTTGTAAAAATTAGATACAACTTCTTTGTATTCTGAAAGAACAGAGTAAGCAATAAATCATTTAAAGTCACTTCAGTAATATTGTATTTGTATGTGTTGGTTTGCACAGCAAAACAGAGTTATTATTATCAGTGCTGCCGTCCTAAACAAATAAGTTGGTAGATTCTATCTAATCATAGACTTTTATTTATAGTAAACTAGAAACGGACTCGCGGAGAAAACGAAAAGAGTATTAAAGAAAAAAAGTTTTCTCTTGTTGCGAAGGCTTTTTGCGGTCACGCGTATTCGACTGATTTGATTGGAGATATTCGTAGACCAAGTACCGTCAAGAAAAAAGGACAAAACTGTCCGTTTCCAGTCTATAAATACAGAGTCCATGATCTAACAGAATCGACAATTTCCAAACAATTTCAGGTGAAGACCAAACAAAAAATCTTTGCCAAAATTCTGTTGCATTTTTTGTTATTCTAAGGTGGGGACTGACATGAATTAAAAAAAACGTTGGAACACTCTAGCGAAGCAAAGTAATCAAAAGCCTATACCCTGGTAAAACGAAGTTGGTAGGTCGAGCCTACATGCTACACGAAGTGTACAGTAAGTTCTCAACACCTGCTCTTAAATTTCCTGAAGAGTTTTTATTTTTAAGATAAAAGATAACGAGACGATGGTGGTTCTCACCCTCACAAAACCAATCGGGAAGGGTTACGAAACCCAAAATAGTTTGGTATCATTTACCAATTATTAATTTCTTGATCAAGATTTTAATTTTTTATTACTAACAATATGTTAACCATTTTAGCACTATGTGGAGATACAATGTTACAATGCTGTATTTAGTGTTAGAATTTATTATTAATAGATTCATTCTGTTAGTACTTTACCGCACATTTAACCTTTTTCTTACTAAGCATAGCTTTTGTGTTCAAATGTAATTCATTTTTGTACAATTCATTTTTGTTTCTTTACTGGTAAATAACGTAAATACTAATTTTTAAGTCCATACCTTGCTCCAGAAGTGAATTACGTCATGTTCCATTTGTGGAACACTGGCGCGATACCGTACGCAAAATTGCAGCGTATATTAATTTGCGCTTCAGTAAATGAGTTCCGTTTTCACCAAACCTTGCAAACTTAATCAGCAGTAGTATTTATTGTAATGTAAGTTTCGGGGCATCTTTATTGTTCATTGCTTGGTATGTCGTATGATACACTTCAAAGCAAAACTTGGCACACTATGTGGGCAAGTGCGAATAGGATTTTGCTGAGGAAGGAAGGAGGGCGCGTGATTCAAAAGTTGAAATCTTTTCCTTAGAAAAATGATAAACGGGGTGCGTGCTGTGTAAACGAGTGCAACCCAGCGTACCATACATGGGAGCTAGGCGCAAAGACCGCAGCTTCCAGAAACCATAATGGCATATGGGGTCGAAGCCCTGACCGTTGGGTGATTTTTGCGACTTCTTAGCAAAAATAGCCACTTCAACACCACTTGGATTATATTTTACACATTTTTATATACAGAATCAAATATTACTCGCATCAAAAAGAACTGCAAAACAAAAAATAAGTGCAGCAATAAAGCAGCATCCCATTTTATGATGCTATTTGAGATACATTTATTGTGTTGAAACATAAAATTTAGACTAGCCCGAAACTGGGAGCACAAGCAGCCGTTGGCGTTAAGCGGTCACGACCTTTCATGTCCTTCTGTAGCGACGGCGCTGAGTTATAACTGCTTATCAGAGAAACTTATTAGTTTGATTGTTACTTTAATGGTTGTTATACGTGAATAAACGCAAAAAACGGCTGAGCTGAAAACTTTACACCTGCTTGTTTGCGCAGGCACCTGTAAAGTAATCCGCAATTGTTTCATAATTGGAACATGAAGTTTTGCGACAAATTTATGAAAAGTTATTCGCTGCACACAAAACACATTTTGGGGAGAAAACATTAGCATAAGTGTAATGTAAAATACATCAATTTTTGGATACTATAGAATAACATAAAATAGAATTGAAACCGCCTAATATTGCGTTCACCCCAAAACGCAATTTTTCACAAAATATAGTTACGTAATTATCATTCCCTCACTGAGGTAAGTGTTCATAGTAATTATACCGAGAAAGAAAGAACAACTCCTAAACATAACGAGAAAACTAAAAATTGGTTTAAGTTTAAACAATAAGCCAGTATGAAATTGCCTTGAAACTTTGCTCTATTAATGAAACGCTGGAAAGAAAAAAGTTAACTGCCTACAAACAACGCCAAAACGTCAAAACATCACGATTAAATTTTTATTAACAGCTTAAAAATAGCTACGAATAGCTTTTACAGCAAATGTGCGAAAGTGTTGGTAAATTTTTCTGGAATAATTTTTTATCTTTGTTATGTAGAAATAAAGAAACACAGTACTTTTGTATGAACAGAGTGTGTTTGGGTGTCGGTAGTGTGTAAAATAAGGAGTGACTGCTTCGTATGAAGCCTCCAGTCACTACCCCTCAAAACAGAAAGTAAATAACAAATCAAAATTATTTCTGAAGTAAAATCGGCAGAACTAATTTAATTTAACAGGTCAGAGAGGCATTACGTCTTACAATTCTACTTCATTAGAAACACCTTAATGCTGTCTTTATGCCTAAGATGGGTAATCGTTTCAACCCGAGTGACGCAGTTGAGGCGGAACCCTCATCGCTAGCGTAATTCCGTTTTATGAAGTCAACTTACATCATCGTTAGTGTGAAGGGCGTTTGAATAATCAAATTAAATCTTTCATTACACTTCCTGATTACGCCGAAGCGAGTAAGGAGTTTATGGAGCCAATTTCCGTTCTATTACAACCGGGCACACAGCTTCTTTTGAAATGTCGCAGCCTTGGCAAGCCTGTGGTAACACCGCGTCCGATTTGACCGACCGAGAATTCTAACGTCAGACCTCACGCTCTAGAAACGAATGTGTTACCGCTAGAGCAACTGGTTGATCTAAATAACAAAATCAAACCAATATAATAAAAAGAACAAAAACGATCCAAGCATGAATTACACACCATGTCTGTCATGATAGCTTATCCCAGAAATAGCTTTGCGCAGGCATAACAGGCATACTCGTATGCTGCAAATCACTGGGTTATAGTTTTACTACTTTTTGAATTTTTTTCCAGAATGAATTATTTTTTGCCATATGGAAGGACTTTTTTATAGGATCGGTCAATCTCTAGATATATTAAAACTAAAAAAAACATCACTGCAATTTGCGAAAGTTGACTTTTTTCAATTTACTGAACTATTGTTGCGTAAAATAGTTTCTACGCTAGGTTTTTTCATATTCATGCAATAGCACAGTAAATTTCCGAAATCCGAGTAAAATCTGTTCGTGATTCATGAACTGATTTCATACTTCGCAGTAATTACAACTATTCAAATTCTCCTATAAAAAAAGTAAAATAAGTCATATCATGAAACTGCAATGCAGCATAAGGAACTACCAAGAGTTTGAAAGGTCAATTATAGATTTTGAGTTTAGTTATAACTTTTATACAGGCAAATAGAAATTGGCTAAAAAAAAACTAACGCTTACACTGTTTCTCGGCACGCAAGCAGCATAGAATATTTATAGTTGCAAATCTTAATTACAGATAACTGTAGTCAAGTCGAGTCGAGAAAAGAAGAGTGGTATAATATTTTTCGAAGCAAATCTTACCTAAGTTTAAATAGTAGTTTTCAATCGCAAGTTTCTCTATTGTAGAAATGTCAATTTAAATCTTTCATTGTACTCACTGTGTTACGCCGAAGCGAGCAACGAGTTTGCAGGGCCCATCTCCGCGTCATTGCGTCTGTGGGCAACACAGCTCCCTTTGGAGAAATGTTGCAGCGGTTGTAAACGGTTGGCAACACTGTGTTCGATTTGACTGGCTCGAGATTTGAACCTCAGACCTCCCGCTTCAAAGATGAATGCGTTACCACGGCAATGTAAAACTGTATAAACTGAAATAGAATTAGGTGCAATCAAAGAAGAGCATAGGTGAGCACAAGTCCGTCAATCGTTAATCCGTTACTAACGTAGCTAACTTTTTCATAAACTCGTTAATCTGTTAAAATTTTTTTTCATGTTAACGGACTAAATTAACTTCCGTTAAGTTTCCTTAACTTCCATTAAGGTTTTTATCGTTAATATCTTGCATCATTCATTCATTGTATCGGTACAAACCAGTTTGCACTGGTAACACTTGTTGCGTATTAGCACGAGCTTTATTGAAGAAAGCGAAGAAGGAGCTCTTTTTTGTGGCAAATAATAACCTGCAGCCTCATAGGTCTATTGATTATTTATTACGCTGTTCGCAATTTCAAAAATTTTTCCGATCGCAGCTTTGTTCGCCCATTTGAACTTATTTTTATCTTAAAATTAGACTAGACTGTAAAATGTAACTTCCAAATCACAAAAAGACCACCATAGCTATAAATATTTCCTTACAATCAGCTCAACAGCTTCAATACGTATTCTAGAAGCGAGTCAATAAAAAGAAATGTAAATTACATGCAAAATATTAACGAATTAATGGATTTCATTACGTTCCGTTAATTAAAGTTGAAATTAATGGATTAACGTTATCGGAGGTGTGAAGTTGGTTAACGGACTACTGGTTAACGAAGCTAACGTTTTGCATTAACTTGCCCACCTATGGATAAGAGTATCAAATCAATTGAGTACAAGTTGTAGAAGTAAAGAAACTTAAGAAGATATTCAACTTAAAGTTTCAATGTTGACCAAAATGTTGTGAAAAGGCTAAAATGCATTCTTACCACATTTGAACTTGCTAGGTTTTCCCGTTTTCAAGATATTACAGTTCAAATATTAGCAAACTTTCTCTTACTTCAGGGTTGTCATTTTGTCAGCATTGCGGCATAAGATCATCCTTTAGAAAGCTGACTAACATTTGCTTTAAAAGCAGCTAATTTACAATTTTGACTCTTTATTTTGTCTTGGCAACGACTCTCCTGAAGAACATTTATTAAGAATTAAGAACTTGCAGTGACTTTTTGAAGTGTGGTTTCAACTTGGCAACCCTCAGAAAAAAACTTTTTAAGGAGAAATAAAAGTTATATCTCGGGAACGGAACGCCGCAGAAACCCCAAATTTGGTGAAGTTAGACTTCAGATCTGACAAAAATTTTTTTGACAAAAAAACCAGCAAAAAATTTCCGATTTGAATGACTATTTAAAGAACTCTGCTTTCTATCGTTCGAAAACAAGAGCAAAATTGCACTTTTTCATATATACTGCAAGTCAAAAATATAATTTGCTGCGACAAAAATAAATCCTTTTTTAATGAAGAAAATTGCATTAGTCTTGGATAAATATGTCAATGGTTTACGGTTACAAATTGAAGAGTCCTTGAATATAATTTTTTGAATAATCAAACGAAATGTATCAGAAGTCACATTTTTCCTAATTTTTGAACCAAAATTATACAGCTTTCTCTTTAGAGTAATCTAAGACAGTCATTTATGTTTAATTATGATAAAACGTGGATGTTTTATTTTTGTTTTTTTCTGTTTGCTACTGGGGGCTACAGTCAGTGGTTTTCGTCGTTGCATTCAGGGGCAACTTTTAATTTCCAATGCAATAGAAGTTACAAATAACTACAGCAGTGTTCAATGTCCCGAAATAACAGATAATTGTTATCAACTTAGCGTAACTATAGTCAGTGATGACGGAGTAGGTAAGATAATCTTGTGCACTGTAATTGTACTTACATCTTTATTTACAAAATTGTTGTAGTCATGATTATATCTCTATTTACCAAATTGCCATACCCATAAAACAGCGACGGAGTACCTAATGGTGAATACCTAATAAAAGAGTCAAACTAGCTATCACTTATTTTTTACTTATGGGGAGGCTTTTATACGCACAAAATACTGACCGTCAAGCAACCAGTGATTTACCCTTTATATAGTTTTTTGTTTAACCAGCAACCAGAAATCAAGCTAAAGTTTTTTTTTGGATCAATCGTCAAAAACTCCAAATCTGCTCAATTACTGATCGATTTCTTTTTCTAATTTCTCTTTTTTTCATGAACATTTGGACCAGGCAACCAGCGTTTGGACCAGCTTATCTATGCCATTTAAAATACCCAGTTTTATGCCCTACTTAAAACGGTTCTTCATTCCCGCGATATCCTTTAAGTAAATTCCGTAATTCATTGAAAAGTAAACATTACGTTATTTTATCGAGGGTGGGCCAGCTCAAAAATTGAACTACCGTAAACTGAAGCCGTAGCTAGCAGAATGGGTCAGGCGAGCTCAGCTGCTTTGGAAAACATCCTTTTAACTTACTACTACTTTCGGTCATCCACTTAAAAAGTGATTCTTTAAACCCTCAAGAATTTTTTCTTTTGAAATTCCAACGACTATTTTTGGCCAATAAAAAACTTAATGATGAACACATTTTTTAATAATCTTTTTTTTGTATACCAAAATCTCATCCATACCCCAAAGTTTGTGAAAATTGTCTGGCTTCCGCTCTGCCAACAGCTAGAAACCGGTTGAACTAGCAACAACGATCTAACGAAGTACAGCTTGATTACTTGAGTTATACCATTGCTATAATACAGTATGGTATATCTCCCAAATTGCCTTGATCCTTCGCAAAAAAATTAGATAGAGGAAACCATTACTGTAAAACTCAGTTTTGCGGTTTTAGCAAAACGTACTTATAAATCGTAAAAACAGTTTGCTTTTGAAGTTATCTATAGTACGAGTAGTACAGATTGTACTTTTGTTTTTTGTAGTTACTTTACATCAAGGACGTTGTATATCAGCACTTTCTTGTTTCTTTCAATCTTCATCATGCAACTTCCTTGAAGAAAGAGGCGTATTTGAAAACTCTACATTTCAGTACGTAATTTTTTTATGCTTACCAATTTGTTGACGGCTTTGTACTGAATTTACGTGAAGTTATCAATGGTAATAAATCCACACATTTTATTTCAACATTACGATTTCAAACCACGTTAATTGTTAAAATTTGTTGTGGCGTTGAAGCGTAATAATCCCTCAATTCGAAACTCTGTTTTAAATCACACTCAATTTAAGTCAAATAATTTGAACCACTGCAGTATCAAAATTTCACTTTTCCATTATTACATTATATATTATTTTTACCAAAATGCATCAAACTTTACTGCTTGAAAAAAACATAATTAGTGCTTTGGTTCTCAAAAACTTGAATATACTGTACATTCAGTTTATGGCCATTGGCTTTAAAAAATACGCAACTGTGCATAAACACACAATATACAGAGAAAAGCTTCTGTATCAAAGTTAACAAATTACAGCAATTAACGTAGTCCATAACAAAATCAACAATTCTACCGGGAATCAAACCTCTAACTTTCGAATTTGGAGTACGAATCTTTACACTCCGTCTTCCACAACCATTTTATTACAGTTTGTGCTGTCGCAGTAGACTATAGCTAATCTATTTTACTTTTCATTGCAGTACATGTGATTCTCGTTGCTGCGATACGAATGATTGTAATGATTTTTTTGCCCCGGATCCGTCTCCGTCTCAATTTCCATTGTCACCGTCTCAATTTCCATTGTCTTCTTTTCTACCATCATCATCTCGGCTCCCACCATCTGCAAGTAAAAATAAAAGCTGTTTGAGCAATATATCATAGACTAAACTAACTTATCGTAACATCTACTACTATGCTGGGATTTTGTGCTAATTTTAGGTATTGTAAAAAGCAGAGCACAATTAAAACAAACAGAAAACACTTGATTCAATAACATCCGAGATAGATGACTCCCAATATTTCACAGCCATCGCAATGACATTTGTTACGACATAATATGATTGGTTCATGCTCTTAAAGCTTAACCTACCGTGATCCAACAAAGTATCTCTTGCAATAGCTTCTGGTGTCTTTGATGCCAGAACCTATGGCGGTATTTTTGCCAAGCCCGTCATCCCCCCTCCCCTTTACTTGTAGGACAAGTCTAAAACACGTTTCAACCCTTGCATTTTGTCGTTAAAACTTTTAAGTAACTTGGGTAAGGAAGTTTAGGTCGAAAAGTAGGTTACGAAAAAAAGTCTAACTTCGGCTTGTTTAGGACCAAATTTTAGTCAAAATTTAAACTGAGCGCGTTTTTGTCGTCTCTCTGATTTCATTCTTGCCCCCGCTTATGTGGCCAAAGGTCTTAATAACTGTAACCCGTATGCTATAGTGGCAGAGATAATACTCTTATGAGGTCATGAAAACATATGAAAAACATTGTCGTCGGGACATGCTGAAGATTATTATGGACAGTTTGAAACAACACATCCTGTAAATTTAGATTGTGAATTGCTAATATAGTTCATTTGGTTAAAGCTATAGAAATATTGAAATTATAGAAAAATTTCAAACTGTTGGTGTTACTCAATGCTTTTTGTGTGGTATAAAGCATCGATTACTGCACAACCAAAGAGTCTCTCAAGTATGTTATGACATTAGCGCAAAAAGTATGACTGATAAAGCTAGTCAATTTGCATTTTGTCAACCACAGCAGTTAGGCCTATTAAGGATTAGTGATGTAAAAAAAGCAAAAAACGAAGCTTTGCTTGAAAAAAAAATCGAAAAACGTTTTTTTTGCTTGTTTTTTTTTTGGTTTAAAAAAAAAACATTATTTTTTTGTTTTTGTTGTTAATTTTATATAATATCGGATTGTTGTTTTGTAACACCCTTTACCTAGCCTGTCTTGAAAACCGCGGAAATCTTTAACAGGTTGCAAGCCTGCAAAAAGACATCAAACCAAATTTTTTTTTGTACTCACAGTATTACGCTGAAGCGTAATGCAGCGAGTATCAGGAAAATTTGATGTGATTTGATGTCTTTTCGGTTTAACCTACTGTCCTACTCAACGGAAAAAGTAACATAAATCAAAAGTCACAATAATTGTTAAACAGTATATTTTTGGCTATCTAAACTCTTATCAGCTATAAACCACAAGCTATATGCTACTCGTCCATCAACGCAACTAATGGTTATAGTCATACTCAAACAACCTCAAAAATGTATTTGGTTGACAGTTAGCTTGCAGTATTTTTACTATTGGCTAACTAAACTGACGAGTTAATCCCATTCTCCTCTAAAATCAGCCACTAAATCATGGGATTACTGAGCAACAAAAACTAGCATGTTCTACTTCTGGTAAAAGCTGATGAAAAAAACTAATCGTTAAAACTTACGAAAACTCAGCGGAAAAGAAAATTACAGAGCTTCCAATTTAAAAAAATATTACAAACTTTAAATCTTCAAAGGTAATACAGCGTGTAGTCACTGATGCTCAATTTTGAATGCTCAACTCAAAATCTTAAGTTAAACAGAGATGAAAAGCTTTGAAGATGCAGATCTGAAAAAAATCTCTAAACCCGCCATTTGGATTGCCAGTGGGAGAAGGGGACTCACCCCGGATGTCACTATTTTGCAGTGACACCATTTTATAATACCAATTGAACAAAAAGAAAACAACACTATGTTTAATATCATTGTAAATGTTCAGTACACCGCAATGGACTTTTAAATGATTTCAAGCATCCTTTGAAACATTTATTTAAAAGAGGCGCGCTAATTTGTCGAAAATATAATTCACAAATCAGTAAAACTTTGAAAAATCACCAAATCTAAGCAATCAAAATTGATCGCTTGTTTAAACATGCTAAAGATAGGTTTCATGAAAAAAAAAAAGCTCAGAAATAGGGGAGGGGTGGCTAATCAGCATTAGCTAATTATCAATCACTTCGACTCAAATATCGTTCCATTAGCCTTCTCCAACCAATTATTTTTCTCTATTGATTATAGACGAAATAGATGATGTATAAAAATTTTGTGATTTGAGGTACCAGCTTGTAAATAAAAGAACTGAAATGTTACCATTAGTCACCTTCCTTATAGCCATTGCTCATTTAAGAAACCAGTTTAATGTTTTTGCACCGCTAATTTCTATGCCACATTTAAAATGCATTAATTTTTGTCAAAACAGGCCTAAATTTAAGTTAATTTGCTAACAAAGATACAAAATTTTCGAGCACTGAGGGCGAAGCCAGAAACAGCCCCCATTGCAGATTTCTGGTTACGCGCCTGATACTAAACGTTTGTTGCCACGGTGCTGCTCATTCTTCCAAAATATAGAATCCTATAAAAAGAAGTTATTCACCTAGCCAAAAAACAACCGCCATCTACAGTAATGAAGTAGTACCGTTATCTTCAAAATATAGCTTTTTGCAGCCTGCTATAAATTATAAAGGGTGGTACCACAAAATTCCGTCCCAGGTGTCACCATCCTTAGCGACGCCACTGAGGATTGCTGTGAAATAAACCAGTCAGTGAGAAAGAAAATAGCAGAGTTACCACTTTCATAATAACTACCGAAATTTCGGTAATTCGTTCACCCAGCAAGCAATTGTTAGGGCTATATTGCTCAAAAGAAGCAAAGTTTCAAACCAAATCTTGAAAAAACGTATAAGTCGTCTCAATCATCTAAAAACTACACATACACATGAAACAAACATTTTCCAAAAAAAACGTTTTTTTGCAACACTATCAAGGAGTAGTGCGAAAATAAAACGAGGACAGAATCAACTGTCATTAACCAATTGCTTCATAAAACTCACACTTTTTGTTACTTTTTATAGCGTCAAGTGGTTTACTAGCTTTTGATTGGGATAAGAACAAGCGCGCACCCAGAATATTGCTAAGAGTTGTACCAAAATTTAAAATTTTTTTTGTATCACAAACGGGGGTCTAAGCCCCTGATCGATTTTGCAATTTTTTAGAAGAAATAGCCATTTTAATGCAATTTGGAGCACATTTTGCACGTTTTTGAAGCCATCTGAAGGAACCAAATCGCTAAAATTCGGAGGTCATTTGACAAAATTAATTTGTCCAGCCTTTTTAATCCCCCTTACTTGCAGGCAAGGGCTACTACGGTACAGTATGATTTTTCGTAATCCGTATACCTCCAAAAGTATGCCGTGCTCTAACTCCGTACTTCATTAAATTACCGTACGGAAAAATTTCCGTATCTATTCCGCACCACTGGTTATGCCAAGTTAAGAGAGATCTATTCCGGGATGTTTATATTCCTGTTACGCAAATATTATGGCACAGAAAAGTTGCTAAAACATTGCTGATTTGTTGGGCAGATGGACAATGAGAATCATTTCGTTTGCGAGAGGTGGAAAAAATTGCGCGCACATATACGGATCATTCTTCGTCGAGTGGAAGGAGTGTTTGCTATTAAAACGGTGGATTCGGATTTGATTACCGGTCGGGTCAAACCAAAGACTACAACAATTGGAATTCACAGCTTCCCTGCTTGACGCTCAGCTATGAAAGTAACAATGTGAAGCCTCCACCGTGTGTGGTAGACATGTGAACAGGTGGCAACTTGGTTCGAGGATCGAAAGTTCCGTCATTGTCTTCTGGGCAAGGCAACT
Organism: Trididemnum nubilum; assembly: GCA_963965965.1. Classification (NCBI taxonomy): domain Eukaryota; kingdom Metazoa; phylum Chordata; class Ascidiacea; order Aplousobranchia; family Didemnidae; genus Trididemnum; species Trididemnum nubilum. The sequence goes on from OZ014487.1 coordinate 22,338,873, forward strand.
TGATAATTACAGATGTAAAAACTAGGGGCGGCTCGTCTATGGAGACTGCGGGACTGCTAAACTCCTCAAATAATTTTGTGTTTTCTGCCATTGGCATAGCAACAAAAATTTGAAAATATTTTTACTTTTATATTCAATTCTTATTGAAAAGTATGCGACTGCCTCATTTGATGAGCCAATTAGATGCTTTGCTTTCGTAATGCCAAAGAAACAATTTTTGTATCACGTGTTAAATACAACTTTGTGCCGACTCGAGACTGCAAAAGTTGCAGTCCACGGTCCACTGTCCAGCTCGCCTGCTTAATCCACATATCTTCGTGACGTCAACAAAAGCGAGACATTTTTTCTTTTTCTATCGCAAGCTCTTCAGCCCACTGGACTGCAGTCCTTACAGTCCCAAAAAAACTTTTTCTTCTACGAACGAAACCGAATAGACTATAGAGCATTGTGTCTAGCAAGGGTTGCAGCTACAGTTCTGACGGTAGCGAAGTTGTCTAGGTTTTCCGTGAAGAAAGAAATGATAAAGAAGCATTGGTGGGTTCAACGAAAGAGTCATGGACCATTATTCACAATAAAAAAGCGTCGAATGAACTTGATTTTTTAAGAACAATGACTTGAAATTTACCATACGCTATAGACAGCATCCAGAGTCTTAAAAGCACAATCAAATCTATGGTTAATAAAATATTTTAACCTTTTTACATTTTGTTATAATCTGGTTAATTTGAAATTGTTGGCCTTTTTACACTCATGTTGATACCAGTAGTCCTTGCTCTGACAAGGAATAAAAGGCGAATGTCGATTACGAAACAGTATGTCTTAGGCTGTTAATCATAGGTTTGATTGCGCTTCCAAGACTCTGGGTACTGTCCATAAAACTTTATTTTCAAGTACAATTTTTTCACATAAACCAGTAAATTTTATCGTAAAATTGCAAAAATACGATTGGAACAACAACCAAAAGTTTTCTCAAATCTTTGCACAATGCGCAATCAGCACTCTATAATCTCGGAATTGTTGCAATTTCGCTTGCAAACTAACCTCGTGTTTGTATAGAACTGTTCTTTTAAAGAGTAAGTGTAACTACACTACGTCACTACAACAAAATCGTAAGTCGGGCCGGGCTTTTCGAGTCGGATTCGGGCTAAAATTGACTAGATATGGGGCTTGATATTCATACTTGCCTTGTGTTTTAGACTATTTTTAGGTGCTATCAAACGTAATTAACTTTACAACATAGAATGGCGACTACGTTTAAGCATCAATTCGATTATAACGACACAATTACTATAGCTTCCTAATTAATCAGCAATAACAACTTTACTTTATCCGCATAGGGGCAATCACGTATACATTTTGAGGAACGTTTCAGACCAGGAACGCCCAAAGGTTTTGAGGAACGGGTCGCAGTGACTTAGAGCTGGCTGCACAATCAATGGATGTAAAAACTGGCGGAAATTTAGATGAAGACCACAAAACCAAAACAAAAAAACGTCTTTATCGCATTTTGATGCAATTTTTGTCTGGATTTTAGATGGTGACCAATCGAAAGAAAAGAAGTTTGATTTGGTTTCTCGCAAAATTACTCTGCTAGTTCATATTGAAACCTACGGCTCCAGGATTTGGGGAGTTCTGTTTTAGTCAAAACTTTACTAATTTTCTAGCTGTTTCGGGTCGGATATGGGCTTATGCTTTCGGGTTCGGGCCTGTACTAGTTGGCCCGTTTACAACTCTGCTCTACAAGCATTTAAAAGAAATTTATGTGATTTGTATTTAAATTCAAATAAGTGAAATAACCTCATTGCTGTTACCACGAGTGGTTTTATTTTTTATTGTTTTTTTTTTTCATATGATGTGTATTCATTTTCAGTGCTCGTCTGTGCTTCTGCCCATTAGTATACTTTTCTTGTTGTGCATGTATTTGCCAAGATTAGCCAAAAAGAATCATAATTTCAGACTTCTGATAAAACATGGAGTGCATATCCAAAATCCAAAATCAATCAGTCAATAGTTTCTGAAAAATATCAAAATTTATTCAAGATTACACGAAATGACAAAACCTACCCCGGCCTCAAGGGACGATCGTCAGGGATCGGTTTTGTCATTTTGTAGAATTTTGAATAACTTTTGGTACTTGTTAAGAACTATTGACTAATTTTGGGAATGCGCTCTATGTTTCATCAGTATTTCTTAAATGAACTGTCTTAACTAAATAGTCGTTTTGTACTTCTCTGATCTGGGGTGGATTCTTCGGATCTTCCCATCAACATTTTCAGACTTTTTCGTAAAAGAGCGCTACAATCATATTACCGTAACGAAGCAATTAAGTTAATATAAAGTGAAAAGTTTATAGGATGGCCTTTAGAAATAGTTTCATTTCGTAGATTCGTACGAAAGACGCAAGCAAGCTTTGCACAACTATTACAAAATAAAAACATTTGCAGCCCTCCCGTTTCAAGTAGGCACGAGCCGCCACTGGTAATTACAATTATTTATTTTGCTTTTGTGTAGCTCTAAGACATGCTCTAAGAAAATGACATAAGGTAGTATCTGACAAGTTGACTGCGACTGTGGGAAAATTTTTTTCAACCGGTCCAAACACGCACTGGAGTAGGTACGGAAAAGTTCGGTATGGAAAAAAATCATACCATATTACCGTAACGTACCGTACTTCTCTAAAAATATCATACAAAATTCCATAATCCGTACAGTACTTTTTCTAAAAATCTAACCGTACGGTATCGTATTTCTGCACAGTACCGTAATAACCCCTTGCTTACAGGTCAAGTCCAAAACACGTTTAAACACTTATACTTTGGGTTAAATTTTCCAAGTGGCTAGGCCAAATGAAAATGAAGCCACTTAGCCGCGCTCCTCTGGTTGCGCCTCTGAATAATACTGAAATAGAAACTGTTAAATCACGCAAGCAGCTAGTCAAACAAGCGTGGTATGAATAAAACGGCGTCGAATAATTTTGGGCGGATAATGTCATTGCTAAACCCGCCAAGCACGAAACTTTTTTATTACTGAAGTTACGTATTTTGAACTTTGAGCGGGTAAAACCAATGACTAAGTCTTTGAAGTGCTTTTGGCAAGTCATGAAGTGTTTTTTGTGGTGATTCCACAGTTTTTTCTACTGAAGATTATCAAACAGCTATATACTCTTAAAAAAGTGTACTGTGAAAAATATAGGAAGCACAAGCATTTACGGTTAATAGAAGAAAAATATTGAAAATTGTTTTGCAGGAAGAACAACAACAACAACAGCATCACCAAGCACTATTAGTCTGGCTTTGGGCATTGTATTTGGATTTTTTGGTGTCTTGGTTAGCTGCATCAGTGTGGTTATTGCCATATGGAAATTGAAGAAGTTTATAAGCTCATCAAGAAAGAAAAAAAAAGAGAGTCAATTGAAGTACGAAAAAATCTCAGGATGTCCTTGTATTATTTGGTTACTTTTGATCCATAGATAAAGCATGTGCTGCAAAATAAGTAAACTTAAGTTCGATTCCGAGTAAAATCAAACCAAAAAAACTTAGTATTCTGAAATGGTTGAAAGAATAGCATTTTGAGGTTAAGCAGTTACACTTTACGGTTTTATACTGTTTCTTTGTATTGTCTATCGATGAGCCTTACGTACAGTAAATCCACAGCCAATATACTATCTCATTTTTTGGGGTTAAAATTTGGAACGGTCTGCCCCTAACAAACAAAAGCATAACAAGCATCATAAAATTCAAAATCACATTAACAAAATTTCATTTAAAACACACTTGACTCGTAACATTGATTTGACATCTATTAGTTTTGGTTTGTTTTCTTTCGTTTCTTTGTTTTAATGTAGGGATATTTTGTCTTTTTTCCTTCAGGGCTCTTGAACCACTACAATGTTTTTATCATCTGGCCAAAAGCCGTCGTTCGGCTTTACAAGAGCCCTTTGTGCAATGTCTAATTTATTATTGCCTGGTTTGATGTTTTTTATTACTGTTTATTGCGCCGAAATACAATGCAACACATCTTCATTGAAATTAATCGATTTTGCTCGCGGTTGTCCTATGGGCCTTTTTCTCACATTAACAGTTAGAACACCTTTCATGAGGTATTTTTGCGTACGTGACCTGACAACCAACGCTGAGATTTTTTCACTGCTAGAAGTAGCGGTTCGATTTTTAAACAGGTTAAATACGCATGCTGAATTCGTGTTATGGGGTAAGTATTAAGTAAATTAAACTTAATTATTCACAGCTGTGATCTGCCACCTTGTAAATAACACCATTTTTGAAACCGTTATATTAATATGGCAAATGCAGCAAGCTCGTAATATCATCAAACTCAAAATTAGACAACCGTTGTGTACCACGTTACGCTGTAAGTTACAGAGTAACATTACTGATTTTGCAGAGCAAGTGGCTCTACCTCTAGTGACGATGACGACTCAAAATCAGATCAAGGATCCACAGGGCAGTCAGTACCATCTAGTCGTCAACAATCGGTAAAAAGTTCAGCATCAGATGACGATCAAGGATCCATGGCACAGTCACCTACGTCGAGTCGTCAACAATCGGTGAAAAGCTCATCATCAGATGACAATCAAGGATCCATAAGGCAGTCACCTTTACCGAGTTGCCAGCAATCAATAAGAAGTTTGTCATCCCCATCATCATCTAGGAAAAATCAACTATCAGGTGAATGTAAATAAAATGGTAGAATAACATACAAGATTTTGATAATTCGTTGTTATCATCAGAGGTGACAGGATTTGCCCCAGCATATATTGTTTTGACAATTTAAACACCACTCATCTTATAGATTTTTTTGGTCAAAAGCAACATGTTTTAATAACACAATCTTACTCATTAGAGTCTGTAGTTTTGCGGTTGTACTGTATTGTACGCTCCTAAAATGTAAAAGATCTAGAATCCAAGTTCGATTTCGGTCGGATCACACCAAGAACTATACAAAGTGCCTCCATCGAGCGTGGTGAACAATTGGGTAGGTCGCAGCTTGAATCAAAGACCGAGATCTCTTTGCTGTCTTCTGGCCTAAGCAGCTTGGTGAACATAACGTATTACAATTACTATTACAAATGGGAAACAAATTTAAAAGAAGTTGACCATACTTATAGCAATTTAAACTAATTTTCGCCATTAGCGTTTTATAATCTTGTGCTTGGTAATATATTTCAGATGATGACAATAAATCAACAAGTTCTGGTAGTTCCACACATTCAAAGGAAGACCAAACAAACAAAAACGACTTACAGCGTCAGTATATTCACAAATCCATCACTGACGACAAAAAATCCATAAAAGGCGGTGTGACTGAATCTTCGAAAGCTCAAAAGCTGGATCAGAGAAGTGTACAAATAGTTACCGAAACAGCAAAGCTAAAAAGTGACACCACAGTGGCTGCAACTGATGGAGCCATACCCAATACTTCCGCATTGGCTGCAACAAACGCAGCCGGGCTTAATACCGCCACAGCAGTCCAGCCGATTGCTAAGAAAAGTATGCTGACTAGGCAACAACGAGTTAGCAGTGATGATGATGAAACTGATATTGGATCACATCAAGCAACTTCGAATGATTCAATAACGATAGCTAACGTTAATGAAAATCTAGAAATTTTCCAGGAAACGTCAGCGGACAACACTAACCAAACCGAGCAGAAAAATGGAATTACATTTTCTGAACCTGGGCGAGAACGTCGTTTTGCCTCTTTGGTAAACGCTCTGTTTAAAGCCTAAGATCATTCTACTGACATAAAAAAATCACAAAACTCTCAAAATGAAAACATCTACGTATCAGTTTGCGTCTGAAAATGCTTGATATAAAAAAAGAAAAAGTGTTTGATACGAAAATGCATAATGACACCAGAGTTCTCTACTAGAGGTTAGTAAACTCCATCTGTCACGCATGAGTACTTCTGGGGAACGTCAAAACGTCATACTGTAATTAAATTGAGGCCTTGCAGTAACTTCATTAAAAAACTTCATTACGTAACTGCTCCGTCACCCTTTCGCGCATACAATAAAGAAACTAAGAAAAAAATAATACCGAAACAAAAAAAAGAAAGAGTTTATCATCCCCTACTAGAAAACTCTAATGGCACTCTTCAAACAAAACTATATTTTGTTCAATCAAAATTTTAACCACTCTTGTTTGACTAAATTAGTCCTAAGATTTTGTAGTATTTCCTTATTGCCACTGTAACTACGGATATTTGAAGGAACAGCGTTACTACAGTTGATTCAGGTAAAAGTCTGTCGTATGCATATTGACAATGGCCGTTGCTTTGTCGTGTTCTTGTCGGTTTTATGTTTAATAAATACCTAATAGATAAAGATTGTAGACTGTTTGTGGTTCACATCTCGGCCGGTCAAATATGACACATTGCTGCCAACGGCTCGCCACCGCTACAATATTTCTTCCAAAGTAGCTGTTTTGCCAGGGCGCAATGACGCGGAGATGGGCCCCGCCAACTCGTAATACACTTCTGCGTAATACAGCGAGTAAAATGAAAGATTTAGTTTTGATTTGACTATTTGTTGTTCCGATTATTTTCATTTGTCCCCTATAAGCTTGTTGCTATACGTAATATTCTAAACTATGATACATGGCAAGTTACTTTCTTTTAAACCAAAAAAATCAACGCGTTTTCTTTTGCATTTCTGTTGTGCTTGTAAACTTTCTGCCTTTATCATATTCGCAAAGTTTTCTAAGTTGGATTTTTTAGAGAATCTCTCTTACATGTGATTCTTGTCACTGGGTGATTGCTTTCTAATTGCTGGCCTTAGCAAAGTTGTATGTTACCATTCCAGCCAAAGTCTGCACTTAGCATCCATTTATTCATGCCAGACTAGCCACCCCACATCATAGCAACGTCTAAACAATACATTGGCATTTTTTACGTTTTGGAGTGCGTTTACACCGGACGTGAAGAAACGCCAAGCAACCAAAATTTGACGTTAACGATAACTTACAAAAGGTTGCAATCGTTCTCAAGCTCTTGCTTAACTTCACTTAGACAAAATGTTGATAAATTTTCGTCCTATTTTGAGCTAGTGACGTGAGCAGCCACTCACAAAAGCTGCCAACCTTCGCTTCGCTTTGATTCGCGTCCTGAGCAGCAAAGCAATTAAATAAAAAATGCCAGCACCTGCGCAGACAAAATGCAGTTCTATAAGAGCAAAACTTTTTTTCTTAATTGTTTATTATCAATCTTGCGCAAAGTTTCGATCATTTATTGATTTTGAAATTTTCAAAGCTTTTTTTCAAGAGAAAAGCAATCTACGCCTATCTTTTACTGCCTTCGCAAAGATACGATTTTATTAGTGAGAGAGTAACACCTGAGAATTTAACAAAAAACAAACGGGCAAAAGTGTAGATTATCGCTGGTTACTTATCGAACATAGTAGCAAGCAAATTATCGCAAGTGAGACACCACTATAGGCAAAAATGAAAATATCCCACTAGCACAATACAAAGTTATAAAGGTAATCCTCGTAGGTACCGTTCCCCTGCTCAGCAGAGCCACTCCGAAAATTTACTCTGAGTAACTAACTAACTACACTAACTAACTAAAGTTTATTTTCTCTCCACTCGCGTCAAAATACACACTATGAACAGAAGATAAAAAAAGTCAAAAGGATTTGACTCACAAATGATGAACGTAAATGAGGACTGGTAGGCGGTAAAGGGACACGCTCGGTCTTCGAGTCAAGCAACCACACGTTTCGCTTGTTATTAATTTAGGTAGAAACAGTTAATAGAAGTTCATGACCAGGTTGCACGCTGACTAGATTTACCACAAATATTCGAAATAAATAAACCTAATTTTTTAAATGATTTTGTATTAACCCGTTAAATGCGAGATTAATTTCAAGCTGTCGCTGCAACATTGCGGAATTAAATTTGCCTTTCGCTCATTCGTTTGCCTCATTTTGTCACAGTTTCAAACTGTCGGCGAAAATCTTGGTTGGAGGTAAGCATTAAGTAGTTATCAGTCGGATAAATACTTTATGCACAACTAGATTTGCTCTTCTTACTGTAAAGTCATCTACAAGTATAAAAATCACAGGAAAAAGGTAAAAGCACAACAGTCCGTTTCGTCGTAAGAGTTCATCATATGCTACTGTAATCTGTAAAAGAATTACAATAATAATAACTACAATATTATTAATCACTAGAAACTTGAAATTCTCTGAATTAGCCAAAATGGCATAATACATCAAACAACTTGCTAAGGTAAACACTACTACAGACTGCAAAGTTGTAGTGTTGTCGCGTTGAATTGCAACACTGATTTAAAACATCGGTAAAAAAAAATAAAACTATTGTCGAAAGTTTTTTAAGGTTGTTTTTATTTCTATGCCTACATTTCACCGTAAGCTCTGATCTTTCGTTGAAGCTGTATGCTGCTTGCTAGCTAAAAGATATGCCAGTTTCTCAGTAAGGCATAAATTGCAACATCAAGACCTACATGTAGGTTGGTAAGCAGTGGCTCGATCAGCAATAGACCAATTTGATTACAAGCTCACGGCCAAAATTCTTAGCATTCCAAAATGCTTTTGAGAGTTTCGTCGCATTTCTTTTCTCTTAATATCTGAAGGAGGTGGTGTGATTGTAATAACGTGTCTTAAATTTCGTTTCAGTGCACCCAATTAAAATGCTTGGAGGTGCCACCAGATGTAATCGAGGCATTGCATAATGTAATGTCATCTAAATAAAGTTAGCGTGTATGATAGGGTTGTTCAAAAACACTTTTTTTTTTTGAAAAATGTTGCTGCAAACGACTTTTCCCGTTGTATTAACCCAAAAAGTGATATTCACCAATTTTTACAAAAAATTTTGATGTTTAGGAGATGGTGCGCATCTCGATTTTAGTTCATGACATCATAAAAAATTTAAAAAAATTAATTTTATTTGAAAAACACTGGCAAGTGAAATATTAACATACGCAAAATGACCCCTGCCTGGGTCGTTATTTGTTAATTGCTTTGGATTATTAGTATGAGGTAAAAATCTATTTTAAAATTTTAAATCGATGACGATATCATTTTTAGTTAAAATTACGTCTTTGCGCGCTTTGTTAAGCATTAAATACAAAATTGTTACGTGGTTGTTTCTTGTCTATACAAAATCGTTTTAGCACAAAAAATATCGGCCATGTACAACGTCCTTTTAGACAATATATTAATCATATAGTGCTTAAATACCTGTCAATAATCACCTACACAAGGGTACGCAGAATTTTCGAAAGGGGTGGCAAGGAAATTCAGAAAATATGAGATTAATGAAGGCTAAAATGAAAATTTTCCAGCCCAAAACCAAGTTCGTATTCCTACCCAAACTTAGGTGAAGACCGAAAAAAAAAACAAAGGTCTTCACTTAAATTCAGTTAGTTTTTGGCCCAAACTTAAATGAAGACCGAAAAAAAAAGATCTTCACTCAAATTTTGTCCAGTTTTTGGCCCCCCTAAATACGCCCCTGATCACCTAATTTTTGTGAGTACTTTTTTAAATTTAATATAGCCTTTGAATTATACTGAAAACATAAATTATTTTACTGTACAATTTTATTGGATTGAGTGAATAGAAATGACTACCACAAGAAGCACAACTGAAATGCGGTGGATTAGCAATTCTAAATCTGATCTTAATACTAGCTGTTTACCGACCAATAATGATGTTCTGCGTTACATTTTTCACATTTTCAAAAATTAAATTACTACAACAAATGTTATGCTGTAAAACAAACGATTGAATCAGTAACTAAAGTCTGCAATTTGGCTAAAATGGAGAATTTCTATGAAAAGTAGTTGGCTGCATTTAAAACAACTTCTGAAAATTTTGAAATCGTGGAAAAAATCCATGATTGATGCTTTTGTGGAAGCAACGACAGCGAAGTAATGATTTGTGGACAGGGCTTCCCTGTCAGTTACTTGAGTTGGGATTTTGGATAGCATTATTTTTCTTGAAAAATGCACACGTAAGGTTTGGTTAGAAGCATGAATGCGTTTGCTTGAACACGAGCTGAATTCTTCACCAGAGGTTTCAGATTCTGAATGAGAGGAGGTGTCTTGCATATAAATTGGGTTAGCGTTAAGCGTATCCGTTTCTCTAGATAAAGCTGGTTTTATTTTAAGATTTTCAGTTTTGACTCTTTGACTTTTTTTGCCACTTTTCTTTTCATTTTTGATCCAAAGTGGACATTTGCATTTTGTAAGCGTTTGTTTGGTCATGCAGAAAAGCCACATCTTTCTTTTTAGCTTTTTTGGTTTTCAGATGATCACCAGAAATATATTGCTCAGTGATTTTAGCAGCAGCAAGATCAAATAATGTTTCCAAACTTTTACAATATCTCGTTTTGTAGTTTATTTGGGTGTTATTATCGCGCTTTCTTACCTTTTTTTACACTTTTTACAGGATTAACTACTTTTCTCAGAAATTTTCGATTTCAACCAAATTTCAGTTACTGCTTCCACCGTTCACATTACAGCATCATTTGTTATGGCATTTTGATTTTTGAAAATGTGAAAAAAGTAACGCAAAGTAACGCAAATCAGAAAAAAGTAACGCAAAGTATCAATTGGTACACCTTTTACAAATAATCATAAAAGTACTGAAGCACCAACCAACAATATCTTCTAAACAGCTTTGAAACAGCTTAGACTGTAAATTGATGTTCTACTGGTGTAAAGCTAACGACAACAGTGCTGGTAGATCTTTCAAGCAAGCCACAAACTGGCAAAAGAAAATATTCTGAGACCAGCTTTATTTTTGATGTTTCACTGGCTAGTACAGGCAGCTTGATCAGAAAACTATAGGTAACTTCACAGCTTGCTTGGTCAGAGCCCTCTTCCCCTTTTTCCTGGGATTTTCATATAACATTTGAACTACGTTAGCTCGTCGTTATTTTGACTGCAGGGTACATCTTTTACAAAAATCGAACAAAAATGCTAAAGCTCCAACCTACAATATTTTTTGAACAGTTTTGAATTAGCACAGGCCTCTAACAGAAAATAAAGCTGTAGTCGGACTAATAGGAATGATAAAGGCACCTCTGAACTCACAATATATGCCACCACTGCGCTAAAGCGGTCTAGCAATAAAGCGTGACCTATTTCAAACAAAAGAAAATAATAGTTTGAAAGTTTGCGGTGAGATGGCGCCGTGAAGCCAAAACTATATTTCACCACTGCAATGCAGCGGTCACGCAGTATACCTTAGATTATTTGACCGAGCTGCATTGCTGGCAGCGGTCTTGCGTTGAAAACGTTATCGCTTTCTGCATAGCAAAAAGTGAAACAAGTAATAGTGGTGAAATGTTTATCCCATCCAACCGGCGGAAAGGTAGACTTTGACGCATCTAACCCAAATGCCTGTTTAGTGCACAAGTTCTGGTTTGATTTTCAATTGGTCAAATCTAACGCGTTTTCAGCGTGGCCTATGGGTGAAAACCTTGTTTTTATGACGACCATGCATACAATCGATCAAAAGGTTTGTGTTTCAACTCACGCCCTCGTGGCTGTAATTATTTTTGTTTGTGATCACAAAGAACTTACGTTTAAGATTATGCCTTTATTCCGTTAGAATGAGCATCAATTAAAGAACACGTTGTTGCCTCATACACCTTTGATTTGTGAAATCGGTAAGTATATTCTTCAAATTGTTTAATTTGAATGTATATTGAATAATTGTTAAAGTGGTGTGAATGTTGAATTTTTTTTGCTGATAATAACTTACGTTTGCCATTCGGCATCTGTAGTTTTATCATATTCTGACAATGTTTCTTGCATGATTTGGTTGTAATTTGTAAGATTGCTTTCTCTTTTGTGAGGGTATTTAGTTTCTTGTTAGTTTGAAATATTCTTATTGTGTATCGATATTTGATTTATCCACTTTTAATTTGCAGTAAATTCGCGATACAGTCAACTGCTGGTATTTTGGCTCAACCGAGAGTTATGGCTTAAAGTTTAATAAAAGTCAGCTTAAAGTTGGAATTTCTTGCGATTAGAAACTCACAGAAACTTCTCAAAAAGCAACTAGTAGTATACATTAACTAACGTTTTGCAGAGTGGTTGACGCGTTTGACTTGAATGCCGAATATGTTGTAGGACATCTGATTTGATTTCCGGGTTGATCAAATGTAATGTAAGATTTATTGTTAAGCTCCGTAACTTCTTGCATTCTTTGAGGTTTTAACTGTTGTTCTTGGTGCAGGAGTGTCGCTTACTGCGGCCATGCAGCAAATACTAAGTTTCGATAGAGAAAAATGTGATGGCCGACTTTGACGACTTCTTACAACTTTTGTTGGTATTAGCCTACGTGTTCAATATAAAATATCCGGTAGCATTATCGACGACTTTGGAATTCATTTAACGTTATAGATGTAGTCTCAGTTATAGTAGGAGAAATTTATGTAAACTGTTTTTTTTTCAAGCCATTTATCCTTATGCTTGCTCTTTTTTTGTTGCCGTTTTCCGTACTTTTACTATACATGAATTAGGTTGGATGAATGCTAGAAACGCTGTTGCCACTATCTTATTTTGGGAAAGGGGTATTGTTTCATGTCACCCTCCTCGTTTTGGCTAGGCAACAAAGTAAAAATCACGTGTTTTCTCGACATACGAGAAAGCAAAAATTTTCGGTTGTCTCCGCACCCTCACAGACAGCTCTTTTCCACAGTTATTTACCGCAAGTAAGATATGGTGGATACGATGGGACCAAAACCCTAATTATACCTTATAGCTTGTGAATTGGAGGTCTAAATTCTCTACATTTTCTGATATAAAAGATAACATCATCAATTTTTCACAAATATGTTGTACTTTCAAGTCAGAGTAAAATGGTATCAATACTCGTTTGCTTCACTATACGCAGTTGCAGAAAAGTGATATTTTTATATTATGATCATCACGTTTTATAGCGATTTTAACCTAATGTTTGTTTAATGCAGATATTTGGCACGGAACGATAAAATCCTTATTCCCACAACAAAACCAAGCCAAACGTAGAAAACAAAAGATACTTCCTAAAATATTGGCTCCGTTGAGAAAAATTCCACATTGAAAAAAAAGCAAAGTGTCTCTCAAAAAATGCAAACATTTTTTGAAACTTTGCTTTAAGCTATAGTAATCTCGGAACAATACACGGCAAATTCTGTACACCAGTAAATTGATATTTTGTAATGTGTATTTTTTTGTTTCAGTTTGAAGCAAACTCTGTGTACCTTTTACGGCTTGAAGCAATGTTGCTATCACTTTTCGCTGATTTTCATTAAACTTAAAACCGAAAACTTGCGACTGCTTGCAGTAAGTCCTCGGGTTACGACGGTCCCGACTGACGCTATTTCGAGGTTACGAACGCACTCCATAAAAATATAAATGATAATAAAGTACTGTAATATCAAAGCCCTTAAACTGCATCATTTTGATCAAGAAATACAGTGCTTTGGGCTCATTGGTTTTGGTTATTTGCATCGTAAATGACGTGACAATTGCAAACAATTACGATTATGAACGAATAATCACTAAGCTTCAGTATGTATATGACATGTATAGAGTAATGTGTAATGTTCTGACTTACACTGACATTCGGGTTACATCGCATCCCAAGAACGGATCAACGTCGTAAGTCGAGGACTCCCTGTTTTGACATTATTATTTACAATAAGATAAGATAGACAGAATGATTTGCAAATGCTTCGCTAAAAGCTTTATTTTATTTGGCAGTTTCTCACGTGGAATACTCCGAAAGTTTATGCTACATAATTTTATGTTAATTTTTAATGTATTTCATCTGTATCATTGCTTGTTCACTACGTCGATATTACAAATATGAACATTGTCCAATATTTTTGAGTCTTATTACGAGCAAAACTAGTAAAAATGTTTACCGAAGCTATTTCATGTAAAAATCGATTTGAAAATTTGAAAATTTTCAAATAGACTTTCTCATGCAATAGCTTCGGTAAAATTTTTGCATCTATTGCATGTGAAAATTTTTATTATGCTCACCAATTACACAGAAGTGAGTGATGAGTTTATGGATTCCATCTTTATTTCATTAAGACCGGACACACAGCTCCTTTCAAAATGTCGCAGTCTCGGAGAGCCCTTGGTAACACCGGGTCCGATTTGACTGGCCAGAGATTTGAACGTCATACCTCACGCTCCTGACACGAATGCGACACCGCTTAGGCAACTGGTTGATCCAAATAACAAAATCTAACCAACCAAAAAAAAAAGAACATACTACGAACGATCCAACTACGAGTTACACCACATGTCTATCATGATAGCTTATCACGCAAATGGCTTTGCGCAGGCATAACGGGCATATATACTGCAAACTATAAGAAAGTTTAATTATTTTTTTAACTCTTTTCAAAAATGAATTATTTCTTGTCATATGAAAAGGCTATTATGGGGTTTGTGGATCTCAAGAAATAATAAAACTAAAAAAGGGCCCTTCAACGGGTGAAACTTGACGTTTTTTTAATGTATTGGACTACGTATTGTTGTTTTTTAATCTATTGTTGAGTAACATGGTTTCTAGGTTATTTCATGTTAATGTAATAACGCAGTTAATTCCCGAAACCCGTGTAAATTCTGTTCATGATTCATTAAATGATTCACATTTTGCAGTAATTACAACTATTCAAATTCTCCAAAAAAATTTAATTTAATAAGCATGAAACAGCAATGCAGCTGAAGGAACTACCAAATGCTTAAAAGGTCAATTACAGATTTTGAGGTTAGTCATAATTTTTTTATAGAGCCAAATTGAAAAAGTCTAAAAAAAACCTAAAGCGTGCTCTTGGATTCTCGACAAGTAAGCATCGTAGAACTTTCATAGTTGCAAATCTGCACTGCAGATGACTAGTCAAGTCGATCCGAGAAAAGAAGAGTGGTATAATATTTTTCAAAACAAATTTTACCTAAGTTTAGATTGCAGCTTTCAATCAAAAGTTTATCTATTGCAGAGATGTTAATACCAATCTATCTTTATACTTGATGTGTTACGCAGAAGCGTGTAACAAGTTTACGGGGCCCCTATCTGCGTCATTGCGCCAGCACGCAACACAGCTCTTTTCGAAAAAATGTTGCAGCAATGGCGAGCCGTTGGTAACACTGCGTCCAATTTGACCGCCTCAAGATTTGAAGCTCAGACCTCTCGCACCAAAGACGAACATGTTAACACATCAGGAAGAAATATATAAGCTAGAATAGAATCAGATGCAAGCAGATAAGCGTATAAATTAATTATACGTTGTAGAGATATAAAAAAATGTCAGGGGGCATTCAAGTCAAGATTTTTTCGGGTTGACCAAAATCTTGAAATAAGCCTAAAATGCATTCTCCCAAATTTAAACTTTTTACGTCTTACCGTTATCAAGATATTACAGTTCAAAGGTAACAACTTTCTATTACTTCGGTGTTGCCATTTTGTCAGAATTGCGACATAAAATCAACCTTTAGAAAAATGACTTGCATTCACTACAAAAGCAGCTAATTTACCATTATGACTCTTTATTTTGTCTTGGCAATAACTCTGCTGCAAACCACTTATTGAGAATTGAGAACTTGCTTTGACTTTTTGAAGTGTTGTTTCTACTTGGCAACCATGAGAAAAAAAAACCTTCCAAGGAGAAATAAAAGTTACATCTCGGGAACGAAGGTCGGAGAAAACTCAAATTTAGTGAACTTAGTCCCCAGATATGACAAACTTTTTTGAAAGAAAACCGAGCAAAAAATTTCCGACTTGAATGCACTTTTGAGGAACTCTGCATTTTATCGTTAGAAACCAAGAGCGAAATGGTACGTTTTCTTGTGTACTGCAAGTCAAAAATATAATTTGCTGAGACAAACTGGCTCATTTTTTATGAAAATAATTGCATTAGTATCGGAATAGATTTGACAATGGTTTACGGTTACAAATCGAAACGTACTGGAATATAGTTGTTTAAATGATCAAACGAAATGTCTCAAAAATCACTTTTTTCTTAATTCTTGAACCAAAATTACAGCTTTAATTTTATATTAATGTAACGCAGTCATTTATTTTTAAACATGATCAAACGCGGGTGTTTTATTTTTGGTGTTATCTGTTTGCTACTGGATGCTACAGTCAATGGTTTTCGTCGTTGCATTGACGGACAACTTTTAATTTCCGATGGAGTAGAAGAATCAAACAACTATAGCAGTGTTCAATGTCCCGAAACAACTAATGTTTGCCTACGTGTTAGAATAAATATAATCAGTAATGACGGACGTGGTAAGATAATCTTGTAGTGGAATTGAACTTAAATCTTCCTTTATCTAACTGTCTTGGTCATGATTGTATCTTTATATGCCAAATTGTCTTTGCCATGTGACAGCGAGGGAATACTTGGTGCGGAGTCAAACTCCCACTTACCAATGGCGGGTTTTTATACACAAAAAAAAACTGACCGTCTAGCAAGCTGTGAATTCCCCTTTATATAGTTTTTGGTTTAAGCAGCGACCAGGAATTGAGCGCAAACCTCCTTTTTTTGATTAATTGTCAAAAGCTTCAAATCTACTCGACTATTAATCGATATTTTTTTGTAATTTTTTTTTTTGTTTCATGAACATATGGACCAGGCACACAGCGTTTGTTTATCTATATCCAGTTTTATGTCCTGTTTAAAAAGTTTCTAAATTTCCAGCACGTTTTTTTAAAGTAAATTTCTGACCTCGTTGAAAAAATAGGTTATGGGCCAGTTGCTTTACATTATATACTTATGTATACAAAATTTAGGTTATAGGCTCAGTGGCGTCGCTAAGAATGGTGACACCCGGGGCGGAATTTCGTGATGTCACCCTTCATAATGTACTGTAAGCTGCAAAAGCTTATATTTCAAAAAGAGAGGTACTATTTTATTGCTGCAGATAGCGGCTGTTATTTGGCTAGCTTAATAACTTTTCATTGTAAGAGTCTAGAACTTGGAAGTATGAGCAGCACACGTCTAATGTCAGGCGTGTAATCAGAAATCTGCAGTGGGGAGAGGGGTTGTGTTTGGGGGTCTGGGAGCTTCGCCAGAGGCAATTGGGGGTCTGGGGGCAGTGCCCCCAGCACTTAAAAAATTTAATGTTTTGCAAAACTAACTTAATTTTAGGCTTATTTTGATAGAAAATAATGCTTTTCAAATGTAGCATTAGGGAGAACTTTGGTGGCATAGAACTTTGGTGGCATAGACAGTAGCAGTACAAAAGCATGATTCGACTCAGGCGCGTAGCCAAAAGTCTGCAGTGGAATCTGTTTCGAGGGTCTGGGGCGGAGCCACCAGCTCTCGAGAATTTTGTGTTTTTTTTTTCCAAAAATAACTTAATTTAGGCTTAATTTGATGTAAATTATTGGTTTTGAAATGTGGCAGAAATTAGCAGTGCAAAAACATGATTAAACTGGTTGCATAAATGTGCAATGGCTATGTGGGAGGAGGCTTATGGTAAAATTTCAGTTCTCTTATTTACAAGCAGGTACTGTAAATAATAAAAATCTATAGTTCAATGAAACTCACAAAAATTAAACACATTTCGTCTATATTTATCAGAGAAAAAAAATTGGTGGTGGGGGCAAATGCAACGATATTTGAGTCGAAGTGATTGCAAATCAACTAATGCTTAATTGCCACCCTCCCCCCATATCCTGGGCTTATATTTTTTTAAGAAAACATATATTTAGCATGTTTCAGCTAGCGATCAAATTTCGTTGCTTAGTGTTGACAATTTTTCAAAGTTTTTGCTGACTTTTGATCTATATTTTTGGCAAATTAGCGCCCCCCTCCCCTTCTAAATAAATGTTACAAAATATACTTCAAATCATTTTTAAGTCCATTCCAGTGTATTATACATTTCCGATTATGTTTGACATATATCTGTTTTCTTTTTTGTTCGATTGGTATTATTAAATGGTGTCACCCCCAAATGGTGACACTCGGGGCGGGCCGCCCCTCCGCCCTCCCTTAGCGACACCACTGCATAGGCTGCATTGCAAAAATATTGTGGGAGGGCGCGTGAGTCCTCTATGTTCAGTCTCACAGACTCGCACATTTCACAGAGCTTTTCTTACTTGTGAGTTAGTGAGTTGTTTATCAAGTAAAAACAGCGTTTATTATTATATTGATGTACGAACAAAATTAGCACTATCGGTCGCGTGAAATATCCAACCAGGCGATACCAGCTCGAAGCTATCCATGTGACCCAAGGAAGTACATGATTCACTGGGTAACAACGGTTTAGCTTCCATGACCAAACACTTCACACGACTTATCGTCGGCCGGTCGCTACAATATCCTTCTGTCTGACGTATTATTACTTTCGGTGATCCATTTAAAAAATGATTGCTCAAACCCATGAAAGCTTTTTCGTTGAAAATCAAAGTATTATTTTTAGCCAATAAAAAACTGAATGATGAACACTTTTTTTCATCATCGCTTTTTTGTGTACCAAAATCTCACTCTTGCCTAAAAATAGTAGAAATTGCCTAAAATTTGTGGAAAATGTCAGGCTTCCTCCGTGCCAACAGCTAGAAACTACTTGAACTAGCAACCAAGATCCAACGAAGCATAGTTCAACAACCTTAATATTTTTTTAGAACGTAATGGTTATATAGGACTTTGTGCACCAGCAGTTACTTGTCCTGTTGCATGCGACATCCTAGAAAGTGAAGGTCTATTTGAAAACTCTACATTTCAGTACGTAATTTTCTTATGCTTTCCAATTTGATTTTTAGAATTTTTCGTGATGCCGAAGCGTATGTATTCGTTATGTCTTTACTCTGCCATAAAGCAAAATCAAATCAAGTCTGAGTCGTCGAAGTAAAATTGGATACAATTTGAGCTACTGCAAATTTCAAAATCGAAGGTTTCCACCATTGCATAATGCATACATTTTACTAAAATCTATCCAACTTCACTGATTGGATAACAACATTCTTAGTGCTTCGAGTTCCCAAAAATTTGAATATACAATACAGTCAGTTTATGGCCAATGGCTTTAAAAATATGCAACTGAGCATAAACAGTTATATGCAGTCAATAGCTTCTGAATCATAATTAACAAATTACAGCAATCAACGTAGTCCACAGAAAATCGACAATTCTACAGGGAATCGAACCTCTAACTTTGGAATTTGCAGTCCGATTCTTTACCACCCCATCATCCACAACGCCATTTAAGTACCGTTTGCGCTGTTGCAGTGGACTGTCACTAATCTATTTTACTTTTTATCAATAATCTATTTTACAGTACATGCGATTCCCATTGCTGCGATACAAATGATTGTAATGATTTTTTTGCCCCGGATCCGTCACCGTCTCAATTCCCATTGTCTCCGTCTCCTTTTCTACCATCATCATCTCGGCTCCCACCATCTGCA
The DNA here is from genome assembly GCA_963965965.1 of Trididemnum nubilum. NCBI lineage: Eukaryota > Metazoa > Chordata > Ascidiacea > Aplousobranchia > Didemnidae > Trididemnum > Trididemnum nubilum. The sequence goes on from OZ014487.1 coordinate 22,358,275, forward strand.
AGTAAGAATAAAAGCTCTACAGTATATCAATATATCAAAAAATAAAGTAGTTTTTCATAACATCTACTATCATGCTGAGACTTTGTGCTACTTTTTGGCTGCGTAAAAAGCAAAGTAAAACGCCACCAGGAGGAACCAAATTGCTTAACTTCAGAAGTCATTGAAAACATTAAATTACCCAGTCCGTTTAGCTTCCGTTACTTACAGGCAAGGGATTAAAACAGCACGGTATCATTTTCTGAAATCAATACCTCCTAAAAAATGCCGCACCGTAATTCCACATTTTATTAAATTACATGATAACGCAAAAATTCGGTAGAGAAAATTTGCTTTATCTTTTCCGGACCAGTAGTTATGCAAAGTTTACAAGGATTTTTTGTTTATATTTTAGTTGCGCAAATTATATGGCACAAAAAAGTTGCTTAAATGTTGCTGATTTGTGCAGAATAGGCAGTAAGAATCTTTTCGTTTGCGACAAGTGGAAAAAATGCCGCGCACGTATACCGATCAATGGTCCGGTAGATATAAGAACGTTTGCTACTGAAATGGTACACTTGGGTTTGATTAAAAGTCAGGTCAAACCAAATACAAATATTGGGTGTTCACAACCTACCTGTTTGACATTCAACAAAAAAAGGGACAATGTGAAGCTTCCAAGTGTGGGAGACATCTAAGCAGATGGCAGCTTCGATCGAGAATTAAAAGGTCCTTCGCTGTTTTCTGGGCAAGGCAACTTGCTGATGATTAGGATGTAATTACGATTACTCGTTTTGCTTTTGTGCAGTCGAAGACAAGCGTTATGAGAATAACAGGAGGTAACAGCGAGCTACCAATTGTCCAAGTTAGCGACTTTATCCCTTTTTGAAAATCTTCACTGTATGGTTTTTGAGTGACAAGTTGACTACAATTGTGAGAAGACAATTATTAACAAGTCCAAACACGTACTGAAGAACATGTAGGCACGGAAAAGTGTGGTATAGAAAAACTAATACCTTACTTCCGTAGCGTACCGTACTTTGCTAAAAAATACCTTACGTAATTCCGTACCGTACTTTTTCCCAAAATCTAACCGTATTGTATCGTATTTTCGTACAGTACCGTCAAACCGTACAAACCGTCAAACCGTCAAGCAAATTTGCCCTCCCTCCCGCTTAGTTATTCTAATATAGCTCCTAAACTAAAAAAAAGTTTTGCTTTGGTGCACCCTGACTTTGAATTAAATTTAATTACACACATTTTCAGAAACTTTGGGATCAGCCGGGCAACTGGAAGTGACGTCATTTTTCCTTTGTCAGGGGCACCTAAGAAGTTTCATACAGCTTTGAGCACAATACATGCTTATGCTTATTAACGCGCTTTTTCTGTTCATTGTACTGGGTATTCATTATCGATGCTAATCTTTAGATGGAATAAAATGTTTTATTAACTGATGAATGCTCAGCATCATCATTTCGTCATTGATGATGCCATATTCAAAACTATTGCTTTTTTCTGCTGCTTCACGAAATAAACTGCATGCGTTTTCCTAAAAAAATAATCGTTGTCATCAATTGTTGAATGATGTAATGAAAATAACACTGCAATATTTTAAAATTTTGTGAATTATACTATATCTCAGTTACAATAAATCAATGCAACATATTAAAAGTGACGTCATCGTACATGTGACGTCAACATGCATGTGACGTCATCATCTGCGGTGACTTCATCAAAGATGTCTTTAAAATAACAAAAGTCCAAACTAAAAATAATATTTCGCAACATTTAGACAAATTTGCATGCTGTTACAAGGATTTACTGGTATTGATGACGTCATCATCGATTTCGTGACGTCACAACTTCAAAATACATGTAATTTTAAAAATTTAACAAAAAATAGTTTCAGCAAGCAAAAAATCTTACTTCTATCTCTTACCAAACAGTTTTTAGATAGTGGGGCAAATTTGCCCCTCCTCCGGTTCAAATAGAATGTGAAAATAGCCTTGTAGATATAGAGTTAAGTGACTTGGCCAAGGAGGATCGAAGCCCCTTAGCCGTCCTTTTCTGGTTGCATCACTGGATAATACCGAAGTAGAACTGTTAAATCAAGCATGCAGCTATTGGAACAAGCGTAATATGAATAAAACGGCGTCAAATAGTTTTATAGTTAAGCTTCCAAACACGAAATTTTTTGGTTCTTAAGAAACATGTTTTGAACTTTGAGCTGGTAGAGACAATGACTAAGTCTTTGAAGAGCTAATGACAAGTTATTTTGTAATGATTTTAAAGTTTTGTTTTTAACTGCAGATTATTGAATAGCCATTAAACTCTTGAAAATGTGTTTTTCTACATGCGAAAATATAGGTAACACAAGCATTTACGCGGTTAATAAACGAAAAATATTGAAAATTCTTTTGCAGGAAGAACAACAACAACAACAACAGCATCACCAAGCACTACTAGTCTGGCTTTAGGCATTGTATTTGTGGTTCTTGGTGTCTTAGGTGGCTGTATCATTTTGCTTATTGCCATATGGAAATTGAAGAAATGTATAAACTCATCAAGAAAGGAAAAAAAAGAACGTCAATCGAAGTACGGAAAAATCTCTGAATATCTTTAATTATCTCGTTAATTTGTCTCCGTAGATAAAGCATGTGCTACTAAATGAGTAAACTTAGGTTCGATTCCGAGTAAAGTCAAACCAAAAACATAAAGTTCTCCGAAGGTTGCGGAACAGCATTTTGAGATTAAGCAGTTACATTCTACGGTTTTATACTTTTTCTTTGTCTTGCCCAATGCCCGGTCTTATGCAAACCCACAGCCAACAAACTATCTCATTTTTAAAGCTAGAATTTGGAATGATCTGCCCCTAACAATCAAAAGCATAAAAAGCTTCATAAAATTCAAAATCACATAAACAAAATTTAATCAAAACACACTAGAATCATAGCATAGTAATTCAGCGTACTAATTAATAAATTAAACTGTCAACTTGTGCCTTATATATTTACGTAGGCAACATTCAACAAAGTAATTTATATTGACAACTTTGAGTTCTTGGCTTGTTTTTTTTTGTTTCTTTGCTTTAATTTAGGCTTCGTTTTCTCTTTCCTTCAGAGCTCTTGAACCACTTTTTTGCATTTGGCGAAAAGCCATCATTCGACTTTATAAGAATCCTGGGTGCAAGGCTTAATTTTATTATACCGAGTCCCATGTTTTTCATTACTGTTTATTGCGCTCAAATACAATGCAATACATCCTTAGTGAAATTGATCAATTTAGGTTGCAATTGTTCCATAGGCTTTTTCTACCATTGACAGTAATTGTTAAAAAACTTTTTCTGAGGCATTTTGATTACATAATCTAACAACCTACGCTGAGATTCTTTCACTGGAAGAAGTAGCGGTTCAATTTTAAACATGTTTAATTAGCACTTACAATAAATTCGTGCTATGGGGCAAGTAATTCAAATTTCATCATTTTCAACTGCGATCAGTCACCATTTAAAATTCACCAATTATGAAACTGTTATATTAATATGACAAACAAAGCAAGCCCATAATATCAACAAATTCGAAATCATGTAACCGGTGTATAGCACGCTGAGCTGTCACTTACAGAGTGACATTGCTGTTTTTACAGAGCGGGTGGCTCTACCTCTATTGACGATGACGACTCAAAATCCAATCAAGGATCAACAGAGCAGTCACTTTCACCAAGTCGTCAACAATCGGTAAAAAGTGAATCTTCAGATGATGATCAAGGTTCCGCCGGAGAGTCACCTTCACCGACTCGCCAGCTGTCAATAAGAAGTTCAACATCATCATCTAGGGAGAATCAACAATCAGGTGATTATAGATAAAATGATAAAATAGCATACAAGAGTTTGATAATTCTATGCTAGTATCTGATATGACCGGATTAACCCCAGCATATATTGTTTTGATAATTTAAGCACCACTCATCTACTTCTTGATCAAAAGCAATCTTTTTTAAAAATCCATTCTTACTATAGATATTTCTCATCAGATCCTGTTGTTTTGCGATTCTACTGCATTGTATAAAATGGCTTAAGAAATTTCAAAAACCTAGAATTGGGAAACAAATTTCACGAAATTGACCATCTTTGAAGCAACTTAAATAAATTTTTGACATTAGCGCTTTGTAATCTTGGGTTTGTTAAAATATTTCAGATGATGACGATAAATCAACAAGTTCTGTCAGTTCCGCACATTCAAATGACAACATATCCGTAAAAGGCGGTGTGACTGAATCTTCGAAAGCTCAAAAGCTGGATCAGAGAAGTGTACAAATAGTTAACGAAACAGCCAAGCTAAAAAGTGACACCACAGTGGCTGCAACTGATGCAGCCACACTCAATACTTCCGCATTGGCTGCGACAAACGCAGCCGGGCTTAATACCGCCACAGCAGTCCAGCCGATTGCTAAGAAAAGTATGCTGACTAGGCAACAACGAGTTAGCAGTGATGATGATAAAACTGATGTTGGATCACATCAAGCAACTTCAAATGATTCAATAACGATAGCTAACGTTAATGAAAATCTAGAAATTTTCCAGGAAACGTCAGCGGACAACACAAACCAAACCGAGCAGAACAATGGAATTACATTTACTGAACCTGGGCGAGAACGTCGTTTTGCCTCTTTGGTAAACGCTCTGTTTAAAGCCTAAGATCATTCTACTGACTTTAAAAAATCACAAAACTCTCAAAATGAAAACATCTACGTATCAGTTTGCGTCTGAAAATGCTTGATATAAAAAAAGAAAAAGTGTTTGATTAGAAAATGCATAATGACACCAGAGTTCTCTACTAGAGGTTAATAAACTCCATCTGTCACGCATGAGTACTTCTGGGGAACGTCAAAAACGTCATACTGTAATTAAATTGAGGCCTTGCAGTAACTTTATTAAAAAACTTCATTACGTAACTGCTCCGTCACGCTTGCTGAGAACTTTCGCGCATATAATAAAGAAACAAAAAAATAATACCCAAACAAAAAAAAGAAATAGTTTATCATCCCCTACTAGAAAACTCGAATGGCACTTTTCAAACAAAACTATATTTTGTTCAATCAAAATTTTAACCACTCTTGTTAGACTAAATTAGTCCGAAGATTTTGTAGTATTTCCTTATTGCCACTGTAACTACGGATATTTCAAGAAACAGCGTTACTACAGTTGATTCAGGCAAATGTCTGCCGTATGCATATTGACAATGGCCGTTGCTTTGTCGTTTTCTTGTCGGTTTTATGTTTAATAAATACACAAATAAATAAAGATTGTTGACTGTTTGTGGTTCACATGGGTAAAGGCGTCAGCGTGGCCAAATGGGTAAAGGCGTCGTTTTTACGACGACTCTAATCGCAGGATCATGAGTTCAACCCGCACCCTGGTCACGTTGTTGCGTCCTTGGATAAGCCGCTTTACGATAATTATCTCTGCTTGGTGGCTTCGAACAAGCAGCAAATTTACGTGGGAAGAAGTCAAAACGTCAACAGGAAAGCTTGGAAAATGGTCAACTCCTAAGCGGGTGCGGATTCGTCCAAAGCATAGCGCACCGTCGCTTTCTCGTGATAGGAGGATAAAGATGCACCAATCAATCAATCAATCAATCACATCTCGGGCCGGTCAAATATGACACATTGCTGCCAACGGCTCGCCACCGCTACGATATTTCTTCCAAAGAAGCTGTTTTGCCAGGGCGCAATGACGCGGAGATGGGCCCCGCCAACTCGTTATACACTTCGGCGTAATACAGCGAGTAAAATGAAAGATTTAGTTTTGATTTGACTCTTTGTGATTCCGATTATTTTCATTTGTCCCTTATAAGCTTGTTGCTATACGTAATATTTCAAACTATGATACGTGGCAGGTTACTTTCGTTTAAGCCACAAAAAATCAACGCATTTTCTTTTGCATTTTTGTTATACTTGTAAATTTTCTGCCTTTATCATATTCGCAAACTTCAATCTGTAAGTTAGATTCTTCGGAGAATTTCTCGTAGATGTGAAGCTTGTCACTGGGTGATTGCTTTCTAATTGCTGGCATTAGCAAATTTGTTATGTTATCATTCCAGCCAAGGTCTGCACTTTGCATTCATTTATTCATGCAAGACTCTCGACATCATATCAACGGCTAAACAATGCAATGGCATTTTTTCACGTTTTGGGATGCGTTTACACTGGACGTGAAGCTACGCCTGGCTACCAAAATTTGTCGTCATCGATAACTTACAAAAGGTTGCAATCGTTCACAAGCGATTGTTTAACTTCACATAGACAAATTGTTGAAAAGTTTTTCTCCTATTTTGAGCAAGTGAGTTGAGCAACCACTTACAAAGGCTGCCAACCTTCGCTTCGGGATGCATTGCGTCCTGAGCAGCCAGACAAATAATTGAAAAATGCCAGCACCTGCGCAGACAAATTGCAGTTCTATATGAGCAAAAATTTTTTTCCTAATCGTTTATTATCAAGCTCGCGCAAAGTTTCGATTATTTAATAATTTTGAAATTTTCAACGTTATTTTTCAAGAGAAAAGAAATCTACGCCTATTTTTTACTGCAGGAGTTGGCAACCTACGGCCCGCGGGCCGGATGCGGCCCGCCAACGCATTTTACTCGGCCCGCGACCTTTTTTTGTCATCCAACCAGCGACTTTTTTCTATTTTAGGTAAGAGATATGCAGCAATGAACAGCCGAAATGATTCTCATTCCCTGGCGAAAACCTTTTTTTGCAGTCTTCGTCACCGATTTGTCCGAAAAAAGGCCTGAATTTCTGGCAAAGACCTTTCTGTTTAGGTCCACTGGAACCTATGTAGGACTCAATGTGGCCCAATAGTTCAAAAAGTTGCCGACCCCTGTTGAACTGCCTTTTGCAAAAATACCATTTTAATCGTGATACAGTAACACCTGAAAATTTAACAAAAACAAACAAACAAAAGTGTAGATTTATTGCAGGTCAGAGTTGTAAGTCGGCCCGGGCTTTTCGGGTCGGGTTCAGGTCGGGTTCGGGCGGGGTTCGGGCCTAAAGTTGACAAAAATTTCGCGCTTAATTCGGGCCTGAGACGTGCTTTTTGTCTTCGGTGCACAAAAATATAATTACAATATCTTGGCAACTTTGCTAAATTTTTCAGACCCAACTCAACCATCGGGTTTTTTTGGGCATGATTTGGGCTTCAAATTAGTTTTCGGGTTAGGGCCGGGTTCGGGCTTATATTCTCGGGTTCGGGCCGGGTTCGGGCCTAATCTAGTCGGCCCGTTTACAACTCTGTCGCAGGTTACTTGTCGAATGTTGTTGCAAGCATATTATCGCCAGTGGGACACCACCATAAGCAAAAGCAAAAATATCGCAGTAGCATAAAGAAAAGTTATGGAGGTATCCTCGTAGATATCTTACTCCTGCCCTGCAGAACTACTTCGCAAATTTACTTTGAATAACTAACTAACCATAATGTAACTAAATAAAGTTTATTTTTTCTCCACTCTCGTCAAAATACACATTATGAATGTGATAAACAGAAGATAAATAAGAGTCAAAAGGATTTGACGTACAAATGATGAACGTGAATGAGGACTGGCAAGAGATGAACGGACATTCTTGGTCTTCAAGTCAAGCAACCACCTGTTTCGCTTGTTATTAATTTAGGTAGAAATAGTTGATAGAAGTTCGTGACCAGGTTGTACGCAAGGGGTCGGCAACCTTTTGAACTAGTGGGCCACATGGAGTCCTGACAAGGTTCCAGCGGGGCCGCCACCATTCAGCGGACCAAAAGAGAAAGGTCTTTGCCAGAAAATCAGGCCTTGTTTCGGACGAATCAATGGCAAAGACGGCTAAAAAAGGTTTTCGCCAGGGAATGAGAATCATTTCGGCGGTTTATTGTTGCATATCTATCATTGAAAAAAAAAAGCTCGCGGACCGGATGAAAATAAAAGGTCGCGAGCCGGGTAAAATGCGTTGGCGGGTTGCCTACGACACGCGGGCCGTAGGTTGCCGACTCTGTAGTACGCTAACTAAATTTACCACAAATATTCGAAATAAATAAACTTAATTTTTTATATGATTTTGCATTAACCCGTTAAATGCCTGACTAATTTTGAGCTGTTACTGTAACATTGCGGAATTAAATTTGCCATTCGCTCATTTTTTTTTTTTTTTTTGTCTCATTTTGTCACAGTATCAAACTGTTGGCGAAAATCTCCGTTGGAGATAAGCATTAAGTAGTTATCTGCCGGATAAATACTTTACGCACCACTAGCTTTTGCTCTTCTTATTGTAATGTTATCTACAGCTATAAAAATCACAGGAAAAAGCTCAACAGTTCGTTTCGTCTCAAGGGCTCATCAAATGCTATTGTAATCTGTAAAAGAATTTCAATAATAATAATAACGACAATTTTGAAATTCTATCAATAAGCCAAAATGGCATAATGCATGGTACAACTTGCTACGCTAAACACCACTACGGGCTGCAAAGTTGTACTGGTGTCGCGTTGATTTGCAACACTGATTAAAAATCCCTCAGCACGTCCAACGAAAGGTATTCCCCAGCTGGACAAATGGTTTGGCCAAACTGGACAAACCTTAAGGGATTGAACTGTGGCAACGTCTTTTTAGAAAATACACAATTTTTCAGTAGTGGTACTTTACAAAACAAGTGAAAAATTGCTGGGCTCCTGTAGTAAGGACACCCATAGGTTATCCTTACTACTAGGGCTCCCCTCTGCGTGACCATGGAAATCAAAACCGTACAAGCTATCGATGCACGGTACTGATTAGAAACATCGGTAAAAAAAACAATAAAACTATTGTCGAAAGTTTTTAAGATTGTTTTTATTTCTATGCCTACATTTCACCGTAAGCTCTGATCTTTTGTTGAGTGCTGTATGGTGCTTGCTGGCTAAAAGATATCCCAGTTTCTCAGGCAGGCATAAATTGCAACGTCTAGACCTTGATTGGTAAGCAGTGGCTGGATCAGCAATAGACCAATTTGATTACAGGCTCAAGGCCAAAATTCTTAGTATTTCAAAATGCATTTGAGAGTTTCGTCGCATTTCTTTTCTCTCATTACTTGAAGGAGTAGGTGTGATTGTAATAACGTGTCTTAAATTCCGTTTCAGTGCACCCAGTGTAATGTTTGGAGGTTCCACCAGATGTAACTGAGGCATTGCATAATGTAATGTCATCTAAATAAAGCTAGTGTGTATTGTCGACGCGAGCGAAAACTTTTCCACGAAAAATTTAAAAAATTTATGTTATTCGCTAAACTTTCTCACACTGTTTGAAACAGTTTCGGCTTCAATGGTGGAAACTATAAACAGTCGTGAATAAAATTCTGTTTTCGCTTTACGGTATTTCCGCTGTACCGTTTAACTGTTCTTTCAGCAAATTCATAAATTCACATTGATATTGTTTGGTCGAGAAGAACACGCATAACTCAGAATAAAATCAACCGAGAAATATTAGTCTGTAACATTGACCAAGCGACAATTGGTGACCACGACGTTTTACGATTTAAAAATTAAGAGTTGAAACAATGAAAAATGAAGAACGCCAAGGAAATTCCCGGCCAATTAAACGTAAGTTTCGCTAATTATTTCCGTGCTTCACCGGATAAGAATAGTGACGTCGTTACCGTGAGTGTCGTAAAAGGCGACTAAATGGAGACCCCAGTTGCAGCATTAGGGTATTTTTAATATAATTTTTTTGTCATAAAACAAACCCTTATTCCTGGTTATTTATCACAAATTTTTACTTTCTTTTTCATTTAAATTTTAAAGCATAATCTCCTAAATAAAACATAGTTTTACTTTTATCTCAAAAGCTCTGCTATCTTATATTAAAGATAAGCTTTGTTCAGTGATATCGCTATTAAAATATTTGTCACTCAAAACTTCAGATACCTTAATGTAAGCTATTCACACTTAGGTACTAAATAACGTACCATGTCTTGTTTGAGTAGTGTACTCTTAATTTATTTAAACAGATGTTTTGTTTTAATTTATGTTTTGTAACGCATACGCTTGTTTCCTTTATTTCTAAAAAAACAAATTAAACTAATATTGTTGTCGTTTGAGATAATTATTCATACATCTTTTAGCTACACGAAAATGCTTCTTTGTACTAAATAATAGTATGCGTTACCACGTCAAATACAATGGGTAAACAAACAAACAATTTTGCAGTAAAGAATAGTAAAGTGTTAAACTTTGTTTTTAAGCTTATTTGCAGATAAAAAATATTCTTTCATAAATGACGCCTAGAGCAACAAATCGCGAAATCGTACGAAACTGAAAACTCTACGAACGAAAATCAACAGGCGAATGTAGATTTCGAGTACGATCTACCATTTTTATCTTACTACAGCAGACCAGTAACAATAGAGATCGACATACACCAGATGAAACAATTCTGAGATATTTTTTGTAAAAATTAATATAAACGCATTAATTAATAGCATCATATTTTTTTAGTTGTTTAACACTTTCTTAATTGTTAAAAACAACAATTCTAACAAACAAATAAGTCAATTGATGTATTTTGCTGTACTTGTAATTTTCTCTCAATTCCGTTGAAATTGACTTTTTTTATGAGTTGATTTGAATTTTAGTATACGGAATATCATGCCCAAAACAGAACAATTCAGCAAGTATATCACTTGTGGGGACCATTTTCGCTTTCGTCAGAAAAGCACTTTACTGAACTGCCAGCTGCAACTTCTGCCGACAAAGCACACTTATCATTCCATAAGTAGAGTAGATTTATCTAGAACTTATTTCAAAATTACTGCATTCACTGCAGTTTACTAACGAATCAGCTTAGTGTGGGTTTCAGATTGTGGGTGATCTGTCACTCTGGGTTTTGGTTAAATTTTGGGAATTTGCTTGTGGGTGACTTTTTCCTGGATTAAGTTAGTGACTCCTGTTCTTAACAAAGTAGCCTTTATTTTTTTTATTTATTAGTGGTTGTTCCATGTAAAGGTTAAATAGAATCAAGTTCTAGCATAAAAAAAATGGCAATTAAAGCTTCTGTGAATATAACAATTAATAAGTTATCGTAGGGTAACAAAATATTATAAGGTAACAAAAATTTTATAATAATGCTAAATATGTTATTTATCTTAGCACAAAAGAAATGTTATTGTGCTATTTTATTTTTGCTTATTTTGCAAAATTCTATTGTCAACTTTCAACCAAGAAATTCTTTATATTTTATAATTACTTTTCCAAGCACAACGCAATCAAAAGATTTTGTGCTTACAAGGTGCACATTTTCTCTTTGTATTGATACCTAACTAAGGTTATCAATCAATCAATCTCTAGTGAGCAATTAATAAAAAATGTTGATTTACTGCATCGATACCTAGCGACAGTTTAATCAAACTTATTTTCATTCTACAATGTCATTTTGTTCATACAGTACTTTAAAGATTGCTGCATAACACGTGATAGCAATTTTGTCAAAAATTTTTACTAATATGTTTGCTTTACTGTTTTCTGTTGTTAAATAATGATTGCAACTTTAACTTTCAATGCTCTGAAATGCTGGATTTTGATGTGTTTTCATTTTAATAATTCTGATTATAATCTATTCATCTTGTCATTTACTTTCATCTTATTTAAATTTGGTAAATATTTAAAGAATGATTCCAATTTAATTAAGGGATTTTGGAATATTTCTATTCATTCTTATTAGTTTTGTATATCGTACTTTCACAAAACCGGCCAGATGGTCGAACGGTAACGCGTTCGTCTGTGGAGCGGAAGGTCTGAGGTTCAAATCTCGTGCCGGTCAAATCGGACACAGTGTTGCCAACGGCTCGCCACCGCTGCGACATTTCTTCGAAAGAAGCTGTGTTGCCCTGGCGCAATGACGCGGAGATGGGCCCCGCGAACTCGTTACACGCTTCAGCGTATTACAGCGAGTATAATGAAAGATTTGATTTGTACTTTCACAAATGATTTTCAGATTTCCTGGCGATCAATGGCAACAACACCTACTGTATGTCTCACATTCACACAACCACGCACCATATCATCGCAACAAAATCGAGCTTCTGAGAGCGCATAAATGGACATTTCGGGCAATCAACAGCATCGAACGTTTCAACTTTGACGACCCTCGGAAATGAGTGAAAACTTGCATCAACGGACATTCAGCCACGTACAACCCGCATTTGATGTAAGCTTATCAATGAATTGAACTTGCACGTAATGGTTGCTAAGAAAAATTTTGTTTAAACCCTCAGAAATTATTTACAAATTTTTAAACTGATACTACTGTAATAGTTATTATTGTCAATTATGATTCCTATTCAATATAGTTAGTCATTCTCTTGTTTTGCTGCACGCGTAAGCGAATGACAAAACAAGTAGGATTTGTCTAACTAAATCATAATTAATGCAAAATCAATTCAATTAAATCATTCTGGCTTTATTGTGTATTTGACAATTGATTGCTATTTGTGACAAATGAAATTGTAATGATTGGTTTCTAAGATTTTGATCATTTTCGATATTACTACTCCATTTCCCGAAATTGAAATGATTCCAAACGTCCTTACTAATGCGCTCCATCCAGTTGGACTTGATTTTCACAAACATATCACTCTCACTCCTCATAATTGTATCATAGATGTAGCCAGGATTTTTGATTGGGAGGGGGCCCAAACCACAAATCACATGCAATGATCTCATCAGAAATTTTTAAAAAAGGAACTTTTTGTGGGGAAAGATATCGTAGAATGGAAGATCTGAAGCTGTAGCCTGTTGGCATTTTACCAGGATGTTTGTAAAGAGAAAGGACGAAAACTAATGCTTAAAAAGTGCAAATGTCTAACTTAGGAGACGTGTTGAGTAAGCTAGTGTACTCAAATGTATCACACACGAGGGTGTGGGGGCGGAGCCCCCAGCTGCCGGTGGCTATGGGGGTCTGGGGGAGAAGCCCCCAGCCGCTGGGCGATTTTTGTACGTTTTTGGAAAATAAAAGCTACTTTAATCTCATTGGATCACATTTCGCAAGTGTTCACAGCCATTTGAAAGAACTAGATTTTTAACATTTGAAAGGCAATCGAAAAAAATTAACTGTTCAATCCTCCTTTTACTTGCAATTAAAGTCCAAAGCACGTTCAAAATCTTGCATTATGGTGTAAAATTTTAATTGTAGATGATTTGGTCCATGTAGGGGTAAGTTAGGCACATTGCCTTCTGCAATATTTTAGCAGTAAATAGTAATCCGCTCAAAGATATTCTTTCAAGATTTTTGTTTTGTTATGAAATTAATCAGTTATAGGAGTACATGTATGGCCAAGGGGCCCATGCCCCCTTAATTGAAATTCAATAATTGGTTTAATGAGCATTTTCCCTAGTTTTTTTTTAAGTATTTTGTGCTAAAAAACTGGTGAAAGTGAACAGGGGCGTTCATGGGGCGTTCATGGGGGGCGTTCATGGGGCCATGCCCCACCCCTTTTGGGTCGCCAGGATAGTATAATTAGCATAGAATAGTATACAAAATTGCGACATGCCCCCCTCTTTGTTACTTGGGCAGAAGGTTTGAGCACCCAAACGGTAGGCGAAGACCAAAAACCGGACTAAATTTGGGTTAAGAGTTTTTTTGTTTTTTTTGGTCTTCCCCTAATTTTGGGCCAGAAACCGTACTAATTTTGAGTGAAGACCTTTTTTTTTGGTCTTTTTTGGACAGAAAAAACGGACTGATTCAGGGTGGAAAAATTTTCATTCTGGTCTTTGTTATTTTCGAATTTTCTGAATTTCCTGGCCCCTCCCTTTCGAAAATCCTGCGTGCGCTATTGAGGGTGGAGGTGATTCGTTATTGAAAAATGGTAAAATAGATGGTTACGCTTACTAAACATGTTATACCTGGGCCGGATTTTCATTGCGCGGGGTCCCTGTCACTAAAGGGACTTTTGCAACATCTTCTTGCCAGATAAAAGTGAAGACCAAAAAAAGTCCTGCTATCTGAATGCTGGGCCCTGGCACCGTGCCATATGGCAAATACGGCGCTGGTTATTGCAATATGTTCATAAAAAGTTTAGATGAGGGCCTGAAGTAGCAACTTTTAGAACAAAAACCCTTGATTTTACTCTGGTTATACAATAAATTGGTCGGAAAACTTAAATTAAGGGGGTGCCCCGGGCCCTCTGGTCGTCAATATTATTCATTGTTAAATTACTGTTGTACGGGTGTACTGTTGTACGCAAAGATGCTAAAATAAACTGAAAATGAAAAAACAAAATTTTTTTGTTAAATTGTTGTCATTGGTAGCATTTAAATTGAGGGGGCCCGTGCCCCTTGTGCCACCTTCCTAGCTACGACTATGATGTTGAGATAAGACCGCGCCCTTAAGTTCTTTCATAACAAAAAAACATTTAAAGCAAAATTAAAATTTTTTTTTTCTGAAACGTGGAGAACTCGAGTCAAGTCATTTGACAGTTTTTCGAAACCTCCAGAAACTGCATGACATGATTATGACGTGGACAGGTGATGGTCATTATTATTGCTTACTTTTGTACGCGTAAATCCTAAATTAAAGAAACTGCAATTTCGGACAAGGACAACATACTGGCTATGCTCTCATTTTATTTATCATTGGTAGTATTTCAATTGGTGTTTGCATTACCGCCTGAGTTATAGCATTAAGTTCATAATAACGTTAAACGAGGATTTGGGGTTGCAACTTTTAGCACAAAACTCTTAGATTTTCCACAGGTTTTGCGTATAAATTGTTAAAAAATTTGAATTCCGGGGCCCCTGAACCGGGACTCTGGGTTATCAGTTAGGGGCCCCAGGGCACCCTGGTTATCGGTTAGGCGCCCCCTGGTTGTCGGTTAGGGGCCCAAGCTCCCCCTGGTTGTCAGTTAGGGGCCCCTGGTTGTTTGTTAGGGGCCCTGGGGGCCCTTGGTTGTCAATCAGAAGCCCTAGGGCCCCTGTTTGTCAGTTAGAGGCCCCGGGGCTCCTGGTTGTTGGTTAGGGGCCCCAGGGCCCTCTGGTTGTTAGTTAGGGTCCTTGGGATCCCCTGGTTGTTAGTTAGGGGCCCCGGGGGCCCCTGGTTGTCGGTTAGGGGCCCCCAGGTGGTTGGTTAGGGGCCCCCTGGTTGTTAGATAGGAGCCCCAGGGCTCCCTCGTTGTCCGTAACTGCAACTAAATATCGCTTGGCTAAGTTTTCATAATTTTTTTATCATTGGTGGTATTCTAATTGAGGGGGCCCGGGCCCCCCTGGCTACGCCTATGAATTGTATAGCACATTTCATTTCCTACCATGATCAACCAGAAATTAATCATAGCTAATTAGTACAATGCACTGAATCTGTGTAGATTTTGAACATTGCATAACCAAAATAATGTTAAATTGATTTTACATCGCAGTAATAATTGATTATGTGTCTTTTTTCAGTGATATTGTACTCTATGAATGTAGAGCAGGTCTTGACCTTATCAAAACAATTTACTTTTATAGGTCTAAGATATCAAAATTTAGCATTCTTTTTACTCTTTTGAGACTTTTGTATATTTTACAAAATTTGCAAAGATTTCAACGATTAACAAAACTTGCTCTACAAATCACAAAAATTTCACCATTAATCATGATCATTGCTTATTTACGTCACATAGCGGTAAAACAAACAAAAAAAGCATAAAACCAATGCTACCTTTAATGATACTTCATTTAGCCCATCAATGCCCAGAAGAAAATGTTTTAATTTTTGATTTTTTTTAAAATAATGTAAAATGAGTATCAAGTACTGAGTCATTAAGCGTTGAAAAAATTTTTGCATCATTTGAACTTGACGAGATATGATCAGTGCCATATATGTTCCACTGGGCATTTACGTGTACACATTTTGCTTTAGTGAACCAATAGTCTGCATTCTAATTGCACAAACGACTCTATTGACGCAGTCACATTACAATAATTTGTTTTTTTGTTTACATTTATTTAATCCCTTAGCAAAACAAACAATACTGTACTGTGTTACGTACAAGATGATGTTACGCACAGATATACGAATGCAAAATAGTAGAACAAATAGAGACGTTTATAGGTTTTTTGAGAAATGATCATTGCGATATTGTTTGCTTTCGTGTAGCTTATACTTTTCTGAAAGGACAATTTACACCCTAAAAATAAACCAACATCGCATTTAGAGCACTGGCTAGAAACACGTTTAGTACAATTAAACCCTGCTCATCTTCTCCACGATTTTGCGAGTGTCTCAATTTCTTCCGCCGCTATGACAACATTTTGTTCATGCTTTGATCTTGGTGATCAGTTCCTCCCATATGCTGTTATGATCGTGAATTATATAAAGCATATACTGGATTTCGTATCAGAAGTAAATTGCCATGTTTCCAGTTTAGTTATATGTAAATTTGCTCCGCATCGATACTTGTATTGTTTCGGTCAGTTTGACAAATTTTTATTCGCCGTCCATCTGAAAGCAAAGCTTCAGCTGGTGCATTGAGTTGACTTCCGGGAAAATTGTCAATTAGACATCCTGCATTTTCGTTTGCAGAGTCTTCATCTGAAGCACAACCATACTCGGCTTCATAAAAATTACTGCTGATGCGTCTTCATCTTCCAGAATATATACTATTTCATGGCACGTATAGCTAAGAAAAAACAGAAAAATGTACTGGTATTTGCCCAATGGTACATATATGTTCCAGTAAATTTAAACGCAAATACCGGAAGCGCAAAAAAAAATAAATATCAAATTTTGGTATTGGTTAGCATTTGATATTAGTCTTTAACAATATTCAAATACAAAAAATTCGAAATATTATTCTAAGTTTGAAATATTAACCAAAAACTAAAATGTACCTTTCTATAGCGGCCGTTTTTCCAGAAAAATTTGCTTCAACTCTATCTGTCTGACTGATTTCACATTACTAGTAGCAATTACCGAATAAAACCTTAAAAATATCTTAAATGCAGTCACAGACATTTCAAAAACTCAACAGAATAGTTTTTAAAATGTGAGCTGTGCTAATTAAAAGCAATTTAATTCGACCGTTTGTAATGGAACATATATGTTCCACTGGGCTGATTAGTGTTAATCTTGCCAGCCAGATACAGCACACTCTTTTTGCAGATTTTATCTATATATCGCTATACGGACTTTGGAGATAATTTTTAAAACACTTGTGCACTCCCTATTTTGTTACAGCGTATTTTTCATACGGCACAATTCCAGGTCTCCCATTGCAATGTCTTGCTTTTGCAAGCCCTTTCAAGCGGTGCAACCCCTTATCTTGCATGATTGTAAGAAACTTTTCTTTAACTTAGAAAGTATTCTAGTACAGCACCATTTTCACCGTAGTATAAGCAATGTATTTTGGAAGAGACTTTTCGAATTTCGGGGTTTTCTCAGTTAATCCAAGAATACAGATTGAGGAATCTCATTTCTGACAATTTTGTCCAATTTAATCTCTGTTAGTAATTATGTGAGATTGACCATCTTCACTTACTCAATTCAGTGCGTTATAATATGGAATGATGATTGATTTTTACCTCACGCTGGCATACTTTTCTCCGAACGATATAGTCCACAAGACCTTCAGGAAAATTCAAATTCCTCGAGGCACACTGCAGCAGCTGCAGCAGCAGCGGCGGCAACAGCAACATAACAACATTACAATAAACAGCAACATAACAAAATTTAATATGATCCTTTGAATTATACTGAAAACATAAATTATTTTACAGTACAATTTTATTGGATTAGGTAAATAGAAATGACTACCACAAGAAGCACAACTGAAATGCGGTGGATTAGCAATCTTCAATCTGATCTTAATACTAGCTGCCTACCGACCAATAATGATGTTCTGCATAATTTTTTTCACATTTTCAAAAATCAAATTACTACAACAAATGATGCTGTAAAGCAAGTCTGCGATTTGGCTGATATCGAGAATTCTTATGAAAAGTAGATGGCTGCATTTAAAACAACTTCTGAAAATTTTTGAAATCGTGGAAAAAAATCCATGAATGATGCTTTTGTGGAAGCAACGACAGTGAAGTAGTGATTTGTGGACAGGGCTTCCCTGACAGCTACTTGAGGTAGGATTTTGGATTGCATTATTTTTCTTGAAAAATGCACAGGTAGCCTACGGTTTGATTAGAAGTATGAATGCGTTTGCTTGAACACGAGCTGAATTCTTCACTAGAGGTTTCAGATTCAGTATGAGAGGAGGCGCCTTGTAGATAAATTGGGTTAGCGGTTGGCGTATCCATTTGTCTAGATAAGGCTTGTATTATTTTGAGATTTTCACTTTCGACTCTTTGACTTGTTTCTTTGCCACTTTTCTTTTCATTCATGATCCAAAGTGGACATTTGCATTTTGTAAGGGTTTGCTTGGTCACGCAGAAAAGCCACATCTCCCTTTTTAGCTTTTTCGGTTTTTAGACGATCACCAGAAATTTGTTGCTCAGCGATTTTAGCAGTAAAATCAACTAATGTTTCCAAACTTTTACAAAATATTTTTTGTTGTTTCTTTGGGTGTTATTACCATGCTTCTTTCTTTTTTTTACATTTTTTCCACGATTCAAAAATTTTCAGAGGTTGCTTTGAATACACCCAACAACTACTTTTCTTAGGAATTTTCGATTTCAACCAAATTTCAGTTGTAATAATAAGTCAATTAAGATGTTTTTTGACGTTTGCAGGCCAGAGTTTTAATATTTTAATTGTTTTGCGTGCTTCTGGCCTAAAGGCTACCAGCTCGGAAGCCTAGGGAAGAGCCACCAGAACGACGACTACTTAAAAGAAGCAATGCGAAAAATTGTCTTCCCACAGGAATCGAACCTGCAGCCTTTGGATTACCGGTCCACTGCTCTACCACTTGAGCTAGAGAAGACGCCTCCTCGCATGAAGACGCATAGAGAGGCGTCTTCTCTAGCTCAAGTGGTAGAGCAGTGGACCGGTAATCCAAAGGCTGCAGGTTCGATTCCTGTGGGAAGACAATTTTTCGCATTGCTTCTTTTAAGTAGTCGCCGTTCTGGTGGCTCTTCCCTAGGCTTCCGAGCTGGTAGCCTTTAGGCCAGAAGCACGCAAAACGATTAAAACAAATTTCAGTTACTGCATACACCGTTCGCTTTACAGCATCATTTGCTATGGCATTTTGATTTTTGAAAATGTGAAAAAAGTAACGCAAGGTATCACTGTTTGGTACACTTTTTACAAATAATCATAAAAGTACTGAAGCACGAACCAACAATATCTTCTAAACAGCTTTGAAGCAGCACAGACTGTAAATTGATGTTTTACTGGTGTAAGGCTGACGGCAACGGTAGTTGTAGATCTTTCAAGCAAGCCTCAATTGGCAAAAAAAGAAAATACTCTGAAACCAGCTTTATTTTTGATGTTTCACTTGCTAGCACAGGCAGCTTCATCAGAAAACTCTAGGTAGCCTCACAGCTTGCTTGGTCAGACCCCTCTTCCCCTTCTTCCAGGGACCGCCGCATAACATTTGAACAACGTTAGCTCGTCGTTATTTTGACTGCAGGGTGCATCTTTCACAAAAATCAAACAAAAACCCCAAAGCACCAACCTACACCATTTTCTAAACAGTTTTGAATTAGTACAGGCCTCTAACAGAATAAAAAAAAACTGTAGTCAGACTAATAGGAAAGAAAAGGGCACCTGAACTCATAATAAATGCCACCACTGCACTATAGCGGTCTAGCAATAAAGCGTGACCTGTTTCAAACAAAAAGAAATGATAGTTTGAAAGTTTGCGGTAAGATGGCGCCGTGGAGCCAAAACTATATTTCACCGCTGCATTGCAGCGGTCGAGCATTTTACCCTAGGTCATTTGACCAAGCTGCATTGCTGGCAGCGGCCTTGCGTTGAAAAGGTTATAGCTTTCTGCAAAGGAAAAAGTGAAATAAGTAATAGTGCTGAAATTTTAATACCATCCAACTGGCGGAAAGGTAGACTTTGACGCATTTAACCTAAATGTCTGTTTAGAGCACAAGTTCTGGTTTGATTTTCAATTGGTCAAATCTAACACGTTGGCAGCGTGGCCGGTTTTTTGACGACCATACATACAATCGATCAAAAGGTTCGTGGTTCAACTCACGCCATCGTGACGGTGATTATTTTTGTTTGTGATCACGAAGCACTTACGTTTATGATTATGTTTTTATTCCGTTAGAATGAGCATCACATTGTTGACGTTGTTGACGTTGTTGACGTTGTTGACGTTGTTGACGTTGTTGACTCCAACACCTTTGATTTGTGGTATCGGTACGTATATTCCGAAAATTGTTTAAATTTAATGTATATCGAATAATTGTTAATGTGGTGTCAATATTGAATTTTTTTTGCTGATAACTTAAGCTTGACATTCGGCACCTGTGGTTGCATCACATTCTGACAGCGTTTCTTGTCTACTTCGGTCATATCTTCTAAGATTGCCTTCTCTTTCATAATGGTATCTAGCTTTTTGTTAGTTTAAAATATTTTTATCATGTGTCGATTTTTGATTTATCCACTTTTAATTTGCAGTCAATTCGCTATACAGTCTGTTTCTGGTATTTTGGCTTTACCGAGAGTTTTGGCTTAAAGCTTGATAAAAGTCAGCGTAAAGTTGGAATTTCCTGTGACGAGAAAGTTACAGAAACTTACCGAAAAGCAACTCGTAGTATACTTTTACTCATAGGTGGGCACAAGTCCGTCAATCGTTAACCCGTTAATAACGAAGCTAACTTTTTCATTAACTCGTTAATCCGTTAAAAAGTTTTTTCATGTTAACGGACTAAATTAACCTCCGTTAAGTGCTGTTAACGGACTAAAGTAACTTCCGTTAAGTTCTGTTAACTTCCGTTAAGGTTTTCATTGTTAATATCTAGCAGCTTCGTTGTGCATTTGAACTTGTTTTTATCTTGAAATTATATTAGACTGTAAAATGTTACTTTCAAAACACAAAAAAAAACACCATAGCAATAAATATTTTCTTATAATCAGCTCAACAGCGTCACCACGTGTTCTGGAAGCGAGTGAATAAAACGAAATGTAAATTACACGCAAAATATTAACGGATTAACGGACTTTATTAACTTCCGTTAATTAAAGCTGAAAATAACGGATTAACGTTAACGGAGGTGTGAAGTTTGTTAACGGACTAATGTTTAACGAAGCTAACGTTTTGCATTAACTTGCCCACCTATGCTTTTACTAATGTATTGCAGAGTGGTTGACGCGTTTGACTTGAATGCCGAATATGTTGGGGGGCACCTGATTTTATTTCCGGGTTGATCAAATCTAATGCAAGATTTTTTATTAGGCTCCGTAACTTTTTGCATTCTTGAAGGTTTTAATTGTGGTTCTTATTGCAATAGTGTCGCTTGCTGTGGCCAGCAAATACTAAGTTTCTTTAGAGAAAAACGTGGTGGCCGACTTTGGCAACTTCTTTGTGGCCTTGTCTTACAACATCTGTTGGTATTAACTTACGTGTTCAGTATAAAATACCCTATAGCATCATCGACGACTTCGGAATTCATTTAAAAATATAGATGTAGTTTCAGTTTGTAGGAGAAATTTAGGTAAAATGTATTTTTTCAAGCCATTTATCCTTATGCTTGCTCTTTTTTTGTTGCCATTTTTCCGTGCTTCTTCTATTCATGAATTAGGGTTGAAGCATGCTAGAAATGCTGCTGCCATTATCTTATTTTGCGAGAGGGGTATTGTTTCATGTCACCGTCCTCGTTTCGGCAAGACAGCAAGACAAAAATCACGTAATTTCTCGACGTAAAGCGAAAATTTTCAGCAGGCCAGCACCCTCACAGACAGATTTTTACCATAGTTATTCGCTGCCTGTATGATATGGTGGAAACGATGGGACCAAAACCTTATATAGACCTTAGTTTGTTAATTGGAGGACTAAATTCTCTACATTTTCTGGTACAAAAGATAGCATCATCAATTTTTTACAAATATGTTTTCCTTTCAAGTCAGAGTAAAATGGTATCAATACTCGTATGCTACACTATATGCAGTTGCTGAAAAGTGATATTTTTATATTATAATCATCACGTTTTATTGCGATTTTAACTTAATGTTTGTTTAATGCAGATATTTGGCACGGATTGATGAAATTCTTATTCCCGCAACAAAATCAAGCCAAACAAAGCAAACAGAAGATACTTCCTAAAATATTGGCTCCGTTGAGAAAAATTCCACATTGAAAAAAGCAGAGTCTCTCGAAAAATGCAAACATTTTTTGAAACTTTGCTTCAAGCTACAGTAATCCCGGAACAATACAAGGCAAATTCTGCGCACCAGTAAATCAATATTTTGTAATGTGTATTCTTTTCTTTAAGCTTGAAGCAAACGCTATAAACCTTTTACGGCTTGAAGCAATGTTGCTATCGGTTTTCGCTGATTTTCATTAAACTTACAGTAAAACCGAAAACTTCCGACCTCTTATATTGACATTATTATTTAAAATTAGATAAGATAGACAGAATGATCTGCAAATGCCTCGCTATAAAAGCACTATTTTATTTGGCAGTGTCTCATGTGGAATACTCCGAAAGTTTATGTTGCGTATATTAATTTTTAATGTATTTCATCTGTATCGTTGCTTGTTCACAACGCCGATATATCAAATATGAACATTGTTCAGTATTTTTGAGTCTCAATACGAGCAAAACCAGTAAAAGTGTTCACCAAAGCTATTGCATATGAAAATCTAGGGAAAAAATTACGTCCAAAAACCCGTAACAAATTTTACCAAAATTTACGTGCTTTTTACGTGGAGATAGATTTTATGTACTATGCAAGTAACTTTTGGTGAATATTATATAATAAAGACTAATGAATTTACGGCAAAAGTTTTGTGAGTTTTGGTAAAATTGTTGTAGCATTTATTAGTTTATAACCAGTACTTAATTGTAAAAATTTGCATAGGGGGACCCTTTTGCGGCCTTGATTAAACTTCAGTGGAAACTATGTAATTCCGTCCACGCAATTACATGAAGACCAAAAAAAAAAAAACATCTTCATCGCATTTTGGGACTATATTCGGCCGGAGTATCTTCGATTTATTCGTGCTGGCTGGCTCTTTTTCGTCTGATCATCCTGCGCTTAAATCTCAATGGGTGGACGTCTAAATCTCGATGGGGGGACGCTAAATCTCGATAGGGGGACGCTAACTCTCAATGGGAGGACGCGTCCCCCTGCGTTCCTCCTACAATTTAAGTACTGTTTATAACCAATGCTGGGAACCGCTAATTCACACTCAATTCCACAACCGCAAATTTCGAAAAATAACATTGGATGGTCCGAAACCGCAAATCTCCAAGTTTGCGATACATTCGCGGTAAGTTTTTACACTTCCGCAACCGGAAATGACTTTTTACTTCCGCAAACTTGAATCGCAAACTATGCTTTTATTTTGTCCTGGTTGGAGAAATAGAGGAGACCTATAGCAATAACAATGCTTCGTGTTTCCCAAGCAGGCTATCAAACCTGTAATAAACACCAGTCAGTTTTCTTCGATTTATTCAATATCCTGTTTTGTAGGTTATAATATGCAGTACATATTAGCAGCATGGCCGAGTGGAAATGCTCGCAGGTTTATTGTTTCAACAAAACAGCGACGGGAGTTGGATTACGGTTGCAACTCGAGTGGCTGGAATGGAGACTTGGAAGAGCGCGACCTCACTTGTGAGTCACTTTCATCGATCGTTCTTACTTCTAATTACAGTATGTTTGTTGAGTTGAAAATCCTTAGTTGATTTACATACTTGTACTAGTCATATAGAACTAACAGAGATGCACATTGCACAAATCTTTATAGAGTCGCGGTACGTAACAACGCTAGTCGCACGAGGTTGCTTTTTTTTGTTCTTGAGAATGATACTTTGCAGGTTTATATGCTACCATTTATGAGTGCGAAATGATAAGGCGGTTTGTTGTCGATGTCCTTTTCCTGCATGCTCCCTCATCACGCATGGCAATTTGCATATCACAATTAAAAATGATTGAGTTCAAACGTGACAATTGCAATTAACCTTTTTCTTTTTTTGGCTACTCAGCTGACGAAAAAAAAATTTAAACTACTTATAAGGTGTTCAGAGAGGCAAACCTTTGCAAAAACAAAAATGTGCTTGGTGTAAAAAAAACAAGACAAAAGTTAGGCTTCTTAGTATATTTTATATCAGCTGCAATACAGTCCTGATTAACGGTTTCATGAAATTCTAATGCAGGTACCTCTAGTCGAGCATTAGATTAGAGCGGTCTTTTAAAAGCTTTCAAATTTCATGCAATATAATTACGGTGCAGATATTGATTTTGAGTGAAACTCGCTCTTAATTTTATATTTCTGTTTGGCGCTGAGCAGTCAGCACTCAGCACCTAAGGGTAATTGCAAAAATAGAAATTTTGGTTTTAAGTCTTGATTATCGGTATGTAACACAGGTTGAATCAATAGTCATTGGTAAATTAAAGATTTGTTTCGACGGTGATCAGTTTGCTGGTAGTACCAAAAATTTACAAGTTCAATCTGCGGTAGTAATTTACCCGCCAAAAAATTTGTCTTGGTGACTAACTTAGGTCGTGAATTTTGAAAAAATTTTGGAGCAACGCCGTTGAAACTGCTCAGAAATTTATGCCACTTCTTGAATCAAAAATAGGCTGAGTATTTTGACGCATCATTTGCAAAATACCTACACTTGTCTTTTCTGATTCACCTCCCCCACCAGAAAAGAAAACTAAACAAAAAAGTTGTTTAAAATAAAAATAAACCTCTACAAAAAATTGATTATGAAATACGTTACCATAGACAGTGGCGTACGCAGGATTTTTCAATGGGGGAGGTTTCAAAAGTGACATCAAAAATTTGTTCGCGATCTACTGTATGCTTTGGCGAATAAATTAACTTAATGCAACGTAACAAGATGGAATCAAAGTCACACAGTGCGTAATGCAAATAAAACTTTTCAAACAAAAAGCAATTAAGCATTAAGCATACATCTATTATAGTTAACATCATAAGGTTTGCAACTGAACGATGAAGAAAAAATTGTTTAAAACAAAAGCTACGAAAACCCATATGATTATAAACAGTGCGAAGTTTGGCAGGCGCGTAGCCAGAAATTCGCAATTGAGAAGGCTGCTTTGGGGGTCTGGGGGCGGAACCCCCAGAGCTTGAAAATTTTGCATTTTTTTTTCAAAAATAACTTAGTTTTAGGGCTATATTGATAAAAAATAATGCTTTTAAAACGTGGCATAGAAATTGGTAGTGCAAATCTGATTAAACTGTTTGCATAAATGGGCTATGTGGAAGGTGGCTAATGGTAAAATTTTAGCTCTCTTGTTCATATGCTAGTAAATCATAAAATCGTATAGTTTAAGAAAACTTGCACAATCTATTTTGTCTATATTTTATAGAGAAAAATAATTGGGAGGGGGGCTAACGGAAAAAAATTTGAGACAAGCGATTGGTAATTAACTAATACTAAGAAGCTCCCCATCCCTATTCCTAAGTTTATAATATGTTTGAAGATGAAACCTATGTTTAGCATTTTTACAATAGCGATCAAATTTGATTGCTTGTTTTTGGCCATTTTTCAAAGTTTTCATTGACTTGTGAGTTTTATTTTTGACAAATTAGACCCCCCCTCTAAAAATTTATGTTTCAAAAGATGCTTTAAATCACTTTTTAGTCTATTCCAGAGCAAAGACCAGTCTCAGAAGTACTAAAAAACGTGGTATTTTTCTAATTCTGCATTTTGGTTGACAGGCCAATGGAGGGGGCTATAACCCCCATTCCCCTCTTCTCTGCCTACGCTACTGAAAGTTACTCTGACTCGTAACACGAGTTTCAGTATTTCAGTATTACATTTAGTCGCTTACAATGTTGCATTAAATAACAAAAAAGTTATTAAATAACAAAAAAATTAAATAACAAAAAAGTTATTTACTATAATTAAATATTTCGTATCAATATGAGAGTAAAGAAGGAGCTTGTTTGTTTTGCGCAATAAGACGATATTTTGAATGATATACGTCGGATCAATAAGGAGGATGGTTTAAACTCCCATCCCCCCTGAGTACGCCTTTGCGCATTAGTGAGCTGCTAAGTGGGCGGTGGTTAATGGTAACATTTCAGTCCTCCAATTTTCAAGCTGGTAAATCATAAAATCATGATTTGAAAAAAATCACAAGCATTTATATTCTGTAGTTTATAGAGTGAGACAGTTGGAAAGGGGGAGTGGAGGGGAGTAAATGGAACGAGATTTGAATGGATTATTAGTAAACTAATACTGAAACCCCATCTCCATATTTTTGATGAAGCCAATGATAAGCATTTTAGCGGTTAAATTTGCTAATTTTGGCAATTTTTTGAAGTTGCAATTGGTTGATAAGTAATATCTTTGACAAATTACCCCCCTAAGAAACTCTAAATGCTTCAAAAGTTCCTTCAAGTCGTGTTGAAGTCCGTGTCATTGCAAAAAAAAACAAGCTCAGAAGTGCTAAAAAATGATATTTTCTTTATCGTGCATTTTGGTCGACAGACCAATGGGGGAGGGTTGAATCCCAAACCCCCCCTGCGTACGCCCTTGACCATAGACAACCAAAGCAGCAAATATAACTCTAAAACCTTAAAACGAAAAAAGTTATTAGTTTTTTTTTAAATTAGATGGAATTAGAAAAGAACACATCACAAAACTCCTATCTTAATCGGCAAATCCATAAGCAGAAAGAAAAGGATTATAAATACTAACTTCTCCCAAACATGCTGCATAAACTGTGATGAAATTTTTCTTGTCTTTAGGTATTTATAAATTACAGTGTATCTTTCTTTAAAATGGCAATTGATAATTTTTTAGTACTTTTTTTCGTATCTTGCATGATGTGTTTCTCCAACGGTCAAGTGTTTCAAGGTTGCCCGTGTCATAATGCCTCTTCAGGGGCAATATGGGGTGAAATGGTCCAATCCGGTACTTGTGAGGGACAGTGTCATTTGGCGACTCGCACTGATTTTTGGACATGCTTTGCTGCAAACGGACAAGAAAGTGTTTGCCCGAAATCAATATCTTGTACCTTGAATGAAACTTGTACAGGTGAATGGAGTAAATGGGATAATGTAAGCCCATGTGTCCCCAATTGTGGACTAGCTTTCAAAAATATATCAAGAACATGTTATGAAAGAGCAGAGGTAAGCTGAAATAATTTTTACAACAAGTAATTTATCTAACAATTTGGCAGGCAGATCCCCAAAATTGATTTTTTTTAAAAAGAATGTTATAGTCCCGCAAGAAATGATTCCTTTTTTTCAGTTTGATCTTGTTTACTACTTTTATGGACCATTTTGACAGCAGCTTTAACTATTGCAATTGGTGGTCATATTACTACGTTTCAGGTAAAATGTTAATCACTAAAAATTTTCCCTTTATTTGCACAATTTACTATTGCAGTAAAACAAAGATTGTGGTAAATGCAAATAAACTATCCTTTTGAAGCATTTTACTATTCACTTTTTTTTTTAATTTTCCACAACCGCAATGACAGCAATTATCCTGAAAACGGACATAAATAAGATCTTACAGTATAATTAAAGCGGTCACGTTTCAGAAGTATAAATTGGTGCTTTTGCGACCGTTCAGTAAAAAATTAGCGTAAGTTCAATATTAAGATCTTACTTCTGCACATCTTAAAGGTCCGTTTACACTGAACGAGATTCAACGCGAAACGAAGGTCAGCAACTTTTGCGAATGGGCACTTACACCACTTGCACAAAATAGGCCAATCTCTCGTCAACTATTTTGTCTAAGTCAAGTTAAGAAACCTTTCGTGAAGTTTGCGACCAGTTGAAACCTTTCGCAAGTTGTCTATGACGTCAAATTTTGGTTGCTTCGCGTTGCTATGCATCCAATGTAAACGCACGTTAAGTTTTATAGCAAGACCATTCGTTCAAATGTGCAAAAGTTAATACAAATAAACAATTTGGAAATAGTCTTTGTATAAATAATAAATTTAATAGATTGAGGTCAGCTATCAAATCCGTAAACATGGATTTAAAGTAATTTCGGTCAAACAAAACCTACAAAATTTTGGTTCAAGGCTGGTTTCCTAGCTGGAGGTTTAGCACTGAAAGGGGAAAGAAAGAACCTCATGCCCAAACAGCAGATCGATATCCGCTTGACTCGAACACTGATCAAATAACCCTAAAATGGTTCTTGGCAAATGCAGATTTAAATAAAAGAGGCAGCTTATTGATGTGATTTTTGTTAAATACAGAATCCAGAAAGTGGAACTAGACGCCGTACCAATCTTTGCGTAGGTTCAAATGGAGATCAGGTGCAAACCAGAACAGTTACTTGTAACAACAGAACTCCTTGCTCTACCACTTCAAAGTAAGTGGCTACTTTTTGCTATGTGAATTGATAATGGAAAACTATTCTTTTAAACTAACAAAAACGCTGCTTTTTGTTATATGCCAACACCCAAAACGTTTTTTAAAATGTATAAAAAAATAAAAAGTTGCATAACGTGACAAAAAGTTCTGTTATTTATCCTCCTACAGCAAAAACACCAGCCAAAAATTGCACAGTACAAATGTATACACTAACACAAAAATAACTTCTCATTAATAACCATTTTCAATGTAATAAATATTAAACAACAATAATTTTTGTCGTCCAATATCATTTTCGGCCTATACAAACGTTTGAAAAGTACGTGATTATACGCAAAATATTGCATGCTGAGAATCCTCAAACAACACATATTTACTGTAAATAATTTTTTTTTTATGATTCCAAATGATGATTTTTTTTGTGATTTAGTCTCGTAAGCGCATAGAAACATGGCGACATAAGCACATCAAGAAAATTTCGAACTAATCAAGCTTGAAGATTAAGCAATGCAAGATTATCAATTTAATGTCTTCACTCTGCATCAAAATTAATAGTTTCAAATGTCATGTGGTGATGTCGTTCAAAATTTCAGCCAAAACTGACAAATACTTCTGTACATCGCATATTAAAAGTATATATTTTTATAAGTGTTGCGCTATTTCTTTTTATGTTAATTGGCATTTAACTTGTTAAATGATCACAGTCGATCGGCAAAACGAACATGCCATCGCCTAGGTCTCGAGCGTGAAAAACTCTTGTGAAAAGAGGAGTTGGCGCCAGAAGTAGAATAACGTCTTGGTTGAAGTACAACATCTCTGTTACGGCTTGGTCAATAAAAATGGAGTCAACGCCAATTTAGCCTTATGCGACTGGCTTAAGTTTGGATACCCCCGTTGATTTTGCCTTTAGTCCTGATTTAACGCTAGTTTCCATGAAATCGTCG
Organism: Trididemnum nubilum; assembly: GCA_963965965.1. Taxonomy (NCBI): domain Eukaryota; kingdom Metazoa; phylum Chordata; class Ascidiacea; order Aplousobranchia; family Didemnidae; genus Trididemnum; species Trididemnum nubilum. Next base: position 22,387,599 of record OZ014487.1, read on the forward strand.
ATTCCTGGTCAAAAGGTTATTGGATCCTGTTCGATTTCTATGCTGGCAATGCATCATTCCCCATATGATCTTTAATGTTTCCTTCTTATTGGACCAAAAATTCTTTTCGTCGTATAGTGGCCTTGCATGAAAAAAAAATCTTACCACTTAACCAAAAAAGTAACTCAATGTTGTTACAAAGTTTCAAAAATGAGTGAAAAATGATTCAATGGATTTATCAGTAGAATGACTTGGTGATTGAGTGGATTGATAAATCAGTGCAAGTAAGTTGAAGACTCAGTGGGAGTCAAACCTGAAAATTGATCCATGAAGCAGTGGAATCAACCTAAAAAGTTATTTTGATTCAATAAAATCACTAGTAAATTCCGCAAGATTTGGTGATTTACCTAGCAAATATTGATTTGATGGTTTCATCAATGTGGTGAATTGGTGACTTGGTAGATTCACCTATCAATTTAGAGAGGTTCATGCGTCTAAACAAAATGGCTTGCTTAGACAATGCTCATCAGCTATTCATGTTTTTTCACTCTTATCCGTTTTCTTTTCCAGTAACCCAACAACTACAATTGAGCCTACGAGTGAAGAAGCATCAGAAAGTGTTACTTATTTCGACGAATCCACCTCTATTAATGTTACAACTTTGACACTTTCTAATACGCAAACTGCAAGAGGTAATATAATTGTTTGTCTTGCTGCAAACAGCAATTTAAATCAGCAAATGCAAATAGCAATTTTAAGTTAGCAAAAATGCATTTATATTTCAGAGCTGATAAATTAAGTATTTTTGATGATACAAACTATATAAGACCACTTTTCAAAATTCTTCAATAAAATCATTCACGAACTGTTCAATATTTTGCTTTAATTCGAACAAAAAATCTTGCTGAAGTGTATTTTATAACCTCCAATGTTTACAAAAAAACTAAAACAAACAAAAAATTAAAATGAGCAAAAAACCAAAAACATTAAATTTTTTTTGTAATTAATTTATACTCTACCTGCTTCGCAAATCTTGTTTGGTATTGTAAAAGATTAATGCAGATTATAATGGGTACCAGGTTATATTGTTCTTGAACAAATTATGTTCCTTTAAAAATGACATTTAAGACTTTTAACTTTTATTAATAAGGGTGGATAAAGCTGGGCTTTTTTAAGGCAAATAGTACCAAGGCAACAATTTTTGCATTGTCTGATTGAATATTACTTTTGAGCTAAGTTGGTAAATTTTATATGTCAATATCTTATGAGTACTTCTGTTTCTCATTTAAGGTTTTTTCAATTGTAGTTGCATTTTTTTCGCTAATCGAACATTGATTTTAAGAATTTAACAACAATTTAATTGAAACTTTTATTGTTTTGGAATTATGCCCGATTTGATATTAAGTTTTTGCTACCTTTGTGAGTAAAAATTACCTAATTTGATGCAATTATTTGAAATTTTGTATTAAATTTCAGTTTAAGTCATAATTTTATTGACGAATATGGCTTAAAGTAACAATCATCAAAAAGGAGGAAGTCGATAAATTGATTAGTTTTATTTACATTTTACAAATAATCTTTTGGGTGTCGCAGGAGATTGCAATTCTGCAACAAAAATGTAGTATCTAGCAAGAAAAAAATGTGTTCTATTGCGTGAATGAATTTCGCAGTCAGTCAGAATTTATCATATATAAATTCCCACTAACTTGACAGTTTCGAAAGTACATCCAAAATGCATGCGATAATGGGTTTTGGATTCATAAACGTTTCCAAGTTCGTGATAACAACCGGGAAGTCAACTTTAATCCGTTAATTTACTTCTTTAAATCAAGCAAAGAGTTTACAAATTGCTAGCAATTTCTCTGAAATCAAATAAAACTCTATGGTAAATGCGAATGAGACAAAACATTAAATATTAAAGCAAACTAATAATAGAAAACAATAAATAAACGCACATATTTTTAAAATAATTCAAAAAAAGTAGATATTTTTTAGTGTGTTTCAAAGACAATTAGAACTCAAAAACATTATAAACATACAAAGATTAGGTAGATTTATTAACTTCATACATTAAAGTTACGTAAAATCCCTATGCAAACAAAGCAATAGATTTTCTGCATCAAAATGTCTGGAACAAAATTCTTAGTCAAGGTAGCCTGGTCATCGACTGAGCACCAGGTCCTTACAGAAATTTTGATTCCATTTTCAAGAAACCATGTCTCTTACTCATAAAGCATTCCATTAAACACGTTAGCAAAATTATCAAATTTTTGCAAATTCAAATTAACCTAAAATTCGATTTTTTTATCCTAGACTAATTAAGCTTTGCTAGAGGGCGTAAAAAATTAATTACTTTGTTTACAGTATATAACACACATACAACATGGTTACTATGATTAGTTACGGTTTAATTTAAGGCATACCTGAAAACTTTTAATAGTGAATTTAGAAAGTTGTTGAGTTGTTAAGTGACTGAGACATAACTGCTGCTGTCACAACTTTTTTTTCACATTAAACGTTTGATGTTAAAAGCTTAAAAGCTTAACATTCGTACGTCTACGCGATATCTAATCATGGTTCAAACAACACTAGCGTGGTAATATTTTATTATCAATTGACAAGCAATATTATAGATCAATAAGTTTGTAAATATTTCCTGGCGACGAAACAAGGAATGATTGTTGTGTCATTGTTTTTGTACTTTAACATCCCTAGCAAAATTTGAGTTTGGAGCAGGTTTCGCCTAAAAGCTGGTAATATGAAATATTACATGAAAATCATTATTGTGATAAAATCGAAAAAAATATCGAATGGCGTGCTTCAATGTATAGCCTTGTATTTGCGAATTCAAATGTGCACCAAGTTTTTTCACCAAACGTTGATGACGTTTGCGCAATCATGAAAACGGAGCATATCCAGTCCTTCCAACAGCATCTTAGCAGAATAAACAGCTCGATTCAGTTTACAAAAGAGATAGAAGCTTCGGGTTCTATTGCATTCTTGGATGGTTTTCTTCGTCTTTTTTTTACTAATGTTTACAGGAAGCCCACGCATACCAATAAATATCTACTTTATATATCTCACCATCCTACCGCTTAAAAGGTCAGCTTTGCCAAAATTTCCTACTCAAGAGCCAATAAAATCATCAACAAACCAGAGCACAAATGTGCCAATTTGCCAGATAAATGGTCTTCTTCCTCTTTTGTAGTGGTAATTGTGAGCTTGGAAAGCAAAATTTTGCATAAAAGATTGCGGAGTTCTTTACCTTTCACAAAACGATTATGCAACCTGTCGCTGGAATAGCAGGAGTTCTGGAATGGTTAAAACTCACTGTATAACGACGTGTTCGTTGATAATTTCTTTGGCCAGGGTTTCTTTGTAGGCTAAAACTGACATGTAGAGCAAACATCCTTTTTTCATTTGAATCTTTAACGAGCACAATGTGTTTTTGAGTACACATTTAAAGAAACCGTAACCTTTGATAATTTCCTAAGACGCAAAAAACTCGCCCAGTCTCATAATGTCACAATATCGAGAAAAACAATGTTTACAGATGTGTTTCGTCGTTTCATGTACTCCAAAACGACAAAAAAATACTGTATATATATATATATCTGTATATACATTCCAACGGGCCGGTTGGTCGAGCGGTAACGCGTTCGTCTCTGGAACAGGAGGGCTGAGGTTCAAATCTTGAGCCGATCAAATTGGACACTGTGTTGCCAACGGTTCGCCACCGCTGCGACATTTCTGCAAAAAAACGCTGTGTTACCCGGGCGCATATGACGCAGAGATGGGTCCCCGAACTTGTTACACGCTTCGGCGTTTTACAGCGAGTATAATGAAGATTTTGATTTGATTGTATACTCCAAATTCAAAAACACGCCCAAAAACTTATTTTGGCCAACATCAGTGTTTAACATAATGCTATCATCTTTTCCCTCTTTTCTACAAATCCGTATTCTGTTTTGAAATACTCGTATTAACTTGCAAAATGCATTCTGCTTATACGATCGTTTTCATAAACTCTTGACAAAAAAATGCAAAAATATTGCGTTTTTTTTTTTTTATATTATACTAATTTGATAAAAATTTCTCTTTCCATTTAAACTTTGAAAAAAATTGCTACTTAGTGTAAATTGCAAAATAAATGACATTTCAAAGCAAGTACTTTTTTTCATAAGTTTAATATGATTTTTAATGTCATTTTCGAAAGCTTAATTTACAACCAAACTTTTTAGGTCAATTGCTTGAAAATAACACTCAAATACTACCGGTACAATCAACTGAAACCCCAGTTCAAGTAGAAACACTCACACTAGCTGTAGTAGTCGGATCAGTGGGACTGATATGCATAGCGGTGGTGATCGTGATCAAAAAGAGAAGAGCAGCAAATTCTTTGTAAGTAGCTGTATTTTGCATCCACTTAATTTTCTTAGTTTAATTGTTTCTGTGCTTTCTGGCCTAAAGGCTACCAGCGCGGAAGCGAAAGCACGCAAGCGATTAAGCATTAGAACTTTAGCCTGCAAATTTCAAAACATTTCAATTAGTTTTCTTGGTCAATGAAATTTGATATTCTTTGGAGGAGTTAATGCTAAAACCTATATAACTACTGTGTGATAACAGAAATAAAAAATATGTTTTTTCTTCATTAGCAACATAAGATAAAACTATTTTTTGAATAAATTTTGTGTTTTCTGTTGTCGTTTTACAATTATAAGGTATTTTGTGGAATTAAAACGAATCAGAAATGTTAGCCATGCAATATGCATACCTGCCAATGAGTAATAACTAAAATGAGAAAGGTAACTCACCAAAAGCATCATAAAATTTAAACCTTCTCAGAAACAAAATTATTATTCACAAAAATTTACATTTTACCAATTTCAAGATAGAAATGACCAGGATGATTATGCATGAAAAATGCCACATACTCATTTCACATTTGGATTATAGCATTGTAAATGCTCTTCTTATGGTATCGGTTTTCTGTTTAATCGTCTTACCTGTAGTACTCAAAAAACATATTTGAGTTTTCGCTTTGCATTAACCATATCAATAACCATTTTGATAGAGCATTTAAAGCATTAGTGCAGTTGTTTTTCAGCTGCAGACAGAGCCAAATTGGTTGAGTACAAAAGGCAATTCAGTTTTAAATTCGAAAACGATCATGAATGCCTGGTTTCCGTTATTGGTAAATGAGGCCGGCGAATAGACTAGTCTTTTGTCCCGCTTTTTCGAATAGAAGAGTCATTTTATCAAATTTTGGCGAGTTTCGTGCTTGCTTGTGGCAAAAAGAAAACTTAGTGGTGATAAATTATTATTGCTTTTTTAATTTTTTTATCAATAATTGTCGAAATTAAAAGATTTGTTAAAACATTTTTTTAATGAATGTGGAAATCATTTCAACAATCCTACCAATCTAAATCAACACAAAAAATTTGAAACTAATTCAAATCTTGATATGTTTGAAATATCAAAACAATTTTATTTTTTTATAGATTTATTCGTAAGATTTTATCAAATCCGTCCATTAGGAACACAGAACCTGGCAATAAATTAAACGAATACGAATATATAAGACATATGACGCCACATCCATTGGTGATAAGAAACGAATCTTCAAGACTCGTCAGTCGACTATCAGCTCCAAATGTCTCGTATAACCAAAATGGAGGTAAGAAATTATAAATTGCTTTGATTCATTCGAGATTAATTCGAATTAACAATAAAGATACATTTTAAAGCCTTGACCGCGTGGTTGAGCAGACTGGTTCTGCTGGCAGTAAGACTCGAAAACCTCAAAGTCATTTCATTATCTCTTGGCAATACAACTTGGGTTACAAAGATGTAGAATTACTTCCTCACGTCCCATTTTAAAGCTATATAAATGTCTAAAGAGTCTTTTAAACCATTACTGAAATCACATAAAGTTGTCATAATTACGGTGTCGTCTAAAGTTTCATATAATTTTGGCAGGTTGTGTAGGTTTGACTTTCAGCAGTAAAGAATTTAATTAAGTTTGCTTTGATAGATGTGCCTCGATCAGCAATTTTTTTGTATGTTTTCTGTTTTTAGCAATAGTATAATAAAACAAAACGCAATTTCTTTTCAAATTAAATATTTCAGATTTTTTACCACAAATAACAAGATTTTATTTCTCAATATTTGAAAAACTTTCGTAAAACTAAAAGTTATCTTTCAATAATAGTTTTTCTAGTTTTTACAGCTAAATTAATATGCACTGGTTTATACAATGCAGTGTTGAATTACAATGTTTTTATTTTTTAATACCGATATTTTTATAGTATCAATAGTTTTTCTGAGCCAAACCTAATAAAAGTAAAATAACTACTTTGAAAGTTTAGAGCTTGAACGTTGTGTGGTTGAAAAAAAATGCTGTTTTAGACTTAAATTGAATGCTTTTTCAGAAACGACCGTTCGACCTTATCAGGAATTAAGTACAAGTACGCGGCCAAGCCGCGATATGAACATGCGATCAAATCGCCAAATGAGCTTGCAAACAATGCGAAACTACAACAACGCTGGGATATATTTGGAATCTTTTTCGTCAGCTACCACTAGAAATCTCTCTGCTCGCGAAAGTCAAAATAAAGAAGAGGCAATCTACATGACGATTGATGATGATGCGTGAAATGAGAGCAATAAGTTGTTTAAACCATTTTTAAGATGGGTTAGCAACTTTTATACTCCTTTTAAGGTGAAAAATTGATAACGTCATATTGATGACGTCATTTTTTAGTAAATACTCACAAAAACGGCGCCAAGTTTGTGCTGATGTTATAGATAAAGATGATATCAAGTTTTTTACGGACCGCACAAATGAGAGCAAGCAAAAGTGATGATGTCATTATTTATGACATCATGCATTCGAAAATATTTATTTTTGCTACTATTGCTGTAATTGATAAAGAGAAAGTTTGACACAACTTTAAGCAATGTACTATACAATTCATTTAAGTTTATAGAATTTCGGTGTTGCAAGTGATGATGTCGCATTTAAATAGAGCATTGCATAAGTTTTGTACGACGAAATAGCCTAACTTCATTACTTCATTTTTTTTTATCTCAAATATAAGTAGCTTGACCATCAGTCCGTTGAGAAATTAGCATCCTTCTTCTCCTCAATACAATCATCAAAATCATGCAATTCGATGAACACTTCCTGCTTGCGTTCATGTTCTATACGCTAATACAATGTCTACCAAAATGCTTGGAAGAATGGGTCCTATTTGCCAAATCGGTTTTAAAAGGTTATTTTGATTTTTGAGCCAACTTTGCATGTTGTCACAAGGATTTGGTGCCTCTATGAATGGTTCGTCAGCTCGTTTATAGAAGGCAAAGCGATGATTAACTTTAAACATGATGTGAGGAAGCAAATTACGAACGCATGGTGGAAGTCTAGCCAAATCAATTTTAGAATTTGATGTAAGAATTAGATCGTCTTCAACCATTTTTTATCATTTTGCCTCGCAAAAAATTTAGGGATTGAAATTTATTGTCTCCATGCATTTAGCAAGTAAATGATTCCTGGTTTTAACAAAATTGATCCAAAACTTCCTAGTCATCGCCAAGTTTTTCTGCAAAACAATGGTTTGTATGTTTCGGAACTTGTTCACCTATTTTAACCATGCTGCTATTTTACTAATCTTTCTATCATGTTTCTTGGATTTTAAAAACTGTTTAAGTACTCTATGTTTACTGTTATAGTTGAATGTCTATTTACAGTACAAAATAATTGTTCCAATCATTTCAAATTTTATCTCTAACTCAAAAAGAAATATGAAGTAATTTTCAAAAAATGGCTTGATCATTGAGATTAATTTTTGTATATTATCTAGTTTCGAAAATCATTCTTTGCTGTTTGTTTTATTGTAAACGCAAAGTCCAGTATTATGCCATGTGGCCCAAAACACAAGTCACAGGATAAAATGGATTGGGGCAAAAAATTGGAGCGTGTACATACGGCAACACTAATATGACATCGGTACTTTGCTATTTTTGTTTCTGAGGAATACCTTTGTGTCCCTAAGGAATACCTTTGATTTACATATGCCTAGGGCTGCTGAGGAGAGATAAAAGCTTGAAAGAGCGCTGTCCAGGTCCGTGCATCAATGACTCGAGCTGCCTGCGACTGCAAGGTTGGTAGTTGGTATTGCCATCTAACTGCCAATGGAAGTCTTTCTGATTTCTGGGGAGTCAGTCACGAAAAACGTCAACCTTTTTTAGTTTTGATTTCCGTGGTCACGTAGAGGGTAGCTCTTGTATTGAGGATAGCCTATGGCTGTTGTGGAATAGCCAGTACTTAAATTGTAGGGGGTGCGGGGGGACCCATCCCCCATCGAGAGTTAGCGTCCCCCTATTGAGATTTAGGTGTCCCCCCATCGAGATTTGAGCGCTGGATGATCAGAGGGAAAAGACCTACAAAATCCGGTCTAATATAGCACCAAACTCCGCGGTAAAAGTGATTCAGAAGGAAAAGTACTTCAACCGTCGGCAAAGACTTTTTCTTGGGGGGGTTTTCACCTAATTTTTGCGAAAAAACACTTCAGTTTGCGAAGACCCTCTTTTTTTTGGTCTTCACCTAATTTTGGCAAAAAACACTTCAGTTTTCGGCAAAGACCCTTTTTTTTGGTCTTCACCTAATTTTGGCGAAAAAACACTTCAGTGTTCGGCGAAAACTTTTTTCTTTTTTGGTCTTTAATTTCGTCGACGGAATTTCGTAATATTTACTAAGGTTTGGCCAAGGCTGCAAAAGCGTCCACCCATGCAAAATTTTACAATTTAAGTGTTGGGAATAGAATAGATAATTTTGGAAAAGCGAAGGGTTAAAGCTGAAATACAAAAAACTAAAAGGATTAAAGTGTTGCAAAGGAGGCCCCTGATTTGTTGTGATGGGAATGCAAAATGGAGGTCTGATTTTATTGAAGTATTGAATTTACATTTTGGTAAAAACAAAAAAGTTTTTAGAACATTTTTTGGAAAAGTTTGCCCATTTAAAACAGAAATTTTTCGTTTAGAAAATGTTAAAACCACCTATGATGCAACGTCGGTGATTATCAAAATTTCATTGATTGCACGTGTTTATTGTTTTCCAAGTTCAATGATTAGTCGACTCAATCGCATTGTATTGAATTACAGACTTCCTAAATTCTGCTCTCTGACTATATGAGTTAAGTAAGTATTGGGATTCCGGAGGTAATGTTATATAGGATATTCCTTTATTTTTGCAACTATTGTATGTTAAACAAGTAAAGAACTATTACTTGTGTAAAACTGATCAAGGTGAACGTTTACCTCATGTGCTTTTGATGTAGTGTAACGCTAGCAGAATGCTGGATAAAAAATAAAACTGTACTCTCGTAACTTCATTCCACATGCGTTTACAATATCTGAATTTTATAATCGGTTTCTCTACGTACATGATTCACACAACCTTGGTAAAAATGAAATTCAAACAATGAACACTAGACAAATCTACTACTCAATCATTGAAAAAGGAGGAGTCAGAGGTTGATCGTTTTTGTTCCATTTTCCAACCCAAACATGTAAAAACAGATCATAATGACATATTACCTAACTTTTTAAAAGCCTTTAATCATAAAATAATATGGAACTTAATGCCAGTAAAATCTAAACTGTATATTGCTACATATCATGGTTCAAGTTTGTGTTCTTTTTATAATCAACGTGATGAAACTGAGTCCCATTTGTATTTTTCGTGTATTAAGTTACAAGTTGTATGAAACTTCTTTATGTTTTTGATGTTTTAATTAAATCGGTATTCTTTGGCTTCGGTGTCTTTGAATTTATGTTTGCTTTTTTATTTTAGTTTTCTGACAACCAAACATTGTCATTCGCAGTTAATCATAACTGGAAGTGTTTTTTTAATGAGTGCCACAAAATATTGTAATTGAACACATCGAAATATTATAGTTCATAACAAAGCAAATTTTGATTCAGAATGCACCTTCAAAGAAATTAGAAATACAGTGTGGTCCATAAGTAAATATACAGCGATCACAATCTAAATTGTTTAAATTCTTTTTTCGTTCTATGTAGCACATTCCAAAGCACTTCAAATTACATGCTAAGTACCATAAGAACTAAAATATGATTTGAAATGAAGTATTTACCACCAATAAAAAAAATCTCGGGACATTTTGAAGCGATAACTGTATACCCACTTATGGGCCTCCCTGTATGGTATTTTTGAAGCGAAAGCAATCAAATTTGAATACCAATTTTTGGCCATTGTTCCAGTTTTTTATTTTATTTTAACTAAATACCCCCCCCCCCCTCTCTAAATAAACGTTTCAAAATATGCTCTAAATCATTTTTGAGTCTATTTCAGAGCAAAATGCAGTTTCACAAGTCCTAAAAACGTAGCATTTTCTTCATTCTGCATTTTGGTCGGCAAGCCAATGGGGTGGATTAGAGGGGGCTGCAGCCCCTCTGGCTACGCTCGTGGCTAAAGCGTATAGGTCCCGACGGCTTACCTTCAATATACTCCAGAATTTTAACAGAACTATCATATTTTTACCTTGTTCAATGGTCTCATTAGGCAACAATAACACAATATATCACTTTAACAAAATATATACATTGTGTGATTGAGTTAAAATGATAATTATTTTAAACTGCTCGTATCTGTTCGGTCTACGTGCAGTTTTATACCGGCAAACACTTAGGACAGAACATGGAAAAGTACAGTGAGAGCTCTAGTTGAACGTAAATCAAGTTCGGCGCTAGAGTAGCGTGACTGGGGAGGAGTCAGAAAAATATTTGTGGGAGCACAGATAAATTCTTCCCTCAAATTTGAAAATGAAGACCAAAAACTACGCAAATTCAGGAGTGAAGAAAAAAAAAGGTCTTCGGCGCAAAATTTTAGCCTTTGTCTAGGCGTTCACTCGTGTTTTTCGTCCTGAAACCAGACTTTACTCACGCTTGGTGGCACGAGCAGTATTTTGGGTGGGCACAGGCCACGAAATGTACTCCGGTGACACTGGGCCTGTTACTTTCTTTTGGGCCTCAATCCTAGCTTGGAAGGGTACATTTCTCTCTTGGGGGGCGTATTGATATTATGCTACAGTAAATGTTATAGTATAACTTGAGAACGACAACTTGTTCTGAAAATACGCTAGCGTGAAGAATTTGTTTTGAGATAAGAAAGAACAACTCGAATCACTAACAAATGGTCGGGGCAAAACCACATCCACTGAACAATTTCTGTGCTGGAAATTTCCGCTAGAAATCCCCAAACAGCAAACTATTGGATTACAAAAAATTTTGCTTGAAAAATTATTAAGAAATTAAGTGTAAAGTTAAATATAACTACAGCGTAATAATTGTTTGAATATCTGGAGAAGTGCGCACTGTACTTGATAACTTTTTTTACTACACGTCATTAAAAGATGAATAGGCGATGCTCTCGCGAAAAATTTGGGCATTTTTAGAAAAAATTAGTGGTTTAATATTTTTCTGTTCGACGATTGTGGACCTTTTGGAGGAGGGCCTGGGCAAATTTCTCCAAGACTTTCCTTTTTAATACGACCCTGCTGGGATCCTTAGTTATTATATTTTTTTTTAATTAAATACAGCAATTGCATTAAGTTTGACAAAGTGCGTTTTGGCGGCCTGAACAATCGCTCTCATTTATTGATAAGCATTAGATATAAGGAAAGCAACACATATAATGAAACGTAAAGAAAAGATCGATTGGCTTAAAATTAGAGTTGGGAAAACGTGGGAAAATTAAAGTTTTCTAACTTAGCATATTTTACGGTATTTTCTTTCAAAACTTGCTTTAAAAATCTAAGTGTGCAATTTTCTTTCAGGTCACAAAAATTTCTATTTTCTCAACAAAAAAAAGAAAAAAAACTTATTCAACATGAGGCACAGAAACTTTGTCCTCACCCCAGAGCCCGTTTTTTTTTGTTGTTGTTTTTTTTTTTAATGTCAAAACCTTGAGCTTACAAATATACCCAGTGCGGTACCTCAATTTGTTTCAAAAACATTTATTCACTGCATTTGCAATACTGCTTCTTAGATAGTAATATTTAGAAATAACTTAAGCCATCCTCACATGTGGTATGGCCATCCTCACATTGTATTTGAATAATACTGATAAGTCAAATATGTTTCATATATTTTTGGCTCTAATTTTTCTGATCAAACTAAGTGCTAAACCGATATTCTCTGCTCTGAAATATTTAAAAAATTCCGTAAAAATATATCGTTCACCCAAACAATATGGTTTGCCGAACACATGTGAGGATGGCCTAAGTTATTCGTTGAAACGCGAAAACCGTAAGTTTTGAGGTTGACTGATCATTAAACGATTCGTTTTAATGACTTTAAATTGCTGCTATTTAATCGTTTTGTTCACTAAGTAATATGATTTGCGTTTAGGAAACTTCTAAAAATGTGGGAATTCATAATTAGTAAGCGTTTGCACCGTGGCCCTACCTGATAAAACTAAGGCACTAAATTGACCATTTGTACGTTTATAGTAGCTATATTCGCATTCGCTGGTCAGGCATTGTTTTATTGCCACGACACCTTTATACGGCACGTTAACAACACCAGCTGCAAACACATTAAACTTCAAAATGGCGTTCATTATTTTCACTAAGAATGAAAGAGCCCAAGCTGTCGTAAGCAAGCATTTTATTCTATAAATTTTTTTATTCTATAAAATATTATAAACATTTTGTTTTGTAAAATAAAACGTTACAATAAAAGAGTCAAAGCTGTCGTAAATATTTTATTTTACAAAATGAAATAATTTTACAAAATAAAATGTTTACGAAAGATTTGGCTCTTTTATTCTTAGTGAAGCTGTTTCTCAAGACCAATTTTTATGCATTCATTATCATTTTTACCATTCTCGGATTATTATCATCAAAAACCTAACGAAATGCAATATCCTAAACACTCTTGCGTTTACGAAATACGGAAAACTTGCCAAGCATTGTTTAAAAAATTTGTGTCCTTGGTCCATAGTCCTTGGCCTCGACGATTCCTGTTCTTGGCCTCAAGAGGGTCTGTCGAAACTTTGGTCCATGGCTTTGGCCTCGAACGTTGAGTCCTCGACTCCACCTCTGCTATCCACGGTGTCTACCAAAGCGCTTGGAAAAATGGCTCCTTCTTGCCAAATCGGTTCCAAAGGTTATTTTGGTTTTTGAGTCAACCTTGCTTGCTGTCATTAGGATTTGGTGCTTCTATGAATGGTTTATCAACTCGTTTATAAAAGGCAAGGCAATAATTAACTCTGTGTATGTAAGAAAGCTAATTACTAAAGCGCAGAGGAAGTCTAGCCAAATAAATTTTAGATTTTGATGTTAGAGTTAGATCACCTCCAATCATTTTTTTATCATTTTGCTTTACAAAAAAATTTGTGACTGACTTTTTATTGTCTTTATACATTAAGCAACTAAATGGTTCCAAGTCTTTACATAACTAATACGAAACTTCCTACTCATCGCCGAGTTTTCTGCAAAACAATATTTTGTATATTAGGGAATTTGTCCACTCATTTTAACCCTTATTCTCAGGCTTGTCCATGGGAAATGTTGCTGTTGTTGCGCATATTTATCCTCCCATCACCGGACAGCTTCAGACGCTAACTTATTGGACGATCCGCACACTTTTCATTACAACAACTACTTTATGATTGGAGGAATCCGCACCTGCTTAGGAGTTTCCGATGATCCAATGTTCCTGTGGATTTCTTCGAATTCTTGTCAACTGAATTTGCTGCTTGTTCGAAGCCACCAAGCAGAGATAATCATCGTAAAGCGTCTTATCCAAGGACGCAACAACGTAACCAGGGTGGGGGTTGAACCCAGATCATTCGATCAGGGTCGTCGTAAACACGACGCCTTCACCCATCCGACTTAAATGTCCCATGGGATGGGATAGCACGCATTACATTTTCAATGGGACCTATTGGACCGCAGCTATGTGATAGCCTTTTGATAACGTCATATCTAAATAGATAAACAAGCATATGTAAGGGATACCAAATCCTAAAATTTATTGTGATCTTGTCACTTTGGGCGATCGAGCTCAAGGCTACTCGCAACGGTGTTACTTTATTAACTAAATTTATTGACGGTGTCAAATTTATTAACGAAATTTATTCCTCCAAACATTGTATTCACCATATTTATTAACTTTTATTGAATTGTATTTTGATGGGAATCCAATGGAATGGCATGAGTTGGGACAGGCATGAACTGCTATGGAATGGGATGGGATGGGACAGAAAAATATGTCCCATGGACATTGGACAAGCCTAGTTATTCTACTAGTTTTGCCATATGGCAACAGGGTTTAGAAAATTTAAAAACTAATGTTTTGACCATGTTTCTTGGATTTCAAAAACTTTTAAGTATTCTACGTTTAATTATAGTTGAAAGTCTATTTACAGTATAAAATAATTAAAGTCTATATAAAAATAATACTTAAAGTTACATACAGGCTAGCTTTCCTTCAAATTTGCAAAGTAGCTCCTGGTTTACTTTGGTGCAGTAGGGCGCTTTAAACTTGTTTTGCAGTTGGGTGGAATAAGTTGAGTACCTGTCTTTAGTTAAGTATCAATCAACGATAGTAGGATTTGAACCCAAAATTATGTACAAATTCATCATTCAAATTAATCTTGATATTGGCTTTGGCAGTAGCGTACGCAGGATTTTCGAAAGGGCGGCAGGAAATTTGAAAATAATGAAGACAAAAAGTAAAATTTCTCCACGCAGAATCAATCCGGTTTTTGGCTCAAAATTAGGTGAATTAGGTGAAGACCAAAAAAAAATAAGTCTTCACTCAAATTTAGTCCGGTTTTTGGCCCAAAATTAGGTGAAGACAAAAAAAAGAAAAGGTCTTCTCCCATATTTCCCTTTGGGGTGCTCAAACTTTCTACGCAAGTTACAAAGTTGGGCCTCATGCTGCAATTTTAGATACTATTCTAATTATACTATCCTGGCAACCCAAAGTGGAGGCAATGAAACCCAATGGCATCATGCTTACTCAAATATGCCACTGGGCTATGGAAAATATCGTCAAAAGTCCAACATCAATTTTCAAGCTCAAAAGTTTGGAGAAAGGTATTGCTCTATGCTTGCGGGAATTTGCGTGTTTACAGGTGAAGACGTTACACGTGCTTTTAAGGGAAAAGGAAAATTAGGTCCTCAAAAAAAATTCAATCGCCCACACCATTAAAAAGCTTTTAGGTACAAAACAAACTCTGAGAATGAATAGACAAATTCCTTAACGTACAAAATATTGTTTTGCAGAAAACTTGGCGATGAGTGGGAAGTTTCGTACCAATTATGTAAAGACCTGGAACGATTTATTGCTTAATCTCTTATATCAAATTCTAAAATTGATTTGGCTAAACTTCCACCGCGCTTTAATAATTAACTTTCTCACAAACACAGAATTAATAATTGCCTTGCCTTTCAAAACGAGCTGATAAACCATTCATAAAAGCACCAAATCCTTATGAAGGAAAGCAAGGTTGGCTCAAAAACCAAAATAACCTTTTGGAACCGATTTCGGAAGTAGTAACCATTCTTCCAAGCGCTTTGGTAGACATAATTGATAGCGTAGAACAAGAACGCGAACAGGAAGGGTTCATTGACACGGAGAAGAAAGATGCTGATGTCTCAACAAATTAATGATCAAGCTACTTGTTTTTGTCATAAAAAACATTAAACTAAATCATTGAGATTAGGCCATTTATAACTTGTGGAACTTATAAACTGTTTTATTTAAATGCGAGATCATCACTTGCAACATCAAAATTCTACAAAATTAAATACATTGCATAGTACATTGCTTGAATTTATGTAAAAATTTTCCTTTATCAATTACAACAATAATTGCAAACAGAAATATTTTCGAAAATATGACATCATAAATGATGACATCTTCACTTTTTGTGCTCTCATTTGTGCGGTCCGTGAAAAACTTGATATCATCTTATCTATAATACCAGCATAAACTTGGGGAGGTTTTTGTGATTATTTACTGACGTATGACGTCATCAATATGACGTCATAACTTTTTATCTGTATATTATGCTGAAATTTTTCTAATGTTGAGAAAAAAAGTGAATTATGGAAGCATATATTATTATTAAAATAACCAGCAAAACGCTGAAATACGACAAGTAGTGCAAAAAGGTGTCATATTTTCAGTGTAATTTATTGTACAAAAATAAAGATCAAAGTAAACCAAGTTCATACGTTATCTTCTAATATGCATACACTTTCTTCAACAGTAACGTCAAAACTCTACATCAAATATAACAAAAGTTATAGGAGTTGACAACCACACAAAAAGGTAATTTTCTACTACTTTAGTAACATTTTTGATCCTGCATTACGACGTCATAATTTTATGACGTCATAAATGCATCTGAAGTTTGCCCATGTCTCGCTTGTTAAGTGACCCAAGTTTGAAAATTTAAGTCCAACCATAAGAGAAGTAAAAATGATTAAAGTAAAAGTTAACAAGGCTAAAAAATTTAGCCAATTTTTGCCGATATGACGTCATTATGAGGTAAATGGGCAGGAAAAGTGGGGTGTGGACGACTCTAGCCAAAAACTTCAGACTATTTGAGCATCGCCAGAAAGGTAAAAAATATATATCTTTCCGGGCCCGTAAACGTGTTTTTTAAATAGACCAAAATCATAAAGACCAAATTTACGCGTAAAACCAGCTGTTGCGCTTTAATTTAAGTTTTGTATGTTTTGATGTTTTGGTCATGAGGTAATCTTCTTCCAGGTTATCCATCAATATCTTTTCTTCCTATAGGTTTGTAGAGACGCTTAAAATGCAAAACTGTACAAAGCAATTTTTAAATAGCAATATGGCCGACCGCTTCTGCCTTTGCAGCAATAATGAAAAAGCATGTAAAGAAAAAAATGACAAAACTCTTTGAAAACCTGTACTTTTCTCAAATTATATTAAGCTATTAAGGTCAAATGGAACATAAAATTTTAAAATGCTGGACAAAGATAAGTCACTTCTTGATCTGCTACGTAGCCTAATAATTAATCAGTTTTGCTATTAATTAGGTATACACCCCAATAATTAATCAGTTATGTAACGTAACATCGATATCTCAGTTTCTTCAAATGCAATGTAGCTTTTATGCCCGTTTGTAGCCAACATATTTGCCAAAACCGGAAAACAATATTATATGCTAATGATTCACTTTGTTTTGAATGACAAAATATCTAAACTGTAACATCAACCAGTAAGCAGTCATTGGCTAAACTTGTCATTAGAAATTGAATCAAAATCTGAGTGAATATTTTGGACCGAATCTGTTCGGAACTTTGACTTTGCTTTTCCATTTTGGAGCAAAATCGGAGAATTGGTGTTGATGTTTAGCAGCGCATATTTGCGTCTGCATTTTGGATTGACTCTGCAACGGGCCAATTTGTCTGTGTTTCAAAGCTGACCTTTTTAATTTACAGGAGTCAAATTGGTTAAGTGCCCAACCCAAACAGCAAGGTACGTGAATACATTTTGAGCAGCAACCTTGGTCATTAGGTCATATTAGGTCATTAGGTTTTTCATGTAATTGCTATATATACTTTATATATAAATAATTGTAATTTAAAAATGATAGCATTACATTTCCACCTACCCACACGACTGACAGCGTCTATTTAATACCAAGTGTCAATCAGGAAAACTCTTAATACCAAATTTCATAATGTAATGTTTGTATTGGACCCGATCGGGTATCAAACCCGAGTCTGCCGTTTCATTACAAGGCGCTTTATTTACCTTATTACTGATTGGTTTGTGGGATTGACGGTTTATTGTGTGAGGATAATTCAGCCACTAATTTTTCGGTACATACTGTATTTTGAAACTTGTCCATTTTTGTTTGCAGAAACTAATACAGTACAATGATAGAAGTAAATTGAAGAACTATTTGGTTATTATTGACAACTTTAAGATCCTTATATTTCTTTCGACCAACAATTTTTTGGAATAATCTAAACTTTAGTTGCTTGATCATTGTGATGCTAAGGAAATAAAATTTCAGATTTTTATTTCGGGTGACATCACTTTTAATACTGTCACTTGAAAGATCCCATTGGATTGGCAAAACATACAGCTTCTTATATCGTCTTCTCCTATCTGTAAAAAATATTTTGTTGCTTTGAACTTATCGTTTTCGTGGAACAGCTGGTTACTTTTACTTATTATGTTGTCCTAATGGAAAAAATTTGCTTACAACAAAGTTCGAAATGACTAACCTGCGACATCCTCAATTTTACGTTGCGAAGATTATCTAAAATGGTATTTTTGCGAAGATTATCAACGGTTGTTTAGGATTAATTTTTTTTTTCAAAAATAGTTTTGCAAATTTCAAAACCAACAAAATAATTATATGATTTTGCGAGATTGATTATAAACAATGAAAAAAATTTCGTTTGTATTTAAGCGTGTTTTGTCAGTACAGATAGCATTTTTCAATCACAAGTTTTGCAAATGTTGCAGTAAATTAAAAATTTCAATGCCATAATTTGTTAAGATGACGTACAATTAAAAAAAAAACAATAAAGTTGTCAAATTTCATCTGTCCTAAATTTGCATTTTTATAATCTAAACTGCTGGAAAGATAAATCAAATTTTTAGGCTAGATTTAGATCTTGCTATGTTCAAAAGTTTGACCAGTGTTAGACAAGATACAACAACGTGCGATAAATCGTATCTTGTCGTAAGCAAGCTATTACCAGTAGAACAGAACCATTGTACTTTTTACGTGGCCATCAAAATAAGACAAAGAAAAAAGGCAAAGCTTGTTGCTGAAATTTGACAGAAATTATTAATATTCCACAATTCTCTGATCTACAACTCAGCTGTAAACAATTTTTCACGTTTTTATTGAAAATATTTTAATAGTAATAATAGTAAATAAACTAAATAAATTGTTGTCCAAATTCTACTATTTGACATCAGAGGCTCTGTGTAAACTCAATGTTGCAAACGACCAATTTATTGGTAGAACCAATTAGTGATTTTTAAAACTGATCATTTGTCTGTAGTGAATAAAGCATGTGCAATTGCAACGGTGCAAGAACTCTTTGCTCTCTTTTGGAAAAGAAATTTTTCATTTTTTATTGAGTGAATTTTAAAGTAAAAAATTGGTATGTAATTACAATTGCAAATAGTGAGCGCCATCTTCCAGGGACATGAAAGGTAAAAAGTTTTCTTCAAAGCAAGTTAAAGGTTAAATTTTGTTTCTAATTGGCTGCTATCGGAGTGCTTTGTAAATAAAAAGAAAAAAGGATTCTAATCGCAGGCTACCAAACCGCTGAAATTTGAAGAAATCGGCAACATATTACACTTCAATAAAATCAAATTTTTTGTAACTCAACTTTGCCATTACAAATCAGGAAAAAAACAAAGGTTAAATGTTTTTTTTTTTTTCAACGTAACTCTTTTTTTTGAGTTGGTACTGCAAGCAACTGAGCATTCTTTTAGTTTCACTCTATTTTACACGTGGAGGGAGGGACAAAATTGCCCCTTTCTCGAATTTTTTCTGATGACTTCATTCAAAAATAAGGTTTTTGCTTCAAACACACTTGACTTTGAGTCAAATTTATTTACAAATAAACCACTAAAAATTTGGAGCTGCTCAGGTAAGGCAACTAATCAAGCTAATCACGCTAATCGTATGAGAATACCTTGGCAAACACCAAGGCTTTCAAAAACCTGCAGTTTTGAAATTAGCTTTAGTACCGGTATCTTCAAGACTAAAATTCTACCAAATGGCAAATGGACAGTACCGATATGTTATTTTTCGAAAAATAACTGCGAAATTATAGTTATTAACTAATTACGTGCATGTCTGATAAAGTTTTCGAGTAAAGAATTTGAATTGAAACGTTTTTTCTTGAATCACGTTTTGGTTGTACGTGTGCAGAAGTAAACAAGAAAACACGAACCGGATAGACAAATGTAAATCCGAGTTTGAATATTTAGGTTTTCATTGGAAACACAATTTTGATATCAAAGCACAACTGAGGATTGTCGCTGAGCTGTCGCAAGGTACAGACTTTGTATTTTATCTTCATCACTTGCCCCCTGGTTGATTGTTTAGCTATAAATTAGCAAAAACTTGTTGATTTTTTTAACATTTGAAGTGAATTGTACTCTCAAACATTTGTCAAGGTTAGATATCTTTGAAATGTTTTTTAACAAGTACGTTTTTTAAATACTAATTCTATTACCTTAACCATTACACATCGATTAATAATCAGTCTATTGTAGTATACTTTATAATGGTTTTAATTCTTTAAGCTTTCAACATTTTATTACTGTGCCATTTATGTTGTAAATCGTTTTGTGTACTTATGTTACTTTTTGAATGTGTGTTGTTGATGGTTGTATTGTTTAGAGTAGACTGCTTTTTAAGTTATTCTGTAAATTATTTTGTGTGATCATGATTTTATTAATACTGTAGTTTTTGTTACGCGAAAAACCGTTCTTTTTCAAAACAGATTTTCAGCTTGGAACACATAATTATAGGCTTCAGCAAAAAGTTGTTAGATTTAGTAGTTGAACCAGCAGAGTCTTTGATTGGGCTACAGCTAAGCTTGGCGCATAAGCGGAGCCAGGAGAGCCCAGATGGCCCGCTTCCCTCAAATCAAGTTGCCACCAATGAAAAAAATGTGAAAAAAAGCGTACTGTTTCATCAGTTTTAGTTTTTTTTAGAATCTTCGCGTACAACAGTACACGTGTACAACAGTAATTAAAGATAATATTGATGACCAGGGGGCCCGGGCCCCCTCAATTCAATTTTTTCCACCATTTTAAATGTATAGCCCCGTTGAAATTAAGGGCTTTTGTACGAAAAGTTGCTACCTCAGGTCCTCACCTAACCTTTTCATGAACAAAATGCAATAACAGTGGTCAGATTTATCGTATGGTACAGTGCCATGGGCCCCGCGCTGAGATGGTAAAACTTTTTTTGGTTATCGCCTATATTCGGCAGGAATATGTTGCAAAAATCCCAAAAGTATCAGGGGGCTCGGCCCCGCGCAATGTAAATGCGGCCCGGGCAGGAACAGGGTTAGTAGGGTTAATCATCTATCGTACCATTTTTCAATAACAATTCAACTCCACCCCTCCAGTTTTTACGCGACAAAATACTTTTCAAAAAATTAGCAAGTGGACATGCTCATTCCACAAATTATTGAATTTGAATTGAGGGGCCTTGGCTCACTGGCCGTACACGTGCTCCTATAACTGGCTGTTTTCATACCACAACAAAAATTTTTAAGGCAAAATAATCTTTGAGTGGATTATTATTTACTGATAAAACATTGCACAAGGCAATGTACCTTCCCCTACCTGGACCAAATCACTTAACAAAACTTAATTCCAATATGCAAGATTTTAAACATGTTTTGAACTTAAATTGTAAGTAGAAGGAGAATTGAGTAACTTAATTTTTTCAATTGGCTTTCAAATGTTAAAAATCTAGTTCTTTCAAATTCTCTAAAAACGTGCAAAATGTGATTTAATGGCATTAAAATAGCTATTTTTTCCAAAATGCTAAAAAAAAACGCTCAGCGGCTAGGGCTTCGCCCCGGACCCTCGTCTATGATACATTGAAACGTGTCAGGTGCGCTAGCCAGCTTACTCAACGCATCTCCCATTTCAGACATTTTTTTTTGGTTTTGAGCCCTTTCTCTTCAGCAAAATCCTAGTTACGTAAAAAACCACGTCACGGCTTCTGATCTTTCGTTTTGCGATATCTTTTTCCCATAAAAACTCCCACTTTAGAAAATGTTTGATGACGTCATTGCATATGATTTGTGGTTTCCCCCCCAATCAAAAACCCTAACTACGTCTATGACTCGGGGTTAGGGAAGGAGATTGGGTTCGGGTTCAAGATTGGTGTAATTTTTAGTCTGTATTGCGAAATGACTATTTAAACTGTTATTAGGTTAATTAACTTTCTCATCCAGATTGTAGTGAGTTGCATTTTGCGACCATCAACATTGCACTGGATGAACATAAATCGATGATTTGATAATTATACCGGTCGAGGGCTCATTCATAGTGCGGAACATTTGAATTTGAGCAGGTTCAAGACCCCTGCTGTAAAAGTTTGAATCAAAAAACAACATAATAGAATAAAAAATCTGGAATGAACACAGCTCGATTTTGCAATAACGCCCAAAAGTTTTGATACAAACAGTAATAGATTTATGATATGTTTAGCTTTTTGTTTTCCGTTCCAAATCAGCTTTCGTTTCCAATTACAGTAATGGTGAGGAAAAATATAATTTTTTCTTCATATGAAATTCCTCAACTAAAAGTTATTGAAGCGACAAACTCTGCAAATAAATGCTACAATGTTTGGTATTGCTAATATTTTTTGATTGATCAAAAATATTTTAGACAAAAATACGCAACTAAAAAAGTTATAAATTTTATCACGATTAAATTCATGATGTAGAGTTACAAATCCATTTTACAAAACAGCACAAAAACGTTTCAATTCAAATAAAAGATAATCTTCAAAAGTAAAAATTTAAATGATTCGTTGGCTTTGCTTTCCTCCGCAGAATTCATTTCCTTAATGATCACGACCCATAGTGATGCCATTTTTTCCTAATTTTGTATAACACATTACATTATTTTGATAATTAACGGCAGAAACTCTGCCAGTTAAGCTGCTAAACAATTTCATAAACGTTTAACTTTATCAGCAGCGTGGCCGAATGGGTAAAGGCGTCGTTTTTACGACGACCCTGATCAAATGGTCTGGGTTCAATACGCACCCTGGTCACGTTGCTGCGTCCTTGGATAAGACGCTTTACGATAATTATCTCTGCTTGGTGGCTTCGAACAAGCAGCAAATTCAGTTGACAAGAATTCGAAGAAATCCACAGGAATATTGGATCATCGGAAACTCCTAAGTAGGTGCGGATTCCTCCAATCACGAAGTAGTCGTTGAAATGAAAAGTGTGCGGATCGTCCAATAAGTTAGCGTCTGAAGCTGTCCGGTGACAGGAGGATAAATATGCGCTACAACAACAATAACAACAACTCAGGTTTACTGTCTCAGTTAGAAGAATATCAGAACAAAAAATCGTATTGGGCCTTTAAATGCAACCATTTCTACTTATGTTTGGTACTAACAGATGTTATATTAAATCACTTTAAAATTTCCAGAAGCTACTAGAGAAGTCCGCATAGCGGAAGACTAGGGATTGATGTTTCTCTGTGTTTCTTTTTGACGTAAAGGCGCTGGGGGGCGACTGCTGTGGTGAAATAACGACAGTCAATCAACCTTGAATTGCGGATACGTTAACGTTTGACTGGTTGCTCTAGAATGCGAGCTCACTGAGGTCGGCTGCCTATGGTGAGTAAACTGAAGTGGATCTCGCTGACAGCGATTCACCACACACTGCTTTGCTTCAGTTCAAACTTTCTGTCTTTTTAGACTTATTCAAAACAAGATCAACATTTGACTGAGGCCAACGTAGGTGGACCCGCCTAACGAATCAAAACAGCAGTTAAAAACAGCGCAGACCTGTAGTTCATAAAATTGGTTTTTTAAATGAATGAGAAATGATATGAATCACTTTGCTATAATTGTAGCGACAATTACCATTATGGATAAAAAAATTAGCAATCGCCACATTATAAACATAGTTTTATAAATACCGTTATTGTAGCAAGGGATAAATAGCATTTCTTCTGCAGAAGGGCCATTAAATATTAATTCGTCGTTTGGACCAATGGAGTTGATTTTAAAAAGTTGATTTTAAAAAGACCCTCGTCTATGATACATTGAAACGTGTCAGGTGCGCTAGTAATTGAGTTATTAGCAAATATTAAAAAGAAGAAAACCAGAAAATGAACCAAATTCTGTCTCCATAACCTCTTAATTGGCCCACACTGCAAGAACTCTGACTTGAGCAAATTTGTGAACAGGCCGACTAGCAAAACAGACCCGAACCCACACCTGAAAAGGGATTTGAAGCCAAGGTCTAAAATATATAAAGTTATGGCTCGTTACTGTATGTGCGTCAAATTGAAACTCATTTTTGCTGATAAACTGTGAGGCAATAATAGTGAATGCGCAACAAAAATTGTATTGATGCTCAAACAAAATCGTCTTTCAGTGTTGCAAATTTATTGTAATTATCCTGTCATAGTACGTGAAAGACCAAAACACAAGGCAAGTACCAAAACCAAGCTCAAATTAAGCCCAACATTTTGTCAATCTTAAAGTGTGTACACAGAATACAACCCAACGGGAAGCAACTCGCCAAAGGTTGAAACCGGTCGTTAACTACGCAAGCGGTTGCTCAACTTCACTTAGACAACACTGTTGATAAATAAATAATGCCTATTTTGAGCAAGTGACGAGAGCGACTATTTGCGAAGCCGGCTAGAATTCCTTTCGCGTTGCGTCGCGTCCTTATGTAAATGCACATTTAAGCAGAGTTGTAAACGGGCTGACTAGTGCGTGCCCGAACCCGGCCCGAACTCACAAATATACGCCCAAACCCGAAAATTAATTTGAAGCTCAAATCATGCCGGAAAAAAACCGAAAGTTAAGTTAGGTCTGAAAAGGTCCTTTCATATCTTCAAACTCAACATCGTCCATGCCACGACACAGTATTAGACTAGCAACACGTGAAAAATGACAATGAATGTCTAGCATCACAATGTACTGTGATGTCACAATGTGCTACACTTGCATTCATTGAGATTATATAAAAACTGGTTATTGATGATAAATTGTGATGCAATAATATTAATCGTTGTGCACGAATTATCGTGTTGATCCTTATTATAAAGTCTTCATTCAGCAATGTTGCCAAGTTTTGTTTTTTTTATATTTTTGTGCACCTAAGACAAAAAGCACGTATCAGGCCCAAAATTTTGTCAACTTTCGGCCCAAACCCGAACCCGACCAACCCCGAATCTGGCCCGAAAAGCTACGCCAAACTTACAACTCTACATTTAAGCCCAAACCCAGTCCCAACCGAAAAGCCCCGCAAGAATTACAACTCTAAACTGATGCGACAAAAAAGCACAGTTTCCTTGTTGCTTTTACCATGATTGGCCTGGTTATGTAGCTATTCTGAGCTTATTTCATTTTGTTTACAATTTTTCCGCAGAGATTCGAACTCGTGGTCTCTGCAAGCGTTCGGGTTGGTAAGATGTGAAGCGCGCGACACGTCTTGTTTGCTGTAGGACAAGCAGTGATCGCGAGCTCGATCTCCGTTTACTTCATTTTTGAACGTTTACTTCAAAATTTAACTTGCAGTTTAAGTTGCCATTCAAAACTTGCTTTTACAGTTGATAAAGTTCAGTTGGCTTTACCTTAGCTTTGTAATTATGATTTATTGACAAGAAGTACAGTTTTAGTTCCAGCTTTAAGTTCTTAAAATAATCTAAGTCAATTAGCGACAGCTAGACATGATAATGATTAAACAAAAAGTTGAGAAGTTATTCTGCTTTGGTCCATGCAGTTAACTATCAAGTTAAGTTGTAATTTAAATTGTAGCTCTATCCAGCCTTAAAACTTTAGTTTTTGAAAAATTTCTATTTTCTACCAACCTACTGTCACGATCTTAGCCGCTTGAGATGGAAGGCATTCTTCCTCAACCAGTATAAGTCAAGTTAAATAAAAAAAGAATAAGATTACATTATTGCATCTTCCTAAAACAATCAGGATTGGATAAAATGATTGGATAAAATGTCAGATATCAATTTTGGCTTTAGCTACTTCAAACCTCAGTTTTTTTGAAGGGAAAAAGTGAAAACTACTCAAAATCACTCGAAATTTGAATTGAATTAAAAGTGTCAATTAAACTGAGATTATTTTTTGATCGCCACTTTGAAATTTTCAATTGCCACTTCAATAAGCACCTCACGCGACCCCAAAAAATTAACATGAAGAAATTCCTGGAATACAACCAACATTAAACTAACTAACAATAGAAACTTTTTTGCAAAACTTTCTAACCATGATCTTCGTTCTTTATTTCATTGAAGGCAGTACCAGTCTACTAAACTAAAAACAAAGGAACTAAACTTTTGCCAACTTTTTACGAAATACAGTAGTCTTCAAATTTATTTTCTTTAAATCCAAAAGAGATTATGCTCCCAATCGGTTATACTAACTTTATAAGTTTTATGGAACTTAGGTTGATCAAGACTTTATTTTAGTTTACGGCCAAAAACCAGCAACACCAATACGCTTGGTCTTGTACTACACTAACATGCTGCTCACAATCTATCCGCCCCACCTCCCTCCAAAACAAAAAATACAAAAAAAGAAACAAAGTTCTAAGATTAAAAATGGTGTTAAAAAAAGTAAACACAGTGACAAAAGTAAACGAATCTGTCTTTTCTCAATGACAATGATCAAAAACACTATAATCACGAACCAACGCTAATCAAATACAATAGAGGACCTTTTGTATTCAAAACGCTTAAAATGCATGGATAAATAAAGCGTCTGCTATACAGTAGAAAAAGCCACAGCATTAAAAACGTATTTTCTGAGACGGAGCCAGTGCAACTTATAGAGCTGTGCTTGCAAAGCAGGAACTTAAACAAATTATCTATTCTATATCATCCGTCTATCTGCTATTTAAAGAGATATAAATCTTAATCATCACATTTACGCGTAAAACTAGCTGTTGCGCTTTGATTAAAGTTTATATGTTTTAATGTTTTACATCTGTGGTAACCTTCTTCCGTGCTTTCCATCAAAAGCTGCTTTTCCTGCAGGTTTGTAGAGACGCTTAAAATGCAAAACTGTACTAAGCAAGTTTCAAATAGCAATTTATGGCCCATTGCTTCTACCTTTACGGCAATAATGGAAAAGGAGATAAAGAATTGCCTGGATGTGCTTTGTGACAGATTTATACAAGATAATAAAATGACAAAACTCTTTGAAAACCTAATCTTTTCTTTAGTTAGATCAAGCCATTGAGGTCAAATGGAAGATTGAGTTTAAAGATGCTGGACAAAGATAAGTCACTTTTCAATCAGTTACGTAACCTAATAATTAATCGGTTTTGCAATAAATCAGGTATGTACCCCAATAATTAATCAGTTATGTAACGTAATATCGATATCTCAGTTTCTTCAAATGCAATGTAGCTTTTATATCCATTTACAGCCAACAAGTCTGCCAAAACAGGGAGACAATATTATATGCTAATGATTTACTTTGTTTTGAATGATAAAAAATCTAAACTGTTGCAACAACCAGAAAGGAGTCATCGGCTAAGCTTGCTATTAGAAATTAAATTAAAAGCTTCAATGAATATTTTGGACCGAATCTGTTCGAAACTTTGGCTTTATTGCCTTTCCATTTTGGAGCAAAAACGGAGAATTGATGTTGATGTTTGGCAGCGTATACTTACATTTGCATTTTAGATTGGCTCTGCAACGGGCCAATTTGTCTTTATTTCAAAGCCGAACTTTTTCACATACATCAATCAAATTGGTTAAGTGCCCAATCCAAACAGCAAGGTACGTGAATACATTTTGAGCAGCAACCTTGGTCATTAGGAAAAGGTCAAATTGTGTCACTGGCGCAAGATATGCTGCAAAAGAGCGGCTTCTTAACACCCAATTTTTCGTGAAATTCCAATATATATTTTGTATATACAGTATATTATTGGAATTTGTATATAATAGCGTTACGTTGCCACCTACCCACACGTCTAACACCCTCACTTTAATACCGAACGTCAATCAGGAAAACTCTTAATACCAGTTTTTATGATGTAGTTTTGGGAATGAGCCCGATCGGGTATCAAACCCAAGTCTGCCATTTCATTGCTAGGCGCTCTATTTACTTGACCACTGGTTGGTTTGTGGAATTGAGGGTTTATTGTGTGAGGATAACTTAGCCACGAATTTTGCCGTACATCCTGTATTTGAAACTCGTGCGTTTTTATTCGCAGACACTAATACAGTACAATGATAGAAGTACTATTTGATTAATTATTGAAGAACTATTTGATTAATTATTATTGACAACTTTAAGATCCTTATACTTCTTTCGACCAACAATTTTTTGGAATAATCTAAACTTTAGTTGCTTGATCATTGTGGTGCTAGGGAAAAATTTTTAGATTTTTATTTTGGGTGACATTACCTTTAATACTGTCACTTGAAAGATCCCAGTGGATTGGCAAAATTCACAGCTTCTTATATCGTAAATATTTTGTGGCTTTGAATTTATCGTTTTCGTGGCACAGTTGGTTACTTTTACTTATGGTACTGTCCTAATGGAAAAAATTTGCTTACAACAAAGTTCGATATGACTAACCTGCGACATCTGCTATTTTACGTTGCGAAGGTTATCTAACATGGTATATTTGCGAAGATCATCAACGGTTGCTATGGATTGATTTTTTTTTTGAAAAATAGTTTTACAAACTTCAAAACCAACAAAATATTCATATAATCATGCAAGACTGATTATTAACAATGAAAAATTGATTTCATTCGTATTTAAGCGTGTTTTGTCAGAGTAGGTAACATTTTTCAATCAAATATTTTGTAGATGTTGCAGTAGATTAAAAATGGCAATGCCATGATTTGTAAGATAACATACAAGTAAAAAAAAAAAACAATAAAATTGTCACTTTTCATCTGTTCTGACTTTTCATTTTTATAATCTAAACTGTTAAAAAGATAAATCAAATTTTTAGGCTAGATTTAGGTCTTCACTATGTTCAAAAGTTTGACTGGTGTTAGACAAGGTACAACAATTAACGATAAAAAATCGTATCTTGTCGTAGGCAAAATGTTACCAGTAGAACAGAATCATATAGTTTTTATATGGTCATCAAAATAAGATAAAGAGGAATGGCAAAGCTTGTTCCTGAAATTTGGCAGTAATTATTAATATTCCACAATTCTCTAATCTGCAACTCTGCAGTATATAATTGTTCAGGTATTGATTCCTAAAAAGAAGATTGTATTTTGAAAAGAACGTTTTCATTGAAAATATTTTAAGTGAACAAACTAAATAAATTATTGTCCAAAACGAAAGAAGATTATTTAAAGCATATACGTAAGAATTTATTCAACTATTTGACATCAGAGGCTCTGTGTAAACTCAATATTGCAAACGACCAATTTATTGATAGAACCGATTAGTGATTTTTAAAACTGATCATTTGTCCGTAGTGAATAAAGCATGTGCAATTGCAACCGTGAAGAACTCTTTGCTCTCTTTTGGCCTAGAAATTTTTCATTTTTTATTGAGTGAATTTTAAAGTAAAAAATTGGTATGTAATTACAACTGCAAATAGAGAGCGCCATCTTGCAGGGACATGAACGGTAAAAAGTTTTCTTCAAAACACGTAAAGGATTAAAGTTTTTTCTAATTGGCTACTACCAGACTGCTCTGCAAGTAAAAAAAATACTTTATTTCGGGTGGATTTTAAGTGGAAGCCTACAAATGGCTGCAATTTGAAGAAACTGGCAACAAAACTGCACTTTGATAAAATTAACTTTTTTCGGTTCTAAATGAAAAGAGTTTATTTTAGCAATTTTACTTTTCCATTTTAAACAACGGAGAAAACAACGTTTAAATGTTTTTTTTCAACGCAACTCTTTTTTTTTTGTGTTGGTAGTGCAAGCAACTGTTAATATTTAACATTGGTAAGATACTAGTATCATAGCTCTATCATAAATATTATGAAGTTGATTAAACAAAAGCCGTTGTTTAGACTTTTTGGTTTCACTCTATTTTACACGTAGAGGGTGGACAAAAATGCCCCCTTTCTTGATTTTTTTCTGACAAATTCATTCAAAAATTAGCTTTTTACTTCAAACAAATTTGACTTTGAGTCAAATTTATTTGCAAAAAAAACCTAAAAATTTAGAGCTGCTAAGGAAGGCAAAGTATCCCAATTTTGAGCTTTTCTGAGACCACTTTTGTAAATCTGAGCATTTTTTGGTACTTATTTTACTTAAATGACGTCATAAAACGTTTTTGTAACGTAACTACTTTTACTTAAGCGTTTTATGATTTAGTATAAAAAAATCAAGGTACAAAATTTGAACGACCTATTATATCATTGAAAAACAACGTCATTTTTGAAAATAAGGTTCCGACGTCGCTTTGATCACGTCATCAACTCAAAAACAAATTAAAAAAAATTTTGGTGAGCATGCAAATTTTGGTGTTCCCCTGATATTTGAATTAGGAGTTAGATTGAAGTGCATTTTTGCCTCTCTCTTCCCCTCCCACGGGGAAAACACTTAGGTCAAATACGGCGAATAAAATAGGGTTGAAGGAAGAGAAAATTAAGTGTTTCATTACAATCATCAATTGGGAATGGATTTATCATGTAAGATATTGCACTATTGCAGGCCAGTTACGGCTTAGCAAAGTATGGACTCTGCGTTCAAAAACGGGGCACTAAAAAAATCCTTGGAACAGCTGAGAACTTTTTGTGATTCAACGAAATTATAGAATTGAGGTCTTACGGAATTATAGGATATTTTATTCATTTTGTTTATTTAACAGTATACTTGCGTTTTGTTTTTGATTTGTTGGCGGTTTTTGATTTTGCATCAATGACTTGTGCTCTGTGTTTTTGTGCATCTGAGAGAAAAAAAAGTGTTTGAAAACTCTGAGTTTTGTTCTTCCCACCAAAACCACAGTTCTCCATAACTATTAGGCCTATTGTGGTTTTGGCGGGAAGAACAAAACTCAGAGTTTCCAAAAACTTTTTTCGGGGGATATCTTTTTGTATTTGTTGAATATCTTTGCAACCGCAGCCTCAAAATAAAACCAAAAATATCAAAAATTATAATTCAATTTTAGCTATTGTAAACCACCTAAATTGGCTAGATGATTCACCGCCTTTAAAAGAGGAATAAAATAATTGTTTTGATAGAATGCTTTTTATAAACTTTTTATATAATACTTGACCAATTTGCTGTTTTTCAAGACGGCATCGCGACCCGAACCCTAACTTTAATGCAAGGTTCCGAAGAAAAATAATTAACAAAAGCTGCGCGAATCGAACCCGAGCTCGACACTTTCCAGACGAGTGCCCTAACCACTGCACCATAGAGGCAACGTCGCCAAAAGTTCAAAGTGCCGTATTTAACTCGAGTTTATGAAAAAAGCACTAAATTGCAAATATATGAGTGAGTACATTTTGTTCTTTTTTTGTACTTCGATTTGCTATCTCTCAGGCTGGCATCCCTGCTCGAGCCCTAACTCTAATGCAAGATTCTGAAGAAAAAGAAAAGCCGAACGCAGCGCGAATCGCACCCGAGCGTGAGACTTGGCAGGCGCGCATCCTAACCACTTTACGCTGTCCATTCGACAAAGTGCTGTATTTAACTCGAGTTAAAGACAAAAAAGCCATAGATGGTTAATATATGGGTACACTTTGCTAAAATGCACCGGATACAGCATTTGCAGTAATTTTAAGATGATAATATTCAAAAAAAATTCTCAAAAAGAAATTGTTTAACCAAACAAAATGGTTTGCACTTAGAAAACTGTTAAAAAAGTGGGATCCATAATCAGTGGGCGTTTGCACCGGGGCCTGAACTGATGAATAAGGTATAAAAATTGACCTTTTCTACGTTTATAATTCAGCTATATTTCCATTCACGGGTTATGGCCTGGTTTTATTGCCACGATACTGCTACAGTAAGTAATCAACATCAACTGCTAACGCGCAAAACTTCAAAATGGCATTCATTATTTAATTATGAAAAATTTGCCAACCATAATTTAGAAAAATTGTGTCCTTGGTCCTTGGCCCCGATCATTCCTGTTCTTAGCTTCGATAGGGTCTGCCCTCGAAAATTCGGTCCTTGGCCTCGAACGTTGTGGCCTCGACTCAACCTCTGTTTACTGAAATAGCTGAAACTAGAGCACAAATTGCGACTTAAAAAACCGCTTGCATTGTCAGCAAAACTAAAAAGCATTGACGGTGATTAAAAAAGCACTACACTTTATTGTAGCAAAACACCAAACTTTATAGCAGAGCAGGTCTATAAAGCCTGACATACAATACACCAGTAATTAGGTCAGCTCTTGTAGAAAGAGAAGAAGGCCGATGTCAGTCTTAGCAGTTAGGCTAAGCTGCAAGAAGGCTAAAGTCTAGTCTAGTGTTGATGAAAAAATGCAGTCTTATTACGCTTGTACTCTAATTTATAAATGAATTGAAAATTTCTATTGAAATGTTTCTTTTCTGCATGGTTAAACATCATGTCTCAAATATTCATCCGCTGAAAAGGCCTTTTTAAAAAGGCCTTAATGTATCCACATACTAATAAAAAATTTGCAAACCATATTTCCCAATATTCTTTTTTGCAGTTTATGTTTGTAGAAATATTAATAAGGTTGATCAATAACTATTTGTGACAGTAAAGTCTAGTTTGCAACGCGGATGTAGCATAGTTTATTTGTGCACTCGTTCACATTTTTTTGCACTGAAACCCAGTGTTGCAGCGGTTAAAAGATATTTCGATTGCTTCCAAGTTTTGCGCACTCGCTTGTAGTTGCTGTAGAGTTTAAAGATATTTTGATTAGTTAAACTTTCCTGCATTCGTTTAAAAATATTTCGATCCGTTTAGAGTTTTCTGCACCCGTTGAAAATATTTCTATCAGTTTAAAGTTTTGTGCCCTCATTTGAAAATATTTCGATCAGTTTAAAGTTTTGTGTTTTCGTTTAAGGTTTTGTAAAATCGATTAAAAATATTTCGATGAGTTGAAAGTTTTGTGCCCTCGTTCAAAAATATGTCGATCAGTTTAAGCTTTTGTGCACTTACTTAAAAATATTTCGATCAGTTTAAAGCTTTGCGTTTTCGTTTAAAGTTTTGTGAGCTCGTTTATAAATATTTCTAGTGATTGCGATTAATGTTTGTGTTTTGCACTTCTGTGCTTTCGTAGTAAACAGTGATGTTAAAAAAAAGAATGATACTGCACGCAATAAAACCTCATTATGGAAAGGCTTTTTATAGAATCTGTCAATCTCAAGAAATATTAAACTAAAAAACGGCATTGAATTGAGAGAAACTAGACGTTTTTAAATGTATTGGACTATTGTTGCGTAAAAACGTTTCTCGGTTGTTTCAGATTTACGCAATAGCAGAGTAAATTCCTGAAATCTGTGTAAAATTTTTCATGATTCATAAAATAATTTCACATTTTGTATTACGACTATTTAAGTTTCAACAAAAGATATAAAATAAGTCATAGCATGAAACAGCAATGCAGCAAAAGGAACTTTAAGCAATACAGCATAAGTGCTTAAAAGGTCAATTATAGATTTTGAATTTAGTCATAATTTTTATACAGGCAAATAAAAAATGTCATAAACCCCCTAAAGCTTGCATTGTTTGTAGGCAACAAGCAGTGCAGAATTTTTATAGTTGCAATCTACACTACATGTAGATCTCTAGTCAAATCGAGTTGAGAAAAAAAAGTGGAATAATATTTTGCTAAACAAATTTTATCTAATTTTAATTTCAAGGTTTCAATCAAAGTTTCTCTACCAGAATAAAGATGTCAAATCATATCTTTCATTATACTCGCTGTATTACGCCGAAGCGTGTAACGAGTTTGCAAGGCCCATCTTCGCATCATTATGGCTGCAGACAACACAGTTCTTTTCGGAGAAATATCGCAGCGGTGGCGAGCCGTTGGAAACACTGTGTCCGATTTGAATGGACCGAGATTTGAACCTCAGAGCTTCCGCTCCAGAGACGAACGCGAGTCTACGGCACGTCGAAATGTAAAAACTGGAATAGAATCAGTAGAGTGATTCATAATAAATTTGATCGACTTTTGAAAGTTTTAAATCTGACCCCTTCAAGTTGTGTCATTTCATGAAAAAATTACTTGCGTAAAATTTTTTTGAAAAATTTTTGTGTTTTTGGCATATTGACCTTAATGTATTTTTTGATCGAAAACTGTAATCATTGATGTTTAGAATGATGTGTCATCGCATATTTGTCAAAATTTGACACTTAAATGAGTCGTAAATGCAATAGCCATTTTTGATTTCTACCAACTATGTGGCGCTATAGCTTAAATCATGAATATTGACAAAATTTTGTAATTTCTTAATCCAGAACAATGGTGGTGGTATTTGGAACCACATTTTCAGCAATGGGTGTTCCAAAGCTTCTCTATAATGCTATTTTTATGTTGTAGAATAAGATTTTTTATCGTTCTTCACAGAGATTTCAAACCTTTTGCATTTAATTCATAAATACCTTTTTATTTTCGGAAAAACTAACAATTTTTCTTAGAACAACTATTTCTACGTTAGTGTAGATTGGTTACGATATTTTTCTTTAAATAGTTTGTGACTACAAGACAATATTGTGGGATCTTGTAGTCATTTAGCCAAGTTGACATCTCTCATTTGGTCGTCATTTTATGGTTTAGTATTTGCAATTCAAATTGCCTATTTCACTTCAAATGCTGAATGTCAAACAAACAAGCTGTGAATTTCTTTTGAGCTCTTCTCAGTTTGGCTTTAAGACTCAGCTTTGAGCTATAGGCATTGAATCCGATTGTCAGTTTTCGGCTTGTATGGAAAATAACTTTTAATTTGGTTAATCACAGATTCATATTAAAACTGTTGACAGCTGAGAACCAACCGTATCATCAAAAGTTTAAGGGTGAGTTCAACACTTTCTTCACAGAAAGGCGGACGTTGTTTGTTGCGTATCCTGCTTTCTGCTTTAGAAGGTATCTGTTTTTTTGCAAACAAAATGTTATTGCAGTTTTAGAGTTCCAGTAAAAAATAATAATTGCTGGAGCAACACTATTCAAAGTATATGTATGATTTACTATTTTGGAGTGTTTGGCTTTGCTGGTTGAACAATACGCTATAGACAGTGCGGTTGTAATACTCTTTTCTCCAACACTACGGCAGGCAAACGTGTTCCCCAATCATTGTTTTTTCAAATTTAAAATATTTGCTTCTACGGTAGTTTTCAAGTTTCAAATAAAAACTGAAAGCAAAGACTTTCAACGTTGACTCTTAATTTTAGTGCTGTTGTCCAACTTGAAAAAATTTGAAGGTGTGTTTGATTGTTTCATTTTAATAATGTTTTTGAAATATAAAATTATATCTGTGGCTATTGCAAACGCAACTTATTGCAGTTGAGACTGTACCGTAAAGTTTTTTTGTGGTTAGTTTAATCAGAGTTGAATCAAAAATGACTTCAACAAAAAAAGTTAGTATTGATCATAGGCATATACACCTAATTTTTTCTTTTGTATATTTTTCTTGAATTTTTTTATCAGTTTTGTTGATTTTGATTGTGTCTGTTTAATAATCACAGTCAAAAAACCTAAGGTTGCCTTTTATTCTGCTGTACAGTTTCTTCACAAAATACTAAGAGCTGCAACAATCCTATGATGCAAGTGTTGCCCAAGTTCTTGTAGGATTTTGCTCTAAAGTAAATGCAAAGCCTTATCGTCAAAAATGGTTTCAAACTTTTAATTATTTTTTATTTTAAATTGTGATCTTTCAGTTACGTTGTTAATCAATGTGGCGTGTAATTCAATCTAATTTAGTTTATTTAAGCTATAACTCAATATTTTTCAATCAAAACAGTACTAGGTTGGAAGTTTTTAAACCAAAAAATGTTACTGTAAATTTTCAAGCGCAAAGTTTTGAAATACGGTATCTGAGGAAAGTGTAGCTGCGATTTGATACTCTGACACCATATAAAAATAGCATTATAGAGAAGTTTGGAACACCCATAGCTAAAAATGTGGTTCTAATTATTAATACCCTTGTTCTGGATTAAGAAATTACAAAATATTATCAACATTCATGATTTAAAACACAGCGCCACATAGTTGGTAGAAATCAAAAATGCCCGCAATATTGCATTTATAACACATATGAGTGCCAAATTTTGACAAATATGCGGTGACACATCATTCTAAACATCAATGATTACAGTTTTAGATCATAAAATAGATTAAGGTCAATATGCCAAAAACAAAAAAAATTTGAAAATTTTGTCAAATATAGGTCTGGGACACTCCTAAACATAAAAATTAAAAAAAAAAATTTACACAAGTAATTTTTTCATGAAATGACACAGCTTGAAGGGGTCAGACTTAAAACTTTCAAAAGTCGATCAAATTTATTATGGATCACTCTAATTAGGAGCAGTCAGATAATTATATCAACTGATTATACGCTGTAGAAATATAAAAAACTTAAGGGGCATTCAAGTCAAGTCTTTCACTGTTGAGCAAAATGTTGGGATACGTCTTTAACGCATTCTCACCATATTTAAACTTTCTACGTCATAGCGTTTTCAAAATATTGCAATTCAAAACTAATAAACTTTTTCTTACTTCAGCGTCGTTAGTTTGTCAAAATTGCGGCATAAAATCAATCTTTAGAAACCTGACTTACACTTACTTGAAAAGCAACTAGATTGCACTTCTGCTGCAAAACTCTTATTGAGAAATAAGATCTTGCAGTGACTTTTTGAAGTGTCGTTTCTACTAGGCAAACCTCAGAAAAAAAATTTCTAAGGGGAAATATACGTTATATCTTGGGAACCGAAGGCCGTAGAAAGCTCAAGTTTGGTGAAACTAGTCTTCAGATTTGACAAAATTTTTTGAAAGAAAACCGAGCAAAAATTTCTGACTTGAATGACTTTTTGAGGAATTCTGTATCATGTCGTTAGAAAACAAGAGCGAAATCATACTTTTTCGTGTAATTATACTCTGCAAGTCAAAACTTTAATTCGCTGAGAAAAAACGAATCATTTTTCAATGAAGAAAATTGCATTAATATCGGATAAATTTAACAATGGCTTATGGTTACAAATTGAAACGTCTTTGAATATAATTGTTTCAATGATCAAACGAAATGTCTCAGAAATTGCATTTTTTTTGATTTTTGAACCAAAATTACAGCTCTCTTTTTCAATTAATCTAAGGCAGTTATTTATTTTTAATTATGATAAAACGTGGGTGTTTTATTTTTGTTTTTGTCTGTTTGCTACTGGTTGCTACAGTCAATGGTTTTCGTCGTTGCATTAAAGAACAACTTTTAATTTCCAATGGAGAAAAGTGACAATAGTTATAGCATTGTTCAATGCCCCAAAACAACAGATAATTGTAATCGACTTAGTGTAAATATATACAGTAATGACGGACATATTAAGATAATCTTATATTGTAATAGTACTTACATCTTCATTTACCAAACTGCCTTGATCATGTGGCAGCGACGGAATACTTGTTGGTGCGGGGGTGGCAAACTCCCACTTGTTTACCGCACATGGGTAGGCTTTTATACACACAAAATACTGACCATCCAGCAATCTGTGATTTTCCCTTTTTATGGTTTTTGGTTTGACCAGCAAACCACGAATTGAATTCAATTCTGCCTGTTGATCAATCGCCAAAAGCTCTAAATCTGCTCGACTATATTGATCGAATTTTTTATTTTTTATTTTTTTCGTAAACATATGGACTAGGCTATCAGCGTTTTTCCTCTATATCACTCAAAAAATCAAGCTTTATGTCCTGCTTAAAAAGTTTCGCTATTCCCACGTTCCCCTTCAAGTAAATTTCTGATCTCATTAAAAAATAAACCTTATATTATTTTATTGAGGCTGGGCCAGTTCAAAAATGGAACTACTGCAAACTGAAGCCGTAGCCAGAAGAGGTCAGGCGAGCTCAGCTGCTTTGAAAAAATATTCTTCTATATTAAGACTTAGCCTACTCTTACTTTCGGTCATCCACTTAAAAATGATTGTTTATATTCAAACGAAATTTTTCTTGGAAAATCAAAGTATTATTTTTGGCCAATAAAAGCTGAATAACGAACACACTTTTTTAATTATCTCTTTTATTGCGTACCAAAATCTCATCCTTACCTAAAATTTGTAGAAATTGCCTAAAATTTGTAGGAATTATCAGGCTTCTGCTGTTCCAACAGTTAGGAATCGGTTGGATAACCAGGATCCAATAAAGCGTAGCTCAATTACTTGAGTTAACCATCGCTATAACACAGAACATCTCCAAAATAGCCTTGATCCTTTGCAAAAAAATTTTAGATGAAAGAAACAGTTACACTAAAACTCAATTTTTTGATTTTCAGCAAACGTACAAATACAGTAAATTGCAAAAACAGTTTGCTATTTTTATTGTACGTATACACATTATACTTATTTTTCTAATCACTCTTCATCAACGATTTTGTATATCAGCATTTTGTTGTTCTTTTGTACATTTATTGCCATGCGACTTCCTTATAGAAAAAGGTGTATTTGAAAACTCTACATTTCAGTATGTATTTTTCTTATACATACCAATTCGATGGCGGCTTAATTTGTACCGGATTTATGCGCAGTCATTAGTAGCAAATTCACAGCATATTTCAACATTACAATTTCACACCACAACATAGTTGTTCGAATTTTTTGTGGTGTCGAAGCGTGTGGATTCGTCATGTCTATTCTCTGTCATAAACTACCTCAAATCAAAGTCTTCGAAGTGAAATTGAATACAATTTGACCCACTGCTGTATGAAAGTTTAAGCGTTCTAGAATCACATACGGCATATATTTTATCAAAATGCTTCCAACGTCACCGATTATAAAGCAGCATTATTAGTGCTTTGAGTTCCCAAAAAGATGAATATACAATATAATCAGTTTAAAGCCATTGTCTTTAAAACATAAGCTACTGTGAATTAATACAGTTATGCAGTCAAAAGCTTCTGGATCACAATCAACAAATTACAGTAATTAACGTAACTCGGGCAAATTCGACAATTTTACAGGTAATCAAATATTTAACTTTGGAATATGGAGTCCAATTTTTTTCCAATCTGTGATCCACAACTCCATTTTATAACAGTTTGTGCTGTCACAGTGGACTATCACTAATTTAGTTTACTTTTTATTGCAGTACATGCGATTCCCATTGCTGCGATACAAATGACTGTAATGATTTTTTTGCCCCGGATCCGTCACCGTCTTAATTTCCGTTGTCAACATCTCGATTTCAACCATTATTATCTCGGCTCCCACCATTTGCAAGGAAGAATAAAGGGTGCTACTGCAGAATATCATAGAGTGAAGTGACTTTTTGTGAAAGATTTGTTACTATGTTGGGATTTTGTGCTAATTTTAGTTATTGTGAAAAGCAGAGTACAATGAAAACAAACAAGAGACACTTCACTTAATAACGTCCGACATGGTCGACTCCCAATATTTCACAACTATTTCAATAACATTTGTTACGGCATATTATGATTGGTTCATACTCTTAAAGCTGTGCTTTCTGTGGTTCGGTAAAGTATCTCTTGCAATAGCTTTCGGTGTCTCAAGAGCATGTAGCAACATTTTAGCCTAGTCCATCAGCCACCCTCAGCTTTACTTGCTGGTCAAATCTAAAACACGTTTCAAAGCTTGCATTTAATTGGAGCTAAATTTTTTTAGTAACTTGGGTAAGGGGATTGGGTCGAAGAATATTGTACTAAAAAAGTCTAACTTTGGCTTGTTTTGGACAAAACTTACGTTCAAAATTTAAATTGTGCGGGTTTTTATTGTCTCCCTAAATTCCTGCCCACTTGATGGGGTCCAACATTAACTTCATCTTCATCACTGCTAACTCGTTGTTGCCTAGTCAGCATATTTTTTTAGCAATCGGCTGGACTGCTGTGGTGGTATTAAATATAGCTGCGTCTGTTGCAACCACTGTAATGTTACTTTTCAGTGTGGCTGTTTCGTTAACTATTTGTACGCTTCTCTGATCAAGCTTTTGAACTTTCGTAGAATCAGTCGCGCCTTCTTTTACGGATTTTGTAAATATTCTCAGTCTGTGAGTCTTCGTCATCCTTTTCAATGTGTGGAAGAGCCAGAACTGTTGATTTATTGCTGTCATCTGAAATATATTACCAAACACAAGATTATAAAGCGCTAATGCCGAAAAGTAGTTAAAATTGTTTTAAGGATGGTCAACTTTGTTTCCCATTTGTAATAGTAATTGTAATTACGTTTTATTCACCAATTTGCCGGGGCCAGGAGACAGCGAAGAGACCTTGAGTCAAGCTGCCACTTGCCCCCCTGTATTATATTGTAATTAGTTTAAATTGTTATAAGGATGGTCAATTTTGTTCAACTTTGTTTCCCATTTGTAATAGTAATTGTAATCACGTTTTATTGACCAAGTTGCCTTGACCAGGAGAGAGCAAAGAGACCTTAGGTCTTTGAGTCAAGCTGCCACTTGCCCACTTGTTTACCACACTCGGTGGAAGCTTAACACTGTCCCTTTCATTGCTGAACGTCAAGCAGGGAAGCTGTGGATACAAATTTTTATAGTTTTTGGTTTGACCCGACAGGAAATCGAACCTAGATTCTAAACTTTTGAAATTTTACACCGTAGATCCGTAAAACCACAAAACCATTCCACATTTTAACTCCAGTAAATTTGTTGGCTGTGGATTTATTGCACGTAAGCCTCATCAATAGGCAAGACAAAGAAAAGTTATAAAACCGTAAAATGTAACTGCTTAATCTCAAAATGCTGTTCCCGCAACCCTCACAGAACACTATTTTTGGTTAGATTTCACTAGAAATCAAATCTAAGTTTACTTATTTAGTAGCAGATGTTTTATCTTCGAAGTCAAATTTACCAAATAGTATAAAGATATCCAGGGATATTTCAGTACTTTGATTGGCGTTCCTTTCTTTTCTTTCTTGATTAGTTTATACATTTCTTCAATTTCCATATGGCATTAAGCAAACTGATGCAGCCAACAAAGATACCTAGAATTCCGAATGAAATGCCTAAAGCCAGACTAGTAGTGCTAGGTGGTGCTGTTGTCGATGTTGTTCTTCCTGCAAAACAATTTTCATTATTTTACATCTATTAACCGTGAATGATTGTGTTTCCAAAATTTTTCGCGTATGAAAAAACACTTTTTAAAGAATTTAATGGCTATTCCATAATTCTACAGAAGAAAAAATTGTGAAATCATCGCAAAAAATAATTCACAACTTGCCATAAGCATTTCACAGACTTAGTTATTGGTTTTTACCAGCTTAAAGTTCAAAACACGGTACTACAGTTATCAAAAAACTTTTTGTGTATGACGTGCTTAGTCGTGACATTAACCATAAAAAAATTATTTGATTCCGTTTCATGATTGTTCATATTACGCTTGATCAAATACCTACATGCTTGATTTAACAGTTTCAATTTCAGTCTTATCCAGTGGTGCAACCAAAAGGGGCTAAGGGGTCTTCATTTCCCGCCTTAGCCATGTCACTTAAATTTTTTACACCCCAATTACAAGCATTTAAAGGTGTTATGGACTTGAACTGTAAGGCTGACTAAAGAGGGGCTAAAAGAGCTGGGTAATTTAATTTATTCTAATGACTTTCGAATTTTAGCAATTTGGTTTTTTCAGATGGCCTTAAAAATGTGCGAAATGTGTTCCAAATATAGCGTTAAAATGGCTATTTTTTCTGAAAAATTGCAATATTGCCCAGCGGCCTAGACCCCCACTCTGTAATACACTTAAGTTGCACTATAGTTTAGCTCAGCAAATTTCCTAAATGAGACTTTTTTTGAACAAAGAAATACTAGCTTTTGGTTCAAGGCCCCTTACCTCAATCCTGGTTGCGCACTTGTTCTTATCCCAATCAAAAAACAGTAAACCACCTAATGTTATAAAAAGTAACAAGAAATGAGAACTTCATTGAGTGATCTGTCAATGACAGTTGATTCGTGTCCTTATTTTATTTTTGTGCTGATGCTTGGTAACAGCTGTGGTTGCCAAAATGCAAATTGAATAACTTTTATATCAGTAAGATTTTCTATGTTAATTTCATAATAATATGATTAACAGACTCTTTCATTGCAATCGATGCTTCATACCTCCAAAACAATCGGGATATGGTCAGGCGCGTAGCCAGGATTTGGAAAAGGAGAGGGGCTTTTTTGAAAGAGTGAGAAAAGTGCAAACGACCTTGACCCGAATTTTTATTGTTCTTGAATCAGTTTCACACGGTTTGTCCGAAAATTGAGACGAAATTTCTCGGAAAGCTCGGAAATTCAAACGTTTTTTCATCCCAAAAACAGGTGGTCTCCAAAAGAAAAAAAAAGAGGTCTTCACCGAAATTGAGTCTAATTTTTTGGCCAAAATCGAAAATTCAAACACTTTTTCACACCGCATCACAACATCTACTTCACGACTTCGGCACCCAATTTCCTTTGGGGGGGCTGTTTTCAATTTTTCACCAAACATCGGCCTAAAAAGCAACAAAAACGTGCGATTTTGCATACTTCACAAGCCAATGGGGGGGCTCGAGCCCCCCCCGCCCCCCGCCTGGCTACGCTACTGGATATGGCAAAATTTGAAATTTTTCAAATTTCAATATTTACATCGCTACTCCGTCACGCATGAAAACCTTTAAGCATATAATAAAAAAAGCACTAAAAAAAACAAAAAAGGTAAGAGTTTATCAACCCCTAATAGAAAACCCTAATCAAAATTTTGACCTTTCCTAATCAAGCTGTTTTGCCCCGAGATTTTGAAGTATACCATATTGTCACTGTAACTACGGATATTTCAAGAAACAGTGTAGCTACGACTGATTGAGGCAGATGTCTGTCGTATGCATATTGATCATGGCCGCTGCTCTGTAGTGGAGCGTTTATCAGTGTTATGTTTTGTGAATAAATAAATAAATAAGGAGTGCTTACCGTTTATTATTCCGACTATTTGCATTTGCCCACTACAGCATAAGCTTGTGGCTATATTCGTAGTATTCCGAAGTATTGATACAAAACAGGTTACTTTTGCATCAAAACAAAAATTTAACGTGTTTCACTTTGCATTTTTGATAAACAGAAGCTGTGAACTATCTTCCTTCATCATATTCGAAAACTTGTGTAAGTAGAGTTCTTCTGAGAATCTCTCTTAAATGTGAAGCTTCTCAGTTAGTGATTGCTTGCTAATTGTTGGCATTAGCAAATTTGTTCGATGTTGCGATTTTAACTAGGGTCTGCACTTTGCAGCTATTTATTCAAGCAAAACTCTTGACATCATCGCAACGTCTAAACCAGTGGTTCTCAACCTGTGGTACGCGTACCAGTACCACTAATGGTACGCAAAGGCTTTTTAGGTGGTACTCGAATCACTTCCATAATTTTTTAAAAAATCCTGGATTCTCAGCATTCTGATACTTTATTTATCGGGTTATGTTTTAAAATAAATCCATTTCCAAAAGCTCGATTTTTATTGTTTTATATTATTGCGTTTTTCATGCACGTAAAGCAGTATAAAATTATGCGTCACAAATAAAACTGTGACTTTTGCAAATAGCGAAGTTCTTCCACAGTGTGCGCGTTGAATGATAGCACTCTTCAAAGCTACTATGACGCCCAGGCACCGGCTCGAATTCCATGTAGAACAAACCACGTTGATAAAGCGAACCAAGATTAGAGCTAATTCTGGCGACTGGGCGGGAACACCAAGCAGCAAAGCTTGGACAACTTGCTAAAATTTAACAGAAGAGTGCAGATTTTATGAAGTCACTCCGTATTATCAAAAAATATGCAAGAACATACAACAGCAAAGTTCAAAAGTGTTTTCCCCTATTTGAAGTTTACTGTATGTTTAACGAAAGCGTGACGCGTGGTTTCGCGATAAAGTGATCACAGGACTAAAAGTTCAAAGTTTGGAAGTGGCAAGTGACTTCGAATTTGTAGAATTTGATGTCGCTGCTTACCAGCAATCAATAAGATGTTCCAAAGGAAGTGGTATGCGTTAACTATTTGCGGCGCCCAAGTAGTACAAGGTCGCAAAAAGTTAGAGAACCAATGGTCTAAACAATGCATCGACAATTTTTGCGCGTTTTAATGTGCGTTTACGCTGAACTTGAAACAACGCAATTTGAGGTCATCGACAACTTTCAAAAGGTTGCAATCTTTCGCAAGCGGCTTCTTAACTTCATTTAGACTAATTGTAGATAAATTGTCGGCCAATTTTGAGCAAGTGACGTGAGCAACCACTTGCAATAGATGCCAACCTTCGCTCCGCGTTGCTTCACGTCCTGAGTTAAAGCATCTTAAACGCTGCATTGACTATTTTTTACGTCGCCGAAGCGTCGTTTAGACGTTGGTATGTGTTGTTGATGTGTCTCAGTTGCGTCCAAGTAGAGTTAAAGCAACGGTTAGTGTTGCAGATTCGGTTAAAGTAACTGCATCAAATTTTGAACGAGTGCCCGAGATAAGATGCAGGTGTCTGCTAGATTTGACATAGTCAACACCTCCATTTTAGATTGAACATTATAAGTTTTACTTTGGTTGTTTAAGAACTTGAGACCTATGTAAGAATACTGTAACTGGGCCAGAGTTGGAAGTCGGGTCAGGCTTTGCTGTCGCGTCTGGGCTTAACCTTTTCGATGCCGTGCGACTACAGTAATGCAAGAACAGAAATGCCGCATACGGTTAAAATTTTTATTCGCTCAAACGCAGAATCTATTTAACAAAATATCGTATACACGCTAAATTGTCCCAAAGACTTTTTTTTTGCTTTGGAATTGAACATTAAGATGCAATACAATTGCAAAAGACAGTACAAACCTACGATGTTAGGGCTTAGTTTAGAACGCT
This sequence comes from Trididemnum nubilum, assembly GCA_963965965.1. Taxonomy (NCBI): domain Eukaryota; kingdom Metazoa; phylum Chordata; class Ascidiacea; order Aplousobranchia; family Didemnidae; genus Trididemnum; species Trididemnum nubilum. The sequence goes on from OZ014487.1 coordinate 22,432,294, forward strand.
AGGTAAAGCTTATTACCTCAATGAGCTATTCATGTCCGTACAAGTAAAGATACAGAGCTAATGGTGGAGTCCCACTGGCAATACTTTGCTTGCAACAATGTACAATTTTTCAATCATACGTTGCTTTGCGTAGTCTAAACATCCTCGAAGGCACTAGTAGATTTTTGCCACCTTCTCAAACATAGGGTTATTGTGTTTTTTGCGTGTTTTTTTCCATGTTAGAAAATGCCACAAAAAATTCGTAATATTTTGCGTATTAAGGATATATCTAATATTTAGCCTAAAATTTATTCTAATTTTTTCATCAGTTAAGCTAAAAAAAATACAAAACCAATGAAAATTGGAATTTGCATGTTTTTGTTAACTTGTAAATCTCACTTCCTTTGACTATTTTGAATTACCATTCTGTTCGTATCATTGTTAACACCTGCTAGACAATTAATAAAAAAGGCCACCTACGCGGACAAAGTGCTGTTAGATACGAACGAAACTTTTGTTTCTTGATTCTTTATTATCAAACTTGCGCAAAGTTGCTACAGTATTATTTATTGGTTTCGAAATTTTCAAAACTATTTTTCAAGGGAAAAGCAATCTACGACTATTTTTTACTGCCTTCGCAAAGATACGATTTTATGAAAAAGACAATTAACTCTGAAAATTTTACAAAAACAAACAGGCAAAAGTGCAGATTATAGGACGTTAATTGTCCTACCTCGTTGAAAGCAAATTATTGCCGGTGGGACATCACCATCAGTAAAAATGAAAAATACCAAACCAGCATAAGCAAAACATAACTTAATAAGAGGTATCCTCATAGATACCTTTCTCCTGCCCTGCAGAACCACTCCTAAAACTTATTTCAAGTAACTAACTAACTACTGTAACTGACTAAAGTTTATTTTGTCTCCACTCGCGTCAAAATACACGTTATGAACGCGGTAAACATAAGATAACCAAGAGTCAAAAGGATATTTGACATACAAAATTATGAACGTGAATGGGAACTGGCAGGCGGTGAAGGGACATTCTCGGTCTTTGAGCCAAGCAAGCTACCCATTTCGCTTGTTATTAATTTGCATAGAAATAACTGATGAAAGTTCATGACCAGGTTGCTTACTGCCCAAATTTACTGCAAATATTCAAAATAAAATCAATTTAAATTTCTGAAGAATTTTGCATAAACTCGTTAAGTGCGGGATTAGTAGTAACACTATCTTTGTTATAAAGCGGAATAAAATTTGAAATTCGCTGATGTTTCTCGTCTCATTTTGTCACAGTCTCAAACTGTCGGCGAAAATCTCGGTCGAAGATAAAACGCTAAGCGATTTCAGCAGGACAAATACGTCATGCACAACTAGCTGTTATTTTTCTTACTGCAGAGTTGTAAACTGGCCGAATAGTTTAGGCCCGAACCCGGCCCGAACCCGGCCCGAACCCAAAAACAAATTTGAAGCCCAAATCATGCCCAAAAACAACGAAAGTTAAGTTAGGTCTGAAAAATTTGGCAATGTTGCCAATTAATCATAACTACATTTTTGTGCATCTAAGATAACAAGTATGTCTCAAGCTCGAATCAAGCCCGAATTTTTTGTTAACTTTAAGCTCGAACCCGACCGGAAAAGCTCGCCCCGACTTACAACTCTGTCTTACTCTAATGTCATCTATATAAGTTAGTGTGTATACATCGTAAACAAAGTGCAGCTTAATTAGACACCAAAGAATTTAGCTGTAATTGCCTTAATTTTGTAGGACGTATTTATGTGTACTGGCCAGTTGGTTAAGCGGTAACGCGTTCGTCTCTGGAGCGAAAGGTCTGAGGTTCAAATCTAGAGCCGGTCAAATCAGACACAGTGTTGCCAATGGTTCGCCACCGCTGCGATATTTCTTCAAATATAGCTGTGTTACAGGAGCGCTATGAAGCGGAGACGGGCCCCGCTAACTCGTTACACACTTCGGCGTTAATACTGCGAGTATAATGAAAGATTTGATTTGATATTTATGTGTTTTGAGCACTGAACCCGTTAAATGTGCTTATAATTTAATTTTAAAGGTTGACTTGAGCGTTTTTGATTTTCAACGACAATTGAGTACCAAACTTCTACACATTGATATTTCATAACTTTGCTGATTTGCTGAAGCTTGTTGGTTGTACATAGCAATTATTTACTATCGAAAATTGCTGAGATAAGAAGAAGATCGTGCTATGCGAATAAAACCGATTTGGCAGTTTTCATCAATTTTAGGACAAATGCGAAACAAAACTTTCAACAAAAAAAGTTATAAACTTGTCTAAGAAAGATATGCCAACAATTTCTAGCGTATGTTGGGTAAGAAAATTAGAGAAAACCAAAAACTAAACAGAAACAAGGGTCTCGGCAATTTCCAAAGATTTTATTAAGTAATTAAGCAAAATTCAAAAAAATCCTTTGCATCCTCTGCAGCGCCGATTCGAATGCATTTGCGAGTTAATTCGTTTAAAAACAAAGGTTTAAGGTCGGGCTGGATAAAATTTTATCCAAGGCCGAATTTAAAAAAAGTTCAATCCCTAATCCTCGTGTACTCTCCTGAAAAGCATGTCACGAATACTCTTATGCTTTTTGCGACAAATGCAACTACAATTTTAGTCATATAGTGTTTCAATGAATCACATTATTCAACGGCATTGCACAAGGAACCATCATGTATTTAAATATCATGAAGTTTTGTAATTAGTCATAATTTTTGAGCATTTTCCAAAGTTAAAAAAAAGTCAAAAACTCCCAACGCTTACTTCGTTTTTCAACTTGCAAATAACGCTAAGATTTTTCAATCTTAAGGGTTGCTAATGAAAACTGAACAGTACGATGCAGCACTGCTTAGCTTTTTGAATTTTAGATGTTTGTATAAGCTTTTTCAAGCTCTACTGTAATTAGGTACGAGTTAAGTACATTTTAAGTTTATTCAGTTGTACCTAATCATGAACAAACTTGAGTGTTTCACTATTGTTTTGATCTGTTTGCGATTGAAATATTCAGTGGACGGACTGTTTTGCGTAGATGGAGGACTTGGAATTTTTAATGGAGTAGAATATTCAAACAATTTGAAAAGTGTAGAGTGTCCTCGACTGACAGATGTTTGTCACAGATCGGAATTACATAACTTTAGAGAGAATGGAGCTGGTAAGTGCATCTTTTAGTAAAAAAGATTAAACTATGGAAAACGCTATAGTTGATTGAGGTTAATTTTTTAATCGCTAATCGCAATCATGTTGGCTGTGCTTTTTATGAATAGAATAAACTAAAAAAAAGGCCAGTTGATCGAGCGGTAACGCGTTCGTCTCCGGAGCTGGAGGTCTGAGGTTCAAATCTCGGGCTGGTCAAATCGGACACAGTGTTGCCAATGGTTTGCTACTGCTGCAACATTTCTTCGGAAGCTGTGTTGCCTGCAAGCGAAATGATGCGGAGTTGCACGCTGGGGCGTAATACAGCTAATATAATAAAACGTTTAAATTGATTTATTGAACCAAAAAAAAACAAAATACGTTCTATTTTATCAAAAAATTGATTACCAATTCAGTGAAAATATTCAGATTTATGAAGGAAGCTTTGGGTTTTTTAAAGTTTGGGTTTACAAAGTTGGGCTGTGATTATAGGTTTGAGTTTGGATGAAAATCATTAGAATTTTGCTTAGGTTGTGTGATATGTGGGCTTAGAAAAACAAGAAAAAGCGAACTGCGACTTCAAACTAGTTATGCACACTAAGGGCCGATCTAAACTGTTCGTAAAAAATCGTGAGCGAACGAGCCATGCTCTAACCTTAGTTTGTTTTAAATAAAAATTTCGTATGCCCAACGTATAACTGCCAGTTGGACAATACGCTCGTATACGCTAACAGTTTTACGCAACGAGTAGCCCAAGCCTATCGCTTCTTACCTGTCGTATTTTTGCAGACACGATTTATCAAGGAGAATGTGTTTCGTCTTCGATTTGCGACCGTCTTAATTGCGACAATAGTCATGCAAAAGAATATGAGTACGTAAGCTTATGAACCCAAAACTTTGCAGCCGCTTTAGCTCAATGTCCTACAAAACCATCATTTTAAAAGTTGCAGTTGTTACAGATTCGATTTCATCTACGTCTGTTCCGCAATTCGTAAAATGCGACTTTATTACAAAACGATCCTTTATTTGTAGGCGTTTTCAGCAAATTTTACGTTTCAGATGTTGTAGGCAGTTTGGTTATGAATTCCTCAATAACACTGATTTGAATTCCTTGAGCCGAAATGTTGTGTTTTATCGAAACACCGTTGAAACCGAATGCACTCACTGAGGGGATAAAAAATAAAATTGGAGCGGTCCGTAAGTCGATGTCCAACCCCAAGGAGTTGCTAATCAAAATTTGAGCAACAGCTCAATTTAAAAGAACGACAAAACTATTTTCAAGAACATGCTGCCAATGCAGACTTTGAAATTGTAAATTTTCTAGCTTGGTGACTCTTTTTCATTTCAGAAACAATTCTTTTTCATTACAAAAATTTTTTCGTCGCAGACACTTAACCCTTATCAGTACTTCTAAAAACACATTCGTAGTTGCACTTCTGTCGACATTTTGTCGACATTGTGTAAAGTTGTCTTTCTAGCGTAAGCATTACAGATTTGTGTTTGCAAATGGTGTATTGAAAATGAAAAAAACGCGATGATCTGAAAGAAAGCATAAATAACTCAGCAGGCGGTAGATAAAGGAGACAAAAAAATTAAAACAATTGGTCGCACACCCGGATCACTCACAAAATTCACATTTGCATGTTTTAACAATTTTGCTGTGTTGTGGACACACACCTCTAGCACAATCATTACATTGTGACAGGTTCGCTGCCATGGGGGGCATTCCGGGGCCGTGTCCCCCCCCCAAATCACTGCTTATACCCCCCCAAAACGAGAATTGTTCTCCCTCAAGCAAGGATTGTGCCCCAAACAAATTAACAGGCTCGGTGCCACTGGAAAGCAGTTTGAGGCCTGAGACTCCATAATACTGGTTGTTATCCAAGAATTTGTGAGCAAGAACTGTTTTTTGCAGATTTTGCATCAAAGACCCTTTTTTGCGGTTTTATCCCAGAAATCGTGGATATTTGTGTATTTTTTGAGATAAAGACCTCTCTTTTTCTTTTTGTTTAGTCTTCACCCCAGACCTCGTGGAAACTCGGGATAAAGACCTTTGTTTTTTGGTCCACTTTCTCGAATTCGAAGCAGAGAACTTTTTGTTCCCCCCCAAATTTGTTTATGCCCCCCTGTCAAGTTATCCTGGCGCTTGGCCTGCATCGTGACCGGGTTTGTCTCTTGTATATTCTGCATCGTTCTTGATAGCTAGATACAGTGGGACCAGGGGTAAGGTTGGATTCGGTTGGGATGGAAAACCCAACCTTAGCAGCTGCGCCTCTAACACTGTACTTTTGTTTGGTAAGCCTCAGACAATTCTAAACAGCAGATTTTGGTAACGGAAAACTTAGGTTTTTCAGAAAGCATTTCTTTGACTTGGAGCATCTTCCACATTTTTTCACTAAAGTATAGGCATTATTGGCTGCATCGTCTACCATGGTTTAGAGAAACAACAAAGGCCATCTTACAGTTTCTCGTTGGCATGAAAATTTCTTTGAATTATATCAAACATATCGACTGCACCTTTTCTTTGATTATTGTGCAAAATCATGAGAGATTTTTTGCTCTCATCAGTAGTAAAAGAATTTTCTGTATGAGTTGAGCTCAGGAGCATTACGGGTTTTTTTGTTTCTTCTAGCTTGGTACGCAACCAAGCACCCACCACCTTCATGGTTGTACAAAAACATGGACGAGAATAGCTCTATCCTGTTATTCAAGGTAGTAGGTATCTCTCTGCGATGTGCTCTTATAGTTCCGAGCAATGTTAAATTTTTTTCGAGAGGCATTTTTTTCAAGATTATAACTTAGAAAAAATTAACTGTGCACACATCCCTTCCTGTTCCGTAATAGGGTTCAAGCAATTCAAGCACAATATCTTGGCCTAAGTTTTTATGAAATTGATCTCTTTCTTTACCACCACAAGCAATTGCATTGAGAGCATACCCGGTGCTTGATTTACAAGCCCAGAAAATTTTTATAAGATTTTACAAAAAATTTTTACTTGATTCACAAGCCAGAAAATGCACAACTACCGTCAAATATAAAAGCTTGTTTCAACTCCTTATCCTGGAATTGTGGTTCAGCACAAAAACTACTGTAGACAGTAAGAATCCCAGACCTATCTGGATTCGACATTTCGCATGTATTACAACTCATTCTGTAAGCTGTCAAGTACCTGTGCGCAAGCGAAGCACCAAGTAATGTCGAAGTTATTCTTTACAATACTTTGAGATATTTTGGAGTACTACCTGTTCGTTGTAACCCACAGTGTCCTACAGCTAAGCAACAAAATAACTATCACTAAAATCATCTTCCCTATCTAACTGAAGTAGAAAAGAAACGTACGCAGTGAGAAGTGAAGAAACAATAAGATTGTTAACAAAGTTTGTGACGTGCTTCGTATTGGCAGCAGATTACGGTTGCAGCGCAGTAATAACCGTATATAGATTTAAATTCTTCCCACGACCCAGTTAGAAGATCTTATGACCCACTATTTGCGTACCTCTGCATTAAACAAGCAAATAGATTTTGTCAACAAAATGTTGACAAAAGTGCTACAACGTATGCTTTTCAATTACAACAAAAAATAAAAATCGCACGCAATTTTTCATTTGCATGATCAAAGTGAAATAAATGCCCTTCATTATAGTTGACGGAGAGCCCTATTGATCAAAGCTAGCAAGAGCAACAAAACATTTTGTAACCAGTGTCGACAAAATGTTGACGATAGCACGGATAAGGTTAACTAAAAACTGTTTTCGACACACCTCGTTCGAGCTTGACAGCACTAAATTTGCATGCTATTAGATCAAACGTAGCAATTTCGAAACATTGATTCAACATTTTTTTGAGTTATTTAGAAACAAACATACAAGAACTTGACAAGCATCTACGTTTGCAAATCTGCAAATTAACAGCTTGCGCCTTTTTTAATCAAGGGATAAATCGAAGTAGATAATGAGACATGGCTTTAATTGCAAATTCAACAACTGACAAAACGACGTTAGAAACTTACATAATTAAAAGAAACACAACAGCGCTACAACCATCACGCCACTGTACTTTCAAACATTCATATTGCATATTGAGCAGTGAGCGTAACTGCATACTAGTACTGTAGTTGACGCATACAGTATTGCGCCTAAAACTATTTTTTATTCTCTTGAATAACATAATACTTTTTTTGAGAAGCCCATAAAGATAAAATTTCTGTTTTATTGCAGTATTAATAATTCTGTTCTGAATTTTCTGTTGAACACTCTTTTGATAAAATTTCTATATAAAGTGCTATGCTATCGGTAAAAATTTCAACTTTCTAGGCTCGCTTTTAAAAGCTTTCAATCGATTAAATAGCTAGTATGGTAAAGTAAAAAAATAAATATAAAAGTCCCCCAACCCTGGTGCTAAAAAAATTAAATTCAGCTTTAAAAATTTGATCTCCTTTTCTCTCAAGTTAAACTTGATTTAGACTTAAGTGAGACTTGTGGATTTCCCTTAAGTCTGAATTCAGCAAAAAATTTTTGCAGAATAAGAAAAACGTGGTTAAAATAATAAATTTATAAAATTTGTATTCTTCTGTGTTTGTATACGGATAACAGATACGGCCAAGTCAAAAATTTAAAGGGCCTTTTACCGTAAGTTTTCTACCACTTTTACAAGTTTTAATTCTTTATTCTTTTGTTATTTCAGTTTTTGCGATTACGAATGCTGCAGTACTGACAACTGCAATAGATTTATCTTATCTGAGCTGTCGCCAACCGAACGCTCTAGGGAAGCAGGTAAGTGCATTGTGGGAAAGGAAAATATGCCTAACTAAAAGGTTTAGTTCTGGGCTGATCAAATTGATACGGTGATGCCACTAACCCAACATCCATCTATGTAGTCCAGGTGCAGTGCAGCGGACATACGCCTCAACATATTTTGACGTAACACAGTGCTTGTTGTTTGCTAGCATGCATCATTCAGTTCTCGCGTACGCACTAGAAAGGAGCGTACTTTTTGGAGAGTTCATTCATTTCCAAATATATAAAACAAAAACTTTGCTCCTATCAATCAAAACGTGCCACCTGTTAAGCTCGATTTGCAGTGTGTGCCAGCAAAAGGATAACTCTGTGTTACTCGTATTATGAACCACAACGGCATGTACTGATTGCTTGGTCTGACGGGAAATTAATAGGGACTTCCGCAACGAGCCGGGCATTTTGGGTCGGGCTCGGGTTCGGGCCTTAAGTTGCCAAAAATTTTGGGCTTAATTCAAGTCTGAGACTTACTTTTTTAACTAAGGTGTACAAAAATATAATCAAAATAACTGAGCAACATTGCTAACTTTTTCAGACCTAACTTAACTTTCGTTTTTTTTCGGCCATAATTTGGGCTTCAAATTGGTTTTCGGGTTCGGGGCTGTTTCGAGCTTATATTTTTGGGTTTGGGCCGGGTTTAAGCCTGAACTAGTCAGCCCATTTACAATTCCAAGTCCCTATGTTTTTTTCTAAGCAAAAGTATGAATTCGGCAACTAGAGATCGAAAACGCTATAACTTCAAAACGGCTAAAGTTAGAAGCTTGAAATAAAGAACTTAGATGGAGCAAATGTGGATCATTCTTTGTGCAAATTTTGGGGGCAATCAGTCAAGTGATACAAATTTTCGAGCCAAAAACTGAAATGCCAATCGGAGGTTAAAACAGCTCTAACTCGAAAACTAATTGCAGGAGGAAAATAAAAGTTTTGGATTTAGAAGCGTCTGGGAATGCAGTTTCAGCTCCCAAAATTAAATTCGTCACGTGGTTTTGAGCAGATGCATCAAAAATTTGTGATTTAAATAATTGATTTTCATCATGTACACACGTATGCTGCCGTGGTCTAGTGGTTAAAGACGCCAGCTTTTAAAACCTTTGTGATTGAATAGACCTAGGTTCTATTATCTAGTTGGCAATCGATTTTCTCATTCCAAGATCATGTTGAGTCCAGCTTATTTTTTGTAAGATAAAATATCGTTTGATCTTTTTTGTTTTGACATTAGATATAATCAAAGAGTTTCAGATTTCGTTTTTTGTAAAGACCTCCCTAAAAGCAATTTTTTTAACAGCTCAAACTAGGGTGCAAGTTTGCTTCATATCAGTTGATATTTAACAGACAAATACTTGGACATAGTTTGGGGGTACCACCCCCCGGAAATCTCCAAATAAACCCAACAAAAATCAAATTTTTGATCGGGTTAAGCTAAGGCTCCAGTTTTTTTGATATCAGTAGATATTTAATGAACAAATAGTTTGACATAATTTGAAAGAACCAACCCCCATAATTTGGAAAACCAACCCCCCCCCCTGGAAACCCTCCCAAACAGATCCCCCAAAAATCACTTTTTGAACTTTTAAGCTAGAGCGCTAGCTTTTTATTATATGAAGAGATATTTAATTAAAAAACATTTTGACATAGTTTGGGAGATACCATCCCTTTGGAACCTTCCCAAATGGATTCCCCCAAAATCAATTTTTTGAAAAGCTTTAGATAGGGCGCTAGTTTTTTGATATCAGGAGATATTTAACGGACAAATCTTTTTAGGTAGTGGGGTACCAACCCCACGGAATTTCCAAACAAACCCCCAAAAATTACTTTTTGAAAGCTAAATTTAACAATTGATTGTAATCAACTGGATTTATGTGCTGTGCTGGCTTAATGGTTGGAAGAGCCAATGTTTGAAATTGTCGGGATTAAACAGAGCCTGGTTCAAATAATTAGTCGGACTTCCGTTTTGCCAAAATCACAAATGATTTAATTTGGGTGTTTCTTTACTCTCAAAATTATTTATCAACAGCTGCTGGATTTCAACCACAAATATATTGCAATTAAAAGGTTATTCTTTTCTTTTTTATCAGACAAAATTACATTCATTCTGTTTGTTTTTTGGATTGCATGCGATTGAAGTTTACATAAATTTTGGTAATCTTCAAAGTGTGAAGAGGGGAATGCATGTGAAATGGAACTGGCGGAAGTCCCGTATTATTTTCTTCCGGGAAAATGAACATCTATGTTTGTTATACGTGTTTTTCCCAACGAACACGACGACGTTTTGTCAGTGCGGAAATCAAATAGTAGCCAGAAACCTTTTGATTACTATTCCACAGCAATAAACGTTGTAATGATAGATTCTATTTGAATAAAATTTACTTCTCCTCCTCCCTTGTTCCTCGCGAGCCTTACAACGAAATAGCCTGCTGCTGGGGATATTATTCATAGGATTTTTAATGATTTTAATTCAAATTGTATTTACATATTTATTTACCAAGTTGACTTGGCTAGAATGCTGTGAAGGAACTTTCTGGTCTTTGAGTCAAGTTGCCACCTGCCCATCTGTCAAACTTCGCACGGTACATGGATTCTTCACATAGTCCATTTCATTAATGAAGAGAAAGAATAGTTAGTTTAGTTTGAGAGAATAAACATGCAGTAGTAGTGTTAATTTTTTATAGTCTTTGGTTTTACCAGATCCGAAATCAAATCCTTGTCCCGTTTTAGTTGTAGAGTAAATGCTCTAGCCTATCCGCTCAACCATTGGTAGTTTGAAACCGACTTTTGTAAAATTGCTTTACATTTTTTCTTTTCTATATCCAAGCAAATTATTTATTGCTCAAAAGAGTCAGACAAAATGCTCAAAAATTCTGTTACCACTGCCAAAAAGATTTTGGAATAATACGGTTTACGTTCAATCAATTTGCATTTTCATTGCCCCTTTTTTTTATAAAAACCAATAAATTTTGGGTCGGGTTTTCAGTCTCATTTATTCTTAACTTTATTGGAAAATATACTGTATAAATCAAATCAAAATCAAATCTTTCATATACTCGCTTTTATACGCCGAAGCGTGTAACGAGTTCGCGGGGTCCATCTCCGCGTCATTGCGCCCGGGCAACACAGCTCCTTTGGAAGAAATGCCGCAGCGGTGGCAAGCTGTTGGCAACACTATACTCAATTTGACCAGCCCGAGATTTGAATCTCAGACCTCCCGCTCCAGTGACGAACGAGTTACCGCTCGACCAACTGGCCGGTTCTTGGAGAATATAATGATACAAATTAATTCTTGCTGGGTAAAAGTTGTTGGTTGTTGTAGATGATGATTGCTGTTAGATCAATTAATAATGGCAATTTTCGAAAAGCCAAAAAAAGTCTGCAAATTACTTGCATATGTACCTCGTGTCTGAATATTTTATCATGCTGAGGCTGGCATTTTTCTTAATTTTTTCTTAAATTTTTAGCTATAATAATCCTTGTGTTGCTATAAAACAGATCTTATGTAACAAAAAAGGGTATTTTATGCAAGACAAATTAGTAATTTTTTGTTCAGTTTAGTTCAGTTTTGACAGTTTACTAAACTTTTTTTAATTACATTTATTCACTAAGTTGCCTTGGCCAGGAGACAGCGAAGGAATCTTTTAGTCTTCGAGTCAAGTGCCACCTTCCCACCTGTTTATCACACTCGGTGGAGACTTCACATTGTCACTTTAGTTGCTGAAAGTCAAGCTAGAAAGCTATGAGTACCAATTTACATAGTCTTTAGTTTGACCCGACCGGGAGTCGAACTAGTGTCTATCGTTTTAGTAGCGGACGCTCAAAATAAAATACGAGGTATTATTCAGAATAAAACACGAAGCATGTCAAAAATTTAATTTGCAGTGAGAACAACAACAACAACAACAACACAAATACCACTAAGCGAGGTCAATAAAATTGTAAATGGTGTGCTTGGAGCGATTGGCGTCGTGCTTTCTTTGGCTGGTCTTGCTGTTCCCATATCAATACTCAAAAAATTTATTAAATCGGAAAGAAAAAAACGAAAAGAACTCATGTCAAAGTTAGTACAACCATAAGCTGTCTTAAATAACTTTATAGTTTGTATGTCATATGCACTTGCTATTTCATGTGTTATTGCTAAAAGCCTTTCCATTAAAGTTGATGGGCGTCTTTGTGTCACTTAAAATTTATGTTGTGACATCTAACACTGATGCAAAGAGTCACTACAAAAAGCTAACCGGTTCTCACGCAGGGTTGGAACGAGTCACATTTTTAGTGACTCGAGTCGAGTCACTCGGGTATGTTGACTCGTGTCCAGTCTTTTGAACAAGAGTGACTTGAGCCATTTTCGGAAAATAAGAAAAAGACTTGAGTCGAGTCTTTGAAAAAGTAACATAAGTGGAGTCCCGATTCATCCACAAAAAAAGATAATAATAAAACGAAAGTAAGAATCGAAATGAATGAAAATTGATTCATCTATTTTTGCATGATACGTAGCTATGGAAATCTACGTTTTTCTTAATAGTTCAGTTGCTGATATTTACGCTTACTGTGCTCTAATCTCAATCATTAGAACAATGCAAATCAAATCTCTACTCTCGTAATTGTGAAGCGCCAAAGTGTGTAACGAGTTTACTGAACCCATTTCTGCGTCATATAGTGCGCGAGAAACACAGCTCTATTCAAAGAAATGCGATTTGACCGGCCCAAAATTTGAACCTCAGACCTCCAGCTGCAGAGACGAACGCGTTACCGCTCGACCAACAGGACGGACTATTTGAACACTGTCATTTTGAGAACTTAGCCAAAAACGTTTACTATTGCAGCGATTGCAAATAAGCCGGTATAGCCTTGCTTTGTGATAGGAGATTGTTGATTGGGAACGGGGATATCCAGAGAATCAAACTCAGGACGAAGAAGTAAAAAATGACGATATAATTTTTAAACTCAAATCAAATCAATATGAGTAGTTTTTAAGCATTATTGACTGATTTTGGGAATGCAATCAATATGTTTCATCATATTTGTGAAGAGGATGAGAAACTGAGAAAGGCTGAGAAGCGATAACCTCTTCAATTTTTATAATTATGATCTGATAAAGACTAAAAATAAATCTCTGTCAGTAACGTATTTTGGTGGTAGGAACCACGTCAATATGTGTGCAACCAGGATTTTGCAAAGAGGAGAGGGGCTAAAACCAAAATTTAAATTCTTTTTTTCCAAAAAAATTTTAAATGTTTCAATTAGGCGGTATGCTGAATGAACTGGTGCAACTCAAGCGTATTCTATACGGGAGGTTGTGGGCAAGAACTCCCAGATGCTGAGCGATTTTTTTCTTTTTTTTCTGAGAAGAATTTCACAAGAACACGAGTCTCATTTTTGCTTAAATTTAGGAATAAATTAGAAAAAGTTTCAGCATCGCCATGAAAAACTAATTAAGTACATGGGCCAAAAATCAAACAAACCACAGGTCTTTTTGATATTTTCTATGTAGCCATTCTTGATATGCCCATGACTAATTTCATAATCATAATTAATGCCGTACGAATAACTTTGTTTCTGTTTATTCTACAATAAAATTTACTAAAAAAAATAATAATAATAAAGAAAAAGAAAAGAAAAAGAAAAATATAAAAATAAAAAAATAAAAAATAAAATAAAATTTACAAAGAAATTAGGCTAAAATTTTGGGAAAATTTTACTACAGCCAACTTTAGATTTATTAATTTTTATTACAAAAATACTGTAAGTATACAATTTGAAAAGCAGGGCCAGGGAAAGATCATCTGCTGCTTACTTCGTGGATTTTTGTTTGATTCCTTGCAAAATAAACCATAAAGATAAAATTGATACTTCAAGCTTTCCTCCGTGACATTCATCAAAATTTAAAAAATAACTTTTAACAATTCAATTCATTTTTTGTTTCATTTAATTCGAAAAGCAAAAAGCAACAAATAAACATTAGAAGCTTGGCATAAACACCAAAATTTACTGTAATTTGCCTTGTGCAGCAGGCTAAATTCTCTTTGCAAGTCTCTTCTCAGGCTAGGTTGTCACAACGGGTAGACCGCTAAGTACCTACAGCTGTTAAAAGGTTGACTGCATTATCAAAACAAGTTTACGGCCCCTACAGTGCCTCAGCTTAATTATTTACCAATCTTTAGCAATCATAGCTTATGAGAATTAGCTGTAATATTTTGATGTTTGCGGGTCAAAGTTTTTAATGTTTTCAATCGTTTTCGCACAATTAGCTCATTTGGTAGTTAGTAATCGAAAGATTGCTGGCTCCAGGTTCGATTCCTACACTGGTAATGCGTCGTTGAATTCTTAAAAAAAGCACTTTATACATAGTTCCCATTGGGGCCAAGCAGTCTCCCTGTTGTGGTGACCATCCTGACGTAATACTTGCAAAAAATATACAACGAAAAAGGATGATCCGCCTTGGTGTGGGTAGACAGACTCAGAGTGTCCGGTTTATTAGCTCGAACAAGCGAATTATTAATCATCTTCTATCAAATATTAATAATCAATCTTTTATAAACAAGTCAAAAACATCGGTCAAAAACAAGGTGCGCTGCGCATTAATAGTTTTCAGAAGTCATTGGAAGGATTTGTTTTTATTAGAAGAAATGCAGCGGCCTCTAATGACAATGACGACTCAAAATCCAATCAAGGGTCTTCTGGACAGTCATCTACGCCTCGTAGTCAGCAATCAATAAATAGTGCATCATCAGATGATGATCAAGGATCTATGGGACAATCGCCTACGCCGAGTCATCAGCAATCAATAAAGATTAGATCATCGCCATCATCATCGGAAGGTGATCGACAATCCGGCAAGTACCGTGTTCCCCCAAAAATAAGACAGGGTCTTATATTAGTTTTGTTTTGAAAAATAACTCCAGGGCTTTTTTTAGGGGGATATCAATTATTTTCATTTATAAAAAAAAAATTGCAAAGTAGAAAATTTCGAGATTTTCAAACAAACAAAATATGAAAACCGATATCCATTTACTTATAAACAACACATTTTATTTAAAAACAGCTGTTCGTAGATTGAATAGTGGCGTGATCTTCATGTTATTTCAGGTCATTGAACCTTTTTCTCTCCCACACGTTTTAAATTAATGATGGGAATATGATCATTATTCAGCTAATCTATTCATTAACTAGCACTACCTTTTATCCTAAATTCCCACAATAACTTTTCAAGCACTAAAAACACACTCAAGGACAAAAAAAATTAGCCCTATCGCCTAGGTCTTATTTTTTGGGTAGGACTTATCTTAAAATCATTTTTTAAATTCGGGATAGATCTTATTTTTGGGTTAGGTCTTCTTTTCGGGAAAACACGGTATGTGATAGGCCGATACAAAACTATGCTGATATAATACCTTGTTTAACTTATCTTAATTATTTCAGGAGTTAAGCTTTTTTTGAAAATCCGCTTAATCTGCACAACATCAACAACATTGTACCGGTTTTGTAAAACCAAACGAAACAACTTATAAAGCGGGAGACTATATGTAGTTACGACTACAGTGTGCATGGTTGTCAATGTCGAACTGTTTAGTAACATTTTTTGAACATTTATTGATTAACTTTTTGTCAAATCAATCAAATTCAAAGTGATATAATTTAGATGCTAGAACTTCGAAATCATTACTTTGGTTTTGCAGATGATGACAGCAAATTAACTGGAGGTTCCATAAAGTCCGAAGATGACCAAACAATTAAAAACGACTCAGACATTGAGAATAATTTCGAATCAATCGTTGAAGACAAAGATACAAAAAATGATGCTTCAAACGAATCCCAAAAAGCTGGAAAAGTTAATCAAAGCAGCGTTCAAGTAACTGACGAAACAACACTGTTGTTTGACAATACTATTGCAGCTGCTAAATGCAATGCAGCAGAATCGAAGCAAGCCAATGCTAAGAAAAACTTGCTCCATAAACAACGACATATTAGCAGTACAGACGGACAGGTTGATGCAAATCGTTAGCTTCGTTACTCACTAGTTTTTTAACAAACTGCATACCTCCGTTAATATTAACTTGTTAGTAAAAGCTTTAATTGGCAAAAGGTAATAAAATCCGTTGATTCATTAACATTTTAAGAGTATTAACAATAAATTTTAAGTGCTAATTTACAGTTCTTTTTGTTTGCTCACTTTTAGAACACGTATTGATACAATTGAGTTGTAGCAAGCAAAAATCTATTGCTATAGTGGTCTTTTGTTTTTGCCGTGGTGTTTTCTATGGAGATCTTTTTGTGTTTTGAGGTTACATTTTCTAAAGGCTAATCTAATTTCAATTTGCTGTAGGTCGAGCGGTAACGTTTTCGTCTCCAGAGCGGGAGGTCTGAGGTTCAAGTCATAGGCCGGTCAAATCGGACGCAGTGTTGCCAACGGCTCGCCGCTTCTGCAGCATTTCTCCAAAAGGAGCTGTGTTGCCCAGGTGCAATGACGTGGAGATGAGCCCTGTAAACTCGTTACACACTTTGTCGTAATACTGCGAGTACAATGAAAGATTTGATTTGATCAAATTTCAAGATAAAGACAGGTCCATAATCATTAGAGAAGCTGCAATCAGAAAATTTTTGGAAGTATTTATTAAGAATTTAGGATCAGCGATAATTTATTAAGAAATCGATACTCGGCTGCAGCTAATAACTTTTACTGTGCATGTATTGAGCGGGAGCATCATTCTGCCTCTCTGGTATACGCTTTGTTTAAAGCCAATGATCATTGTACTGACATAAAAAATTCACAAAACTTTTGAAATGAAAATATATAGTTTGTGTCTGAAAATGCTTGATGAGAAAAAATATTGCGTGGTGGTTGATTGCTTAGTTTTTCTCAACGCACCAGGAAGCCGTGGTGGTGCTTTTATTTTGGACGAATCATCCTCATCCGCGTAGAAGTTGACCGTATTCAAGTTTTTTGATTGACGTTTGACTTCTTTCCACGTAATTTTACAGCTTGTTCGGAGCCACAAAGCTGATATAACACTACGTAAAACAATTAATTTTGTTCTCAGGTATTAGTGGTTTTTTTTGCATTTATTTTCACCTAGTGATCGCCAAAAATAAAACCAAACTTTGCATTTGTAGCCTAGAAACATATTTTTCAAAATCGCTCTAATGTAATGCGGACATGCTATTTACATACTTCACAACAAATTAAAAGTGTGGTTTTCTTACTGTTCTTATTGAAATTTACGCTGCAACTTTGAACGAAAACAAAGAATTAAAAGAGAAAAGATTGTAGCTACGTACTCTCTCTCTCTCTCTATAGCGTTTTTCAGGGGTGGGAGTTCGAAAAAGTCAAAGGTGATGTACCCCAAAAGCAAATAAGTTGAAAAAAATACTTAATTAGAAAGTCAGAGTTCGTGGTCTTCACAGCACCTACAATTAGTGCTCGATGCCAAAGAAGGGCTATTATCTAGGTCAGGGGTCGGCAACCTGCGGCCCGCGGGCCAAATCCGGCCCGCCGACACATTTTTTCCGGCCCGCGGCCTGTTTTCGAAGTTGTGCATTTATCCGGCCCGCGATCTCTTTACATAATCATGACAATTAGTGTAGCAAACAAACGTTTAGCGATCACTATTTAATTAAGCTGAAACCACGCTTCTAAACAATTGCATGATACAATAGATTTGACTGGAAGCCTTTCCGTGTTTTATTCTGTTAAAGACCGCCGGAAAAAAAAAATTTTAGTCGCCCATCAAGCACTTAGCAGTTCGCATCTTGACCTATGAAAACAAGGTGAGCGAGCGTTTTTGCAGGAATTGCTGTAACATGCTTTTTAATCAGTGGCGTCGCTAATGGGGACGTGGCTCGCCCCGGGTGTCACCGTTTTGGGGTGACACCATTTTATGATAACAATCGAACAAAAAAGAAAACAAGAGTATGTTTAACATCATTGGAAATGTTTAGCACACTGGTATGAACTAAAAATAATTAAATGCATTTTTTGAAACGCTTATTTAGAATGGGGCGCTAATTTGCCAAAAAGATAAATTGCAAATCAGTAAAACTTTAAAAACTCGATAACACTAAGCAATTAAATCTGATCGCTAGTTGAAACACGCCGAATATAGGTTTTATAAAAAAGCTCAGGAACAGGGGGGGAGGGAGTGGCTATTAAGTTTTAGTTACCTAGCAATCACTTCGGCTCAAGTATCGCTTCATTCGCCTTTCCTCCCACCAATTGTTGTCTCTATTAAGTATAAGCAAAATGGTTTACTCCTTGTGAGCTTGACTGAACAATAAGATTTTATGGTTTCGGTACCACCTTGTAAATAAGAGAACTGAAACTTTACCATTAGCCACCTTCCGGATAGCCATTGCCAATTTTTGCAACCTGTTTAATCATGCTTTTGCACTGCTAGTATTTGTGCCACATTCCAAAAGCATTAATTTTTATTAAAATAGGCCTAAAATTAAGCTATTTTTGCAAAAAAAAATACAAAAGTTTTTAGCGCAGGGGGCTCTGCCCCCAGACCCCCGAAATAGCCACCTCATTGCAGATTGTTGGCTACGAGCCTGAATCTAATCATGTTTTTACACTGCTAATTTCTATGCCGCCAGAGTTTTCCCTGATGCCAGTTTAAAGAGCATTAATTTTTATCAAAATAAGTCTAAAAGTAAGTTAATTTTGAAAGAAAAAAAGTTTTGATTGCTTGGGGCTCTGCCCTCAGACCCTCAAACACAGCCCTCCCCCCACTGCAGATTTCTGGTTATGCACCTGAAACTAGACGTGTGCTGCTCATACTTCCGAGTTTTGGAATCTTAAAAAGAGAAGTTATTGAGCAAGTCAAATAACAACCGCTATCTACAGCATTGAAGTAGTACCGCTATCTTTCAAATATAACCTTTTGTCGCCTACTACATATTATGAAGGGTGACACCACGAAACTCCGCCCCGGGTGTCACCATTCTTAGCAACGCCACCGTTTCCAATGTCGTATTTGTTTGCCACTGAGCAGTTTACTTTAATAATAACTGAATTTCTGTTTTGTTTTTAGTTAATAGCTAGAAAACAGTTGGTGCATTTTTTCGTCCAGATTTAGCGGAAACCTTATTTATGGCCCGCGGCCAATTATTGAACTTGATTTTGGCCCGGCAGCATCAAAAGGTTGCCAACCCCTGATCTAGGTGAAACTATTTAAAATGTGCTATAATGTGCGACCATTGGTTTTCTTTTATCACAATCAGCAGGCACATTAAATTTTTTATTTAAATGGTGAATAATAGATTTAATGTGCCTGATGATTGTGATAAAAATGAAGCCAGTGGTTGTACGTTATAGCTCATGTTGAATAGTTTCACTTAGATAATTAGAAAGTCATGAACGTTATACAATTAAAATACACGTAGTTTTCTACAAAAAAATCATTAATTAAAATTTACAATTGAGATGGCGTTGTGCTTCTGAAACGGCGGACGTGAGTTCGATTCCCTGGTCGGGTCAAACCAAAGATTTAAAAACTAATATTCAAGGCTTTTGCTTCACGCTCATCATCAAGAGATGTGAAGTTTTTGTCTTTGTGGTATAGACGGGAGGGCAGGTGATAGTTCGACTAGAATACCGTACAGGTCATTTTGCTGTTTGCTGGCCAAGGTAACTCGGCTAGTAAATAGCAAATTTAAAGTTTCTAATTTCAGCCATAACAAGCAAAGTAAAGTATTGATTTAAAAAAGAGATCTCGAAAATCGAAAAAATCACGGAAAACAACTCATCTTTAAGCGCATCTGCTAACGTATTTTTATTGCTTCCTACCCAGACAAATTTTCTAAATAGGCTATCTTGACATCTACAGTGTGTTGCTATCTAGTATTTTTTTTCTGAAAGTGGGTTGTTCTCCGTTATTTTTGTTGTTATTTGAGATCATTATCTCGAATTCATCTCCACGCATAGTCTCCTATCACATTTTCGCTGTATTGATTTTGTTAGTGGACTTCAAACATCCTTAATCTTCAGTCACTCTAACGAAATCATCCAGCAAGTTCCATTGTTTAAGTTTCAATGTTAGTAACAACGATGTGTTGGACTTCTTCAGTTTTAGATCCCTGATTAAATAGTAAAAAATCTGCTGCTTTAGACAGTAGGGCTATGTCTCTTCAGCTAGTGGAACTTGGTTAAAGTCGTGTTACACATTATCCGCGTTAAGGCCATCAGTAGAAAAATCCTTGTTACCTTCACCGGTAGAAAGATCCGTGTTACTCTCATCAGTAGCTCTGAGTTTAAAGAAAAAGATTAGGCAATGGCAACAGATGCGAATGAGATACTGAAGCACTTGAAAAAGGAATGTTGGAAAAAGATTTTTGAAGCATTTTTTTCCGTATTGTCATTTTAATGGGTCAACCATGCAAAAGTAACAATCGTTTATGTGGTCGTCGGCTCTCGCCATGTTGTTCGAATAGCGAATTTCATTAACCTCGTTTTTTTTTTCAAACCTGCTTTCTAGGGTTTTCTTGCAGTAATCGCGAGCAAAATGCAGAGCCAACAACTTACTTTGATCTCTAACTGGCATTCCTAAATATGCTTTATAAGCTTCACAGTGGAGCTGATACCAAATGTTACCTCGCTTTGCCAAGACATAGAAGTTAAAAATTTTCAGAGAAACTTTAAATTTCAAAGAGCCAAAATATGGAACTCACAATCAAAAGAATTAAAAAGTTTATGGTTTGGTTAATTCAAAGAAAAATGAACAGAAAAATTATTTATCAAAACCAAATTATAAATTGAACAAAAATATTTATGAACAAAAATAAAACTAAGAAAATTAATGATAAGCTATAGACAGTATCCAGAGTCTTATAGGCGCAATCAAACCTTTGATTAACAGCCTAAGACATACTGTTTCCGGATCGACATTCGTCTTTTATTCCTTGTTCTTGCCTTTCTGCGCTCATGTTCATACCTGTAGTCCTAGCTATAATACGGACGAGGAATAAAAGACGAATGTCGATTCGAAAACAGTAAGTCTTAGGCTGTTAATCAAAGGTTTGATTGTGCCGATAAGACTCTGGATACTGTCTGTAGCTTATTAAAAATAAAACTATAGACGCATATTACAACATTTTTCAAGCAGTAAGCACGCTTTGAAATCCAAGAATGCTAATTTAAAGGTGGCTGCTGCATTGCTGCAACTCTATTCGATGACCATGAGGTGCTCTCTCAGCCTCCTGTTGCAATTCAAGTGACGGCTTCTTCAAAAGTATATTGCCTTGCTTGTTTTTTAATTTGTTTATTTTTTTTTTGTGCTTTGTGTTGCATTTTTATCTTGCACTGTAAAATAAATCTTTCAAGTCTGATGTTTATGAACGTTCCAGTCTTCACGAATAAAACAAAAAGCATCAGCAGGATGCTTACAGCTTCTTGTCGACAGAAAGAAAAGTAAGAAATGACTGTTTAATAGCTAAAATGATTGGAACTTTCGCTAAACATTTCTGATTACCTGAATGGGCTATTTCGTATGGGCATTGCTCATGAAAAGTTCCATGAAAAATATGTCAATTACAAGTTTCTATCTCCTTACAGCACAAAAGCAAAGTTGCGATAGACTAAAGTTGATTTTCCAAGATTTCTAATCAAAACTTATCGGTAAATGACGATTACAAGCGAAAAGTATGTTTTTGTTTCATTGTGTTGCTGTTGGACCAAGTCAATTATATCGATTAGAACAATACGATCGGAAAAAGGGTGAAGGTCAGGCACGGGCCAGGACTTTAGACACTCCTGCCATATAAAAAGCGTACATTACTGTTTAAAAAGCGTGCCATGAGTATTTTTATAGTTTTTGCGGCAAATACAACTATAATGTTAAGTCATAAAAATTTTAAATAAGTCACACAGTGCAATTGCATCATACAAGGAACCTCTAAGTATTTTAAATATCATTCAGTATTATCATAGTCATAATTTTTGATCACTTTCCAAAGTAAAAAAGTAAAAAAAGTCCTTTAGTTTCGTTTTTTAAATTGCAAGTAGCGTGTTTAGTATTCATAATCATTATTCAGCTGAGCATTATGTTTAAGAAAATTACCAGTAGTTGTACAAAACAAAAGAAAATCTAAACTTTTCTTTGAAATAAATAGCGCTTAGTTTTGCCACCTGGCTTTTTTAAAGGTTAAAAGTAACTTTCTTGGTCTAGTCGAGCATTGTGGTCAACAAAATCCCCAAAGCTGGATAGAACTGTTTCAACTGTCAGTCCTAAAACCCAATTTTTTTGAGAGATGCTGATGAAAACTAAACAGGACAAAGCATACTTGTCAAACTTTGCATATTTTCGATTTTTCTTCACAAGTCTAGTTAAGCTCTACGGTAGTAAGGTGTACTGATTTTGTAGTTATCTAGGTTATTTAGTTGTGCCTCATCATGAACAAGCTTGTGTGCTTTCCTGTTGTTTTCATCGGCTTGCTGTTGAGAAATTCGGTGGATGGACTGTTTTGCATTGATGGATTGCTTAGTATTTCTGACGGAGTGGAATTTTCAAACGAATTAATTAGTGTGAAATGTTCTCAGCCTACGGATATTTGCCACGGATATCAAGTGCACAGATATACGTCGGACGGGGCTTGTAAGAACTTTTTACAGTAAAAAGAAAAAATATAGAGAAGTACATTTTATCAGAAATTGGTAAATCATGCAACAAAAACTTAAAAATATGTTCATAAATTATTTATTTATTCATACGTGTGACTCAAGAACTCGAAGTTCAGCAGCGTTAAGCATCCTATTTTAAGTTCTTTTCGCAAGTTTTTATCTCAGACAAGGCTATCACAACGAGTAGACTATTTAGCTTTAATTGAAAATATTTCTCAAAAGCATTACGACGGATAGGCCTAATTGCCTGTTTACTATGTTTATTCATGAGGACATGAAGGAATTGCTAAATCTCCAAAGTTTGTTTTTTTTTATTTATGGGGCTTGCCGCTTGACCTTCAATTAAAGTTTTTAGGAATTGATTTAGGTTTGGTGTAATATAACCCTAAAAAAACGAGGTACAGCAAATCCAGGCGATAAAGAATTGACGTTGTTTGTGAAAACTTTAAAAATTAACATTTAAAGCAATTTAAATTTGCTTACCCTATTTTTGCAGTTACTGTTTATCAAGGAGAGTGTGTTACGGCTTCAACTTGCGATCTGCTCAACTGCGGTGAACTCGGAGAAGGATACGAGTACGTAAATTTAGAACATACAAAACTTTTTATAAAACACTGAAATACTGTATGTAGCCTTTTAGCTAAACCTATTTACTGTAAAACCATCATGGTTTTTGTAGGATACAATCATATAATATAACACGGTACGCCCTAATATGCATAATAGCTAATCATAAATATGCAAATATTATCATAATTGCCAATAATAAATATGCCTAATTCTCCCTAATATATTGCATAATATTATAAGTACGTGGTATAATACAAACCCGATAAAAACTTTTTGTATTCCTTTAAATAAAATTACCTGTTGAGAATCCGATATAGAAAAACAAATAGGGCTGCAGGTATCTTGTTTTTGTTTTATTACCATTTGAATAATTTTTCACTAAGGACTTTTTTGATAAAAACATCAAATCCTTTTGCGACCGGAAAAAAAAAAGAAAAAAAATTTTCTGGGCTTGACTATTTAACGTTTTCAAATGAATAAAGAACTATAGCAAAATACACGAATTATGAAAACGTGTCGCAACACCAACCGGAAGAATTTAAGTTCGGCTTTAAAAATCAGCTAATATCTTTTTACTCAAGTCGAATTTTGTGGTAAGATAAGAAAAACATGGTTAATTTGATAAATTTGTTATCTGTTTGAGAACCAGTAACAAGTATGAGCCTGACAAAAAGTTTTTTTCATTTAAGCCAAGCCTTTATGTTCAAACTATTTTTTACAAGTTTTATCAAGTATTTTTGTGTTTCAGTTTGTGCAGTTATCAATGCTGCAGTACTGACAATTGCAATGACTTTTTCTTTTCGGAGCAATCACCATCTGGGGTCCCACGGGACTCAGGTATGTGTGTTGTGGGAAAAGATGTGCTATGTAATAAACTTTTTTATTGCGTCAAGATTTTGTTTCTTTAGAAATTTAGAGGCTTAATTTCGGGCTGATCAAATCGATAATGTGATCAGAGTTGTAAGTCGGGCCAGGCTATCGGGCCGGGTTCGGGCATGATCGACAAAATGTTGGGCTTTATTCGGGCTTGACATACGTACTTGTCTTGTGTATTAGCTTTTTAGGTGTTTTGAAAGTGTAATCAAAATAACTTTGTAACATTAAATGACAACTTCGTTTGAAGAATCAATACAATTACAAATCATTAATGCAATGCAAATTATTATGAATGAAGAGTCAAAAAAATTAATTACAACGCAATTATCATTATTGATTCACAACCGGTCAATAGTGAGTATAGTTTTATTTCGTATACGAACCATAACTGTACAAATTTTTAGACCTATCTTAACCCTATTTTAGGCTGGGAATTTGACCTACGCATTTTACTCGGAGGTGATCAAAAACGCCCACTATCTAACTTCTAATCTAGCAGTTATGAGAACAAAAAAATTGGCATGCAGGTTGGTGTTTACCAAAATTTTTTACAAAAATTGGTATTGAATTGATGACGTTATCATTGTGACGCCATGGCCATATTTTCCTAAAATAACGTCAATTTGCAATGACGTCATAGGCGGTTCAAATTTTGTGCATAAGTTTTCTTTCTGACACTAAATTCTAAAATGCATAAGTCAAGTTAGTTATGTCACAAAAACATCTTACGGCGTCAATTAAGTTAAATTTTGGCCAAACAATGCTCAGATTTCTGAAAGTAATTTTAAAGAACCTCAAAAATCGGAGAAATTTCCGCTACTCTAGAAACTTAAAACTTTCAGGAGCTATTTGTAAAGCATTTTCACTCAATTAAAAGTCAAGTTGGTTTGAAAAAAACTTGTTTTTGAAAGAATTTATCACAAAAATAAAACCAACAGGGGGAGGTAAAAATATATTTTCTAGTTTGACCCTGTATTTTTCGGCCCCTTTTTCAACTCTGACTGCGATACCACCAACCTATCACCCATATGTGCAGTCCTGGTGCAGTGTCTCGGGCATGTCCCCAAACTATTACACAGTCTGGTGTTACTCAGTTCAGAGTCACAAATGGGCCGACTAGTTCAGGCCCGAACCCGAAAACATAAGCCCAAACCCGTCCGAACCCGAAAACTAATTTAAAGAAACATCATGCCTGAAAAAACCCAAAAGTTAAGTTAGGTCTAAAAATTTTAGCAATGTTGCTTAGTTATATGGATTATATTTTTTGTGCATCTAAGACAAAAAGCACGTCTCGGGCCCAAATTTTGCCCAAAGTTTTGTCAACTTTAGGCCCGAACCCGTCTCGAAACCGACCCGAAAAGCCCTGCCCGACTTACAACCAGGCGCGTAGCCAGGATTTGGAAAAGGGGGGGGCTATTTTGAAAGAGTGAGAAGTGTGCAAACGACCTTGACTCGAATTTTCATTGACCTTGAATCAGTTTCAGACGGTTTGTCCGAAATTTGAGACGAAATGTCTCGGAAAGATCGGAAATTCAAAGGTTTTTTCCGCCAAAAATTAGGTGATCTCCAAAAAAAAAAAAAGAAAAAAGAAAAAGGTCTTCGCCAAAATTCAGGGCAATTTTTCTTCCAAAATTTTGCAAGTTCAAACGTTTGAGGGGGGCTCTTTTCGTATGGGGGGGCTATTTTCCATTTTTTACAGAAAATCGGCCTCAAAAGCACAAAAAACATGCGATTTTGCATACTTCACAAGCCAATGGGAGGGGCTAGAGCCTCCCCGCTCCCCCCTGGCTACGCTACTGCTTACAACTCTGACACAGTGATTACCATTTGCTGGCATGCGTTTTTAAGTTCTCTGTAACGCACAAGAATCAAAGTCACAAGAGATCAATTTTTACATGGGTATATTGATTCTTGCATGTAGCAAAAACTTTAAACACAGGAGACCTGTTTGGTTTAGTTTACAATGTGGGGGCTATCTAAAGTATAAACACTGTGATACTTCAAGCTTGGACGCCACGTCGAAGAGACTACATGACCTCAGAGAGAAATAATCTTTATACGGTGTATCTTTCCCGTGGATATAGCGACGCATGTCAGCTCAGAAATCAGTTCAGCTTACTTCATTTTCGGGTCATATGCGCTAACGTGGATTAACTTTGCTTCGAGGATTGAAAAATTTTAGGGGAAAAGTTTAAACAAATGGCCAAACAAATTTCTATGATTTTAAAGTAATTCAAGAGTAACCCTCTAAACTTGCAAATTCAGTTTATTTAAATTTAATAAATTTACCGATGTAGAAGATGAAAGGTTCATAATCGTCAGATCAAAGTTAATTCAGGTTGGTGAATACGACCCTGTGTGTATTATATGTAGCCTCAAAGAATTAACTACATAATTCACCTGAGAAACGCACAAACTAATTGTAGATAAAACTTCACTCAGACATTTAGCATGTCAAAAATTTAAATTTGCAGTGAGAACAACAACAACAGAGATGCCACCAAGCAGGACTGAGACAATTCTAGAAATTGTCTTTGGAGTTATTGGTCTCTTGGTTGCTTTGGTTGCTTTGGTTGGTTGCATTTTTCTGATATTGAAAAGCAGGTGTAAGGGAATTAAATCAAAAAGGAAAAACCGAACAGAACTTATGTCAAGGTTGGTTCGACAATTCTGCCTTATATACAAGTATAATTGCTTGTATATCATGAACGCTTTTTTAGTAAGATCAATTTTATAAGAACACCAGGTTCAGTTTTGCACAAAATTTAGGAACAAATTAAAAGCAATATCAGTCATGGCATAACAAAATGATTATTCACACGGGCCAAAGATAAAGCAAGTCAAGTTTTCTCGGCTTTTTCTATACTGTCATTGCTATTTTGTCTATGCGAACTGAAATTTATAAATCAAACTCTACATCATTTAACCAAGCTAGAATAACTTTGTTTCCCTTTATTCTACTCTATTAAAAACAAAATGAGGCTGAAAATTTAAGAACAGTCTGCTTCAGATTTACTGATTTATATTAAAAAAGTATTTTATAGTTTCGGTAGTAGGACTAATTAAGTAACATCATCTGCTACGTAATGTGTGGTCTTGGGTGGATCCCTTGTAAGATCAAACCAAGAAGATAAAAATGACGTTTACAGAAGAGCTATCCTGCTTGACATATAACAAAAAAATCAACATTTAAATTAATTCTTTTATTATACTCCCTGTATTATGTCGAAGCGTGTAACAAGTTTGCGGGGGCTTTCTCCGCGTAAAACACAGCTCTTTTCACAGAAATGTCGCAGTGGCAGCGATCTGTTGGCAACACTGTGTGTCCGATTTGACCGGCCCGAGATTTAAATCTCAGGCCTACCGTTCGAGAGACGAACACGTGACGGTTCGATCAACTGGCCGGTAAAAATCAACATTCAACAGCGAAACTCATTTTTTATTTCGATCGACGCGAAAGACAAAAAAAAAACAGTCAGATTATTATTGGAACTAAAACCAAAATTTGCTTATGCCTTGTCCTGGCTAAGGCAATTTAATTAGCAAACAATTATTGCAATAAAAACAAAATTGTACATGCGTATTAAGGCAACCAATGAAATAGTAAACAGTTTAAGTAATGACATAAGTAGTAGAAATTTTCTTCTGACTAAAATACCAAAACAAAAATATTGAATTGATGAGAGTCTACTCCCTTGCAATCTAATTGCTGTTTGCTGCAAACGAATAAATTGATGAAAAAGTTTCAAGTTCTTCAGATTTTGCAGTATTTTTAATAGGTGTTAAATAGCATTGTGTTGCAAGACCGAAGAGGTGCAAAACAAGTGATTGTTTTAGCCTGATTGGACTCTTAGTTCTTTTCATAATGATTTTCCAAGGATCTAGTTTACTAAGTTTTTCTACATATCGAGCCACTAACCCGATAATCATTCATTCATACCTTTGAACCAAGCACTTGGCGTCTGTCTAACCACACCAGCTTTTGGCATTCTTACAGAGTTCTGTTCTGTGGGCATTATTTTCATGCTGAACAGCCACAACAAGTAGACTGCTCATACTACTCCAGTGTGAGGTTGAATGCAGTATCGAATAACTTCTAGTTATGAGTTCTAGGAATCAAATTTATGTTCCACTGCTCCAATATGCCTCAGCTTAATTATTTACCAAATTCACTAACGATCATAGCTCAATTAGTTGATCATCGAGATAAAAAGATTGCTTGTTACCGGTTCGATTCCCGAACTGCCAATGCGTCGTTGTGTCCTTGGGAGAGACAAAGTTTATTTCCCATTGGAGCCAAGCAGTCTTCTTATTGTGGTGATCGATTCTGGCGAAAGACATGCAAACAAACACCGAAGCATGCTGATGCAATGATCTGCGTTAGTGCAAACACACTAATCAGTCAATCATTTATAAACAAATTAAAAACACCAGCCAAAAATAATGCTCACTGCGCTTTGATAACTTTCAGTAGTTATTGTATAAATTTTGCTTTTTTAGAAGAGATGCAGCTACCTCAAATGATAATGACGATGATGACTCAATATCCGATCAAGGGTCTAATGGACAGTCACCCACGCCGAGTCGCCAGCAATCGGTAAAAAGTTCATCATCAGGTGATGATCAAGGATCTGTAGGACAGTCGCCCACGTCGAGTCGTCAGCAATCAGTAAAAAGTTCATCATCAGATGATGATCAAGGATCTGTAGGACAGTCGCCCACGCCGAGTCGCAAGCAATCAGTAAAAAGTGCATCATCAGATAATCATCACAGATCTAAACGACAGCCACCTTCGCCAAGTCGCCAGCCGTCGATACAGAGTAGATCAACATCACCATCTGAAGATGATAGACAATCTAGTGCGTATATCATATGCCGATACAAAAATATACTGATACAATGCCGCAGTATTAAAACATTAAAATTTAAAAACCTATGCAACCCAACAGTCTGTTTCACCCGTAAATGGGATCCTCAGAAGTAATTTTAAACAATTCAAAAAGTAGATTATTAAAATCTGAACTTCAAAGCTTAAAACCTAAAATTTGAGAACTAGGTCAAAACTTTCCGAGCAAGCTGATGAGCTACTGCTGTAATACCATGTTGAACTTTTCTTGCCATGTTTTTTCGATAGTTTAACTTCTTTTAATTATTTTTCGGAATCTAATTAATTTTATTGAAAATCTGCTAAATCTGCTCTGCATTAACAGCAAGATAAAATCAAACTGACAAATCTGATTTGAAACAAAAACTTTAAAAAAGCATAGCGTAGTGGTAAAGTTTAGGATTGTCATTCCGAAGTGTTTAATAACATTTGTTGAATATTTAACTCAAAAATTATGCTGTACAGTAGTTTTCAAATCTATCAAATTCAAACCAACTTATTTTGAATTCTAGATCTTTGAAACCATTATTTTGGTTTTTCAGATAGTCAAAGTATATTAACTGGAGGTTCCACGAAATCCGAGGACAATCAAACCACTAAAAACGACTCAAAGGCTGAGAATATAACCAAATCAATTGCTGAGGACAAAGATTCAGAGAAAGATGCTTCACACGAATCAGTACATGTCGAAGACGAAACAGTAAAATTTCACAATGTCACGTCAATGGCTACAACTGATGCAGTACAATCAAGACAAACCATTGCTAAAACAAACTTGCTGAATAGACAACAACATGATAGCATTAATGCGGAAGAAAAAGATGATGAGTCGCATCAAGAAACCTCAAATAATTTCAAAACCGTAGCAAACGGCAATGAAAATGTGGTTACTAGCCAGCAATTAACCACTGACAAAACTTACCATATTGAAGACAGTAGTGAAGTTACATTTAATGAAACTGGACGAGAGCGACGATTTGCATCACTAGTAAACGCTTTATTTAAAGTCTAAAGTCACTTTAATGATGTCAGTAAATCGTCGGCTACGCGAGATAATTCACAAACATCACAAAAAGAAAACACCTACCAGTTTACTTCGAAAAACGTTTGACGTAAAAAAAGCAAAATTGAAATCAAATTTCAAAACTCAGCTCACTGCTTAAGGCGCGTTTGCATTGGTTGCGAAGCAACGCGAAGATTGGCAACCTTCGCAAGGGGTCACTTTCAGTACGTTGCTTGCTCAAAATAGGCAACAATTCAAAAACAATATTGTCTAAGTAAAGTTAAGCAAATCGCTTACGCAGTTTGCGACAGGTTTAGAACCTTTTGCAAGTAGTCGATGACGTCAAATTTTGGTTGCTTCGCGTCGCTTTGCATTGCTTCGGTCCAGTGTAAAGGCATCTTTATTTGTACAATCAATAACATAGAGTCGAAAAATTGTGAACAAAAAATGCCAAACTTACTTAATGCTACTCTGTTGGTTGAGGACAATGACATTTCACTAAAAAATGTTTAATTTTTTGTTGACTTGCATTAAAATTAAGAGGCGAACTTTCTTGCCGCAACAAATTTTTAAACTATTTATTCCTAATGAGTTGGCTTTAGTATCTAAATATGATATATCTATCGTCAATGGAAGAATTGTTTGGATTATCTTTATCACTTTCAAGAATAGTTGATTTATGAAACTGATTATTTTTGTCTGACTACATGATTGTAATTGTTTTTCCAAACTTTTCAGTCACTTATAGTTTTCATTCTTATAACTGTGAAAATAACGTTGTGATTTCCAATTGCAAATTCTTTAGAGCCACTATTTGTTTAACAGCACTTTACAAAAATGTAAAAATTTTCTTCAAAAATAATAATTACAGTATGTACGTGGAGCTTGAGTATAGCCCTATTATTTTCCAAGGCTATTTGTTTAATGCATTTTACATAGGGGGTGCAAAAAATATCTCCAACTTAATTTTTAAAGCAGACCTTGTAGGAGCACAAAACTTTGCAGCGGGGTTGATTTTTGACTAAGTACATTTTTGAACAAATTGCTTTGCAGCTGCAGGGTTGGTTTTTGATCTAGCCACGTAACTGCCAGTGGAAGTCGTAATGATTTCCCACGAATCGACCACGAAGGACGTCAAACTTTTTGGTTATGATTTCCGTGGTCACACAAGGGGAACCCTTGTAGTTGGGATAGCCTATGGCTATGCTTATCACAAGGGTTCAGCGATTTTTTTACTTGTTTTTTTAAGTACCACACGTGAAAAATCGTTTATTCCCTACAAACCCTCTGCCGCTGTGCAAGCCCTCAAGGTTTGTCCAGTTCGGCCAAAAGTCTTGTGCTCTGTTCGTTTCTCGTAAGTTTGCAATAAAAAAGAAAAATAGCTTGGGAATAAATTTGTCAGAGAAGCTGAGGGCTGCCGATGATAGCTAAAAGTTCGAAACAGCGCTGTCCAGCTCTGTGCAAGTAGTTTTCAGTTAATGACGCCAGTGCAAAGAATAATTTGCGAAAAAAATTAAGTCATTTTTTCTATAGCGCTAAAAGCGGTTCAAATTTTGAATAAAAGTTTGTTCATTTAAAACTAAATCACAAAACGCCCGTGTCAATAATGGGAAAAGACATGAGATCCAGTGTAGATTAAAAAAAGAATAAGGAAAACTGCTCTACACTTTTAAAGGAAATGCTCAAACTGATCAAATAGTTTTAGCCTCTCAAAAGTGTAGAATTATATCAAAAACTTTCAGATTTATTTCCAAGCCCTTCAAGTCATAGATAAGTTGAACCCTTCATTACGCTTTCCAAAAATGTTTTCACGTTTATTTTTCAACAGCAGCCGCTGCTTCGCCACCGCACTCTAATTCAAATCGTAAGATTAATTCCTTATTCAAACGGTTGGACTTATCAATTGTTGTGTTCACACGTGTATTCAGACTTGAAAGGCTATAAGTTTAGTTTATGTAAGTGTAAGTATTATAACGTTTTTTGTTTTTTTTACGCTTTGTAACTTTACTATAGACCTTTTAATCTTTCTGCAACCTCGGTGTAAAGCAAACAATCACCCACGACTACTAGTTTAAAACTTCTGCTGCTTACTTCTAGCTTCAAACTTCTACCGCATTTTGCTTGTCAGCTAGTGCTTTGTAATTGTTTTTTGAATCCAGCGGAGGTCTTTGTAAATGTGCAAATTATTTCAATATTTTCCGATATGTTTGTCATTACAAAGTTTTAGAATCACACTTTTATAGTTTTTTTCGTCAAGCAACGTATTGCATTTGCAGAAGATTAAATTTGAAGAGCTGATTTATCAGAAAACAAACATGGTCAGCAATTATAGTCATTGTAATTTAGTCGTTTGGATTCGCACTTTGTAATTCTCTACTGTACTTTTTAGTGCATGCCAATCATGGCGTAAGACTTAGACTTAACACCAGTGATTCTCAACCGCGGTTCCCAGTTATCGTTCCTGCAGCTCTCAGTGACTCTTTAAAAAATAGTAATTTTCAAATTTTAATTCCAAAAGGATTCGCACTACTGGTTATCGAAAATTTATCAAATCGTTATCTATTACTAATCAAAATGTAAAACCTATACGGTAACAAATGCAAAAAATACCGCCCGATATTTTACAGTTTGAAAACATTTTTGGAAAGACTAAAACGTGTACTATTTATTGGGATATCTATTATATTACTGTTTTACCTAAAATTCTAATTAAAAGGTTAGCAGATATTTTGTTCTAAATTACATGTAAGTAACCCAACACAACCAACTGGTCATACTTTATCTATGAACATGGTTCATAGCGGTAAAGTTCCCAGAACATGCTTCATAAGATTTGATTTGTACCTACCTTTCTCCATTTTCATTTTTATTCATTGTTAAATTACTTGCTTTTTTTCCAGGTTAATTTTTTAAGTAGCCCGGAATGTTTTCAATTATATTTTGGGTCAGTGATCTTACCAGGATTGAGGCAAAGCCAAGCGGGCTGGAGCTTCCCATCTTTGCGATTTCGCTTAAAAAATTTAGCTCGGTTATGCAATTAAGCTTTGAACAAGTTTAGGTTTTGGCCACTAACTAAGGCAGTGGTTCTTAGTCAGGGTTCGATTGAACCATTTGAGTTCAACGGAGGTGCTTTAGGAGTTCTGCAAAAGTTCTCCAAAATTTTGACACAGGCTGCCTACAAGTAGATTTCTGGAAGGTCTGGACCTCACAAAGATATGCATTAAAGAGGTTCAAAGAGTAAAAATACCTCAATACAAATGCAATTTGTTTGCCATTCATCATTAATAATAACAAAGTAGCATGCCTGTCTTGTCAGATTTTTTTGCTCAAAATCCTGAAAACTGTAGAGCACAACGATAGGCCGGGATTTTGCTATAGTAATCATAGTGTATTATCACTTAGCCAGGGCATTGCAAAGTTTTTGTTTGTGGAAATTACAAACTCATCATTGTGAGTATCCCAAAAGCAACGAAGCCTAACAACAGATATGGAAAGTTTGGACTTTTATAACAGGGCAGTAAAGACACGGAGAGGCGAGAACTGGCTGAGACACAAGAGGTCAGAAGAAGGTAGACAGAGCGTCAGAGGAAGGTATACAGAGCGTCAGAGGAAGGTATAGGTAGAGCGTCAAAGAAAGGTGGGCAGAGCGTCAGAAAACGGTATAGCAAAAGTGTCCAAGGAAAGTAGAGTGCGAACAAATGAAAGGTATCCTCATATTACTAAAGTTGTCTTGAACTATTCAGGTCATTCTATTTCTGCAAGCGTGCATTTTCAGTCTGATAGAGGTTAAAACAAAAAAAAACAGGCTTTTATGTGAAAATGACATGAGACTAATTTGCTCTTTCAAAACAAACTTTTCGAAATCTCAGTTGGTCGCCAAAAAAGAACAAAGAAATCGCATTGATACAAAATTAGTAATGATTAAATATAGTTGTTTTTTACATGGAGAAGAGTTTAAATTGAACTGACTCAAAAAAGTGTTGGAACAAAAAGTAGCGGGTGCATTTTGGGTCTCCTCTGAGAAAGTTAGGCCCCGATATCGGAACGAGGAACTATCTTTCATATTTCATATACTTTTAATTTTTAGCTCCTGATTTAAATTTTGAATTTCATGTGTAGTATTATTTTGGCAGACACCCTGATAATCCCGACTATGGCTGAAACAGTTTGTAAAATTTTTTAGATGGTTTAAAGTTTTATTTATTTATTTTTATATGTGACGTGTACTGTTTTGTATGATATCATAGTAAGTTTTTTAATGTGTTTGAGTGAAAAAAAGTTGGTGATCAACAAAACTTTGTAGAATAAAGGGTTCGTCAGCTCAAAAAAGGCTAAGAAATACTGAACTAAGAAAAGGGGCTTAGCAAATTATTTTTTCAAGAACTTTCCAAACGTTAAAATTTTAGTTATTTCAACTAGCTATCAAAGCGTGCAAAATGGCATCGCAATGGAGTTAAAATTGCTTTTTTTACGAACAATCACAAAAACCGCCCAGTAATTGAGGGCTTAGCTCCAACATTCCTGTTTGTAGTACATTTGGATTTGATTGCACCATGTAGTTTGCGAAACACTCCACCTGCTCAATATATTATTT
Organism: Trididemnum nubilum; assembly: GCA_963965965.1. Lineage (NCBI taxonomy): Eukaryota > Metazoa > Chordata > Ascidiacea > Aplousobranchia > Didemnidae > Trididemnum > Trididemnum nubilum. Next base: position 22,466,756 of record OZ014487.1, read on the forward strand.
TTTCAACACAAAAAAATAGATCTTTTGATTCAAGCCTTACTCCCTCTCCCCATAGCAAATCTAGGTTACCCGCTTGTCTACCTACTGTGGATAACCAGAATCTAGGCTTATGCCATTTCTGCTGAGAAGCTTTAGAATTAAACGAAACTCAAGTTCAGAGCAATGATTTGAAAAATTGTCTTGGATTTGTTTCTTGGGTTTTACAATTTACATTTCTGTAAATGACAGGCCATCATTAACTGGAGGGATTGGTATCTTTTACCAAGCGACTATTATCTGCTCTTTTTTTACTGACATACTTTAAATTTGATTTGAGTATTTGGTTACGAGTATCTCTTTGTAAATTAAATCGTTTGCATGCGCATCTTTACAATCATGAGGTTGACAATTTGGCTTTAAAACTAAAAAAGGTTAAGAACCTCTGCTTTACACTGTCTTTTTTTTGCTGAACTAGAAGAATAAAAGTAGTGAAAGCATTTTTGAAGCTTACTATACCCGAACGGGAATCAAATTTAAGTATACTGTTTTAGGACCAGACGCTTTATCCACTAAACAGAAGCTGAATAAATGTAAAATAAAGCAAATAAAGTGAAATAAAGCATAAAATTCACGTTTTTTCTTTGAAGTTTTGTTAAACTTTACTTCGGTAAACTATTTTAGTATCATTCAAGCTACTAAACGTTTCACGCTATTTAGTTGTATTTTAAGCTTATAGTTAAAGCTAGCGGCCAGTTGGTCAACCGGTCAGTTGATTCAGCAATAACGTCTTCGTCTCTGGAGCTCGAAGTATGAGGTTAAAATCTTGGGCTGGTCAAATTGGACTTATAGTGTTGCCATCAGCTCGCCGCCGCCGCGACATTTCTTTGGAAGAAGCTGTGTTGCCAGCCACAATGCCGCGGAGATGTGCCCCGCTTCGGCGTAATACAACTCGTTTCACGCTTCGGCGTAATACAGCAAGTACAATAAAAGCTTTTATTTTATTGTAAGCTATTTAGTTGAGTCTAATTACAGCATAAACAAGCTTAAATGCTTTACCGTTACTTATATCTTCCTATCGTTGAGTCATTCGGTAAATGGTATTTTTTGCATTAATGGGGAACTTGCTACGTCCAATGGACTAGAAAACTTGAATGAACTTATCAGTGTTAGATGTCCACAACCAACAGATGTTTGTCACAGATATGAAGTGCGTTTATTTAAAAAGGAAACCAGTAAGAAATTTTAAAGTACTGTAACAAAAAACTAGGAGTAAATGTAGGTTAAATTTTTTGCCTTTGCATCTCGGCAAAAAATTTATGCATGAAGAAGACCAACGCAACACGAAATCGCTTTGCTCTAATTGCAGCTTGTTTTGGCTAGTAAATAGATTTGGCTGCTGATTACAATTTAAAAGTTTTTAAGTTTGGGGGACTTGAAAGATTTTTATTACAGTCAGAGTGCTGTAAAAATAGCTGGATCAATAAGCAATGCGCAGTTGGTCGAGCGGTAACGTGCGTTCGGCGTTCGTTTCTTAAGCTGAAGGTCCAAGTTTCCAAGCTCGGGCCGTTAAATTGTGTATTGCGTTGCCAACGGTTTGCCGCCGCTGCAATGCTTCTTTAAAAGAGCTGTGTTGCCCGCAGATGCAATAGCGCAGAGAAGAGCCTAGTAAACTCGTTACACGCTTCGGCGTAAGGCAGCTGAGTATATATAACAAAGATTTGATTTGATGAGCAACGCACAATGTTAGCGTTTGTGGTGTTCCAGATAAATGGGTGCCCGACCTGACCAGGTCAGGGAGTAACTATCGTCAACGTAAGACGGAAATCTTTTGCTCTGTTAGCGCTTATCAGTATAGAGCAAAAATGAAAAAATTTAGCTGGACTTTTTTTTATTTTTAAGATTCGGTTTAAGGTTGTACAGTTTGAATTAAGAAGAAAAAAAAGATAGATGAAAACTAATTAATTTTTTTAAGTAAAAGTACTGTTTTCAAATTTAGCCCACTTTTTTAAAAAATGCGTGGTGCCAATTATATTTTTTTTAAATTATTTTTGCCAATGTTACTGTAAACTGTAACAAAATATTGAGGTGTCTACAGCCTTAATTTTCGCTTTTATGATAAGTCTTGAATAGCATCTTTTTGTTTACACGTCTAAGAAAGCCTCGTCCTTTAATTTATTTAGCTGTGGTTCTGGTGTATATCGCCCGTAATATTGACCCGTTTGATGAGCTCGGAACCTCAGTTTTCAATCACTTCAGATAAATCTAGAAAATAGGGTAACAATCGCCTAAAAGCTGAAAAAGAGGACGTTTAAGATTAACTTTTCTTACTGTTGGCAAGGCCGTAGCAAAACTGTTTTCGATGAGGGGGACGGCGGCGGTGGAACCCACTTATGCGTTTATATTCAGTAATGTGCATGGGCGCTCGAAAATGTTATCGGACCAAAAAAGCAAGGAGGCTTTGTTGTCAAATGCTTTAATATAATTTAGATTGGCATGCAACTATATTATGTTAATTAAATCCTGCTAGAATGTTTGATGAGTGCTGGAAGCTCCCCATACTGAGTACGAGGCGGTGCCTCAGAAGCTTTCGCCTTTGCTATGTCATCTGAGATCAAATGCAATATTTTGTGGTAACGCTTTACTTAGCTGTATTTGAACGCGGATGATAGGCGATAAATAAGATTTGAAGTCTGCACACCGCTCGATCAAACTTATCAAGTAAAAATATAGGCATGAAAGTTCGCCATAAAAATCGTGTCACAATAAACGACAAGATAAACTCCAAAGTAGAATTGGCAAAGCAAAATTTATTTTAAAAGTTCTAAGATGAATATATGATTTTATTATAGCTCTAATATATAATATAACTGAAATTAAAAAAGAAAGTTATTTGTGCGTTCGATCTTGGGTGAGACCGGACGGAAGACAAAGGCTGCAAAAACTGGACTGTATCACCAAAGCTTAAACGTAGCGTCATCCTATTAGATAATAATAAATAAATTCTAAATTTAATAGCTTTTTTATTGTTACAGTAACCATTTATCACGGAAGATGCGTTTCGTCTTCAATATGCGAGCATCTTACCTGTGAAAGCCTTGCAGAAGGGTTTGATTATGAGTACGTAAGTTAAGAATATACAACATTTTCACAAAAACACCGCAGAAAAATTAATCAACTAATTTTAGTACAAAAACCGCAAGCTATATTTTTTCGTTAAATTCTTTTAGAATTAAATAATTTTACCAATTATTTTACCAAAACTTTTAAGGAGTTTAATTCAAATCTCATATCACTTTTTGTTAGTTGCACCTTTTTCCACCTATATCCTTTTTACATTTTACACAGAATTATATTTTTGACATTTTATGATTCTAAATTGTTTTATCATGATAAGTAAATATGCATAAACTTTGGTATTTCAGATTTCTATTTTGTAATCTACCAGTTAATTATCTCGTGGAGGTCTCTCATGGCCGCTACGTTTTCTAGTTTTGGTTGTTGAGTGAGTTGCCATGACTCCAATGATTGTTTCAAGCTTCCAAATGTAGCACAGCAGTCAATTGAGAGTTGATAAGCCTACCTAGCTAGCCTAGCTGACAATGAGAGGTGATATTTCTTAAAACCGGAGCTGTAGGCCTATTAAATTGCTATATTTTGGGGGTAGGCTATCATGACAGACATGTTGTGTAATTTATAAGATGGTACATTAATTTTTTGGCTTCGTTTAAGAAAAATGCTTTTCCTTTCCAAATGGCAGGGTTTAAGGGTCTGTCAATTTTGAGAAATCATTTGAGATTTATCATTCGCGTTGTACTACGCCAAAGTGGTAATTAAATGGCGGAGCCCATATCCGCGTCCTTTCACCTGTGGACAACAAAGCGTCCATAGAAAAATGTCGCAGCAATTGCAAGCCGTTGGCATCACTGTGTCCGATTTGACTTGTCCGAGATTTGAACCTCAGATCTTCCGTTCCAGAGAAAAACGCATTACTGCTCAACCAATTAGCCAGCATAAAAGATTATCCAAACATACAATAATTAAAAATAAACTTACTTGAACAAATATAAATCTCCACAAAATTTTTTGTCTTATGACTGATTTGCTATACCATCATCCCAAATGGACAAAATTGTCTGGTTACTTTTTAGGCCGAGCAACAGTTTGAAAATGTAATTTATCAATAAAAAAAAAGAAAAATTGCTCTACATTTAACCGATCAGTGGTCGAGTGGAAAAAGCGTTTGCTACTGAAGCGGTAGACTCGGGTTCGATTCCCGGTCGGGTCAAACCAAAGACTATAAAAGTTGGTATTAACAGCTTCCTTGCTTGACGTTTAGCAATTAAAGTGCGAAGTCTCCGCCTGATGTGGTTGACAGTTGGGCTGGTGGCAGCTAGACGCAAAAACTGAAAAGTCTTTTCGCTGTCTCCTGGCCAAGGCAACTTAGTGAATAAAATGTAATTGTAATATTACAATTCAATTTTAACATTAAAAAAACTTGGGTCCAACTCTATTTGTCTTAGATTGTGTTTGGTGACCTTTAGCACAATAAATTAGAACTCAAAAAATTTTTCATAAGAGTAGCCTACGGCATGATGGTTTGCACAAAGCACTCATCTCTTTATAATTTTTAATCAATACCACTCCATTTCTAATGATAAGGAAAATAGGATTATAATTGATAAGTTATCAAAGATGACCTTATCATGTTAGAGAATAACCACTTCTTTGAAACTTCATTTTGATTCTGCACTTCTTTATTTTCAGTTTGTGCGAATACCAATGCTGTGGCGGTGACAATTGTAACAATTTTTTCTTGTCTGATGAATCTCCCTCTGGGCATCCCCCATCAGTAGGTATGAGCAATATAGATTGTAAAATAAACACTGGGAAACTGATTGATTCACGACAGTAAAGGTGCGTTTACACTGAACGCAAAGTAACTCAAAGCAACGAGAAACAACCAACATTTGACGTCATCGACAATTTGTTAAAGGTTTTAACTGGTCGCAAACATCGCGAGCGGTCGCTAATCTTAACTTAGGCAAAATTTTTTTGTTGGATGAATCGTCTATTTTGAGCAAGTGACGTAAGCAACCACTCGCGAAGATTGTCTATCTTCGCTTTGAGTTGCTTTTTGTCCAATGTAAACGTACCTTAAGAGTTTTTCTTTGAAAATGGATGAGTGGAATTAAATCCCAAGCTTATGAAACTGGGTACAAAACTGATCAATGGTTGAGTGGATATACGTTTGATACTGAAATCTTAAAGTTGGCTTCGATTTTCGGTCGGCTCAAACCAAAAAATTTTTTTGAATTGGCATTTATAGCTTTCCTGCCTGATGTTCAGCAATAAAATAAACAGCGTAAAGTCTCCACTATGTGTGGTAGACAGGTGGGCAGTTTGACCCAAAAGCTGAAAGTTTCTTTTGGAGTCTTCTGGTCAAAGCGACTTGGTAATAATGATGTACTTGCAATATTATTGCTCTTCGCTACCGCACTGTAGTAGTTATCTGCTTAGTTTGGATTCATTACAGTAGAGATGCATTTTTGTGAACGCATTGTAACACTATAAACGCTAACTAGCAATGCAGCCCGTGGAATATCAAAGATTAGATTGCACTTTTAAAGCGAAAAAATTTACGCAGAGACAGACGCTAATTTGCTCTTTGATTATCAAAAAATTAGTAAAAGCTATAAAAACCAGCATAAAAAGAAACCGAAGTCGTATTTGTTACGCTGCTTTAGGGCCTTCCAACGCTAGAGTAAGAAAAACCAATATCGACACTAAACTAAGCTCAAGTTTGACAAGTGGAAATCTAATCTGCTGATAAGTTCTAACGTGAGTGAAAATTTAATGCGCAAAATCCGACTTAAGTAGAAATTTAGTGTGCTTAAGTTCAACTTGGGTTGAAAAAGCAGAAGCTCAAATTTTTTTGAGTGTAACTTCAGATGAATGAAAAGAGATTTGAGAGAAATGATTGGTAGTTAACAAATACTGAATAGCCCCCCCGCCCCCTATTCCTTAGTTTATAGTACTGCATATTTGTTGATGACACCTATGTTCAGCATTCTTACACTTGCGATCAAATTTGATTGCCTATTTCTTACCATTTTTCAAAGTTTTCATTTATTTGTTGGTTTTATTTTTGACAAATTAGCCCCCCCCCCCCTGAACATATGTTTCAAAATTTGCTTTAAATCACTATATAGTCCACTTCAGAGCATAAAACAGTCTCAAAAGTGCTAAAAATGTAGTGTTTTTCACATTTTGCATTTTGGTCGACATGTCAATGGGGGGGAGTGAGCTATAGCCCCCGCGCCCCCTGGCTACGCTACTGGCTAAAAACGTGGTATTTTTCTTATTCTGCATTTTGGTCACAGTTCATTATCCCCCCCCTAAACAAACGGTTCAAACTATGCTTTAAAGCATTTTTTGGTCTAATCCAGTGCAAAAGACAGTCTTAGAAGTGCTAAAAACGTGATGTTTTGCTTATTCTGTTTTTTGGTAGGCAGTGCATTAGCCCCCCCCCTCCCCCCTAAATAAACGTTTCAAAATAGTCTAATCCAGTGCAAACACACAGTCTTAGAAATGCTAAAAACGTGGTATTTTCCTTATTCTGCATTTTGGTCGGCAGTCAATCAGCCCCCCTAAATACACGTTTCAAGCTATGCTTAAAACCATTTTTTAGTCTAATCCAATGCAAACACACAGTCTTAGAAATGCTAAAAACGTGGTATTTTCCTTATTCTGCATTTTGGTCGGCAGTCTATCGGCCCCCCTAAATAAACGTTTCAAACTATGCTTAAAATCATTTTTTAGTCTAATCCAGTGCAAAAGATAGTCTTAGAAGTGCTAAAAACGTGGTATTTTTGTTATTCTGCATTTTCGTCGGCAGGCCAATGGGGGGGGGCTATAACCCTCCCCCCCCCCCACTGGCTACGCTACTGAACACAAAAGCAAAGTTACGAAAGACTAAGCTTGATTTTCCGAGACTTTTGGTCAAAACTTATCGAGAAATGATGATTGCAAACAAAAAGTGTTGTTTACCAATTATATCGACAAGAAGAATTCGAATCGAAAAAGGGTGAAGGTTAGGCGCGGGAACAGACTTTAGACCGTCCTGCCAAATATAAGCTTACATTTACTGTTCAAAAAGCATGTCATGAGTATTCTCATACTTTTTGCGGCAAATACAACTAAAATGTTTGGTCATAAAATTTTTAAATGAGTCACATAGTGCATTTGCATCACACAAGGAACCTCCAAGTATTTTAAATATCAATCAGTATTGTCATAGTCATAATTTTAGAGCATTTTCCAAAATTAAAAATAAAAAAATATTCCTACAGTTTGGTTTTTTAAATTGCAAGTAGTTTGTTAAATATTTGTAGTCATCATTCAGCTTAACATTAAGTTTAAGAAAATTACTAGTACAATCAAAGAAAATCTAAACTTTTTTTCGTAGTAAATAGCGCTTAGCTTTGTCAACTGGCTATTTTGGAAGTCAAAAGTAATTTCCACGGTGCAGATATGACTTGTGCGTTAATTTTAAAATCTCCAAAGCTGGACAGAATTGTTTCAACTTCAGTTCTCGGCAGTAATTCTTTCGAGAGATGCTGATACAAACTAAACAGCACGAAGCAGTGTTGTCAAGCGCTGTAAATTTTAATTTTTTCTTTAAGTTTTGTTAAGCTCTACTGTAGCTAGGAATGCATATATAGTACAGTTATTGAGGTTATTTAGTTGTATCTGATCATGAACAAACTTGGGTGTTTCACTATTGTTTTGAACTGCTTGCTGTTGAGATACTCGGCAGATGGACTGTTTTGCATTGATGGATCACTTGTGCTTATTGAGGGAGTGGAACATATAAACGAATTAAGTAGTGTGGAATGCCCTCAGCCTACGAATGTTTGCAGGCGATTTGAAGGATACACATTTACACCGACCGGGACTGGTATGAACTTTTTACAGTAAAAAGAAAAAATATTGAGAAGTACATTTTATTAGAAATTGATAAATCATGCAACAAAAAATTAGAATATTTTCATCATTTCATTTATTCGTACGTATGAATCAAGAACACACCGACACATTACCTGTTTACATTGTTCATCTGTAAGAACTAGAAGAAATTGTTTGATCACTAAAGTTGTTTTTTTTTATTTATGGAGCTTGAGTTTGTATTAAAATTTTTCAAAATTGGTTTCGGTTTGGTGGAATATAGCCCCAGACAAGCGAGGTAAACACTAAAGTAAACTCAGGCAATGAAGAAATTGACGTTGTTTGAGCTGTTCTGTGCTGGACGTTCGAGTGAAGCGAGGCGCTGAGTTGTCAACTGATCACCATCTGGTAGTATGTTCCTTACGACTTTCGAAACCTTGGCCAAACAAGAGATCCAACAGGTCGTCTGTGACTTACCGGATCAAATGGGAGGCTTTGGAGGACAAAGAAGTAAGAAAACAGTTTGCATCCAGTATATCATCTAAGTTCAGACAACTTCCTGATGTATCCGAGGACATTGAGAGGGAACGGCTGCTGTTCAGATCAGCAATCATTTCATCAGCTGCTGAAAGTTGTGGGCGAAAACGACTTAGAATGGCGGGTGATAGTGAGAAAAGAACACCTTGGTGGAACCAAGAGGTTAAAGAAGCTATTCGAGCAAAGAAAGATGCGTTCAAGGCCTGGCTACAGGACAGATCGTCATCTGATTTGCAATCCCGGTACACTGAGGCATGAAAAGCGGCAACTTCGGCAGTAAAGAAATCCAAGGAAAAGTCATGGGAAGAGTTTGGTCGTCGGTTGGATTCCAACTATTTTTCGGAAAACAAAGTATTTTGGCAGACCATCCGCCGTTTACGTGGCAAAAGATTGAGTATCACGTACTCCATCAAGGATTCTGACGGTAACATTCTAACGGATGAGAATGAAATCCTTTCATGATGGAGAGAATACTTTGAAGATCTTTTGAATCCTCTAAGGGCATCTACTCGTGACACACACGAAGTGACACATCTAGGGGAGGACGAAGTTTTCACTGCAGCAGAAGTGGCAACTGCAATTAAAGGGACAAAATCTGGAAAAGCTGCTGGTGAAGATGAAATCAGACCAGAGATGTTGAAAGCGCTGACTGGAGAAGGAGTTCTCTTGTTAACGCGAGTGTGCCAAGTTGCGTGGAAGCTTGGCAAAACTCCCAGAGATTGGCAAACAGGTGTGATTATTCCGATATTCAAGAAAGGAGATCGCAAGCAATGTACAAACTACAGAGGGATATCACTCCTTAGTTTACCAGGGAAAGTATATGTCAAATGCCTTGAAAGGAAATGCCGAGAAATAGTGGAATCAAAACTGGAAGATGGTCAGTGCGGTTTTCGTCCGGGTCGCAGTACCACGGACCAAATCTCCACTCTGAAGCAAATCTTCGAGAAATCTTGGGAGTACGGCAAAGATCTCTTTACATGCTTTGTCGATCTTGAAAAAGCATATGACCGAGTTCCTCGGGATAAACTTTGGAAGGTTTTGCAGGAGTATGGCGTTGATGGTCAATTGTCACGCGCTATTAAGTCATTCTACTGCAGACCGGAGGTTTGTGTTCGGCTAAATGGCAAGCAATCAAAGCCGTTCCATGTAGGCGTTGGACTCCGGCAAGGGTGCGTTTTGTCACCTCTCCTTTTCATTGTTTACATGAATTGGATCGACAAATACAGCCAAGCTGATGAGTGTGCCACGATTGGAAATTGCAAAATTAGTCGTCTGCTATTCGCAGATGATTTGGTTCTGCTTTCTTCCACAGAATCTGGCCTCCAGCGCGCATTAAATAGCTTTGCAGATGCATGCAACACCGCCGGAATGAAAATAAGCACGGCCAAAACTGAGGTACTTCATCTTTCAAGAAACCCTGATCAGTGCGCATTACAAGTGAATGGAGCGACACTGAAGCAGGTAGAGAAGTTCAAGTATCTTGGGGTTGCATTTACGAGTGACGGAAGGCAAGACGAAGAACTGGATACTCGAATAGGCAAGGCTAGTGCAGTAATGCGAGCTTTGCACTACTCGGTTGTCATGAAACGAGAATTGTCGAAAAAGGCAAAACTCTCAATTTTTAAAGCAGTTTTTGTCCCCATTCTCACTTATGGTCATGAATCTTGGGTAATGACCGAAAGAATGCGATCACAAGTGCAAGCGTTGAAATGAGGTTTTTACGAAGAATCGAAGGAGTTACACTGTTTAACAAGGTGCGTAGCTCTGAAATTCGAAAATCTCTTAACATCGAGCCGTTACTTCTCCGAATTGAAAGATCTCAGCTTAGATGTTTGGCCATGTAAGCAGAATGCCTCAGGAAAGACTCCCCAAACAAGCTTTACATGCCAAAGCAAATGGGAGAAGACCAGTCGGACGACCTAGAACTATATGGACCGATTACATTGTGGATCTTGGATGGAATCGCTTGGGACTTCGCCCAAGCGAAATGATGGAGGTGATGGAAGACCGTGAGGTGTGGCGGCTCAATCTTGAGCTACTGCCCCCGGCAACCCTCACGGAAAAGCGGGCAATGAAGAAAGAAGAAGAAGAAGAAAACGTTGTTTGAGAAAAACTTAAATATTAGCACTTAAATCAATTTAAATTTGCTTGCCTTATTTTTGCAGATACTGTTTATCTTGGAAGTTGTACAACGGCTTTATTTTGCGATTTTCTCAACTGCAACGGTAGTCTCGGAGAAAGATACGAGTACGTAAGTTTAGACCATACAAAAATTTTCATACAACACTAAAATATTTAATCTTTTTAGATCAATCTATTTACTGAAAAACCATTATAATTTTGTCGGCTACAGTCATAGGATTCGGTACTCCCTAATATGCATAATAATTGCTAATCATAAATATGTTAATATTAGCATAATTGCTAATACTAAATATGCCTAATACTTTCTAATATATTGCATAACACTTTATAAGTGCTAAGCAAAATACATCGTAGCGAAATACTTTTTGGATTCCTTTAAATAAGACTACCTGGTGAAAACCCGATAACGATAAAGCAGATATAAGAGCTGCAGGTATCTTGTTTTTGCTTTATTACTATATATTAAATAGTTTTGCTGTAAATTTGCCACTAAGATCTCTTTTGCTTAAAACGTCAAGTCCTAAAAATAGAATTATATTGCGATCGGTAAAAGTTTCTGTTTTCTGGGATTACCATTTGCAACTTTCAATTGAATAAAAAGTTAGAGCAAAATAAACGAAATACAAAAAAGTGTCTCAATTCTGCCCCGGAGGAATTTAACTTCAACTTTAAATATCAGCTAATATCTTTCCCACTCAAGTCGAATTTGAGTGGAAATTGTAAATTTTTTTTCTAATTTTTTATTAGATAAGAAAAATGTGGTTAATTCGATAAATTTGTTATCTGTTTCAAAATTGGGAACAGCTATAACCCTGCCAAAAAGTTATGTTCATTTAAGCCAAGCCTTTATGTTCAAATTATTTCTTTACAAGTTTTGTCATGTATTTCTTTGTTTCAGTTTATGCAATCATCAATGCTGCAGCACTGATAATTGCAATGACTTTTTCCTTTCTGAGCAGTCACCATTTGGGGTTCCAAGAGACTCAGGTATGTGTGTTGTGGGAAAAAATGCTTGTTTTATCGACTTTTTAGTAGGTCAAGTTTTTATTTCGTGAGAAATTTTGAAGCTTAAATTCCGGGCCTATCAAATCGATACTGTGATCAGAGTTGTAAATTGGACCAGGCTTTCGGTTCAGGTTCGTGCTGGGTTCAGGATTAAGATTGACAAAATGTTGGGCTTAGTTTGGGGTTGACAAAGTACTTGCCTAGTGTTTTAGCTTTTTAGGTGTTATGAAAGCGTAAATAACATAATTTTGCAACACTGAAGACAGCTTCATTTGATAACCAATACAATTTTACAAGTATTATTATTGCATCACAATTGATCAATATTCAATGGTGAGTATAGTTTTATTTTAAACGCATACGAGCATATTTGTATACATTTTTGACCTACCGTAACCCTATTTTATACGGGCTATTTGAACAACGCATTTGCACGGAGGGAAGCAAAATACCACCTGATCAAACTCCTCAACCAAAAGTCATGACAACACCATATTTAGCATGCGGGTTTGGTGTTCACCAAGATTTTTCTGATAGTAACAGTGTAGTCATTAGTGTAGCGCCTTTTCCTACATGGTAGCAGATCAAAGGCACTTTGCAGTACAAAAATGTTTTTTATAAAAATTGGTTTTGAGTTGAAAACGTCATCATTGTGATGTCACGGCCATATTTTCGAAAAATGACGTCATTGTTTCGATGAAGTTATAGGCAGTTCAAATTTTGTACATAGGTTTGCTTTTTGATGCTGCATCCTAAAATGCCGCAGTACACTTAGTTTGGTCACAAAAACGTTTTATGACGTCAATTAGGTTAAATTTTGGCCAAAAAATGCTCAGATTTTGGAAAATAATTTTGGAAAACCTCAACAATTGGGAAAACTTCTTTTACCTTAGTAGTTTTAAATTTTCAGAAGTTATTTGTAATGTATTTTGACTCAAAGTCAAGTTGGTTTGAAAAAAGCTTGTTTTTGAAAGAATTATCACTTACCCCCGTGTAAAACAAAGTTACCTTTTGCACTTTTTAGGGCCTGGTTTAGCTTCAAATCTCTTTTCGGGCTCGGGCCGAGTTCAGGCTTATGTTTTCTGGTTTGGCCCTGTATTAATCAGCCCGTTACAAATATGATTGTGATGCCGCCAACCTACCCCCCTTTGTTGCAGCCCTGGTGCCGTGTCGCTGGCATGCCCCTCAAAGTATTACACAGTCTGGCGTTGCACATTTGCTGGCATGCGTTATTAAGTTCTCGGCAACAAACAATGATTCAAGATCATAAGTGACCTATTTTTTTACGGGGGTTTATTCATTCTTGCATGTACTGTAACAAAAACTTCAAACACAGGAGACCTGTTTTTTAGCTTGCAATGTGTGCCAGCGAATTATAATAATCACTCTGGTTCTTCAAGAAGGGATACGACGGCGAGTACTTTTTGATCTCAGGGGAAAATAATCGTCATGCAGTAAATCTTTCCCAAACAAATAGCGGCGCCTTGTCAGTTCAGGAATCGATTCAGCTTATACTTCATTTTAGGGTCTGAAGCGCTAACGTGGACAAACTTTGTTCCGAAGATTAATAAAACTTTAGGGAAAAAGTTTAAACAAATAGCGAAACAAATTGCTATAATTATAAAGTAATTCAAGAATAGCGTCTCTGAACTTGCAAATTCAGTTTATTTTAATCTAATAAATTTATCGATGTAGAACATATAAAGTTGATAATTCGCAAATCAAAGGTAATACAAACTGGTGTACACGACCTTGTGTGTAGTGTATGTAGTCTCAAAGAATTAACAACATAATTCACCACAGAAACGCACAAAGTTACTTTAGATAAACTTCATTCAGAGTAATACACTAAGCATGTCACAAATTTTAAATTTCCAGTGATAACAACAACAACAGAGATGCCACCAAGCAGGGTCAGTTTAATTTTAGGTCTTGTAATTTCATGTATTAGTCTCGTGGGTGCTTTGGTTGGTTGTGTTATTTCAGTATGGAAATGCAAGAAATGGATTAAATCGAAATGGAAGAAACGAAAAGAACTTATGTCAAGGTTAGTGCGACAATGCTGCCTTATGTACAATCAATTAGTACAATACTAAATCTGCTTTTTTTGTAAAAACAATTCTAAAACAAAACCAGATTTATTTTTTGCGCAAAATTTAAGATTAAACTAAGAACAATGCCGGTCTTGGCCTAACAAAACAATTGATAACACGGCCAAAAATTAAACAAGCCGAGTTTTTCTTGGCCGTTTCTATTGTATACTGTCATTGTTAATTCGCCTAAAAATAACTGTAATTTAAAACCGATAGCGTTTAACCAAGACAGAATGAATTTGTTTCTCTTAATTCTACTCTACTATTCAAAATCAAATTAAGAAAAAAATAAAGCTAAAAATTAAAGAAAAGCCAACTTCAGTTTTTCTGATTTTTATTATTAAAAAAGTGCTGTACAGTTTCGTTGGTAGAGCTAATTAAGAAACAAATCAAGTGCTACGTAATTCGTGGGCTTAGGTTTGCGGGGCTCATCTCCGCGTCATTGGGCCTGCAGCAACACAGGTCTTTTTCAAAGAAATGTCGCAGCGGTAGCGAGCCGTTGGCAACACTGTGTTCAATTTGACCGGCCCCAGATTTGGATCTCAGATCTCCCGCTCAAGAGACAAACACGTTACCGTTCGACCAAATAGCCTGTAAAAAATCAACATTCAACAACGGAACTCATTTCTTATTTCATTCAATACCAAAAACAAAAAACAACAGACAGGTTATTATTGGCACTAAAACCAAACTTTGTATATGCTTTGTCCTGGTTAAGGCAATTTAATTAGCAAACACATATTGCAGCAAAAACAAAATTGTACATGATGCTCAATAAGGCAACCAATAAAATAGGAAGCAGTTTTAAGTGATGATGTGAGTTGTAAGCATTTTCTTTTTACTGATAACATCAAAATAAAAACATTGAATTGGTGAGGATCTACTCTCTTGAGCTCTATTTGCTGTTAGTTACAAACGAATATATTAATGAAAAAGTTTGAAGTTCTTCGGATTTTGCAGTATTTCTAATATATATCAAGTAGCATCGTTTTGCAAGAGGTGCAAAGTAAGTGATTTTTTTACCCTCTTTGGTCTCTTAATTCTTCATCGTGCCTTTCCACGGGTTTATTTACTGGGTTTTTCTACATTTCGAACCACTAACTTGATAAACATTCATTGATTAGTATATACCAAGCACTTTGCGTATGTCTAACCACGCCAAGTTTTGGCACCTTTTTAGAATTTTGTTCTGTGCGCATTTTTTTTCAGGCTGAACGGCCTTAACAATCAGAATGCTCAGCCCACTTCGATGTGGGGTTGAAGGCGGTATCAAATCAATTTCTAGTAATGGGTTTTAGGGTGCAAATTTATTTTCCACTGCTTTATTATGTCTCAGCTTAATCATTTAACATCTTCACTACCAATCATAGCTCAGTTGAAAAAGGGTCAGGTAAGTGACAGGAAGGTTGCTTAATGCTACTGGTTTGATTATCAAACTGGAAATGGGTCGTTGCGTCCTTGGGAAAGATAACTCTTATTTCTTATTGAGGCCAGCAATCTTCTTTTTGTGGTATTCCATCCTGACGAAAGACTTGCAAAAAAATACGAAAAAATGATGATTTTTTAGAGGAAATGCAGCTGCCTCAAGTGACGATGACGATGATGACTCAAAATCCAATCAAGGGTCTAAAGGACAGTCGCCCACGTCGAGTCGCCAACAATCGGTGGAAAGTGCGTCATCAGATGATGATCAAGGATCTGTAGGACAGTCGTCTACGCCGAGTCGCCAGAAATCAGTAAAAAGTTCATCATCAGATGATGATCATGGATCTAATGGACAGTTGCTCACGCCAAGTCGCCAGCAATCGGTATTAAGTTCATCATCAGATGATAATCATAAATCTAAACGACAGTTGCCTACGCCATGTCGCCAGCAGTCGATGAAGAGTACATCAACATCATCATCTGAAGATGATAGACAACCTGGTGAGTATATTATACGCAGGTACAAAAATATACTGATATAATGACACAGTATTAAAACATTAAAATTAAAAACCTATATAACCCAACAGTTTGTTTCACCTGTAAATGGGATCATCAGGGTAATTTTAAGCAATTCAAAAAGTAGATAATTAAAATCTGAACTTCAAAGCTTAAAACCTAAAATTTAAGAACTAGGTCAAAACTTTTCAAGCATGCAGTTAAGCTAATGATATAATACCATACCATGTTTAACTTTTCTTACTCATCATATGATTTTTGATAGTTTAACCTCTCTTAACTTTTTGAGGGATCTAATTAATTAGTTTGAAAATCCGCAAAATCTTCTCCGCAATAGCAGTAAGGTAAAATTAGGCTGACAAATTTGATTTGAAACAAAAATTTTAAAAAAGCATAGATTAATGATAAAGTATAGGATTGTCGTTTCGAAGTGTTTAATAACATTTGTTAAATATTTAACTCAAAAATTATGCTGTACAGTAGTTTTCAAATCTATCAAATTCAAACCAATTTATTTTAAATGCTAGATCTGTGAAACCATTATTTTGGTTTTTCAGATGGTGAAAGTAAATCAACTGGAGGTTCCACAAAATCCGATGATGACCAAACCACTAAAAACGACTCAGAGGATATAACCAAGGATATAACTGAGAATATAACCAAATCAATTGCTGAGGACAAAGATTCAGAAAAAGATGCTTCAAACAAATTAGTGCGTGTCGAAGACGAAACAGTAAAACTTGACACTGTCACCTCATTGGCTACAACTGATGCAGTACAATCAAGACAAACCATTGCTAAAACAAACTTGCTGAAAAGACAGCGACATGATAGCATTGATGAGGAAGAAAAAGATGATGAATCGCATCAAGAAACCTTAAATAATTTCAAAACCGTAGCAAACGGCAATGAAAATGTGGTTACTATCCAACAATCAACCATTGACAAAACTTACCGTAATGACGACAGCAGTGAAACTAAATTTAACGAAACTGGACGAGAGCGACGATTTGCATCACTAGTAAACGCTTTATTTAAAGTCTAAAGTCACTCTAATGACGTCAGCAAATCGTCGGCTACGCGAGATAATTCACAAACATCACAAAAAGAAAACACCTACGAGTTTACTTCGAAAAATGTTTGATGTAAAAAGAAGCAAAATTGAAATCAAATTTCTTAACTCAGCTCACTGCTTAAGGCGCGTTTGCATTGGACGCAAAGCAACTTGAAGCGAAGATTGACAAACTTCGCAAGGGGTCACTTTCAGTACGTTGCTTGCTCAAAATAGGCAACAATTCAAAAACAATATTGTCTAAGTAAAGTCAAGCAACCGCTCGCGAAGTTAGCAACCGGTTTAGAACCTTTTGCAAGTAGTCGATGACGTCAAATTTTGGTTGCTTCGCGTCGCTTTGGTTTGCTTCGCGTCCAGTGTAAAGGCACTTTTATTTCTACAATCAATAACATATAGAGTCAAAAAATCGTAACCAAAAAATGCCAAACTTACACAGTGCAACTCTGTTGGTTGTAGACAATGACATTTCAACAAAAAATGAATAATTTTTTGTTAACTTGTACATTAAAATTAAGAGGCGAACTTTCTTGCCGTTACAAATTTTTAAACTATTTATTCCAAATGAGTTGGCTTTGGTATCTAAATATGATATATCTATCGTCAATGGAAAAATTGTTTGGATTATCTTTATCACTTTCAAGAATAGTTGATTCGTGAAAATGATTATTTTTGTTTGACTACATGATTGTAACTGTTTTTCCAAATTTTTCTGTGACTTATAGTTTTCATTCTTACTGTATTTCAGTGAAAATAACGTTGTGATTTGCAATTGCAAATTCTTTAGAGCCACTATTTGTTTAACAGCATTTTACAAAAATGTAAAAATTTTCTTCAAAAATAATAATTACAGTATGCACGTGAAGCTTGAGTATAGCTGTCACGAATAATAATTTTGAATGCCTGAGATAGAATTATTTGCTGTATTTTAACGTGTACGTGACTGATTTACTACTTTTGTCGTTTTTTTTTTTTTTTGTTTAGAATATTTGAGATATTCTAGATAATTTCTTTCTAGTACATTCTGCTATTTTCTGCAGTTATCGATTGTTTGGGTTGTTCACGACTCTTATTTGCTATATTTAGACTTGAAGTTTGTGACATCATAATTATGTCAAAATTTGTTTATTTAAGCTCAGGTATTTTTTCTATTGTGACATATCGGGGATTGTTCTGGGATATTCGATAGCTTTTGCCGCAGTATAAACAGGCGGGTCTTTTTTTGTTCAATTGTTTCTAATACTCTAAGAGTGGGTGATTTTAGGTATTAGTTTCGTAGGCATTTTTGCCGAGTGTGTGTATCTGTGGTTGGCTTGTGTAGCCGTATAGTTTGGCGATCTGAATTGGACGATCGCGAGAGTGTGTAAGGTGCGATCTGAACCTGGTTGGTTGCGGTTAAGTCTTTTACGATCTGAATCTGGTCGATCGTAAGAAGTGTTAGTGATGCGGTTTTGCTCAGTGCGAGTGGTTTTGTGTTTCAATCTTAAATAGAAGTCTTAATTCAAGATTGGTGTGCTGCTTTCTGAGATTCAAGAAGCTAAAGGGACTATCAACTGCCATTTTCGATTTGTCAATTAACATCTCAGTCGTTCTCTAGTTTCAGCCGACGTGGGCAATTCTAGAGATTAAAGGTTGTACTCTAGCCAAGTATCAACAATCGCGACAATAGCCCAACAAATTCTAAAGGCTATTTGTTTAATGCATTTTACATAGGGGGTGCAATAAATACCTCCAACTTAATTTTTAAAGCAGACCTTATAGGAGCACAAAACTTTGCAGCGGGGTTGATTTTTGACTAAGTACATTTTTTTGAACAAATGGGTTTCAGTTGATGACGCCATTGCAAAGGATAATTTGCGAAAAAAAATAAAGTCATTTTTTTCCGTAGCACTAAAAGCGGTTCAAATTTCAAATAAAAGTTTGTTCATTAAAAACTAAATCGCAAAATACACATGTCAATCATGGAAAAAGACACGAAGTCCAGTGCAGATTACAGAAAGAGAAACGAAAACTGCTCTACACTTTTAAAATAAATGCTTAAATTGATCAAATAGTTTTAGCCTCTCCAAACCGTAGAATGATATCAAAAACTTTCAGATTTATTTCCGAGCCCTTAAAATCATAATCAAGTTGAACCCTTCATTACGCTTTCTGAAAACGTTTTCACGTTTATCTTTCACCAGCAGCCTCGGCTTCTCTACAGCACCCCAATTCAAATACAGTACTTCCTCGATTATCCGGTCTAGTCGGGACAGCATTTCTTCAAAACCTGAACGGATAAGTAAAAAAAACGCATAATTGAATTTCTTTATTTAAACCAAAACAACGCAGCAAGAAGCAGATTCGAATGCACCAAAACTTAAACGAGGTTCAACATCAAATAATGTACCGCATTGAGGGATCTCAGTACTTTTTTATTGAAAGCAATGTTCAATCGACAAAACAATTCTTTTGCGTTTAGCCATCTCAAAATCTAGGATTAAATTTTTTTTGACTACAGACACTGTACACTAATAACTTGCAAAAAGTTATTCCACCTCTCTCATTGAAATAGTTCTGAATCTGTCTTGGTACATAAGAGCTTTGTGAGGTTACAATGACAATTAACAAGTCTTGAGCAAAATTGTATGAAAATAACACTTCATTGTTATATCATAAATTATTATCTGACCCAATGGACGGATAATCGAATGCCGGATAAACGAGGTACGGATAATCGAGGAAGTACTGTAGCAAGATTAGTTCCTCAGTTAAACGGTTGGACTTATCAATTGTTGCGTTTACACGTGTATTCAGACTTGAAAGGCTGTAAGTTTAGTTTTATGTAGGGGTTATAACGTTTTTTGTTTTTTTTTACGGTTTATAAGTTTACTACAGACCTTTTTAACCTTTCTGTGACCTCTGTGTAAAGCATACAATCATCGACGACTGCTAATTTAAAACTTCTGCTGCTTACTTCTATAGTTTCGAACTTCTATCGCATTCTGCTTGTCAGCGAGTGCTCTGTAATCATTTTTGAAGTCCAGCGAAGTTTTTTATAAATTTGCAAATTGTTTTCTGATGTGTTTGTCAGTGCCAGGCACTGGAAGTTTTTTTTTTTAAGTCCGCAGTCCGCTAGCCCGCTAACCAGCAGCCAAATTTCAATTTTCTTAATCCGCAACCGCAAGTCCGCAACTTAGTAATTATTGAAGTCCGCAACTGCAAGTCCGCAACTTATAGTAATTATTGAAGTCCGCAACTTTTTACTTTTTATGAACCGAGTGGAAGAGTTTTGCAATCAACCATGTCCCGAAGTGACCTGCTCAGAGTTGACTAGCAAACATAAGTCAAAAGTTGTGACTTGTGGGAAGCGTTGCAAGCGCATGGTGGATACATTCCACACAATAAAAGGAATTACCAAATCACACTATCGTTGACTGTTGTAAATGTACCACTGCATAATTTGTTGTTGAGCTGCTTTTTCGGGATGGCAAACTTCAGAATTGCCCAGCACCCCTTACTTTCAGGTCCAGTTCAAAAGAGATTTAAACGCTTGTATTTTTGGTTAAAGTTTTTAAGTGACTTAGCTAAGGGGGTTGTTGCGCCCAGCCCTCCTGGTTGCGCTACTGCTTATAGGTGCTTAAACTGCATAGCAGCATAATGCATAACCCACCGCCGAACCCTTAAAAATGTTTCAATGAAGCTAGGGACTCGAAGATTAAGAACCATTGCATTACTGTGAGAAGCCATCAAATAGCAAAGCGCAATTCGTATTTCCACTAGCTACAAAATATTCTAAAAGAACTTCTTTTTTTTTGAAAAAAAACGAAGGTAAAAAAATATTCACATCACTAGTCGTATTACTAAATGTTTAGTTCCTGGTTTCGATAAATACTGTTGGTACGAAATAACCACATGCTACCAGTACAGAAAATGATGCACCAGTGGCTAATTTCGTGAACTCGCGGTAAAAAAAACAAAGCCATACATTGAACCAGGGCTGCGAATTCAAACTTTAACTCAAAGAAAGTCGGTTGTTTTGCCAAACTTGAAAAAAGAGCAGGTGAACAAAAAAAAAAGCGATTAAGTCAAAAAGCAGACCTAGTATTTTTGTCAGCGTGAACTCGAAAAACTTGATATTTTTGCGAAACTTGAACTCGAAAAAATTAAATTCAAGAACTCGCATAAAAATTGATAGAATTCGCAGATCTGTTTTTATAAAACCTGCAGAATTGCGGACTAAAATTAAAAGTATTCTGCAACCGCAAGTCCGCAATTTAAACTGCCGAAGTCCGAAAGTCCGTAAATCCGCAACTTTTTTTGTTAGTCCGCAATTGCGGACTTGCGGACTAACTTGCGGACTTGCCCAACTCTGGTAATTACAATATAGCAATTACATTTCGGCACTTAAAAAACTTTGGTCCAACTCTAAGTGTCTTAAGTTGAGTTTGGTGAACTTTAGCACCATAAATCAATACTCAAGAAATTTTTCATAAAAGTTCGGCATAATGATTTGCACAAAGCACTCATCTCTTTATAATTATTGATTAGTACCAATCGATTTCTAATGATAAGGAGAATAGGAATAATTAATAAATTATCAAAGATGGCCTTATTATGTAAAAGTATAACTACCTCTTTTTAACTTCATTTTGATTCTGCCCTTCTTTATTTTCAGTGTGTGCGATTACCAATGCTGTAGCAGTGACAATTGCAACAATTTTTTCTTGTCTGATGAATCTCCCTCTGGGCATTCCCCATCAGATAGGTACTACGTACTAGCAATTTAGATTGTAAAATAAACACTGAAAAAACTGATTGATTCATGACAGTAAAGGTGCGTTTACACTGAACGCAAAGAAACGCAAAGCGACAAGAAGCAACCAACATTTGACGTCATCGACAACTTGCTAAAGGTTTTAACTGGTCGCAAACATCGCGAGCGGTCGCTTATTTTCGCTTAGGTAAAATTTTTTGTTGAATAATTGTCTATTTTAGCTAGTGACGTAAGCAACCACTCGCGAAGATTCCCTATCTTCGCGTTGCGCTGCTTCTCGTCCAACAGTGTAAACGCACCTTAAGAGTTTTTCTTTGAAATGGATGAGTGGAATTAAATTCCCAAGTTTATGAAACTAGGTACAAAACTGATCAATGGTTGAGTGGATAGACCTCTAATACTGAAATCGTAAAGTCGGCTTCAATTTCGGTTGGGTCAAACCAAAAAATTAAAAAATTGGTATTTGCAGCTTACCTGCATGACGCACAGTTATAAAATAAACAGCGCAAAGCCTCCTACGTGTGTAGTAGACAGATGGGCAACTTGACCCCAAAGCCGAAAGTTCCTTTTAGTGTCTACTGGCCAAAACAACTTGGTAAACAAAGATGTACTTGCAATATTATTGCCCTATATTGCCAGGCTTTACCAGTCATCTGCTTAGTTTAGATTCAATAAGGCAAAGATGGATTTTTGAACGCATTGTAACACTAACGCTAACTCGTAAAACAGCCGTTGGAATATTCAAAATTTGATTGCACGTTTAAAGCGAAAAAAATTACTCAGAGATTAGCGCTAATTCTCCTTTCGATTATTAAAATATTAGTAAAAGCTCTAAAAACCAGAATAAAAAAAAAAACGGAGTTGTACTTGTTGCGTTGCTTTAGGGCATTCCAACGCTGGGTATTTAAAACCAGTATCGACACCAAACTAAAGACTAACAAACTTTTTAAAAAAACAGAATATTTTGCAAAATAAGCAATACGGTTTTCGCTCGAAATCATCTACTACGCATGCAATGTTTGACGTTATCGATGGAATAAGCACTAATATGAGCAAAAATCAGTACAGTGGTTTAATTTTCCTAGATTGGAAAAAAGCGTTTGACGCCGTATCACAGCCCATACTGAGAGGGAGAGAGAAATTTAAGCGCAAACACAGCAAAGCAAGCAGAACAAACCAATCACACAAATATACATACCAATTTGACCAACAACCATGTTATTTGTACCATGAATTTGTTGAGTCGAAACATGTAGTAAATTGGTTAAGGGCATCGTTAGTTTAAATGATGTGTCAATAGCATTTACAGTAGTTGGTATTAATTAGAGTAAACATGAAAAAGTAATAAATATTGTTAATTGGACAGTTTTTCTAAGTTTACATTCAGCTACTAAACTTGTTTATTTTAGTATTATCAAATATTTAACAGCTTGATCATACTTAAGAGGATTTGTGTTAGTAATCTTCTTTTGCATATGCAGTTGCACAAGGAAACAGTGGGAGTGAGCAAAAACTATTACAAAAATTTGACTGTTACAAAAACTTGACTGTTACAAAAACTTGAACATCATGGCATACGTGAAAACATGCTCGACTTATTTACTTCCTATTTGACTAAACGTAAACAGTATGTTTCTGTAAATTGTTCTTGCTCATCAGTGAAAATCTAAACACTAAACTGCCTCAGGGATCGAACCTTAGCCCTATACTCTTCTCAATATATGTAAATGACATCTTTAACCATTTCGAATTAAGCCCAGTTTTGAACGCGGATAATACATGCTTAAACGCGCAAGCACGCAAATCCGACTTACTTGAAACTGTAACGAATCAGTAAATAGAAATAGCACTACAATGGATGCTTGCGAACAAATTGACAATAAATGCAAGTAAAACTAAAGCCATGGTAATCTCTCCAGAAATAAAAAAAATCGATATCTGACTATTCTATTAAATGTGGGAAGTCACTGATCTCTCTGCAACAAAACGTCAAATATCTCGGTCTGAATATTAACGATAAACTTAATTTTAAGGAACACATAAAAATAGTTGAACGAAAAGTTGCCTGTGCAGTCGGCATTCTTGTAAAACCAAAGTATTATCTTCCTAGAGATATGCTACTGCAACTTTACCATGCTTTAATTGAATGCCACCTAATTTATGCTATTTCTGTATGGGGTTCAACTTTTCAAGTCTATTTTGATAAATTAATCACTTACCAAAATAAAGCTGTAAAAACTATAGCTAAAGCTAATGGAATAATTCTCCAAGTCTTCTGTAAAATGAATTACGTGTACTTAAACTCGCTAAAATATATCAACTCGAAGTTGCAAAACTTGTCCACCGCATTGACATAAAAACTTTACATAAATATTTTCATACGTCAGGTCTCTCACATTCTTACTCAACTCGTACTGTTAGCTCTTCACAATTACATATCCCTTTGTTTAAAACTACCAAATTACAAAAATCTTTTCTCTATCAAAGCGTTAAAATTTGGAAGTCAATTCCCTGCAACCCAAAGCTATTATCTTATTCTAAGTTTAAATCATTGTGTAAACAAACGTTATAGGACGATTAAAAACGTGTTACTGTCTTCTTTTTTTATCCTGGCTGTTACGGTATATAACCACTTACCCACCTTTTAAACTTATACTTTAACAGTTCTTACCTTTATTCTCATTTTTTAGATTTAATCTTTAGTTGGTGACTGTTTGACTCGAACACTCCTGGTGGGCCCCTTCGCAGTTCCAGTTCGGAAATTTTTATTTAAATTACTTTGCTTTATTTGTTTTTGTGATTCAGTTTTCGACAAATGAATAATTATATTGAAAAAGTTTGACAAGTGAAAATTTAATCGGCTGATAAGTTCCAACGTGATTGAAAATTTAATGCACAAAATTCGATTTGAATAGAAATTTAATGAGCACAAGTTCAACTTAAGTGGAAAACTCAGATGCTCAAATTTTTTTCAAATGTAAATTTAGATGCTTAAGTCAAACTTGAAATGAAATTTAATGTGCTTGAGCTCAAGTTGGGTTGAAATTTTAATATGCTCAAATTCAATTCGGTTGAAAATTTAATGTGTTTACTGTTATTGTTTATATTTAACTCGAGTGTAAATTTAATGTTTTCAAATAAATTTAACTACTGACTGGAAAGCATTTAGCAGTAGTTCATTCAGCGCATTCAGTTAGCACTCAGCACTAAAAACACAAACAAAGCGAGTGCTGCTGCAAAAAACGGTGAAAACGAGTTCGATTCTATGCCGGGTCAGACCAAAAATGAAAAAAAGGATATTCAGAGATCCTTGCTTAATGTTTCAACACTTAACATAACAGTTTGAAACCTTCATCGTGTTTAGTGGACACGTTTCAGCTTTGCTTTAATAGAGGTAACTTGATCAATAAAGATCAAACTACAATTACTTTAGGTAAAAGCTTCTAAAGTCAAGCTATGATTTCCTAAATTTGGTTTTACCAGTATTAAAACTTTAAGCATAAATTTTTGTTTTTAAGTTTTATAGTTTAATTTTATTTTTAATTAAATGTTTAGTTTTGAATTTGATCAGATCATCCAACTTTTTCCCAAAAAAAATTGGTTCAGTAAGTGTCGCTTTTGCTACACAGCACATTAAATTGTTAAGTTGGAGAATTTTCTTTCTTTTTTTTCCCTTTTTTTTCTTTTTTTATTTTGTCAATTTAATTTTACGTGGCAACTTGCAAAAAAAAAGTTTGCAACCGGTGTTTGTAAAGGGGCATATTAGTATAGGAAACTTACTCCGCCCAATGGAATAAGTTTCCTATGTTAATATTCTTCGTTACAATTTATTAATACAGGAAACTTATTTACTCCACTCGCGGAACAACAAGCGTCTAATAAATTTTTTAAAAAAGTGCAAAAAATACCCCCAACAATCGACAGGTTTAAGTCAGTTAAGTCTGGGTAGGACAAGTTCCTGATAATTTTGGCAAAATGCATGATTTCTTGCAGAATTATTCAAGTAAAACAGTAAGAATTTTAAATATTTTGCAGTTAGAATAAAACAATAAACACTTTGAATATTGATTTACAGTGAGAACAACAACAACAGAGATGCCGCCAAGCATGTTTAGTGCTATTTCAGAAATTGCTATTGGAGTTCTTTCTGGTTTGGCTGCTCTAATTGGTCTGGTTGCTTCCATAAGGGAATTAAAGAATAAATTAAATCGGTAAAAAAAACAAAAAGAACGCATGTCAAAGTTAGTTCAATAATCCTATTATACTGTGTACAATTTGAGATTAATATTTGCTCCATATAAGATATTTTTTTCAATAAAAACTTTCTTAGTGGTGAT
Source organism: Trididemnum nubilum (assembly GCA_963965965.1). Taxonomy (NCBI): domain Eukaryota; kingdom Metazoa; phylum Chordata; class Ascidiacea; order Aplousobranchia; family Didemnidae; genus Trididemnum; species Trididemnum nubilum. The sequence goes on from OZ014487.1 coordinate 22,492,565, forward strand.
ACAAGCTCACGTTTATGTTATAGTTTTTGCTAAAAAAAGCTCAATAATTTTAACAAAATTTTAGTTTAAAAAAGAAAGAAAAAGAAATAATAAATAATTTGTTTCACTTTTTTGATTAGACAGCATTAGAATTATGAGTTTTAAAGGTAACAACAAAGTTATCTGCATACCCGCGGTTTTCCTTTTTTCACATTGTTGAACATATCAAAATCAAATAAACTGAAGTTTTTGTCAGTTGAGAGATATAATCCTCAAAATACATTTTATAGTATGTTTATGTCGATTTTCCTGATCATTTGTGCATATTTGTTAATATTTTCCGTCAAAATTTTGTTAATTTGCAGAGTATAATGTACGACATGAAAACAACTTAAAAAACAAGTAAATGTATTTCGGGGTGATTTTGAGGTTCTAAACTGCACAAATAAAGTTAGCGAAACAATTGTAGTTTTCTTAATATTTCCCAAAATTGCATAAAATTTCCCAATGTCTTCCCCAAGAACAATGCGTCGTTGTGTTCTCGGGAAAGACACTTTGAGCTTCCAACACTTAACCAAGCAGTCTACCCGCTGTGGTGGCCCAGCCTGACAAAGAACTTGCAAAAAGAACCCAAAAAAGGGTGCTCTGCATTGATGTGGTTAAACAGACGTCGAATGCCTGGTTCTTACGAATGAGCAATTGCGCAAAAATAATTCAAATTCAAAATTGCAGATTAGTCGCTCGGCATAAACATTTTTTTCAAAGTCACATTTCATAAGTTTGGTGGTTTTATTACAGTAGTAGTTTTAAAGCAACTATAATGACAATAGAAAACTTTTATAGAGCTAATAGACGTATTCCAAAGAGCTGTGCAAAAACTGTGGAAAATACGCTGTTCGTGACGATATTCATTAAAGACAGTATGGGCATAATTGCACACTGCACAAATAAGGGCTTTTTGGCAGATCAAACAACAGAACTTTAGCACAATAGGAACTAACAAGAGCAATGTACTTTGACCATGAAAATGCCGTGGGATTTTAGTATTAGTCATAGTTTTTTAATAACTTGCCTATTACTAAGGAAAACTTCAACTCCAAGAAAAATTTGTGCGCACTATTGCAAATCGGCATTAGCTTAAAATCGATTATTGCAGTACTTGAAAACAGTCAAACAAAAAGATTAAAAGTTGAAAGTATATCAAAAACGTATAACAGCGGCTTTATTCAGTCGCAAGCAGTTTTGATTTGAGATGTTGCCACTTTGATTCTATTTCTCAGTTAATTTTTTTTTCAATTTGTTGAAAAACTTTGTCTCAATCAAATAAATTTTATTTCGGTAAGATATTGATAAAGTTTAAATATGAGCTGAAATTCATTAATAAAAAGCAAGCAGTTTAAAACCATTTATGGTTTCATTTTTTTTAATAAAATATTATTTAGGTTGTGACTATTAACTGCAACTGTGAATAAATAATTAAAATGAAAATATTTGGTTGCTCTATAGTCGTTTTTGCTAGTTGGATAATGCCTTCTCTTGTCTTTGCGCTTCAGTGTGCCCAAGGAGATATTGCTTTTTCGAAAGGATTAGAAATTTGAAACACTTTGAGCTTCACCGAATGTCCCCAGCCGACAGATATTTGCCACAGTTTTGAATATACCGGAGTTGTTAGGACATCACGAAAGAGTAAGAAAATAAAAGCATTGAAATAATTTTATTTTCCATCATAAATTTTTGGCAAAAAACGCATTTTCAATCATTTTCTTAGAATTTGAAATAGCTTCCACCATTCGTCTTTTCTTTCTATTACTTTTTGCTTTGTTTTTTAAGCATATGGTTATGTATAGGACTTATGTATAACCTCAGAAAGATATAGGACTTACAGTTTTGTTAATCGTGGTGTTGCTGATGCAGACGTATCATTTATGATGCGACCAGATTTTTGTTTACTGTACTGCCATTATTTTGTTTTGTTTGCATTGATTATTTATTTTTGCCACGCATATCATGATATAATAACACTTTTCTTGTTTGGGCCATTGATTCTTACTAATTTTATTTGTTTTTTTGACATAATTTTATTTTTAACCTCATCCAATTATTCAAACGGTTCGCGAATAATTAAATTAATAAATTCACAGTATTGCATAACTTTTTGAGACTTAAAATGTTCAACAAAATATATTGCAAAGTAGCTAATAAGCAAACCAATGAGAAATTTCAGAAAGAATTTGAAAAATCCATTATGAGAAGCTCCTGTGCAGAGCGAAAATGCTTGTGATATTGGCCGATTTGGCTTAGTTAGCCTTTGAAAAACAAACCCAGTTTTTGGATTGGACGGTTAATCTTGAAAAACTCAAGTAGAACTAAAACGGTTGTGGAACTAGCAGGTTAAGCCTCACAAGTTCTTGACTAGTCGCAAGCTCCGAAGTAAAACCGGTTTTTGAAGTGGCTTTCTTTAACTCGTTGTTAACTCATATGTTGGACCAATGCAAAGATGATTTGTTAGATTCGATAACTTCAAATTTTTTGGATGTCCGATTCGGAATAGGAACATGTGTTGCAGCCGGGTCTTGTTCCACAGCCACATGTCAAGCTTTCCAAAGTTTTGATGGCGGACTTCCTCAAGAATTAAATATCAAGTGAGTTGGAAGTCAGTTTTGTCTCCTTAGAGCACAATATTCTTGTTGCAGTGTAGTTGTTATTGATGTCGTTATTGTTGTTATTGTTGCTGTAACTGTTGTTGTTATTATTGTTTGTTGATATTATTGCTGCTGATGTGGTTGTAGCTTCTTTTAGTCTTGTATTGCAGTTTGATATTTTGTGATTCTTCCTGCTATTGTTGTTTTTGTAGTTAATGCATTTACAGTATTTTGTTTTCAATAACTACAGTTCGTGCTTTTACGATTGCTGCAACACCAACAACTGCAACAACTTTACGTTCGATCAATTTCCCACTATAACAGCTGCAGGTATGATGTAAAAATGAAATTTGATCCTACCCAATGAAGCAGCTTTAAAATGTAATGTTTTTTATTTCTCGTTCATTCACTAATATAGATTGTACGTTGCAGCAACATATCAAAAAAATAAAATTTTATTTGTTTTTGACTGCTCCAGATTTAAGTTCGAAAAAATAAGTTTTTTTTTTCAGTGTAGATCATGATCTTGTTAGCATAACATAGTTTATTGCGCTACCCAATTTGAAGCAATAACTCTAAAACAAATAAATATCACATTTGAGTGTAGTGACAAGTGTACGCGAAGGGACGGAGAAGTCATTTGGTCAAGCATCCACCTAAAGGCTTTGTTTCGAATATGATTAACATCTACCACAAATTTCAAAACGGTTTTGATTGAAATATCTCATCACAAGTCGCAGTAAAATTTGTTTTAAGATTGATACTTCAGAATAAACCTAATGGGTGCATCTACACAGAACGCAAATCAACGCAAAACCACACGAAGCTAAGGTTGGCAACCTTTGCAAGTGGTTGCTAACGTCACTAGCTCAAAATAGGCCAACCATTCATCAACAATTTTGTCTAAGTGAAGTTAAGCAACCGCTGGCGAAGTTAGCGACCGGCTTAAACCTTTCGCAAGCTGTCAATTCGCATGGCTTCACATCCTGCGTGAACACACCCTTACACTGAAAAAATATTTTACAGATTTGCTGACACCGCCAATCCCCGGCCAAGCATTTGGAAGCGTGACTCAGCTTTTTCGAACGACAATACCAGCAACTAGCATTGCTGACCTAAGCATTCCTTCCGTGTTGGGGACAGTTGGCCTGCTGTGTTTTTCACTCATTGTGATTGTAGTCATAGTGACAATAATTAAAAGAAGAAACAAATCAAAAAAGTACTGACAGTAAAATAATAATTAAGAGCTTATTTTTTAATCCTATAGTAATTTTTGTTGGTATGTATTTAGAGCAGGGGTGCCCAAACCTTTTGAGTAACGGGCCGCAGTGAAAACGATTTCTAGTGAGATTTGATGTAAAATCTAGCGAATATTTACAGTATGTGAAGATCAAATCAAGACAAAATTAAAAACAAAAAAGTCTTCACCGTGTTTTCATGCGTTTTCGCCGTAAGTTTAATTGGTGACCAAACGCAATAGAAGCAAATTGATTTGGTTTCTTGCAAAATTTCTCTGATACTCTCATCTCAAAACAATTTAGCTGGCCGCAAATTCTTCTTACGCAGGCCGCATGCGGTTCGTAAAACGGGTTTTGTGCAGCGCTTATTTAAAGTTTTACAAGAATGACTAAAAAAGCATTGTAAAACTGTAACTTTTCTTTTTTTTTCAAAAAACCGAAAGAGTTTAGTTTCCTCATTTTTTTTACAAAAAGCTTCCTGACAAATGCAGTTTTACAATACAAAACTATAAGCTTAAAACTCAGTGATAGTTCTTAACTGATTGATTCATTTGTTTATTCACGCCTATAAACCAGGCAATCTGCATCTGTCAAACCACACTAACGCGGAGCACCCTTTTATGGTTCTGTTTGCAATTTGCAAGTCTTTTGTCAGGCTTGGCCACTTCAATTAGTAGACTGCTTGGCTTCTATGGAAAATACTGTAATCGTTAAAAGTTTCTTCCAAAGGACGCAATGACGCTTTGCCAGTTTGGGAATCGACTCAATCGCGCCAGGAGTCAGCAGCTTCTAGGTCTCTAACCCTCTCTTCACCAGCTAAGCTATCCCCGCCGACTTGGTCAATTGATTGTTGTTCAATGGTCTGGTTATTCAATGATCATATTAATTGTAGCAACCGGGGATGTGGAAGCAGTTAAAATTCTTAATGGTTCCGCTTCCAGCTCCTCTTGAAGCTTCTGAGTTCGCTACCACTTCCTCACCTTTGAAATTTTATGCTTCCGCATCCAGCTCCAGATAGAATTAATCGCTTCCGAGTTTACTTCCACTTCCAGTCTCTTTCATCAAAGTGCTTCCGCTTCCACAAAATTTTAACCTTTTCCACCGCTTCCAGCTTTTGCTTCCATATCCCTGCTCAGTATGAAACAGCTAATTGTATTTAGTGTAAAAAAAAAAAAGGCAAGTTAAGTTTACTTTGTTAGCTATTTTACTTGGCTTGTGTTGTCGATAGGACATGGTACGGAATGGAATAGAAGACGTTTCATTCCATACTTGAAGACGTTTTATACCTGTATTCCATACTGGCAATTTTCTTCCATTCTATTTCCATTCCATACTAAAAATCTTCCATTCCATATTTCATCCTATACAAAAATTTCTTCCATATTGCATCCCATACCAAACAAATTTTAGACTGGAAGCAATGCTACGTATATTTTGCTGCTTTGCATCTATGCAATGTTGCAAGTAACCGCTCGTGAAGGTGCGTCAACAATACTAAGATGCAACAACCGGTATCTGGTATACATATTGCACATGGTTTAATGCATAGGCATAGCCAGGATTTGGGATTGAAGAGGAGGGTTAAACCGTAAATCACATGCAATGACGTCATCAGAAATTTTCGAACAGAAAGACTTTTTATGGGACAAAGAATGAAAGGCCAAAACCTGGGGGTCTGATTTAGCACGTAACCCAGATTTGCTAAAGGGAAAAGACTAAAACCGCAAGTTAAAAGTTTTACTAACATATCAAAATTGCCAGACGTGTTGAGCAAATCAGTGCAACTCAAATGTGTCACAAACGAGGCCAGGGGGCGGAGCCACCATCCTCCGGAGGTTATGGGAGTCTGGGGGCGAAGCACCTAGTTGCTGGGCAATTTTTTGTAAGTTTTTGGAAAAAAATGGCTATTTTAATGCCATTTAGATCACATTCTGCACGTATTCTGAGCCATTTCAATGACCAAATTTTTGAGATTTGAAAGCCAAGTGAACAAATTCTTGCCTTTACTTCAGGTCAAGCACAAACCACGTTAAAAATGTTGCATTTTGGGGTTAAATTTTGTGACTTGGTATGGTCAGGGGAATCAAGGAACATTGCTTTCTGCAGCATTATTGGCATTAAATCATTTACACGAAGATTTACCTTTGAAGATCTTTGTTTTGTCATGAAAATAATCAGTTTTAAAAATATATACGCCCAAGTACCTTAGATTTAACTTCAATAATTTGTTCAATAAGCATTTCCCCTAGCTGAGTTTTTTTTAAAGCCTTTTGTCGCGTGAAAACTGACGAGATGGAGATGGATTGTTATTTAAAGTTGGTAGATGGTGAAGGTGGAATTTAAAGTTATGTCAAGTTGGTACAATAGATGCAAAAAATGCTTACTAATCATGTTATTGCAATATAAAAGCTAGCTGGGGGCCTAAAACGTATTACTGCATGAAAAAGTTAGACGAGGGCCTGAGATTGCACCTTTTAGAACAAAAACACTAAATTTCTCTCGGCTTAGACATTTAAATTCGTTGGCAAAATTTTAAATTGAGTAGGCCCTGGCCCCCTGGTCATCAATATTAAGTTATTGCTGATTGCTGTTGTACGCATGTACTGCTGCGCCCAAAAAATGCTAAAAAAAAACTGAATAAATATGCTTTGTGTCATCATTTTTATCATTGGTAGCATTTCAATTGGGGGGAGGCAAAGGGCCTGACCCCTTGGTTACGCCTATGGTTTAATGATTACCGTACAAGTTTGCTCTCATATCAACTATAAAATTTGTCATAACCAAACTGCTAAGAAACATTTATCTTCATAGAAATACCAAACTTAACACCAAAAAGAATTATCGCAAGCTGAAAAACCTAAAAATATTAACAAAATCAAGCTGAAACGGGAATGAAATACCAAATACGAGTTTTCGTGACGATGTAAGAAAACAAAATTTAGAACTGGGCAAATTGTCAATTTTCAAAAAAGAAAAAACAACAAGTCAAACCTATCAAAGTCGTCATCTATAACATCAATGCTGCAAATTGCAATGTACTTACGATGATGCAATACGTACACTGTTTGCGCAATTTAAACAACCAAACTACCGCGATTTGTCGACAAATAATACGCGTAGATAGTGAAGTTGAAAACTTCTGTGACAATACTATTTATCACCACCCGACCTCGGTATGTATTTCTCTGTAAATACAACGCACAAAATCTATTACGGAATTGGTATGGAAGATTGTCCGCCATTCCATTCTTGAAATCTTCCATTCCATTCCATTCTGGCATCTTCCATATTCCATAGCGAATTTTCCATTCCATTTCTTTTTCCATTTGATTTCATTTCATACCATGCCCTGGTTATCGATTCTATAATATTATTATTATTATTATTGTTACATTTTCCTCCTAAGGTTGTAGCGAATTCCAGAGTTTGAAAATCCGGAAGCGCCTGATTTTGAAAAATTTGCTTCCGCTTCCAGCTTCTTTTCAACACTTTCGCTCCCGAGTACGCTCCGCTTCCAACCTCTTTTATCAAAGTGCTTCCGCTTCCACAAAAAAATTAACCGCTTCCACGGCTTCCTCTTCCAGCTTCCGCTTCCACATCCCTGGTTGCAACTCTATCTGCCGTATTATCACCATCAAAAAAATTACGACGCCACTATCGTTTAGTGGGGATCTGACCATCGTTTAGGTTTTCAGGAAAATTTTTCCCAATTAAATATGCTGAGCTTGAAGCCATTAAACACTGATAAAGGCAGAAAATCGCCTCATTCAAGGACACAACAGCCTGAACAAAGTGTTTGTTGAGCCTGCGTCAAGCGATCGGTCTTTGAAAAACTGAAATGGATTTTATGTTTAGTTCAATGTATTCACGATCAGCTGTTTGTTTCAGCTTGTACCAATCTTGTAGCAAAGATCGTTTGTAATACTAGATATCTTTTTCAGTGAAGACGTAGAATCTACGTATGACCAAATTGTAATTGGACCTCCTCTTCCTATGAGAGATTACAAAGTTCAACAAACCCAAAACACTTCGTCAGAAATCAACAGACGATCAAGTAAGCGGGAAACGAACTTTTGTAGAAAAACGTCTGTCAGCAATTCAGGTGCCATACTGAAGTAAGTATAAAGCTTGGACAAATAATTTCTACTTGAAAATTTAGCAGACTCTGATAATACGCAAGCAAAAATAATTTTGACAAAGAGAAATTGGCAAATCAAATGGTAATGACTATTACGAAATGGTAAAAGCAAATCGGGTGGCTGCTTGAGTTGATGACCTGAAAGATTCCTTCACAACCTCTCAGTCCCCTTTCGCTTATCATTTTGACTATGCGAATCTTTTTGACTAAATAGCGAAAAGATTTGACAAAAATTATGTCAAATCGTTTTAACTCAATACTCAATGGTGTTTTTGTGCTTATTTTGACGTATGTGGAGACAAATAAACTACTATTTATGAAGCAAAAACCTTTCACCAAAACGAAGAGTTAAGGAAAAATATCATATATATTCTATTCTATTTCAAAAACGTATTGACTTCAACTTAAGCCATTTTCAGTTTTATTCAATTAGAAGGACTTGATGAGGAATACTGAGTAATTAACCATTTTCATTACACGCGTGTTTGTAATTCTTTGGTTTCGACAATTGGCTTCGTGGCCTAGAGGATAAAAACTTCATTTTATGACAAACTGATCACATGATCTGGGCTCAGCCCTTACCCTTGTCCATAGGTAAGCACAAGTCCGTTAATCGTTAATCCGTTAATAACGAAGCTAACTTTTTCATTTACTCGTTAATCCGTAAAAAGTTTTTTCATGTTAACGGACTAAATTAACTTCCGTTAAGTTCTGTTAACTTCTGTTAAGGTTTTTATCGCTAATATTTTGCACCATTCATTTATCGTATCGGTACAAACCTGTTTGCACTGGTAACACTTGTTGCGTATTAGCGCGAGTTTTATAGAAGAAAGCAAAGAAAGCAGTTTTTTTGTGGCAAATAATAAGCTGTAGCCTCATTTATAGGTCTATTAATTATCGCTGTTCGCAATTTCCAAAGATTTTCCGATCACAGCTTCGTTAGTGCATTTGAACTTTACTTTTATCTTGAAATTCGATTAGACTGTAAAATGTAACTTTTAAAACACAAAAAGACCACCATAGCAATAAATATTTCTTTACAATCAGCTCAACAGCATCAAAACGTGTTCTAGAAGCGAGTGAATTAAAAGAAATGTAAATTACGCTCAAAATATTAACGAATTAACGGACTTTATTAGCTTCCGTTGATTAAAGCTGAAATTAACGGATAAACGTTAACGGAGGTGTGAAGTTTGTTAACGGATTTGTGATTAACGAAGCTGACGTTTTGCAATAACTTGCCCACCTATGCCCTTGTCACGTTATTTCGTTCTTGGATAAAAAGCTACGCGATGATCATCTTGACTCCGTGGTTTCAAACAAGATGCAAATTTAATGGACAAGAATTCAAAGAAATTCACAGGAACATTGGATCACTGGAAACTCTTAACCAAATTCAGATTCTTCCAACCAAATTGTTTCAATCGCTATAGTTGATCTGAGATCGATTAATATCAAAATAATTACAGTTTAAAAATGATCATGATTTTTAGATGATGCTTTAGTTATTGGTGCTTATGAGGATGCTTATCACTACGTCAAACCAAATGATCTTAAATTACTTGCGGAACAAAAAGGATATGCTAAACTCCACACAAATCCTGATCCTTTAACAGAAGATAGCCAAGGCTACTTAATTTCAAGAACAAGATTTTCAACGCAGTTTGGCAGAGAGCAAACCACCGAAAAGAATTATGTCGTTACAGCTAAAAAAGGTGTGTTAAATTTGTTGATCTATGTTAGACATTGGCATTCTGTATTGTAGCTATTGCCGTAGCAACGTTACTTAGGTGCTAGTTTTTGGTACCGGTAGTTCCTATAGTACTTCCAAAACTAGCGGGAGAGGATATAGCTACTATACGAAAAGGAGCGCAAGACCACTTCTGATTGATATGAAAATGATTATCATTACAAAAAACTGAATACCAAAAAATTACGACTGTGTAAATTCCCTGCTATTTAACAACCAGTAAAGATTCTTTGTTTGCCTTGCTTTATGAAAGCAGGTTTCTAGTTTGTCTTCAAAAATGTAGCAACCAAAATCTACCAGCAATGCTGGTTGGTTCTGTGATACAAGCATCATGAAAGTGTCAGGATAAATTAGTTGCAATATTTGCGTTTAGATGCCATTGATTTACATGTTGGACCTGACGGTTACTTACAACTGGAAGTGGGTGATTCACAAAATGAGAACGTTTACGAAGCGATTACTGATAAAGGAAATAGTCAAAACCTTATTGCTTCTGAGTCCATAACTGCAGCAAGTGTTGTTCATGAGTATGATCAAGTTGCTGACGATACAAACAGTCTGCTTTCTGAGCTTTCACCCTCTGAGGTCAAACCATTAAGTTCTCACCAGCTCATGCAACAAAGTGAAAAGGACCACAATGAAGACTCATTAGAAAATGAAAAAGAAAATGACCATACTAATTCTGTTCCTAATGCAAATGAAACAATGAAAACGACCGACAACCAAACATATGATCTCTACGCAACAACTGAAAAAGATATGGCTGTTGCAGCAGAAGGAAGAACACCTCAGTACATCAATGACGGTTCTTCACAAAAACATACTGTCAATCTCAAAGAACTTTCAACTAAATATGATAATTACATCAAACCTGCAGAAGAATAAAAACAAACTAAAACTAATGATTTCAATGCGATTGCTTACGTAAGCCTTAGTATAGTAGCAAACGAGCAGTTAGAAGAAAAAGATTTGAAAACTCAATCCACATTAGTGTACAGTAAGAATAAAGTAAGCACATTGTAAAAACAAGCAAAATCTTTTAAGGCAACTTGTAATGATAAAAATGCGTGAAATAAACTGACTTGGTAAAGCGCAGAGATAAAAAACACAAAACGACTACACCCAGTGGCGCAACCAAGCGCCTAAGGAGAGGTCAGCCTCCGCCTCATTTCCCACGTCAAGTCAATTGGAAAATTTAAACTTGACTTGCAAGTAAGGAGGTTGAAAGGGCTGGGCAACCTAATTCTTTTATATGACATCCAAATTTTAGCAATTAAGTTATTTCAAATTGCTCTAAAAACGTGCGAAATGTGATCCAAATGGCTTTAAAATGGATAATTTTTTCCGAAAAATAACGAAAAAATTTCTTCTCGGCTGGTAGCTGGAGGTTCTGCCCCAGCCCCCGCCTGTAATGCTCTTGAGTTGCACGAGTTTGCTTAGCAAAAATCAAAAATTAAACACAAAAATTTCAAATGTTCAATTCGCGCCCCTCCCTTAGCAAAATCCTGGTTGTGGCCTGAATGCAACAATTAACTGAATGAATATTACGTTGATCACGAGCTGGTGGTACATGAAAATTTATGTCACACGATTAACATGATCAGACATTCTAGTTGTCAGAATTTAAAAACCAAATCAAAATATGTTGCGACTCAAATCTTTTATTATACTCTCTTTATTACGCCGAAGCGTGTAACGAGTTGGCGGGGCCCATTTCAATGTCATTACGCCCGGGCAACACAGCTTATTTTGAAGAAATTTTGCAGCAGTGACAAGCCTGGTAACACTGTGTCCGATTTGACCGGCTGAAGACTCGAACCTCAAACCTCCCACCACAGAAACGAACGCGCTACCGCTCGACCAACTGGCCGGTTTAAAGTATGTTTGGAGTCGTAAGTATTTGGTCTAAAAATGATTTTGTTGTTGTGTTTGTTTTTTTTTTGAGTGTGGGGATTTTTTGTCTTGTTACGAGAAAGAAAATTTTGAAATAAAGTTTGGTAAATCTTCTCACTAGTGGGTAGCATAGAGTAAGCATAGATATATGTTTGCGCGATTTTTCAAAAAAATAATAAATTAATTTTAGGAAATCTTTCAAAAATCTTGTACTACATGCTTTGCCGTTCGTATGTAGTTAAAGTATTCTTTCCTTTTATATTTTAGTGTTTGGGGAAAAAATACAGTATTTATCTATCATGGAGATGAGTTCTTTGAAGAATCTCTCCTTGATGTGAAGCTTTTCGCTTGGCGATTGTTGGCTGTCATTTCACATAAAACATAACATTTAATCAACATGCAATCAGCCAAAATAAAAATTAAAGAAAATAAACGAAAATCGATTTCCGCACAGAGCAGGCGGTACCGTAATGGATTTTTTTTTGCTTTTATTCTAATTTTGACCAATTGTACGTTGGTAATATTTTGTGTTCCATCAACTGTTTTTTTTAAGTAGTTTTAGTTTGATGCTTGAAAATTAATTGCTATAGCTTCTAAAATTAAATCTGAAGGTCAGCTTACATCTTTTAGAAAGTTTTTTTTTAATAAAGTACTATGTATATGATGATGTCATAAGAAATATAACGAAAAAATCAATACTGATCAGTTTCAAAATTTTCTGAAAAACAAATCTGAAAAACAAATATGCTTTCAATGTCTGTCACGGGTGCTTTAAAATTTCTCAGTACCCAGTGATCAATAATTTTTTTGCAAATTTTGCAACTACTGCAAAATCCTCAAAACTCTGAAGCTATTAAAGGAGCATTCAGGTAAAGTTTGATTAAAATTTTGGAATAAGTCTAAATAAATGCATTCTCACCAAACTTGAAGTTTTTACGTCTTGCTGTTTTCAAGATATTACAATTCAAAAGTACCAATTTTCCTTTTACTTCAGTGTTACCATTTTGTTAGTATTGTGACTGAAGATTAACTAATGGAAAACTGGCTTACGTTTTTTGAAAAGCAGCTATTTTTACAGCTTTGGGTCTTTACTTTTTTTGCAGTAACTCTGCCGCAAAACATGCATTGAGAATCAGGAACACGCAGTAACTTTTTGAAATTTTGTTTCTGATTGGAAACCCCGGGAAAATTTCTTGGGAAAAAAGCTTTTTAAGGGAAATATAAGTTGTTATATCTCGGTAACGAAAGGTTGTAGAAAGCTCAAGTTTGGTGAAGTTAGTCTTCAGATCCGACAATTTTTACGAAAGAAAACCGAGCAAAAAATTTCCGACCTGAAGTCTCTTTTAAGAGTAAGTTTAAACAAAACAAAAAACAAAACTAAAGAACTCCGTTTTATCTAAATAATAATTTAGAATTTTTAAAAAAATTGCACAAATCGGAATGAAGAAATTTCCTCTGATTTGCAAAAGAAGATGTAAAAATTTAAGCTTAAAATCAAAATTTTAGTTGACTATCATTATTTTCTGTTCGCATCGATAGGTGTTGGGGACCAATTAATCTACATTATATGTCTAAAACTTATCCTATATGTTCAGACTTAAGAACACTCTTTGTTCTGCGAATCAAGGTCGGAGAATGTCGCATTAATGAAAAAATTAATAAACTTCAATGAAATTCAACTCCTCTTTACTAAACTTTTCGAGAACATTCTGGGGAAATTTTATGTTACATAAGCGAAAAACTGGGGATAGGGTGAAAAGAATCTGTAGGTTACGTTGGAACAGAATTTAATGAGCTGAAGTTGATGAACATCAAAAAGAGCCGAAGCAAGTAAAAGTTTGGAGGAAAGTTACAAAAGCAAAACGCTCTTTAGAACAGCAGGAGGCCATAAATAAAACTTCAAAGTGAAGCCCTAAAATACAACACCCTATAATGCTTAACAAACAAATTGTTCCAAGTTTAATGCGGTTACTGATAATAACCAGATCTAGGAAAAAGATTTTTAGCTTGCAAAGAGAAAGGTACTTTTTCAACTTGACTTAGTTGAGCAATTGTTTATTGCAACTTGCTTTACAACAATGTGAACGTCGTACAGTCGAAGTCATTTTTGCTTTTAAGTCGAAGAAAAAGTCACTTTTTTGGTAGTAACTTCTAACGAAAAAAAAGGGACGTACAAGGCAGAATATTATCGAACTTCTATGCGCACTTGTCGTTCGCCCTAGGTAGCTTCCACTGCTAGCAAAATCAGCTGTAAAGTTAAAAAGGTCATAACGTGCAATCAAGACCAGCGCATGGTGAGAAAGTTTCAAAATAAAATTTTTGGTTCGGTTTTCTTCATTTCAATTCGTGACACGTGATATCACAATTCACAACTAGTGTTTTACTTGACGCTCATTTTTGTTTACAAACGCGACAAAAAATTGAGAAAAACCTACCATTGAAGTTTCATTTATACTAGCTTTCAAATCCGGATCTATACTCTTAAGGTCTTGTATAGTTCCGAATCAACCTGAAACGTACAGTCGCCGCTGCATTCCAAGTAGTCCGGAAATGAAGCCCCCAGAGCTCAAAGATTTTTACTTTTTTAAAGTAGCTCAACTTTAACACGATTTTTGGTATTAGCTGCGCAAAACATACAGAATAAGCATACTCACTACCGAAGTGCACAAAATTAATAACCATCTCTTCTTGTGCTAAGTACTTAACTTCAAGGAAGGAAATAGAAGTTTGTAGGTATTGATGACAGATTATTTTCAGCTTGCAAGGCAGCCAACGCTAAACTACTACATTGACCTTGGCTAAAAAACATCTGATATACAGTATAACGTTCCTCCACAAATTGTTTGAAATGCTACTGCATTACAAGCGGCCTTTGAATATATTATGATCCGAATGAAAGAGGAAAGCCTGATGCTTTTTAAAACGTTATGTGTGGTTATCGAACTTTTTTAGGTTTTAGATATGATATTATTAAGGCCCAAATAAAAGGAGGTATGGCACAGTTCTAGCTCACACTTACATCGTTATTGGGTATGAAACAAAGCTATGCCTTTTTTGTTACAGCGTACGGTAGGTTTGTAATATTGAACCGAAAAATGTTTAACACAGCAAAAATATCAGCATGGGCAAAAAGACTCTGAACGCCCATATTCCCACCTTCAAGCTGATTAAAACGCTGCGACAATACTAGGTAGCAAATCCGTGTCAACTTTATACTTAATTTCAATTTTCGATTACGTTGGTTTTAACGTTTTTTTTGCTTTTTTGCTTTGTGCCATGGTCCAAAAGGGGACAATTCCCCTTCTGAATACGCTGCTGCCATGACTGAACTTTCTTTGTTCTTTATTTATTAATTTGCATTTTTGTTGTAGTTAACAATAAAGTGTCTGTTTGTCTGTCTGTCTGTCTGTCTGTCTGTCTGTCCCTCCTCTATTAAACCAGCTATTTTACATGAAGGAAAGAACATTTTTGACCTCTTCACTTTTTTACGTGATAAATTTTTTTTTAAATAAGCTTGTTACTTCAAACCAATTTGACTTTGAGTCAAATTTATCACAAACAACTACTGAAAATTTGAAGTTGTTAACGCAAAGGAAAGTTTCTCATCTGCGTTTTTTTGACCAATATTTCACTCAAATAATGTCTCAAGACGTTTTTGTGACTTAACCACTTTGACTTAGACAATTTTGTGAGTCAGTATCAAAAAAGAAAGGTATGAGCAAAATCTGAATCGCCTTTGACGTCATTCTTTGAAAATATGGCTTTGACGTCACTATGATAACGTCATCAACTCAAATTTTATTTTCATCAAAAATTTTGGTGTACACCAAATCGCATGCCGAGTTTGGTATTTCCATAACTTTTGGTTTAAGAGTTATACATACATTTTTGCCCCCAATTCCTGCGTATTGTGCGTTGGTTAAATAGCCCGTGTAGAGTAGCATAAGGTTAAAAACCAGTATCAATATAAAGTTTGTTCCAAATTACACAGTTGCAACAGCATACTACGTAATAAGGCTTGTGTGTCATCGTTTCTTTTTTCTATTGTTCATGCGGTTGGGCATGTAGCTATGGTACTATACGATACTAATTTGAACATTATCATTTGAACAAAAATCTCATTAAATACAAAAAACGCTGCTTACGCATAGTATCCTATAACGTACAGTATTTGTCCAAACAGAAATTCGATACGAGCATGCACGCAATCACGCATTGTACTGTTATTAGTCAAGATTTAAAACTAAAAAACTCTTAAAAACGCGAGTTAGATTTTGATGATTCAGTTGAGATACTACATTAACGTAGCTTCAAAGCTTGCAATTTTGGAAAGTATAGTAGACGTTTAAAGAATACGTTATTGTAGCTTTAGTTCAGTGATACAACATACAGGAATACATTTGCTAAACCAAACAGTAAAAATTGTATAGCCGATAAATTGGAATAAATTTTATTTCAATATGTACATTGTACAATATTATTTCAATTTTCTTTTCGCTTTTAGCAAAAGTAAAAACTGTGCAAGTTTTGAAAAGTTTTGGTGTGCTTATGCTCCTGAGTAACACGTATTGCGACTTATTGGAAGTAATTTTTACATAATTTCTTTGAAACAACTCCAAGTTTTTTCCCTTTATTTTTTTTATTTTTATTTTTTATTGAAGATAGGGGAAATTTTTGAGCAATGACGCAGATTCTTCGGTATCGAAATTGCATAAGAATCGGGGAATACCGCTTTTTTGCTTCGCTTTTAATCAGTTTCTCTGCTTTCGACCTACAATCGTTTAATCAGCAGTATAATCACAAAAAACCAAAAAATAAAAAAAGGGAACTTTTCCTTCAAAACTAGTAATTTCACTATGATGTAGTCTCTCGTTTGACTGCTTAAAACTAATTTAAGGTACTGCAAACAACAGTTGCGCCGGTACATGTGTAGTGAGCTAAGTATCATTATGTTTCGTTGAGGTATTTGCTTAAGTCCAGACTATCAAATTGTTTTGGAAGCCTTAGAATTATCAAAGCTTGTATATGATTGCATTAGCTAGTGTTCTTTTTGAAATCAATTTAAAAATCGTACGATGTAGATACGGTAGACAAGATTTTAAAGAGGCGGCTAGTCTTGGTTGCTACATAAACGATTAGAGTAGCCTGGTAACTGAACCCAAGTGCTCCGATGCATAGCGAGTAGCCAATGGCTCCATCAGGTGGTGATTCTGATTTTTGACCGCTTATTTTTCAGAAAGAATTTTACAAATTTTATTGAAGCCTGTTTTGATTCAACAAGTTTAAAGCCTCCCGCATATACAGTACTATCTGGCTTTGTAAGTAGTCAAAAAAAAGAAAGAAAACGTGAGAATGGATAAATTTAAGAAAATCACTGGTTTTGTGAAAAAAGAAAAATCGAAGCACGACTGTTATTATTGTCGTCAGCATCACCTAACCATCAATAATCCTCCTTTATCCAAGCGACCTTCAACTTTTCCAGCACCACTTGGTAAGACACCGCGTTCCATAACATCACATTTTAACTGAAAATTGCTGTTTTTTATGGATGATGGTCACTGACAAAACCGAAAATGTTAGATACAAGAAATAAAGAAAAAATGATAGTCAACGTTATCGTAGCCTTCTTCAATTGTTTCTAAAAGAAATACTAGAACAGGGGTGGACAAATTACGGCCTGCGGGCCGGATCCGGCCCACCGAAGCGTTTCATCGGGCCCACTTGTTTCTGTTGAAACCACTACTACAATTTTTTGCGAATATAAATTTCCGTTGAAAGTATCGATGAAAATAAGGAATAGTACAGTGGCACCACTCTCCGACATCTTTTTTGCTGTTTTTGATTTTATAGCTTGTATGTTCATATTTTAGACGACAGAATCTTAATTTTTTTCTGGTGGTAGTTAAAGTTATTTTTTGTTACCATACCAAAAATCCGGTTTTTATTTTAAGTTTAAGGGGGTCAAAAAATTTTGTTAATACGCCAGCAGATTCTACTACGTATGTGACGTAACATCCGTAAAGAGAGTAAGAGTGAGCGCTCATTTACTTTTTTATGTTTTGAAAATTATGATTAGGGTTAGAGTTAGGGTTAGGTTTAGAGTTGGGGTTATGGCTAGGACAGCGATTTTCTCTCTGTGGATAACGCCACGTAGCGGAAATGACGTAGTAGAACGTGCTGGCGTGTTAACAGCAACCCATAGAAAATGATGTTGTAAACCAGGGTGTCGAACCGAACCTGAGCCAGAACCGTAAACCCGAATAAACCGTTCCATTTTGGTGAA
Organism: Trididemnum nubilum; assembly: GCA_963965965.1. NCBI lineage: Eukaryota > Metazoa > Chordata > Ascidiacea > Aplousobranchia > Didemnidae > Trididemnum > Trididemnum nubilum. The sequence continues at coordinate 22,510,488 of OZ014487.1, forward strand.
CCCAAACCGAACCTGAACCAGCAAAATTTTACTTCAGTGAACCTGAATTAAACCTAAACCCTCAAAATTCTGCTCAAGTGAACCCAAACCGAACCCGAACCCCTAACAAAAGTAAGAATATATTTTTCCATATCGGGATGCCGCTGGCGCTGGTACACGCACAATAAGAGCAGTGGTGTTCATCAACAGGATCAGCAATTTCTCCTTTTTTTTCCGACGAAACGAGTAACGACAGTTAAACTTTAAGTCAATGAACCTGAACCGAACCTGAACCAGTAATATTTTACTTGAGTGAACCTGAACCAAACCTGAACCTCTAAAATGGTGCTCAAGTGAACCCGAACCAAACCTGAACCGCTAAAATATTTTGAGCAGGAGCTAAACCTGAACCCGAACCGTTATTTGAAACGGTTCGACACCCTGTTGTAAACTACCATGCCAAAAATCAAGAGAATCGAAGGAACTTAAGGTAGTTTTTTCAAACATCTAAGAGTGAGTAACAAAAACCGAATTTCAGTCAAGTTTGAAAGGTTTGGGAAATGACTCACTTTGAAGTTAACTAACTCAATGAAATTTTGGTTGTATAGGCTAATAGTTTGCATGAAGGTCGCTTACTGTTTTGTGGTGCATTAGCTATTATGCTAGTTATGAGTAAATAAATTGTTTTTTGATTATGTTTTAAAATTAAGCTTTGAGCCCCCGGCCCAGTAACTAAGTTCATTATCTGTAACCGGCCCACTCAGGAAAGTAATTGCCCACTCCTGTACTAGAAGTATTAAACCTATAGCAGGTGCTAATTTTTGTGTTTGTTTTTCAAAACGGTACCGGGCAGAAGCAATTAAAATTTGAACCTTCTTTATGCCTCTAAAAAAGAGTTACTTTTAGCTTATTGAAATCAACCAATATAATAGCATATACAATATATATTGAAGTATATATATCAAAGGCACAAACATCTATATTTTCTAATGTGCAGGGTGTTGCATTTAGTAGGTTTATAATAGCAGTGATATAGTAAGATGGTTACATGAGTTTATAACATTTGACATGTATAATTATTTTCGGCAAAGTTGCTGTGCAACAAAGTAAACTTTCTGTTTTATTCTAATACAACCTGAATTATGCGGTAAAATGGTTGAAAAGAGTTGGTAATCTCGTAAGGTGTGATAGTTCAAAAAGGCACAATGGAGTGTAATCGTAACTAATGAAGATAGATAGCAATCAACGTGTCCAAAACAGTAATGTTTAAAAAGTACGATGAAATTACAAAAAAAAAACAATTTTTTGTGTTTTAGATAGTCAATTCTCTTCTCCAGTTCCTTCTACGGTTCCATTAGAGCATAGAATCAATGGGCCTCCACCTATTTCTGCAACAAATTCATCAGGTAAAAGCTGTTGCACTGTACGCCCTGTGTACAGTTACTTGAGTTGTTCCGCTAAACAATTGACATCATCGAAAGCAATTACCGGTGGACCAAAAACTTTGCTAACTTTTTTGCATTGTAAGCTAAAACCATTACGTGCATACAAAATACACTGTGAAACTTCACAAGCATGTGTACGTAAAAGCTTGCGTTCAATAAACTTCTTGCTGTTTTTTGTTCATTCTGTTTCTTATATCCAGTATCATAATTAGTTAATTACTGCTCTAACAACAGTTTATTGTTGTTTAGGGTCTCCAGTCTCAACAGGATCACCTTCTTTTCCGCTTGTTTCACAATTCCACAGAGTTGGTACACCCCCACTGCCTGCAATTCCTACAAACACAAAAACAGGTAAAAGTGACTGTTCAATTAACATACCACAAATAAAAAGTATGCCAGATGCCATCGTGATATATTACTCGATCTCTAGTATGGATGTCTATTGTGTACGTTTTCTTGCCTGCAATTTTTTCGTAACAGTTTTAAGAAAAATAAATAACGATCGAAAAAAATGAAAACAACCAAAAAAGGTGTCCAATGCTAAAGTAGCTAAAGGAGATGTGTCAAATGCAAAAGTAACAAAAGGGAATGTAAAAAGAGTAATAGCGTGATATTCATTATGATTATAGTTTAGTATTTACAGGGCAGTGCAATGACATTTTTTTATTCAGATACTCAAAAATCGTCGCCGTCTCCTATTTCACATCGATCACAATTGCAAACAGTTGACGGAGCCATGTCAAATCCGGTGAATTTTGATCCAGGTAAGTCCTTTAGTTTTAATTGTAAAGTTGTATTGTAACATCCAAACTTTGTTCCAAGCTCAAGTTAAAAAAAAGGTTGATTTAAAGTTAACAAACGAGAAAAAAATGAATGCAAAGCAGAAAAATTGTAAGCTAAAGCCTGTCCCACTTTCAGCTTTATAGCTTCAAATTGCTGCCAATACTCATTATCTTTAAAATGAATATGTGCTGTAGATATTGCAGGCTTTGGTCAACATGAAACAATAGGCTTAACCAAAATGAAAGTATAATTCGTTCAAGTGTTTGCCAAAGACGTATCATTGATCATATAATAAAAGAGTATCACCTTAATCATTTCACAATGCAAACAGGATGAACTGTTTTCTCCTGTATTTCCTCTGGTCATCAAAATTATGGGTAAGTTGCAAAATAGACTGCACAACGGTTTTATAATATTTTAGACTGAGTACATTGAATAAGAGTAGTGTATACTGCACATTTATACTTTTTACATCTTCAATCATCTGGCACTTTTTAAATCATCTCATTTTTGTAATTCATATATCTCTTTTTTTTATTGGTTTATTGATGTTTCCAGAAAGTTTATCCTCTTTTCGTTTGACACTTGGCAAGAAGAATCTTCAGAATGGAATGCGCAGAAAACGAAGAATTATTCGTCAACAGTTTCAAAATTTCGTACAAATATGCCGCACTCTCATTGGTCCTTCATTTCAGCCAATAAAGCTCATCTTTTTACTGTAATAGCCCGTTCTTTTTCTGCGCTCTCCATTCTGAGAATTTATTCTGGCAACTACAATATTACAAACTATTTTTTTCTGTTTAGGTCTTTCAACACAACACCCTGCACTACTGGCCAGCATTCAAAAACCAGTAGTTGAACCAAGGATAACAGAGAGCATCTATATCGAACCAGAAACTATACCCAATCCAGCAAGTACGTACAGCATATACAGTAGTTTGTGACTTTTATTTTTAATTCCTCTACGATAAATCGGTAATAATCCTGCTAAGTACCACAAACCAACCTGGCCTAATTGTTAGTTTTTGCTATCAAAACTTTTCTCTCTCGGAATGTCGAATCTACATTTTTTTTTTGTATGAGCAAGATTCTTAAACAAAACTGTTTAACGTTAAACTACTGTATTTACAAGTAAAAGAAAAACTAATTCAACATTTCTGTAAGCAGTCTTGCTTAATCATCATTTTTCTTATGTGCAGCTAAGCAACTTCTGAAGTACTAGATGCTTCACTTGGCAGCTAATGCAAGTATTTGTTTTATTATTCCAAATCAAATCTTTCAATATACTTGCGCATACAACGCCGAAGCGTTTGTAACGAGTTAGCGGGGTTCATCTCCGCGCCATTGTGCCCAGGCAATGCAGCTCCTTTCAAAAAAATGTTGCTGCGGCGGCGAGCCGTTGGTAACTCTGCGCCCGTTTTGACCGGTCCAAGATTTGAACCTCAGACCTCCCGCTCCGGAGATAAACGCGCTATCCGCTCGACCAGCTGGCCAGTTGTTGTATTATTTCAAGATGGTGTTTCTCCACAACCTTTGTGTCATTATTGACTTTTGCAATTTTTGTTGCCTTTAGGAAAAAAAGTGTTTGTTTTGGGAAAAGTCTCCGGGTAATTTCCAACAAAAAACGTTTCCGACAAGGGGCAGTTAGCTTTCGTTGCTTAAAGCCATATTTTTCTAATTTAAAGTGCTTAAAATATTCAAGCGCAGTTACAAATGCAACTGCGCAAATGCAGTTACCAAAAGTAGCCAATTTGTGCAAAGTAATTTAGTACAATTTTTCAGATAGTGTTCAAAAGGAGACAATTTATAGCATGCCGGTAAACCAAAGCCTTTACATGGATCTTACAGCTGATTCAGGTAAATATTCTTCTAATAAATACGACTTCATCAAGCTGCAAAACAGTTAACCTTTAACCCTCAGTATCTTTTTTGATTTTTGCGTAATATTTTTAAAAAACTGTAATATGATTATCTTGTCAAAATCAGTCATTTTAAACTTATACTGTAAAAAATTACGAGCAAAAGGATCAGCTAGCAGATTACCATCAATGTCGGTTTAACATTTTCCTGAAAATCGTAATGGTACTAGCGTATCCTTAGTTTGTTTTAACCACTTGTCTGCTTATACCCTGATAAGGTGGTACGTCAGGCGTACCTATTTTCCATTCAAAATCGACTGAAAATTGGCCTGTGGTAGCACCCTCACGATTTTACGCCTAGTGTAGACGGCAGGTTAAAGTTTGGTCCAGATTGAAGCAGATGCGGTTTTGTTCCAGGCCCGGCACCACGGGGGGCATTTCGAGGGTGTGCCCCCCAAATCACTGCTTGTACCCCCGAGCGAGAAGCGTGCCCCCCAAGCGAGGACTGTGTCTCGAAAGAAAGTAACAGGCCGGGTGCCACTGGAGTGCATTTCGAGGCCTGTGCCCCCCCCAAAAATACTGCTTGTGCCCCCCCCCCCCCCCAGCGTGAGTAAAACTACATTCCAGGACAAAAAAACACGACTGAACGACAAGACTGAGCCTAAGATTTTGCGCCGAAGCCCTTTTTTTTAATCTTCACCTCTGAATTTGTTGGCAAGAAACGGGAACCGCACCATTATATTCCGCCGCGCCCCGCCAGGCAATAAACGTGCCCCCCTTGCCCCCGAGCGAGATTTATACCCCGAAAGAAGGTAGACGGCTTGGATGAAGAACTTTTTTGTTTGTTTTGGTCTTCTCTCCCGAAAATGAGGGTAAAATTTAGCTGTGCTCCCCAAATATTTTTCTGCCTCCCCCCCCTCCAGTCATGCTACTATGGCGCCGGGCCTGTTTTATTCGAAACAAAATCGTCGTTTTCTAATGACAGAAGAATAAAAAGATAAAATCTGCATTCAATTAAACTTTTCACAACAAGGCTCATATTTTAGCTTTGTTGTCTAGGATTCGAACGTCAGTTTTATCAAATGAAAAATACTCAGCTTTGTTACCTTGCTTTTTGGAAGATCGAAACTAACTTTCTAGGTGCAGTTAGAAAGCTAATCCGCCTCCGATTCCGCCATTGCAGAACGATCTACAGCTCTACTACTGGTGTGGATTAGATCATCTTGGCCTTGTACAGTTTTAAAAGTTGCTATTTAGAATTTTTTAGCAGTTCGACACATCGCTGTTGAGCTTAGGGAACCTTAGATCGGTTTTATGTTTTACTGTACGGTATGCTTTTATAACAGAGTCTGACGCCCAAAAGGAACAATCCGTCATGTCTTGCGAATTGCGCGACCCTCCTTCTCCTACAAGAGTTGAAAAGTACCCATGCCTTCACCCAGTTTGTGCCAGATATCGATCTTTGGAGGCAAGGTTAAGAAGCTTTTCGGGGAAAACAGAGTGGCCTACTCACAGAATAAAAGTCACGATTCAAGAATTTGCCATGGCTGGATGGTATTATTTAGGTTGGTATTTTTGTACATGCCTGATTGGTTAGCGTCTAATGTTCACGGTACCACCTAACATGATGCGAAATTAGTCGTTTTGTTAGCTTTTAGGGCCGGTTTAGCCTGGGCATAAAATCATGCTCATACGAGCATATCCTTCGTTTATTTTAACCAACTGGCAGCTTGTACGCTGGTAAGGCGGAACGCAGAGCGCACCAAATTTTTGTTTAAATAAACAAAAAATACGCTCGTACGTTTGCGCTTAACGCCGAGTGTCCCTCACGAATTACCAAAAAATAAGTAGTACGAGCTCTTTTCAAAAACAAAATGCATTAACGATAAACCTAGATATAATGCTTGCTCTGCTGATTAGCGTCTACTCTCACGGGACAAGTGTGCATGATGCCTATTCACATGACTTATATTCAAATAACTTGTATTCACATGCCCACATGCCCATTACATGTGCATCAACCACTGTTTTATTTTGAAATTTTATTCTAATTGACTAGGAAATAACAAAAAATACTTTATGTGATGCTATTCTCAGTCACTTGTCTTCGAAAAACTAGAAAGTTAATGTACTATTTCTCTTGATTTACAGCAACTCCACACAGGGCCTGCGAGAGGGGGGTTCAGGGGGTACACCGTACCCGGGCCCGGGCCTAGGGGGCCCGCAAGAGTTCAGGTTTCCGCGTTAAGTTTTGGTATCGCATCATAACACCGTAATCAACCTTGCCTACAGCAAAAATATCAGTCAGCCTATTCAGTGCTTGTAATTGGTCGCTATTTTTGCTACACAACCTTTAGGGCATCCAATAGTGGCCGATTTGACTAAAAAAAAAAAAAAAAGAAAATGTATCAAAAGCCATACACTCGCACCGAAATTAACGTTTTGTTGCATTTCTCTGACTTGAGAGCCCTAATTCTACGGTACAACAATGTACAAGATATATTTCATTTCCAGAAATCCAAAAGCATTTCAACCTCACAGAGCGGAGTTTGACATACTATACTAATACTACTATCATTAAGTAACTCACTCTATCTGTGCTCTTGCCTTATTTGCCTTCTATGTCTATCTAGCCTCTAGCTCAATCTAGGCACTGGTATATTACTCGTATATTAACAAATAAACTTATTGCCAATATAATCAAGATTTTGGGTGGGGAATATTTTTTCCGACTAGCTAAATTGATAAAACTTTTATCAGTAAAATACTTGGATTTGCAGTATTTAAGTTATTATATTGTATAATATTGTGTTAATGTCATCATCCCCTACTTCACATATTTTCTTTCATATTTATCACATTTTCTTCTTGTCAATTTAAGCAAGTTTGGTGCTGGGATGTTGATCAAATGCTGTATTTTATCCTCGAGAAACATAAAAAGTGCTAAAGCTTCCGGGGCTCTGCCCCGGACTTCGCTGGGGGAGCTCACTGCGCTCCCCCAGACCCCCTAGCTGGATTTAAACCAATTTTATGTCTAGTTGTGTTTTTCATAGGTCGTAACTGTATGCGAATATCGTTATCCCCTCACTTTTAAATGAAGATCTACTCTCATCGGACAAAAAATAATTTACCGGCATGGGCCCCGATAAGGCTTGGAGGGCCCAATAAGGTTTGGGGGCCCGGTATCGACCTTCGTACCCCCTGAAAAATTTTCTCTCTGAGGCCCTGACTTCACATAAATAATAATTAATTTGAGTGTAGAAACTTCTAATAGTTTAATTTAGTTGATTTTTTTTTGTTAGCTATATTAAGTCTTTATTAGCAGCGTCAAAGTCTAGTTAGTTTTCTTATCATCAAGTTATAGTGACCTGGCAGCCCAGTCGTGTCAGGGCCATTTTCGCGGAGTCCAGCCCAAGCAGGAACCCCTTGGTAGACTTTACCTCGATGGTAACCTGACAGCCTTTGTCACGTCAGAGCCATAATTTGCTATGTAATAACTATCAAATTCCTTTATATTTGCAATGGCAATTAAGCAGGCTAGTCTTGCAAATTTGAAGCACAGCTTTCGTCTCTGCGACGAAAGGTCTGGGGTTCATTTCCCAGGCAGTCCAAATCAGACACAGTGTTACCAATGGCTTGCCACCGTTGCGGCATTTCTTTGAAAGGAGCTTGTGCAATTTCGCGGAGAAGAGCCCTCCAGCTCGATACAGGCTTTGGCGTAAATCAGCGAGTATAGTTATTAAGATTTGATTTTGATATTAACAGTAAAAGCAGATGCATTAAAAAATTTTGATTAGTGGAGTGCTGGGCAATTTTTTCCAACAAAATCTCTAATTTTATCAAATGACTTCATTAGTATGAAAAACACCAATGATTACCGGAAAAAACTATTCATGTTTTTTTGTTGATTTTGTAGACTAAATGCATTCGTAGTTACTAAATGTACTGTGTAGAAGTATTGTCACTAAAATTTAGTGATTATGATGCAATAAGCCATTCGAAGATTCACGATTCAACACCCGCTAATACTTTTTTGTAAAAATATTATCGAGTAAAAGTCATTTTTTAGAAAATATTCCTTCCAAGTGAAGAAAGATTTTGCATTTTTTTGTACAATACTCCTTTCAAAGTTTAGATAGAAAAATTCAATTGAGGGCATGGCTATTATGCCTATTCAAGTTCTGTCGTTTGTAAAGCAATACAGCAGTTTCGCAAAATTTTGTTGAATAATTATACTGTGCAACGTAATTGCAAGCTTATTTTTAATCTGTTGGTAATTACACGTTTAGAGGATATGACGAAATTGCTAACCATAAGCACTGCGGTCTACATATTGTAGCTCTATAATCAGTAATAAAACGCTATTTTAATTAGGCCAGCAAGACCAAACAGCGTGCTGGTATTGCAACGGAAGTTTGGACGATTGGGATGAAAACGATGATCCGTGGGAAGAACACGCGAAGTGGTATTCTAAGTACGTTGCTTTATAGCAAAGGTTAATTTGCGCACGCCTCTTCGCGTTTTTTTTTTTTTTGATGTTTTTTTTTCATATGATTCTTTTTCTTATGACACTGTTACATCAAATTTCAATATCGTTTGAACTTATTCCTTCACAATTCTGTTTCAAACAATACCACGTAGTGACTCGGACAAAAACATGTTTCCATTGAAATTAGACAATGAAAAAAAAAACATTTTGACATACCGTAATACCGAAATTGTAGATCCTCAAAATTTGATGCACTTTCATTTCCGTGTTTCTATGTCCCATTTATGACAACGCTTTATGACGTAATAAAGGATAAAAAGGTTTTTTCTTCATTAGTAAAAGTTTTCTTTTTTACGTCATAAAGCATTGCCACAAATAGGACATGAAAACACGGTATATGAGTAGATAAATTGAAAATAGGTGAAAACCATAAAAAAATGTTTTCAGAAATTTTCTAGTAAATACGGTCTAGTTTTGTCGGCTTAAATCAACAAAACTTTAACTGGTCTTTGACTGTAATCATTCCGATTTTTTTTCGTGGGGTGGTATATGTTATTGGTTGGGTGAACATTTAATCGGGGGACCCAGTCACTACCCTTATTGACCTTTCTTAGTATGCGGTCCTGGCACGCCAAGCACCAATTTTGTCATAAGAATGCTTTTAAAAGTGATTCGATTACAGTGGTCCAGCCTCAAAAAATATACGAGTAACAGCAGTAGTAGTATTGTTTTATTTATAGCAAGTCTTAGAACTTAAAAAGTAACAGTTACAAGTAAAAATTCACCAGAAAATGGTTATTGCGATCAAAACGATCTACGTTATTGCATGCAAGGAAATAAAAATATTTACACACAATAATATTACGTAAAAGGCATGGTCGCTGCACCTCCAATAATAAAAACTTGGGGTAGCTTTTACTTCAAGTTTAAAAAAACATGCAAATTCACTCATTATTTTATAATGATTATGTGGTGATGAATCGATCTTGATACATAACGGTAACTTATTGGTGATACTGAACTACTTTCTAGAAAAAAAAATCAAAAAAGGATCAAAACTGCATATTTGCCTGTTTTTAAAGATTGCAAAATGCAAATGCGCTATTATGTTGTCTATATTTTGGATAGACTTTGCATAGATTTTGCACAAACATTGCAAAATACAAATGCTGTATTATGTTCTTTGAATTTTGTATAGATTTTCTAGATTTAGTCCAGCTAATAAAGTTCTAGAACTAGATTCCAAATTGATTGTTACCGTAATTAATTTTGTGCAGTTGCGAGTTTCTTCTTCGTTGCAAAGGAAGTGACTACGTTGAAGAGATACAATACAAGGAAAAAAGACGAAGAAGTTCTCAGTAGGTCTACAATCCGATGACGTGTCGCAAACGAGCGCATTCATAACCGACCGTGCATTAGCCAATGAAGAGGCTTTTTGTACAGCTATGCGTTTATTTTTGTACGATTGGAGCGAATTTTTGCGTTGTGACGTCAACATTTTCATGATTACTGCTAACGTCATTATCGGAAGTACAAAGAAAGCAAAGCCTCCAAAACGAAAGTACCATGTTTCGAATATCAAAACTTCGGAAATTTAAAGCTAAGTTTAGGGGAATTTAGAAACGTTTTGAACATTGTTTGCGTACTGTACTGAAACCTTTTTAAAGCATTGACGTTATATGTTGAGTGTAATTTGAAAATTTCCCAACTTGCAGGTACGTTTTTCAATGCATGTGACCTTTGTTGTTCAAAATCCAAGGATATCTGCACAATCCAGTCACAATCTCTTGATTCTATAGCTTCAAGCTAGGCTTCTTTGTTAAGCTTGTATTGATTTGAAAAACGAAAAAAATGTTTTTTTTTATTCTTAAAAATTTTCTCTTGTTGCATTACTTTACGTAGTTGTAAAGATTTCAGTTTTTTACTCCTATTGCATGCATAAACTTCTATTTATTTCAATCTATCTATAATTATATAGACTACAGTTTGAAAGTGTACATCAAAATTCTTTAATATATATAGAAAGAAGAGACTATTTCAGCGGAAACTTCTTTCTAGAGCACTTTTTTATAATTCTGACCCAAATCTAAATCAAAATCATGTCCTTGCTCTTAACTAACTTAATGTCTAACCCAAAACGTAACTCAAACCCCAATCTTATCCCTTAAAAAAGTAAATGAAAAATGTGACCAAGAACATTTCTCATTTTCGTTTTATTTTCTTAAACTTAAAATTTTTGGGTGAAATAGCTACTACAATTTTGGAATAGATTGGTAAAATTCCTTGTTTTTTGCGATTGTTCTAAAAAATACTGCAATTTTTCTACAAAGAGCTTGTAAACCCAATTCACTATAACCAGGGGCGCCGAGAGCCGAACGTAGGCCCGGGGCTAGCACAAATGTTACGGATTTCCGATTTTGTGAACTACAAAACAGACGGAGAAAATGCCGCAGTTTTGTCCGAAATATGATGTGATCTCCAGAAAAAAAAAGGGTCTTCACCGAAATTCTAACGGTTTTTCCTGTCAAAATTAGGAGATCTCCAAAAATAAAAAAAAAAGGTCTTCACCGAAATTCTAACGGTTTTTCCGATGGCAATTAGGTGATTTCCAAAAAAAAAAAAGGCATCGAAATGACACAGAAAAATCAGCATGTGAAATCAACGGCCCCATGATGGGCCCCCGCTGAAGTCCATGGGCCCCGGGGTCATTGACCCCCCTGCCCCCCCCCCCTCTCGGAGGCCCTGACTATTACGCACATTGATAAAGAATGCATACAATAAAAAAAGAAAAAAGATGTTCCAACTCAAAGAGAAAACTCTGCATGTGACAGTATTAGTTTGTTATGTAATTGTGATTAAATAAAAAGAGTGATTATTTCACCGAAAACTTTTAAGGTAAACAGAATAAAACAAAAATGAAGAATGTTCATCTGCGCATTTTTCATAATTTTTAGGGATTAAGGTTAGGGTTTGAGTTAAGGTAAGGTTTGGGGTCAATTTTGGATTAAAGATATGATTTTGTTAGTCTCTTTCTCTAGTAAAACGTTTTTGTTCTTAGCATTGTAATAAGGTATTTGTGGATGCATTTTTATTTACCTAGTGTCCTTGATCAAGAGACGTCAAACCCAAAGTGATTTAGGACGCCTTTGGGTGAAACTGCCACCTCCCACCAATCCATCACATACAGTGGATTCTCCGCACTGCCCTGCAGATGCTGAATATTAAGAAAAGAAGTTGTGAATATCAACTTCAAAAATCTTTGTTTTGACCCAACCGAGAGTCGAATCGAAGTAAAACCGTTCAGTAGCAGACGCACTATCCACTAAACCACTGTAACTAAACAAATGTACATGTTTTTCAAAGATTGCTGGGCAATATTTTAAAAGGTGGATCGTTTTTTTTTTTTTGCGTTTGTATTTACTACATCATTATTGCGTACTGTAATATTGCTTATACCGGTGTGGTCAGTACTTAAAATGTAAGAGGGACGCCTTTTTTTTTGTTCTTTATATTCAAATTTGGCTGTAAAAAAACGCAACCGAAGGCGAAGATCTAATCATTTATGGTTTTCTTTTCATTTCGAGGCAAAATTTACGCCAAGTTGCTACCGCAATGCGAATGCTTCTGGTCACCTTGCGTAAGCGATATTTTATAACTTAAGTCCCCCCATGCAATATTTTACAGTTTAAGTGCTGGGTATTGTACAGTATAATGAAGAAAAAAGGCTGGTATTCCAAAATTGAAGGAAGTTTCTACTGTTACCGCGTACTAGTTTTGCATTCTTCACGTGCATGATCATTTCTGTACCGGCGTGTTCAAAAAATAATGTTGCTTAATGTTTTTCATTAATACACTTTTCGTAATATGATGAATGGAGTTTGAATTCAACCGTTTCAAAAAAGTGTTCAATAGCGTAGGCCAGAGCGATTATCACAACATAACACAGTACGCGTCAAAAAAACGCCAACTTTTGACGCGTACTGTGTTATGTTGTGACATTTTTCGTAATATATTTAAAGTAATTGTCGCTAGGTGTCGCCTGTAAGCTATAAAAGTCTTTGATTCAAAATCAACCTTTTTCCAATAATTTGGATTGTCATACAAATCAGTTGTAGTAGTATTCATTTATTTCTGGCTATTCATAGAACATAAAAAAGTAACCGTTTCAAATAACAATTCACAAGAAAAAGGATATAGCAACAAAACTATGTACGTTATACGTGCAAGAAAATAAAAATATGTGTACGCAATAATAGTACGTGAAAGGCATGGTCGCCAAGATGGCAGTACGGTACGGTACGTTCAGAATTTGCGTACTACGCACCTCGCACCTTGAACCGTACCGTACCAGCGTACCGTACTTAAATTCAATTTTTGAAGCGTACCGTACCAACGTACCGTACCCGTACCTTTACAAAAAAGGCGTACCGTACCCGTACCATTACAAAAAAGCGTACCGTAGCAACGCACCGTACTTCTTAGCAAAAATTGAGGCGTACCTTACCGTACTGCCATCCTTGGTGGTCGCTGCACCTTCAATAATAAAAACTTAGGGTCGCTTTTACTGCAACATAACCAAAAAAGTATCCAAGTTAATGCATAATTGCCACAATAAAAGATTTAGAGGCCTGTCAGTGTCTCAGTTTATAAGCTAAATACTTCTTCATAGTGTTGTAGATAAAAGAAGTAGGTAAAAAGAAATATGCCAAAAATTAAAATGCAGTATGTCCAATTAGCTTTAAGTTGATTCAACTTTCGAGTATAACACCACAGCGTTTGGAAACTTGCTAAGTTGAAATTGATAGGTAAGATTTAGTACATTGTAATGTCATGAGTATAAAGTTCAAAGGTTTGGATAATGACTTTAAAGCGCAGTTGTGCAGAATGCAAATAGAGATGCTGGATGAAGAATGCAGATCGAGGTGTTGGATGTAAAAAATAACCCTAACTCTAAAAAAATAATAATAATAAAATACAATAAAATAGATACACTGCAGCAAAAGTTTTCGTACAAAGTATATGGCAACATTAACCACAACATTTTTAATTCTTATAACTTTGATTTCAAATTGGTTCAAAACTTTTTCTTATTTTTTAATTCTTTTATGTCTAAGAGAACCCTATTCCAGATTAATGGGCCTTTATATTTTATGGATTGTTTGTGATGTCGATTCTGCAATAACGTGGAAAATAATTACAATGGCTTCTAATTTGACGGAGTGAGGCAGTATTGTTGGCAATATTTGTCCAGTTTTGGTCAAAACAAATTACGAAAACGCAGAAGGTAAATTTCATTTTCATATTTGTGCGTAACGCAGGCTATTTCTTTCTAAGTTACCTAATTGTTTAATCCTAAGATGCTCATTAGATTAAATTACATCATTTACAGGTACACGATAATTTAGGTTATAGATTGTTCTCATAAATTTATTAGCAGTGCGGTGTAAACTCAGCAATGCAATTTTTTTCCCGTTGCACCACATGCAAATGCAACAAGAAAGATGCGACTATATGATAGAATAATGTAATATTTTCAATATTTTAGAATTTAGAAAAGAAATAACAAAACATTATGTCCTTCAGATCCGAATGAGCAAAAATGGATTAAGTGGAATAAAAATCTGAACAACTCTCTCAACCTATTAAACATATATGCGACGAAAACTAAAAAAATTGATTAGATAGATTTGATTAGCAAATAGCCTATACAGAGAAAAACAATCGAAACTGGTTCGCGCGAGCCTGTAGGAATGGCTAAATAGCACCACTGCAAACAATCAATTATTTTTTACTTATCTTTCGTTAATAACTACCCTAATTTCAGTTTTGTCTGGTTAAAAAGGAACTATATTGCTAACTTTTGTTTACTTAGGCAAGCCATTACATATATTGGATTGGACGATGACTTCTTTTCCTCAAACAATACAAAAAATGACGTAAGAATTCGGAATGTGTAACACCCAAAGTATTCCTTATTTGGAATCAAGCGCTACAAGTCTCGTTTTCATTGTTTACAGTCGTTCAATCGCGGTTAATCAGCGGACAGTCGCGAGATTGATACTGATTTACTAGTGCAATAAGTGTGTCAAAAATAAGGACAGTATGATTCTATTGCATGCAGCAACATAGCGATTTTAGTATCTTGTTACTCGTTTTACAATTTTTTATGCTAGCTGCTTACGCCAAAATGCGTAGATAACGAGTTGAAAGGCCTCACATTTACGCATCTTGGCGATTACGAATGGGATATACTCGTATATTAAAAAAAAGCGAATGTTGGAAAGCTGTTGGCAACATGGCGTCTATTGGCAACATATCAGTGCTGTTAACCACCTAAAACCTACTTGCCAACAACGCTTTCCCAGGCATGAAAATAGCACTGCTTTTTTGTGAAAAATTTTATTTTTTGAAGAAGTTGAAGCTGGCTTTTTGTAAGCAATATTATCGCTTATAAATTTCGATTTTAATTGTAATTTTGACCCTAAAATAGAAAATTCTTAGTTTAAACGAAATAATCGGCATGTCCTCAAGAGGTCAATAGTAGTAGGAATGAATTGCAGTGGAGAACCGCCGCGGCGGCTATGACACACGCAGACTTTTATTTTTATCATTTAGAGTATCAAAGTGGAGTTCACTTTCGGTCTAAATTTATAGCAAAAATTTTTCAGATTTTTAGTAATTTTTCTTCGCTTTTTTACCGCGAAAATTGGTAAAAAACACTTTTGTTCTTCGACTGTTATCACGTCAATTTCTTTTATCGGTGGGACATTATTGGAGGCATCTGGGGGCAATTGCTAAACAAGCAATGGCTCTATTGTTAGACGTTACAGTAAGTCACTTTTGTTTCCATTCAAGAATTCAAGCAGTGGTTTTTTAAAAGATGTTTTCAGCGCAATTCCAAACCACTTACTACTAGCAATCGTGTTATCGATTAAATTTCATTCGTTTTGTATCAAATCAAATTCAATGCGTTTCAGGTTTACATTCGCAAAAGAATTAGGTTGTTCAGTTATTTGAGTTGAAAAGAACGAAGAAATTAGATTAACACTTGAACCCGTAGCCGTTGAGCAGCAATGGCAAACGTAACGAATTAGCAAAGCAAGTTGTTTGGCATGAGCTACACTGGTTTTTCCACATAGATAAGTGTATGGTGCGACAGATATACTTTACTACCGAGCCACAGCTGGGCTAGAGAAGCTAGGAGAACCCAAGCAGTGAAAAGCAACCATTTTCATACCTTTCAAAAAAGTGGGCACCCCATTACCAGAGTAGCGGCCGCTGTTGATGTAGTTGGTGGTCTGTTACCACCCGCTGGGTCCGCCGCTCCACCATTCTACTCGCGTAGATGACAATACGCGTAAACCGCTGACGCTGATAATCAATCGTAAATTATACTCAAACTACGAGAAAATTTTTCAGTTTCATGCTTATCGTGGCTTGCTAGAGATCCGGCAGTAAATATTTGCTATTTTTGAAAAGCCGTTTTCGGCACATGACACCACTAACTGTTCTCGGTAGTGACAGCACATACCGGTATATGGTTAATTTCGTTTTTTTATGCTATGAATAGATGGTTGTGATGTCATTGCATTAACAGCTACAGGAACTCCAGGCACGCGGAAGTAATCGGCTAGCTCAGCTTATTTGTAAAGTTTAGAACTTAACTGCAGTGATTGGCTACCAAAATGAAAAGATTATTCACTTCAGTTTTGAGTTTAGACTACGGATTGGAAGATGTAGGTTTCGTTGCTTGAGCTTATGAGTGATTTTCAATAATTTTTGACAACATACTAAGCTCGATTTTGGCTGAAGCGTTTGTGCAGTTAGCATTTTGCGAACAAATTTCGCATTCACTATGGGGTTAAAATTCTTGATCCATTTTTTTACTGTACTACAGACTTGCACTAAAGTATTACGCTTGGGCTACGCTCCCATACAATCATATTGAAAGCGTACGAGCGCATTCCTTTGTGTATTTCGACAAATTTTACGCTAACTAGCTGTTACGCGTGCAACAGCAAGGCGGCTTGTCCGGGCGTACCAAATTACTGATAAGACGAAAAAGCATATGCTCACCATTTTTACGCTAAGCGTAGACTGGGCGTGTTAGTTCTTGACTTTTAGTGAAAAAAAACCATTGCAAATATTCAAAACTACAAAAAAATTTCTGCCTCCTTAATATCAAGTTTGTTAATTGAGAATTGAAATACCAACAACTAGTTTCAAGGCGTCGGCAGAAAATTTTCCGGGGGGGGGGGGGGGGGGCAACAAAAAATAGAGTCAGTATTAACTATTAAAATGGAAAATTTTTTTGAAATTCGGGAGGTTTAAGAGAGAGTGTGTGAAAATCCAAAGGGGGGCCATGGCCCCTCTTGCCCCTCCTTTGCCGACGCCGATTGACTAGTTTTGATATTAACAGTTTCGAAGTACTGTGAATTTTTAACTCAAAAGTTTGGGAATATGTAGCGTAAATCAAAAAGCAACAAAAATATGCAAAGCATTGCAACAACTGATTTTTGAAGCCATTTTTTGGCAATACGAACGAAAACACTAATTTCTTTTGCATTCAAATTTGTTGTTATCATTATATCTTCTCAACAAGTGGTTTTAGTTACTTTGGGCAGAGAAATCTTTTGCTTTCTTCTTGCATGTACCGGATTTTTGAAACCCACTGTTTTAGCCGGATATATGGAGGTGGTCAAAAGTATTTATCGGATATGACATGAATTAGGTTTTTTCCTGTGTGACACTCACCGTTAACAGTGCTAAGCATTGAATAAAATAGCTGATCCATAGTCATAGAATGATTTTGCTTGGGTGCGTTACTGTGTTTGGTTTGGTAGTAGCATGTTTGCCGCTATTGTAAAACTGTAACCGCTGTTGTTTGACGACCATGTAGAGTAGTTAATAACGTTTTATTACGCGGTTTTCCGCTCTCTAATACCTCATAATAATCGCCGCGCTTTTTGCCCAAGGCTTAGTTTTTGCAGGTTTATGAAAACTGTCTTAATTTGACTTCATCAAAACGATATGAGAAACGAACGGTGAATGTCGTTGCCGTTTTTTAGCGAAAAAACTTTGGCTCTGTTGATTTTTAGAGTAAGAATGCCAGTCCTGTAAAAGAAGCAGAAATGCAGATTTTGGAAGATTTGATAGCGGCAGAACAGTTGGTTTGATTAGTGACGTCCAATTACAGTGCCTTTTTTGAAATTTAAATGTGACCGCAGAATATTGTAATGCAGATATGATCAATTTTGTTAGCAGATCAAGCAGAATACCAGATGTTTTTGGATCTAAATAAAACATTAGATACTGTCAACGATTGAAATCTATTGAATCATTGATCAAAACTTTGCATTTTTTGTCAGCTCTTAGCAGAGGTGGAGTCTAGGACACAAAGCTCAAGGCCAAGGACACAAAAAAAATCCGAGGCCAAGGACAGCCTTTCCGAGGACAGACACTCTCGAGGCCAAGGACAGGAATGCTTGAGGCCAAGGCCAAGGACCAAGGACACAGCCGCAAGTGTTTTCCAAAAAAAAAATCTTCAAAAAAGTTTTTCAGGCAATCTCCAACTTAAAGGCGTAGCCAGAATTTTTGATTGGGTAGGCTTAAACCACAAATCACATGCAATGACGTCATCAAAAAATTTCCTGTTTTTCACTTAACCAGGATTTTGCAAAGGGAGAGGGCCTCAACTGCAAATGGTTGAAAAGTGCAAATACGTAATAAAGTGCAAATACGTAATTGTATTGCAAATACGTAACTTTGAAGTTGAAAAGTGCAAATACGTAACTTTGGAGTCGTTTTGAGAAAGTGCAAATACGTAACTTTGGAGACGTTTTGAGAAAGCCAGTGTAACTCAAACGTATTACAGACGGGGGTCCGGGGACGAGGCCCCCAGCTGTTGGGCGATTTTTTGTAATTTCTGGAAAAAAAGCTATTTTAATGCCATTGAATCACACTTCGCACATGTCTAGAACCATTTGAAAGCATTAGATTTTTGACATTTGAAAACCAATTAAAAAAATTACATTGTTTAATCCTCCTTCTAGTGGCAATATAAGTTCAAAACACTGGGCAAAGCCCCCAGCCACCGGATGCACGGCGGTTTGGGGGCGGAGCCCCTAGCGCTCGCAAATTTTGCATTTTTTTGCAAAAATAACTTAATTTTAGAACTATTTTAATAAAAACTAATGCTTTTAAAACGTGGCATAGAAATTGGCAGCGCAACATGTTTCAACTGGTTGCATTATCGGGCTATGTGGGAAGTGGCTAATGATAACATTGCAGTTCTCTTGTTTACATGCTGGTAAATCATAAAATCCTATTACTCAATAAAACTCACACGGAGTAATCTATTTCGTCTGTTTTTTATAAAGAAAAATAATCGGAGGGGGGGGCTAATGGAAAGATATTTGAAAGAAGTGATTGGCAATTAACTAACACTGAATAGCCCCCCCCCCCCACCCCCCTTTATTCCTGAGTTTATATTATATTTGTTGATAAAACCTATGTTTGGCGTTTTTACATTAGCGATCAAGGTTGATTGCTTATTTTTGGGCATTTTTTAAAGTTTTTATTGATTGGTGACTTTAATTTTTGACGAATTAGCCCCTCTCTGAATATATGTTTCAAAAAATGATTTGAATCACTTTTTAGTCAATTCCAGCGCAAAAGACAGTCTCAGAAGAGCTAAAAACGTGGTGTTTTTCTGATTCTGCAGTTTGGTTGACAGGCCAATAAGATGGCTATAGCCCCCCCGCCCCCCCTCCCGGCTACGCTACCGACCATGTTATTGCCGATCTGGATTTCCATCGCGCTGGGCCACTGGTACTTTGGAGATTTTCGCAGCATCTTTCTGCCAAATGTAGGCGAAAAGAAGACCATAAAAAGTCTTAAGATTTGAGCGCAGGGCCCTTAGCTGGTACTGCACCATATTGTGGTAAATCCGGCCTTGGTTAATGCATTACGTTCATAAAATGGCTAGGTGTGATCCTGAGATAGCAACTTTTAGGACGAAAACTCTCCATTTCTTCTAGGTTTAAGTTTAAATTGACTGGCAAAAATTGATTTTAGGGAGTCCCGAGGCCCCTGGTCTTCAATATTGTTGTTCGCAACTGGTGTAAACGAGAAACGCTTAAAAGAAACTGAAACTGAAGAAACAACAGGCTTTTTTGTCACATTTTTGTCATTGATGAAATTTCAATTGGGGGGAGGCCTGCTTGGCTCAGCCTATGCTCCAATTGCGCAAAATAAAAAAGGTATTTACAAATTTTCCGCGAGGTTTCTGGCGTTTTCCGACAAAATTTCAGCGGTTCAAAAATAGTGCTGTCCTCGAGCCGAGGATAGGGCAATTTTCGAGGACCTAAGGCTTCGAGACCAAGGCCAAGGACTTGAGGCTTTGAGGCCAAGGCCAAGGACTTGAAAATGTGTCCTCGAGGCCAAGGACGTCCTCGAGGACTCCACCTCTGGCTTTTAGCCAATAAATATCTACAAACGTTTATGGCCTCGCGTCGGCTCTTAACTGTTTCCAGCCCCAGTCTACTTTATGTAGCATAGTTAACTTAAGTGGTTTTAAAAATGCCCTTTTTGCAAGAATTTTATTAAGCTGAAGCTATGTGTACGTCTTACTGCAACATTAGAAAAATTTAGTAAAAAGTTTAGAGTTCATTGGGAGATAGTTGCAACAACCATGAGTGGGATTACAAGATACCCTCATAGTTTTTTTGTTTGACTTCTTATAAAGTCCTAATTGCACAAGCCTACAAAATTAGATGAAAGCTAGTAACCAGAAACTACTACTACCTTCTCCGCTCCTTAAGCAGCTGCAAAACAAGATTTATAGGTGCTACTCTCAACCAGGGCCAGCGAGAGGGGGGTTCAGGGGGGTACATCGTACCCGGGCCTAGGGGGGCCTGGGCTCAAGGGGCCCGAAAGAGTTCAGGTTCCCACGTTAAGTTTTGGTATCGCACCATAATACCGTAATCAACCTTGCCTACAGCAAAAATATCAGTCAGCCTATTCAGTACTGGTAATTGGTTGCTATTTTTGCTACACAGCCTTTAGGGCATCCAATAGTGGCCGATTCGATTAAAAAAAACAGGAAAATGTGTCAAAAGCCATATACTTGCATCGAAATTAACGTTTTGTTGCATTTCTCTGACTTGAGAGCCCTAATTCTACCATATAACAATGTACGAGGGCCCACATTTCCAGAGATCCAAGAGCATTTCAACCTCCGAGAGCGGAGTCAAAGTTAACATGCTATACTACTATCATAAAGTAACTCACTCTATCTGTATGAGTTTAATACGTATTTGGCTTTGTGAAGCCTATGATTGCAGATGACTTTTTAAAACTTTTATCAGTAAAATATTTGGATTTGCAGTATTAAAGTTATTATATTGAATAATATTGTGTCAATGTCATCATCCCCCACTTCACATACTTTCTTTCATGTATAAACGTTTTCTGCTTATCAATTTAAGCAAGCTTGGTGCTGGGATGTTGATCAAATGCTGTATTTTACCGTCGAGAAACATAAAAAGTGCTAAAGCTTCCGGGGCTCTGCCCCAGACTTCGCTGGGGGAGAACCCTTAGCTGGATTTAAACCAATTTTATGTTTAGTTGTGTTTTTCATAGGTTCTAACTGTATGCGAATATCGTTATCCGCTCACTTTTAAATGAAGATCTACACCCAGCGGACAAAAATTGATTTACCGGCATGGGCCCCGATAAGGCTTGGGGGAGCCAATAAGGTTTGGGGGCCCAATATCGACCTTCGTACCCCCCGGAAAATTTTCTCTCTGAGCCCCTGCTCTCAAACCAATATATTTGATTTTAGGCATTTTTCTGCATTTTTTATTTTTTGTAAAAATACCCTGTTTTAGGTCAGTTTTTGCCATTTTAGTTCAACTCTTTTATTTACGACGCTGGACTTAAGTATTGCAAAAAAGATCTTCAGATGACAGTGCTAAAATCGAAGATTTTATCCCGCTGCTTTTCCTTACTACGCAGCTAAAGTAAGAATAGATGCATCCGAATAGACTACCAACTAATAGATTTTGTTACTGCCTATCGTTTTTGCTATAGTTTCCGGCCCATGCCAATTGTTTGCGTGCAATTTTTATATGAGTTTTCCACCATTAGATTTTCGTAACCTTATTTTCTATTTGCTGGGACTCGGTGTGATAAAGAGAGCGAAAATAAGATTGTGATACAGTATCTTTTTAAAGACATGTGATGCGGACATGTATCGTTACAATAACTACGTAAAAAACACAAAAATGAAAGTATTATTCAATTAAATTCGAATTTGATCAATATGTGAAACTGAAGAGGTTTCGCCTTCGATGTAAATATTTAATAGTCATTTTGTTTAGAAAAGGCAAATAATCATATTTTATAGCCCCCACCAGCATTTTGACCAGGATCGTTAGTACAGCTTGACCCTACGCTTTGGCTCTTGAGTGAAGTTTTACGCAAATATTAACGATATTTGGAGAGCAATTGCGAATTTTGTATTAACGTTTATGCAAATATCAGTGATATTTTAAAGGTACTTCTAAATCAAACTGTTGAGAGATAAGAGTAATGATAACATTACAACTGATAATGTTTGGTATGTCAAACAACATTTCGCAGTTTTGTTAATCATTATTTGCTGACTCGGCATGAGCATGAATTACCTGAGCCGAATTAAAAACAAAAAACATCCGGGGAAAACTGATAAGATTTAACTCCTAACTCTATTTATATAATTCCCTCTTCCCACTTGATCATTCTGCGACCTCCATTTTTGTAATTTTCAACTTATTCTGAAGAAGTGGCACGTTCAAATGCGGAGTCCGAAAGAGCGCCTTTATTGTTTAAGTTTTTTTTTTTTTTCTTGTTCGCAATGCATCTGCCCTCTTTAATGTTGCTGCATTGTGGAATAATTGGGATTCCATAAATTCGGCTTGAGATCAGTAATTTTATACTAGGGTTCGAGATCAAGTTTGTCAAGATTTGACAATCGGAGTTTACGTTTATCCTTTATAATTTTGTGAGATTTAAAACAATAATTGTGAGGTCAAAACTTGTCAAAGGCTTTCTGAATTTGCTGGGCGGTGGGGCTTACCAAACCACTGCATCTTAGGTACATCATATACCGGGGAGAGGTATGTGATGCACATAAAATGTAGTGGTTTGTTCAGCCCCTAGGCCTACGCCAGGCAAAGTGTATTTTTCGACACAGAAAAAAATTAGCTTTTGTTTCAAGTCCCTCCCAGCTACTGTAAATCCTGGCTGCACGCCAATTCATTGATATTTTTGTATTAAAATTACTGGAATTTTCTTGCGGTCCGCAAGTCTTTTTGCTAAATCTATTGTGGCCCTTCATGCTCTCAATTTGGACCATGCTGTGGTAGAATATTGTACCGTTCCTCTATCCATATTTCCGTGTCAGCTGAATATGTACATTATCCAGAACTAAACACTATAACCTTCTGTCAACTTACCCAATGATCTTTGCAATGTTTGTGTTGTTTTGCAAGCGGTAAAACGAAGGTAGTTTCTTGCTACTGATCAGTGAATAAGCTCTGACGAAAGAAAACAAATAAGTCATAATGTGCATTCACTTTCATTTATCATGTGAACTGAAGCACAGTTCTTTGTATCATTCTATGATTGCTGGATTGAGTCAATTTGAAAAGCGAGCCAAACTGGTGTGCTTGGATAAGCAGGCAGATGATATTTTTTCATGTTCCACAACTGAAGCTATTTGTGAATTATGGGAGCCTCTTTCCATAGTCCATAGCAAGGAGTATGCACAGTTTTTGAGCTCCTGGAAATCAAGGGGTGAAATTATCTTCTTTTAGACTTGGGCATAGCCGTAGGAGGCGGGAGGATTGGGGGGGCGGTTGCCCCCCCCCCCATTTGGTTCAAAACGTCGGAATTTCGGGCAAACAGTTTTTATAATTGGGCACACCAGTGGCGAAAAACCATTTCAATTTCAGTGAAGATCTTTTTTTTTTTTGGAGAACACCTTAATTTGGGCAGAAAAATTGTCCCAATTTCAGTGAAGACCTTTTTTTTGGAGAACACATCAATTTCGACAAAGAAACCGATTGATTTTTCGTGCAAAACTCAATTCATCAAGTCATTTTTCGGGCAAACGTTTGGTGCCCCAAAATTATTTTGAGCTCATACGCCCATGGACCAGGGGTTCCCAACCTTTTTATAGCCGTGGCCCACTTTCATTTTGAACTTTTTCCATGGCTCACTTCTCAAAGTTCTGCTTTACCGCAGTTTTCCAATTTTTTGCGATCTCAAAAAAATGGTCATCGCACCGGAAAAAGCCAATTTCTGGATGTTTTCATGTGCTCTCCAAAACCCAAAAAAAAGGTCAACGCACCAGAAACCACAATTTTCTGCAAGCTTTCTAACGATCTCCAAAAAAAAAAAGTCATCGCGCAAATAAAACCTTTTTTAATCAAGTTTCCTTCTTCTTCTTCTTCTTCTTCTTCTTCTTTCTTCATTTCCCACTTTTCCGTGAGGGTTGCGGGGGCAGTAGCTCAAGATTAAGCCGCCACACCTCACGGTCTTCCATCACCTCCATCATTCCAATCCCTGGGCAAAGTCCCAAGCGATTCCATCCAAGATCCTCAATGTAATCGGTCCATCTAGTTCTAGGTCGTCCGACTGGTCGTCTCCCATTTGCTTTGGCAAGTAAAGCTTGTTTGGGGAGTCTTTTTTGAGGCATTCTGCATACATGGCCGAACCATCTAAGCTGAGATCTTTCAATTCGGAGAAGTAACGGCTCGATGTTAAGAGATTTTCGAATCTCAGAGCTACGCACCTTGTTAAACAGTGTAGCTCCTCCGATTCTTTGTAAAAACCTCATTTCGGACGCTTGCACTAGTGATCGCATTCTTTCGGTCATTACCCAAGATTCATGACCATAAGTGAGAATTGGGACAAAACCTGCTTTGAAAATTGAGAGCTTTGCCTTTTTCGACAATTCTCGTTTCATGACAACCGAGTAGTGCAAAGCTCGCATTACTGCACTAGCCTTGCCTATTCGGGTATCCAGTTCTTCGTCTTGCCTTCCGTCACTCGTAAATGCAACCCCAAGATACTTGAACTTCTCTACCTGCTTCAGAGTCGCTCCATTCACTTGCAATACGCACTGATCAGGGTTTCTTGAAAGATGAAGGACCTTAGTTTTGGTCGTGCTTATTTTCATTCCGGCGATGTTGCATGCATCTGCAAAGCTATTTAATGCGCGCTAAAGGCCAGATTCTGTGGAAGAAAGCAGAACCAAATCATCAGCAAATAGCAGACGACTAATTTTGCAATTTCCAATTGTGGCACACTCATCACCTTGGCTGCATTTGTCAATCCAATTCATGTAAACAATGAAAAGGAGAGGTGATAAAACGCACCCTTGCGGGAGTCCAACGCCCACAAGGAACGGCTTTGATTGCTTGCCATTTAGCCGAACACAAACCTCCAGTCTGCAGTAGAATGACTTAATAGCATGTAACAATACAAATAGCTCTGCGGCTCAATGCAAAATGTTCCAATGGCCTGCAGACTGAAAACCAGTTTTAGACATTATTGTTACATATCTCGATTGTTGTCATCAAAAAAATTAATTAAATCATGTTTCATCCAGCTCAACCGAAGGGGTAGAAAACTTTTCCCAACGTTTTGACAGGTTATGCTCGGGGCATGTACCATTTATCTTCGTTAGGGCTAGAATGCGAAGTAAAAAAAAAAGCGTACGATAAATGAAATAATCACGAGACATAATGATTCATTCTAAAACGCAAAAATTGCTGCAAATTGGGAAACAAAAAAGTGACAGATTGGCCAAGCTTGAAAAAATCAACGTCATGGGATTTGAAGTAGAATGGCCAAATAAATGCAAGGAATTGCTATTTTGCTTGTCATTCATCGTATTGGGGATTTGATAATATTATTATTTTTGAGGGAAATTTACACAGCATCCGTATTTCGTCCGTTTCAGTCCGTATTTTACCTTTTTGCTACTCCATGAAAAACTATTCTCTCTTCCGACCGAATTTTCGTAAATCCATTTCCGCACTAAGGAGATTGTTACATCTTGGTAAAAATCTTGACCAAAAATGTTGTCTATGAACGATGAAAGCGATTTTTCAAAATAGAGTTATAGCTCTGAGAAAAAAATTTTTTCGGAAAACTTTTGTTAAGTATGACTGTCTGGGTAGTGCGGATATGGACGCATAAAAATGTGGACAAAAAAGAACATACTTTTTCATGAAGAAGAAATGCACAAAAGCGGAAAAAACGGATTTTCTGTAAATTGACCTTGATCACGCAAAAGAAAAAAAAGAAAAAACAAACATTTTGCATTTTGGATATTTGTTAAACATATGAAAAAAGTTTAAATCGTGCTGCTAAATGTTTTTGAAATGTACTTTTCACTTCAAAAAAAGGCTGCGGTTGGACCAAATTGAAAGGCTAGTTTGATTTATTGGTTAGCTGGTATAAAAACGTTTGAAACTTTTCAAAACCGCTAAAGTTTTTTTTTTAGGTTTAGTATTACTTAAATCTTTTTTAGTGAACATAAGAACAAAACTGGGATTGCAAACTTTATTTCGAACCTGCTGTTTTACAATGTTAAGTCACAGCTTATTTCACAACACTTAGTCTGAATTAGCGGTTTGGTGAAATTTCTTGACTTTGGTCCTATATTACTTACTGCCTTGAAATTTAAAACCTTTTTTTGAAAATCATGGCTAGCGATGTCTTAAGAGGTCCCCGCTTTACTCAAGAGGTTCAACCGTAAATATACAATATTACGTTGTTTATTTCAACCAATTTTACGCTTTATCCAAACTAAATCAATGCTGGCAAACTTGTATTTTCTTTGCATTTAATTTCTTTTTATTTGCACTTTAAAAATTAGTAGAATTTTTTTTTAATAAAGTCGGGGTTTTAATTTGAGCTTTAAATTTTGGCAAAATGAAATACTTATAAACTGGTAAAATTTAGCCTCTAAAATTTGGGTAAATTTATATAGAAAAATATAATTTTAAAATAATGCAAATAATTTCAAGTAAATAATATTTAAGTAAAGTCTAAAGTGCGAAAATTTAAATTTCATTAACTAAATAAGAGTAAATAGTTTGTAAATTGATCATTAATCTGAAATTCAGCATTTAGGATTATGCCAATGCTTTTTGACAGTATTAAATGTATTTTGGCGTAGTGTTTGTAGTAAGAAATCATTGACTTTATAGTTACCGGATACAGTAACATAATGTCTTTCACCTTTACATCAACTGCGGTTTATTGTGTGGTTACAATATGTTTCTAAGTCTTAGCTATAAATCATTACTAACAGCATTGATTAAAAGTATAAGCTGAGATTAAAAATAGCTCAAAATGAAGGACCTACTATAGTGTGCAAACAAAGGATTTGTGAAGAATTTTTATGGCTTGTATTCCAGACTATGGGCCTATAAATAAAGTTTTCAAAACGATTGTCGCATTTGTTTGGTGATCAAATAATTTTAATGCTTTTACCGTAAGGTGCTTAATTAGTGATATTGACGCTGGCTTTGCTAAACCTTAATTACTATGGGGCGACCATGCACTTAGGTTGCGATTTAGAAAGCTGTACAGCACTTACTCATTCTGGGTTTCAGTTTTTATCGATTTTTAATGCTAAAATTGTGTAACTAGGGAGGAGAAACAGGCTGAATCACCCCTCGCCCTCCAGCCTATAGTCACTACAAAAGTTAGATCCAATTATACTTGCTTTTTGACGTATTTTGAACTGCACCAGAAAGCAGGGGTGCCTGAAGGGTTAAGAATTTTATTCGTGTCAAAGAGTTAATCTTAGCAACTAGTTATTTCAAATTGTTCTACAAAAGTATGAAATGTTACTCAAATGGCGTTATAATGGCTATTTTCTTCAAAGCATCTCTAAAATTTCCTAGCGGTTAGGGATCACCGTGGCCTCCGGCGGCTGGATGGCTTTGCCCCCGAACTCTCAACTCTGGTCTGTGAGACGCAGACAAATTTTACTTTTAGGCTCAATAATACCCCCTTTGCAAAATCTTGGCTACGAGCCTGCTCAGAAGTGGGAGAAATATTAAGTCATGGCAAACCCTTTCAGGAATAAATTTTACTTTCCTAAGCTGGTCGTTATGACTTGAAGACTGTAAGGATTCCTTGGCCGTCTCTTGGCCAAGGTAACTTGTTAAATAAAAATATAACAAGTCAACCATTAGAATTTCAGTTACAATCAATTTAAACATAATTTCTTTAACTATTTATCATAAACAAAATTTAGTTTGGTTATTCTTCGGACAAAAATTCTAAAAAATAGCAATGTTAAAGTCTCTCAAGCGCATTTAAGCAATTATTTTTATTGCACAATACAACAATTCAAAAATGTTTCAAGGGCTCAATCGACATTAACGCGGTAGTACTGCGATGGTAGCGTACCGCAAAACCGCAAAATATTCAGTTGTTAAGTTGTTTAAAATTTTTCGCATGGCTAAACACTAAGCCTTTTCTTATTTGCTTTTTCGACTGTGGGCTACATTGTTCTACAATAAATCGCCAAGTCGAATTCGTTGAACCAAGCGTTGTTGTGAAGAGAGTGTATAGATTGTAGAAGCTGTTGGAGTCTAGGAGAAATGCTTAACATGATGCATCCTGTAATTTAGAAATCGATTGCTACAAATCCACAATAATAGTAAATAATAAATACAAAAATCTTCCAGTGGAGATTTAGCAATGCAGCAAAAATAGCTTGGATGCTATAATAGAGTGTGGGCAAGTTTTCTGCCTGCTTCAGTTCATTTATGAACAAAAAAACGTTATAAAAGAAAACAAAAAAACTACCCGAGAAAAGCGTGGTCAATTAAAAATATTAAATATGGTTTAATGCAGAAGAAAAATTATGAATGGCTTGAGCTGCGCCTAGAAAAGTTTACAAAAGTTTGATGAAGAGTTAGCTACTTGGTTGAATTATACTTATTTTGCTGGATTGTCAGGTTTATCGATTTTGATTTGGAATTGCGGCGGAGATGGGATCCGCAAACTGGGGCGCAAAAGTGCGAGTACAATGAAAAAACTGGTTTGTTGTGTGAACTTACGTCCGTGCTTACTTTGATTTCTTTTAAAAATTTAAAGCAAATCGCTATCATATTAAAAGAGCTTTGTAAATATTTTCACCACTCACGCGTGGATGGTCTCGCCAATTTGTTGCACGCTTAATCCGAATCCAGACTTGCTGTTGTAAAATGCAGACGCGATAGCAGTTTAATAGCTTAGAATGGCGGAAGTTCCAGCAACCGCATGGTAACCGGAAACATACTGTAGTAGGCTATTTTTGCAATAAATCAATGCCGTTTTCACTGCTGCAGTTCTTTGACTCATCAGCCTCTTTTCCACTGCATTAGTCACCTCATGAATCTTGTCATTTCTTCATGTCATACATGTAACCGTAATACTATACTGGTGCTTGCAGGAAAAGCGCTATTTCAGCAGCTAGCTATTGTAAGTTTTTCACAACCCACAACTTTCAAGTCTGTCGAGAGATAATTATAGCTCGGTGAGTTGAGGTACATTTGAGATTTGACTTTGCCTTGACTAAACATTGACTTTGCCTAAAGCAGTGGTTTTCAACCGGTGGGCCATAGAGCATTTTGCAGTGGGCCACAGAGCATTTTGGTTTCAAAAAGTCGTATTTGCACGATGAGCTGTTTATTCCCTGACATTGTAAGAAAGCTGCAGAATAGCGAGATGACTTTTTTTTAGATCACCTGTTTCGGGTCGGAAAAACCGTTTGAATTTTGGTGAAGACCTTTTTTTTGGAGATCACCTGTTTTCGGCCGGAAAAACCGTTTCGATCTAATTCAAGACTGATGAAAATTTGGGTCAAGTTCTTGAGCAATACTTTGAAAGTAGGGCCATGGAAGATTTTCAAAATGTAAATGGGCCACGGGTAGAAAAAGGTTGGGAACCACTGGCCTAAAGTGCTTGCTAGTAAAGTTTTGGCAATCTGGAATTATTGTGATAAAGATGAAAAGTTCAAGAATCTGAAAATTTAATCCTTTATCCCATGTCGAAGCATTGATTTTACGAATTACCTAAACTTATAGCTCTCCCCTCACCCCCTAGGTGATTTCCTAGCCATGATAATGATAAAGCAATACAGTTCTTCCAGGCGCGTAGCCAGGATTTGGAAAAGGGGGGGGCTATTTTGAAAGAGTGAGAAGTGTGCAAACGACGTTGACTCGAATTTTCATTGACCTTGAATCAGTTTCAGATGGTTTGTCCGAAATTTGAAACGAAATGTCTCGGAGAGATCGGAAATTCAAAGGTTTTTTCCGCCCAAAATTAGGTGATCTCCAAAAAAAAAAAAAAAAAGGTCTTCGCCGAAATTCAGAGTGACTTTTCGGCCGAAATCCAAAATTCAAACGTTTTTTCCGCCCAAAATTAGGTGATCTCCAAAAAAAAAAAAAAAAGGTCTTCGCCAAAATTCAGAGTGACTTTTCGGCCGAAATCCAAAATTCAAACGTTTTTTTCCACCCAAAATTAGGTGATCTCCAAAAAAAAAAAAAAAAAAAAAAAAAAAAGGTCTTCGCCAAAATTCAGGGCGATTTTTCACCCAATTTCGCAAGTTCAAACGTTTGAGGGGGGGCTCTTTTCGTATGGGGGGGGCTATTTTCCATTTTTCACAGAAAATCGGCCTCAAAAGCACAAAAAAACATGCTTTTTTGCATACTTCACAAGCCAATGCCCTGGCTACGCTACTGAGTTCTTCTAATAAATCTGAAATAGCATTAAGACCGTATATTTACGATTCATTTATTTTGACAAACAGTAGAGCATGCACATCGCAATTGAAATCAAATGTGAAAGTTTTTAGGTGTTTCACCTTTCCTGACACCCCTCTGATTGCGGCTATGCGGTAAAAAAATAAATTGGCGTTTGGCATGCCGTGAATCGTGATGTGTTATCGTGCCCCCCTTCAAAAAACTTCTGCCTACTCTCCAGGGCTGTTTTCATAGGCGTAGCCAGGATTTTTGATTGGGGGGGGCTGAACCACAAATAACTTGCAGTGACGTCATCAGAAACTTTCAGAAGAGGAACTTTTTATATGGTAAAGTAAAATAGAAGATCAAAAGCCGTGGCCGGGTTTGGCACTTTCGCAGGACTTTGCTAAAGAGAGAGGGCTTAAACCAGTAGTTAAAAAGTGCAAATGTCTAACTTAGGACACGTGTTGAGTAAATTAGTGTTTAACTCAAATGCATCACAGACGGGGGTCTGGGGGCGAAGCCCCCAGCCGCTAGGCGATTTTTTGTAACTTTTCGAAAAAAAGCTGATTTAATCCCATTGGATCATATTTCGCACGTGTCCAAAGCCATTTGAAAGAACTAGATTTTTAACATTTGAAAGCCAATTGGAAAAAAATAAACTGTTCAATCCTCTTCTTACTTGCAATTTAAGTCCAAAACACGTTTAAAATCTTGCATTTTGGTATTCAATTTTGTAAGTGATTTGGCCCAAGTCGGCTGACGTAAGGTGCAGTGCCTTCTGCACTATTTTAGCGGTAAATAATAATCCATTCAAAGATTTTCCCTAGAGATTTTTGTTTTGTCTTGAAATTAATCAGTCATAGGAGTACATATACGGCCAGGGGGCCCAGGCCTACTCAAGTCACATTCAATAATTTGTTCATTGAGCATTTCCCCTTGCTAATTGTTTTTTTTCAAAAGATTCTTTTCCTCAAAAACAGGCGAGTTGGAGATGAATTGTTATTGAAAAATGGTACCATTGATGGTTATGCCTACTAACCATATTATTGCCGGGCGGGATTTACATTGCGCGGGACCCCTGATGCTTTGGAGATTATCGCAACATCTTCCTGCCAAATATAGGTGAAGACCAAAAAAAAGTCTTACCGTCTGAGCGCGAGGCCACTAGCTTGGCGCCATGTGGTAAATCCGGCCCTAGTAGTAGAATTACGTTCACAAAAAAATTATATGGGGGCCTGAGATAGCCACGTTTAAGTCAAAAAGCCTTAATTTCACCCGGGTTATACATTTAAATTGGTTGATAAAAATTGAATTGATTGGACCCGGGCCCCTTGTTTGTAACTATTATTGTTAATTACTGTTAAACGCGAAGATACGAAGACAAACCAAAACTGCAGAAACAAAGGTTTTTTGTTACATTTTCATCATTGGTGGCATTTCGATTGGGGGGCGTCCCTGAGCACCCCCCCCCCCTCGGCTATGCCTATGGCTCGTTATTGTTTTGTACCAGCAGTCCCAGCAACAGCGAGGGCCCAAAAAAAGTGGTTACGTTTTAGTTTCCTTTTCAGTTTTGGAGTTAAAAAATCGATTCAAGAAAATTTCGATTTCTGGATTTTTTCAGAAAAAAAAAAGACAACCTTATTCAAAAAACAAAAGAAAGAAATGCCAGAAATGAGGACATAGTTGAATGAGAAACTACAAATGTATTTGATGAATGGTAGCGAAAACGCTAGCACAAAGAAGCTTTGTTACCCTTTGTGAAAGTTTGATGTATTGTACCAGTACCACGATCATTGGTTCAGTAAAATTTCTGCTCGCCTCCAAAACAGCAGCCATTGAGCGTGAAAAGATGGTTGTTGACAATGTGGTGTTGACAAAACAATTTTTCCATATATGGGGATACATTAAGAGAAAAGCACTTCAGACGAGAAATTTGCTCTTTGACAGAAACGAATGTAACACCCAGTCATCCAAACACATAGCCAGCCTAAATGTGTGATGGATGATTCAGTTTCACGCAATAAGAGTATGATGTCACAATCATATTAACTTATTTGGACATTCAAAAAGCAAGAGTTCAATAAGACAATCAAAAAGCAAGAGTTGGTTTTCTGATGTGACTGTTGGAAAGAGATCAGTGATTCAGTGCAGCAGTAATGAAACAAAATTATACGTATTAGTGCGAATACTCGTGAATTGTAAACGTTTAGTTTGAAACGCTAGGTTGAGTTACAAAATAGGCATATCTTAACCCGTCAGAACTGCATTGGCGAAAAGCATGCGCTTTGCGTACCGTACATTTTTGTATTTTTTGCTCTCCTCTGTGACCTAAAAAGTAAGCACACAAATGAAAGGAAGTGCAGAAACAAGGAAAAGCTAGTTGTGATGTGAAAAACTGCAGTATGCTGAAGAAAAAATTCTCCAGTACTTCAAAAGCAGTAATAGAAGATCATCTTAGATTAGCTAAATTGGCGGTGAGTAAACGCAGGCTGTAATTGTATTTGTTGTTAGCCTTTGTATGTTTCTCCCAAAAGAGTATGTTTGCAGTGAGAACACTTTCTTGCAACCGTAAAAGTTTTGCTCAAACTGTGAGGGAAATTGGAAAAGCAGAAATCGAAGTAGTAGGCTACATTCCAACTTCAATACTCGCTTGCTTGGTGCATTTTAGTGACTATGATAAGATGATGATGAACGCGTCTCGATAATTACGTATATCGTCGAGCCAAGTTACCACTTTTCCATTTGTCTACCCCAAATGGTGGATGCTCTACTCATCGTTGCTTATGCTAAACGTAAAACAGGAAAGCAATTAACAGCAATTTTTGTGGTCTTGCGTTTGACCTAACAAGGAATTGAACCTACGTCTTAGTTTCAGTAGTAAGCGCTCTCTTTTTTGGACCGCTGATCGTTTTTTTTTTTTAACGATGACAGCCTTGCCTTTGTGATTCAAACCACGCATGCGTGATTGTTAACGCGCTCGACTTGTTTTTTTTAGCAATGAATCGTTTTTTTTGACAGAGTGTGGTTACCGGTTAGTGTTCTTTTGTATTGATGTAAGGTTTTGATAACACTTCTGCAAAATGGGATACGAGGATGATATTATGCAACAACTGTCCGAGTGTTCTTTGACTGATGAAGAAAAAGAGCTTATATTTAATGCCTTCATTGCCGTTGGTAAGTTGCTCTTCGACTTTTTTGCTTAATTTAGTGCATTTAACAGCAAGGTGAATTTTGACTTGGCGCTATCTGTCTTCTTTCTGCGAATGGCATCGTTTAAATCTACTTTTTCGCGATACCATTTGCTGCGTTTGCGAATATTATCGTGTAAATCTTTCACATTTTTACCATAGAATTCGCCGAGCCCAACAAATTATCATTCCCAGAACATGGCTAAATGGTTTGGAAACACGAGCAGACAAGGGCGTGGCAGAAAATTTTTCAGTGAGAAGGCAATAAGAATAGAGCCAGTATTAACTACTAAAAATGGAAGAATTTTTGAAATTTGGTTGGTTAAAAAGAGGGTGTGTAAAAATCCAGGGGGGGCATGGCCTCCCCTGCCCAAGTATCAAATATAGAACATTTTAAGAGGTTTAGTGCCAGGAAAAAATGAGAGGTACAATGACTGTGTTGCCTGCAGAAAATTGAAAGTTCTTTTTTTGTAAGGTGAAAGGTAGCACACTCGCAGGCCTCGCTAAAGGTAGCTAAGGCTTGACTAAAAAATAGTCTTTTTTTCCGATCTCACCGTGACCGTGGTTTATTCTTAAGACATGCTGCTTCATTTAATGAGCCCCTTTCGAAATCAGAATGAAGTTCGTGAGCAAAATAAAGCGAAGAGGCGCAAAAATAATCTACCGTGCATAAACTTGCTAATTTACGTGAACTGACTCGATTAGCTTACCGGTTGACCGCGCGTGCACATTTAAAAATTTCGTGACATTTTGTTTTTCGGATGTTGTTTAGATTCCAACCAAAACGGCTATGTTGACTTCGATGAAATCGGGGAACTCTTTACGCAAGTTCGTCACCCAGTTGCTGGGTACAAGATCCGAATCCTTATGCAAGAAATGGACCTAAACAAAGACAACAGACTGAGCCCGTTGGAATTTGCTCAGGTTCGGAGTTTTTTATTAAGTTTGTGTTGTTTTGGAAAAGCTCTCCTGGCTAGTAAATCGACAAGCTCCTTGTAAATATATTATATTTGTTTTTGGTGCTCCAATTTGCCTTGATGTAGAATTATTTGGTATATTCTTCTGTCACACTGAACGCGAGGAATTGTAAAATAGCGCTGACTGCACCGTGTGAAGCAGACGCAGTCGCGGTGTCTTTTTGATCTTGATCCGAGCGTAGGTTCTTCGTGCCTTCTCAGATTGATTTTTTAAACTACGTTGAGAGTCGTATGTGCGTCCACGTTGGTTAATTTACGTCCGCAGATAATCAGTTTGCTCTCTTCTACACCTCTGAATTTGCACTGTTCAAAGAAGCAATCCTGGAATTACTTTAATAAGCCTTCTGGTCGAGCGATAGCGCGTTCGTCCCTGGAGCGGGAGGTCTGAGGTTAAAATCTTGGACCGTTCAAATCAGACACAGTGTTGCCAACGACTCACCACCGCTGCGCTGCGACATTTTTTTGAAAGAAGCTGTGTTGCCCGGGCGTAATGACGCGGAGATGGGCCCCGCGAACTCGTTACACGCTTCAGTGTAATTCAGCGAGTATAATGAAAGGTTTGATTTGAATTACAATGATTTGTCTAAACTTTTCCTTTAAAGTTTTGTTAGTCCCCGGAAAAAAGTGATACACGTTATCGTTGGAGCTTAGACCCTAAGCCCATCGAATGTTATTGTTTTTTGACAAAAACATCACAGCAGCTATAATACTGGATATCTACAGTCTCTATTTACAGTGAGTTTCTCCTTCTGATGACTAAATTTGAATGAACTCGATCTGTCGGGGTTAAAACAAAGTATCCAACTATGGTATAATATAAC
Source organism: Trididemnum nubilum (assembly GCA_963965965.1). Taxonomy (NCBI): domain Eukaryota; kingdom Metazoa; phylum Chordata; class Ascidiacea; order Aplousobranchia; family Didemnidae; genus Trididemnum; species Trididemnum nubilum. The sequence continues at coordinate 22,545,832 of OZ014487.1, forward strand.
TCAATCTTTTCAGATTTACGCCAAACATACCGAAAATGAGACCAGTAAAACCTTTAAGAAAGCCGTTAAGACCCAGCAAGGAATTGTAACGGCAAGTGGAGCTTCCCAATATTCCGCAGAAGGCACACAGCACTCCTATTCAGAGGAAGAAACTGAAGCCTTTATGAATTGGATTAAAAAGGTAGTTTTTTATTCTGGCTAAATCTCGTCACCGTATTATTCCTAGTTTAGTTTTATCGATTGCAGTATTTGGTTTGGCATACCTAATTTCTAAAGGTCGAGAAGGAATCCCACGTACTTCCATCACATGGGCACTACGTGTCTAGCGTCTACCACTGCCTCAAGATTTGGGACCAAAGGACAAGAAATGCTGCGAGAAAAATTTAACTACCAATATTCAAAAAACGTATTTCTGCAGAAATGTCTTTCTCTGAATATTGGTTAGTTAAAGTAGCAAACGACTTGTATCTCGAGGGTTATACAAACTTATATCTGGCATTTTTACGGTGAAGACTAAAAAAATTTGTTTCTATGCGGCCCTGACTTTTAAAAAGCAATAACTTGCAACGCCAGCAACCTGAAGCGTTGCTGATCTGGATTTAGTTTTGGTTTACACTGATTTTAAAGACATTTTTTTAAGTAATATCCTCTTCTTTTGACCTTCTCGATATTTTCGGCAGCATACGCAGTCATTATATGTTTGTCGCTTTCAATCAAAACGCTTGTGTTTTAGCATTTAGCAGAAGACGAAGATTGCAAGAGCCTTATTCAGGGAATTCAGGACATCCACGATCTTTTCCGTATCATGGAAAACGGAATTATTTTATGGTTAGTGATTGTCTCCATCCGTTCATTCATGCGTACAAACGGGGCACTCCTCGTGTGTCTAATCAAACCAACGCACAGCACCGTTTTTTGGGGGGTTCAGATTGCAAGTCGTGTTAAACTGGGCCATATAAAGTGTCTTTCCCAAGGACACAACAACGTATTGCCAGTTTGGTAATTGAACTGGAAGTCAAAAACTTTTCGATCAGTATCCTGACACTCTACTGAGATATCGCCGCCTATTGTTTCGATAACGAATAGTTCGTGGGTATATTTGGCTGTTGTTGTATCTAGCAAGACTAAATTAATTTTAATTTAGCTTGTTCTATATAAAAAAAAATGTTTGGTCCATACAGTATCTATAAATAAGTCATCCATTACCATATAGCAATAAGAGATAAATAAACAGTTTACCATTTTTTCACTTAAATATAGTGCAGTGTAGCAACTTTTGATGCTCACATAATACACCATAATTTAGGCAAATTTCGATGTTGGTTTCAGTTTCAAGCTTAATCATAACCCTCGCATATTTTCCGGCCTCGTAATATTACAGAAACCCTCGGGCAATACTCAAGCATTCATACTTCAAAAATTACTCAACCGTAAACTAGATACGGATTTCGTCGTTTGGTTGCATCAAAATCGATTACACAAGCCCATGGGACAATTTGGAGAACTTAAGAGATTTTCTGAGACCTATTTAAACCATAACCAGCTAGTCCGTCATATCGTGTGAATTCTACTGGCTGCAGTATTTAAGTTTGGTTACTTTGGGCGTTATCTCATGCGAATATCGTATATATGCTTATTTCTTAAACTGCATCAAAAACTGGCAATAATTCCATTCCAAACTTAACTTGGGTTTTGGGTAAAGGCTAAAAGCATCCATAAGCCATTTAGGTGCGCATTTTTCCACCTGAGCAAAAAAGGGGAACAAATAACTAAATAAGTCAGCATGAAAGGGGTTAATGGCGCCAAAAGCTACCATAGCTAAAACAATATTTCATGGTTATCCTATCCTCTTGCTTCTTTCCAGTGTTTGTAAGTTTTGGATTCTGTTTTACACACTTTTTTTCTTTGCAGTAAAATGATTAACTTGGCTCAGCCTGAAACCATTGACGAAAGAACAATCAACAAAAAGAAACTAAACATCTACCATATCCAAGTAAGTGTTGAAATGCTGTGTTCAGCTTAAATTGTCGGTTTAGCTTTAGATGCCCTTTATGCATCTTGTTAAACTCATGGATTTGCCTCTTAAATTATTTTATTCTTTTCACTTGCACGTATCAATCAGTAGGTCTGGTAGTAAATAGAGCATTATGCTAGTGGTGCAATTCCCAGTTAAGTTAAACAATGTTTTTCTGATGGGATTTACAGTTTTTGTGCTTGGCGTTCAACATCGTAATGAAACGTGTGAAGCTTACAACGAAAGTAGTAGATAGGTGAACGACTAATTACGAATTGAAGAAGTCGTGAGTCGGCATTTTTTTGGTAATGGATTCCGGTGAATTTGTGCTTGCTCTCAAGGCTCCACAGCTAGCCGCTAAATTTGAGGACAAAAAGCTCTTTTTGCTGTCATTTGGTCAATCCCGCTCAGCAACTGCATACACTTTACCTAAAAATTTTTCAACGGAGGTTTGACTCTGCTCTTCCCACTTTTTTTTGGGGGGGGTTGTTACTTAAGAAAAAAATTGAAAGTTGTGGAGTTTGTGGGGGATTATGAAGTTTGTTTTGAGAGCTGTAGACACCTGTCAGGCATTTAAGTTGCTCTGAGTGAAGTAAGTTTATCGTTGCCAGCGCTCTCAACCAAGAATGGCATTACGGTACGGTATGTTCAAAATTTGAACTAAGCGTATTTCAAAAAATTTACCTTACTAACGTAACGTAACAAAAAAAAATTTTTTTGCATCCGCACCGTACCTAGTACCTACGTACTTTTCATCGGATGGTACGCTCTAAACTTACCGTACATGAAAGGTACGGTACGTAGGTCAATCAAAGAATGGTGCGTTCTAGAGAGTCTAAACGTACCATATTTGAGAGGTACTGTACGAAGGTAAAAAAGAATTGGTAAGGTTTTTCAAAGATCCAGCCCCTTTATGTGGGAGAAGCAACTCTTTAACGAAACTAGTCGCTGTAGAGCACTGCAGACTTCCCTCACGTTTTGTCGTTTCATAAAAATTTTACATCTCTGATTATATTTCACTTGAATTTTTACTCCGAAAAAAAAAATGAATTAGTGGTTATTTCAAATATTGTTTTCAAACCGTGAATTTAATTTCAGGAAAATCTTAACTTAGCGTTGAATTCAGCCTCAGCCATTGGTTGCAACATTGTTAATATTGGAGCACAAGATATCATTGAAGGAAAAGCCCATCTAATTCTCGGCCTTATTTGGCAAGTTATCCGAATTTTCCTGTTTGCTAAAATTGATCTGATGAAGACATCAGGTGAGAACTGAAGTTTGAAAGTTTGTTTCACCGGTTGAACATTTTTCTCCGCAGAATGTGCTTAACACCTTACCTTAACGTAACTCTGCAGTAAGATAGTCGCAGCGGTAGGTAATCGCACTGAAAATCGCAAGAGTAAAGTTTTAATTTCCTGCCGTTGCAATTCCACCAGTGCGTGTAAATATCAGTGTTTAAAAATTGTCTGATGTTACTTATGAGTTCACGTTCGTCCTGCTAAAAAATATATATATTTATTTATATAGTATATTTATACAATGTATATATATAAATAAAATATATATATCTATATAAAATATATATGTATATAAAATATATATATATAGTATATTTATATATTTTAAGAGATTTTAGAAGAGTTTAAAACATGCGTAGCAACTTTTCGTCGAATGATTACCCTACCACAACCTCTGACGTAAGCGCAAAATGTTCATCCAAAGTTGATTTCGGAATATGATTTTGATAGTACTGAGTCAATTAGTGTTGACCTAACGCAAATTTTTTGATGAATCTTTACTCGGGAACTGCTCCAACTTTGTCATGACTCAGTGCAAATTCAACAATACCAATTGTTTGAACAATCTGAATGTAATCTTAGTGTATTAGTAATGAATGGACTTAGCACAGCTAGATTTGTTTGCAGAATTACAAATCTTTTATAAATTTTTAAGTTAAGCTCAGACTTTGGGATTAAAGCTCTTTATTGATAATCATAATCAAATATTTATACGATCAGTATTTGCTAACTTCAATATCCAAATGAGTTATTGGAATGCATTAAAATTCAAAGATTAATCTAGTTGGATTTGTGCCCCTTACCCATGGCCTAGTATAGATCATCTGCTACAAAATTAGTTGACTTGGATTCAATTCTTAAGTAATCAATTCAAAGTGGCTACAGACTCGACGACTATGCCAGTCATCTGCGAAACGATGTATTTTGGTCTTTCGCAGTATTTTGGTCTTGAGAAAACAGCTTCAAATCTTTTATACGTTATTGTCCTGCGCCTGTTTTATTGCTGCGCTTCCAGCAACAATCACAGCTTTTTCTTCTTTCTTAATCAAGAAATTCACAGTTTTTTTGTGAAGTTTAGTGTGGACTAGGGAGCTTCTTCCAAGGACCACTCGTCCGCCATAAGTGATAAACAGGTCGAAGCCTGACTCAATGATTGAAAGAAAAGGTCACTGCAGCAGCGCTCTGTCTACCAACTGACCAAGTCACCTTGGTCTAAAAATGTCGATGGGACATTGAGTTAGGGTCAAGCTACCTACCACCTATCCATCACACTCAGTCGAGGCTTCAAACTGTTCATTTTTGCTGAAATGTCAAGCATGGAATCTGTGATTACCAGTATTCTTTGATTTGACTTAACTAGGAATTAAACCCGCAACTGGTACCTTGTAAAAACGATGTAATTGCAGTTAATTGCTACTGGACTATTTTAACTATTACTGAACTTTTTAGATTTGGCTGCTTTGTTGGAAGAAGGCGAAACGCTTGAACATTTGATGAATCTTTCACCAGAAGAGCTTTTGCTGCGGTTAGTTTAATTTTGATTGGCGCTGATAGATTATAGCGGAGCAAGCATAGACCAAAGTCTACTTTTTGCATAGCTTAATGCTTTCGTATCACACATATGTGTCAAAATGAGTTGTTCAATTTTGGCTAAATTGGCAGAACTCTGCTAAGTAGCTTGCGTACAACTAAGACGTAAACTGTTTGAAACGTAAACGAATTTAAGCGAAATTGATGCCAAATTTCTTAAAACGCTTATTGTTTAAGGCGGGTAAATTGTTATATGTTTAAAGCTCAAACAACGATACCAAACAGGTTATACGTTTGCTACTAACTTAATACTGTTGATTGCGAAGGTACTAGGCTATTTGTGAATACGAACACTATTTTGAACGTTTTCTTTGGGACCCAACAGTGCGCTCCGGGGGGTTCGGGGGTCGACCCCCCTTTTGGAACTCAAAAAACAACATGATTTTGTTGATATAATGCAGTTTGTAACACTTGCTATATTTAATGAATATGATTGACCATTTACTATGTTTACTTTTCAGTAAATAATCTCTGGAGTTGTTGTTAATCACTTAATCCTATTATTTTAAGGCTGTAATTTGGTCCTGTAGGATGTTTACCTAGCAATCGAAATTTTTGCATTAGTCTCACCTACAATATTGCTGACAGAAACATTGCGTAATTATGTGTATTTGATATAGCCATGGATTTTGAATAACGGATATATTATACACGATCATTAACTTCTGAACAGAACAGAGCTTGACACTAAAAAGAGACAGAAGGCCACGTAGTAAAAAAAGTCGCCCTTGTATAAAAAAAGCTACTAAGCCAAATGCACTTTGCAACAAAAAAAAAACAAACAATTCCGCTGTTTGAATATGCAACCCTCAACAAAAGTATTTTCAAACGTCGAGATTTTTATTCTGCAAACGTATTCTGAAATTAAAAAACAACTTTTAATAGCACCGAAGCTATCATTCCCAAATAATTTTTTCTATATTTTTGTATTAACTTTATAGAATTTTAGGTGATTTTTGCAGCATCATACGTCATAATATCTACCCATTGTCTATTTCGGTGTAATGAACCTGTATATATACCACCGCATTGTAGTTTTTCTTCATTTCAGCTTAGATTCATGAAGAGAGATGGACGAAACCGTTCAATCTAAAACAGCCTTTTTCAAAGCTACCCATTTTTTCTAAGAGCGGAAATGATAGCTCCGACGCTATTAAAAGCTATTTTGAAACTCTGTACCACTAACAAGCTTTTTGAATTCAAAAACGTATTAACTTAAACCATGTAAGCCTAATACGTGATCTTTCTTCATTTAAACGTAGTTTGGACTTGACCAGTAAACATGCAGGGGCTGATTGGACGGAGCAAAATAAATTCTTTCAAACTCTTCCAAGTCTTAGTAATTTAGCTTTTTCTAACTGCTCTAAAAACGTGCAAAATGTCATCCAAATTGCTTTAAAATGGCTTTTTTTTTCCGAAAAAAAAAATTGCAAGAATTGTTCAACGGCTGGGGGCTTCGCCTTCTGGCACCCATAGAGGTAACTTGTTCTCTCGCACATAATCTTCACAACCAACAACTTTCAAAATTGTTATTACAGGGTTTCTGAATAAACTAATGTTGTAACAAAATACAACTATTACGGCGAAACTCGTTTGACTAAAACGGCATGCATTTTCATTGATGGTTACAGTAAATTAACTACAATTGGGTACTGGTTGGTTTTTGAAAAATTGAACCAACCCCCCTTAAAAATTTTTGGGTGCGCCCCTGGGACCCAGTAAGGTTTGCGATTTTTTTTTTTTTTTTTTTGTTAGTGCCGTATTTTAATGTTGTGGCATTTCTATATGTCAGGAACGAGTAATGGGATTTTAAATTGCTGTAATACTGTTAAAGAAGTCGATTGGCGCTGTGGGATGCAGTTAGTGCTGCTAGCAACTTCCAACATCTGCTCCTGACTCGCTCTGAAAACCGTAGTTGATATGGACCCAACCTTTAACACAACTAATACTCGATTGAATTTTGCAGCTGGATGAATTATCATTTGGCTAATTCGCCAACTTACCAAGCTACAGGAGGTAAAAAAATCACTAACTTTGGGGGCGATATCAAAGATTCAGTTGCTTATGCTTGTTTGTTGGAGCAAATTCAACCGGTGGATGAAGAGACAAAACAATACGAGCTCATACCACCTATTACTCCAGGACATACTTTAGGGGTAAGTTTTCTAGAGTTTAGGGGTAAGTTTCTTAGCACAAAAGTCCAGCAATTCAATATCTGTAGTAGAAAAGGCAAAGTTTGTGTTGATGTGTGCCATCAGCAAGCGGTAAAATGCATTATAATACTTTAACCTACTTGCTTTCATTTTAGCTTGAAAGTTCTGACAGCTGCTGTTGAGAACGAACAATATTTTGAAACACCGCTTTCAGTATTGAGAATGTTTTTGACTATTTTACTTTGAGAATAAGGTTTGCATCAAGTTTTTTTTCAAGCTTTGAAGTTTGGGTCTTTCCTCAATTATTTTCGAGAATCTTTTTGGTTTTAAGAAGATACCATGACAGTTCTATATCTAAATGTCGCCCAAGATACCTGATTACGAGAAAATTTGGGAAGAGGATTATAAAAATTAGCTCACTTAATAACTTTAAAGTTAGATCATGTTTGCGAAAAAAATTCTAACTTTTTTTGAATTTTCTTCATGCAAAACAAAGCTAAGATTTTTGCGAAACTAGAAGCGGCTTAATATGAAAAAAGGATAATTTTAGCGTCATGGGATAAGAGAGAACTTCGTGCTTTTATTTTATGCTTAAAGACGCAGTTACGTCATTGTAAAGTTGGATTTCGACTTTGATCCCAATGCAGAAACGTAAAATTAAAAGAATTCTCGGTCTTATTCGGATATTTGTTCTCAAGAAAATGCCACATAGCAATAAGACTGGCACATGTTTACATGGTCTTCTAAGAGATCTTCTTGGTGTATTTAAAAAGTTTTTTTTCTTTTTGTGGAGAAATAGTACTGTGGTTCAGTTGAACACTCAGGCCATTTTTACTCTTTGAATGTAGCTGGTCACTTTTCCGGCATGATTTTGGTCATCGCTACACTATCCTACATACGCACATACTTGGGTCTACCAAAACCGCGACAAACTTTAGGATCAGGACCAGTTATTGGCTTAGCGTTAAAACAATGTTACTGTTTGCGAGGGTTCTTTGAATTAACGGTATGGATTTGTTAAAAGTTTGTTGAGCATTTGCTTGCTCTTAAAGGTTTTGTAGATATCGTTCATAATTTGAACTAATCTTTGAAATGAAACCTTGCCATTGATAAATCGCTTTATTTAATTGAGGATAGGCTTGTTTGTTGTTGCATAATTCACAAAGGAGACAGGGTATGGTTTGCCTTTGGTATCTTTTTTAGTTAATCCGTTAATGTGAGCTTTAAAATTTATATATTTAACTTGAATTATTGCACATGTGAGTCAAAGCAATAGATAAATATTTGAACTAACTGTGTAATATAGCATTATATTTAAATTGACTTCATGATTTCTTGCTTAACCATCGTTTTGAGATGATTTTCTGCGTAATGCTATTGCAATTTTATTATTTCCACTGACGAGCCAAGGTTATGGGATTTTTAACTTAATCAGTATCTAATAACAGTGAATGTGTGTAACTAGAACGACCAACTAGATGCAAAATTTAACTTCGTAGGCTATTTCATACGGAAGATGCGCGATACTTTTGTTCATGCAATGTGTTGAGTTGAATTGTGGTAGTACGTAATAGAGGTAAAGCATAAACCGGATTCGATCGTAGATGGCGAGTGGATAAGCTTACTTCCTACACTTTGGAAAGATCTTATTATTTCATTTTCCAAAAAATCGAAGCAAATTTTTATGATTTGTTGGAGCTAGTTGATTCTTTCCTGTGGGTGAGAGCATTGTGCCCCGGAAATACTCCACCTCAGAAGTCAGAACCCCACCTGCGCGAGAGAAGGAGAACTCGGGAGAAAAAAGTTGCCAATTCCAAATCAATCAAAGGGCGGACACTGTGCATCTCATCACTGCGCAGGCGGCAATTGCAGACGCTATTGGTCCTTTTGTAGCCAAGGCCGAAGCTGTTAAAATCTCAAGTATAACGAAAAAGCAATAGAAAAGGCGTGGCACATGTTCTGCAGGCATAAAGTTGCGATATTTTTCGCAATTGGTCCTTTAGCAGCTTTTTATTTCAGTTTTTTTTATTGCAGCTTTTCTCTTTAAGGCTTTGACAACACTAAGTCAAGGAAATTTTTATTTCAAGCCAAATAGGTTTTTCCTTTAAGGCTTTGACATCACTAAGTACAAGGAAATTGCAAAGTTTCCTTTAGCTGCCACAGCCACGTAACTGCACGCCACTAAATGCCGGAACCACTCATTTTTTAGTTGATGTATAAGTTAACTGTATTTTGTTGGCAAATATAACTGCAACGTATTAAGAACTCATAGCGCTTTATTATGTTTCAACGCAGCCTTTTCAAGTGATCATCAACCGATCGATTTTTCAGTATTTGCTAATTGCATTGTTGAATCGAAATTAAAACTTGTGTAAATTTAAAAAATCGTTTGTATGACGTCATTGTAAAATCGATGACGTTAATAAAATCATTTTTCCAATCAAAAATCTCAGCTGCATTTACGCGACAAAACTGATAACAATAGCAATTTAAATTTTAGATCAAAAATACCACCGAACGAGCCGAGAGCATGCTCCAGTCTGCTGACCGACTTGGATGCCGGGAATTTGTTACTCCAAAGGACGTCGTTAAAGGACACGTTAAGCTTAATATGGCGTTTGTGGCCAACCTGTTCAACACTCACCCTGCATTGAAAAAAGTAGAAATAGATGAAGATTTAATTGGTAAGATCCAAAACTAAATCGATCTACTAGTAATCCCTTTTCTCCTGGACGCTTTTTAATACTCCTGTGCTCGCTCCACTCCCTCTGAAACGCTAGCATTGGCGGTGATAGCCTTCGTAGTTGTGGGAGGGGGCTAATTTATACCGTGCTACGCAGAAATTCAAATTCATTCAAACAAATTAAAATATGACGCAACACAGCTGAAAATCAAGGTAGTGCTACAGCTCCTTCCTACCCTTACACGTATCTTCGCCTATGAACGCCAGCTATGCTATGCAGAGTATTTTGTAATGCACCCAAGCTCTGCTCTTTGTGGAATTTCAGCTACGTTTTCAGTGTCTGTGTAATCATATCTGGCTTCATAATAATGGCTAAATGTGTTACAGAGGAAACTCGTGAGGTAAAGACGTTCCGAAACTGGATGAATAGTTTGGGTGTATCTCCTCGCGTCTACAATTTCCCTAAGTAAGTTGTGTATGTTATGAAAGCAATTCAGTAAGTTTTTCGAAATGTGCTTTGGGTTTGTTTTTAGAAAAACTTTGTCAAATACGGTCAATTGGTCATGCCTTTATTTGTGTGCCAATTGTCAAATGCTTGGGAGCGACTCTTTTGTCAAGCTCCTATGGGCCTTTTGTCCCGCATTTTGGCCCACATCACGTTCGAGAAAGAGATCGCACCACCACATTGAGTGTCCTGCTTCAAACCAAAGAGTTATTTTTGGCTGTTTCCTCTTTATCTTCTTTGGCATCTGGTACAGATCTAGGGGTGTTGCCCGACTGTTAAAAGGGCATTAACGTCAAGTTTTTCACTGTTGACTAAAATTTTGGGATAAGCTTAAAGTGCATTCTCTCCAAGTTTGAAGCTGTTTTCAAGATATTGCTGTTCAAAATTAACAATTTTCCTCTTACGTCAGTGTTGTCATTTTGGCAGTATTGTGACAGAAGATTAGCTTTTGAACAGCTAATTTTACAGTTGTGAACCTTTTCTTTGTTTTGGCGATAACTCTGCCGCAAAATATTTTTTGAGAATCAGGAACATCCAGTAACTTTCTGCAATTTTGTTTGTAATTGGAAATCCCGGCAAAATTTCTAGGGGAAAAAGCCTTTCTAAGAGAAATATATGTTGTTATATTTTGGAAATGGAAGGTCGTAGAAAGCTCAAATTTGAGGGGGAAAGCCTTTCTAAAAGCTTTGCAAAATTTCTAAAAAAAAGTCTTTCTAGTGGGAAATATAAAGTTGTTACATCTTGGGAATGGAAGGTCGTAGAAAGCTCAAATTTAGTCTTCAGATCTGTCAATTTTTTTTTGAGGAAAAACCGAGTAAAAAAGTTCCCAACCTGAATGCCCTTTTAATCTCCGCAGATACGTTTCTTCGCACCCCGATCTCCCGCAAAGGGTCAGGTAGCAGCACCACCAAACAGTGCTGCCAGTGACGGTTTTTCCACTTCTCGACATAATTTTGTAGTTCGTATTGCTACCTAGCCGCAATGACGCGGATATGAGCTCACCGACCAGCTTGCTACACACTTTTACGATGTATAAATTACGGTCAGAAGTTTAAAATTAATTTGTGGCTATTTTTGTTTGCAGTGATTTGAAGGATGGTCTTGTATTGCTGCAGCTTTACGGTCATCTCGACAAAGAAATCGTTCACTGGAAACAAGTTAATCAACCACCGTTCACAGTCATGGGTAAAGCATTTTCCTTGTTTAAAACCTTATGATCTGATCCGTGACCTGGGGTTAAAAATGTCTGATCATGACCTGGAAACGGAAACACTCGAAAGCTAATAACTCGGGTTTGGGACTAAGTGTCTGACGTCACTCATGCCACTTTTTACGAACCAAATAACTGCTGTGGAAAAATGGAACTGTGAAAAATGTGGATGTAACTGAAATAAGTTAGCTAATATGTGAACAGTTAACTACAGTATTACGAATAGCTTTTGCGAAGTTGGTGACTTCAGCCGCAATAACTATATGATATCACTTTTACAGTGAGGCTTATGTACACTTAAGCTGTTACGTCACTGCAATCGGAAAATCGATGAATGATAACTTCCTTGTGCACTGTGCAGGCGGTTTCGGCTCAGCTATTGTTACTTTGCTATTGTTTATGATATTGGCGATGATGCGGTGCCACGGAGACTTACCGGTTTCATTTTAAAATGCAATTAAAATCGTACAGTGGTCTGTAGTGAAAAGGGGGTCTGCTATTGAAACGGTAGGCCTTGGTTTCATTTCCGATCGAGTAAACGCAAGGCTTTAAAATTGGAGTTTGTACCTTTCATTTTCGACGGCTTTAAAAAAAGTTTTACAAAAGACTTTTGAAAAGACACTTCAAAAAAGGTTAAAAAAAACTTTATTGCGCCAAATCGAAGCTTGGCTCAAAAAAATGAAAGGCCTCTACGCCTTCTCATGGTCAAAGTAGATTAATAGATAAACATGTAATTACAATAATTAATACGGGTATATTTTTATCGTTGGTGAATGGTATGGTGGGTGGTCAAAGGTAAACACGTGGTTTTGCTCACACATGTTTGCTAATGACACCACTGGGCCATGGCAGCACGCAAAGTATTGCAATTATTTTATCTATTCTGAGCGCACTTTTGTGGTGGTGAAAAGTACTCCAGTCGTCAATGTAAATAACGTCTTTATTTCTAAAATTGTTTCAAGGTGGCAACATGAAAAAGTTGGAAAATTGCAACTACACAGTGGACTTGGGAAAGAAACTAAACTTTAGCTTAATTGGTATTGACGGATCCAACATCAACCAAGGAGACACTACCCTTACTCTTGCGTTAGTGTGGCAATTGATGAGACAGTAAGATACATGTTGCCATTTCATTTTTGAATTTGTGTCAAAGTACAGTAACGCTTGGTAATTTTGTACCAAAGTTCTTTCGTCAATTATGTGCTGCAGTACTAATCAAAAACCTGTTAATTATGCGCCAGAGCTTGTGGCTTTTCAAAGTGGCTGCAGAGTTACAGACCTCGAAGTCCTTAGCAGCCATCTGCTTGGTGCGACTTTAGTTCAACTGTTTGTTTAGTTTTTTTTAATTTTATGTGTGTTTACATCTTTTATGTTTACGTACCAACTGTTTTTTGTAACGACCAACTAACCAATTGAAATTGTTATTAGCAACTTGCTACTCAAAAACACCTCTTGACTTTTTCTTTTACTCTTTTTGATAAATAATGAACCAAAAAAGTGCTAAAGTTGGACATGTACTCGTATTAAGACCAAAAAAGTAGCAAACACGGCTTAACCTCCTATTTTTCATTGCAGTTACACTTTAAAGATTTTGCACGACATTAGTGCTGATGGTACTACTACAAAAGACAAGGATATTATTGCTTGGGCGAACCAGAAATTAGAAAATGGAGGCAAATCGACTAAGATAAACTCATTTAAAGTAAGTTGATAGCTTTCATCTGCTCATTTTACTGCTCAAAGTTAATTGAAAATCTGCGATCAACATTAAATATTCATGAAGGTAGATACAAAGCTCTTGACTAATTAGAAAATCTGATGGGTAAAATTGGCTGCGATGCGTGCAGTGGTGCCTATCTCATTTAATTTTCAAAAAAAATCGGCAAAACTTAATTAGTTTGTTTTTTGATTGCTAGCTTGTTCCTGATTATAGTTTCTAGATAATTAAATAAAAAGATTTCGCTCAAAATCAGTGTATTTCGAATTTAGGTGGCGAGTGCTAGCTAACGGAAAATTTTAGTTGATAGAGCAACCACGTAAACGGCCAGTTAGTCGAGCTGTAACGCGTTCGTCACTGGAGCGGGACGTCTGAGGTTCAAACCTTGGGTCGGTCAAATTGAACACTGTATTGCCAACGGCTCGCCATTGCTGCGACATTTCTTCAAGAGGAGCTGTGTTGTCCGGGCGCAATGACACGGAAACGGGCCCTGCTAACTCATTACACACTTCGACGTAGTACAGCGAGAATAATAAACGATTTGATTTGATTTGAGAGCAACCGCTTCTACTATTGACTCGTTTTTGATCGGACCCTGCTGGCTATTTTTATAACAGTTGAATCAGTTACAAACTGAGGGTTAATTGGATTTTTCCGCTGTTTTTTTAACTTTTGCTAGCCCTAACTCTTTCGTTAACTTATGTAGGATCCATGCATCGCCACATCCCATGTTGTTGTTGATTTAATTGATTGCGTCAAGCCCGGCTCAGTCAACTATGACATACTCACTTCTGGCGAGTCTGAAGAAGAGAGAATAAACAACGCTAAGTAAGTGGGCATTTGAAAATTTTATGAGTTTGCTCCAAAAACGTGTGAAATGTGGTCTTTTGGTAACATAAAAACTCTTTCATTGGCTCGTTTCTTTCGTAATTGGCACTATTTGGCATGCAGGCACCGAAAACTGGAACCTGGTCTAAAAAGTGGACATGTACAAATGCTGTTTTTCAAAAGCACTTTAAAATTTCAGATACGCGATCTCCATGGCTCGAAAAATTGGTTCGAAGATCTATGCTCTCCCTGAAGACTTGGTGGAAGTTAATCCAAAGATGGTTATGACCGTGTTTGCCTGCCTAATGGCCACATCCATGGACAACAAAGAATAAATCAAGATTGGCTTGGACCAAAATATACATGATAATTGCTAAAAGCCGTATTTTGCACTTTTAGTTTAACATTTTTCCTGTTTTCCAAAGTTTGTTTTGTTCCCAATGATCGTTACGGATTCTTTCTTTCAAAATTTATAGACTTCTCTTTCTGCAGCTGATGGATTTCGTTGCTTTCTTCATTTAATTTGATAATTCAGAGCTTTGCCTTTTTCTCAGTTCTAGGTAAGCTTGTACTGAGATCACTTAATCAGATATTGTAATCGTATCGTTCCATGATATTAAGTTTTTTTGTTTTATTACTTTGTACACAAAGCTTAACAGTTAACACATCCCAATTCCACTGTATCTACACCTGTAATTATACATATTCATTCATTACACCGTAGATGATGTTTTTATGGATTTTGATTTAGCATATTTGTAATTTAGTCATTTTGTTACTGTATCATCAAAAAAAATGCAGTATGGCAGTACTTTTTTTTAACTATGCTTTTGGCATCGTTGGATTAACTGCTCAGTGCAAACACCTGCGTTGTTTGTAAAAAGTGCTCTTTAAGCATTAATCAGATTGTTTTGTCACAAATTTTCTGTAATTATTGTAGATAATTTTCTAACCAGATTTTTCTATGAAAACTCTCTTACAAGCCTTCCTATTCGAAAACAAATTAAATTGCTACAGGCCGAATCTTTTGCGCTGTCTTGAGGAATTAAATGCAACTAGCCGTTTCCATTAGGTGGTATGCTTTGCTGTATGATTTTTTAGTTTGGACATTTTATAAATCGTCCCCCCTATTACTTGCTTGCAGGTAAAGTAGCACGATGGATTAGGCAAATTGTGCAATACCATTTCCAATATGGCGATCACTAGCTACTTTGCGAGATTTTTGTAATGTATATTTTATGCAGAGCCTCTGTTATTGGCTTTTTGTCGAATAAAATTAAACGAGAAAAATATAGCATGAGTCTGTAAGCAACATAATGATAGCGTCAGCATGTACTCAAGCAACTGCTCAACAGTGTAATACAAACGAAAGCAATTGATTAGCCATTGGTGTAATGTGATCATTTTTTCTGTCGCTTTAATTACGAATTGCCCAACGATTATTCGAAAACTGTTCAGTTAAAATATCGAATTTGAAATATGGGTTAGATAAAACTTGCGATTGCCTTTGGGTTCCGCAATCACTTCTTATGCACAGGCGCGCAACCAGAATTTTGCTGTGGAGGGGCTTGAGTCAAAAGTTTTCTGTTCCAAAACTGTCTCGTCTAGAGCGCGGTGAAGCTGAGCAGGGGGTTTGAGTCGAAAGTTTTTTTGTTCAAAAACTGTCTCGTCCGGAGGGCGGTGAAGCTGAGCAAACTTGTTCTACTTAACAGAGGTGGAGTCCTTGAGGACACATTTTGAAGTCCTTGGCCTTGGCCTCAAGTCCTCGAAAATTGCCCTGTCCTCGGCTCGAGGGCAGCAGTATTTTTTGTACAGCTGAAATCGTGTTGGAAAACGCCAGAAACCGCGCGGAAAATTTGCGAAGACTTTTTTTTGCTTTCCGCAGTTGGAGATCGCTTGAAATCTTTTACTGTTATTATTATAATTGATGGGCAGCAGTGCAAGCGAATCTGCTACCGTTTGGTAAAGTCCACCTACACATTGCGTTGGCCTAAGTAGTGCCGTTGCCAGAGCAAATGAAGTGAGGGAGCACTGGCCAAAAGTGGGGGGCACTAAAATTTGCATGTAAAATCTAATCATTAGATTTCGTATGGCTACAATTATGCGCACTTTCAAAATAAGGCCGGCAGCGTTTCTTATCTCGTTTCGTCTGCGGCCAATAGTTGCTTGAAAAATCCATCTACAGTAGTAAATGCTACAAGACGCGCATCCAGGATTTTGCTAAGAGGGGAAAACCAAAGCTTTTTTTTTGCACAAAAACTGCCTGATTTAGCCCCCGTGCTGAACAAACTAATGCAACTCAAGTGTGTCGCAGACGGGACATAGTCACTAAATATCTAGTGACTGTGATTGGGGACCTGAGGGCGGAGTCTCTAGCCGCTGGGCAATTTTTGCAGCGAAAAAATAGTGATTTTAACGCCATTTCAATCACATTTCGCACTTTTTGAAGCCATATGAATAACTAAGTTGCTAAAATTCAGAAGTAATTTCAAAGAATTAAATTGCTTGGCACCTTCACCCCCCCCCCCCCCCCTTCCCCCCCTTAACTTCAGGTCAAGTCTAAAATACGTTTAAACGCTCGCATTTTAAGGTTAAATTTTTTTAATGACTTGGCCAAGGAAGCTTAAGCCAATTCACCTTGGTTGCGCCACTGACTGCGAACTCAAAATCTTTGAGTGTGCTCTAAAATAAAACAGCTGGTCTTTGAAAAAAATCACGTATTATTTCATGTCATAATTACTAACGAAGTACCACTAACGATTCTGCAGGCTTGCATCTCTCTTTCGCGACACATCCGTAAAGACGTGTTAATAAGACGGAGTGTTGCGTCAGATTTATGGGACACAGCAGTTGGTTGCCAGCAATTTCGCAAATAATCGAGAAAAATGTCAAAGGAGATTTATGTTTGAACGTAATGATTCATTTTTCCATCATTTTGTGTTGTCTTGTCATTGAGTGATGTTCCAAAAACAGTATTTTGTGTAAACATAAATGGGGGGCACAAGCAGCTGTGAGGGGGGGCACGCCCCCCGTAGCGACGGCACTGCGTAGGCCTCATTGGGCCCATTGCAACTGTAGCTGCTATGTTATTGTTGTTTCGTTTGGTTACTAGTCGAACTCCGAAAGCCTTCAAGCTTCCTTTACGTACGTGGCCAGTTTATTGATGTTACATTTTGTTACCACATTGCGAACAGTGGTTTTAGTGATTCCAAAATATTTAACACGAAAATCTTGGTAAAGCTTGCAATTGCCTATATGATGATTTGGTGTTTAATCCTCTAGGCTAGATTTTGGACACAAAGAAGACTCAGCTCGATCTGTAGTTTTCTTGTGTCGTTGTACATTGCAGTGCCCAGTGAAAACTTGCACTACTCTATTTAATTGAGGCTTCTTAAAGTTAAGGAGACGTATTGTTAGTCGAGAAGACGTCTAACCTACAGGTTCCTTCATCCTCAAGCAGTTCTTCCGTTCATTCCACATAGATTTCTATCTATCTGTGGACCAGTCAATCGTGCTAACACAGCTGGCATACGGGACTGTATTAAACGGTTCAAGACCATGTATTTTTGATTTAGATCTTGATTTGGCTACATAGTCTGCCACTTCGTTACCATGTACCCCTGCATGTCCAGGAATCCAGGCAATACTGACGTGCTGGTTTTGTTTACCTAACTGATTTAGGTTTCTAACGCAGTTGAACACTGCAGTTGATGTTACAGTGCCCTTTATGAGTGTTTTGATAGCTGTTTGACTATCAACCAGCATAACAATATCTTGATTGTGCATTTTTTCCAAAAGCAGGTTCTTGGCCGCTTTTGAAATAGCTAAGACTTCCGCCTGGAACACAGTACTGTAAATTCCAAGGTGGAAAAATCCTTGTTTTGAGGAGTTATTTGGGTATTCTGCATAAAAACCTCCACCTACTCTACCATGTAGTTTCGAGCCATCAATGTAAACCTTGACAGTGTTCTGATTTAGAATACTTTCAGATCTGAAAGCATTCTTTTTATCCATAATTTGGCATTCGAAATTTCTCTCGAATACCTTTGATTTCTTTATACGGTCAGCTGGCATTTGCAGCAGAGGTAAAAATCTTCTTTCCTCATTGCAAACATCAACCTGGCTTTTCGTTCTCCCAAAGCAACCAACTCGGTTGACATGCCAAAGCCCACTAATAGTGAATCTGTATGATCCTCGCACTGCCTCAGCCAATAAGAATTTCTCAATGGGAGTTATATTGAGCAATATTTCCAGAGCACCAGTAGGGGTGCCAGGAAAAGCTGATGAAATCATCAGGCAAGCCAGTCTCTGCGCCTTTGTGAGGTTCCTCACCAGATACTTTTTGTTGAGACCGCCCGCCCAGGACAAACTTGCATACGAATGATTGGACCTATCATAGCTGTGTATATCCATTTCATCATAGATGGTTTTATTCCCCACGTTTTACCCACAATTTGTCTCTATTGCATTAACGCTATAGTTGCTTTGAGGGTAATTCGGGTAATATGTGGTTTCCAAGTTAGCTTGCTGTCCAGAGTAACACCTAACAGCCTTGCTTCCTTGGAAAGTTCTAGTTTTGAACCATTTATTGACAAGAAACCAAAATCTGGATTCCTTTGTGAGTGAACAGTACTATTTCGTTTTTCTTGCTGCTAAACTGTAACTTTTGTTTCGAAGCCCAGTTTGCAGCAATATTTGTTGCTTTCTGGGCCATACTTCTGGTCCAAAACGTATCACTAGCAAAAATTTTTTTGAAGATTTTTTTTGGAGGTCGCCTGAAAAAAATTTTTTTTTCAGAACACTTGCGCTCTTGTCCTCGATCATTGGCCTTAGCCTGGAGCATTCCTGTTCTTGGCCTCGAGAGTCTGTCCTCGAAAAGGCTGTCCTTGGCCTCGGATTTTTTTTTGTGTCCTTGGCCTTGGCCTCGAGCTTTGTGTTCTCGACTCCACCTCTGCTACTTACGTGTGTCACAGTCTGGGGGGAAAGCCGCTGCAGTGGCGTACGCAGGATTTTTCAATGGGAGGGGTTTTCAAAAGTGACATCAAAAATTTGTTAGCGATCTATGCTTTGGCGAATAAATAACTTAGTGCAATGTAACAAGATGGAATCAAAGTCACACAGTGCGTAATGCAAATAAAACTTTTCAACCAAAAAAAATTAAGCATACATCTATTATAGTTAATAATATCATAAAGTTTGCAACTGAACGATGAAGAAAAATTGTTCCAAACAAAAGCTACGAAAACCCATATGATTATAAACAGCGCAAAGTGTGGCAGGTGCGTAGCCAGAAATTCGCAATTGAGGGGGCTGTTTTGTGGGTCTGGGGGCGAAGCCCCCAGCCGCCAGAGGCAATTGGGGGTCTGGGGGCAAAGCCCCCAGCCGCCGGAGGCACGGGGGTCTGGGGGCGGAGCCCCCAGCGCTTGAAAATTTTGCATTTTTTTTCAAAAATAACTTAGTTTTAGGGCAATATTGATAGAAAATAATGCTTTTAAAACATGGCATAGAAATTGGTAGTGCAAACCTGATTAAACTGTTTGCATAAATTGGCTATGTGGAAGGTGGCTAATGTTAAAATTTTAGCTCTCTTGTTTACATGCTGGTAAATTATAAAATCGTATAGTTCAAGAAAACTTGCACAATCTATTTTGTCTATATTTTATATAGAGAAAAATAATTGGGAGGGGGGCTAACGGAAAAAATTTTGAGACAAGTGATTGGTAATTAACTAATACTAACAAGACCCCCCTCCTATTCCTAAGTTTATAATATATTTGTTGATGAAACCAATGTTTAGCATTTTTACACTAGCGATCAAATTTGATTGCTTGTTTTTGGCCATTTTTCAAAGTTTTTATTGATTTGTGAGTTTTATTTTTAACAAATTAACCCCTCCCCCTCTAAATTTACGTTTCAAACGATGTTTTAAATCACTTTTTAGTCCATTCCAGTACAAAAACCAGTCTCAGAAGAGCTAAAAACATGGTATCTTCCTTATTCAGCATTTTGGTTGTCAGGCCAATGGGGGGGGGCTATAACCCCCCCTCCCCCCCCCCGCCTACGTTACTGAAAGTTACTCTGACTCGTGAAACGACATTCCAGAGTTTCAGTATTACATTTAGTCGCTTACAATGTTGCATTAAATAACAAAAAAACATTTACTATGATTAAATATTTCGTATTAGTACGAGAGTAAAGAAGTAGCTTGTTTGTTTTGCGCAATAAGACGATTTTTCGAATGATATACGTCGGATCAATAGGGAGGATGGTTTAAACCCCCACCCCCCTGTGTACGCCTTTGTACACAAGTGAGCAATGTGGGCGGTGGCTAATTGTAACATTTCAGTCCTCTAATTTACAAGCCGGTAAATCATAAAATCATGATTTGAAAAAACTCACAAGCATTTATATTCTGTAGTTTACAGAGTGAGACAGTTGGGGAAGGGGTGGGGAGGGCGAATGGAACGAGATTTGAGTGGATTATTAATTAACTAATACTGAAACCCCATCTCCATATGTTTGATGAAGCCAATGATAAGCATTTTTAGCGGTTAAATTTGCTAATTTTGGCAATTTTTTGAAGTTGCTATTTGTTTATAAGTATATCTTTGACAAATTAATCCCACTCAGAAACTCTAAGTGCTTCAAAAGTTGCTTTAAATCATGTTGGAGTCCGTGTCATTGCAAAAACAGGCTCAGAAGTGCTAATAACGTGATATTTTCTTTATTGCGCATTTTAGTCGACAGACCAATGGGGGGGGGTTGAACCCCCAAACCCCCCTCCCCCCCCGCGTACGCCCTTGAGCCGCTGGGTAATTTTTCTGAAAAAATACCCATTTTAACACTATTTGGATCCCATTTCACACGTTTTTAGATTCATTTTTAAAAAAATAAATTGCTAAAATTCGAAAGTCATTTGACAGAATTAAACTGCCTAGCTCCTCTCACTTGTTATAGGTCTAGTCCAACATTTGGCTTCGTTGGAAAAACCATCAGAGAAAACCGAATAAAAAATAAATTTGTTTGCTCCATGATCCATAAAACACTGACTGATCAATTTAGAAAAAAAGCTGACAGCAAAAACACTAAACTGTGGTTGGACATTGAAGTCTGTTATTATTATCGTAGGTCTACTGATCATTGACACTAATCACGCAATTTTACATAGAAACTGCATGTACAAACAACAATTTACAGTGACTTACGACATGTAAAAAAACACGTAGGCTACAGTACCTGCAAAACACAACAAAAAATGGATGTAGTTTTGTGGCTGTTGTTAAAACTCCAATCACCTCTAAATTCTTTTATGTTAGCCGGCAGTCTCCATAGAAAAATTTATAACTTTGCGTGCTACATCGGATAAAAAATCCAAAGAAATACGTCTTAGAGACTGCAGAGAATGGCGAAAATTTTCCACCGTTTGGCACTTGGTTAAAATCTAAAGGCGACGCCGATCCGTGAGCGGAACAAAGGTGTTGGTGCGACGCTAAACCCCTCGGGTGCGAATTTCTGCGCTTTGGCGGGGTAACTGAGAACCTTTTTTATTTAGAGAGGGATCAAATTGCGATGAAAGTATGATTAGGGCTAGAGTTGGTGTTTAGTTTAGGTTGGGATCAACATTTCTCTAAAACTAACCGTAATCTAATTTTAACCTACCTTGAGGCTTGGCATGTGATATCAGTAATGTCTGTGACTGGAAAATAATATGCAAAAAATTACTTACCCAATGGCGTTGCTAAGGGGTGGGGTCGGGGAGGGCGCGGCCCGCCCCGGGTGTCACCATTTTGGGGTGACACCATTTTATATACCAAACAAAGCAAAAAAATAAAACAATATGTTTAATATCATTGGATAGCCTATATTTAGCACACCCGGAATGGACAAAAAATGGTTTCTAAAGAATTTTTGAAATATTTATTTAGAGAGGGGCGCTAATTTGTCCAAATATAATTTACAAATTGGTAAAAACAGTGAAAAATGGCCAAAACTAAGCAATTAATTTTGATCGCTTGTTGAAACATGCTGATTATAGGTTTTATCAAAACAAAAATATGAGTTTAGGAATAAGGGGCCGCAATTCAGTATGTGCTAATTACCAATTGCTTCGACTCAAATATCGTTCCATTAGCCCTTCCTCCCCTTCCCCAAATTTTCTTTCTAAATTAAATTTTGACGAAATGGATTACTCCTTCATTGAACTATAAGATTTTATGATTTAACAGCATGTAAATAAGAGAACCAAAATTTTACCATTAGCCACATCTCACAAGACCATTTCTCATTTATGTAACCAGTTTAATCATGTTTTTGCACTGCTAATTTCTATGTCACGTATTAAAAGCCTTAATTTTTGTCAAATGCAATGTACAATTTAATGTAATGTAATTAAATTTTATTCACCAAGTTGCCTTGGCCAGGAGACAGCGAAGGGACCTTTCGGTCTTCGAGTCAGGCTGCCACCTGTCCATCTGTCTACCACACACGGCGGAGGCTTCACACTGTGCCTTTAATTGCTGAACGTCAAGCAGGGAAGCTGTGAATACCAATTTTTTATAGTCTTTGGTTTGACCCGACCGGGAATCGAATCCAAGTCTACCGCTTCAGTAGCAGACGCTCTATCCACTTGACCACTGATTGATTTAAATATAGTCTTAGATTCAGTAATTTTTTCAAAAAAAAAACAACACAAATTTTCGAGCGCTGGAGCTGTTCCTCCCCGACCTCTAGTCTCCGGCGAATCGGTGCTTTGCCCCCGGAGTCCCCGGAAACACCCCCTCCCCACCACCACCACCATTGTACACATATGGCTGCGTACCTGAGTCTAATTATGTTTTTGCGCAGCAAATTTCTATGCCGCTTTTTGAAAGCATCATTGTTATCAAAATAAGCTTAAATTTAAGTCATTTTTGCAAAAAATGAAAAAATTTTCCAGTGCTTAGGGCTCCGCCCCCAGATCCCCGAAACAGCCCCTCCCCCATTGCAGATTTCTGGTTACGCGCCTGATACTAAACGTGTGCTGCTCATACTTCAAAGTTTTAGAATCTTACAATGAGAAGTTATTGAGCTAGTCAAATAACATCCGCTATCTAACAGTAATGAAATCGAGCCGTTATCTTTAAAATATAACCTTTTGCAACCTGGTATACGGTACGTTATGAAGGGTGATGCTACGAAATTTCGCCCCGGGCGTCACCATCCTTAGCAACGCCTCTATGCTTACCCTAAACAGCTTTAATTCGTGACTGTGACGGGTGACGGATGACAACCCTCAAAAACTGCCTGATAAATGCGATCTGGTTTGATGAAGACCTTTTTTCAGAAGTCAAGTCGGAGCGCAAGAACAAAGCGGAAATTCTAGAGCTTGGAGGTAAATTTTATCGGCTCAAATTGGTGTGCTTTTGCCTTCTTGCATTTTGATTGGCGTGGCGCAAAGACGAAATGACAAATGTCAAATGAAATCTAGTTTGGCGCAAAAACCCGGTGCAGTGTACTTGAACTGGTAAAGTCTAGAACACCAAAAAAGAAGCAGTCAGAATCGACACGCTCAAGTGATTTCTTGATAAATGCTCGACTTGAATTCACTAAACTAGTTCATTGTTGCGTATTGTTTATTACAAAATGCCTTTGTTACGGTTTCCGAAAGCTTTCGAACAATCACTCAAAATTAAAATTGGAAAATCACTCAAGCGTGTCAATTCTGCCTGCATTTTTTTGGTGTTCTAGTCGTTACTACTTGAACTTCACAACCTGAGGCGAAGATTTTGGTTTTACTGGTAAGCAATGTCGGCAGCGTTGGCTAGAGGCCAGTTGAAATGCTTCAGTTTTATGACATCCCTGATCGCACGATCTGGGTTCAGTGCGCGCCCTGGTTATGTTGTTGTGCTCTTGGATTTGACGCTTTACGACGATCATCTCTGCTAGGTCACTTGATGGCTTCGGAGAAGCAGCAAATTTATTTGAAAGAATTCGAACAAACCCACGGTAACAATGAAAACTCTTAAGCACTAAGCAGGTGCTGGGTGTGGATTCCTGCAAACACAAAGTAATTTTCATAGTAAAAAATGTGCAAATCATCCAATAGTTTGTACCGGTACGGTACTAAGCAGCTAAGTTAGTGTCTGAGCAATGAGACGCTGTCCAAATGCTGAAATGTATGGTGATCTGGTTACAGGAAGATGAATAGGCTATTGTATATACACCCTGCACCACACCAACAACAGCGTTTAGGCTAGGCAAGGCTACTTATTATTCTGTATCATTTTACAGTGTTTGGTAAGCCAACTCAGTACTGGTAGGCTAGGCGTATTTAAATCAAGATTAAAAAATCATTGGAAAATGCATGCTAATGCTTACCAAGCGTTTGTGTTTCTTGTATTTTTAATACTCTGTATTTGTCAGTGTTGGAGTAAATCTATCATGATGCAAAAAGTGATAAATGGTGAGCAGCCTACTACCGGTAAATGATCGTGATGAGCATTTGGTTTAAGCTCTGAGCTACTGTATCATACTTAAATGGAACTGTCTAACTGTATTGTTGAGGTAGTGTAGCCTACCGGTATATATTTGCTTCTCAATTCATATTCATTGTTTGTGTATGTAGGCCTATCTGTTATACAAGTCAACTACAGTATGATCATTAGCCAGTTAACCTATATCCATGATATCATATGCTGAAGTCACACCGGTATATGTAGAAAATGGCACCCTAATTACAGACGACAAAAGTTGTTGTTGGGACAGTAACTCACGTCACGGCAAGGAACACGAATCCCACACATGTCTGGTGTTGTTGAGTATGAGCTGTTGCTTTTTTTACGGAAGTTCTGCGACTCATGTATGAGCATGCATGCACTCTCTTTCTCTCTGATCTTAGCTATTCCCCAAATCTAGCCCTTACCCTAATGAGAGGAGCGAGAGCAGACGCACGCTCAATACTGTACATGAGTTGCAGAGATTATGAAAAAAGTGGACGGCGTATACAATACTTAACGACGTCTAACATGTCATAGCCTACCATTAGGCTTAGTTTTGTTTAAGCTTCAGCATGTAGGGCTAACACTTAAACCGAGTAGCCTAGTTGACATGATTGCTGCATGAGTTCTGGGTTTGATTCATAGGTTTGATCATTGCACTAGTCTCAAACTGATTTTACTGGTACCGATAGTTTAGGAATAGGCTAGTCTTGTTGTTTACAGCTCAAGTACGGGCAAGGCTATAACTAATGGCAAGACTAATTTGTTGATTTGTTATACAGGCTATCTGATATGATAGGCTAGGTGAAAATGAAAGTGCATTGACAGGATTAGGGATTTTAGTGGTAAAATTTATTAGACATGATGATAGCATTCAAATCAGTTCTGCCTAAACAGATTAACATACCATCAGATGTAACTTATCGCACAGCTGTATGCAGTACTTATCGTAAATTGTAAAATTTTGCATTGGGGGACGCTTTTGGTTTTACAGCCTTGACTAAACCTCAGTGAAGATAATATAAAGACGTCGTCGAAATTGAATAAAGACCAAAAAAGATAAAAGTCTTCGCCAAGAATCTTTGTGCTTTTTCACCGCAAATTAGGTGAAGACCAAAAGAAAAGTTCTTCGCCAAAATCTGAGGTGCTTTTTCGCCGGAAATTAGGTGAAGACAAAAAAACGAAAAAGGTTTTTGCAATAATCTGAAGTGTTTTTTCTTCTTAATCACTATTTCCATGAAATTTGGTGCTTTATTTGACCGAATTTTGCGGGTCTTTTACCTCTGATCATCCAGCACTTAGATCTCTATGGAGAGACGCTCAAATCTCGATGGGGGGACGCTCAATCTTGATGGGGGGACACGTCCCCCCTTCAATTTGAGTACTGGCTGTATGATATGGTACATTAACTTGATTAAGGTAAATCGTATATTTTAAAAGTGAAAGTATTAATGTAATGGGCCAAACTTAACCAACAATGCTTTAAATCAACAGTACGTAATTGACAATCACTAATAGTTTCCCAGTTTGTGGTTCCAATTATTTTTATTCTGTTTCTACCTTAATTGCTGTGACTTTAAAGTTTGACCTAGTTGTAATATTTTTAATTTTTTTACTTTTTTGCTATTGTAATAGTGTAAGTGGCTGTTTCTGATTCTATTGTATTGTTAACGCCATCTGCCATCGGACGGTTACCGAGTTAGATAGTTTTTTTTTTTATATGGTAGGCCTAGTATTTTATTATCAAATGCAAATTGCTAATCTTTCAATTGTCAAATGTCTTATTTTTTTCAGATTCAAATGATAGTGCACTTGATGATTCTGATAAGGTTTGTTAATTGTCTACCTTATCTCATAGAGTTGTTTTTTGTTTTGTCTCAGAAAACATTATTATCTGTTATAACTGTGATAAAAAGCGTAGAACATACTGTTTTCAAATGAGCAGTGCCATTTTGTCAAGATTCAGATGAATGATAAGCTAACAATAATAACAACCATGCTTACATGGTAGCAACAACAGCATGTTCAGATAGGCTAACAGCCTTCTTTCTATCCATTTTAATTAACTTGTAGCTTGTTTAAAATGGTTTAATGCCAGAAACTTGGATAGAGGTTCCAAAATAGCATGTTTTTTTAATAGTTGTTATGATTGCATTTAAAATTATGTTGAAAATTTATTGGTAATTTTGATTTTTTATTCTGAAATGCTTTATTTCAGATTTACATTTTTGACTTCTTCAAAATTAACTTAATGTAAACAGGGTTAATAGTTTTTTGTTTTTTTTTAACAATATCTAAAATTGTACTTGTACTGGAATAAACTTGCAGTGACAATTAATTTTTTGTTTGGCAGAATGGGGATGATGTAGCTCCACCTAAGCATATAGATGGATTAAAAATAAGCAGAGATGGGAGTATTAATTCAAACTTTCATAAGGAAGTTTTTCTTGGAGAGGATGTGGACAACTTTCAGAATGGAAATTACCAGCTAAAAGATCAAAAACGAAAGTTGAAAGAAATATTTGTTTTGTAAGTATCTTTCTATCAGTTTTTTGTTTGGTTCTGTATGTATGTCCAGTGTTGACTCTTCCACTATACATTGATATATTAATAGGGTAAGATTGGGTAATTCCAAACAGGGTAAATTTTGGACAGCCAAGGGTATTTTCAGACATGAAAGTAGAATTGCAATTATTATGTTTTTGTATTACGTATATCATTGTAGATTATGATTTTGTTAATTAAATAATTACGTGGTCATTTTATGTGCAGTAAAACTATTCTGCGTGGTTGCTCTTTGCTTTCATTTACAGATTAGGTCAGATATTAATTCGTACGATATGTGGTAGCAGAACTCACTCTCAAAACCTGAAATCTAAGCAAACCAGATCCCTAGTAAGTTTATTTTTTTCATAACTCCAATTTTTCCAGAAAAAAGTTAAATTCATTCCTATTCTGTTTTCAAGATCTAACTTCGAAAATTCCCTTAGAAAATGAGTTTGTGAGTCAAACGATCGTAGAAAAATTTTAGGGAATGGCTTGGGGGTAGAAGTAAAAAAGCTTTAATTGCTGTATTTTCTAAAAGGCCTAAGCATTAAAAAGTTATAAGCTGCCCTCGAGAAATCTGCGATCTGCTGCAGGAAATTGCAAATAAAATCATAAATCTGGCATCTGCTTGGTGCAAAACTAACCAAAACCCCAACTCAACAATGATTTCGGAATGGCTGTTAATTTAAGACGACTGCCAATTCAAGTGCATTCGCAAAGTAAATATCTTTATTAGCGATTCAACCACGATCTAGGTGTGAAAAGGGAAATTGCGATCAACGTTGGCTAGGATTATCCAGTTTAATCGACATGGTGCAGTCACTAAATTGGCTCTAGGTTGGCACAAATGTCCGATAGAGTGTATGAAAATTCCCAAAAAATTACCCAATTCTGCTTCTTAGCTTATTATTTTAGTTTATAATTTTTGTAAATCTGCTTTCAAAAAGTATCAATTTTGCACTTTTGTCTTAAATACGTAGATGTCCGGAATTACCCTTTTAAGGGTAATTTCTGACATAGCCGTTCAGGCAGATTTTTTCATCGATTCTTTGAATATTTTTTTTGAACCAGTATGAAAATACTAAAGTCCAAAATTAAAATGCACAAATGAAAGCAATAGTTTTATAGTTGATTGAAGAAGAGCGCTGGCAGAACAAAAAGAATAGAATTTTGTGTGGAATTACCTGATTTTACCTTAAAGCTTTTTTCTGAATTAAGTCAACTGTCTGTCACAAACTGTTCCTGAACCTACTGATCATCAACATTAAGGTTTAGGCTGGTTGTCAGTAGTTGTAGTGGCCCTTTGCTATCCATTGTTTAAAAAATGGAAATATTTGAAATGCAACGAACAAGAAAAAAAGGATTGTTGTAGAAAATGGATATGCAGTAAACAAAATTAAACTCGATTTAGAAAAGTGCAGAGACGGAATCCTGTGATATATGTCAACTTTTTCCTGCTTTGATAAAAACAGGCCACAAATTGATTTTTCTTGGAAGTTATTACCATTGTTAATCACCAAGATGCTAAAATTTTTTCACCAGCAAACCTAATTATTATAAAATGATAT
This sequence comes from Trididemnum nubilum, assembly GCA_963965965.1. NCBI lineage: Eukaryota > Metazoa > Chordata > Ascidiacea > Aplousobranchia > Didemnidae > Trididemnum > Trididemnum nubilum. Next base: position 22,574,420 of record OZ014487.1, read on the forward strand.
TTCTGCAAACTGTTGATCGAGTTGTACGTACAAATTTTGGTGCCATATTTGCAATTAGTGCTACTGCTATATAGTGTTATGACTTGGTTCTGTGGCGGTGCGTATAAAACTCAAATGAAAGAAAAATTTCCGGTATCATGTCTTAAAACATTGTTTCAGAATTGATCAAAACAAGGATGAATTTGTAGAAGTTAATGAGCTATCTAACTGGGTGATGTTAAAAACTAAGGAACATTTCGATGAAGCTCGTCATGATAATAAAGATAAGTTTCAGAAATTAGATTCTAATCATGACGGTATTTTAACTTGGAATGAATACCTAGTTGAATTCCTTGGAAACAAAAAGTATGACAGGTACGTCTTTGATATTCTGTATTGTAGTCGCCTATATCACTAGAGTTATGGGGATCGAATCGACCCAAAAGTTATCTTTGTCACTTTTTTCTGTACTGGTATGTGTAAAAGTAGCAATTTTGCTTGATCAATGATGTTTGTGTCGATTTCAGAGAGCTGTAGCTTTGTTTGACGCAATAACGAGAATATTAGTGTATGACAAACATGGCAAATAATAGTAAGGTAGATGAGAATTTTGTTCTCAGGCGTTAATGGTTTCCAGAGATATAGACTTTTAAGCTACGTCATGTAATTCGTATCTGTTGTTGTGGATCCTCACAAGCAAAATTGCAATTTCATCATTATTCACAAAATTACCCTAGGCCAGTAGACTGCAAAGGGACCTACTTATTAGGAAGTGATGGTGACGCTTTTATTTCGGACGAATGGTCCTTATTCGCTTTGGAGTTAAGCTTTCCGGCTGATGTTTAACTTTTTTCCGTGTAAATTTGCTGATTGTTCGAAACCAGATAATTATTGTAAAGTGCCTTATCCAAGGATGCAACAACGAGACCAGGGTGCGGGTTCAACCCAGATCATGTGGTCAGGGTTGTTGTAAAAGCGACGCCTTTACCCTTTCAGCAAGGTGATCAGGGTCATCTGAAGACGACGACTCTTAGTCAAGCTTTTACTTTATCACTATACATGTATCATCGTGAAGCTATTATGCATGGTAGATTGGTCGTTATTCTTTTTTTTTTATGCTGAAAGTTAAGCAGAGAAGCTGTGAATATATTTTTAGTCTTTGGTTTGGCCCGACTCCAAGGGAATTGAACCCGAGTCTACTGTTTCAGTAGCAGACGCTCAATCCGTTAGGCCACTAATCTATAAATTGCTTAGCGACAGTAAGAATTTTGCTGACGTTGAGGTTTAAAATTTAATTTTGAACCATTTGCATGCATTTTGGCCTAAATGCTACCAACGCCGAAAAAATAGATTAGTTTTGCAAACTAGAATAGATCAACCTTGGGTACTTCAAGGTATTTTTTGGAGCTGTTTTTTGCATGTGGTTTTTGTTTTGAGGTTGAAAATTATTTGTTACATAAATGCTATCTTCCTTTTCCTAGAGATGAAGTTGCAAAAAAATTGGCCAACAAAACACAAATAACTGTCAATCAAAAGCTAAAAGATGAAATCGATGAGCTCAAAGACAAATGGTCTGAGGTAAATACTGTGCTTGTAAATTGATTGTTTGATGCCTTTGCTTACGCCATGGTGATATTGAAGTCCTCTGCCAGACGCGCTCAAAGTTTTTTTTGTAGAATGCCAAATGAAACTTCAAAGATATTCGTCGGTTAACGGTTTAGACCAAGCCCCTGGCCAATATTTAAAGGAATCCAATGGAAAACTCAAGACCAATAAAAGTCTTTAGCCTTGATTTTTTCGTGAAGTAGAGTTCTTTCAGCAGATTAGGCCGCGTATCTGCAAGGTAATTTTGACGGAAAAAAAAAGTGAAATTAAGGCGTGGGCTGGATAGAATTTTATCGAGGGCGTGAATAGCTTTCCCTCCTGGACTTTAGACGTCTTGCCTTGTTCAGGTTTCTCTGGAATCAGAATTCAAACTTAATAATTTCTAGTCAGAATCACTGTGATTTATTAAAATTTCATTCAATGATTGTCAACCTAAAACTATAGGTTTTCGTGTTTCGACCAGTAACTTGGGCCATCTTCACGGCTAGCATTTAGAAGCATAAGTTATTCATCTATACAATTTATTATTGTAATATCCAGTGCGATTGAGCTATCGCGACGCGTTTCGACCTTGCTCAAGGGTCTCATCAGGCGAAAAGAATAACACATATTTAAACATGCAATGCTATAAAACTGCAATTAAAATTTGGAAACAAAAATTTGCTGCAATTTTTAAAATCATTGAAATTCTAAATATGCACTCATATAAATCTGCAATTACCAATTTGCATAGACAAAGCAGATGTGTTTATCGATGTAATTTTTATTTCCAAATTTGGTAATTGCAGATTTATATGAGTGCATGTTTAGAATTTCAATGATTTTAAAAATTGCTGCTAATTTTTGTTTCCAAATTTTAATTGCAGTTATATCATTGCATGTTTAAAGATGTGTTATTCTTTTCGCCTGATGAGACCCTTGAGCAAGGTCGAAACGCGTCGCGATAGCTCAATCGCACTGGATATTGCAATAATAAATTGTATAGATGAATAACTTATGCTTCTAAATACTAGCCGTGAAGATGGCCCAAGTTACTGGTCGAAACACGAAAACGTATAGTTTTAGGTTGACAATCATTGAATGAAATTTTAATGATTCTAATTTGCTGCTAATTTTTAGTTATCTGTGATTTAGTTTTTGTTAAACTTACTGCCTAAATTAGTATTTATTTGCCTCATTAAACCGAGACATTTTTACAGATGGTAATTATCAAAACGTGTTTCTTATAGATTGGTAAAGTACGGTAATCGAAAGAAAATTATGGGTTGATTATTTACAATTTTGTTGTAGCTACTTAATTTTAATCGGAATTTCATTCGACCTATATTGTAATAATTATTTTGTGACCGGTTAATGGTCACGTTACCTTCGAACCACACCATTGTTGCAATAACGATTCTACAATGCTGTTTTCACTAATCACTATTAGAATGTACTTGGTAATTACTAATTATATATAACGATCTTGCAGACTCCGGTGATTTATTGTGTTTTTATGTTGGCTAGTAACCGCTACAAAGTACTATTTGCTTCCAAGCGGTATTATTTAGCTCTTTTTATGGTAGGTTTTTTTTTTCGTACCTTTGTTAGAGTTCAAAAAGTTTAAGTCTGTCACGTAATTTGATTTTTACCCCAGTTGCCAATCTCATCAGTTCCAAATTTACTGTATCTTGAAATGACGCTTAAATTAAGTAGCCACAGTTAAAATCTAATCTTTATTCACTGGCTGAATTAAGGCAAGTACGCTCTTTAGGTAAAGCGTCTTCACGACCTTATATCTGGGCTGGACGGTGGGCAGCTTCTTACAAGTGTTTGATCATGCCTAGATTTTCCGTTTTAGAGGGAGCTCCTAAACCATTCGGCCACTGGCTAATTCGAGGTTCTGTGTTGGATACGATGTATGATATAAATTGCGATTTTTTGTATTCGATTAGGTTGCGAGCGTAGAAAACCTAAATGAATTAAACGAGTCTCAGTTTTTGGATTTCCAGCATCCTGAGTTAAGCACTGCAATGTTGGAAATGATGATTTCGGATTTTTTGCACGATCTGGGTAAGTAAAATACGCGCATGACTGAAACCTGGCTTTTTTAGACTGTAAGCTAAAGGTTCACAAGGACTTGGCATACACATAAATACAGTGTAGCTTTTGCGCAACTCTTCGGTAATTGCATTATATAGCTTATTCAACTGCTACTAAAATGGTAGGCTCTGGTTTGATGCCTGTTCGGGCTAACCAAAGACGATAAAAATTGCTCTTCACAGCTTCCCTACTTGACGTTCAGCGATTAAAAGGAACAGTGTGAAGCCTCCACCGTGTGTGGTGTGCTGGTGGCAGCTTGACTCGAAGGCTGTAAGGTCCCTTTGATGTCTCCTGACCTAGGCAACGTTGCAAATAGACTGATAGTACAATTACAACTGTTTTTTTAACTTTTCATATTTGGCTACTAACATGGGGATTGTGAACATTAAAACATCATTCAACAATCAATATAGCAAACGACGTACTTTTTTTCAACGTAATTAGTAGTGCCAATATTTTTTATGAATTCCAGTGGCGCAGAAACATAAAAGAGCGCGGGGTATGCGTCTACCAAACCCCAACAAAAAAAAGATTTGTTCATGAAAAAGCGACGTTTAGCCGGCTAGTTTCTTGAAACCAAAACATTACTATTGTAAACAAAGAGAAAGGAGCGCGATAAAAGCTTGAGGAAATAAGCGTATGGTGAAAGCGGCCGCCAGTGTGCTGGTGATGGGTGTCTACTCTTTGAATAGTGTAGAAATACCCACTTTTCCCTTCCGAGTTCTCCTCTCCAGTTGGGGTGCAGCGTTGTTGCATTTCCGTTACATCATGGTTTCACCCACAGGAAACAGCCGGGCAGTTCCGATCAACCAAGGCATATTTGCTGAAAACAATGACATTTATTGTTGTTGTAGTGCATATTTATCCTCCGGGCAGCGTCAGACACTAACTGTTGGACGATCGGCACACGTTTCATTGCAATGACTACTTCGTTCTTGGAGGAATTCGCACCTGCTTAGGGAGTTTCTAGAGATGCAATGTTAGGGTGGATTTCGAATTCTTGTCCACTGAATTTGCTGCTTGTTCAAAGCCACCAAGCAGAGATAATCATCGTCTTATCCAAGAACGCTACAACGTGACCAGGGTGGGAGTTGAACCCAGATCATGCGGTCAGAATTGTCGTAAAAACGACGCCTTTACCCTCGCTGCTGACAGACTTTCGGCCACGCTACCGCATATTCATTAAACTGTTGTAGATATTGACGGAGACGAAATCCTCACTGTTCATGAGTTTATGGCAATTAGTTCGGATGTAGACGCCAATCAAGTCGACGAAGAATGGGCATCTAGGAGAAGGGAGGAATTTCTTGACGTTATTGATCTTGATCATGATGGAGTGGCTACGAAAGAAGAAATACAGGTAACGTGTTAGCCAACTTTGGGCGTAATAGTTAGAGTGACTACTCCGAAAACTTTGAGTTGTATTCGACTCCGTGTGGGGTAAAGCCAAAAAAATGATAAATTTAATTCAAGCTTTTCCTTTTTGACTAGTAACAATTAAAAAAAAAGAAAAGGGTAGAGTGAGCCTTTATTGTGTGAGGTAGATACTTGACGTCCTGTATCGCAGATTAAAAATTACTTTCGTTATCTCCTGGCCGATGGCTCTTGGAAAGAAAGCTTTGTGCCACCATTTTTGACAATTATGTGCGCCTATTATTCGAAGTTAAATGTTTTCCCGTTAGTGGCGACAGTCGGATTAATAGTCACAACTTTTTTCCGTTGGACAGTAAATGGACTCGCAGTAGAATCCACATCCCAACCACGCCAACTGGATACTTAGAACTGACCTGAAACTTGGTTACACTTAACACGTTTCAAGTATGAGCTGTTAGTTTTCAGTAACTGTAAGGTATTTCAAAGTTGGTAATAAGAAGATAAAGGTCGCATTTTGCAAATAGTTAATTGTTTTAACGACAGTTAATTGTCTTTTACGAATAACTTCTCAAAATGCGATGTTTACACTCAATCGAAGATTTTGCCCTTGTATCCCATCACAACCTTACTGCTGATTTGTCTTTGTTAACCATTAACGTAAAGATTTGATGCGGTTGCTAAGTATTGTAGCGCTACGTAATAATGTGCAAACTGATCGGACAATTAGTGGTAGAGCTAGCCTCTGTGGTTTCTACTTCAAAGCCAGGTCGATCAAAAAGCTTTATCATAATTAAAAACTATAAAATGGTACGAAAATTGGTGTTAACAGCTCTACTTCTTGACTTTTAAGCTTAGCAATGACACTGGTATCTACGGCTCTCCTATCAGTGGAAGATAGCTTGATGACTGAAAGGTCTCTTCTCTAGTCCTGATCAGCACGACTTGCTGAGTACATTCACATTATCCAGTTATTACAGTCTACTTTGATCCTCAAAGCTTCTAAATGCGTAAAGGCTGGTCGCTTTTCAAAATCAATTTTGGAAACACCAGCAACATTTTGTATATTTTTTTAGAAATATCTAGATCCTCTGAGTGAATCAATGGCTGAGCAAGAGGCGAGGCAGTTGATATCTTTTGGCGATGACGATGGAAATGGTAAATTATCCTTAGACGAACTGCTTGAAAACAGCGAATTTTATACGGGCAGTAAACTCTATAACTATGCTAAGAGTATACATGAAGAATTTTAATTTTTACGCTAAGTTTTTACGGTACATTTTCATCAATGCAGTTGTTTTTGCGCTTTTCTGTTTAAAGATTTATACTGCGTGTATCGCTCGGTTGATTATCAGCTGGTAGTAGTGATATCGTATCGGCTTTTTCTGCTGATGCACATAAACCTACTACATCATGCACAGACAATACGCCCTCGAAACATCCCTAACTAGTTAACTCGCCAAATCCGAGCAATCCCCACTTCTGTCCCCACTCCAAGTGAGCGGGTGTTCAGCACTGTAAGAAAGATAACTATGTTGATGAGCGAACTTTTTTGGCTTTTGGTTAAAAGAACAGCATCGCTTATCATCGTAGTATAAAGCTGCTAAATTATTTTTATTGATTGTCATAAATGTATGTGATGCATGCTTTTTTTTTTTTTTCGTCTTCGATATGTCGGTATTGGCCAAAAAATTCCTGAAATATCAGTATCGGCCAGAAAAATTGATCACGTCGGTCGAGCTATTTTGAATGGTGTACGTTTGGTCTAATGTAATTGTTTACTTTGTTTGACCGCTTCGAATAATGCTAAAAGGTCATTCTCATCGAATCTAATTGCAAAGCATTTAAGTCATTCAGTTTTGCCAAAAAAATATATTGCCTTGATTAAAATGTTCATATCTTCGAAGTTTTTCTACGCTCTCCATTCTGACGATTCTTCTTGACAAGTGTCAGACGAAAAGCTTCGAAGATATGAACATTTTAATCAAGGCAATTCTCAAGTTCTGTACCACCAACCAACTCTTTAAAAAAATATATTTTATTTGAATGAGTTTGATAAAATTGTATTTGAATAATCTAACTAACGTCTTAAATTGAAGTCAAAACGTCGCTTGTAAAGTGTTTCTCCATTTTTGATTTATTTTTCATCGTAAAGCTAGCTGTTCTCGTAGTTCAAAACAAAAAAAAATTTGCTTCAAAGCAAAAAATTGGCCGGTCAAAAAGCAAAATCTTTAATTTGGTAAGTTGCGAAATTTTTATTTGCCTTGACGTTTTTCGGTTTTGTTTTTTTTTTTGCTAAATTGTTTCCATTGACCGAGTGTCGGCTAACTTGACTGCTATCGCACTGTATTGCTTCGTTTTCGTTGTGCGATTTTTTGTAGATCATTTGTAACTAGTTTTTTGTTGCTTTTTTTTTTGTCATTTACAGTTATTGGCCTAAATTTTTACAGTCAATGGTCTAAAAATATATTTAAAAAGTTGGACCAAAAATTTTGAACGAAAAAATAGGTCCAATGGAAGCATGAAGAAATTCATATTAATTCAAATCAAAAGCAAATCTTCATTGCTTTTCTTTGGTTATTGTAGTGCGCCAAAGCGTGTTACGAGTTTGAGGACCCATATCCGCACCATAGCACAATGCGGTCTACGACTTTTATGCGCAGCCGATTATGCACCAGGATTTTTAGGCCCCTGGACTTTTAGGCTCCTGGACTTTCAGGCGCCAGAGGTAAAATTTATTTTTCCAAAAAAAAGTTTTGTTTTTTCAAGAAAAAGTTTTTTTTTTCAAAAAAAACAACTTTTTTTGGAAAAAAAAATTTTGTTTTTTCAAGAAAAAGTTTTTTTTTTTCAAAAAAACAAGTTTTTTTCCAAAAACATTTTTTTCTAAAAACATTTTTTTCTGCAAAAAATGTTTTTCTTCTCAAAAAGATTTTTTCTTTCAAATGACAGTCTTTTTTCAAATAAAAGCTTTTTAAAAACTTTTTCCAACAAAAAAGTTTTACTTTGATTAAAATGTTAATATTTTCGAAGCTTTTTATCTGATGTTGGTCAAGAAGAATCGTCAGAATAGAGAGCGCAGGAAAAGGGGTGGCTATAGGAAAAAGCCGAGCAGTGATTGGCTGGAAAAGGATTGCTGAGAGAGCGTCATTTGTGTGCAACCTTTAAGCTGTACAAGAATTCTTTTTGTCAGCAGAGGGCAGAGTTAGAAGTTTTGATAAAAGTGACTACAAAAGCAGATAGATGGAAGCAGAGCGGAAAAAGTTTTACAAAAAATTGATTTCTTGCATTTTTTTCAATAACAAAAAATGTTTTCTATTACTTACTTGCGAAGGTTTTTTACCTAATCCAGACGCATGCGATCTCCAACCAGCGGTCTCAAATTTTGCGGCGCAGGGACACGAGTTGCTTGTGTAATATTGGTACACGCAGCAAGCCGTGTGACGTTTCATGGTTATTTTGAGTCTACCTCTACCAAACAGGCTGTTATTTTGAGTCCACTCTCAAAAAATTTCTTGCATTGTGTCGACTCTTCTTCACACTGATGAAGACAGTTGACTTCGAAATAATGGAATGCTCCTTCGATGAAGACTCCGCCAAACCTGCGTCACTAGGGGGTTGAAATGAATACGGAGTTAGACGGAGGCAGTATTAAGGTGTTGTCAAATGAAGTAGGATTGTAAGACGTGATGTGTCTGTGAACTATTAAATTAGTTTCGTATTGTTTACTTGGAAAATAGTTAATGTTGTTAAATACGCAACTTGTTTTCAGCGCACACCATCATACTGTTTTATTATGGTTGTTTACTTGTTTTGAATGAATATGAAAGCAGAAAGAAATAGAAAAACTTTAATAATGGTATTATAATAAGTAACCCCACCAGTACCTGTTTGATCCTCTACAGACAATTGCTTTATGATGAGTGGAGTTTCAATTCAACGAATCAAAATGTTCGACGGTATAGGCCAGAGCGAATATCGTAACATTGCACAGTCAACGTTGAAAAATTTTAAACCCTACAGTCTGTTTCTCCGTTATCGGGATTGTCATGTTAAACCAGCTTTTATCTCAGTTCCGGTTGCGGTTTTGAGTTTGGCTCCCTGGTGGTTTAGACTGTTAGAGAAGAAGGGAAAAAACACCTTTTTTTATTCAGGAAGGGTTAATTTGCAAACAGCAGCCCTCTATCTACCGCCTAGCCCATTTCCCTTCTCTATGGTTGACTTCTGGGTTATGGCTCAGACCTTGGGCGTGGTTCAATTTTTAATCTCCCCATAGCTCCCTTCGCTGTCTCCTGGCCAAGGCAACTTGGTGAATAAAATGTAATTGCAATTACATAGCTCCTCCGTGACCTTAACCATCTTAATAATGAGGTAAAGTGACAGGTCGGAGGGCTACCCTCGATGACAGCACTGTGTGCAGTATTGAGAGAGCTCTTAAAACGTCTTTCGTCTATCTTTTTATTTTTATTGAAGCGAATGCAGTGAGCGTAAAAAATTTACACTACGTAGCACTTGTATGAAAAATTTTACATGAAAAATTGTCGGAAATGGTTGTCGAGTAAAACAACAAGTTGAAGCAGCAGCAATCCTGTTCAACTTCAAAAGTTCTGGACGCAATTCTGAAAAAGTTGACTTCAAAAATTTAACATTGTTTTTGCTATAAGTGTATTTACAAAAAGGTGTAAAGATTAAGCTTAAAAATATCGATTTAAATATTGCTTTTACTATATTTACAACAAGATGTAAAGACCATAAATAGGAATCTGCAGAGAGAAGAGTGCTTAGCTCCTGAAAAAGTTTGTACTGTGTTGTTTGGTAGAGGTAGACTCAAAATAACCATGAAGCGTCACACGGCTTGCTGCGCGTGCCAATATTACACAAGCAACTCGTGTTCGTGCGCCGCAAAATTTGAGACCGCTGGTTGGAGATCGCATGCGTCTGGATTAGGTAAAAAACCTTCGCAAGTAAGGAGTAAAAAACATTTTTTGTTATTGAAAAAAATGCAAGAAATCAATTTTTTGTAAAACTTTTTCCGCTCTGCTTCCATCTATCTGCTTTTGTAGTCACTTTTATCAAAACTTCTAACCCTGCCCTCTGCTGACAAAAAGAATTCTTGTACAGCTTAAAGGTTGCACACAAATGACGCTCTCTCAGCAATCCTTTTCCAGCCAATCACTGCTCGGCTTTTTCCTATAGCCACCCCTTTTCCTGCGCTCTCTATTCTGACGATTCTTCTTATCAGATAAAAAGCTTCGAAAATATTAACATTTTAATCAAAGTAAAACTTTTTTGTTGGAAAAAGTTTTTAAAAAGCTTTTATTTGAAAAAAGACTGTCATTTAAAAGAAAAAATCTTTTTGAGAAGAAAAACATTTTTTGAAGAAAAAAATGTTTTCGAAAAAAACAAACTTTTTCTGAAAAAAAAATTAAAAAAAAATTTTTTTTACCTCTGGTGCACAAAAGTCTCGGCGCATAATCGGCGGAGCCTAAACGTCCGCGTCTAATAGTCACGGTCCGAGCACAATGCACATGGGGGCAACACAGCTCCTCTCGAAGTAATGTTGCAGTGGGCCGTTTAAGTTAGCTACACTGTGTCCGATTCGGGGCTGCGACCTCGATCGATTTTTTTTCGAGTTTAGCCTATTTCAACAAGTCCTAGTTCTCTAATTTTTTCGAGTTCAGGCTGCCAAAAATACTAAGTTTACTTTCTGATTTATTCGCTCTCTTTTTGTAGGCATGCTATTTTTTCTTGATCGCTACGGCGTAAATATGTAAACGACAATCTTATTTACGTGGCACGATCAACAAAAAATATTTCTGGCCGACAATGTTTTGATCTTTAAGCTTAAATTTCATTTTAATGAACTCGAACAGTTTTTATCGAGTTCGCAGTCCTGGTCCGATTTGAACCATGACTGGTTTTGTACTTGATTTTCGTAGTGTTGGTTCGATACATTAAAATCGTTTATTTTTCGAAGTGCGATTTTTATTTTTTGTGGCATAGAGTTATTCAAGTTAATGTTGTTATTTTAAATGTATGCGTGTTTTTTGGCAATCCGCAAATAAAGAATAACAATGGAACTTCACTGCCATGTGTGGTTGTGTAGTAGAAAAGAGTTAAAAGAGCTTCTTCAAATATTTTTTTGCAATTCTTCAGCTTCTATTTGAAATGTTTTTTTACTTGCTCAGTTTTGTTTGGTATTTCCCGTTTAGAATAGAACTCTTACTTTTAATTCGAGAAAGTTGCCAACTTAATATTAAATCTTGTGCTGGTACAGAGGAAAATATAGTTGCTGGCTGAAACTTGCACTTACCGAAACCCATCTCGATTTCTTTGCGCAATTTGACTGCTCTTCGCTCTGCCCCACGGTCATGTCCTCGAACAAAACTGAAAAAAAAAAATTTGTGACGCTACCATGTTCATAAACTGCAGAACCCGTAGCAACAAATGAAACTAAACTTTACTAAGAGAGTCCAGATCCCACTCACGAAACCTTTTTACATGACGTTTTGCAATGGTGTTGATAAAAATTTTCTACACCATTTCGTCACTCACTTAGCTATTGCGTCACAAAGGTATATTTCATGAAAATTTATGAAAATAACATTAACAGTTCAACTCGTTTTACATGATTCTTTTTAAATGAATCATTTGCCATGTTTCCAAAAAAAAGTTTCAAAATGTTTTTATACATAATCGGGGGTAAAATTCTGACTAGAAAAATCTTACGAAAGATCTTTGCGGAGAATCATAACGAGTTTTTTTAATGAGAAATGTGATGACAAGTACAGAAATTATTAAAATACCGTAAGCAAATAAGCCTCCATGGCTTTGCCTAAATTATTAAAATAAGAAATAAGTCTCCTTGGTTTAGCCTAATTGCGGTGATGCCTTTAGAAGAGAACCATAAGATGGTATTATAAGCACCCTTTTTGTTTCATGCACTAATAAAATTGTTGCCGACACCTAGCGGTTGTTTTATTACTTGACTATCTTGCGCAATGTGTTATATCACTTTTTGTTTTACTCAGGACTGAGAAGGTAAGTCTGTTAGTTTAACGTTAATTTATTCACCTTTGTTTGTAAGAGTATGTAAGCTACTGTATTATACCAGTAGTATATTTTGTAGATAATTGTATCATTAGTTTCTATTAGCTTAGAGTTTGTTTTTATTTTCAGATATACCAAAGTTTTCCTTTGAATCGCTTTCATGCTCGCATACACTTGGTTCCCGCATTGTGTTGTCCCCGCATTAATTGTTGCTCACGCTCTCATTTCCCATTTTGAAGTTTCGGGTTATTTATTTACACTTGTAGACATACTGTAAAGTTTTAATGCTGCCTCCTGGGCAGCACAGGAATTTAAAGTAAGGTTTTGTTCAAGAAGTTCAATGTGAAGAATCCAATATCCCGAGGGGATTTCCGTAATTCCGCTTTGAGACTACTGAATAAGAAAACTAGGATCCGGAACTTGAACGAACTTTAATACAATTGTAACTAATGGAATGCAAAATTGCAATGTCATAGTAATTGTAGGTTAGTTTGGCGTTAAATTCCCATAGCTACTTTCTATAATTAAATAAAACGATTAATTAGTAAAATACTAAAAACTATGGAATACCAGTAAATTAACACAAAGTATTGTCAAACGCTTACAAGGTATTCTTGCCGTCAACTAGAGCGTCTTTTCTGCTCGAACTTAGATTTGTTATGTTCTTTGTTCACATAAAAGCTACAAATTATCCTCTATTTACAATCGCGTTGACAGATGAGCGTGTCAAAATGCCGCCTTCATGTTACTTTCCGAGTACGGCATAGAAAAAAGGGTTCCCATAATTTCCGAGTACGGCATAGAAAAACGATCGATTTAGCAGATTCTCAGACAAGAATGACAATTGGGAAACCAGAACGCTTACAAGTTATACACTGAAAAATTAGAATGCGATTAGCTTACACATACTATATTTTATTTTACCACCTGTTGGGAGCATCTCTTGGGTTTTTTGGGTTAGTCCTTTTTTCTCTTAAATTTGGTCTGGTGGCGTTTGGCCTTTTTTCCCCTTCACGTATTTGGCTTGGAGTTGTTTTTATTCTTTCCTTCGTGCATTAGATTTTCTCCTTTTTGACAGTCTGAACGTTTTTATGAAAGATTGTTAGTACTTAAACAGTTTGTCATTGTCTTTGCTATCGTATTCAGGATTACATATTTCTCCTCTTTGCATTTACCGCTACAAGTATCCTTGATGTTATCAACGTCAGATTTGCCAATAAAAATGTTGATTAGAGAGGCCTCTACATTGTGTTTGAAGTAGAAAATCACAGGAACGACTGGGTCAAAAAAGATGGAGTCAACGCCAATTCAATATTATGCGATTGCCCTATAACTTTAAATACCGCTTCCCATTAATTTAGTAGTCTTCAGTCCTTTTTTGAAAAGCTGGTTTAGTCGAATCGGAATTGTTTGTTCGCAAACGCTGCGTGCATCCTAGGGCCGGAAGCGGGTCAAGATGAAAGGCTTGAAGTGGACCGGATAATTTTTTTCAAAGCCGTACTTACATTGCGCGGAGCCCCGGCACTTCTGGTATTTTGCTGCACTTATGTCTTGTCAAATGTAGCTGAGGACAAAAAAAAAGAGTTTTCGCCAGAAATTCAATGTATTTTTTTGCGACATGTAGACAAAAAAAACAGATCTTTCATCTAAGCGCGGAGGCCCCAGGCATTGTATCATATGGTAAATCTAGGGCTGGCCTGCGGGCCGGGTTTGGATACCACTGCTATATACAGGGTTGGCCAAAAAAATTGCACCCTTAGACAAAGTGCCATAACTTTTTTTTGCATAGAGATAACAATTTAAAATTTTTATCGTTTTTTTGCAACGATATATTGCGTAGCTGTTTAAAATTTTACAATGAAATTCCCAGAAGTTATAGAATGACGTCCATTAAAACATTGAAGACTGCAATCTCTTTTCACAAAGTGCGTTCCAAGGTTTTTTTGCAGGTAACGTAACTTTTTTTTTTATAATTGGCCTTTCTATACTCATTGTGACGTATCAATGCCTGAATGCTAACAAATCTTTTTTCAAATGATAATAACTTTGAAATTATCTTATCTTAAAGATCTTAATCTTATCTTAAAGAGATCTTAATGCAGTCGATTACTGCGTTTGGAGCGCTCAGTAGCGAAATGTTTACCGCGGAAGAAAATTTTGAAAACTGCATAGAATTGAAAGAAGCTATTCTTCAAGAGTGGGAAGCATTGCCCCAAGCGGTAATCAATAACGCCATCAATGGGTTTCGAGCACGTGTGCGGTTGGTGATTGCGGAAAACGGACAACACATCGAAAAATATTGAACGAATGAACAATCGCTTACTATTTTTGCCGTGTTAATTTTCATGCAATTGCAGTTTGTGATACTCACTATTTAAACACCTGTAATTTAGTTATTTTAGGGAAATTTTTAATAAAATTTTATCGAGCTACGCAATATATTGTCGTAAAGAAATGGTAAAAATTTTAAATGTTATCTCATTCCAAAAAAAAGTTATGACACTTTGTCCAAGGGTGCAATTTTTTTTTGACAACCCTGTATAATAAGCTAATAATAACCATTCAAGATTCCATCCCAAAACCTTTAATTATCAATGCGATTGATTAATCTTATCTGACGCCATCCAACCGAACTAATTAACTGATCGGATAACAACACTGGCCGGTGTATAATTGAGTCCAGTACAACGATGATGACCAAAAAAGTCATTGTGGTCGTCGGTAGGCGTAAAAATGCTTTTTGGGCTTCTGTTTGACTATCTCTGAAGAACGATTTCGGTCGAAAAAAATGAAGACTGACTTACGACTGAGCGCAGGCCTGACAAAATTTTATCACGGGCCGTATTTTGAACACCCTTGATCTAAGCTATAGCTGATATTTTTCAGTTCGAATAAGAAGTAGTGGTTCAATGTTTAGAGACTTTCGCATTTCGGAGCTGTATGCACATTAACAAATAAAGTACCAGTAGCGAGAATATCCTTCGATTTTTCGCAAAAACTTTATTTTAGTAACGAAAAAAAGCGGTTTGGAAGAAAACTGCACTGACCATCTTTGCTATATCAGTAGCTTGGTACGGCAACTGTTAAACTTGAAAAAGATTCTAACGTGTATTTAACGAGCTTACTAATATTTACATCACAACATCTTTAAATGACTCTTGATTCTGTCTCAGGCTACAGTAGGCCTATACAATTTTGCAGATTAGGATAAGCCAAGCTGTTCTTGCTAAAGCAAAAAAACTGGTTTTGGTCGGCCCCAGATTTAAACATATAATCTTTAGCGATTCCTTGTCTCTTTCTTCGGTAATTGGCTTCATTTGCGCAATTCTAGTCAACTATAATTCAATGTATTGCTTTCATTTTAGTTTAATGTATTTTCAATTAGCACACCTCACACGTTTTTTTCAGCAAGTTTAAATATTAATTCTTGAACCATAACAAGAAAATCGTGACGTTTTTCAGCCAAAAACATTATTTGTCGCATCCAAATTTTCAACACCATTTCAATCGTGTTGAATCCACCAAACCCACCTATTGCAATCGTGTTGGTTTCAAGCCCATTTCAACACGATTCCAACACCATCGGGCAAGTTTTGTGATGCTGTTCATGCCCACCGTGATTTTGATTAAGACGAAATGGTGTTGAAAATTTTCATCAACACATTGCAAAACCTCATGTAAAAAGGTTACGTTTCGCCATCAGCTAATGAAGACTTCGCGTCCCTTCACGATTCCTTGTCGCATCGTAATATTTTTTGCTTGTGCTCTTGGATAATGGTGAATTTTGTTTCACTTCGTGTATTGTTTGTGATGTTGACTTAACAAATAAATTCTATTCTGTTCTAATCTTTTGACCAAAATAGTCGAGCGCTTGTTGGTGTCAGTTCTAAACTTTTAAATAAGGTCGTTATAAAGCGCTAGAGTGCAAAATGCTGCATTGCAAGCTGCAGATTTGCAGCAACTAGGTGATTGGTTCCTAGCTTCGTCAGTTGTGCTGATAGTAGCTGCAAGCACAGACTACCGGTAGTAAAGGCACATTAGGGTTTGTAGTCGTTGCCCATTTTCATTGGGTTTGAGAGATAGAAAGGGCGATATCGTTGGCATAGCTGTAGCCAGGTAGCACGTTATTTATCACGTACGTACTAGGTGTGAACCCCAGGACCGATTTTTCGCAGATGCTGTCAGTGTCATTGATGTGACAGTGCCTGTTATATTTCTGTGGGTAAGATGCCAATATTACGGTATAGTGTATATCGGTATGCAGTATGGCTCATAGACACTAGTGTACACAAGTAGCCAGGTAGCCACTAATTCTAAGCTTACCGTAGCATTCACATTTTGTACAGTATAGGCATGTTGTTTTATCTGCTATCCTCCTTGCAATTGCTGCATTCCATACCAATAAGTTATAGCGTTTGATACTGACAGTTTGATGTGCGTCATAACTTCAACAAAATTGAAGCTGCTTCTTGCAAAAACTGAATAGCTACCGGTACTGAGCTATAGCAAGCTGCAATAGGCTACTAACTGACTAAACTCTAAATCCAATTAGTGAGGTGTTGCTTACAGCAAAAAATATTAATTTTACTTAACTTTTGTCATTGGTAAATAGCTTAGGCCTAATCTAATCAGTTAATTCTCACAACAAGGAAAGCATCACTAATCAGTAGGCTACCGGTATATTGTACCTGTGCTTTGTTCTGTTATTGAGAGTTTTGCTTAGCTCCACTGCTGCTAGCTTGTAGCGTAGCAAGTGGAATCTGAACAGTAGCAAACCTAGTAGAGTTGGTCAAAGCTCTCGAATAGTTTTAAACTGAAAGCTTTTTTAGAATAGATGTCTAGATAACTACACTGGTTAATGCAATTTTTGGTGGTTACGATCACATTTATCGGATATATCTGATTCTCAAAAGGTTAAAGCTAAAACTGTTGGACAAAGCAAGATCTGTTGCAAAATCTTGGTTGCAGATTTGAAATAATTGTCCTGAAAATGAATCCTCCTCCACCTCCTCCTCAAAATAGAAAAAAAGTACCTCAGCAAAATAGTCCTTCTTGCCTTTTATCTGACCAAGAAAACAATTGCGTATTTAATCTTCTTGGAAGAAAATGTGTGGTAAGTTGAATGCCTGCTTTACTAAGCTACTGGTTTGGTTTGTACATGTAACTAACTCTAAATACTGCAGCTGATTTTGTCAAGTCTTAAATAGAAGAGTTTTTTTTCAGGTTTAGCTGCTACTAGAAAGGGCTACTAAGATTAATAAAACATTGTTTCTGATTGCTTTCTGGTTAAAAGTGGCAAATACTACGTTATATAATGCTCATAAAGAGATTAAGCATTTAACCAAGCAAAAAATGGACCCTCATTAGTTCATTTTTTTCTTATTTAATTAACCTTAGGGTTTGGGTTTGGATTAAGGTTAGGGGTTGAGTTATGGTTCAAGTTTGGATTAGTGTTAGGGTTGGAGTAGGGGTAGGATATCAATTTTCGTATCCTTATGTAGCATAACAGCAGCCTCTGCCTTTTGGTGTCGCTAAATGTGTGTTGTTGTTGTTCTTTGTTTTGCTTTTATTTACTGTAGAGTCAAAAAGTACCAGTTCTACGCAGAAAAAAAATGACTGAAGCAAGTCAGCTTGTGATTAACTTGGCTAATTTTTTTAATATATATCTGAAAAAGTTATTTAAAATGTAGTTTTTTACATTTTCTTATAATCTATCAACTATGTTATAATTACTTTTTGATTTCATAGTAATACTAGTAGGTACTGTATCAGTAGATGCTAGTGTTGAAAGGACGACTCAGGAAAACTGACCTTTCTGTTGTCAAAAATGTATATAATGGTTTAGTGGAAGCCATGAGCTGGAAAGTGAGTGTTAATTCAATGACCTTAATTTATTATTTAAGGTTTTAAGACAGCGCAGAAAAAAATCGCTTATTTTACCGCTGGTACAGAGTTGTATTTCCATCAGCATTGACTTTTTTCTTTTTCTTTTTTTGCAGACACTTGCTACTGGTGTTGTCCAAGTTTTTTTAGCAAAGAATCCAACCAATTCTTGGCAAAAGAAGTGCACTGGAGTATGCTGCTTTGTAAAAGATAACCCCAAACGGTCCTATTATATTCGAGTTTACAACTTAAAGGTATTAGTGATCAGAATTTTTTCTATACTGTGAATCGTTCCCAGATTTTATCACATCAATTGATATTTGGGGTCAGAGCAGATTTTTTGGAACCAGCATACTGGTATCACATGAAATAAATAGAAACCATGATCTTAAAAGCATCTCATGTTTCTTGCATGAAGTATTTCTTAAACCTGAAATAACCATAAAGGTTAAAGAATTACTTAAGAAAATAAATGAGATATTTTGTTTAGTTTTTGTATATTTTTTTTTCCTTTTGTCACCAGACAGCATCACGTGCTGACGATTGGATGGTCTGCATCTGCTTTAGAGTTTCCACTCTAAAGACTCAATGTTTCTGAGGATTTTTTCGAATTCTTGTCCTCTGAATTTGCTGCTTGTTTGAAGCGACAAAGCAGAGATAATCATCGTTAATTGTCTTATCCAAGAACGCAACAACATGACCAGGGTGCAAGTTGAACTCAGATCATGTGTTCGGGATTGTCGAAAACGACACTTTTACCCTCCAGACCACACTGTAAAATATTTTTTACATCATAGAAACAACAGTCGAATCCGGTTAATTACATAGTCCATTTGACAAACATTTTTATGCAATTAAGCGAATTATGCGTTAATGGAGAAGTACAAAGTACGAGTGACCTGTAAAAAGCATCATGTTAAAAAAACGTCCTGACGTCAGGCTTCATAGCAAGTGCTATGCGATTATCCTACTCTTACCCAAAAACAAAAAAAAGCATGCAAATTGAGGCTTAAACATTTATTCGTTTGCTGTCAAATATTGCGCGATTGTTCTTTGTTTAATGTTATTTTGCATGCTATTGAATGACAGGGATTTCGAAATGACAGCCACATGTGATTTTGTTCTGAATCGCTTATTGTCTTTGAAGTACAGCTATCACATCACATGCTACATTGTTTTTGATCTCTAATTGTTGGCGACATGCCAGCAAATGGCAGGCATTGCAAAATGACAGCCACATGATTTTGTTCTGAATCGATAATTGTCTTTGAAGAACATCAATCCAATCACCCGCTGTGTTGTTTATGATCTCTACTCGGTGGCGTTTTTGATTTTTTGTGACGTTGGCAATTGGGGATTTCATTTGCGATTGAAACAGTTTGTTTTTCCTCAGAAAGTTGTGTTTTTGTAGCTAAAATTTGTTCAATAAACCGCTTTGCGATTAACCCAAATTATTTTCTTAACCATCGATTGATTGTGGTTTGGGGTTTGTGATCTTTATGCGATAAGCGGATTATGCAATTATTCGGTATATATGCAATTAACCAGATTCGACTGTATTGCTTATATTAACTGTAATACAGTAGATAAAGTAGATATCGACAGTTTTGTACTAGTATATATTATGCTAATTTCTCGTGTCTTTGGGCTGACTTGGCTGAGGCAATAAATTGCGGCATATCTGAGTTCGTGCATTTGGCGTTCTGTATAATGTTTTTAGGTCTTACTTTATTATGTAAAACATACAATTGCGTATCTCCGTTTCAAAACATTTTGTTTTTTCAGAATGAAAGTATGATATGGGAACAGGAGCTTTATAATCAGTTCAAGTACCTTTTTCCAAGACCATACTTTTGCACATTTGACACTGATGTAAGTCGCGGTAGATTATAACAGTTTCAGTGCATAAATGTAGCACCTGTCCCCTCCCCCCCACCAGAAGCAAACTTTATAATTGCATATCTTTTTTTCATGATTGAAGTTTCTTAAGATATTAGGACCGAAAGGTCCCTTTGCTGTCTGCTGCTCCAGGCAACTTCGTGAGTAAAATGTGATTACAATTACAATATTTTAGTTTTCATATCCAAATATGCTTTCGTAAACTATGAGTTGCAATTTAAGGTAAAACAGACTATTGTTATTTCGGGCTTTGACAAATGTCGATTGTTGAGGTTAGTATTGCTGTTCTACTGAATGCAGGTTATGGGACTTACTCCTTGGCATCTTAGCAGAAAAAGAAGATCAATAAGAGTAAACAGCCAATGAAAATCTCAAGTTAGAAATTTAAAATTTTGGATGTTACTTATGTGCTTTTGCTTGATTTAAATAAAGGCATTTCATTTAATAATCTTATTTTCACCATGGTTTATATTTCTGCCGTAATTTCGTGCTTCTGCTGAACATGTGGCCTAACATTTAAGTGTTTGTTTACATGTTGAGGATGTTTTTTTGTCTACTGCAGAATACTATACCACTATTTGCAGATTTTTGGTCAATGATTGACAGCCAAGTCTCAATTCTGAATTTTTTTTTATAATATCTGCCATATAATAGGATTATTCACAACACATATCGGTACCTTATTCTTGTGGGTCTAATTGTAATATTGCTTTAATTTTTATAGAACTGTAGAGCTGCTTTGAATTTCGCAAGCGAAAAAGAGGCTTTAAAGTTCAAGCAAATTATCGAAGAGAAGGTGCGACATAAGCAAGATAGACGTGGTAAGGTTCTACTTTTAGATTTCTGAATTTAGTAAGAAAATTAAAATTTGTAAATTGTTGATTTGCTAAGTTTGCAGTGTTTTGTTCAATTTGAAGCTTGGAAGCAGCTTTTTGAAAACATGTTTCGGCTGTTACTTTTATTACGAAAAATAAAATAGTTTTCTGTTACTATGTTATGTTTTGTGCGAACGAAAAACGCTAAACACAACCAAGCACCAGATACTGTAGCGCTTCCGTTAATTTTGCTTTATGGCTATTTCAAATTTGTTCGTAATGAAAAAAAACAAATTGAATTTGTGTAATTTTTACCAGATTCTATTTTGCATTGAAAAAGAACTGTTAACACTTAATACACTAGTGCTGGTACAGTAGTGCTTAAGTTTGTAGGGCACAACAGAGCTAAATCTCAATGTAAAACTTGAAAAAGATTGTAGATGGAGCATTGTTGTTCAGTTAAAATGTCAGTGATCATTGTGTTGGCTGTTTAAATAAGGAACCTGATTGCAACGTTACTTTGCCACTTTCGAAACTATTTCATACTCTATATGTGCGTATTTCTTACATTAACCATTACGTCCTACGACCTGTCTTACATAATAGTGACTTCATATGATTAAATGTCACTTTGTTTAAAGCCCTAAGCCAGTGGTTCTCAACTTTTTCGGAACCATTTTGTGTTTCTTGAAAGTTTGCATGACCAATTGCTCTGTGGACCACCGCTGTTGATCCACAGCTCGTGGCTCTCCGCCTCGAAAAAAAAGTTCTCCACTTTCGAGTCAGCGTTGTTTGCCCAGTGATATCCCTGATCTCAAAAAAAAAAAAAAAAAAAAAAGAGGAAGGTCTTTACCTCTGGGACAGCAATTTTTTACTTGATCTCCGAAAAAAGGTCAGCACATTGGAGTCTTCGATTTTTTTCTATACTCTAATAGATGTAACTGAAATAAGACTTTTTTGAACCAAGCAGCCAATATTTCGAATAGCCCTGTGGCCCACCGCTTAGTCTCTATGGCCCACTGGTTGAGAGACCCTGCCCTATGCGGATATGCCTGGTTATCCCATGAATTTCATCGTCCGAACATAACCCATTAAACCGATACACGTTTTGAAACATAAATTCATGTACTTTTTCTACTCGACTATCTGTATTCTATGGCTTACATTTCGAAATTACGGTTTTTTGATTCGCGTTTTACATGTCCAATTTTTTGGCCCGGTTTGTAGTTCGGATGTTTGCTTACTACTGATTCACGCCGGAAAAGTACTAATTACGAACAAATCGTGCCAATGAAACAGTTTATATGCTGGCGATGCTTTTTTGAAAACATATAAAGTTTAGTGGACATGTTTCTTTAGTAATTTGACCCGTTTTTGTTATGACCCAGTGATTAGCTTGCACCGAAACCAAGAACTAGGTCTGAAATGTGAACTTGTAAAAACGCTAAATATCTTCAGATGATATTTCTGGAGGAAAGAGAATGTTGTACAACTTCGCGTAAGGCGATATTTCTGTCTCTGATATTTTTAAATTAAGCCTTTTAATGATGTAGGACGGCAAGCTTACACTATGATTCGATTTACAGCTCACTTCCGTGATTAAACAGCATTTTGCTTACTGTTTTTCCTAATGTTTGGCAAGACTATGTACAGTGAAACGTGACGCAGTGTCAACTAATACAACGTTTTCACTTTGAAATTACTTTTCATCTAATCAATATTGCTTTTTCAGTTGACTTTTTATGCCTTGTTTTTTCTTAAGAGTATTTTGCTTCCCATGCCGAACAGTTGCTGCTTTATGCTGTTGTGTTTTATAGCATAATTATGCTAGATGCTTTTTTGATTTTCACATTCATAAAGCATATTTGTGTTAACAAGAAGCATTGTAATACGCCTATACGTAACCGGTACTAGTAAATTTAATCAATAACCGACGTTGTGTAGTTAGTTAGTTAGTTACTTCATAGTATACCAGTACTTATTTTACTGTTAACTTTGCAAGTATTTGAAATGTTGTTCAGTTGGTGATTGACTACCAATGCGTTGTTGTGTCCTTTGGAAAGACACTTACGCATTTTTCCGGTTGGGGCCTTACAGTCGGCCCTTTGAGGTGGCCCATCTTTACGAAAGACTTGCAAGCAGAGCCCATAAAGGAGTGCTTAGTGTCAGTGTGGTTAAATAGTCGCCGAGCACTTGATTCATACTCATGGATGAGTGAATAGGAAGGTTTCTCGATGCGAGTGAGAATCTCGAACTAGCGATTCGTTTCTGCTTGTGAATGAAACTTAATTTTTCACTCAGGCCAAGCAGGCTAACAAACTGCGGTCGCTCTGGTAAGAGATGTTAAGAATGAAAAATGGATATTTTTTGGTGGTTTGGTTAGTCAGTTGCAGTGCACTGTTGTTAATGCTCGTGTAGGAAACTACATTTTGTACTGTACGCTTGTACACTGTTTGTACAGTCATGTTTGCCGGGATTACAGGTACAGTCCTTCACTTGAAGTTGACAGATGCGTTTACTGTGTCCTGTTACTGTTGCTAATCCCAGTACAAAATAATGCATGGGTTTCGGAACTTGCCAGTATTTTGCACGTTTCAATCCACTGTGTAGTGACTATCGTCGCTATTATAAGACGTTGCTATGTTGATGACGTAATTCACGCAATTTCCGCACGCCAAATGCAGTCATAATGTTGAACGGTTTGGAATGTTTTTTCATGTTATGTGCCGCAGGTTTTGAAGCTAACACACTTTTTTGGCACCAAAATGGCATTTTTAAGTCGCACATTGCGCAACAGAAAGTATTAGAACTGCGTCATTATTAATTTTGAAGACCGCATTTAAGTGTCAAGGTTCGCTGTTTAGACAACGATGTTGTCGGTAGTCTTTCATGGTTGATGGAGCGATTTTACTAGCACGAATTATTTCTAATCTAAATCTAATTGAATAATTGTTACGCTTTGTCACATGTTGTCTTTTGATTCCAAATCTTTGAAGCACAGGTACTCTTTCTGAGTTAACGTTTTTCTATATCTCATTTTTTGCTCCTGATAAGCTGATATGCTTTCAAAGCTTTAGGTCACCTTACATGTATCTACGAAAACTGATCGCCAAGTAGCCCTTATGTTGGGAGTTAGTTTACGATGGTCAGTTGCCTTGGTTCGCCTTAAATTGTCCTCGAACGGAAACAACAATAGGTAAATGGTGGTGATAATGATCGTGTCCATTCGCATAGCTTTTTTAGGCGTAATATCTAGAATATCTAAATTTCTTATACGTGCGTGTCTTGTTGATGCAGCTCAGTAGTTTGAGCCTAATGTGGAAGAACGAAGTGAAATTTCGGGGAAGTTTGCAAAATTCGTTTGTCTAGCCTTGGAAATTGTTTTGTTTCCGGGTAGAACCATTGGATATTTTCCTTTTCGGCGAGTATTTGTTTAGCTTTGGAATTTTTTGTTAATCATTTTCAAGAAAAATTGAGCTGGTTAGTATCTTACGAAATCTTAGAGAGGCAAAGCTCTAAAGAGCGAAGTTGTAGCCCCAATAAACCGCATATTGTTTGCTAATACTTACAAATGACATAGTTTTCGGTCCCATAATTTAAAATAATTTCTTGATGCCAAGAGCTTACACATTTGTCAGTCAAAAGCATGTTTGCTGTTGAAATAGCGAGTTGAACATTCTTTTTCTAATTTTACTACAGATTAAGAACGCCTGTGCCCAACATGTAATTTTATATCAATTAAAGACCCAATTTGAATTTGAGTTTGTATTCTTATTATCTTGTTCGTTTTTGAAGTGTTTCTGAATTTGGAAATCGCCAATTTGTTTTTGCGTTTTAGGTGCAATATTTCTTAATTTGATTTAAATATTTCGCTCGTTTCTATGCAATTTTTGCTCTAATCTTGGTCCAAGATACGTCAGCTCTTGAAATCGGGAGACATGGTCGCGTCAATTTGATCGGCTTCCAAATATGCTGTCAATTTAGGCCCAATTTTGCTCAAAAAATGTAGTGCCAGCGGCAATTGATCAATTTTTAGTTGATGATATTATAGCTCAATGAACAAGTTAACGTGTTTAGCAACGTATTCAACGAAATGACGTTTTTTCCTGTGATTGGTTTCCTGCCTGAAGTTACTTCTCGGTCCTTGCACTATTAAGTCCACTATCCTCCTATGTTTGCCCCAACGTGTTTTGTTTTTAAATGCAAGCATTTGCTAACTCAGTAGCCTTAGTTTTAGCTGAATAGGGTTGAAACTAGTCGTGATCTATGTGATGAATAAAAGAGAACATGCAGTGTTTGTCGTTTTCAACGTAGCTCGGAATGCCACATCGTCCGATGTCTGTCATTCATTCTGGGTAGAATAGTGACTCCTTCTAACCAGCGGGTTCTTGGGAGTGACTGATGGATGCCCAACAGCGGTGGCTGCCTGTGTTGTTACGAGGTGCCTACCCCTTGGGCGGTGTGGTAGTGGCCCTTTTTTTTCTTCCGGGTTCTCCATTCCAGCTGGGGTATCACCCTCTCATCTACTGAAAAGAACCTGGCGCTCCAACTAAGGCCACTACGACCTTTTGGAAGCACTCTTGGCTGGCGCCCCTATTCTAATCTGATGCTATTCCTCACTCAATGGTCTAATCAACCACATGGTGCAACATCGTTATCACTTTGCTCCAGGAATGTGTATCTTCCTTCTATTTCTGTAGCCCAGCATATTTTCCCCGAACGTAGGGTCAGCCGGTTTTTGTAGGCTAGTCACCCATCTTTTACGATCTTGTGCATCCAACCTTTGCAAACCTCTGGCAATTACGTCACATTCCATTACTTCTTTCTTCTTCTTGGAAGCAACTTGGCCCGAAAATCATGGGTGCAACGCCGACTGAGAATAGGTGCTGGAGATTCGATAAGCCCATGGTCAAATTGATAGTCATCGAATTCTACCTCTTGATTGACACAAACAACACGATTGTGCGTTTCTTGGTTCTCCATATTTTATAACAAAGCTGATCAGTGAACTACCACGATCAACAAACCTATTTAAATCTGTAAGTTTTGAATCCTGAAGCATGAGACGTTCACACGAAACAGAAAAGGAACAGTAAAAAATTAAATTGAACGTCGCAATTTTTTTATCACTTTTCCTTTGTTAGCTTCGTTTGTTAAATCAGCTGCTAGTCTGCTCAGCAACCAAACAATGCATTAGAGCCACCGCGCGAAAAAGTGAAAGTGAAGCTAAGAGCTAGGTGCCATTCTATTGAGATTGACCTTAAGATAGCTGCTTTGTAAACAGCATTTTTGTTTTATGTTCGTTATGTACTTAATGTAATGATGTCAGTTTGGCAAGTATATAAATTTTGTAACATGCGTCTAATCAAGGACGTTTGCCATTATGTTTGTGATAATGATTTTTTGAACTATTCATGCTGAAGGGCGAATGCAGATTTTTCATTTAGAACGAATTCACGGGCCTCCATCCACATCTTTAATGAATCGTAGGGGAACTAGCTCAGAAATTAATAATGCAAATTAATAAATTATAATTGAAATTAATAAATTGTAATTACATTCTATTCACCAAGTTGCCTTGGTCAGGAGACAGCGAAGGGACTTTCGGCCTTCGAGTCAAGCTGCCACTTGTCTACCACACAACGAGGAGGTTTCATTTTATTCCTTTAATTGCTGAACGTCAAGCAGGGAAGCTGTGAATGCCTTTTTTTTATAGTCTTTGGTTTGATCCGACTGGGAATCGAACCCGTGTCTACCGCTTTAGCAGTAGACACTCTATCCACTCGACCACTGTTCGATAAATAAAAGTAAATAAAAATCACATGTACTGGCCAGTTGGTCGAGCGGTAACGCGTTAATTTCTGGAGTATGATGTCCGAGGTTCAAATCTCAGGTCGGTCAAATCGGACACAGCGTGGCCAACAGCTCGCCACTGCTGCGACATTTCTTCGAAAGAAGCTGTGTTGTTCTTGCGCATTGACGCGGATATTGACCCCACAAACTCATTACACGCTTCGGCGTAATACAACGAGTATAATGAAAGATTTAGTCTCTGCTTTTTTCTTCGTCTGTTTGACTGCAAACTCGTCAGTTATACTGGATTGCGGTTGAAGCTATACTTTTGGAGATAGGTCGTAAGATTTCATGGACGTAGGAAGCCCAAAATGATGGAGCAGTCGTTAGTAATATATTATGCAATTTGTTTTCGCTTTTGCTATAACCAAAGATGAAAACGTTCTCGCTTTTGCTATAACCAAATCTTTTCTCAACGTGCTCAAATTTTGATAAATTTGCTTTTTTACGCCATCTTGAGTTCATGTATTTGGACCGATTTTGTCCACGCGTGGGCGTTAAAGGGTTGCTATTGAACTCTTAAATCTGACAAATTCATAATTATTCTCTTAAAGTTCTACGAATTTACAAAAATCGAAAACTATATCAACAATCAAATTTGAACTCATCAAACCGATCGGTGGTCAAGTGGATAGAGCGTCTGCTACTGAAGCGGTAAACTCGGGTTCAATTTTCGGTCAGGTCAAACCAAAGATTATAAAAATTGATATTCACGCTTCCCTGCTTGACGTTCAGCAATTAGAGGGACAGTGTGAAGCTTCCGCCATGTGTGGTAGATAGGTGGGCAGGTGGCAGCTTGACTCGATGACCGAAAGGTCCCTTCGCTGTCTCCCGTCCAATGCAACTTGGTGAATAAAATGTAATTACAACTAGCACAAATATGCATTTTTCCGCAAAATTTGAACTAAGTTAGGTGTTGTGTTTCGTACATTGGTATAGCGTTTCGATGAATGGATCCTTGGCTTGTATTTTTACATTACCATGTGATTCGCAATATTTCTCTGAATTGAAAAGAATTTAGAACTTGCCATTGGCTAAAATGGAAGATCAGTGCTGCCTCGTGCAGTAAAAGTTACATTTTATTCCCTTAAGGCAGGAATGGGCAACCTTTTGTAGTCGCGGGCCAAAAACAAACTAAGCAAGGTCTCAGCGGGCCGAAATAAATTTTTGCAAACAATGGGTTTGCGCACATTACTGTCTGGGGGGCGAGACCTAAACCGTCGCTGACCATAAGTTAGGAAAATATGTTGATTTTATTTTAAAAGTATTTGAAATTGTTTGGAAAATGAGAGAGCAGCTCTATTAATTGTGTTTCTGACGCTTCAGAACATATTATGCGGCTATCAAATTTCTTTTCCTACACCACGTCAAGGTTGGCACAAACATTTTGTGCATTTTGTAGAAAAAAAAAAGTTATTTTTAATGACTTTTCGGTTCACGATTAAGGTGGTTTGGTAGAGGTTCTCTTTTGCGAGCCCCAATGTCTTTCAATGTGCGATATTCAGTGTCTTTCAATCTCATTAATGTCACAACATTAATGGAACAATGTATTTTTTTTTGCTTGAAGATTGATTTTTTTTTTTTTTTTGACAGAAGTATATGACATCTAGCAAATTGTCATAGCCTTGTTCTAATTTGCTCTTGGTGACTTTCATAGACAAATTGTTATAGCATGCTTAAAACGCCAGGTCTACACTGGGCGTTGGATCTCAAGCGTACACGCGTATCCGTAGTTTATTTTAACCAACTGGCAGCTTGCAAGCCGCAAAGGTCGTGTGCGCTGGGCAAATGGAAATTTGCTTCAAATAAACTATAGATGTCTCACGATTTTATGCAAATCACACCCAGTACAGTATGTGTAGATCGGGTCCAAGTGATGTCCAATATCAGGCGCGCAACCAGGGTTTTGCTAAAGGGTACTTGAACCAAAAAATTAGATTTTTTTTGCCCGAAAATGTCTCAAGTGGACGGCGTGCTAAGGTAAATGATGCAACTCAGGCGTATCACATTAAGAGGTCCGAGGGCAAAGCCACAGCCGCTGAGTACTTTTTGTGATTTTTCTGGAAAAAAATAGCTATTTTAAAGCTACTGTATTTAGATCATATTTCGCAAGTTTTTAGAGCTATTCGAAAGAACTAGCCCAACCTCCTTTTATTTAAAGGTGAAGTTAAAAACACGCTTGAAAGCTTGAATATTGGGTTAATTTTGCTATGTGCCTTGGCTTAAAGCCCCCTTAATCGGCGCCAAACATTGATATCTACTTTTTTGGCATAATTGTTTTCATTCAAAATATTTTTTATAAACATCAAGAAGTGATTAATATTTCGATTTTAACTCATTATAGCTTCGCCTGCACTGCAACTCAACTAATTTTATTTGCTACAAAATCCTCAAATTTTGCCATAAGCTCACTGGCCGGATGATTTTCCATGCCGGGCCGTAGGTTGCCGATCTTTGCCTCACGACAATCGACAGTGTTGAGCACTATTTGTATTGCGAATCTGTACAATTGAAATATTTGAAACACTTAAAGCAGATTTGGTTGGTTGTAGTAAATTAATGTCCTTAACATATTGTTAGCTTTTCAGAGCAATAATTTAGAATGTAAAGTCTAATCCCGACCTTGTTAGTTAACGATGAAATTATTTTCATCAAATCCATCAACTTTGGTTAAGTTGGACTAATTTACTGCATCGCTCAGGAACAGCAAGTAGTAGATTTTCTTTGTGTTGATTTTAGTTCATGCATTGTATCTCAAATCGTTTATGAAGCTTTCAGTTAAATATCAACGATCAAATTCCTTTTCTAGATTTTTCATCTAACTAGTTAAACACGAGTAAAGTTTCAACTCAACCGATTCAAAAAAGTGCGCGACATTTTTAAATTTTTATTTTTTGACGTGCACTGAGTTATGTTATGATACCTAGTTAAAGATATAGAAGTTTACATTTATTTCTTAAAATTGACATTAGAGTCTTAGTTTAAAAGGTTGGTCATAGTTTAGGTTTTTAAACTGTATCATTTGTTTTTAACAGTTGCTCCCATGAGCAATAACTTGCGTTTCCGCGTACTCTACTCAATTTCCTTTCGAATAGTATGTAAATTGCGTTTTCACCACTGACCATATTCCGCATGATAAACCCATTATTGTCATTTATGCGAGCAATACTGTATTTTTTAGCTTTTCTGGCGTTATTTAACTTATGAATAAGCATATTGGATTGCGATTCTGTTATCATATCAACAAACATACTAATTGAATGTAAAATTCGAATCAAGAAAGTAATCACTTTAGAACGTTGCAGTTTCAAGTATTAGCTTCGAAACTGTAGATGCAACAACTGGGAATGACATAACTCACGCTCCAAAAGACAAAGGAGCGTTACGAAAGGGTCGTTAACAAAACGGTTAAAGCTTACGCAAGCTCATCATATGCAACCTCATAGTCACATTACCCTTGGTGCAATAATAGAAAATTGCAACAATTTCAAAGGGCAATTTTTCCGTATTTTCCAGATGCACTAATCGTTAAGTGCTTTCGCTGTGCAAGTATGCATACAATGCAGAGGAAGAGAAGAGTCGAAGATTCACTTTTTATAGGTGAATTGAAGTTTTTGATCAGTTGTATTTGCTAGAGCTAGTTTAGGTAATATTCTTCTACCAGACGAAAGTATTCAGGCAAGACTTGAATGAATGTCCATCGGACGGGTGTATTTAGAGGCTAAAATTGATGATGTTCATGATGTTTGTAGTCCGTCTACATTTAGTTGTGGATGACAAATTCTTTGACAATATCCGAAATAAGGAAAGTGCTATAATACACAACATAGAAGACGAAGAATTTTTAAGAACGTAGTCTGCTTTTTGTCTCGAGCATAAAAACCTTTTTGGACTGCAGACTCACGCTTTTCAATGTCTGTTTTTTTTTGCATTAACCTGCTCTAATTATGATGTCTGACGGTGCTCATTAGCACACTGTAAGATCTGTAATGACTATTTTATTACTGTTTTTGCATACACTTGCGGATTACGACATTACGATGTCCATTTCAAGATTATGACAATAACACTCATATTTCGAGACTTAAATACAATATTAGAGATCTTGACAACAAAATTAGTAAGTTCATGCTGCACCAGAATCTAACAGCGGAAGCTGAGCTCTAGTTTTAACAAACGAGTCGAAAGCACAATTGCACAATGGAGGAACTGACACGATTTGTTTGTCACAACAAAAATCCTGCGGAACTGTGCGTTGGAGAGTTGGATATAGCGTATTTGTATGATATTTGCTTGCAAAAGATGAATATCTCGGTTGCTGAAAAGGTCAAACTAACTTTTTTCAACTCTTTATGCTTTTTTTTCTTGTACGTCTATTCAGATGTATAATCGAATAGTAATTTCGCTCATGGGCGAAACGAAGACTAAGGTGGGTGTCGAACCAAGATCAGAATATTGGGTTTGAAGCCATGGTTGTTGAAGCGATAGAGCTCGCGTTAGCTTTTTTTGACTTGTTTCGCTTTTAACTTTTTGCCATTTAGTTTGTTTTTCATACTGTGGAGCAAATGGGACATAGTATATTATTAGAGCATGAAATTATGATCATTTGAATTTTACGCATTAAAATTTACCAATTTCAGAAGTTGAATTTGCTTTTGGATTTTCTCAGGGGGCTTATGACCATATTCGGAATAATTTACATGGTTGTATTGGATAGGAAATTACGCAGCATCACGATTCAAAACAATGCCTAAAAACCGTTTCCTCAAATTATTATACATCACAAGCCAATGCCAAACTCTTATCGAATAGTTAAAGACTTTAGTGATTTTAAATACATTCGTTGGCCTGTCAGATTTTCACGTTTGGCTTGGCTTAGAAAAGATTATGTAAGTCATGGTTCTACGAAGTTGTGACGTTTGATTATCCCCACACCCGCCAGTGTTGATGGAATCCCGCTATTCTATTCCCAAGTTTCCAGCCGGCATCATGGCTTAGCTGGTTGCATTCAATTCCTATCATTGACTGAAGGTCAAGTTTTCTATTAACACGCAATTTGGCTATAGCGTGAAAGATTTTAAAAATTAATATCCAAAAGCTTGGCATTTACCAATAGGTCAAACCTTTCATTGCGTGACGTCATAAGTTCAAGGTAATCTGTTAGAAATAATGTCATTTTAACATTTCCCGATAAAGATTTCGCTTTCATTAACAAAGAATTAGAGCTCATGCAAGATACGTTTTCCGTATATGAAATGTGGCGATAAAAAGTTATAATAATTGACAATTAATGTAATTCCCGATTTTATTGAAAAGTAATTAAACCAGTGACAAATGCAAGAAAGGTCCTATAGGTTTACTGTAAAAAGCTATCATTGCAATTATATATATATTTGGCTTTTTCGAACATGTAAAAGCGATTTTGTATGAGTTTAAATCAATGGATGCGTAGTGAGTATCCATCGAATATAACATGCAGTCTGGAATTTGAAAAAGTTTTTTGAGCCCTGATTTCATCAGAGTGTCCTTAGTTTTGACGAAAAGTCTTGGATTCTTGTATTTTGGTAAGTTTTGCGTTTTGGTTTCGTAATAGGTGATTTGGTTGGTTATTTTGAATTTTCTTTCGATTTTCTACTTTACAAGGTGAGTTTTGTCAAAACCATTTGCTTTTTAAGCGATGATAGCGTAGGTAGACATCCCTGTTAAGATATTTGTGTGTTTTCCTGATTTTGTAATTTTTTTAAATTTTGTTTGCAGTTTTTAATCAAATTATCAATTTTACTCTCGTCAAAGGTGCTTGCTTATGCGCTAGGCCCACTAGTCTTTCCTTTTAGTGCATCATAATTCTATGATTAATGTTTTAATTTTGTCTCTAGTGTTCACTGAGTACGTATCTTTTTACCTGTTGCTGTTGTTTTTTCAGTTGTGGATTGATAATGGTTAGAGTTACTAGCCAAAACGTCTCTAAAATAAATAGAATATGTTAGAAATGGTCTTGGCTTTTGCTTTCTAAATAAAAGCATTCTGAACTTTACAGTATGTGAATTTCGAGTTCAAACTAACTACTAACCGGACTGTTGCATTAACACGGAAGTGTGGTTAACGTTGGAGAGAATTAGCTTTGAAAATGGGAGCCACTTGGCCGTTATCAATCCCTTGTGACCTTAAAAGTTGAAAAATGGCCCCTGGCCACAAGCCGCGATTTATATTTAAACTACATTAAACATAATGGGCGATTGCTTCCTTTTTAATTGACCTTTTTCCTTATTCAGCTCATGTAGAAACATACGTTCACTATAAAAATGCTTTAATTTCCAATATTTTTGGCATCGTCGAATTATGTTTGTGATAATGATTTTTTAACTATTCATGTTTCAGGGACAAATATAAATTTTTTATTTAGAAGGGGTTAAAAGGATTTCGCATTCTTCTCAACTGGGTCCGGGGTTAAACTGTAGAGAAATTTTTAGCTCTGGTACTGGTATTCTGTTCTAGGCCAAAAATTATTTAGGCATTTGACGACTTTGTGTTTTATTGATACACCAGGAAAAGAAGTTAAAGAACATTTTTGGTAAAACCTCTTTCTGGTTGAATATGAATGCATTTTGTCTTCTAAACTGTTGACGATTTCTTTTGAGACTAAAGCAAAAACCTATAATCTAAAGTGAAACTTGTCATAAAATTAAAAACTTTTGAACAAAAATAGGCTACTTTATTGTGCAGTTTTGTGATTTTTTGCTTAACTCTCAGTCAGTTTTGTAAATAATGCCCTCCTCAGATTCACTCCTGGTATAGCATCAAATGCTCTTCAATATCTCAATTAAGTCTCGGCAGCAACGACAATCGAAGTCGCCAAGACGCCAAATTTTTATTTTTTCTCTTATTCAGCCTCGTTTTCACTCGGTTTTGACGTCATCACCGTTTATTGACGTAATATACGTAACTTTTTGGCGAGGCAATCTCGGAAACAGTATTGAAAATTAATTGCAAAATGCAGAGTAATTAAATGGATAATGATTGCTCCTTTATTTTAGCACCATACGAGCGCTGAGTACATTGTCTTTCTTTCAGACCATGTTGCGCGGATACGTTTTAGGAGTGACTACTTATTTCATCGGTGAATTTTAATTTCAAACATAGAGGAAAGAAAAAAAAATTATTCTTCTCTTTTTTCGTTTAAATTTTTAAAGATTACAGTAACTTGGATATTGAGTTAGGGTTACTGGGTTAGACATAGTTTTTGAGTAAGAAAGTTTCAGATTTTCTTTAAACTAAAGTTTTAGAAATATTTTTAGTTTAGTCATATAGTAATATTGATTATCGATTTCTAATTAGATAATTTTCGGAATCAGTATAGCGGTATTATTAGTAATGCATGAATACTGGATAATTAAAAGAAATCAAATTTCCAAAGCGGAAAAACTAAAAGGAAGTTTAATTAATATTCAACAAAAAATCTCAATTTTATAGAAAAAACTTTTAGTTAATTACAGTATATCATCGTGAAAAAAGGCATGGTAAAAATAAAGAACAAATAGGTATGATGTAGCAAGTTTTCATTGAAAATAATGAAAACCTAAATCAAGGCTGCGGAAG
Source organism: Trididemnum nubilum (assembly GCA_963965965.1). Lineage (NCBI taxonomy): Eukaryota > Metazoa > Chordata > Ascidiacea > Aplousobranchia > Didemnidae > Trididemnum > Trididemnum nubilum. Next base: position 22,608,550 of record OZ014487.1, read on the forward strand.
TCCGAGTAATTACGTGTATTGGAAAGTTGCAACGTTCGGTACCTTTTTGTTTAAAATTGCTACGTCAATCACCCATCAAAATCTACCAAATGATGAAAGACTAGGTTAACGAGTGCAAAAGTATTAGATTTACTATAGACCGTCTATGGAGCACGTTCTTAATATTTTGCAGTCTTTGTACTTTAATATTCTGAATCGTATTGAGTCAGAGGCCATTTTTGCCCCATCCTCTTCCGACTTTGTTGCCAGATATGATGACGTAATAGTTTGACTAGTAGTCTCATTGCATGTTCGGATCCATTTCAGCTGTAATTGTCTAAAGATACATTAGCTTTTTAATTAATGAGGAAAGCCCGTACCCTTGTCTCATTTGTCAGTTGGTGACATTTGGCAGTGTTAAAACCTAGTTTTACAACTTTAAGAAAAAGGCAAGATTCAAATTTGCAGTGTCACACAATGAGCCTACCACTTGTTAACAGGATTGGCATTTGTTAATCACCCAAGTTAAGTAGATAGCTATTAGTTCATCAGGTTTTTTCACATGGTACTTTAGTCGCAGAGAAGAAACTTAAATCAGATATGCAGTAAATATTCAAAAAGGTAGCATTTTAGACATAGCTAAACACCAGCATCTCAAGCAGATTATATAGAGTCACTTTTAGTAGGTATTTGGCTCTGGATCTTGAGCCTATAGTTAGTTTATTATAACGTAACTTCGGTATGTTCGATGTTCAACCTTACGAGCGCAAAATTTGTTGAAATGAAGGACATGCGTACGCTTAAGATTTTGCCCTAGCTGTAGATCAGACTGTAGACGATGCTTGTGCGGTATTGGAAATAAATTGCAAGAATTGCAGTTCCATCATCAGTTAATTCAAAAAGATGTGTTGAGCTCAGATTTAATAAACAGATGGCTGCGCCCCAGATGCAATGATACTACGATTCTTTCGTCATCTCGTCGTTACATATGCAATGTGGCTATTAGCGAGTAGAATGAATATTTGATACTGTTATATGTTTTGAAATCATACTTGAGAGTAGCAACTGCATTTTTTGGCCATATCTTACCTTGATTATGAATTGCAGACAGAAGTCTCTTTATAAGGTAATTGTTAATTGGTACAGCATTGAAAGATAAATTCAAAATGGCATTGTCGGCCTGATGTTTTCAAAAGTTTGATATTCCACCCCTGCATTATGTTGTCTCACTTTAAATGTTTCCTCATATAAGTTCTGAGAATTGCACGATAGTTACCACTCTTTGGGTTTCAAATATCAACGACTATTTTTGGAGCTGCAGACAATTTATGCTTATTAGTGCAACCTTTTGGCACTAATTAAATTGGCAATCCTGAGCAAATATTCTTGAAGTTTATGCTAAGTCGCGACAAAATAATCATTTGACCACTACTGGTTTGCCTGCCGCAAGCGCTTGTCATGACTTTATGGAAATAATCACTCAAAAAATCTGGATATTATAAAACGTACTTAAGTGGGACTGTCATTGAAACTGGAGGTGTGATCCAACAAAGCTTAAAGGAGGTGTCCTGTGAACTTGGAAGCGAGGCTCAAAATTAAACAAAGGAAATAATTCAAAGGGGTTTCCAACTGTTCAATCATATAAGTCGTGTGACTCAAATTTAAGAAACAAAATAAATTAAAAAAGGTTGTTCATTTAAATTCATGGCAGACTCAAAAGCTACGGAGCACACTGCAGAGTGAAGGACTGTTGTAAATTACGGGCTTGTAAGTGTGACTCAAAGTGTAAGGAGCACAACAATGTTATGTTGGAGTGTCAACCCAAGGTCTACTCAATTTGGAGGTGTGACTCAAAATTAAGGATCAAATGCGATTATTTGTAAAAAACTTATCAACTTTGATCTGTTAAGATATTTGAAAATATCCGTATACTTGGGACTTCATTCTGCGGTGAAACTAACTACAAATAAATTCTAAATTATGTCCTAAAAATTTGGCTTTACGTTTTTTCATGCTTGTTATTTCACCAAACACTGTAAAAAATTTTTCTGTTTCCTACATGTTTAAATTTTCAAAACACTTAAAACACTTGAGGTTTACGATTTCAATAAATTCCGTTGTCATTAAGTTATTCGCGAAGACGAGCAGTTTGAAGAATTACACGATATCGTACGTCATTTCATATTTATATTTCTAATAGTTAAGGAGTGATTGCCCTGATTACTTCTAATAAAAATCTTGTAAATCCGCTTTACTTTTGAGCGTATTGCGACATTAACGAAGGAAATTCATGGTGTCATTACTTTTTGGTGACGTACATCACGTCGTAAAACACAGCTAAGAAGGCTGTGGGCAACACTGAGCAGAAAATAGCTGCTCTGGAATCAAACTTCCATCTCAATGAGGAGTGGCAATAAGATGATTTTCCTTTTCATTCAATTAAGAGAAAATTTAACATGCAGGGGTACGGATGGACGTGTAGTAAATGTAATGCTTACAACCATGGTACTGAAACGGTTCGTTTCCCTGTTGTAACATTGTATTGTGATAATGGAAACATAATTAAACTCTGCTAAGCATAAGGTCTTGTCTGCTTTTGAGGTTGTAAAGGTAAAATAACTATAGTAATTCAAAACTGGAAAAATTTAAGCGCAATTAACAAATGGAACAAAATATTTCTAGTATAGAACGTTATCTGAATACTTAAAATTCTATTGCATTAGATTGCCAGAGTGGCTTAAATGTTAAGTAGACTACATGGCGATTTATGATTGTTTCCAAATACAGTATACCATTTACCAATCGTTTATTTAAAGTAACCAATGTTCGCTGAATTGCTTCTAAACTCGTGCGGAATAAGATTTGGGAGGTGATATCGTGTTCATTTTGCACAAGATGCTTCTTTAAAAATTAAACTTATGTAATATCACGCTTCGTTAGGCGTTCTATTTTTAGTTCTTGATTTCCCCATCAATTGCAGAATTGTCGGTTGCCCAAGTGTTAATTCACTGCATTTAGTCGTTGATTGGTCAGAGAACGCTTTTGACAGAAAATTTCGGACCAACGGTAGCAACTTCCATTGAATAATGAGCTTGTTTTTCACTTTTGAAGGAAGTGATGACACTTCGTTCGCGTTAAATTCAGCTAGAGGTCTCCATTCTCTGTCCAAATCTAAATTTGGTTTGCAAGTGATTAAAGCAAATTTGAACTAAATTTTTGAGCTGCTGCAAAAGATTATGACTTGTTTTTTCAACAGAAATGCTGCTAAATTTTTGTCGCTTTTCGAAAGGCTTTTGGGTCGGTATGTCAACTTGTGTTTGTTTGCAAGTTAAAAGTTGAAAAATATAATGATAATTCAATTTCTCAATTTTGAGTGATAAAAACATTTAATGGCTATTTCATAATGTTTATTTTGTTTACGAGTTGCAGTTTTCGTTGACTTCAGTGAACCAAATTATACTGTATGTGTGTACAGATATAAGCCATAAAAGTTTGGTTTTGTCAATTTCTTGCTCAGTGATGTGGCTGGTGTGTAAGATTACAATTGAAACATCTTATGTTTTTTGCTAACTTAGTCGCAAAATTTTTGGACTTCGGTAAAGCGTTGGGTTCGGTGAACCAACTTGTATGTATACTGTAGATTGATGTAAAGCTATACATTTTGGTTTTGTCATTTTACTACTGGACGATGCCAAAAAGAAGTGTCAATTCACGCATTTCCGCCTTATAGATCTGGCGTTATCAACGTGGATTGATTCAAAATTTGATTTCGAATGAAAGCCCAAAGCTGAGTTGATGTCAGAGTTTACATCTTCAGTAACAGAGCGCGCAGCAGCTTATTCAGTGAATGTTTTTTTCACCAAGTTTCAGTCTTTTTTTGTTTCGATACCACTAGAAGCTACTGAATCTTAGCAAATTAGAAGCAGTAATATTAGTAGCAAAGTATCATACGTATGCCACGAAATTCAGAAAACAGAAAATTTTTTTGTCAGGAGCTAATTTGCGATAACATTGACGAGAAATGAGATAAGATTAGTTTGAGACCAAAGGCTTTGTTTGGAAAAATTGATCTTTACGTTTTTCAAAGTCGATATGTTTCTCTGTGCAATCTCGGTCGGGTATTACGATATTTTGTAAAATTCGCTGTAAAATTTCTGCATTTCAAAACGATGTATTTTTTTAATATTATTTAGCAAATTATAATATATATTATAATATAATATATAATTATAATATATATAAAAATACCAAATTTTCAATTCAAACAAATGAAGCGAGACAGTTGAAGCCTATAGAACAAATAGAATTTATTTTATAATTGTATTTAAATAAATAAATTGTATTTAAATAAATAAATTGTATTTATTTAGATAAATAAACAAATAAAGTAAAAGCAGTATTTGCTGAAAATCGTATACCGGTCTTGATCTTGGAAAGTTTGAAAGTTAGCACTGCTCTACCCCTGTTCAAACAAATAAATTTAAAATGAAGTGGTTTTAATAACAACTTTCGGCGGGTAAAAATTACGGTATGCTTGCAAAACTGGGACGAACATTCGACTACTTTCGATCTACTGTGCTTGATAAGTTCAGATTTTGGATAGCGCAAGCTTGCTTTTCTTGCGTTTTAAGACATTTTGAAGCTAAAACTTTGCTCATTTTGCCATTTAACGAATACAATTACCAATAAAATGCTATTTTTTGCGATTGGAAAGGTAATATGAGTGCTATACTTTTAAAAATTGATGAATTGTTCCGGCATTTAAAAAACTGATGTACATTCAAGTTTTTCTCCGTATTTTTGAAAGTAATTTAAAATGAATTCGACAAAAAATAATTTATGAATATGACGAAGCAAGAAACTTTAGGCTGGAGAATATGAGCGTTGTCAGTTCTTATCCAGCAAACTAGCCTACTTTGGCTATGTTTTTTGTCATATGCTTTTTTTTTTTCTTTGTTGACGAGTTAGAAAAGTGAAAATAAAATGGCTGACCAAAAGTATATGTGAATCGAAAATTTTCAAAATTACAGTTGCTTAGTTTTTATCGATACTATTTTCACAATCATTTATAAGAACGAAATGAGTAAAAGTAGCCGGTCGATTTTTAAAAGCGATATAATTAATATGGAAATTTTTAGGCAGCAATTAACATTTCTAATTTCTAATCACTGAGTAATTCATGACAGGTTACGACTTTTAAATCGGACTTAGTTCTAATTTATCAAAATCAAAATTTTCCAAACGTGGTTATTCGCTGTGGATTTAATGCATTGATGTGTCATGACTACTTCAGTTTTGTCCGGAATGGCCTCTTTTGGTAATGGAAGACTACTGCTATGCCTTGCCGAAAACGACTATGATTCAAGCAGCTCGGAAATGGATAACAGAGGAGATTCTGATTACAGTCTTTCCGATATCGAGGAAGGGTTAGATGAAGACGCCGAGATAGATTATGTTAAACCCCTAGTGAATCTAAATAATGGTCTACGCTCAAACCTTCCCCGCCCCAAGAGCGAACCATGTATTGCAAATTTAGAAGAAAATAGTTCATGTGCCACCGACTCCGAGCTTAAAAGAATGAGTTTGTCTGCTGCATTTTACTCTGATCTTTTGCATAGTGGTGGAAGTTCCATAGCACTTCGAAATTCGAGTCGCTTCTTGACCTCACAGGAAACAGACAAACATGGCCCTTTCGCAAAGACGCAATTGTTGGAAAATGGGAAAAGTGATAAGTCAAAGTTACATCTCAACGATAAAATGACGTCATTTGATAAACGTGAAAAGTTATGGAGGGAATCATATCGAAATGATATGCTACGTTCAGATTTAAACAATCAGTTTACCACGGACATACCAGAAAGAAGAGGTCGCAAACAAGTAGACAGTGGTTTTGTGGACTCCTGTTCAGAATACAGTCGCTCTGTCAGTGATAGTCACAGTCCAACTAGAGAAATGACTACCGTTAGTGACTATTCAGCAGACAGCATTACATCAGCTGCAGTAAAAAAATGGAAGCACTACAAGCGAGCTATGGACGCTTATCGCAAGTCTTCAACTAAAAACGACGATTTAAGTCCCGGAAATGACACCATTGGGCTTTCGAATGTTATGTCCCTTCCTGTTAGGGTTGGCAAGAATGATGCTGAAAGACAAAGTATTTTTACTTTCTGGGATCAGGACCCTGATCAGAACCTTGAGGTACTCGACGAGACAACGCAAAACGGCAGCAGTAATACGGACGGTGTTTGCGTGTTTAATCCATCCGATAAAGGCGATATGCTTTCCTTTGACTATCGCTCTCTGCTTAGATCTAAAAAAGGATCAAAGAAACCTCGCGATTCACTAGTTGAGCAGCTTAAAATGCGGGATTCAAAGCGATTTAGTGTCGAATCTGACGTCATAACTGACATCGATGCTCTAGCTGGATTTTCACCCACAGAACGATGCCCTAATCCTATAAAAGAAGACACAAACAGTAAAATTTCTGACGGTGCTCAGCCTGAGAAGATAGTGTGGTCGCATTATGACAACTATTTCAAGCCAAAGTGTGAGGTATCCTATATCTCTCTTAATGATGCTAAGAAACAGTTCCCTTGTTCAGGTGGTGGAAGCGAAAATGCAGTAGAGGAAGCGAAAACAAGAAGTTCCCTTGACTTGAGAACTTTACCAACTGACGATGAGACTGTCAACTTACGTGACAGCCAGCTTATTCGCAAGCGAAACCTGTCATCTTCGAATGTTTTAAACTCAAATCAAGGTGACTCTGGCATACCGCCGTTGCCACCAACGAATGATTCTCAGAAGTTTTACACGATTGCTAGTTCTGCACGACTCGCTAAGCTTCTTAAGCGACAGCAACGAAGATCGACCTACAAAAAAACTAAAACAGCTAATTCAAGCTCGCCTGATCATGACACTGAAAAACGTGGTCCCACAACAGAACCTTGCGGCAGGCCCACATCAGATGATCATGACTCACCGTTTAGCGGAGAAAACGTGGTGCGGGCATCGGCCTCAAGTGACAATTTGATGAATGAAGGGTTAGAGCGGCCCACTTATTTAGCTGTAGAAAGAAATCGACTGAGCGAGAAAAAACTAGCACGAAAATTCAGGCTTGGTTCGAGCAAAAGCCGATCGCTACCCCAACTACAAGTGATTGGAAACGCGAGCTTAAGCAGTGCAACCACACCGGTCGATTCGGAACCGGTCGGATTTAATCGGTCGTCTTCGGAAAAATTAAATTCAGACGCTGTTATGGATGGTATGGCGAGGTTAGATATTAATGGCAGTTCTGGTTTCTTTACTACGCTTACAAGAAGACGTTTATCTTCCCCGTTTCAGAAGAAGAAAAATTTTCGATCTTCTTCGAGACGACGGTCTATAAAAGCATCAGATATCGTACACATGCAACTTAACACTAACAATAGCAACAATAATAATAACAATAACAACAGAACATCATACTTTCCATCCCCAAATCAATCTTTGGAACCGTCTCCATTCTTTTGCGAAGAAAAATTTTCTATTCATTCTTTTTATAATCCAAGCACTACGGATTTTACCGATTCCTCTGTCTCTATTTCTAGTGACAGCAATGCTATTTGCAATGAATTTCATAAGCCTCGGATATCTGGTGCTACCCAAAGTAGACTAAATTTTAGTCGAGATATGGCAGGTAATTATTTTTCTACCAATTTTTAGGGTTTCTTGTAAACATTTTATGTTGTTGCGTTTCTTTTTGTTGTGAATTTTTTTTCGTATTCGTAAAAATTACCATTTTGTAATGTCTTGAAATTTTGATGTACTTTTGCAAGCTACTGTTATCGTTGATAATGACGACATGCGACGTATGACGTCACCGCATCGGAAGTGACGAGAAGTAAACTTTAACGAATTTCCGTTCGCAGAATGCATCCTACGGAAAGAAAAAGTTACACTTTTGTAAACTCTGCATTTCCTAGTGACGTAAGATTGATTGCATCAATTGAGGTGAATAAGGCCGTATTTGGAGAGGTTAAGCTCAAGTCAACCTTGAGTAACTCTCTAAAAACCAAAATGAAAGTTTAAAGGATGACTCCATGTAATTATATAAGTTTGACTTTTAATCATTTCTAAACTGTTAAAAATCAATTTGCTATTATTAACAAGTTACCGTAGCGAATCTAGCGCTAGCAACACCTCAGGATTAAGAATTAAATTACTTATTTATTAAGTAATAACTAATATCGAACGTTTTTGGCGTTTCATATTGCCCCCTCATCACTAATTTTTGACTTGAGTGAAACTCACCATTAATCAGACTCTTAAAATGCCGCCCCAAGCCATGGTTAGTGCGGCGTTTTCAATGTTCATCACTTTTGTAGATGCAGTTTAAAAGGTTCAAATGTGGTTAAATGGCTGCTGTGTCATTAACAGCCACGCTGCATTTACTGTTACTTATGGTATGTTTTGCACCGTTCTGTGCTCAAATTGATGGCTTTCCAATCATTTTTTGCTTTTGACACTCGCTGCTAATGTCCTCACGCTTCAATTTCCAAATATAGCTTTATTGCCTTCGTGAATTTTGGCACGATGACAGCTTTAAAACTGCGAATTGTTAATTTCCTTTACTTACAGCTAAGACCACTCGCGGGTCAATGAGAGGACCGCCTTCCCCGCGACCCCTTCCCACGTCCCCCCCAACTGGCCGTAAGTCCACTTAAGGGCTAATTTGCATGTGGCAGGCTTGCGTGTTGTGGATGGACTCCATAATGAAAAACCAAGTCTGGAAACGACAAATTTTGAATGCTCAAATTTTTGTTCAGTACTAACCTTAAGAATAATTTGTCTGATTTGAAGAATGAAACCAAATGTTTGCCAAAAATAAGCCTTTCAAAATCGGCTTTTTCACTAACTTTAATGTAGTGTTTAGTGTAGGCTGTGCAGTGTGCACTAATTTTTGTTACAAAATACGATCCATAGCAACTAAAACACTTGATTGTTTCAATGCATGCTAATGGCAATTGCTCGTTTCCTGTTGGCCAAAGTGCATTTGCTTCAAATAGATCACTGTATCAACAACTCAGCATTTATCAATCGCAATCCTTGTCAAGGGCAGGAAAAGCACTGATTTTGTAAAATGAAATTTTTAATTTCCGATTTTAACCTTTTCGAATCAGTGATTCAAAACTTATTCTGACCATCGCTTTTATGATATTTTCCTTCGCGTTATCAACATGAATTGGAAGCAAGTTTTAGGCTAGGTTTTTTGTCATTTAACGGTTATTGACCTACATTTTTTGTGAATGTCCAAAAAAAGTTCCTCTAAAATTCCACTTGCATTGAAATTACCACAATCTTTTTACCTGACCACAAAAGATTTCCTAATGCGGTCATTTGACCGAAAATTATACGAAAAAATATACCTCTTGAACCCCGCATTTCCACTATACAACAACACACTTAACCCGAAGTCCGACTTTAAGTTGAAATTTAATTTGCTCAAGTCCGATTTAAGTTCAGATTTTGTTAAAAGCTTCGCCTCAAACTTGAGCTTGTTATAGTTTAGAGAACTTATTTGCAAATGAAATAGTTTAAAAACTGCGACTTCAGAAATTTTGTCTCATTTTTGAAGTAAAGTCGGTCAAAGACAGTGCCTGAGAAATGCTGAGTGGTTTAGGGCCTTTTCATAAGCAATTTGAAAATAGCATTCTCACGTCTGGTTTCTGTATTGCTGAATAAAAGCAGAAATTTTGTTGGAACTTTCCAGTTTCTACAGTTTCATTATGTGTACCGTAAATTTTGGCCTCTCTTATGACTCATCTAACAAAAAAAAAAAAAAAATTAAGGTAAATCAGCAAAAGGCTCTTAAAAGTTGCTTTGCATATGGAGGCGATATAAATGATAAACATATTACTTCTAATGTACTGCGAGTCTAACCATAGCCGTTCTTGTTATGGACCCATGTAGCGTCATGAAATATTACATTTTAAATTTTATCCTCCAAAATGTTCTTAAAAAATCCCATCAACATTCTATTCGGTTTTGTGCGCTTTAGCTTGTAGGTCACTCACCCTTATTTGCATGTTTATTTCTACGTTTAACTAACGGTTCTACTAACTTGTTAACTGTTTTAAGTGTTGTGTATTTTGAAAATCACTAAGATTAAATTTGTTCTCACTACAAGCGTTTAATTTTGACAAAAATGCTTGACGGTAGCTGTCTTATTTAAACTCCAAATGATATTTTTTCATTGTGTTTCATGATTTTTATAAGTTCTTTTGAAAGAATAAACTCATTGTCTTTCATTTCATTATTATATGACAATTGAGATTTACAAAACAGTGTAATTTTTTACATTTTTTAAGCAGATTTATTCAATTTTTTACCTCTCGATCGATTTTTACAAGTGGATTTAAATATGTCATAAAAACATGTAGGAAAAGCTTGGTTCGTTGGCAGCTCTCGATTCAACTCAAATTAGCGTTACGTTTCCCCTTAATTGAACTATTCAACGTTAGTAACTTCTTTATATGAACGTGAAGCGCGTTGTATTTGCACTCAATTAACAAGGGTTTTTGTTTTAACAGCTCAGCACCTTCACCAAGCCCCGCCGCCACCAAAGGCAGCTCAGCCTACTCCAAATATTCTCGAAGTAAAAGCGCCGCCAACTAAGGTAAGTTAAACCATTTCCTTGAAATCAATAAGGCTCGGGTTTTGCCGAAAGCGCTATGGTATTACTATAGCTGGTTGGTTTGGACTGCCTGGTTTTTCCTGCGTATGAGAGCATGGTTCAGTGGGAAGCATTTAAAAGCAGTGTACCCTTATATTTGCTATCTATTGCCTCTTTTCATTTTGAGTTAAATACGACGTTTTTGCAATTCGCCATCATCGTGTCTGAGGCCTTGTGGTTACAGCGCGTGTCTAGTAGGTTTCGTGCTTGGGTTCGATTCGCGCTGGGTTTATTCTTTTTCTTCAGAACGTTGCGTTCGAGTTAAGGCTCGGTCAGTGATGCCAGCCTGACAGATAGCAAACCGAAATGCTAAAGGAAAAGGGTAAATAGACTGCACTTCGAAAATATGCTGGAATGCGAATCACAGAACCCCATGGCTGGAGAAGCCGGGAGTATTTGTTAAAAAGGTCATTTAAAACTTAAAGTTCCGCAAAGCTTCAGATAATGTTAAAAGGCGATGTATGGTTGTTGAATGGTTTGACATACCGTACTGATAACAGCATCCAATCAATTTCTGTTTGAAACTCAACTGGAGGAAAACTTGGTTGGATTAGGTCAACAAAAAAAAAAGACAAAGCATCACCCAAGATATGAAATTAAAGTCACCAGTACCCCTCCTTTCCAGAACGTAAAACAACTACTACTACATGCGCTGTCTTACGCCGACGCATGCAACGAATTGATTAAGCATTATCCGCATCATTGCGTTTGTCTGCACAAGCTCTTTCGAAGCAATATTGCTGTAGTAGCACGCTAGTTATTGGCAGCACTTATGAAATTGATTGTCCAGACCTACCGCTCCAGAGAACTTGAACCCGCCTGGAGATAAGCATCCACTTGATTCTTGTTTCATGATAGCCAATATCGGGAACTTCATCTTCGAAACTCGGAAGGGCAAAGTAATTTGACTGAGCAAGGACAATTTTTTGCATTTAGCCGAGTGAAACGAAAGATGCCGTTTCGTCGTAGCTAAAAGTTAATTGATTTATTTCATTAGTCTATTGGCGGAAATCTAGCTGGTTTCGTGCTGTTTTGTGGCCTCTGATTTGATTTTGGGCCAGCTTGGTCCAATGGTTTTATAATTTAATTTTTGAAGGCCTATCGAAGCTTACCAAGAGCCAAAATCGACTTTCTTTAAAATTTATCGGCCGATTTTTGAATGATTGCAACACATATTTATTTTGCAGTCTGAATCGAAAAAGTCGAAAAAGAAAAAGAAGGGCAAATTAACGAAAGCTGATATCAGTATGCCGTCTGGTTTCAAGTAAGTCAAATTGCAACATCAGTTTATTGTAACTCAGTATAGGTGATGCAACAGATAGGAAGGATGTCACTGTGTCTTATGTAAACTGATTATCGTTTTTCCGCGGTATTGATTCATGCTACCTAAATAGCTACTTAACTAGGCATTATTTGTTTTTTTAACTGAAAATTCCTCATGGATACCGCTACTTTCGCAGTGTTTCCACATAGTAAGTTTTTTTATCGATTAAAGTGTTAAGTATTTTCTATTTTAAACGCAAGCCCATCTTAAAGTTTGGTGCTGTTTGCTTGTTGCTTATTCCATGGAAAGATAGGGTGCCACATTTGTTTTTTCACCTCTCTTAGGGTTCAGGTATTTTTTTACGCGACTGGTTTATCGTGATACGTTTTGACGCATCTGAAAAGCAAAATTTTGAAGTAAAACTGGCTCAGTCAAAACGTCTTACGTCAAACTAATCGCGTCAAAAATTCGCGAACTTTCCTCTCTTCCCCCAAAACTGCTTGAACTATGTTCCTATAACTTTGAATCAAAATTAAAGCTACGATTTTGATTATTATGGAGGCGGTTTTGTTGATTTGCGCACGTTATATTTTTCAATTTCTATTCGAAGACAATAAAAGCAAAAGTTACGTAAACAAATGACGTGCGCAAATCTGCATCATATGTAGATTAGCAAGCCTGTAAAATTTTTCACACGTTGCAAAACAAAAACGTGCAAATCGAAACAATCCCGCTTCTGTGGCTCAAGTCATGTTTTTGTTTTTTTGTCGTTTTTGTTTGTTTTTTTTGGTTTGCCCAGTGGTCGTATTTTCAATTCGCCAGCGAAGTTTTATTTTTTGTTATATTACAGACACGTCAATCATGTTGGTTTTGATCCAAACAGTGGTGTCTATGATGTAAGTCTTTGTTTGTTTCAATGCAGAATATAATAGACACCGTAATAGCTATTTATGCAAACCGTGGTATACAGGCGAATAATTAATTAATCTTATCTGTGCTACAAGGAACTGCGATATATAATTTTATGACGTCACTACTTCACAAAATTCCGCTGCATTCTCCTCTTTGTTAGTTTTTGAAAAGAAAAATTGAACAAAAAAAAGGAATCTTGGTCTAGAACGTAAAAATGGGAACAGAAAAGAGTACAGCTGTGCTTTTTCACAACTAAGTTTCAACAGAGATTGGATATTGCTAGTGCGCTGTATTTCTTACCTCTCTACATCGCCATCAGACTTTGTAAGATAAAGATTACAATGCCATCGCTAAAGAAAAAGCAACAGATGGTCACAAAATCAAAAAAAAACGATTTTGATTTCATTGCTGCATGACTTAAAACCTTCAGTTGTCATTTGCTTGGCTTAGTTTCTATTGTAGTTTTACACAAAAACAATACCTGGCTATTCGCTGATTAAGACTAGAAAATTCTTGCTGAAATCCAGAGATTTTAGAGAAGTTTGTAGTAGAAAACTAGAAATATGGATGAGGATCTCGAGTACTTTTTAGTAACTATTCCTCTAATTTTGTATGATAGCAACATGCTAAATCTATTAGGTGTGAGTACTACGAAATTTGCTTTCTTAGCTATAAACTTGGTTAAAATTGTTGCTCGATCAGTACTGTAGTGATTCCGAAGTCGTTTCCTAGCTAGTGTGGAGAAGCAAATCTTCCAAGATTTAAAATTTTTTAGAATTGCTAAATTCAGACTCTTTTGGTAGACTATAATTACTAGGGTGGTCCGGTTGTTTTATCGTTTTTCTCGGAGTATGTATTTTAATTTTTCAATGAATCACTGAGACAATGGGGATTAATTAGTTTTGTTGTTTTTTTTGGGGGGGGGGCGGGGGGAGGTGGGTAGTTGATTAAGATTACCAAAATTTTAGGTAATTGACCAATAGCAGGTTGGTTGTTTTGGTTAAAATGGCGGAAGAAACTATGAATACGATTTGACAAAGTTTTGCATAAAGACTGTCAACGGCAGAAACGACCATAATAGATCTTGCAATGGCAAAAAACTGTTTCAAAAGTCTGACGTATGACCTAAAATTTTAAGTAGGTAAAGAAATCCAGAAAAAGTACAAAGAAAGAAATTCAACAAAACACTTATGCCAAACTTTTTAAATCCTCTTTGTTTGGCAAAACAGCTCAGATTTTAAGGTTATATGGCTTTTATTTGCGCTTAATTTGCAATAATAATTGCGTTTTTTAGATGAATGAGATGGATCCAGATATGAAAGACTTAATCCAGAGCGTTGGGATGACCGAGCAGGAGGTTAAGGAGGACAAAGAAAAGGTTGATTTTATATATGACTTCATTGCGAAGAGTGGTGGAATGGAAGCTGTTAAAAAGTGAATTGCTTAAATATCAAGTGTCATTGTGGGTAATCAGAATGGGCAGAGGAGAATTTACCGTCATATTGCGGCAATACTTATCAGTAGTCGCGGGAATAGAGCGTTTCTACCAAAACAGTAGACCTAGGTTCGATTCCCTGTCGGGTCAAACCAAAGGCTTACAAAAGTTGGCATTCACAGCTTCCCTGCTTGACTTTCAACCATAAAAAGGGACACTGTGAAGCCTCCACCGAGTAAGGTAGACAGGTGGCAGCGTGACTCGAAGACCGAAAGGTCTCTTCGCTCTCTCCTGGTCGAGACAACGTGGTGAATAAACAAGTAATTACAAAATTAGCTTGATTTTTGGTCTTTTAACAAGTAGCGCCTGACTGGTCTGGTCTAGTTATATTTTTGCTGAGTTAAACCACCCCGCACTATGGGATGCAAATGCTGGTTGCTTTGGTGCCCATGGAGCGTGGACTAATCTTCATTATTACCAATGAACCTCCGTACTCAATTTTAGCTTCTGGTTTCGTACAAAATGCGCATAGCGACCTGTTACGTCATAGTGACATCATGAGCAATCAGCTTTGTATATTAGAACTGATAGCAAGATGACTACCGTAGTAGAAGAAATACACTTATTGTTCATCTTCCAAGTCCATGTTTTGGTTTTTTCGGTGTTGGATTTTTTTAACACACCAAAAGTATATACCAGCATAATGAAATAGTGAACCATTTATAAAATAAATGTGTCTTAAATAAACGAATGGTATGTATCTTTAAAGTTAGAACAGATAATTTCATGAAAAGTAGCACGTTCTAATTTGGTTTTCGATACTATTTTAGATAGTCATAACATAGCACAGTACACGTCAAAAATTAAAAATGTGAAACCCTACAGTCTGTTTCACCCGTTACCGGGATCATCAGTTGTGTCTTAGATAGTATCCGTCTCCCCATCTTAGAGAGTAATAAGCAATTTTAATTTTTAGGGAAACAAGGGCTCTCAGGGACTCTGCACCCCCGCCTCCGCCTCCAGGACGTGCCCAACCCCCTCCGCCACCTTCTCGTCTCAGCCCTAGCGGACCACCACCGCCACAGCGCCTTGGTAAGGCGCCCCCTCCCCCAAATCGAGTTCAAAGTGGCCGGCCATCCAGGAATGAACCTCCGCCCCCACCTCCCCCATCCATCAAGCATTCAGCCCCAGCTCCCCCTAAGCCATTTGTTGCTGCTCCATCAGCTAATGCTCCCCCGCCGCCTCCACCCCCACCCGCTCCAGGTCCGGGGGCGCCCGCACCTCCGCCTCCACCACCGTCAGGAGGAAATTTGATGTCTCAAATTCAACAAGGGGTAAGTTCACGTAAATTTTGTTCCTAAGCGGATCTTTGGAGGTTTTGGTAAATCTGCCTTCAAGTATGCGATTGATATGGATATTCAAAAGACATATTTCGCTGCGTTAATGCAAATAACATCCTAAGAATATACCGTGTGTCGTAGGCAGGTGGTTGACTCGAAGATCGAAAGATCCTTCCGCTGTCTCGTGGTCAAGACAACTTTGTAAATAATGACGTAGATTTGATTACATTGGTCTGTCTATTAAATTAGTATATTTCCGCGACTGAAGACTAACGTTTGTAATTTTTAGGCTAGTTTGCGCTCGGCTAACGATCGCGCTCCATCTCCAGCTGCTGGTGATGGGGGTGGTCGGAATGATCTTTTGGCTCAAATTCGTAAAGGAACAGACTTGAAGAAGGTAATTTGAGAGATACTTTTTTTGGACTTGTTATTCCTTATTTTTTATTTTAACACCATCGTTTTACATTTGAGAGGATTAAGTCGTAATCTGTTTAGTTTTGATGATTCTATTTAAATAAAAGTGAAAGCTGGCTGATTACTGAACAGCCAAAATCGGTTTTTGCAGATAGTTTGGTAAAGCGTTTTTAAGTATTTGCTTCTTGATTCTCTACTTGCACGAGTTTTGTCGCATCAACTTCGGTTGACAGAATCGCCCCGGCCTATTTATTTTTTTGCGAATGAGTCGTGAAAACGATTCAGCAAGGAAAACAATGTCATTTTGACGAAGTTACTTGTGATTGTCAGGTGAAATGCTCTCTGATTTTTGAATACCTTTTCAATAAACTTAAGTACTATTTTTTGGATTACCTACCGGGCCATTTTTATTAAATTCGAAAACAGGTTAAAATTTTTAATATGGATTGGATAAGTGTACTAAAAAGTTTATTCAACTTTGGCAGGTATCGACTGAAGATGTAGACGATAGAGCTGCTCCACCATCTGATGGTGGCGGTGGTGGATTAGCAAATGCGCTGGCAGACGCCCTTCGAAAGCGAGAACAGCACATACAAGGTAATATTACACTACTACGTCTTGTTCTTTGCACAGCAGGTGCCTGTAGTTACCCAGGGGAAACTTAACCGTGGTCACATTTTAATTTTTAGTTTCAACCTTTATCATTATGTTGAAATATTTGTTTATGGCAGTTGAACCACCGCTGGCTATCTGTCAAAAAATAGACTGTCTCCATAGTCAGCCACCCCCGATAATTAGCCTAAAACCAAAGCCAGATTTACCTTAATATGTCATTTTTAGAGTGCCAGGCACACCGCGGCGCCAAGAGACAAGATCTTTTCGTGGACTTAATTTTAGAAAGTTGCTCACTGCAAAAAACTGATTAACTTGGTTGATTGGTTAAGATGCATTGCAAATATTAAATGATATTGGGAAAATTTAGCCTAATTTTTACTAAGAGGGTTCAATTTGCCCGAGAATGGAAAATTGGGTATCTCAATTTAGTCCCGATTTTCTAGTTCAAGCATCTAATTATTGTCTTGACTATAGCTTATAAATTTTTACATATTTTTTCTTGTTTAGTAAGCGACCAAGAAGATGATGACGAAGATTCCGACGAGTGGTCGGATTAAACTCTTAACAGAAACTGCGCGGAACAAAAACTTGCGATGTTTGTTGTCACTTTTGAATTGCGTAAAAAGCTACATCTTTCCCAGATCGAACTTTTTACAAATGCTTCTTTCTGGAAAGGTATCACCCTGTTGTAAACGTTCCCACGGCATCCGTGATTTCTTTCATGAAATTATCTTGATTTTTATAGCTTTCGTAAAACGCTTGTCCCTTATTACACAGGAGGTCAGATTTTGGGTATGAATTCCGATTTTGAATTAATAAATATTGGTCGAAATGAAATTCAATTGACTTCCGAGTAAATGAGATTTAAGTCTGCTTTCGTACTCGAAAATTGTTTGTTTTTTGATTGTGGATCGATAAAATAAAAAATTAATGTGTCGGGCACTAAAAGAGTTTCTAACTTTTTTGGTTAGTTAGTGTTTAGATTAAATTGATGCAATTATGCTTTTTAAGGACTTTCATTGTAGTCTTGATATATTGCTTTCATTTTGAATTTGCCACTGTTTTGCTTAATAATGTGTTTTAGTTAGCCTAGCTGTTTAGTATTTATGTATTCGGTATTGTAATTGCCTTTTGTGTTTTCGGCCAGTTGAGATTTTTTGTTTTTTAATCATTCTTAAAATTTGGCATACCACACGCAATGCAAAAAGCACTTAGCTACTGCTAGTTTTATTGCAATTATTTCTTTTGCTGAAAATCTTTAAGCTTGCTTGATTTAGTTTTTGCCACAAAATTTTTGCAGTGTTTGGATCAAATTTGCGCTTTTTATCAGGTTTTTGTCATGTTATTATTTAGTCTAGTTATATCTGATATTGTTTGTTCTTTATATCTATTTGAAAGAACATTGTGAGAGTTTGTGAAATGAGAAATTGTGAATAAAATTTTTCCTGTAATTCCAACTAGCGTGTGTGTTTTTTTGCCTAAGAGCCTCTAGGGACAACACTGCGGTAAGAGCCACCAAGTAGGTTAAATCAGCATTGGCAACTTTGCTTTTGGATACAAGTCCAAAACATTAAAGGGGAACTCCGGCCTAGCGAGGCTATATATCATAAAATACACCACAAAATTCTAAGACTTTTGCAAAAAACAAACTCGCTACGTTTTAAAGTTTTGATGAAATCCGCAAAAAACTGTGTGGACCGCAAGTCTGATGACATAGGTCTGTACTTCACCTCTCGCTCATAGTCACTAATCTCAGGCCTGAATATTGCAAGTAGGTTAAATGTTTTAGCTAAGAGTGCAATACAAGCGCTTCTGCTTACGAGTTTTTAGTCTTATCCAGCATTTTTATGTCCACACAATGTAATGTATACAATGAAATACAGACCTACGTCATCAGACTTGCGGTTCACGCAGTTTTTTGCGGATTTCATCTAAACAATAAAACGTAGCGAGTTTTTTTTTCGGCAAAAGTTTTAGAATTTGGTGTATTTTATGATATATAGCCTCGCTATGCCGGAGTTTCCCTTTAAAATTGATGTATAATATATACCGGTAAAGATTTTTACGCTTCTTTGAACTTCGACCAGGTATTACTTTTTCGGTTTTCGGGCGAAATTTGCATCAAGGTTGTCATGTTCCAACGCCTATTTATTTTCCACATTTAAAAATCTTAGTCATAGTTTGATTGTTAAGGTTGAATTCTAGAAGAGTGTAGTGCAAACAAAATCTACGTGTCAAAAATAATAAGAAGAAATAAGAGCAAGAAAGTAACTATTCATGACTTCGTAAGTTCCTGAAAGAAATGATCCAAATCGATTGGCTGCGATTTATTATATTGATACTGAATTAAGTAAATTACATTTAATGAGACAAGACAGTGCCAATACCAATTAGCTACCAACATGCAGCTCCACCTAATTGCATTAAAATTCCACGTACATGTTGTAGACCAGTGCTCTTCAACTTCTTTCGTTATGGTGCACCCTAAAAAATGTGGTAATGGACTCACGCACCCTGTGCTTTCCATAAATTTGAAATGAGGCAAAAAGCCAAATTAAAATTAACATGCTAAAAGACAATTGGACTACTGTCTGCATTAACCCTATTTGTACCGGGGGGGAGGGGGCAAGTTTGCCCCCCTCTCAGTTATTTTAATATAGCTCCTAAATGAAAAAAAGTTTTGCTTTGATGCACTCTGACTTTGAATCAACACATTTTCAGAAAGTTTGGGGTCACCCAAACAACCGGAAGTGACGTCATTTTGCCTTTGTCAGAGGCACCTAAGAAGTTTCATGCAGTTTTGAGCACAATGCATGCTGATCAGAGCGCGTATTCTATTCAGTGTACTGCGTATTCTTTGTCAATACTAATCTTCAGTTGGAATAAAATATTTTATATACTGAAAAATGCATTGCATCATCATTACGTCATTGATGTCGTCATAATTTTAAAAAATTGCTTTTTTTTGCTGTTTCTCAAAATAAACTGCGTTTTGCATCAACAAAATATTCATTTTCATCAGCGGTTGAATGATAAAATGAAAATAATACTGCAGTATTCCAAAATTTTGTGAATTATACTATATCTTAATTACAAAAAAAATTACAAATAATAATCAACACAATATATTAAAGATAACGTCACATGGTATCTTAATTACAAAAAAAATTAAAGATGACGTCGTCGTCTACGGTGACTTTATCAGAGATGTCTTTGAAACAACAAAAGTCGAAACTGAAAATAATATTAAGCAACATTTAGGCAAATTTGCATGCTGTTGTAAGGATTTACTTGTTTTGATGACGTCGTCATCGTTTTTGTGACGTCACAACCTCAAAATATTTATTTTTAAAAATTTAACAAAAAATAGCTTCAACAAGCAAAAAATCTTATTTCTATCACTTACCAATCGGTTTTTAGGTAGGGGAGCAAATTTGCTCCCCTCTTCGGTACAAATAGGGTGTAAAAATAACCCGGTAGAGATAAGAATAACACAACACAGAGCATACAACAAATTCAAGAAATTATCTTTAATGACATTTTTTGCTGTGGCATATTATCAACCAACATTCCAAACCTTTTTAATTTATTATCCTTTTTAAAATTTGATCTCACGCAAACAAGAAAAACCACTTTCTTAATAAATACGTTGTGCGCATTTGAATGAGAACAGAAATTGCCTTTTTTGCTATGCTCCTATATTCTGGCCAGTAGCGTAGCCAGGGGGGCTGGGGGCTAGCGCCCCCCTCCCATTGGCCTGTGAAGTATGCAAACTCGCACGTTTTTGGTGCTTTTGAGGCCGATTTTTGCTGAAAAAATGAAAACAGCCTCCCCCAAAGGAATTTGGGTGCCGAAGCTGTGAAGTAGTTGCCGTGATTCGGCCTGAAAAGCCGTTTGAATTTCCAAATTTAGCCGAAAAATCCGTCTCAGTTTCGGCAAAGACCTTTTTCTTTTTGGAGATCGCCTGTTTTTGGGCTGAAAAACCGTTTGAATTTCCGATTTTGGCCGAAAAATCCGTGTGATTCTGTTACAAGAACAATGAAAATTCGGGTCAAGGTCGCTTGCAGTTGTCTCACTATTTCAAAAAAGCCCCCCCCCCCTTTTTTTCAAATCCTGGCTACGCGCCTGATTCTGACACATTTAGTACGTGCACCGAAAATGCAGTATATGGTGTCTCTTAATAAAGCTTTCCTGCCAAAATCTAATTAAAGACTAGATGGGAGTTTGCCAGCAAACCCAGTGAACGACCGATGCATACCTAATGCTGTGACGCTCAAACGTACTTTTTGTTTACCGTAAAATCAGCAATTACTCAAAAATATCTGATTATGGAACCTCCAGAAAAGTAGAGTCAAAATATTTGTCAGTTAAATATCTACTGATGTCATAAAACACTGGCACCCTAGCTTGAACGGTTCAAAAATTTATATTTGGGTGTCTATTTGGGAGTCTCCGGGGGGGTAGCACACCCAGACTATGTCAAAATAATTGTCTGTTAAATATCTGCTGATATCAAAACAGACTGGCACCCAAGTTGAGCCATTCAAAAAATTGATTTTTGGGGGGACCATTTGGGGGGGTCCCCGGGGGGGGTGGCACCCCCAAACTATGTCAAAACATTTGTCTGTTAAATATCTGCTGATATCATAAAACACTGGCACTCTAAGTTAAGCCGTTCAAAAAATTGATGTTTGGGGGGTCCATTTAATTGGGGGGTCCCCGGGGAAGTGGCACCCTCAAACTATGTCAAAATATTTCTCTGTTAAATATCTACTGATATCAAAACGAAGTAGAACTCTAGCTTGAGCCATTCAAAAAATTGATTTTTGGGGGTCCATTTGGGGGTCCTAGGGGGGGTAGCACCCCCAAACTATGTCAAAATGATTGTCTGTTAAATATCTACTGATATCAAAACAAAGTAGAACTCTATCTTGAGCCGTTCAAAAAATTGATTTTTGGGGGGTCCATTTGGGGGGGTCCCCGGGGGGGTGGCACCACCAAACTTTGTCAAAATAATTGTCTGTTGAATATCTACTGATATCAAAAACAACTAGCACCCTAGCTTGAGTCGTTCAAAAAGTTGATTTATTTCAAAAAGTTCATTTTGGGGGGGTTGCCGGTGGAGTTGCCCCAAAAATTTTGGGAGAAAAAATTGCATTTGCAGCTCAACAACTTTACACAAAAATTAAATTTCCATGTTTTGTGTTTTAAGAGAAGAAGAGCGTACAAAATTTAGGAAGAAAAAAAAGGAAAAAAAAAGGAAAAAAAAGGAAAAAAAAAGAAATAAACCTCATTGCCGCCAAAAGTGGGTTGGTTAGGATGAAAGGGTATCTTGAGACATACAACCCTATAAAATAGTTTTTGCCGTACTTAAGCCGTTTTTGACTGAAACCGCTTTTTACGCCAAACTTGCGGGGCGGTTTTCGGGTTTTAAAACCGAAGTCACGTAACCTATTGCCTCGAAATTTGGTACAAACATACAACTCATTAATCTCAAACTGCTGTCCAAATTTCATGTTGCTAGACTCAACCGTTATCGAGTCATAAGCAAAAGTCTGAAATTTCGCACTCGTTGATTGGAAAATGGCCGAGTAAAAACCGAGGAACACGCGACGCGAGCGTCGGTCGTTCCAATTAACAGAGCTGGGCACCCGCTACTTGAAAAGTAGCGGCGCTGCCGCTTATCGCTACTCAAATAAAAAAGTAGGGCCGTTGCCGCTACTTGCATGCAAAACAGCGTTCGCTGCCGCTACTTAAAAAAAAAAAAAATAGTACAAAGAACGATGGCATTCAAATACGGTATCTAATGGTGAAATTTCAACTTTATTTACGAAGGTTAATTATTCAAGCCTTTTAGATGTTGGTTCTGGTTACAATCGGCATTTGCAGGCTTAAAGGCGGTGAATCATCCAGCCAATTCCGGTGGTTTACAATAGCTAAAATTGAACTACAATTTTTGATATTTTTTGTTTTGATTTTGGGGCTGCGTTTGCAAAGATATTCAACAAATACAAAAAGATGTCCCCCCGAAAAAAGTTTTTGGAAACTCTGAGTTTTGTTCTTCCCGCCAAAACCACAGTTCACTAAACTATTAGGCCTACTGTAATCGTATTAAACTATTAGGCCTAACTATCTCTAAACTATTAGGCCTAATAGTTTAGAGATAGTTAGGCCTAAACTATTTAGAAATAAACTATTTAGAAATAAACTATCTCTAAACTATTAGGCCTACCACAGTTCTCTATACCATTAGGCCTACTGTGGTTTTGGCGGGAAGATCAAAACTCAGAGTTTCCAAAAACTTTTTTCGGGGGACATCTTTTTGTATTTGTTGAATATCTTTGCAACCGCAGCCGCAAAATTAAAACAAAAAATATCAAAAATTATAGTTCAATTTTAGCTATTGTAAACTACTGGAATTGGCTGGATGATTCACCGCCTTTAAATGGTAGACAAGTAAGCAAATCACCATTCAATTAGGTGTTGGCATGCTCCTTTCAAAAAAAAACAAGCATTTCAAAATGCTGATTGGTTAAACTAGCGCTTTAGAAATTACTTAGGAAGTTACCCTTGGAAGTTATACTAGGAAGTTAAATTCCTTATCCCATTTTCTACACAAACAAAAGGCAATAAGAAATATCGACTCAAATAAGTTAAGGTTTTGCCACTAAAGCACAATGACATACAGTATTCAGCTTCTATACAATTCTGTCACGGCTCTTATAGCTCTGAAGTAGTCGATCTGTTTATCACACTCTCGGCCCTCAACCACTAAAATAATTCTTCGAGTAGAGATCCGAAAGGAAAATTTATCAATCGACCGAGTTCCAAAACATTTCTTGGAGTTTTGTAGAAATGATAGGTGATACACGTCCCTGCGATGATTTCGTCCAACTTTGACACAAAAGTAGATCGAGGGTTTAAGATATTGGTGTTTACGAAGTCGAAGGAGATACTTAGTAATGACTTACATGTTAAGCAAATGATGCTCAATGCGATTCATGTTACACTGAGTATTTTTTCTACGAGTATAACTCCATAACTAAGTTGTCTTTGAAGCTTATTACCTGGTTCTATTTGTTCGTTCAATTCCCAGCGCAGTATAAATTCAATTCTTAGTTTTACTGTTAACTGTTGTAGCAAAATTTATTTTACTACGCATTGACGTAACTACTCAGGCCCGGCGCCACAGGGCATAGGCGTAGCCAGAGGGGGGGCCCAGGAGGCCCCCTCCAATTGAAATGCTACCTATGATAAAAATGTGACAAAAAAAAACAAAACAGTTGTTTCGTCAGTTTTAGTTTCTTTTAGCATTTTTTGCCTACAACAGCAATTAACAATAATATTGACGACCAGGGGGCCCGGGCCCTCTAAATTCAATTTTTGCCAATCAATTAAAATGTACAACCCAGCTGAAATTAAGGGTTTTTATTATAAAAGTTGCTACCTCGGGCTCTCATCTAACCTTTTTGAAAACGTAATGCAATAACAGGGTGGGATTTACCATATGGCCCAGTGCCAGGAGCCCTGCGCTCAGATAGTAAGACTTTATTTTTGGTCTACACTAATGTTTGGCAGGAAGATGTTACGTAATCTTTAAAGTGCCAGGGGCGCCGCGCAATGTAAATCCGGCCCGGGCAATAACATAGTAATTAAGCGTAACCATCTATCAGAGGTGGAGTCGAGGACACAAGGCTCGAGGCCAAGGCCAAGGCCACAAAAAAAATCCGAGGCCAAGGCCAAGGACAGCCTTTCCGAGGACAGACACTCTCGAGGCCAAGGACAGGAATGGACCAAGGACCCAAGCGCAAGTGCTCTCCAAAAAAAAAAAGTCTTCACAAACATTTTTCAAGCGATCTCCACGAAAAAAGTTTTGCAAAAAATTTTTCAAGCGCTCCACAAAATTTTAACAATTCAAAAAATACTGCTGTCCTCCTCGAGCCGAGTACAGGCCAATTTTCGAGGACTTGAGGCCTCGAGGCCAAGGCCAAGGACTTCAAAATGTGTCCTCAGGCCAAGGACGTCCTCGAGGACTCCACCTCTGCCATCTATTGTACGGTTTTTAGTAACACTTCACCTCCATTCACCTTGCTAGTTTTTACGCTGAAAATGCGTTTGAAAAAAACATTATCCATGAGAAATGCTGATTGAACAAATGATTGAATTTAAATTGAGGGGCCTGGGGCATCCAAACCGCACATGTATCCTACAACTGGATATTTTCACGTCAAAACAAAAATCTTTAAGGAAAACCTTCGAGTGGATTATTTACTACTAAAATACTTATAAAAATTTAACCCCAAACTGCAAAATTACAAACGTATTTTCGACCAAATTTTAAGTAAAAGGAGAATTGAAACAATTTAATTTTTTTCAATTGGCTTTCAAATGTTAATAATCTACTTCTTTCAAATGGTTCTGAACACGTGCGAAATGTGATCCAATGGCATTAAAGGTGGTGAATCATCCAGCCAATTCTGGTGGTTTATTGTAGCTAAAATTGATCTACAATTTTTGATATTTTTTGTTTTGATTTTGGGGCTACGTTTGCAAAGATATTCAACAAATACAAAAAGATATCCCCCGAAAAAAGTTTTTGGAAACTCTGAGTTTTGTTCTTCCCGCCAAAACCACAGTGCTCTAAACTATTAGGCGTACTGTAATCTTATTAAATTATTAGGCCTAACTATCCAGAGGTGGAGTCCTCAAGGACGTTCTTGGCCTCGAGGACGTCCTCGAGGACACAATTTGAAGTCCTTGGCCTTGGCCTCGAAGGTCAAGTCCTTGGCCTTGGCCTCGAGACCTCCAGTCCTCGAAAATTGGCCTGTCCTCGGCTCGAGGACAGCAGTATTTTTTGAATTGTTAAAATTCTGTGGAACGGTTGAAAAAATTTTTTGGAAAACGTTTTTTCGTTGAGATCGCCTGAAAAATGTTTGTGAAGACCTTTTTTTTTTTGGAGATTGCCTGAAAAATTTTTGTGAAGACCTTTTTTTTTTTTTTTTGGAGAGCACTTGCGCTTGTGTCCTTGGCCTTGGCCTCGAGCATTCCTGTCCTTGGCCTCGAGAGTGTCTGTCCTCGGAAAGGCTGTCCTTGGCCTTGGCCTCGGATTTTTTTGTGGCCTTGGCCTTGGCCTCAAGCCTTGGGTCCTCGACTCCACCTCTGTAACTATCTCTAGACTATATTAGGCTTAATAGTTTAGAGATAGTTAGGCCTCAACTATTTAGAAACAAACTATCTCTAAACTATTAGGCCTACCACAGTTCTCTAAACTATTAGGCCTACTGTGGTTTTGGTGGGAAGAACAAAACTCAGAGTTTCCAGAAATTTTTTTTCGGGGGATATCTTTTTGTATTTGTTAAATATCTTTGCAACCGCAGTCCCAAAATTATAACAAAAAATATCAAAAATTATAGTTAAATTTAAGCTATTGTAAACCACCGAAATCGGCTAGATGATTCACCGCCTTTAAAATAGCTTTTTTTTTCAAAAAAATTCCAAAAAATCGCCCAGCGACTGGGGACTTTATCCCCAGATCCCCGTCTGTGATACGCTTGAATAAACTAGTTTACTTACACAAGTGTCCCAATTTAGATATTTTCATTTTTAACTTTTGGTTTAAGCCCTCTTCCTATAGAAAACTCTCGGTTAAGTACCAAACCAGGCCACGGCTTCTGATCTTCCATTCTACGATATCTTGTCCAACAAAAATTCCTCTTTCCGAAATTTCTGATGACTTCATTGCATGTGATTTTTGGTTTGCCCCCCCCCCAATCAAAAATCCTGGCTACGCCTATGCACGGGGGATGGCATTTCGAGCCGTGTCCCCTCCAAATCACTGGTTGAGCTCTGCAAGTGAGAGTAAACTTTTGTAGTAGCACAACCAGCAAACTTTTGCCTAAAAACAGGTAACCACAAACGCTTTTTTCTATGAAACAGCAAGACAGATCAAGTGAAAGTAATCAAGTAGCCATAGATTTTGTGATGAAGACCTTTTTTTAATTTTTTTAGTCTTCACCTCCAAATTTGAGGGCAAAATTCATACCAAAGAAGGATAACACAAGATTTGGAGCAATATATTCACCAGATCGCTGCCGCATTCCGAATTCGTCTGGTCTCGGCTGCGTAAGCGTCCCCCGCCCAAGTTTTTGTGCCCCCTCCCCCAAACACACTACTCTGGCTCCGTGCCAGATACTGTACTGTTCTATTCGCAATGCACGATCCATACTGTGGTCTGTGACCAGATAGCCAACAAGTCATCTTCATTTGTTGTACTACCGTAAATGTCAGGATTTTGAGGAAATATCGCGGAAAACCGTCTTGCGATCTGCAAGTTTTTAGCAATTTATTGAACTCTAATAAATGCATTTTCGTTAAAGAGATACTGCTCGAAATCGGCTTTATTGAAATCGGTTTTATCAGTTCAAATTGACCCGCTACTAGACCACATTATTAGCTCAACATTATTCACATTATTCGTTGTTGATCTCAAGTTTAAATTTGCTTTTTTTCTTTTTGTTTGTAAATAACATGAAATTAGACTTAGAATAGTCGATAGTTAGTTTGTTAGCATTCCATCTATCTTTCCATCTGGTTCATTTTAAAACTGACTTGATTCTGCAGTTTTTCTATATTTTTGTGTGACATTACTAATACTGTGTCATCAGCAAATAGATTTACTTTGAAATTTGTTGTTTGGGCTAAATCGTTGATGTATATTACAAACAATAAAGGATCCAATGTTGACCCTTGTGGATCACCGCAATAAACATTTTGAGATGACGAACAAGCATTTTTGAATACTGTGTATTGTTTTCTATTACCTGGGAAACTTGCAATTAGTTGAAGTGCTATTCTTTTAATGCCATAACAGGGAAGTTTTTTTTAGCAGAACTGAATAATCGACTGTGTCAAAAGCCTCTGCTAGATCAAGGAAAGTGGAGCAGTCATTACTTTTTTGGTCTAGATTAGATAGAATTTCATTGTGTAAATCCGATATAGCATCAGATGTGGAGACTCCAGCTCGAAAACCGTATTAACTGTTAGTAATCAAGCGGTGATCTGATAAAAATGAAGATAATCTAAAATAAATACATTTTTCCAGAATTTTGCTGAAGGTAGAGAGCAAGGAAATTGGTCGATAATTGGAGCAAGTCTTTTTGTTTCCTTTTTTATATATCGGTGTTATTTGGGCTACTTTTAACACTTGTGGAAAATTGCCCTCTGTGAGGCATCTGTTGTACAAAAAAGTCAGTATTGGTGCAATGAAGCAAGTAGAAAGCTTTATGAACTTGATTGAAATATCGTTTACAGCAGTGCTTTTATTTGGGTTTAAAATGTTTATTTCTTGCTCAGTTATAGGTGTTAAAAATAGAGAAGGTAGCTAGCTAGGAAGTGAGGTTTTGTTTTTGTCTTTTGGGCATAGATAAGCAAGTTATTGCAAAACGTTAGCTTCGTTAACCACTAGTCTGTTAACAAACTTCACTCTTCCGTTAACGTTAATCCATTATTTTCTGCTTTAATTAACGGAAGTTAGTAAAGTCCGTTAATCCGTTAATTTTTTGTATGTAATTTACATTTCGTTTTATTCACTCGCTTCTAGAACACGTATTGATGTTGTTGAGCTGATTGTAAAGAAATTTTAATTCCTCTGGTGGTCTTTTCGTGTTTTGGAAGTTACATTTTACAGTCTAATCTAATTTCCAGATAAAAGTAAGTTCAAATGCTCTAACAATGTTCGATCGGAAAATTTTTGGAAATTGCGACCAGCCATAATTAATAGACCTATGAGGCTACAGCTTATTATTTGCCACAAAAAAGTGTTCCTTTCTTCGCTTTCTTTCATAAAACTCGTGCTAATGCGCAACAAGTGTTACGAGGGCAAACTGGTTTGTACCGGTAAGATGAATGAATGGTGCAAGATAATAATGATAAAAACCTTAACGGAAGTTAACAGAACGTTACGGAAGTTAATTTAGTCCGTTAACATGAAAAACTTTTTAATGGATTAACGAGTTAATGAAAAAGTTAGCTTCGTTATTAACGGATTAACAATTAGCGGACTTGTGCCCATCTATGCTTTTGGGGATATTACTGAAGCCATTTTAGCACTAACATTATTACATTAGCAAAGTATTCATTAAATGCACAACTAATGTTAAAGGGATTTGACTGTAACTTGTTGTTGCTGTCGATTATAGTATCTGGCATAGAGCACAATTTTTTGTTCTTGTAGTTTATTATTTCATTTATGATTTTCCAAACGTCGTTATTGTTGTGTTTATTCACATCAAATAAATGTTTATAGTGCATCCTTTTTAAAAGTTCAATTGTGTGTGTCAATTTGTTTCGATACTTTTATAGTGCTTATACAGAAACTCATTACTTGGATTCTTTTTTGTGTATGCGAGCAATTCAATTTTTACTTTAATAAATCATAGAATGCCTTTAGTGAGCCATGGTTTTGTGCGTAGTTTAAGGATTTTGTGCGTTTTTGATGGGTGCATGTTTGTTTAATGTATGTCTTAGTACATCAATAAAAGCTTTAAATGCATCATTTATTAGAACGACAGACGTTCGCGATGCGTGTTTCTCGGTTTTTACTCGGCCATTTTCCAACTAACGAGTGCGAAATTTCAGACTTTTGCTTATAACTCGATAACGGTTGAGTCTAGCAACATGAAATTTGGACAGCAGTTTGAGATTAATGAGTTGTATGTTTGTACCAAATTTCGAGGCAATAGGTTACGTGACTTCGGTTTTAAAACCCGAAAACCGCCCCGCAAGTTTGGCGTAAAAAGCGGTTTCAGTCAAAAACGGCTTAAGTACGGCAAAAACTATTTTATAGGGTTGTATGTCTCAAGATACCCTTTCATCCTAACCAACCCACTTTTGGCCGCGATGAGGTTTATTTCTTTTTTTTTTCCTTTTTTTTCTTCCTAAATTTTGTACGCTCTTCTTCTCTTAAACCACAAAACATGGAAATTTAATTTTTGTGTAAAGTTGTTGAGCTGCAAATGCAATTTTTTCTCCCGAAATTTTTGGGGCAACTCTACCGGGAACCCCCCAAAAAATCCATTTTTTGAACGACTCAAGCTAGGGTGCTAGTTGTTTTTGATATCAGTAGATATTCAACAGACAATTATTTTGACAAAGTTTGGGGGTGCCACCCCCCCGAGGACCCCCCAAATGGACCCCCCAAAAATCAATTTTTTGAACGGCTCAAGATAGAGTTCTACTTTGTTTTGATATCAGTAGATATTTAACAGACAATCATTTTGACATAGTTTGGGGGTGCTACCCCCCCTAGGACCCCCCAAATGGACCCCCAAACATCAATTTTTTGAATAGCTCAAGATAGAGCTCTACTTTGTTTTGATATCAGTAGATATTTAACAAACAAATATTTTGACATAGTTTGGGGGTGCTACCCCCCTGGGAACCCCCCAAATAGACCCCAAAAATCAATTTTTGAATTGTTCAAGCTAGAGTGCCAGTGTTTTATGATCAGAGGTGGAGTCCTCGAGGACGTTCTTGGCCTTGAGGACGTCCTCGAGGACACAATTTGAAGTCCTTGGCCTCGAAGGTCAAGTCCTTGGCCTTGGCCTCGAGGCCTCAAGTCCTCGAAAATTGGCCTGTCCTCGGCTCAAGGACAGCAGTATTTTTTGAAATGTTAAAATTTTGTGGAGCGCTTGAAAAATTGTTTGGAAAACGTTTTTTAGTGGAGATCGCTTGAAAAATGTTTGTGAAGACCTTTTTTTTTTTTTTTTTGAGATCGCCTGTGAAAAATTTTTGTGAAGACCTTTTTTTTTTTTTTTTTTTTGGAGAGCACTTGCGCTATGTGTCCTTGGTCCTTGGCCTTGGCCTCGAGAGCGTCTCTCCTCGGAAAGGCTGTCCTTGGCCTTGGCCTCAGATTTTTTTTGTGTCCTTGGCCTTGGCCTTGGCCTCGAGCCTTGTGTCCTCGACTCCACCTCTGTTTATGATATCAGGAGATATTTAACTGACAAATATTTTGACTCTACTTTTCTGGAGGTTCCATAATCAGATATTTTTGAGTAATTGCTGATTTTACGGTAAACAAAAAGTACGTTTGAGCGTCACAGCATTAGGTATGCATCAGTCGTTCACTGGGTTTGCTGGCAAACTCCCATCTAGTTGATTCTGTTTCTGTGACGAGCTTTTCTCTATACTGCACATGTAAATTTTGAAGAAACTCTTTAGGTGAAAGTTTTTTCATAGGTACGTGTAGGACAAAGGTTTATTATATTTCACTGTACAATTCATCTTTAGATGTAGTTGTGGCGTGTCAAAAGGGAGCGCGCTCCGATTGTGGTTAACCGACTCGGTTGTACAACCTCGAGTGAGCTATGATCTGTTGACTTATAAAGCTATCGGTTCCAATTATCTTTCATTTGTGGTTACTTCCATGCTAGTTTTCCACATCGCCACTGGATGAAGCAGGAACTGCGACACACTTCCCCCTTTCTGAAAGCAGTGGTAGGAAGTGGCCTGCTAACGTCGTCTTGAGCGCCGACCATCCAATCACGTCGGGGTCACCAGTGTGGCGTGTCAAAAGGGAGCGCGCTCCGATTGCGGTTAACCGGCTCGGTTGTACAACCTCTGTGTGAGCAGGCGTGAATGGTTGATTGGATAGCAGCTGGTGCTAAGGTTGTGTGCTTGAGGGGTTGGTTGTGGAACGCGCTCCGATTGCGGTTAACTGGCTCGGTCGTACAACCTCGAGTGAGCTATGATCTGTTGACTTATAAAGCTATCGGTTCCAATTATCTTTCATTTGTGGTTACTTCCATGCTAGTTTTCCACATCGCCACTGGATGAAGCAGGAACTGCGACATAGTGGTAAGTGATCGGAAACTTCAAAGAGTTTTATAGAGCATTTCTAATCTTGTTTTACATAATTGGTGTAGAAATCATCAATCAGAGTAGAACTTGATGCTGCAGTTCTAGTTGGACTGTGAAGTAATGATAAGCATCTAAAATCATGGTATTGCTTTATCATTGAATTCGATTAGACTTTCAAAAAGTTAATACTCATATCTCAGCAAATATAAAATTTCCTGTTCGTTTTGTTTAGTTGTTCGATGCTTTTTGAAAGATGAGTTTGAAAGTCTAATGTTGGTTTTAGGGTGCTTGTAAATAACACTAATATTCCACAAATTCGTGGAAATTGGAAGTCGTCTAATCCGAAATTAAGTGTTAATAGCTGACAGGGCTTTGATTGGTTTTGCACCGCGTCGACCAGACTTTGATAATTAGCTATTTACGCCAAACAAAGTTTTCGCGATTGTCTGCGCTGGATTTAAGCTTATGACAGGTTTTCTTCTGTCTGTAAGTGCATTCATTGTTCAGGTGCATGCTGTGCGTGATATTTTGAGTAAGATCGTGTGGTTGTCATATAATTGGAAACCTGAAAAGGCAAGGGATTGGTAAATTGCTAGAGGAGTTGTAGGCTAAACAAGCTGTTGTACGTAGCCTAATATACTGATGTAATACCCCTGTGCTAATAAGCCTAGTATGGTGTTATACCGGGAACAATAGGCCTATTCTGTACTAAGAGGCGGGAAAGTAGAGAGGGTTATGGTTAAAGTTGGGCTTTTGCTTTTTTTCCTATTTGAGCCTTTTAGTATTTTCCTTGTATTGGTAGGCCTATTGTAATAGGCTTAGGCTTATGGTAGCTTAATGATAGGCTGGTAAGGCTACAAAAGATACCGTACTGACTGTACGAAAGCGGGATAGTGAGGTACAGTAAGGCTGGCCAAAGAATCAGAGATAGACTACTACACTACCAGCTTTCGTTCTGACATAGGCCTTACTCATATGCTTTAACTGTGACACAGATACCGGTAGTGCTGACTGTATTTCGATAGGCCTAGCCTATGCGAAGTAGCCTATCGGTACACTGTACAGTAGTAAGCTGGTCAACTGTAAAGGGTAAGCAGGTATTGTAATCACAAGTGCAGCCAGAACAAAAAAAGGGGAAAACAACATCTTTTATGGTTAAAGCTTAGGCCTACGTAAATCGCAAAGTTTACCTGTAATTTATACAAGTCGTAACAAATTACAAAGTTTTAGCAATAACCAGATAACAGGCAGGAGTCCTGTCGTCGTTCATGCAGCAGACACTTAAAAATAAGTAAATGAAAGAGAATAGAATAAAATTGGTTTCATCTGGTTTTGCGATTTTAGTTTATTTAATGGTGTAACGGCAGATGTAAAAAACACATTTTTGTCACGTACGGTAGGCGATACAAGAAAATTGCAGGTTGCTGTTATTATTCAGGCAAGCTGGCATGATAATATTTTAACTTTTAGATGCAGTATGATGTAACAAATCAGGAATGAGATGTACTGTGTACATAAACAATTTTCAAAAACATATGAACAACCCCAGCCTACATTTGAAAATGATTGGTTTTTGAAAAAGTAAATCTTCCGTTCTTATATTGATATTTACGTTAATTGACACCATGTGCTGCTTGCAGTGACGTGTGGTGAGGCTTTTGGTTGGTAAGGCACAATTTTTTTTGGAAGGCTCTATTTCACCGGAAATTTTTATCTAGTTTTTTATTAATTCAGACTCAAATCTAACACAAACTCAAATGCTTACTGTAAAAGTATTCCCCAATCGAACCCTAACCCAAACCCTAACCTAAACCCTAATCTTAACCCCTAAAAAAGCAAATGAAAAAAGCGCGGATGAATATTTCTCATTCTCGTTTTATTCTCTTTAAGTTGAAATTTTTATTCTCGTTTTCGGTGAAATAGTCATTACCTTATTTTTTGCATGTATGTTTGCAAAAAAATTATTTAAGACAATAAATGACAAGCAAATAATTGTTTTCATAGCCTAGCCATTAATTAAACGAAAACCGAATTTTTCAATAATTAATTATGTGTTTATTTTTGCTGTTCACTTAAAGCCAAATCAATTCTTGAAGTTTCAAAAATCTAAAAAGGTAGCCTAGCCTATTGTTCGGCTTTGAATGAGACATTTTTGAAGTTTTCGTGCTTGCTAAACCTTCTTGGCAAATTCTCTAAGTCACAAAAACCCAGTTTCAGTCCCAACATTATTATTTGCGAAAACATGAAAGCAAAAATGAAGGTTTTTATAGTACAACCACTCTTTTCTTGAGTACGGTTCTACTCTTTCTGAATTGAGGAGTTCTTTCGTAATGATATCTCGAGCAAATCTTTTGAATCGATTTTCTTTTAGCTATAACTCCAAGTTTAGATTAAAAACTTAGTTTAGAAAGTCTCTCAGCTTTGAGACTAAATTTTCTTCCATTTTAGTTCATTTTCTCATATTATATAAATTGTTTTTATTTCGCTAGAAAAATAACTTGCTCAATTTTGCAACAAATGAAAGACTAAAAAAAAACTGCTTAAACTTTTTTTCATTCTATGACATCACAGGTGAGGCGCGTCGCAAAATCAGATTTTCAAAGCATTATGCATTGTCCGCGATTTGTCTGAGAAAAAAAGGCTTACTTTTAGTTTGTTCATTAAAATTTGCTTAGCTGAAGTGAGGCACAATTGACAATGCCTTACTTTGCATATTTGAAGCGATGCTCAGTGGCACGCCATAGTGATAGCAATATTACACCGAATAGTTTGGGCGTTTTCGTGCGAAAGACATAACATAAAAGCTGTGAATACACAAAAAAAGTAAACATGACAAAAATTAATAAAGTTTTTTTGATGAATATTTTGATTTGTGTGAAACCATTTTATTTTAATTATATACTTTATTTTTGTTTTCCTTTGCACAATTCTACAGGTGAGGCATGGCCTCACTTGCCTCCCCTGATCGCACGTCCGTGACTGCTTGCTATTTTCAAACAGAAAAAATGCACTGTATTCTGGTTTGCGAATATATACAAAGGTTTGTTAATTGATTACCGTACTGTTGTTAATATTGTTGATAGGAAATATGGATCTAAGCATGAAGCAAGAATAATGCGATTGCGTTTGAGCATTCCTTATGTGCAGTTGTCTCAATCAAATTAATCATGCGAATCTGAACGCGGTATTCGCAAAAAAAAATGGTCATAACAAAATACAGAATACGTCGCCGGGTTTCTTTTTACAGCACGCCTGAAACAAAATTTGGTTCGCGTCGAAAACTGCTTCCATGGCAAATTTTTAAGCCCGGCCTACTCTGTGTAGAAAATTTAAAACGTATGCCGAACGTACATATGCTGTACGGAAAATTTAAAACGTATACATTGTTAGTTTGTTTGAAACAACTGGCTGCTTTTATGCTGTGGTAAGGCGGTACGCTGGGTGTACCAAATTTTGGTTTGAAGTAAACTAAGACGAACTTTGCGTTCACGGTTTCATATACGGTGAAGATCAGAATTAGGCAGATGGCATCTGCACGACTTGTTGCTCGCAACCAATCATTTAAACTTCAACACATTTTGGAAAACATTGCCGGACTCGCTACTATGATAGACAATGAGAGCATAGCTATAAGGAGTATTGCGGGTACATAAAAATTTATGGAAAAATATTTTATAAAAATAAATTAGCGCACTATTTGCTGTAATAAACATTTAACATTGCACAGTTTGAAGGTGTAAGACTAGTATTCAAACCAGTGAATCGCCCATTCCCTCAACCCCAGCTGAAAATAAAATTAAAGATCAAGCTGATATCATAGTTACACTTCTGGTAAAGTACAAAAACTTTTTGTGGAATATTATATTGATTCTGCTGTTTTGCAGGTAAATGAGCTCTGTAGGCTGTTGGTCTAGATGTAGGCTTATATAAGGCGGTTTAGACCAACTATGTCTCATATCTTTTTCAATGTAGACACAAACAAAAAACAAAAAAAAACAGGAGAAATGCGTGCAATCAAAATACTTCATTTTGTATAATAGCAATTCCTAATCACAGTATAATAAAAATCAATTTCAACGTACTAATAAACGAAGATTCATTCTCTTCGAAAAGATTTGCTTTTCTTCAGCAATTAGTGTTTTTTTTTAATGTTTTTAGTTAAAATATTATCGAAATTTATTAGGATGGAAATACGATTAGATTATAGTGACATTTAATTCGTGGTGCATGTCAGATCTTGGCTGCCCCAAATTTTTACCGGTATCTGATTCTACTTCTTGGAAAATAATGACTTTTAAAACAAAATGAATTACGTATGTTTTTTAGGGCAAAATCGTGCTGCCTTTTGCCTCATACGTGTTCTTTTACGAAAGCAATGTGGTATGCTGATGATCAGTGTTCCCTATAAGCGCAAAAAAGTGTGAAATTTTTTCCGGCATTTTCGCACTAAATTTTGGCAAAGTCCGGTGTTTCTTCTCCCGCCAAAAACCGACGTTTTTATTTCCCGCCGAATACCGTAGGCAGCTGCGGTTCGCGGCGCCACGGGCTTAATTACTGCACAAAGCCAATAGATTACTAGGATATTTGCGGATCTCTTAGACCTATGACCTTTTTTTTTTTTTTAAGAGCGACATAAAAAGAGAGAATAAAATGCCTTTGCCAGTGCAAAGACTTTTTTTTTTGGAGAAAGCCAAAATTTGAGCCAAAAATTGTTGCCACAGATCGAGAACGCCTCAAGAGCTCCGGCATTTTCACATTGAGTTCAGAACATTCGCACTATTTCCGGCATTTACGCAGTAGGTGAAAAGTTAGAGGGAACACTGCTGATGATACATTATCATTCCAAGACAGCGCAATACAGCCTCGCAATCATCCAACATTTTCATTAAATAGGGTTTGGTGGGGTAATTCAACACAAAATTTCAGTTTTCCATCTCTATTTACCAACCTAGCACTTCTAAACTTGGTTTATCAACTTTTTTATACATTTGGATATCCGACTTATAGTTGGCAACACCTTGGTTTTTAATGCTTGGCGGAGTATGGAATAATGGATTTTTAAATTAAGCCACTTCGCTGTCTCGATTTTTCCAACTCGCTGGGTAATTAGGGACATTGATAAAAGCATAGTAACAGTGCATAAAAAAAGAGGAAAAAGATCTGGATAACGTTATGTTTAAAAAGATCTGGATAATGTTCGAGAATATTTCATAAGAAAATGATTTATGCTAAATGAGGCTTTTATTAGTTGTTTTTTTGATCACAGAGCTGGACAGCGCTGTTTCGAGCTTTTAGCTCTCATCGGCAGCCCTCAGCTATCTTTTCAAAGGTATTCCCAGCTGAACAAACATCTTGGCCTAACTGGCAAACCTTAATGGCTTGCAGAGAGGCAAATGCTTAGTAGGGAATAAACGATTTTTCACTTGTGGTACTTTAAGAAACAAGTGAAAAATCGCTGGATCCTTGTAGTAAGGACAGCCATAGGCTATCCTTACTACAAGGACTCCCCTCTGCGTGACCACGGAAATCAAAACTGCAAAAAATCAAAACTGTTTTTTTGATGTCAAAATTTTGTGGTGCGGTTTGGAGCATTAAGCTTGGATTGCAGCAAAATTGACTTACAAGGATAATTTTTGGAATGGATTTAACGATACTACTCTGCTAATTTTTGAAAAAAGTTAAGCACATTAGATCCTTTAAGACTTGAATTAAAAGATGAATGTAAAGAGATGTCTTTGTTACCCCTGTCCCGAATTACCGCAGGGTGTCCCAATTTAGGCCTAATTAAAGAATTAAAGAATTTCTTTCGGCAGGCCTAATCAAAGAATTGCTTGGTCATTTTTTGTGTGATAAAATAATTTTGCATAGTTGCTCTCTGCTTTCATTTACAGATTAGGTTAGATATTAGTTTGGATCCTATATCTGACTCACCTCCCTGAAAAACACCTTTCAGGAAGCATTTCCCAAAAGATTTTAAAAAACACTTGGCCAGAACTACATTTCGTTATACTTAATGTACTTGTCAGAAATTACATTTCCCTGAAAACTTTTTTCCAGAAATTACATTAAAGCTTATTTAGCAGAAATTACACTTGCCAGAATGTACATTTCCCCAAAGACTTCTTTTCGAGAATTTACATTTGGCGAAAATTTGATTTCCTCCAAAATTTATTTTCGAGAATTTACATTTGGCCAAGGTTACATTTCCTCGAAAACTTATTTTCCAGTATTTACATTTTGTCAAAATTAAATTTTTCTGAAAACTTATATACTTGTTAAATTAATCCAGAATCTGGAATTTACATTTGCCACAATTTACATTTGGCCATAATTGCAATAAATTTCCCTACAACTTATGTTCCAGAATTTACATTAGGTCAAACTTACTTTTCCTTAAAACCTATTTTACAGAATTTACACTTGCCAAAATTTACAATTAACCAAAATTATATTTCCTAAAAACTTATTTTTCAGAAATTTTGAATTGTGGATATACTAGCCCAAAATTTCATTTAATAGAATGAAATTTGATTTGGTAAAATTTACATTGCGCAAAATTTTTATACTTATTTATTGTCACAAATTTACTCTTAAAATTATGAGTGGACTGGTAGAGCAGGATCAACAAAGGAAGACATTTTGGTAGGTCACATAGTGTTTGAGGACAGACCTAAAAACAGTCATTTTTGGGGTTTTTATTAGTTCTAAATGACTTAAACTTGTCAATTAAAACTTAGTGAATTTATTGGGCATAATGAAACCAACTATTTTGCAAAATTTTATGGTTCTAGCACTTTGGTGTAACAAGGTAATGCTCCTAAACTACGTGGTACTCTCATGAAATTTAATTCTAAATTTTGTTCAACATTGTGCATGTGCTGAGATAGCATAGTGGTTAAAGGCGCTAATGTGTGGAGCATTGGTAGGTGGAAAGTGCTGGGTTCAAGTTCTAATCAGATGATTATAGTTGCTCCAAATGTTACTGAAATTGACATAATTTTTTATTAATATTAGACAAAAGTGTGTTATTTTTTTTTTAGTTTGGAATTGTATGTGATCAAAAGGTTTTGGGTTTCATTCTCTGATTAAGATTGTTTTGCATTTCTATTTTAGAATACTTCGCAGGGGAATTTAGGCTTTTTTTTTTATAATCTTTTTGAAGCTATTGGATTCAGAACAAAAGTGTTGGGTAGAGTTTTTGGAGAAATGTAGTTCTGGACAAATGTAAATTCTGGAAAACAAGTTTTCGAAAAAATGTACCGAAAGTTTTCGAAAAAATGGATAGGTCGCAACTTTTTTCTCATATTTTTTAACAAAAAACACTGGTGCGACCTATCCTTTTTAACAAAAAACACTGCATACCTTGAAAGTTTTCGGCTATTGCAAATATCGTATTTTCCGGCTAATAAGCCGTTATAGACATGAATTGCGCTTGCACTTGTGCTCGCACATACCAATGCGAGACAGTTTCATGCTCGTACACGCACATGCAACCGCTCAGAGTGTGTTGGATTTTCCTGCTTTGCTAAGAAAAAATGTTTTTTGCGATTTTAATGTTCGATTTCGAAGTTATTTGTTTTTAATTTATTTTAATTTTTGAAGTTTATTTTAATTTTCGCACAGATAACTTCAAAAATTTATCTTAATTTTCGAAGTTATCTGTGCAAAAAAGATAGTGCGACTTATGTGCAAGTCAACGCTAAATTCAACTTTTTTAACACAAAACTAATTGTGCGACCTATACGGTGGTGCGACCTATAGGCGAGTGTATATGGTAATTTCAGCCAAATGTAAATTTTGGCAAATGTGAATTCTGGAAAAGAAGTTTTAGGGTAAATGTAATTTTGGCCAAATGTAAATTCTGGCAAGTGTGAATTCTGGAAAATCAGTGTTTGGGAAATGTAATTTGATACAAGTGTTCATTGTGGCAAATGTAAATTCTAGCAAGTGTTGATTTGGTAAGTGTGATTTCTGACAAATGCTAATTCTGGAAAAATAAGGGTATGGGAAATGTTTTTCTGGCGAACGATTTCTGGGAGGTGTTTTTCTACGAGGTGTAAGGATACCAATTAATTTGTCCTATATTGTAACTAAACATGCTACCAAACCCTCTATTCTGTGCATACCAGATTACCAGTAAATTTCTTTTTTCTTAACTCCAATTTTTTGCAGAAAGAAGTTAAATTCATTCCTACTCTATGCCTAAATCTAGCTTAGAAAACAAATTTAGGGGATAGCTTAGGACTAAGAAATAAAATCTGAAATTGCTGTATGTACCTATGCATTGAAAAGTTCACAGACTGCACTTAATAAATCTGAAATCTGCAGCAAAGAATTAGGGATAAAGTCATAAATCTGGTGCCAGCGTGGCGCAAAACTAACCAAAACCTTGACTCTATGATAATTTTGGAGTATCTGTTAATTTAAAATGGCTGCCAATTCAAGTGCATTCACGGAGAAAAGACCTTTCTTAGCGATTTAACCTCGTTGAAGGTGGTGAATTGAAATTTTGATCAACATGGCATAGGCTTATCCATTTTAATCGACATAACGCAATGACTTAATTGGTGCAAATGTCTTCCGGAATGTATTAAAATTTCCAAAAAGGTATCCAATATGCAACTCAGCGTATTATTCTAGTTTAAAATTTTTGTGAACTTGTTATCAAAAATTTTTAATTTTGCCTTAGATATGTAGATGTTCATTGCGACCAATTTTTTCATCCATTCCTTAATTTTTTTTTTTTTTGAACCAGTGTGAAAATACTAAAGTTCAATATTGAAATGCACAAATAAAAGTGATAGTTTCGAAGTTGATTGAAGAAGAGAGCAAACAGAATGATGATTGCAGAATTTTGTCTGCAGTTACCTGAGCTTACTCTCCTTATACTGGAAACCAAATTTTTAGGCTTATCTTTCTTAATTTGTAATTATCACCATTATCAAATGCCAAAAATAAGCTAGGAGGTGTTTGATTTTATTTTTTAAGTTTAGCAGTTTGAGTTTGTCAATGATTAAATAAGCTCAACATTTCTAAAAACAGGAACTAAGCACTGAACAGTTAGTCATATGTTTATGGACCAGCACTCAGCAGATTTTTTAACCTGTTAAGTCATTACATCAAAAATATTTTTTGTACTCATCATCAATAACAGTGCAGTATCTGATATTATGTATGATCTCCAATCCCCCAAAATTGGCAACATCTAGGGATGTTCATTTTAAAATATGTGTATACTCTAGAATAATTTCAGATCTTTTTTTTAATGCCTGAATCTTTCCAGAGTATCGAATCCTATAGCAAAGTATCGAAATCATTCAAACCCACACAAAAAAATAATGCTAATTGACAGCAATAATGCTACTGCAGAGTAGCAATACTAATGCTTTTATCAAAAGCAGCATTAATTCATTGGTATGTTCTCTTGTCAATCACCATTTTTGCTTTTTCCTTGTGATAAGGAAAAGATACTCTCACCTATTGCTGCCCCAAGGAAAAGCATGTGAATTTTCAATTTTTTTCCCCATAAAAATAAATGAGAGGAGAAAGGCACAAGTTTAAAGAAAATATGCAATGCATTGCTCACACGTATGTCATACAGTCGTACACACCCACTATTACTCGTGGTTTCAAAATGGGTGCGTAAACAGCATGTATGCAATGGCTGTTTGCATTTGTTAGTGAGTGAGCAATAACGATCAATGACATTCATTCGCAAACAATGCGGAAGCAGCGCATCTTAGAAAATTTTTACTATTCCAATTCGATAATTTTAACCTGATTGGTTGGATTTGGTATTCTGGAATGAACATCCCTAGCAACACCTCAAAGTCAAAAGTCAACACCTCAAAGTCAAAAGTGCTTTGCATGTTCAGTGTTGTTACACAAAATAGTAAATGATGTTTTTTCTTTGCCTTGTGTAACATAGTTAAAAAGTCTCATTGAAACTGCGATTTGGATTTTTGAACAGATCAAGGACTGCTATCAGGCTGTGATGCTGTTAATTTAATTAAGTTTTTGACAATTCATGGCGGTATCAAAATAATGCTTCAAAAACAACCAAATGTACACATACATTCAATATTTTATTCACACAAATATATAAATTAACTTAAATATTAGAATTATGGCATGCACAAAAAATTCTTCAGTTTAATTTTATTCTATTAGTTATTTCAAGAGCTAACTACTCTATTCCTTCAAACGGCTGTTAATGTTCTGTGCACTTTCAAAACAACAAAAAGCGCTTGTTTTTATAGCTACTTATTAGCTGTTTTGAAGTCGAAAGAAAGTGAAGTCAGGGTTCAAAACTAAAGTCAGCTGAGTCCCTACCTTGCCTCCTATGTCCATTTCAGATTTATAACCCCCCATCCCTGGGATTCTAAATAAGCATACAGGATGCACCAAAACGAATGTAACCACTTTAATTTGCGCATTTTTTACACTACAAACTTAAAACATGAGATATATTTAGTCAAATAGGTTGGATTGTATCTGAAAGTCAAAGCAACTTCTTGTTGTCCACAGGTTCAATATGACACCCGTTTCTGTTGAAACAGGCTTTCACGCGCATGCAGAAATTTTGGCCCTCTTTTTGCCATGTGTCATTGGTTACTTCAGCTGCATAATCTGTCACGTTCTGCGTAATATCAGCTTGCATTTGAGATCTGTTGGCATAAATCTTCCCCTTTGCTGCTCCCCAGAACTAGAAATCAAGTGGATGTAGGTCTGGACTGTGGCAGGCTCACTCATGATCTGTGTTGAGGCTGATCAGACAATTCTTGAAAAAAACCCTTAGGTGCCTTAAAGATCAAGTGACAAGAAAAATGCTCCACACATTTTTTGGTTATTGTTACATAGTATACGCGTTAACTTAGAAGTTTTGAAAATTTCGCAAAAATTAATGCAAGATTGGCGGAATTATTAAGCTTTGAAAAGTGCAATACGCAACACTTGTCTAGCCGTCGAATGATGTCATCCTCGAACTAACTGTCAAAACTGCATTCTGTGTAAACAGCGGGAGTGTGTTTTCACGCTATCGAAATTACCTATTCACTGTCCAGGTAATAAGCTTAGCAGCAGTTGTTATTCGAGAAAACGAATTCCTTGCCAAAGTTATTAATCAGAACTGTTGGTTGTGTGAGTCCATACAGTAAATTTATGGTAGCAGTTATCTTTGAATTAATAAGCTTAGTTAGTAGCAGTTGTCTATGAATTAATAAGCTTAGTTAGTAGCAGTGATATACAAGAAATCGTATTTCTTGCTCAATTTTATTAATCAAAACTGTTTGTTGTGTGAGTTCATACAGTAAATTTAAGGTAGTGGTTACTGCATCTGCTATTTCTGTCGAGTAGGTTCGTGGATTACCTGAACTGGTTGCAGTTACTGATTAGGGACCAACTTGGGTATTTGGCCAGCTCTGTCAGTTACTAATACTCAATACTTAAATTGTAAAATTTTGCATGGGGGGACACTTTTTCAGTGTTGACTGAACCTTAGTGAAGAACAGGCTCGTAGCCAGGATTTTGCAAAGGAGGGGGCTTTTTTGGAAGGTTGATCCGTCAACAAACTTGACCCAAATTTTCATTGTTCCTGAATTGGATTGAGGCGATTTTTCAGTGAAAATTAAGTGATCTCCAAAAAAAAGATCTTTGCCGAAATCCAAAGGCTTTTTCTGGCCGAAATCAAAACTTTAAGCGGTTTTTCCTGCCAAAAAGAGTGACTTTTTCCTCCCTCAAATAGTGCACAAATCTCCCCCGTCAGGACGCATCCCCCCCGTCCCCCCTACAATTTAAGTACTGCTAATACTGGTCACTAGGTCAGTGGTTAGCTTTTAGCCTAGGATACTAAATGTTTTGTAAACCATGATGAACTCTGAACAAATAGGACTAAGGCAAAGAAATACAATATGATTTTCAATAGCCTAGTCTGTGCTTT
The DNA here is from genome assembly GCA_963965965.1 of Trididemnum nubilum. NCBI lineage: Eukaryota > Metazoa > Chordata > Ascidiacea > Aplousobranchia > Didemnidae > Trididemnum > Trididemnum nubilum. The sequence continues at coordinate 22,652,014 of OZ014487.1, forward strand.
AACAGTTTTGTACTGTTGCTCCCTTTGAACTGAACTGCAATAGTAATAATAATAATAATTGCAATTTATATCCCCCTTGAGATAACACCAACAAGTGTCAACGCATCTGACTAAGGGGCCATAGTAACATTCAAATAGCTTTACAGAAATAAAATTAATACACATAGACGTACTAATTCTACAGCAATAAGCAGCAAAATACTGGCATGAAACCAATGGCGAAGCCAATGGGGGAGGGGGGCTGTAGCTCCTCTAATTGGTCTGTTGACCAAAATGCAGAATAAGGAAAATACCACGTTTTTAGCACTTCTGAGACTGTTTTTTGAACTGGAATGGACTAAAAAGTGATTTACAGCCAGGGGTGCCGATCTTTGTTGAGCATTGGGTGGATAATTTGCAATTTTACCCCAATTTTGCCTTGTTTTCGACATTGGGGGGATGAACCTCGACCACAATTTTTTTCAGGTAAGCAAGTTAAGTGAAGACTAAAAAAAAAGGTCTTCACCAAAATTGGAAGACTTTTTTTTCCCGAATTCAAGGGAGGACAAAAAAAAGGTCTTCACCAAAATTGGAAGACTTTTTCTCTTCGAATTCAAGTGAAGACCAGCGCTCAGATGCAGGCCAAAGTCAAATTATTGGGGGGGATACGGTTGTAGACCATACTCAAATTATTGGGGAGGATACAGTCAAATTATTGGGGGGATATATACCCCCATCCCCCCCCCCCAGGTTTTGGCACCCCTGTTTACAGCATCTTTTAAAGCATAAATTTAGGGGAGGGGGCTAATTTGTCTAAAATAAAACTCACAAATCAATAAAAGCTTTGAAAAATTGCCCAAAATAAGCAATCAGATTTTGTCGCTATTGTAAAAATGCTAAATATAGGTTTCATCAAGAAACATATTCCAAAGTTAGGAATAGGGGAGGGGGGCTATTCAGTATTACTTAATTACCAATCACTTGCCTCAAAAATGTTTTCATTAGTCCCTTCCCTTCCCAATTATTTTTCTCTATAAAATATAAACGAAATAGGTTACTTCATGTGAGTTTTCTTGAACTATAAGATTTTATGATTTACCTGCATGTAAACAAATGAGCTAAAATTTTTCCATTAAAGCACCTCCCACATAGCCCATTTACGTAAACAGTTTAATCAGGTTTGCACTGCCAATTTTTATGCCACGTTTTAAAAGCATTATTTTATATCAAAATATCCCTAAAATTAAGTTATTTTTGCAAAAAAATGCAAAATTTTCAAGCGCTGAGAGGTCTGCCCCCAGACCCCCAAAACAGCCCCCCATTGCAAATTTTTGGGCTACGCGCCTGCATTACACACAGTGGTAATATCTTCAAAGGTTAAATTAAAATAATATACTTTTAGATGTTGCTTGAAAAAGTACAAAGTTTTAATTTCAGGCAAAGATAGTGGCATTGAAATCCATACCTTGGGTGATCCATACTAAAACATAGACTGGGATCTAGCAAAGTTTAAGCTAGTTACCGTTTGAAGCAGCCAATTATCATCATTAACACGCAAGGTATACCTTGCCGAAACAGAATGAGAGATGAATAATTTTTTCAAATATGTATGAACATAGCCATGCAGGCACACTTCTGTGCTCGAATTTTGTTTTTAATCATGTCTACAGAAGAATCTCTATCAAAAGAAAAATAACACTTCCCATCATCAGCGTATGAACGCACTCAAAAACATTTGCTTACATCTATCACAATTAACAGCTAAAAAGCGAATAGCTGACTGCTGAGGAATACAAAAGCCCACCAATGCTGATGATGGTATACCTACGAGAAGGCTATAGTTCACATGTGACGTCATTCACTTTATAGATCCAAATCGCTGTTTTGAGCTTTTTCTACATCAAAGCGACTTTTTAACAACTACAGAACTTGAAATATTATTGCTGAAGAACTTTTTTTGACATAGCAATTAAAACCAAAGTGCAAATTTTTCTTGGCACTTGATCTTTAATGATGCATGGGCTGTGTGTGGTCTAGTGCCATCCTGCATGAACAAAGCCAGTCTCAACTGTCCTTGGGTTAGTTTCTGAGTCAGGTCACCATAAAGCTGGTCAAGAATAGCGATATATTGCTCTCTGTTGATGGCAACGATGTGCCCATTTTCTTCGAACCAGTAAAGTCTCAGCAAAGTGTGCTTTGCATTGAAGGTCACTGCGTTTGTGGCCTTCAATGCAAAGCACCCTTTGCTGTGACCATACTGGTTCGAAGAAAATGGGCACATCGTTACCATCAACAGTGAACGTTATATCGCTATTCTTGACCAGCTTCATGGTGACCTGACTCAGAAACTAACCCAAGGACAGTTGAGACTGGCTTTGTTCATGCAGGATGGCGCTAGACCTCAGGTGCCTAAGGGTTTTTTTCAAGAATTATCTGATCAGCCTCAACACAGATAATGAGTGAGCCTGCCACAGACCTACATCCACTCTTGATTTCTAGTTCTTGGGAGCAGCAAAGGGGAAGATTTATGCCAACAGATCTCAAATGCAAGCTGATCTTAAGCAGAACGTGGCAGATTATGCAGCTGAAGTAACCAACGACATATGGCAAAAAGAGGGCCAAAATTTCTGCATGCGCGTGAAAGCCTGTTTCAACAGAAATGGGTGTCATATTGAACCTGTGGACAACAAGAAGTTGCTTTGACTTTCAGATACAATCCAACCTATTTGTCTAAATATATCTCGTGTTTTAAGTTTGTTGTGTAAAAAATGCGCAAATGAAAGCAAATTAAAGTGGGTACATTTGTTTTGGTGCACCCTGTGGTAAGCATAATTACTGATGTTCTGTCGTGAACAAGCTTTTATTGAATGGTTAATGAAATTGTTAGATTTCAGTTGGAACACTTTTGATGAACCAAAAGTAACTTTACATTTAGAACAACTCTATTTAATCATTAAGCACATTTTCAGCAGCAAACCCTTGATTTTATCCAGGACATTCCAACTCATTTTGGTATTTCCATTAAAAAACTCGAAATTGTTTACTATTAAAAATCGGAAACAAAATAATTCCCCAAAATCTAAAGTAAGAGGGAACACTTATCTGTTTACCTGCATTTAATTTGACAGATTTTGTTAAGGCTTGGGATAAGTCTGTCTGTAGTTTATCCTAAAACATAGCGTGGTGCTTAATGTACGCAGTTAAACACTTACAGGTATCAGTGGATTACATACGCAAAAACCAAAATTTCAGCTGAAAAATTGAGCTCATCTTGTGTGAATACTGCGGGTACCAGTTCATCAATAGGCATTTGCTATGTTGAATGAATTGATGGAAGCAGAAGACTCCTCTTCTGCTGGCAAAGGTGATGCTGAGAATGTGATGGAAGTTAGTGAAACACTTGGTCCAGTGTCAAAAAAGTCAACTGAAATTTTGCCATTTCCGAAAAGTGAAAAAGAAAACGAAAAATCAAACCCAAATGAACCAACAAACACTTCTCAAAATGAGGCTCTTTCATTGAGTCTTCCTCTTTCTCCAGCAGTTACAAACACTGCTGTGTTCCACACTCAAAGCAGTGCATCTGTGGAAAAAGCAAAGTCCTTATGGACTGTAAAATCACCCATGCTGGTCAAACCTTGCCCTAACACTTTTGCCATACGAAGAAAATCCCATGAAAACTATTCCCCAAAACATTTCGAAGATCAGCCACTGCCACAAAACAACACTGTTAACAAGTCGAACCATTCAGTAGGAACAGGTTTGGGATTAGCTGATGGGTCGCCGTCAGCTTTTATGAGAAAAGGAGGTCGAGTTCCACCTGCTTTCATGGACATTGACCTGGACGGAAATTTGTTGAAGAGATGTAATAGTGCTCCGATTCTAAATGATGCAGAGTGAGTTAGTTCATTGTGATTTAATACACTTATTTGTATAGAATGCCACCAAGTTTTTGCTAACCACCCAGTCCGCATCTGGGTTGATTTTTTTTATTCAGAACTTTTGGAATTTGGAAACATTTGTAATGATCATTTTTAGAATTTTTTTGCCATTTTCATTACAGCGGTCACAAATTCAGGACTTCTGTGCACAAATATGAATTTTTTTCAAATCTTTCTAGTCCTTTCCTTTAAAAAAAAAGATTATGTCATTGATAGTTAAATTAATACAGAAATATCTTAAGTATATACTTGCATCCTTAAGGTTTTTAAAATTTGAGTATGTATATCGCAGAGTTAAAATGTCTATGCAAGTATATGTACATTGTTTGTATATAAGTATTAAATTGTTAACTAATTTTCATTAATGCACACAAAAATCTTGGATTGACCAATTTGCTTGAGCAGCCATGTCTTAGAAGTTACTCTAATTTTTTTATTATTTTAGTGGCAACTCCGTTGAATGGAGCCGACCAATCGTCTCTTCGACTGGACGTACCAGAAGATTTAGTGCTAATATTGTTTCTCTAAACTCTGTGAGTTTTCTATTTTTGATTTTGCTGTATTTGGATTAATTTCTTTGAGAAATTAATAGTTCATAGCATTTTAATGATTTTTTTGCCTATATTGTATATTTTTAATGTTTTGAATACAAGTTGGTTATTGTTCATGGCAAAGTATTGTATCGGTATTGTACTAGTGCTGAACTAAAATAGTTTAAAGGTCGAGGTTGATGTGGCTGAATTTTCTCTTAATTTTTTGCTTGGTCTAATTAATGGGTCTGCTAGTCAAAACTAGAGAATTTATGCTACCATTGAAACATTGGTTTTAAAATGCTGGTTAAAGATTTCAAAAATAATTTTTAATTTTTAGTCCCCAGCTCCCACAATTCCAAGATCGAGGTTGAGGTTATATCAAATCAAAAAGGTAAGCTGATTGAAAGTCTTAAATCAACATGAATTATTTTTCACCTGTAAAGCAGCAAAATTTTAGTGGAAAGTACTAGACATACAACCAAGTAAATTGCCATATATGTGAAATATAACTTAGTAGATTAATTCAAAGATTACCTCTTTGGACTTGCATAGTGAAATTTTTATGCTATGTTTTTAAATTAAACATTGTTGAAGATAGCAAAACTGATAATCTTTGTTGATGCATTTGAGCCTGAGTTTCAGGTTAAATCAAGTTCTTGCATAGGCTGCTGGTCTGTATAATGCTATAATATTTTAAAAATTATCCCAATTTGAATTGTGTTTGTGTATTGGTGATTTAGCATAACCTGGGATTGTTACTTGGCACAATGCAATAATAATTCATAACTATGGTAATTCGGCTTGGTTAATTTGAACATACTTTGTAGCCATTTTTTAAACAGCGTGACAGCGTAAGTAATAAAGCTATATTTCATGTAAATCCTGCTTAATATCTGTTTCACTTACTGTTATTCTGCAGATAAAATGAGCTTGACGTTACGATTTGCACCGTTTGAAATTTGACATTGCTTTTGTTCCTAATGAATTTTTTTCTAGCCAACTTAGAATTGATAAACTTTGCTACCTTTAATTATCTTCATATAAAAAATATGGAACCAAAAATATTTACAATTCAACTACTAAAAATTTCATGTGGCCATAACTATGTTCACTTCTTTATATTTGAATATAATAGTTAATGAAAACAAAAGATCAACTGATAATATGAGCAAAAATTAATAAGATGCCGAAATGAGTGCATTTTTTCCTCTGATAGGTTACAAGTCTTCAACAGTAATGAAATGCTAGTGTGGCTGAGAGGGGTACACGACTTTTCGGCGCGGACCTTTTCTTCGCCAATATTCGGTGCTTTTTACTAACACTAACCCAAAGCCCCAACCCTAACCCTAAATAAGTGAACTGTCAAAGAGCACCGAATTGGCGCCAAAACGATCTGTGCAGAAAACGTACGGCAACGAAATAGTGGCGGCAAAATGGTCGCGACGAAATGGTCGCACAGAAAAGACGTGATCCCGGCTGAGAGTGCTACAGTGTTATTTTCGTGATGACTCTTGATTGCTCTCGGTTCAACTTACATTTTAATACGTTGATGCTTCCTCGCCCTTCAATAAAATGAATTACAATAATTATTTCTGCTTGGTGGCCGTTAAACAAACAGCAAAGTTAAATGTGAAGATACCTAGTCAAATCATAAACTGGTGTGGATTTAAAGCATAGGAATATCAATGCATTCTCTTGCAGGAGAATAAGTTAAATCAAAAAATTAATCTTGACCAGCTTGTAGCTTTAAACCTCAAATGTGTGTTCAAGCTGTTCATAAACCAATCGAAAATGAAAACAGCTGCCTTACCACGAGATTATTTATTTATTGATCGATCTGGCTGTCCTCTGAAACGTTCAATCATCTAATGACAAGAAAAAGGTCTCATTTCTGCTAAACGCTTATCCTTTAGCATTTGACAGCTTGCATGATTTCAACTACTGCACTACAAATTCTACCAGTGCCAATGCTATTGAATATAGGTTGGTTAGTCTGTATACAAAATATATTGAATCGCATTAAGATTAAAACGGTTGCTTTTATAGATTCTCTGAGATAGTGTTCTAACTTGTTTATAGGTATTTTTTTTTGAAAAGCTACTAACGTCAAACTTTCAAGTCACTTTTTCCCCTACTCTCTGCAACACTGTGATTAATTTTACAAATGAAACGCATAAAAAAAAACTTTAAAAATCTGTGCAAAATAGATTGTAGAATGTTTATTCAGTTTCGCATCTGTAAAATTTGAAGTGCGATTCTTTTATTTTCAAACCTTGTATGTTTTGCAGGAAGAAAGTTTGGAAGGAATTCAAAGCAAAGAAGCAGAACACGAAAGGTAGGGTATCTACTTAGCAAATTATTGACTAGGCCATAGGCTATGAACTGCATGTAGAATGTTCTTTATCAGTTGGATATTGGGGTTTGAGTTAAGTTAGGTCAAGGAGTTCATGTAGTATTAAATGGTAATACCTTTGGTTTTAAATTGTTGTAGATGAAAGTTGAAGTACCGGTCTTAGTGCCCTGTAATTGACTATCAACATATGTTAGGGGCATAAAATTGTAAATCTACTGTATTACGATGCTATCTTAAAACGCATTTATCATGGTAAAGACCGTTGTTGTCAAATACGCTATTTTTCCTTGTCAACCGTTCATTTTCTCAAAATGGGATTTGTGGCCCTGCGCGTTGATTGTTTAATGAAAAATATTTTTGTTGGCTCCTTACTGCAAACGATATTAATATTTCATCTGCATCATGGCATATAGATTTAAAAAACTCTATTAGTTTCCATAGGTTAGCAATGTGAAAGTGGATATTTGGTTTGCCATTTTGATATCAACAACATTGCATATGATTAGTTTTACCCAAGGAAAACTGCATGACCGAATATTTGTTACTAAAAACTAAATCCGTTTTAGTTTAGATTACAAAATGTAGAATGATAGTGCACTAGTAGAGCAACACAGAAAACAATTCAGGTTTATTTTTAACGTTTTACATCTCGAGTTTTCATGCGTGGTTCTTGGTTCCGGTACTCGTATGTTGCTGAATCAGCTCAAAAAGTGCCAAATTACAAAGGAATCGTACCAATCCAAGAATTGATATGTTAGCTGTGTTTTTTGGTGACATATGAACTCGTTGATTGGCGCGAATCTTTCGTAATTTGGCACTTTTTCGCATCAATCAGCAACAAGCAGTCGCCAGTATCCAGAACAGAGCCTAAAACGTGACCGCGAAAAAACGCTGTTTGGAGTCTATTTCGTTGTAAATTCAATTTGTATTTTATTTAAATGTAAATGTTGGTGGCAAATTTTAAAGCGTTTCACAGAATTTGCTTGCGTTTTTTTTAGGTATCGTCCAGAGTCTTTGCTTGTTAATTTTGCCTTTGATCTCTTTAAACATACGATTTAACTTGGCGTGGGCCTTTAGAAGTGCTTATCTTAAGCACTTTACTTCAACGTCACGTACTAAAATATTTACTTAGTTTATAAACATTATGTTTATTTATAGAGAAGTGCAAGCCACTTTGCAAATTTCCTCAAACTACGGCGATCTATCTTTGGTGAGTAATCCAAGCTTGAGTTTTGTGAATCCCATTATAGCATTGTTTGCCACAGGCTAAGTTTAGAGCATTGCTCAAGCTTATACTGGATTTAAGGCTGCTGTGTAGTTGTTTCCAACTATCAATCAAACGATCGTTTTGTCGCGCAGAAGAAAATCACTGCACAGTGAATTTTTTCGGCTATTTACTTCAAAGACTCCGAAGTGGACTGATAACCCGGCAGAATAATGAAGCCGCCACCCCCCAGTAGGTCATGAAAGGCGGCCTTTGGTTACCCACCAGCGGTGGTAAGCTTTGTGGTGACAGGGTGCCGACTTTTTGATTGGTGTGGGAATGGTCATTTTTCCTGGTATCCCAGTCCAACTGGGGTTCTGTGGTACAGCATTTCAGCTACACCATACTCTCATCCATAGGGAAGAGATGGGTAGTAACAACCAGAGGTGGAGTCGAGGACGCAAGGCTCGAGGCCTAGGACACAAAAAAAGTCCAAGGCCAAGGACAATTCATCTGAGGACAGACCCTCTCGAGGCTAAGGACACAGGCGCAAGTGTTCTCCAAAAAACAAAAAAAGGTCTTCAAAAATTTTTTTCAGGCGATCTACAAAATTTTAACAATTCAAAAAATAGTGCTGTCCTCGAGCCGAGGACAGAGCAATTTTCGTGGACTTAAGGTTTCGAGGCCAAGGACTTAGAAATGAGTCCTCAAGCCAAGGTCGTCCTCGAGGACACCACCTCTGGTAACAACAACAAGTGAAGTCGAGTTGCTGTCAAAGCTGAGTTAACACACTACGCAGCTATGTGATTTTTCCGGCCGTTGTCATCTCATCTGTTTGATCTAAGTCAAACTGACTCCTTCAGACGGAAATCTTGCAGAAATGTGACACTGCAACAACAGTATTTATAACGATTCCCTACCAGAACCTCCTGAGTCACTTTCTCGTGGATCGAGTCTCACTAGAAAAGAAAGGGTAGCTCTCAATCGAGCTACAAACAATGGAGCACATCCTCCAGAAGTGTCAACTTGGACCACACTGCTTCGATCACGATTTAAAATAAATCAAACATTACAGCTGTTTGGTGGTTGGAGTTTTGGTGCGCTAAGATATGATGATGATCTGTTGGATTTCGAAAAATATTTTCATTGAAATTTTTTTGTAAACTGTAATCGACTAATCGCTATTAGCTGTGAATGTTTCAGCTTCGCTCCCCTTTAAAGAAGTAATGCCTAATTGCCAAGCTCAATATAGTCAAATCTCCCGGTAGACAAATGCTTATTATTCAAGCTTTGTTATGGTAAAAATTAGGAACTTCTAAAAGATCTGTGCGTGCGTAACAACCAATAGAGTAGTGGATGTTAATTTTGCTCCACCCTAGAAAGGCAAGATTTCTAAAATTTGCTAGATGTTGATTGAGAGGCTGAAAGTCAATTTTTTTAATTGCTTGGCGATTCATTTTAGTCAAAAAACCGTTAAAGTGTTGTTGTGACACATGTAAAGTTTGTGGCTATGTAAATAAATACTTTTCCATTAAAATCATTACGAAATCTTTGTTCTAGGGTAATCGACGTTCCAGTTTAGACAGCAGCTCATCTTCTCCACGCAGCACGTTGTCTCCTTCCAGTTTTCCACACCGTTCTCATTTTCCCACGCCTCCCAATTCATTTGCAGGTATGTAACTGCTGTACCCAGTCCATTAAGATAACCGAATTTGTGTTTTGACCAAAGTCACGATGTGCTTTAAAAGGGCATTCAAGTCAAGTTTTTCGCTGCTGACCAAAATGTTGGGAAAAACCTAAACTGCATTCTCACCAAATTTGAACTTTCTATGTCTTCCCGTTTTCAAGATATTGCAGTTCAAAGCTAACAATTTCTTCTTACTTAAGTGTTGCATTTTGCAAGTGTTGTGAGAGAAAATTAACTCTTGGAATTTGGCCTGCAATTACTTGATAAGCAGCTAATTAACGATTCTGGCTCTTTGTTGTGTCTTTTTGGGCTGCAAAATCATTATTGAGAATTTAGAATTTGCAGTAACTTTTTGAAGTTTTTTTTCTAATTGGTTACCCAAGCAAAATTTCTAAGAGGAAAAAGTCTTTCTAAAGCCACATTTACACGGGCGACTTTTTTGCGTGCGATTTTTTGTGATAAAAATGGATCTGGCAAAGTTGCATTAACTCAACGACGGCTTTGATCATGATAATTGGAGCCTTACTGATGGAAATAATTGTCTTAAGTTGGTTTCATACCAATATTATTATAATTGAAAACTTTAGAAGAGAATCGGTGTTGCGATGAAAAATCGCAGTGAGATCAGCTCGGATTTTGCTTTAAAAAGGTTTAGAACATCACTATCGGAGTGGAAACAACTTGAGACAGTCATTTTTAGCAGTAAGGTAACTTTTATCACAATGAGAACGATTATTGAATATATGCAACTTTGTCACATCCATTTGTATCAAAAAATCGCACGCAAAAAAGTCGCCCTTGTAAATGCGGCTTAAGGAAAATAAAAGCTGTTATACCACGCAAACGGAAGGTCGTAGAAAGCTAAAATTTGGTAAAGTTAGTCTTTATTTAGATCTGTCAAAAATTTTTTGACTGGAAATTGAGCACAAAAAATTTCGACTTGAATGCCCTTGAAACAAGGAGAGATGCAAAAATAGCGGTTCGTTTGAGAAAAATGTAAAAAAAAACGAAATTATAGATATAAACGTAGTTGGTATAGGAGTTTGCAAACTAATGTCACAAATTTTCCGTACCAACAACGTAACAAGAGTCTAAAACTCTCATGGTATGTCAACGAAAAACCAGAACAAATCTCTTTAGCTAGTATGGCTGCAAGATATTCAAGGATAGCAGTTTGCGGAAGTTGAATTCCATGGGACGTGGAAGCAAATGAACGATCGAAAACACGTCGTTCATCTTCGAGTTCTTTGAATTCAGAAAAATAAATTTTGCTTTTACTCTAAAAAAACTGTAATTGGATTTAGTTGAATTGATCTAATCTGCACTATCGAATGAGCAATTGAGCACAGTACAGAAAAAAAAAAAGTGTTAGATTTTGAAAATATTCTAAAAAGACGCGTTTTCGGTTGCCACATTCGGTATAATACACTGTTTGTAGGCTTGGGGAAATCGATTTTTCTAGCGTGCAAGAGCGTAAGCAAGGAAGGCTTGTTTTGATGAATGTTAGTTTCGTTGTTGCTATCTTTCGACGCGTGCCCATCGGATCAATAAAGTTTCAAATTGCGAGTCACTGTAATCATATCAGCTTACAAAGCTCTGCCAAGTTGAAAAGATAAGCGCATTTCCTTTCAGAAGTCCAATTTTAAGTAGAGTTTTTCTATACCTGTTAGATTACAAGTTTTTTAACTTTCTGCGTTCGCCTGAAAACTATTGTATTAACTTTCTCTGCCTGTATTTTCAAAATACAAAAAATAGAGTAGCTATAGCTTTTAGATTGTATGGTTTTAATCAAAATGTTCATTTCTTCGAAGCCGCTTTACGTGTAAAAAGTTGAAGTATGCTTCGATGAAATGAACATTTTGATTAAAGCAATTCTCAAGTTTTGCACCACCAACCAACAGTTCAACAACTGCGTGGCTTGATGGAGAGCTTTGAACCGAAAAGCCCCAAACACTCAATCCTAACCCTTAAAAACGTTAACAGAAACTTCGCGTTGAAATATTCGCTCTTTTTTTTCATCAAAATCTGCGATAAAAAAGTCTTAATTTGTTTGAGACTTATGTTGAAAGACATTGAATTCTTCAATCGTCTTTTGTATTTTTTGCCGCGACAATATCAACATTAATCAGTACAACAAAACTACACTAAAACGACAAAAAAAAGCACTGAAATACATACTACATACTTTGGTAATAAACGCAACAGAAATTGAGTGATATTATTGAGCATGTCTGTGTTCGTTTATTAAAGCTGGCTCTTTGAAGCAACAAATATTAAAGTTTGTTGAAAGGCTAAGGCGTAATAAAACTTATTTGCCCTTAAATTTAAAAAGAAACATTGACCAAATTTGTTCAGTGCTTAGAAACTAATATTTTTGCCTTTCTTTTCAACTAAAGAGCAACAGCAACGATTGTTATGTGTAGGTAACGTGCATAGCTACAATATTTTTTTCTTAGAATTGTTGTGTTGGCAACTTAGTATAATATTTGATTCATTGTTCACTAGCATACAGTTTGAAGCGTAATTCTTACTAGTTAAAAAGGTTCGTCGTCGTTCAAACATTGTAGAAAAGGTCGTGTTTTTGGAACTACGTTTCAGAAACGCTCTGTTTCACTGTGACCTTGACTTCAGAAAATTAGCAATAAAATTCTCAAACATGAATGAAAGCTATAACCTGTACAGGGTCAACTCAAGAAAAATTGTTGCTTTTCAAATGCAACTTTTGAAACGTAAACCCAAAGACCGCAAAATATCCGTGTCCAAAAGAATGTTTTTCGTTTTGCGAGCAAGTTTTTCGTCACTTGCTGCTTTTAATTTCGGTTTTTTCAAAACGACTGGGAATGATGGGCTATGTACAGTATTTATTGTGTAAAGCGAAAAGCTGTTTTCACTATTTTTAGTGCGGAAATTGCTTGTAGGAATTACTGACTGAAAGCTGTTCCAAGCGTTAAACAATGATCTGTCTTGCAATGGCTGTTTTTTGTTTTGTCAACTTCTGGCGTCACAGAGTACCATTTACACACACGCACACAAAATAAAGTTTACTGCAAGCAAGCAGTGTATTTCCTCATTTTTCACTCTTATTATCATTTCCAGCAAGACTATGGTTGTTCAGTTATCTCTAATTCTCCATGTTTACTACTTTTCACGTCTAATTTTCAACCTCTTATAGTTAGGGAAAACTAAGTTATATCAGTGTTCCCTCTAATTTTAGCTAGTCGGTGGATGCCTAAACTTTCTTAAAATATTTGTGCCCAAAGCTCTACAAATACGTTTATGTGCCCTAAGTTTTCCGTTAGTCCAGTCTTAAAGTGTACGAAAAGTTGTATTTCCACAAATTTTTCGACTTTTGTAAAGCTATGTTCATCATATTGCCGAAAACTATTAGCCCTTGATCCAAAAACAAGCTGATTCGTTGACAAAATTGGCTCAGTGGGAACTACCAGCAGCCTTTTTACGTGTTTGTTTTCTGGCGTTTTTGGTTCCTTTTTGAAAAGTGAACACCTAAAGACTTATTAAGTCATGCATACCGGATTGCTGTTCTTGTTATTTTGCTGCATTTTTGCAAAGCCTGAATTTCTTTTTTTTCATTCTTCGTGCTATTTTTCAAGCATTGAAACTTTGAAAATAACCTCTGTCCATCACGAATTCTGTGTAACGTCACTCTGACGCATTGGGACCAAAGCAAAACATCCCTTTTGAAAGTATCTCCCGTAACAATCATTTTGAAATTTGTCGTCGAAGCACAATTCTTAGTGTGTGAAATCCGCCAATAGCTTTCGTTTTCTACCGTGACGCTATGATGAATTTCGTGTATTTTTACCAGTAAGTTGTGCCAAGAGAAGCTTTCCAAACTGGGCTATGATGGAGCATTTGTTTTGCAAAACATTGCTTCTGGCCATTTCTCGACTTTGTTTTGCCTGTAAAGCAATTACCAGTACGTTTTCTAAATTAGGCTAAGGATTTTAAACGATTAGAGTTTGTGTCAAGAGTTGGGCTAAAATTTAGATCTAATTTTCTTGAGAAAAACAAACTTTTTACAGTTTAACTTTCTCATACAAGTTTTAAAATTTCATTGGATTAAAAAATAATCAAATTTTTATTTTGACTTATTTGGTTTGAATATTAAGGCTGTCGCCAACGTTTCACTATCTCATACTCGTTGCTGGATTTCTTTGGGCATATAATCTATTAAGTACGAGTTTTTGTTTATCATTATTAAAGCTTAAGTACTTAATTACATCACTTATTTATAACTATTAGATTTCTGCAAGTAATTTAATTCGTTTTTGAACAGGAGGAAAATCGACATATTCTAGAGCTATCGACTTCAATACTCCTGGAGGAGGATCTCTCACGTCACACCACCCTTCCTCTGGAGGTATCCCTTCTCCTCTAACCTTCGCCTCCTCCCCCTCAACCTTAAACTTGTCTCCTCTCCCTCCTTCGCCAACAAGGGCAATTTGTGGCCCTGGAAAGCAATGCTTTTCCCCATCAATGCATGGGCCAGTAAGTTTAGCCCGGAATGCAAGTCGAAGCCCGTCCCCAAGTCCAACCCGAAGGACCTTTGTAACGTAAGTGGAGCAGTAAGATATTTTTTGCGAATTTTGTGTAGTTTGGTTTGTTAGCTAGAATTGTTTTTTTTTGGCAAGCAACTTCTTTGCGTTGAGGACAAAAAAGTTCAGCCTGTTTGTTCTACAATTTAAATCAAGCTTTTTAATCGTGTATTCTTTGAATAACACCCTTTTTTTACTTTAAACTAGAACTGTATTATTTTGGTGTCTTTAAAGAGAATCATTATTTTTTTTCCAAACTGTGCATAGACTTCCATCTCTACTTTGTCTTTAATATATGCCTCCTTTCCAATGCTTTCAACGAAAAGAACTCCCACTCAAACTAGTCATTGTAATGTTATCTTATGTTTTACAGACGTAGACGTAGTCAAAGTCCTTGCATAATGCGTCCAAGTGCCCTCGGTCCAATCAAGAGAAAATGTAAGGATCTTGTATTCTGGTTTCCTATTTGTAATTGCAATGACAATTTTATTCTCCAAGTTGCCCTGTGCCAGGAGGCAGCGAAAAGATCATTCGGTTAGGGTCGTGCTGCCACCTGCGTACCTCACGCGATGGAGACTTCCTTGCCCTTGTTACTGCGTATCAAGTTCTATTATCTTTTGTGTAGCCCAGCTGGTAACTGCATCTAAGTGTACCGTTTCAGTAGCAGACGCTCTATCCACTGGACCAGTGATTATTTTATCTGATCATTACATTTATGATGTTCTAAAACGCTGATATGGCTATGTGTTTCCAATTAGAAATCGATCAATTTATTATTTGATCACAAATGAAGGTGTCTAGTTTTTTGTACATTGACTCCATTTCAAGATTTTTTATTTCGAGATGATTAAATAAAGTTTTATTTCTAGATGATTCTGATAGCGAGGGAAGTTACTCCCCTAAACGAATGTACATTCCTACAACCTTCTCAACAACTGGAAGTGGGGGCGGGGAGGCAATGGTCGCAACAATCACACCCGCTCACAGGGTTCTTGTCCATCGCTCGCATAGGTAAGGCTTGCGCTAATAACTCTTCAATACAACTAGAGTACTATAGGATAATTGGGTCAGATCTAGGGAGCTACACGGCTAAGTCGAGTCGGCTAAGCTTCTTAGTACCCACTAAGAAGAGCAGGGCCACCATTACGACTTTGCAGCGGCTTTGGCGTTGGTGCAGTTTTATCATTAAATACTGAATTTTGAAGATTCTCTTATCTCCGAGAAATTTTGTCGTTACGCATGCGTGCTTTATAACGTCGTTTTTGTTTCTTATTTTAAAATTTGATTGAAATTACAGTAAACGCCGTTTTATAAGCCCTTTTAGTTGAAAGAGGACTGAAGACAAAAGTAATGCTTGTATCTAAAGTTAGGGCAATCGTAATAGATTAGATTGGCGTTGACTCCGTCCTTGTGGATCCAGCCGTTCCAAAGATATTCTCCTTCAAATACTACGCAGAGGCCTCCTTAATTGTAATTTTTATTGGCAACCCTGACGTTGCAATGCTGTAGCCTATCCCACAAAGGCATATATTAACCCATATATAGGTTAAAAGGCCTTTATGACGTAGCCTAATTGCGACGTTGACTTATGGTATGACGTCGCTGAAGTAATCAAACGTCAGGATTCCCAATGAAAATTATGATAAGAGAGGGCTCCTGCATCGTGTTTCAAGTAGAATATCTCTGGAACGGAGTATGAAGTCAACACTAATGTAATACAATTGCCCTAACTTTACATACCCCGATTCATTTTACTTCAGTCCTCTTTCAATAAAGTCTAACCGCTTATAAAGCCTAAAAATGTTCGCTCTTAATTTGGGCTGATAAAGTGGTGACTTCTTTATTAACTTTTTATTCTTACGTTTCACGGGTCCATCAGTCTGTCCCGCCTTCCACAAAAAGCAAAAGAAGTTTCAGCTTAGTCTATATTAATCAAATTTTCTGATCTGGGTTATTGGTTTGTTTTGGATTATCGCTCTAAAACCGAGTATTCCCACCGCTTGGACGACTTCGAGCATTATAATTTTTGTGGCAATTTTGTCGATGAATTGAAAAGCAAAGTTTCTTGATTATGATATGATGCTTCCTTTTAATGATGGTTTTAATTAGGTTTATTTTTTTCTAATTTCTGTACGTGAGCAGTTAGCTTTAATAACCTACTTAAGTTTTCGTCTATTTGTGAAAATTTCGTGTATCTCGCTAATTACCTTCCGTTTAATTACACTACCAATAAATCATTAACTACCCGAGGCCTGTATTTCACATTTAGCTAAACTAAACTCAAGTCAACCGGCAGTATTAAAGGACATGCTAGTTGTTTATTACCTTTAAACCACGCAACTGTTTTTGCGTCGCCAATAAACTTTACATTTCAGGTACCTTTTGTATATGGCGAAACCTAACTTGGTCCATTCATTAAGAGTAATGTACTAAGAAAGTTAATAATAAGCTATAGACAATATCCAGAGTCTTACAGGCACAATCAAACCTATGATTAACAGTCTAAGACATACTGTTTCGGAATCAAGTTTTGTACCCTTTTTTCATCATTAAATGTTGCTATCTCTAAGGCAGATAAAGATGCCCTAAATCAAAACAAGGCTTTCAGGAAAAAAAATCGACGAAAGCATATGTATGACCAGTTGATCAAACACTAGTACGGTACGCCTTACCTATTGAGACGAAGCTTTCCCAATTGTGAAAATGGCTATTTATTCCAAAAAAATGATGAAACAGTAGGTTTTTTCACAAAATCAGTCAACAAATTTGCCAATACAGCTAAATTTATTTTGAAGTTTCGTAAAAATAATAAAATCAAGTTCAGTCGTCAAATTTTAATTCGAAAGAAACAATAGATTAAAACAATATGGTTACAAAGCGTAAATATATAACCCGGTTTCGTTTTTAACCGTAACTTATTTTTCAGTTTATCATCAAGCTCTGTGGATTCTGATATGTACGTGTCACCCAGTCCTCCGCATCACGTGACAACGCATCACCATGGCAACCATCATGTGACATCGTTCCCACACCCCTTGCATTACTCGTCAAGCCCACTCTCAAGCGTGTCCTCGGCTCAAAGCAGCGTAAGTAGACTAGCCTTGACTAGAATTGGATTTTAAATGGTGAACCCACTGAGAAATCACTGGGAAATTTTTTAGCTAGGCAAAACTTAAAAATTGAAGCTGGAGTTTCGCGTTGGTTTATTGAAAACCCTGCATATTTGCAGAGAAAATGTTGGAGAAGCTGGCCCAACAATGACATAACTGTTTTTTACGAGTTCCTGTTTGTAGTTTTTTTTATGTTTAAAACTCGAAAAACCATTTTTTATGTGACTTGTATAAAAAAAGTAGTCACATAATTACCTTTTACTAAAACAAAGCTTGATAAATGGTTTATAGTAGATAGGGTAGAAAATTGTTACTAGACTAGCTTTTTTTGTTTGCGTGTTCAATAAAGTCTTTTGCTGTATTATGTTAGCAGTTTCATCAGATAACACTTATCTTTGCTCTTAGCACTAAGGTGCTAGGATTTTATTACCTTATTGAATGCATGTTTTGAGAATTTAGCCTCCAATTCATGCCAATTCTGCAAATTAGACCAATATTTTGTGCTAGAAAATTTATTTTGCCTGTTTTACTCGAAAAAAAAATTAGCTTTTTTATTAAATCATTTTGTCGGAGCGGAAAGGTAGCTATGGTGGTCGTAGGTTTATCTAAATTTGCTAATTTATTGTCTGACCAGTTGGGATTTTTAAAATCATGTGTTTTTACCGTTTTCATCTTTGAGTATTAAGACCAGTTTTATCATTTATGAATTATTCTGCATGGACTACAATTGAGTTTCATAGTGAAATGAAAAAACAGTTTACCTAATGCCAGCAAAACTTCGTAGCTCACTTTTGCTTATCTCTGTCAAAAGTTAAAGCTTTTAAACGCACGTGAATGCGCAAGAATTTTTCGAAACGTGTAGAATATTTAATTGGTAGAGGAGGATGTTCTTAACCGAGCAATGTGATAGTTGGTTTTCTTTTTTGGTTGTTGACTTAAGTTTTGGTTGAATGACCGAAACAAAATTAGCCAATTTAGTCAAACTGATCGTAAAAATTAGCACAATTTGGATTCATGAGCTAAGATTATGCTTACTGTCGTGAAAATGACTAAAACATTTTGCTCAAATTTGGACATTTGATCGCAATTTTTGAACGAAAAAGAAACAGTGATATAGAGGCGTTTATATTATCAAGAAAATGAAAACGGAGTACCGTACTACCATCCACTCCGTTTTTAGGCGGATTCAAGTACCACTCGAAGTACATCTCCAACTAATTCCACCTGCTCATCTTCGTCATTGGAAGGACTACGTGACCTTCAACCTTTGCCCTCCGGTCAACGACCTGTAGTAGCCCCGAAGAAATCTTGACCATAGGTCACGACTCGAGGAGCTTTTTCAATTTTACTGTGGAACGTAAACGAATATAGCAGATTTTGACTTTCGCAAAATAGTAAAACCAAGGGAATCGTTCTGTATTGCACACATCGTAAAAGTATTACGATGTCGTAAAGTTTTAAGATATTTTAACGTCTACGAGCAGCATATAGCCTTTAGTACGTAAGACCTATAGTACGGTTGATCTAATTGTAAGCAAACCAGCTTCTTTGCTTTAAACTCACCCTAACGTTCTTTTTTGCCAAGCTGTATGGCGTTTATAACACATGATAAATGTTTCTCCTATAAACGTCATAAGCACTCATGTAAGCTGCTTTTCTAATTGCAGTTACATCTTTATTTACTAAGTAGCCTTGACCAGTACTCTGCGGCGAAGCATCTTTCGATCTTCGAATCATGCTGCCACCTGTTTACCCCACACAGTGGAGTTTTCGCAATGTCCCTGTATTGAACGTCAAGCAAGGAAAATGTGAAAACCAATTTTCTAGTCTTTGGTTTGACCGGATTGGGAATCGAATCCAAGTCTTACATTTCAGCATTAGACGCGCTATCCTGACCGTTGATTGGTTAAACAACTGCATTTCGATAAAATAAAGAATATTATGCTAGTATGTTTACGATGTTGCGCTAATTGTAGCCCTGCAAAGTAATGCGTGAGATAAATTGTAGTACCATTTTAAAAAGATGGTTACTGTAGCATGTTGTGTAGTGTTAAGGCCCAGTTTACTACACTGAGCGTACAAGCGTGTCTTTTGTTTACTTAAGGCAACTACTGATTAGTAGCCACGCCTGGGCGTACCGAATTTTTGGTTAGAATAAGCAAAAGTTACGCTCGCACACTGCAATTTTGGCCCAATGTAGACGGGCTTTGAAGGGGTTCATTGCTAGATGAAGTTAGTTTATAGTTTAATTTATATTCTTATAATTTCTCGACTATTTTTAACTCATTTCAAAAGTTGAGGCGTGATTAGCAGAGTTGAAGGGAAATGATAAAGAATTTACTGACTTTAGCTACGCTACGCTTAACTTGAGCAAAAGCAATAAATTCGCTTCTAAATTTTTAGATTAGGAAACAATTAGACTCGAAATCTTATAGTGAAATTAGCTGTTTAAGTTCGTTAGTCTGGTTAACGCACTTAAAATTCATTAATGGTTCAACCCTGTTATAAGCCTACGATGCTTTACAATGCTATATTTGTAATTTTTTTAAGTGTTTCATGTTCGCTATTTTACGAATTAACTACCGAAGTTGAAAATTTTTCGCACAGTTAGTTTAAGGAAGAAACACGAAATTTGGCCCGAGATATATTACGTGTCATCATTTTATAAGTTGTTTCTAATCCTCTGTTTAGTCTATTGTCATCTATAATGCATATTTCAATTTATTTCCATTGGCTTAAAATACAGTTTCCATCTATTGTTTGATGGTAACTTCGTGTTTTTGCTACGTTGCTGAGCTGGTTTTAGGATTGCGTAAAATATAAAAACAACAAATAAAATAGGGCCAACATTTATATAGTTTGCTAGTTGTTTTTATCTGGCTATTGATGTAGAATGAGTGTAATTCCGAGATTAAGGCAAGCAATCACATTAAATGATGTAATCATAATTAGCAGGAAAAAACAACTTCTAAAGAAATGCCAAATTAGTTTTGGGTTGGCTTAACTACGGAGTTTATACATAAGAACCGTTTTAAAACTCACTATGATCAAAAATCTACAACAAATTAATTCCATTTACTTGCGAGTGTACAGATGGCAAAAACTGATTCTATCATATATGTATTTGGAACAGAGTTTATTAAATCGATTAAATGAATGTGCTGTTTCAAGAGTTAGTTTCAAATACTAAAATTTTGCAATTGTCCCTATCAAATTCGTGGTTTAATAGCGTGTTTGCAGAGCTATCATTTTTCCAAAATTATTAGCATCCTTCTGATTTCATACGACTTGTTATATCAAAATGGAATGAAGCCCAAGGTTAATAAGAGTCAGGATTTTGTCACTTCACGATTTTGAGTCATGTGGGAATACCATTCAATCTAAAATCCTTTCGCAAAGCTGTCAATTTGGCTTATTACAGGCTAGATTATTAGTCTTGCTGCATATCTTATTGTAGTAGGAAATGAATTGCGTTTTTATTGTCGATTTCCAGTATGAGTCTGTGAACTATAGTAGTGTTGAGGAAAAACGTTTCCGTACGTACATATGGTCGCGTATGTCTGTCAAATCTTTCTTAGGAATATGAATTAAAGGCATGGTAGCAAAAGCATATATTTTTGATGCATTTTAACAACTGAAATGATATTTTTGTATTTTCCAAAGCTTGAAAATTGACTAGGAACGCGTTTGGCATTGACTCGACGCCAATTGTTCAAAATTAATTGTAACAGGTTTCTTAAGGTTATATAACTTTCAGAGCGTAACATATAGACCGCGTTCAAAAATATAAGTGAGTAACCTACTGTTTCAAATTTGGGATATCACAGATATCGTTTTCAAGGTTAAATGCAGCAACGCGCTGAATTTGTTTTACTAAATTCACTCATCTTAATGCTGTTGAAGATTCTATTAATAGTCACTTTAAGCAAGTCAAATTAAGAATGATGACATCGCTATTATTGGCCTTCTGACTTATAGCGATGCATTACATTTAACGATTCAAATGTCACTGAATAAATTTGTAAAAAAAATTAAATTGGTTGAGAATGTAATAACAATTTTTTCACTAAAACTCTATCGTGGTTTTCTTACTTTTGATACGTAGAGCAAATAGTATTAATTAATTCATTTCGACGTGAAAATGTATTAATAGCTTAATTTTCAAAGGTATTTCATTTTTTAGTTTGGTTTTTGCTTACTTGCTTCTACCCTGTTTTTGCTTTGCTGCATTGCTTTGTACCGTAGAACAAACTTTTACGCAGGTTATCCCGTTTGTAACTACTAGGTACCCCTAAAAATGCAATTTTAGTAACGATTTACCTTAATACCCCCAAAATGCTTTTACTTATGTAGTCAAAGTGGGTTAAAGAGATGTGCTTGTCATTTCATTCTTGTACAACTGCTACTGAAATTGATTAAAAATTGAGAAAATCTGGTCGAAATATTTTAAGCTCTGCTTACAATCTTCTGCAACATTTTTAGATAAGTCAAGGTGCGTTTACACAGGTTGCGACGCAACGCGAAGCATCCAAAATGTGACGTCATTCACAACTTGCGAAAAGTTTCAACCGGTTGTAGATTTTGTGAACAGTTGCTTAACGTGACTTAGGCGAAGTTCTTGATGAGTGGTTGCTCTATTTTAAGCGAGCGCCGAGAGCGACTACTCGCGAAGGTTGCCAGCCTTCGCGTTGCGTCGCGTCGCGTCCTGTGTAAACGTACCTTTGGTGTGTGTTATTCTCTTTGTGACTGAGTGCAGATGGTGATTTTTGATAATTATATATCTATTTAGGCATTCAAAATTCGGTTGTTCAGAATCGCCTTGAGCTTGGAAAATGACTCCTGTTTTCTCCTTTAACTAAGAATTTTGGTCGATACGATTTACAAAAGGGCTAAAAATAGTTCGCGACTGAGTAGCGAAATTCCCATTCCACTTTAAGTGGTTATTATTTCCCTTTTTTTGTAACAATTTTTTTTAACAAATGCATTAATGAATAACGAAGAAATAGATCTCTCGCTTTCTGTTTATTTGCTTTAACGCGTTTTTCGGTTGTGTTTTTGTTATTTATGTTATTTCCAGTGTTTTGATGTGTTGTTGTATGCAATAGAATTTCTCTAAGGTGTTTTGCTATTGTACGCTTGTGTGTTTTTACTTTCAAGCTTATTTTGCACTCCAGCCCAAAAATATTTTCTCAATTTTATTGTTAACGTATACCATCAACATAAACGAACGTGTTTAGAATAAAACAAAAATGCATTCGGTTAGACGGCTGTTGTGTAAATTGAGCTTAAAGACGCACTTTTGCATTTTTTAAAGTATTTTTGGAATATTTTTCAGGCCATAGTTACGTTTTTTACTTTACAAAAGTCTACGGTTTCTCAACTCCAATTTGAGTAAAAATTTAATGTGCTAAAACAAATAAAAACTACAGAGATTTATCCAATCTTAAAATTTTTGAAAGCCCAATTCTGTTTTTCAAATACCATTTTTCAAAGAAATTTTTAAGTCGTGTTAGAATAAAATCGCCTTTAAATTTTTTATTTGCTCATTAAATTTTTGCCTAAATAATGGCCCCATTTCTCATTCTGAAATTTTTTAATCGCTTAATGTTCTAGACTAGAAACTACAGCGTATATAATAATTAGCAACTTCTAAAGACTGTTTTTGCATGTTGGCTCTTTTGGGTCTGGACCGATTAGTCTTTTTTTCTTGCTTTAAAAAATGATTGTTTTTTTTAAAGCCTGTGCGTTAAAAAAAGGGCCAGAAAAGTTGACCTGTAAACTGGCAATCTCACTAGAAATTAGATTTCATTTTTTATGCTAACTACGCTTTTTTTTCTTTGAAGTACGACACGAAATCTGATAAATTTTCGTTCAATTTTGCAAAATTTGTCAATGAAATTTAACATTTTGGTCAAAATGTAGGGGGTTTTAAAAATAGTACTCGTTTTCGGAACTTTCTGAAGACAATTTCTCAGCCTTTTTTTTTATTTTCAAGTGTGTTCTGCGCCGTACAAGCTGTTTTTTCTTGTGCTTTTTTGTGTCGAAATGCTTTCGTTGCTTGCATGTGTAATAAATTGTCTTATGTTTGTGGCAACTACTTATCCGAATTGTTTAAGCTTACGCTTTTTTTAGACCGCATTTTTGTCGAGCGCTAAATTTGTTTCTCCGCTTCAAACCTTAATTTAGAGAGCAATCATGTATTGAATGTTTTGGGGCCAATTTGGGCATCCTTTTTTTTGCAAACTCCTTTCCAAGCAACAGGAAACGTTTTACAGTAAGCATATATAAACTTCTTGTAAGTTTGGTGGCATGATACTGTTAGTTTATGTTAACTTTTTTTATTTTAAAACATTTTATATTCACAAAAGCTCAAGCAAATGTAAGGTGATTTTTTATCTATTTGTTACACAAAAGCTCGAAATTAACGCGTAAGGAGTCGACTGGGACTTCTTGTAGGTTGAACGCATTCATTTTCGGCCTAGACAATTCAAATGCTACTATTCTGAAGGCTGATCAAAATCACATTTTGCTTGTATCTTCTGCTTCTCGTAACTGCAGTTTAGGCTAAAATAGATATTAGATCCAGTGAAGATGTTTTCCGATCATATCGTTTGCACTGTCTGAATTTGGGATGCGTTTTGATGCTTCCGGTTTTAACCCTACCGCCAAAAACTCTCGATCGGCACAATTTTGACTAAGCAAACTTCCTCCTCTGTCATTGTGTTTTCTCTTCCCCTGGTGGCTTGCTTATGACGTTTATAGCTTATAACTTTTTGTTAAACTGAAAAATGAAATTCTATATTTAAGCTTAGACTTTGGTCATCATTTTGTTGAAAAATTAAAAAAAAAACAGTTGTTGAACTCTGTTCAGAACTGCAGAGTTTTTTCAGAACAAACAAGTGTACCTTACATAAGGCATCATAAAATCTGGTATAATTAAACAAATTTCAAACTTAAAGTCGCTTTTTCGTTTTACTTTTCAGTGATATAGCATTGAAAGTGAAGCGCAAGCTTTGTGGTTGCAGCGATCAAACGCGTTGATTTTTCCAAGTCTTTAGGGGGTCAAATTTAATAACCCAAAGTTTGTTTGGCAAAATCTTGCGAATTTTGTATGCATTGTTTGTACATCGTAGGTTTTGTTTGTACGTCGCAAAAACACATACGATGCATTTTTTTTGTTTTGTTTTTATTTTTTGGTGTTATGCCGTTTAGGAGATGAGCGTACGACAGGGGTGTGCAATCTTTTTTAATAGCGGGCCAAATAGCAATAAGCACAATATTCTGCCGGCCTCACCTTTAAATAGGATGATATTTTACCAACTATCGATATTTCCAGCGATAAAAATAAAACTGCAATAATATCAAAAACAGTTATACCGGTATTATTCGAAAAAAATTGTTTAGTTAAAAAAAAACAACATAGCAATACGATTGAATCTTTACAGAAATTATTCAGTGAGAAACATGCAGCTGGTTTTTTTTCAGAACCACTCTATTTAAATTTACTTTAATTGACGTGCTGGCAAACCTAAGTCCATTTTCCAAGTGTTTGTCTGTCATGACTGATCGACAAGGAGAGTTCATGAAACAAATGTAGAAAAAAATTGTTCACACAATTTACTTGAGCCAAAAAGTGCCATTTTAGAAGCCATAAATTTTCTTATATTAGGGAACTTCTCTTGGTCAAGATATTTCCGACAAAAATCACCAACATCCATTTTCACATACCTGGCCTTCAGGTGAGTTAATACTGCGGCGCTGGCTCGAAGTAAATTGTCAACTGACAAAAGTAATTGGCTGACTGACTTTCCTTCGGAGATTTCGAGTTAGCTGAGCTGACTGGCTATTGATAATGCCAAAAGTTCTTATTCGATTAGAAAAATTATATTAAAATTTAGTTAAGGGGTTCAGGACAAGAGCACTTGGGACATTGTTTCACAAAATGAATAATGATGTAATGACAATATGACAAATAATGAAATTGAACCTTCGCGACGCGTTTTGCCCCTGCTTATGGGCCTCATCAGGCGACCAAGGCCAATTTTGTTTTACTAACCAAAGAAAATTGGAATCGGCCCCCCTTACCGTTTCTAGGCGTAATGCCCTCCAGGGCAGTATTGCTACTTCAAAAATTTTCGCCTACAACTTACCGGCGGCCGTTACTCAGTAGCTCACTCACTAACCAAAACCTTCAAAATTTACCACTGATATAAAACTACAGCTGAAATGTACTACCTATTACCGAAACCTACAGGCTTGGCCCATCCACCGCTAACATTGCAATTTGGTCTGCATCAAGTTCAATTTGAAATCAATTTAAAAATTAGTACCGAACAATAGCCCATTATATGCAAAAAATTGCAAAACATTACGTACGGAGCTTGACAAAAAGGAAAATTTTAAGAGACTACAACGTTCTTCTAATTAAAACGCTCACCAAAGCAGGCGCGTAGCCAGAAATTCGCAATGGGGGGGGGGCAGCCCCGGAGGCACGGGGGTCTGGGGGCGGAGCCTTCGGCGCTCGAAAATTTTGCATTTTTTTGCAAAAATACCTTAACTTTAGAGCTATTTTGATAAAAAACAATGCTTTTGAAACGGGGCATAAAATTTGGCAGCGCAACATGATTCAACTGGTTGCATAAATGAGCTATGTGGGAAGTTACTAATGATAACATTGCAGTTCTCTAGTTTACATGCTGGTAAATCATAAAATCCTTTTATTCAATAAAACTCACACGGAGTAATCTATTTCGTCTATATTTTATGAAGAAAAATAATTGGGGGGGCTGATGAAAAGATATTTTAGAGACGTGATTGGTGATTCACTAACACGGAATAGCCCCCCCCTCTTATTTTTGAGTTTATAATATATTCGTTGATATAACTTATGTTTGGCGTTTTGCACTAGCGATCAAAAATTGGTTGTTTATTTTTGGCATTTTTTGAAGTTTTCATTGATTTGTGACTTTAATTTTTGGCAAATTAGCCCCCCCCCCCCCCGAATATATGTTTCAAAAGATGCTTTAAATCAATTTTTAGTCAATTCCAACGCAAAAAAAAACAGTTTAAGAAGAGCTAAAAACGTGACATTTTCCTTATTCTGCATTTTGGTTGACTGGTCAATGGGGGAGGCTATAGCCCCCCCCCCGCCGCCTCTCCTGGCTACGCTACTGCACCAAAGTAATGGTTTGAAAACTCTCGGTTTAGACATTTCTTGACTATGGCCCTATTGACCCTTGCCGTAGCCTTTCTCAGAATTTAAATCATATTTCAAAATATATTTGATTATATTTTAATTATTCAATTAGCTCTCATCATCAGCAGTGTATGTTTATCAGTACAAAACTGTAAGAGATGAAGGGAGCTGAATCTACTGCTGACGATGACAGCTGAATCTTATTGTCAAAACGTCAAGTCACTATGAAGAAAATTACTCTGGCTTCATTTTTCCTCCTAAAGCTATTCTCTTTCCATAGTCATTGTGTTCAAAATGCTTATTTGTTCTTCCCATATTTTATCAAGCTTCTCAAAAAGCATGTGAAACGTTTGCGGGCCGCACTCTATTCAAAAATCGCAACCCTTCACGGGCCGCACAATTTCTGGACGTGGGCCGCAGTTTGCACACCCCTGGCGTACGATATTTTAGAAAAAAGAAAAAAAATCTTCATCGCGGCCTAAAGTGAATAGGCGGGAATAAAAGGTTTACTTGAGATACATAACCGTGTGAAATATTTTTGTGGTGTCATTTGAATGCGATTTCTTTCACGCCATACTTTTGGGGCAATTTTCGGAGCCTAAATCCAATGTCACGTGACCTATTGCGTCGAAATTCAGTACAAGCACACATCGGTTTTCTGAAACTGCAGTAACTTTTTGGTTAAAAATATTTTTGACTACTTCCACCGTACCAAAGATGGAACCGGTCAGGATTTCTCGACCCGACCGCTAACTTTCAAAATCTACGCCGGTTGACCGGCCGGATAGACCGTTTTTTTGCGGAAGGTTTTGTTCACTGTTTAATGCATCTAATGAAAAATTTTAAAAATGGGGGGGCATGGCTGAGGTGTAGATAGTGGTGGGCAAATTACTGCACAAATGTAATGAAATTACTTCATTAAAATAAAAATTACTTTAAAAACGTAATAAAATTACCGTAGTCGTTACTTCTCAGAAAAAGTAATAAGTAATTTGTCGTTACAAATTACTTTGAATGAAACAGCCAAAATGACGGTGGTCTGCGTCAACATTTCTAATAAGGCAGTATGAGAAGATATGTTGAATCTCGTCTATAATTCACGCACCATTATGATACGCATATGCTTTATGCAATGATCAGATGATGGCTTTCATTACGTTGCCTCTTCAACACGGTTTAGCGTTAAAGAATATTATTTTAATTATTTAACCTGAGTGAGTACAGATTTGTTTGAAAGCTAAGCAGGTTTTGAACTTCGGATTTGTTTCCGCGGTCAAAGATTAAATCATAGCTCTTCGGCTATTGTGGCTTTTGGTGTGTTAAAGCAAGACGTTTAGAGTTATAAAATATATACCAGTACCACAGTATAAATATCAACCAGCCAACTAGTCTGACCGTATACGATATTTATACTGCGCCAGTACCATTACAAAAAAGGCGTACCGTACTTCTTAGCAAAAGTTGAGGCGTACCGTACTGCCATCCTTGATTACCGGTATTACTGAGACTTTACTAATACTATCAACTTATTAAAAGTTTATAAAAAAGATGTCAGAATGACGTAATTCCAAGATTCTAATCGCTTTCTACATAATCATGTATTTGAAAATTTGATTGGTGGTACAGAACTTAAAAGAATTGGTTTGATTATATATAGAACTCGAACATATAATCATTTTAATCAAAGCAATGTTTAGCAAGTTATTTTCTGATATTGTTTGAATTGCATGGCGCGAAATGTTTTCCAATTTTTTGTTGTTCGGTCAGGATAGCTGGCAAGTTGCTATTAAAAAAATTTTAGTAATTGCTGCGAAAATGGAACAATATATTGCTATTGCTACTCAGTTACTAACAGGGCTGTAGGTCTCGAGACCAATTTTTTGTGGTCTCGGTCTCGGTCTTGGTCTCGGCTGTTTTGCACCGGTCTTGGTCTCGAACCGTTGTGGTCTTGGTCTCGTAGCTCAAAAATTGGTCTCGAGACCGGGTAATTTCTGTAAGTAAAATAAAATAGCTAATTTTGTAATGTTTGCAAGAAAAAATAAAACAGCGAGATCGTGTAAATTTTGTAAGTAAAATGTAGTTTTGTAAGAAGCTAAGAAGCGGTTACATTATCGGTAGGACAAAGAGGTTTCGCACCTGGAGATCAAGATTGTCGCATTTTTACATGAGAAAAGACGTCATTCACGCATAGGAGTTTTGATGACGAGGAACGAAACTAGAGTCCAAGCAAAACTATAGAGTTCTTGCCCAATTCTAGCACTGCAGATGCTTTTGCGACT
This sequence comes from Trididemnum nubilum, assembly GCA_963965965.1. NCBI lineage: Eukaryota > Metazoa > Chordata > Ascidiacea > Aplousobranchia > Didemnidae > Trididemnum > Trididemnum nubilum. The sequence goes on from OZ014487.1 coordinate 22,680,849, forward strand.
TTTTTGATCCCCATGTGATAGAAGTTTTTGTGTCAAAGGATGTACACAATGCTACTACTCTGAGATTGTAGAGTGCTGCACAAATAAGTGAGAACTTTTTTGGCAGTCGTTTAAGCAGTTGTTAAAAAAAGTTCGTCTTTTCGCTTTTGCAATTTGACGACGCTGCTAAAGAAGCAAAAAACCTCAACTGGAAGTAGACAAGGCTATGGGAATTAAACTGTTTTACAAACATAGTCGCTAAAATTGACGTCGATGCTCTCAAAATTTAAGAACAAATCAAAAAACAAATGAGGCTGAAAATCGGCAAAAAATTAAAAACCGCCAGTCACAATTCAGAATTTACTGATTCTTATCAAACAAGAGTAAATACATTGTGTACATATTACTTTATTGTCGACTGCAGTCGCGTAGCTAGGATTTCGCAAAGGGGGGGGGGGGGGGGGTTGGAAATTTGATACAACCGAAAACGAACTTGACCCAAATTTTCATTAGTCTTAAATTAGATTCAGGTGGTTTTTCTGTCAAAATTAGGTGATCTCCAAAAAAAACAAGGTCCTCACCGAAATTCAAAGGTTTTTTTCGGCCGAAATCAGAAATTCAAGGGTTTTTTTCCGGCCGAATACTGGTGATCTCCAAACAAAAAAAAAGGTCTTCACCGAAATTCAAAGGGTTTTTCCAGCCGAAATCACAAACTCAAGGGTTTTTTTCGGCCGAATGCAGGTGATCTCCAAACAAAAAAAGGTCTCCACCAAAATTCAAACGAGTTTTTCCAGCCGAAATCAGAAATTCAAGGTTTTTTTTTGGCCGAATGCAGGTGACCTCCAACAAAAAAAAGGTCTTCACCGAAATTCAAAGGGTTTTTCTGGCCAAAATCAGGTGATCTCCAAAAAATAGGTCTTCACCGACTTTGGGTGAGCTCCTGAAGCAAAAAACTCCACTATTCTGGTCCAAACAACGGCAAGTCCTTCACAACTTTGGCTCCCAAATCTCTTTGGGGGGAGGGCTGTTTTCATTTTTGGAGCAAAAATCGGCCTCAAAAGCACTAGAAACGTGCTATTTTGCATATTTTTCAGGCCAATGGGGGAGGCTCGAGCCCCCCCCACCCTCAACCCTGGCTACGCTACAGGTCGATTGTCGACAACAGTTATATACTAACCTACAGTATATATATATGTTATCTCTTTGTCATCAGCGAACAAACCCACTAGGCTACTTTAAAATTGGCAAATTTTGTTTGTTCATGATGTCTAGGCCGAAGCTAAACGTAAATGGCAGGTGACGCAAACAGGAGGGCAAAGTGGGCTGCAGCTCTCCTCTTTTTAGTCATATTACTTACAAAATTTGATTCATGAATGCAAGCATTTAAACGTGTCTTGGACTTAACCTGTACAGGTAAAGAAGAGGGGCTAAAGTGGTTGAGCAATTTAATTCTTTCAAACGGCTTCCGAATCTTAACAATAAAGCTCTTAGCGATTTTTGCAATTAAGAATCTTAGCTATTAAGCAGTTCTAAAAACGTGCGAAATATGATTCAAATGGTTATTTTTTACGAAAAATCATAAAAATTGTCTAGCGAGTGGGGCAAACCTCCGGATGTGATACGATTAAGTTACAACAGTTTGCTGAGCGCGACGACAAAACAGTGCTGCGAACTCGAAAAAACTCGGTATTTTTGCCAAACTCGCTCACGAAAAAATAATTTTGCTGAACTCGAACTTGAACTCGAATAAAACTGTCCGTTCGTAAAACGAAATTTAAAGATTAAAAAATCGTTTGAAATATTTTTTTTGATCAAGCTTTGTGAATTGAGATTGTGTTTTTCCCAACAGTGCATGTTTTCCACTTTTTATGCATAGGCGACGTAGAAAAACAGCTAGGAGTATAAAAAAAGAAACGATTAAGGTGGAAAAGCGACGCAACGTTTTATCTTGAGTTAATTAAGTGATAAGAAATTTGTCTCTTATATTGCAAAAACTTTACTATTATTGTGTTAACAGTTATCTACTCCCGTGATTCTCAACCTATGGGTCGCCTAAAAATTTTTTAGAGTAGTTTTATTTTGAACAACTACAAAGAGTAAAACTTGCAGAAAGCAATACAGTAATAAAATAAACGCATATAATAGTCAACCCTAGTTGCATTTTTGTAACAAAAACTCCAGCAGTGAAATTTTGAGTTTCTCAAGATCACAAAGGTGTAAAACGCTTAGAAGTAGTAAACGATATATTTTCAAATTTAATCTTTCATTATGCTCGCTGTAATACGCCGAAGCATGTAACGAGGTTACTGGGTCTATCTCCGCGTCATTGCGCCCTAGCAACACAGCTCTTTTCGGAGAAATATCGCAGCGGTGGCGAGCCGTTGGCAACATGTGTCCGATTTGACCGGCCCGAGATTTAAATCTCACACCTCCCGCTCCAGAGACGAACGCATTACCGCTCGATCAACTAGCATAGAATTCACGCAGTGAAGAAGCTTTGTGCTCGTGGAGACTAGAAATCAAAGGTCATGTATGTCAGACTACGTAAGGACGTTATTGGTAAGGATATTGAAAGCTAAATAGCAAATATTCATAAACATTTCAGTGAAAACCTCTTTGTACGATTTTCAACACAGTTCTGTCATCATGAAAAGTTTTTTTTCTACATAGCTTTTAATTTAAACTATGCATCAGAATATACATGGGCCACAAAATTTTACACCATTGATTTTTTCAATAAACTTAAGTCGCATTGAAAAAAGATTGAGAAGCAATGGTCTACTCTACTGTTTGTAGAAAAAGTACAAAACTTGGATAGTATTTGCAGCTCACTGGAATAAATCTGCGAGTTTAATTTTTGACAAAAAATGTGCAATTATAAGAAATGAGTTTGAGATTGAAAAGATTCACGATATATGAAATAAGTCGCGGCGGTTAGTTATTGCAGCAAAATTAATTTCGGATACACAATTTTCGAATTGAACTTTATACAAAATTTTGTAGTAAATAGGTTAGCGCAACGCAAAAGTGTGAAGTCTATGTGAAAATAACTTTTAAGCAAATTAGTGCGGTCTATTCGTGACAGAAAAGTACGTTCTTTATCGTATTTGATGAATTCAAAAACCTATATTTTAACCGACAAGTTTGACGTCCTTCGTGGTCGACTCCTGGGAAATCATAACGACTTCCACTGGCAGATAGGTGGCCAGATCAACCACCAACCCTGCAGCTACAAAGCAGCTCGAGTCATAAGATGCACAGAGCTGGACAGCGCTGTTTCACAAGTGAAAAATCGTTTATTCCCTAGAAAGCCTCTGCCGCTCTGCAAGCCCTTAAGGTTTGTCCTGTTCGGCTAAGAGTCTTGTCCAGCTGGGGAATAACTTTGTTAGAGAAGCTGAGGGCTGCCGATGAGAGCTAAAAGCTCGAAACAGCGCTGTCCAGCTCTGTGCAACCTATATTTTACTTTTAACAGAATATTAAACAACATATGATAGTCCTTGAATTATCATTTATTGTTTCATTAATTTTGTAGTGGCAAATATTCAAAGCGTAGAGCCATTGATATTTTTGAACTCAAAAAAATTTAAATTTTTGAACTCGAACTTGGACGTGCTAAAATAGGCCGAACTCAAACTTGAACTCAAATAAAAACCGATCGAGTTTACAACCCTGCAACAAAATATTTTTCGGGTAAAAATTACATTGTTTTGTTTAAGCCTTCTCTTAGCATAATCGTAGTTACGCACTTGGAAATCCCCCCCTCCTACTTGAAACTCCTGGCTGCGTTTTTGTAGCTATATCTTTAATACGGTACTTAAAATATACAAATAGCTTTTTACAACTTTTTTTGTAATTTTACTTCATTAAGTTTGCGTCAGTTTTATTGACGCGTAATTTCTGACAAAAATAAAGGTGACCAGGCTTCGAGCTTTGAATAAGAGGCATTAAGTTTAGTTGAAGTATCGCTTTTTTTGGTGAAAATCTACATAAAATGACATATTTAGATGTTTTGATGAAGTAATCGTCGCTTTGACTAAAGCACTTTGTCATCTGAATCAATTTATATAATCATAAAACCAACTCATGAGCAAATATGAGCTTCAAAAACTTTTTTTCAAAAAATCGAAAAAACTATTGATGACGTCATTTTTTCGGTCTCGGTCTTGGTCTCGAACTTTGCCGGTCTCGGTTTCGAAGCCAAAATTGAGATCGAGACCGGTCTTGGTCTCGGAAAAATTTTGCGGTCTCGGTCTTGGTCTCGGACGAGTCGGTCTCGACTACAGCCCTGGTTACTAACTTAATCTTTTCGCACGAATTTGGAATGCCACACCACATGGTCATAGATAAATACTAACTCGAAATCCTCTAGGAAGAGGCCTGCACAACTCGCTGCAGTACAAGGGCCATAACAACGCAGACCCATTTGTCGCGGGCCGTGTGCTTTCGTTGTTGTAGCTACCACCGTAACGGCAAAAGGTCTTGTGATCGTGGAAAAGTAAAAAAAACAAAAAAACGTAACCTCTTATACCTGCTTGCTAAAACAACTAATAGTTGTATTTTGGTAGCAGTAACTACAGTAACTGTGGTGGGAGTAGCACTTTCATTGCTCGAAGGTCTGAAATAGTTTTGGTCGGTTCGGAGCGAAGATTGGAACTGTACGAACTGTAAATTTAATGCGTTAAGTCTCTTTTCATTAGCATCAAATTCAGTGAGATTCGAATGTTGGGTTTCAAAATGGCGTCTTAGATGATACTCTTTTGGAACTGAAATCACGTTTCGGCACACTAAACGCAGTACTTTTGAGTTTACAACTGTAAACAATAATTTGTTAGTCCACTTTGAGTTAAATACTCTACCCTCTCTTATAATGTTTCTTTTCTTGTTTTCAGTCATTGTGGTACCAGACCTGGCGCCATGGGGGGAAGGAATTTCGGGGCCGTGCCCCCCCCAAATCACTGCGTGTGCCCCCCCCCCCCCCCCCCCCGAGCGAGAAGTGTGCCTCCCAAGTTGAGTTGTGCCTCGAAAGAAAGTAACAGGCCGGGTGCCACTGGAGTGCATTTCAGGCCCTGTGCCCCCCCCCAAAATACTGCCTGTGCCCCCGCAAGCGTGAGTAAAATTTTGTTTCAGGAAGAAAAACACGTGTGAACGCGAAGACTGAGCCTAACGTTTGAGCCGAAGACCTTTTTTTTTTTGGTCTTCACCTCAAATTTGTGGAATTCGCGTTGAACACTTTCTTCGGTTGGTCCACACTCTCAAATTGAAATAAATAAAGTTTTCGTGCCCCCCCAAAATTTATTTATACCCCCAATCACGCTATCCTCGCGCCGGGCCTGTGTGGTACGCTACACAAGTAAACAAAAAAACTACTTGCTGACAAACAAACTGAAAATAAAAAATGCAAGTCAAAAAAGCACATGCTGTAGATTTCAGTTTTACGCACATGAACACAATTGCAGCAGTTATCACATCACAATACGACAAATATGAATTGCTGAAAAGAGATTGTGCTTGAGATCACATGAAATCCTTTCAAGGACCGCAGTAGAGGCTTCGCTGGGCCGTATGTTGTGCAGGCCTGCTCTAAAAAGTCTAGATTATTGAGATCGTCAGATCAATACCTGTGATTAACATAACTGACTTTTTTTATCTGCAGTACTGTACGTTTAACAGTACCTAACCCGTCAGTATTGAACAAAACAAAACTTTCGTAAATAAAACTAGTGTACTACTTATTTTAGTTATTTATATTACACTGAAGCAAACGGACAACAAAATATAACTGCGGTACATTAAAACTTTATGGTGTTTTTGGTAAGCTATTGCGCTTGTGGTTCTTACATTTAAACTTAACTATCATATCCATCGTCTTTTTTGACGCGCAGAAAGGTATGCGGCCAATGGCACAACCATGGGTCATTCTAAAACACAAACTGTTTTGATTGGTTGGAAATCTAACATAAGCAGCCAATCAAGTGTTACTCCTCAATAATGCCAGAACGACGACGTCATCACAACACGTTGCGAACTGATCCATAGCGCATTGTTAAGTTCAAACGCTTTTTTCAAGTTCAAGCCCTAGCTTTAGGCTTATACCGCAATTATGTAATACTGTAATTATGTAAAAATACTTTGCCCTTCTAATACCAGTAGGCTACTGTTGTGGTTCACTGCGTAGGATTAGGAATATACCGGTACGGATATGTACAGTAGAAATGGTACCAGTATCAGATCAATACTGGTTTAGTTTGTGTTTCAGTAAACATTTTACATTTTTACATAACACCGTAATTATGTAAAAATATTTTACCTTTCTAATATCAGTAGGCTATACTGTTGTGGTTCACTGCGTAGGATTAGGAATATACTGGTACGGATATGTACAGTAGAAATGGTACCAGTATCAGATCAGTACTGGTTTGGTTTGTGTTTCAGTAAACATTTTACTGCTGGTAATTAATATAATTAATAGGCTGGACCAGGGATGCCGATCTTTGTTGAGCATTGGGGGGATGATTTGCAATTTTACCCCAATTTTGCCCTATTTTCAGCATTGGAGGGGATGAACCTCGACCACGGTTTTGTTCAGGTGAGCAAATTAAACGAACACCAAAAAAGAAAAGGTCTTCACCAAAAATAGAACACTTTTTTCCCAAAATTCAGGTTAAGACCAAAAAAAGGTTTTCACCAAAAATGGAACACTTTTTTTCCCCGAATTCAAGTGGACACCTACGCTCAGATGCACACCACAGTCAAATTATTGGGGGGGATGCAGATGTAGACCATACTCAAACTATTGCGGGGATATAGTCAAATTATTGGGGGGGATATATCCTCCCCATCCCTCCCGGGTTTCGGCACCCCTGGGCTGGACTAATCTGCTAGAGTACCATAGTTTGGCTGTTCCGGATTCAGATTGGTGTGCTAGTATCTCAGATCTGCACAGCCAGGCAACTACCAGTGAGTGCAGGTAACTATATTATAAGTACCAGTATTGCGAATATAAAATTGTAGTACAAAAATGCTGCCAGTAATGATGACATTTTTACCTATCGCACCAACGTAGCATACCAGTTCAGGCGGTACTTACTTCCTTGCCATTATATTAGCCCAGTAGCGTAGCCAGAAGGAGGCGGGGGGGGGGGGGTTACAGCCCTCCCCATTGGCCTGAAAAGTATGCAAAATAGCACGTTTTTAGTGCTTTTGAGGCCGATTTTTGCTCCAAAAATGAAAACAGCCCCCCCCCCAATGGGATTGGGGAGCAGAAGTTGTGAAGGACTTGCTGTTATTTGGACCAGAAATGTGGAGTTTTTTGATCTGGAGCTCATCCAAAGTTGGTCAGGAAAAGTGACTGAAGACCTTTTTTTTTTTTTTTTTTTTTTTTTGGAGATCACCTAATTTCGGCCGGAAAAACTGTTTCAATTTTGGTGAAGACCTTTTTTTATTGAGATCACCTGATTTTGTCAGCAAAACCACTTCAATCTCATTCAAGTTTGATGAAAATTTGGGTCAAGTTCGTTTACTATTGTTTCCACCTTCCAAAAAAGCCCCCTCCCTTTGCGAAATCCTGGCTACACGCCTGTATTAGCCTATCGTAAAAATACTCCTACCTAATGCCCGTCTACGGATAATTTGTTCCCCAAGCATCCAGCAACATGACTAGGTCATTGTTTTTTCTGTTGTTCTACAAGACCAATCACTGAAACACACACCAAACCAGCCTACTGATCCGATACTGGTACCTGTATCATTTGGTACCAGTATATTACTAATCCTACGCAGTAAACTACAGTAGCCTACTGGTATTAGAAGGGGAAAATATTTTTACATAATTATAAGCTTTCGATAGTTTCTTCTTGAGTCTAAAATTTTTTTTTACCTATGGTAGCCTACCGGTATTGGGTACGGATACGCCAAATAGAATACGAAAACTTTTGTACTGGTGGAATTTTTGAGCGATAGAGTCATTGCTGGTATTAAAACTGCTGTTCAATAATGGTAATAAAAGCTGATTGCCACGGCTAATTCACTTCTGAACTTAGCAATGAAACTTGAAACGATTTTGAGCAAATTATGCCTTTTGTGCGCAACACTTTTTGACTAGTAACCTGCAATTACATGCCTTTGCAAAATCGCCTATCCTCTGCAATGATAAATAAACCAAAGACCCCAAACTCTTGGGTCTGATGACGTCAAGTCATTTTTTAAAAACGCGAAAGGTAATCCCGAGTAAATATCCATTTTCTTGAATTTATTTTCTTGAAACTAAGAACGTATATCTAAACCAGGTTTTCAGCATTCGATTATAAATATTTTTTATTTTATTTAAGGGCGTTGTTTTGCGGACATTAAGTGGCTTTTTAGATCTTTTTAAGTTAACTTTTGGTATGAAAAACCTGTTTTGAGCAGCGCACGACGTGCACAAAATAAGCATAAAAAGAACTGCAGGACACAAGCTAAATTATTAGACGTTCTTTCTAGTGATGTTAAGCGTAAGGCCAAGAAAAGAAGTTAAAATTTTTTAGCTATTGATGACAGATTATTAGCAATTTGCTAAACTAAACTGTTATGAACTAAAGTCACTACACTAAACTGTTATGACATTGGCTAGAAAATATTCGAAATATCATGTGCCCCAGCAGTTTGCAGAAATTCTGCTACTTCAGAACAAGCCATAGCTACTTAGATATCAAAAAATAAGAGCTATGTCTTTCTTGCCCACATTAGAGTGTGGTAAATTAAGTTGAAAAAAGCTTTTCAAAGCAGCAAGATTTTAGCATGTAGTAAAAAATCTGAAATCTGCGCCACTTCTACTCTCAAGCTGACTAAAATGGTGCTAAATTCCCAAGTAACGTAAGCCTCTTTCACATGCATGCTGTAGTATAATCTGATTACGCGATTCTAACGTATAATTTACTCTTTTTTGCTTTGTGCCGTGGCTCTAAGGGGGGGGGGGGGGGGGGCATGACACAATGCCCTCCTCTCCTAAATACGCCTTTGGATGTGCATGTCCAAAATTTCACAGCATATTAGTCACCAGAGGTGGAGTCCTCGAGGACGTCCTTGGCCTCGAGGACACATTTTGAAGTCCTTGGCCTCGAAGCCTCAAGTCCTTGGCCTTGGCCTCGAAGCCTTAGGTCCTCGAAAACTGCCCTGTCCTCGGCTCGAGGACAGCACTATTTTTGAACCGTTGAAATTTTGTCGGAAAACGCAATAAACCTTGTGGAAAATTTGTAAATACCTTTTTTATTTTGCGCAATTGGAGCATAGGCTTAGCCAAGCGGGCCTCCCCCCCCAATTGAAATTTCACCAATAACAAAATTGTGACAAAAAAGCCTATTGTTTCTTCAGTTTCATTTTCTTTTTAGCGTTTTTCGTTTACACCAGTAGCGAACAACAATATTGAAGACCAGGGGCCCCGGGACCCCTAAAATCAATTTTTGCCAGCCAATTTAAACGTAAACCTGGAAGAAATGGATAGTTTTCGTCCTAAAAGTTGCTATCTCAGAATCACATCTAGCCTTTTTATGAACGTAATGCATTAACCAAGGCCGGGTTTACCACAATATGGCGCAGTACCAGCTAAGGGCCCTGCGCTCAAATCTTAAGACTTTTTATGGTCTTCATCTACATTTGGCAGAAAGATGTTGCGAAAATCTCCAAAGTGCCAAGGGCCCAGCGCGATGGAAATCCGGATCGGCAATAACATGGTCAGTAGCGTAGCCAGGGGGGGGGGGCGGGCTATAGCCCCCACCATTGGCCTGTCAACCAAAATGCAGAATAAGAAAAACAACACGTTTTTAGCTCTTCTGAGACTGTTTTTTTGCGTTGGAATTGACTAAAATGTGATTTAAAGCATCTTTTAAAACATATATTCAGAGGGGGGGGGCTAATTCGTCAAAAACTAAAGTCACCAATCAATGAAAACTTTAAAAAATGCCTCAAAATAAGCAATCAAATTTGATCGCTAGTGTAAAAACGCCAAACATAGGTTTTATTAACAAATATATTACAAACTCAGGAATGAAGGGGGGGGGGGGGGGCTATTCAGTGTTAGTTAATTGCCAATCACTTCTCTCAAATATCTTTCCATTAGCCCCCCACCCCCAATTATTTTTCTTTATAAAATACAGACGAAATACAGGGTGTCTCAAAAAAAATGTACTCACTCTTAGAATGACGAGAAAACCTTTATTTATGAACATAGAGCGAAATGAAATAGCTTCAAATACATGAGACAAATGTAATTGAAGAATCATGTTCGCAAATGTTCAAACTGATGACCATTATTGTCCAGACAACGCTGATAACGCGCACCAAGGGATTCGCAAACGTCGCGAAACATGTCATTAGGAATATCACGACATTATCTTTCAATTTCCAATTTCAATGCATCAATTGTCCTTGGTTTGTTGCCATGATGCGGTTGACGCTATCTTTTGAGATGTGGGTTTCCCGAGCAGTTTGGCGAAGTGAGTTCTGTGGTGATCGAAGGAGTGTTTCCTGCACCTGCAGTTCTTTTCCAGGGGACGTAGATGTCCGTGGCCGTCCTGAACGTTTATTGTTGATATTCTGTACGGTTCCATCTTCTTCAAATTTGTCTCTAATGCGCGCAACGGTCCGGCGCGTGGGTGGCGGTTTTGCGAATTCCCTTGTGAACTGGCGTTGCACTTCAGTGGCGTTTTCGGTCTTCCAATAGCATTTCAGGACAAACTTTCTCTCTTCGAAACTAAGTTGATTTCCTGCCATGGCTTCAGTAATTCAGGATATCTGCAACACAAAAAAAAGAGTGAGTACATTTATAATGGTCATCAATTTGAACATTTGCGAACATGATTCTTCAATTACATTTGTCTCATGTATTTGAAGCTATTTCATTTCGCTCTATGTTCATATATAAAGGTTTTCTCGTCATTCTAAGAGTGAGTACATTTTTTTGAGACACCCTGTAGATTACTCCGCGTGAGTTTTTCTGAATAATAGGATTTTATGATTTATCAGCATGTAAACAAGAGAACTGCAATGTTATCATTAGCCACTTCCCACATAGCCCGATAATGCAACCAGTTGAATCATGTTGCGCTGGCAATTTCTATGCCACGTTTTAAAAGCATTGTTTTTTATTAAAATAGCTCTAAAATTGAGTTATATTTGCAAAAAAAATGCAAAATTTTCGAGCGCTGGGGGCTCCGCCCCCAAACCCCCGTGCCTCCGGCGGCTGGGGTCTTTGCCCCCACACCCCCAAAACAGCCCCCCCCCCCCATTGCGAATTTCTGGCTACGTGCCTGACACATGGTTAGTAAGCGAAACTATCCATCTATGGTACTATTTTTCAATAACAATTCATAAATTCACCTCCACCTCGCCAGTTTTTACGCACGAAATACTTTTAAAAAAAATTAGCCATGGAAAATGCTGATTGAACAAATTGTTGAATTTCAGTGGACGGGGCCTGGGCCCCCTGGTCTAAGATGCACGTCTATAACTGGTTATTTTCATGACAAAACAAAAATCTCTAAGGAAAATCTTCGAATGGGTTTTCATTTACTGCAAAAAGGTTGCACGAGTCAATGCACCTTATTTCCCCCTACCTGGAGCAAATCACGTACAATTAAACTTTAAGCCCAAAATGCAAGATGTTAAACGTGTTTTGAACTTAAATTGCAACTAGAAGGAGAATTAAACAATTTAAATTTTTTTAATTGGCTTTCAAATGTCAAAAATCTAGTGCTTTCAAATGGCTCTACACATGTGCGAAGTGTGATTCAATGACACTAAAATAGCTTTTTTTTCCAAAAAATTACAAAAAATCGCTCAGCAGCTGGGAGCTTCGCCCCCAGACCCCCATCTGTGATACGTTTGAGTAACACTGTTTTTTTCAAAACGTCTCCAAAATTACATATTTGCACTTTTCAACTATATTAGTTGAGGCCCTGTCCCTTTGCAAAATCCTGGTTAAGTGAAAAACATGCAAATTTTTGATGACGTCATTGCATGTGATTTGTGGTTTAAGCCTCCCCAATCAAAAATTCTGGCTACGCCTATAAATTGGAGATTGCCTGAAAAACTTTTTTGAAGACCTTTTTTTTTGGAAAACACTTGCGGCTGTGTCCTTGGTTCTTGGCCTTGGCCTCGAGCATTCCTGTCCTTGGCCTCGAGAGGGTCTGTCCTCGGAAAGGCTGTCCTTGGCCTTGGATTTTTTTTGTGTCCTTGGCCTTGGCCTCGAGCCTTGTGTCCTCGACTCCACCTCTGTTAGTCACAGCCATTCAACAAGTGTTTTCAAAAGGCGTGGTTTTGTTAATTTATTAATACTGTTTTTTTATGAAAAGTTTATTACTAAAGTTTTTTTTTATAAAACAAAAAAAAGTTTTTTTTATAAAACATTTTGAAAATCGTTCCGTCTGGCCTGTCCGTACTACTTTAAGGTATGACATCGTCCATTAAGCCCCCGCCTGAATGTAACCATTTTCATCGACGCCTCTGCCGTTCCGTACTTGTAAACGTTGCGACTTCCACTACTAAACAATCTACCTGGTTAACTGGAACTAATCTTTTTCCAAACAATTACCGGTAGCCTACTTTATCCTCAATGGTCAGACGCAGTGCCGTCGCCATTGCAACCGAAGTGAGGGAGCACTAGCCAAAAGTGGGGGGCACCAAAATAAACTGCACATTTCACATATAAAAACAGATATTTTACGGCTACAAATTATGCGCTATTTTAACAATTTGGTATTCATGTCTTGAAAAAGAGACTAAAGTCCGGCAGCGTTTCTGAACTTCTTTCATATCCAGCCTATATATAATCGCTTGAAAATTCCGTCTGCAGCAGTAAAGTCGACCAAAAGCGCAACCACAGTTTTGCTAAGAGGGAGTGGCTTGAACCAAAAGTAAAATTTTTTTGCAAAAAAATTGTCTGATTTAGGATCCGTGCTGAACATTCTGATGCGACTCAAGCATATCACGGAGGGAGGCAGAGACTCCAGCCGCTGGGTTATTTTTGTGATATTGCGGCAAAAACAGCAATTTTAACGCCCTTTCAATCATATTTCGCACGTTCGTGAAGCTGCATCAATAAACTATGAGAGTAAATTGCTAAAATTCAGAAGTCATGGTAAGGAATTGAATGGCCTATCTCTTTCTGCCCCCCTTGTAATTCAAGTTAAGTTCAAAAAATGTTTAAACGATTGTATTTTTGGGTTAAATCTTCAAAATAACTTTGCTAAAGGATTTGAATTCCCTTTAGCCTCTTCCCCGGTTACGCCATGACTGCGACCGAAAAAAATCTTTAATGTGCACTGAAAAACAAATAACAGCTGTTTTTTTTAATGTTTTCACGTCTTGTTTCTGGTCGTAATCAATAACGAAGTACCGGTAGCGATTTTAACGGCTCACATCCCTATTCCGCGATAGATCTGAAAAAACGTGTAAATAAAACCGATTATTGTGTCACACTTTTATACAGCAATTGGTAATCAGCAATTTTGAAAAAAAAATCGAAAAAACTACGAACAAGAATCAAGTTTGAACCTTATTATTCTTTTTTCCATTATTGCCTGTTGTCTTGACGTTACGTGATGTTCCAAAAACTTGTTTTGAATAAACCAAAATGGGGTGGAGCACAATCAGTCGTTAGGGGGGGCACAGCCCCCCTGGCCCCGTAGCGACGCACTTGTCCAATGGAGCATTAATTTATTTTCTTCAATCGAAGAGCTTTTTGGTTTTGGTACAACAGTTAGCTAACTAAGTATTTACTACGCGCAAAACTGCAAAAGGAAAACATTCTTTAGCCTACCTTCCTCTGACGCTGCAAGCCTCAGCCTGCCCTCGCCCTCAGCGCCCTGCGATAACAATCAGGACTTTCCTCAACTAGACTTCGTTAGCTTTAGCGAGAGAAACACCGTCAAAATGATGAGTTTGTGACGTACACACCTAAAAATTGTGCAATACATTGGCTAAGTGATAACGCATACTCGTATTGTGATTATTATTATGAAATCTTGGCCAAGCGCTGTGATATGCAGTTTTCAAGATTTTGAGCAAGAAAAATATGACATGACAGAAATGTTATTTTGTTAGTATTTATGATAAATAGCAAACGTGTTCCATTTTTATTGGGGGGTCGTTTACACTTTGGACCCTTTCAAATCATATTTTTGGGGATCCGGACCCCACCGGGAATCAACGCGCCCGGCAGCTATTATACTGCAAACATTTTCTTGGTGATGATCGTAGCTGCACGCTATTGCCCATTTAAAACACCTGGTAACAATCGTAGCGCGATAAATTTGTACAAACCGCCGCATGGAACGGTATATCGCCATTGTATTCTGCCGTCGCGAAAGAGTTGCGGCTACAACTGGTCCCGCACTATCTATCTTTTAAGTGAGAAAATACTTCTCTCCAATACCTAAATGCAAGCGCATCATAATCGCAGACTTCAAGCCATGAACGTGTTGGACAACACCCTGTGTCATTTTCAGGTTATCGTTGAAAGGTAGTATAGTAATCGTCATTCGGTGGCGCAAGAGGCCTAATTATATCGAAACAATCAAATCGATATGCGATCCTAATAGAGGAGTTGATTAGACCGCAGAAATTCAACTCTTCAGTCCCAGGAAGTGGTTTTGCAAGGGCAAAATGTCTTGTGCAGTAGCGTACGCAGGATTTTGGAAAGGGGGGGCAGAACATTCAGAAAATTTGAGAATAACAAAGATCAGAATGAAAATTTTTCCACCCAGAATCAGTCCGGTTTTCCTGTCCAAAATCAGATGAAGACCAAAAAAAAAGGTCTTCACTCAAATTTAGTCCGGTTTTTGGCCCGAAATTGGGTGCAGGCCAAAAACAAAGATCTTCGCCTACCGTTTGTGTTCTCAAACCCTCTGCCCAAGTTACAAAGAGTAGGCCATGTCACAATTTTGCATCCTATTCTATGCTAATTATACTATCCTGGCGACCCAAAGGGAGGGGCCATGGCCCAATGGCCCCCCCTAAATACGCCCCTGGTCTTGAGATTAGTCTAAAATTGTAATTTTTTTGAATGATTCAAAATGACCACTGTATTCTGGATAAAAAATGGTATTTTCGATGCCGACTAAACGTTTAGGTACCTCATTTCCGCCAATTTAAATTTTTTGATAAGTAAATGAAGTACTAACACTTCCTGTTTGTGCAATTATATGTTCCCGCTCCAATTGAGCGCATTGTTGTTGTTTTTTGCTATTCCTGTAGGGTGCGTGTCGTGTGAGTAGGGATTATAGAGGAACAATAAAGAAATTGACGTTATTGAAAAGCTACAGAATGGTACCGCCGTTGCCGTACCAGTAAATGTTGCGCATAGATGTAGCCTGGATTGGACCCGGTTGTACGAATGGGAGTATCCTTTATTTAATCATTTTGACAAAATTTACAATGGTACTGTACGCTGACAGTGCGTCGGGCGTGCCGATTATTTGAATATATAAGCAGAGGTGGGCAGTAGCGCGCTACTGTAGTAGCGGCGCTACCGCTACCGCTACTTTTTGAGTAGCGGGAGCGGTAGCGCCGCTACTATACAAACCGAGTAGTGGGTAGCGGTAGCGACGCTACTTTTTAGGGCAAGTAGCGGTAGCGATAGCGCCACTACTTTTTGAAAATGAACTATCCGCTACCGCTACTTATTTCACGTGCTTATTGTAATATGTTTAATGAAATCAAAAACAGATACATTAGTAATTGGTATATTTGGTTTACAAAATTGTTAGTACGGGTGAGAATGCGGAAATAACTTTGTTTGTGACGTTGTAATGATGAATTTATTACGTTTTGCTATTTCCAACCATAGATTTGTACGGGTGATCATTGTCATCTAAAGTCTGAGCTAAACTATATCCACATGGCCGTGGTTCGATAGCAGTTGTATCTGAACAGGAGTAGCGTATAGCCTAAGTCTACTACAGCTATAGGTTAGTTATTTTAAACTGATAGTAGGTCTGTTGGTAAAAAGCGAACTAAAACGTTGCAAAGATGCAGTTAGACACCGGATTAGAGACTTGCGCTTGCTTAGGCCGCATTAGACAGTTAGAGGCTGGCCCGGCAACAGAGTAGTGTGCTTGTAAGGAGGGGGCACAAAAAAGATTTTTTGGGGGGTGCGGTTTGAAAACAACCAAATGCAGTAATTTTTTTCATTAAGTTTACGTGAAAACCAAAAAAAGGTCTTCATCGAAATGCGGTAGCTTTTTCCGTCAATTTTAAGTAAACAAATAAACAAGGTTTATTTTAGTTGATGATCAAACAAAAACTACAAAAAAACAAAACAAAAAAATAAACCTTGAAAAAGATTTTGGGGAGTTCTTTTACTGTGATTTGTTGTTGCTGTCAAACCATTTTTGTTTGTTTGTTTGTTTGTTTGCAAAGCAATGTTCAGGGTTGATTAAGAGTTTGTTTTTGTTTTAACAATAAGTATAAAATACAGTATAATTAACGAAAAATTTCGAAGCATAGCTGTAATTTGAGCAATCTAAATCCATGGTTCTCAACCTATGAGCTTCGACCCAAAGTTGGGTCGCCTGAAAACTCTTTTGGGTTGCTTGGTTTCTTTTTGTAGACATCCATAAAGGGTGAAATATGAATAAAACCATAAAGTAATAATAAAAAATGACTCAGCAAACCCGCTGAAATATGTGGATTCCCGAAGTGAAAATCTTTTTTTTTTTTGGTCTTTACCTCACTTTCGGCAAAAATGGCTCGTTTAATGTCACACATTTGACTTTTTCAATAACTTTGGATCGCTTTGAAAAAAGGTTTGAGAACTACTGATCTAAAGAATATAAGCGCTCTATTTTTGATCACAAAAATGTCGTTAATAATTTATTGGATACTTTTTTTTTGAAAGAACAATATTACTTTTATAAGAGTACGAAACTCAGTTTTGCTCAAAATTAAAAAAAAATTTTGGAGCAAAGCTAGCCTTAGCAGAAAAAAAAAAAAATTTAAAGAGCATTATCTGATTCAACTCATTTGCAGATAATCAATGGCGTTCTCTTGATCTTTTCTATATAGCCATAGTTGCTTTTAATGATTTTTCTTACAGTATAGGCTTAACTGTGATTACATTTTATTCACCTAGTTGCTTTGGCCTGGAGATAGCAAAGGGACCTTTCGGTCTTCGAGTCAAGCTGCCACCTATGTACACAGTAGTAATTTTCTACCTGAATTTTAACTCAATCGCACAATGTGTATATTATGTTTTAAGTGATGTATATATTGTGTTATTGCCGCCTGATGAGACTCGAGCATAGGTGGGAAGTTAATGCAAAACGTTAGCTTCGTTAACCGCTAGTCCGTTAACAAACTTCACACCTCCGTTAAAGTTAATCCATTATTTTCAGCTTTAATTAACGGAAGTTAATAAAGTCCGTTAATTCGTTAACATTTTGCGTGTAATTCACATTTCTTTTTATTCACTCGCTTCTAGAACACGTATTGACGCTGTTGAGCTGATTGTAAGGAAATATTTATTGCTATGGTGTTTTTTTGTGTTTTGGAAGTTGCATTTTACAGTCTAATCTAATTTCAAGATAAAAATACGTTCAACTGCACTAAAGAAGTTACGATCGGAAAATCTTTGGAAATTGTGAACAGCGATAATTAATAGACCCGTGAGGCTGCAGGTTATTATTTGCCACAAAAAAGAGCTCCTTTCTTCGCTTTCTTCTAAAAAACTTGTGCTATTACGCAACAAGTGTTACCAGTGCAAACTGGTTTGTAACGGTACGATCATACGATGAATAAATTGTGCAAGATATTAACCATAAAAACCTTAACGGAAGTTAACAGAACTTAACGGAAGTTAATTTAGTCCGTTAACATGAAAAAACTTTTTAACGGATTAACGAGTTCAAGAAAAAGTTAGCTTCGTTATTAACGGATTAACGATTAACGGACTTGTGCCCATCTATGGACTTGAGCAAGGTCGAAACGCGTCGCCATAGCGCAGCGCATATTGCATTAAATTGTTTTCGGTGTATTGCTTATGTTTTACCACACTTGGCGGAGGTTTCACACTTTCCCTTTAATTGCTGAACATCAAGCAGGGAAGCTGCGAATACCACGTTTAATAGTCTTCGGTTTGACCCGACCGGGAATCAAACTCGAGTCTACCGCTTCAGTAGCATACGCTCTATCTACTCCACCCCTGATCGGTTATTAATAATAATGATCTACTTTAAAACAAAAGTTAACTTTTAAATAAACAAAAATAGATATGCCATTTTATACCTAATTTAATTTACGTCACTTTATATTCCAACCAGGGTTAAGAGCAGATGAGGTTGAAAGTACCGTACGCAAAAATATAAAAACACTCAGCCCAAACCCAAAATATTCTGATTTCAAAAAACGTATAGTTTTTCAGGTACGCTTTTCAAAAGACAGTCAATGATAACCTAATTTATCTTTTTAATTATCCCATTATATACCCAATTATTCATAAGTAACTGCGAAAAAAATTTACACGTTGTTCAAAGTAGCGGGTAGCGGGTAGCGCCGCTACTTTCGTGGTAAAGTAGCGGTAGCGCGCTACTTTTGAAGACAAGTAGCGGGTAGCGGTAGCGACGCTACTTTTTCGGGCAAGTAGCGGTAGCGGGAGCGGCGCTACTTTTGAAGTAGCGCGTGCCCATCTCTGTATTTTAGTAAGCTTACGATTTTGTGCCAAGTGTCGATCAGACCAAACGGGGGAGACAATATGACCATCAGCAGTACATGGTAATGGTTATTTTGTCTGGATAAACTCCTGTGAAAAAAAACGTTAAAATAATTTAGTTGAGTAATCAGATAATCAATTGAATGTCGTGTGCCACCCTGGCTTCGTCTTTGGCTAAGGCGTAAAATATTCAGACGGAAAATAAGCGAGGGACAATGAACGATGCTATCTTTGTTTTTTTTGGTCGAATCCGCTGCACCTCATCAATTGACTATTTATGGAGTTTTCAGAAAGACACCTGTTGCTCGAAGCCACCCAGCTAGCAGATTTTCAAAGAGCGCAACAACATACAACCAGTTAACCATTAACCTGGATGTGAGTAGAATCCAACCTACATCATAGAAGCAGAGGAACACTTTCCTCTGCGGCAGGGGCTGCTGTTGCGTTACGTAAGAATAAGAAAATTGCAATTCTAGCCCTACCCCAACCCTAAACCTAACCCAAACTCTAACCCTGGGTCTAACCCAAACTCAAAATCTAACCCAAACCCTAACGATAATTTAAAAAACGAAAAAAAGTAAATGAGCACTCACTCTTTGCTCTCTTATTCTCGTTATGGGGGTTACCTAACGCAATACTAGCCACTTCCTTCCTCTGCCACGACGCTTTTCTCTGCAGCCGTGCAGCGAAACACTTTCCTCTGCCAGACAAAGAAACTTTCCCTGCTGCGAAACACTTTCCTCTGCCCAAGAAAAAATAAAAAAGAATTGAAATTACGCAACAACAAAAAGCTGTCTGTAGTAACTGTTAAGAATATTTTTCCGACGCATGTAAAAATTTCCTACAATTTTTTTTTAAGTTCCGGTGCGGTTTTATAGATATGCTTTGCCCAGAGGCAAAAAGCTAACGTGGAAATTTACCACTAAAATTTCAGCATTGCTAAGGTAAGGTTAGAATGAATATTATCAACCTTTCCAGTCACACCACGTGATCAATCCAATTTTGATAAAAACACCCTTTTTTGCCTAAATTGGGGTTGAGGGAATCAAATAGAGTGTATTTAATCCCCCCAACTTTATTTTATCCCCCAGAACCCAAAATAAATGAAAAAATGGGGGATTTACATAAATTGGCTTGGTCACGTGATGTGACTGGAAAGGTTGATAATATTCATTCTAACCTTACCCGCATTTGCTAAAGGCGCAATGTTGCCATACTTACTTAATCAAAATTTGAAACGATTCGATTTTTTCCTTAGTTCAGTAATTTGTATAAAAAGATTGTACAGTTTTTAACTAAATAAGTTTCTGCGCCATGAATATCAGTTACATCAAAAAATAAACTTTTTTATAGCTAATTTTGATTGTTTTTTTATTAGTCTGTGAAATCTAGAAAACTACAAAGAAAAATAGTTGGAAACCATCTGCGTCATAGTTAAAGAGATCATGTGATGTTTTGTTTACAAATATTAGTAGCTGTAGTGCATAAGAACAGTGTAAATTTTGTTCATCAGTCGAATTCAAATCTTAGTGTTTGTTAACTGGAGGCAGTCAACAAGGGTAGGAATAGGATGTATAGACTTTAGGCTTTAGCCTAGGCCTACTGCTTTTTGTTTGATCGGCCAGTGGTAGAATGTGTTAAGAAATCTGATTCAGGCAGACAGAATGTGAAAAAAACTCAAAACTCTTTGTATTAGACAGAATATTTTTTTTCACATTGGCTAGGGTACTGACATTGGTTAGGGTCCAATTGAAAAATTGGTGCAGAGCAGAAAGGAGTCGATGTTGGAACACATCAGAGTAGGCTAGGGTACTATAGCCTGTTTTTATATAGCCTAGCCTACTATACAGAAGGCTTATTAGGAAACAGAAGTAAATGAATGTGTTCCCGGTAGCCTTCTTATTTGCTAGGTTAACACAGAATTTTTTTTATCTCTGACGTATCTTTATAATATAGCATAGGTGGGCAAGTTAATGCAAAACGTTAGCTTCATTAATCACTAGTCCGTTAACAAACTTCACACCTCCGTTAACGTTAAATTCGTTATTTTCAGCTTTAATTAACGAAAGTCAATAAAGTCCATTAATTCGTTAACATTTTGCATGTAATTTACATTTCTTTTTATTCACTCGCTTCTAGAACACTTATTGACGCTGTTGAGCTGATTGTAAGGAAATATTTATAGCTATGGTGGTCTTTTTGTGTTTTGGAAGTTACATAATTTCAAGATAAAAATAAGTTCAAATGCACTAACGATGTTGCGATCGAAAAAACTTTGGAAATTGCAAACAGCGATAATTAATAGACCTATGACTATCAGAACGGGGAGGCCTGGTCTTTGCCATGTTAGTTCAGAGTTGGGAAGTGACAGTAGGCAGTAATATCTGACATAACCACTTCTGAATTTGCAGATTTAAGGAGTATATAGCATAGTTTAAATTTGTTAGCTATCAACTTAAGAGTTGTTTCAGCCTATACACTAGCAGGCTGCACCCAGTGAGTGTTTGCTTCTACTGTAGCTCCAACAATTGAAAACAATCAAAGAATTTTTGAACACAGAATTCTGAATTAAAATGAATTCTGCCCCATCAGCTCCAACCTTTGCTTCCCCTCAGGGATTCAATAGTCAGCCTGTGATGACAGTTGAAGTTGGAGTTTCTGCAAGGTAAGCCTAAGACCTATTGTTGTTGCCTATAATTTCAGATTTGCTTGTTAGTGACTTATTTCTCCAATCTGCTAAGAAATTGGTTCAAAGTTTTCAATCAATGCTTTAATTATATTGCCCATAATTGGCATAGTCAATGTTTTTGAGCTGTGATGATGAAGTGGTCCAGCAGCTTTCTTGTATCATTGTGTGATGTACAGTTGGGTTTGCAAATAGATCAATAATGGACTAGGCTTATATATTCTCAAACATTACGTATACTGGTAATTAATTTATAACCTCGTTTGACTTTGCAACAAGATCTCTTTGTGAGTGGATCTCTGTTAACCCTACGAGATATGCAGAAATTGAAATAGAAGTTTAAAAACCTAGATTTGAGATTAATTAATTGTTAAGAAAAATAGGCCAAAGTGTTTGCAAAAGCTGCCAATTTTCAGAGTGTTTGTAAAATGACTGTCCAACTGAATTCAGCTGTTCGTAGCGGTTGTACTATTTTTAGTGAATCAGGAATTTTTAAATCGCCAAAATAAATTTGGCCATTTTAGTTAAAATGATGCATGCAATTGCAAGCCATGAAATTGCGATTGCAATTAAAAAATGATTGAAAAAATTCAAAAATTACCAAGAAAATTATTTCCAACTTTGGAGTGACAATTTCATCAAAAATTTTAAGTTAAAGAAAACAAAAGGAAAATGAAAAATATTCATTTGCTCATTTTTTGTGCATTTTTTTAAGGGTTAAGATTTGAGTTAGGGTTTTGTTTCCAAGGGGTTAATTTTGAAGTAAGGTTTTGAGTTGGGGTTAGATTTGGGTTAGAAATATTAATAAAGTAGATAAAATTTCACATGAAATCTGAAATTGTCTTTTCTATCCTAACTCAGTGATCTGAGTGAAACTCAAAGTTGTGGGCAAATTATGATATATATTTTTTTTACCCAGTGTGAGTAGCTAATGATGCTTGACCTTTAAATCGCTAAAAAAGCAAACTTAGATGTTTACGTAAACATTTATTATTCTGTCTTGGTAATTAAGAACAAACTCAGCTTGACATTCAGCACTAAAAAAAAACTGTGTGTTTTCTTAAAGTTTTTAAGATCAGCTGATTGATGTATCACAATTGTTTTTTAGAAACCTGATTGATGCTGATGTGTTTTCAAAATCTGATCCAAGTAAGTATATGCATTGCAGAACGCTGTACCAACTTAAAACTACCAATATGTTCCATTCAGTCTGAAAAGTCTGCAACAAATCTCATAATCACTGTGAAGAAAGTGTTTTCTCTTTGGCTAACATGCTGAAGCCCAAAATGCCAAAACTGTTTGAAACACATTTGATTGTGTATGATTATATCACATTATACTTATCACATCTGGTCTAGAAAAATAGGAAAGAGTTTTTTGTTGGTAACGTTTTCTGTTACTACTAGAATATACAGCTCCACAAGAACTGAAAAGATTGCTAGGTGGAGATCCTTACGGTTCTTGTGCTCCTGTATGTTTCAGTTGCAACCCTTTTTCTGCCTTTTGAAATTTACCGGTAGTTTTTTTAAGATCTTGATGAGTGAACTGGTTATGTGATGTATTACACACAATTGAAAATGTTTGATTGTGTTGTGTTTATGTGTATGATTCATATTTTTTGAGACTATGAATGAATTTGCAACTGTAGTTTTACACATTGCAATTGTGTTTAAATTATTATGAAATACGGAAGAGACTATTTTGCTTGTAATTTTTATTTAGTTCATTATGAATTCTGACATAAATCTTATCAAACCCAAATCCTACTCTAACCCAAATTCTCACTCAAAATCTAATCTTAACCCTTCAAAAAAGTGAATAAAAACAACTGTGTGGAGGAATAAATATATCTCATTTTTGTTTTATTCTCTTTAACTTAAAATTTTTTGATGAAATAGTAACTCCCGAATAATGATTGCCCAAACCTACCCAACAATTATGTCTAGTTGATTAGATGCTGATGCCACTGCTAACTTTAAACTATCAATTTTTTTATTTAGCTTGACAAAAATAGTAACACCACAATTGGCAATTGTTTGGATTTCATTTTATCATGGCTAAATACTGCAAGTTTGATATATCTACCCCAGTAACTTAATGCTTTTGTTTTTAGTGGTGGTCATGTACACTCAAGGAATTGGTACAAACGAATGGAGAGAGGTGAGAACTTTGTACTTCCACTCTATATATTGTTTTATTGTGGTTTAAAATTTGTATTAGAAAGAATAGCTGCTGTTTAACTTATAGTCTCTACCATGTGTCTTTTGTTTATTGTAGGCTGCCTATAACCAAATACGCCTAGCTAGCTGTTAGTGTGCAGACCGCGATTGGTAAAATCAGAAGTCGGTAAACAATACATTGAAATAGGCTACTTACAATTTATGTGCCAAGTTTGAATGAATGATGGTGCAACTGTAAAA
Source organism: Trididemnum nubilum (assembly GCA_963965965.1). Classification (NCBI taxonomy): domain Eukaryota; kingdom Metazoa; phylum Chordata; class Ascidiacea; order Aplousobranchia; family Didemnidae; genus Trididemnum; species Trididemnum nubilum. Next base: position 22,704,613 of record OZ014487.1, read on the forward strand.
TACATTTTATTTAGGGATTTTCTATAATTTCATCTCTTGCAAAAATCAAATTTTCCTGGAAATGACACTTAGTTGCTCATTGAAAAGTTTTATTACTCGTAATAATTAATCACTGTTTAGCATTGCATTTCAAAATATGATTGTGGTGTCAAAAGCTAAATAGGTTGTTTCTAGCTACTATTTAGTCAAAAAAAGCTTGAAGCTTCTACTAGCTACTCTTAGTCAAAAAAAAAATAAAAGTTTTTAAAATTTCTGGCGATGGAAATTGGAATCCTTAGTTTAATATTTACATGTGAACTAAAAGTGATCTTGAATGAAATGCTAGTACCTGCTAAACTGCATAATTAATATCTCTAGTTCATTACAGTACCATTGAACAGTACTTTTCCAAGTCATTAAGTAGGCCATGAAGTCACTATTTGTAGGGTAAAAAAGCTTCAATTCTTATTTTTGCTAGAATTGTAATCTGATTTTTGGTTTGCTATTATGCAATCAATACAAATTTTAATCATTCTTGTTAACCGTATTCTGTTGCGGTTTAAGCAAGTTTATGCAATTATAGTCTCGTTTGTTCACTGCGTCAATGAATTGAATAAATTTGGTTCAAATTGGCATTTTGCTTGCTACTACGCAAAGCATATCATATGATAGTCATGGAGTTTAATTGTAAACTTTAATGTATTGCAGTATGGCCGAACTGAACATATCATGAACACTTTAAATCCTAATTTCGTCAAAAAGTTTGAAATTGATTATTTCTTTGAAGAAAAACAGCCGCTAAGATTTGATGTGTAAGTTGTCTACCATCAATAGTTAATATGTAAAGTAGTGTATATCACTTAACCACATAAATCATGTATGGAATGCATGATAACTATATTGTTGCATTATGGTTATTTATATTGTCTTTTATTCTCATAATGCACTATAGCATGGAAGCTGTAGAATATTTGTTTTGCAAAATAATGTTTACACTAAGTCCGGAACTTCTTTGCACTTGTTTGAATAACTTCTTGACATATAGAATGGACGTGGAGTGTATGTCCACCTACATCCGAATAGAATTTTTTTGACTGCAGCTTCAATTTGTTTCAAAAGTTTCAGCAATGAGTTTTTTTTGATGAAAATTCAGCCAAAAATATATCTCTGTAAGATTGTTCTGTTTTTTTTTGTAACGATAAAAATTACGTTGGTAGCAGTTAATATTACTCACAATTTTCAACTGATTGGTAGTAACATTATGCTTATGTGTCACAATAGATCACAGAAAATTATGAAGCCCTTTCTGTAAGAACTACTTTTTCAAAATCTAGCGTGTTTTATTGTTTTCCACCGCACATACGTAATCAATTATTTTTTGTTTTAGATATGATATAGACTCGAAAAGCCATGATTTATCTCGACATGTAAGTGAAACAATAATGAAAATACTGACTTTTTAGTCAAGATAACTTTCTACCAGTTAAAATTAACGTATGATAAATAGGTAACAATTTTAATTTTTTTTGTCTTTAGTTTTTAGTTTAGACTTAATTTTAATTTAGACTTAATTTTAATTTAGACTTAATTTTAATTTTTTTTATCAGCGATCTGAATGTTTTGGTTGTTTTTTCATCTACTATTTTTTTTTATCAGTAGATTTTTGCGATGGTCGCGTAATGTTCTGAAAACAACAGTTGTTTGCTTATTCAAAAACTGTCAATTAAAGAATTCTTACTCTCTTTGCGGAGCGAGTACAATTCATCTGAATAATTGATGGAAAAGGTCTGTCAAAAACTCAGTTACAAAGTTAGTTTTTCAGCAAATCCAAAAGTTTCTAACGATCCAATATCAAAGTTTAATTTTTTTAAGGATTTTCTTGGCAGTGCTACCTGTACCTTGGGGCAAATAGTTGGAAGTGCGCGCAGCCGTTACACCGTAAATTTAACGTAAGTGCAATGGTTTGTGGCTAGTGAAGTGTAAAAATTCTTTACGTGATGTTTCGGTTGCCGACCACGTTAGAATTGAGCTTCTTCATAACGGTATTGTGTTTTTTGACCAAAAAATTTAATTTTTATGATAACGTCATATAAATTTCATAATTGCAGTATTATGTATCACATTTTGCTTGCATTTATTTACAAACGTATGTTTATATTCCTCTATTACGTAGAGTCATGTAGTCGATTTTTTGGGTGAATTTGTGCCACAAGTTGGAACTTTGTTTCTGAGTCTGGGAAGTAAACCGTGTGTCACGTGTTTAATTCAAAGGTCAGTTTTAAAGTGGAAAGATTATCAAAGTTTATTCCAAAATTTGAATTTATGGTCTGGAGCCAGTGTTTCAGTAAAAATCATTTACGGAGTCGAAAAAATATCTGAGGACAACTTAGTAAAATCAATTATTTACAAACTAATAAAGTTTAAAATCTAAAAACAAAAACCCTACAGCCTGTTTCGTCTTCTGACTCGTCAGGAGAATATGTTATGGGCCATATCGTTAGAAGCTTTGCTGAAGGTAATTTTTAAATTGTGCATCGAACCTCAAATTGTTCAAATTTCAGTCACGTTTTGTACGAAATTATCTTCTCACCGAATCGAAAACGTTAACTAAAATGTTAGGTGGGTGGAGATTCACAACCGACTATTTTTGCAATTGTATCAACAACCTGGTTTTTTTAGATTATTTTAACTATTTTTATCTATCTATACCAGTTAATAATGTGCAATTTTTTTTGTTTTCAGAGGTACGCAAGTTCGGAATAAAGGACAGTTAATTTTGACAGCAGAAGAATTAGATTCTTGTAAAGATGTTCTGCATATGCAATTCAGTGGCCACAAACTCGACAAAAAAGATTTCTTTGGAAGCTCGGATCCTTTCATGGTATTTTCTCGATGTAACGAAGATAACACGTAAGTTACTTGAATCCTAATTTGAACCCTTATTAACTCCTCTTTTCTTTAGTGATATAGCAATAATTACGAAAACTGAATATAAGAAAATTTGTTTGTGTAGACAATATCCTTAGAAAAAAAAAAAAAGGTTGATTATATATTTTTTTACAGACCAGTGCTACACCGAGGCCTAAACATTTTGTTGGCCACGTCTGAGTTGGCGAAGCAGTAGTTATAATTTTGGGGTCCACGACAACTGACCGCGACAAACTGACCGCGAACCAACTGACCGCGAACAAACTGACCGCGAACAACGCCGATTGGCTGAGAACTGCGATCCTAAATATATTTTTACTATCCTCAGAGCCATCTTGCCCAAACCCTCACTTTGTGACGAAATGACTGCGACGAAATCAGTGACGTAATCATGTAACGAAATTGTTGCGTCGCGGTCAGTTGACTTGGCTCGATAATATTGGCAGTAGCTTTTGATGAAAATAGCCTAATTGCGTTGCGATATTGCCTCACATTTCCAAATAGGGATAGTACATAATAAATGCATTAGAATTACGGGATTTGTGACATCGCGTATTGTATGTTTCATTTTTTTTATAGCAGTTTATAATCAACGAAGCTAAAACGTCTAATGCTCTTAACACACTAGTTTAGATTAAAAAACACATTTATTAAATTGGACAAGCGATGCGTTTTAACTAATATGTTTTTAGTTTCACCATATGTCACAAAACAGAGGTGATCAAAAACAACCTCAACCCGAGTTGGAAAGAAATGACGATCCCAGTTCGAACGTTATGTAACGGAGACTATGAACGAACTATCAAAATCGAAGTTTACGACTGGGATAGAGATGGGGGGTAAGCGATTTCGATTGTGTGTTAATTTTGTCGGCCTAACTTTATCTGAAAGCAGGTGGAGTCAAGTTATTTCCAATCTTACAGTGGAGAGCATTTACTGACTATGTTTCCAGTAAAGCATGTTTACGCTTCAAACATTTTTCTTCATTTTTTTGCTTAAAACTTCCTCTAAAACCAAGTGCCACATTTCATGGTCTTCTACTCTTTCTTTTTTATCTTGTTTGGATAACATCAAAAACAGTTCAAGCCGAAATACTGCGTTTTTTTCGCATGAAAAATCGCTGGTTCATAGTGTACTGCTGGAGTGCTGGTTTGTCTTTATCTGTAAAGGCAAATGTCGTGGTTACAATGTCCCTACTAGGTAGCGTTTTCACATTGGAAATGTTATTCAGACACGATCTAATTGGAATTTTTTCGACATCAGTTTCCAAATTACTACGTGGTCCTGGTGGTGATAACGTTTATGAAGTAAGTGTACTGTAGTTGCATACAGAAAGTTTGACATTTCAGAAATATTTAAAAAAAAATCCAAATCAATGTATAAGGCCCTGTCCTCACTTTGCGTAAAATTGTAAACATATGAGCGTATTCTTAGTTTATGTTAAACAACTAGCTGCTTGTACGCTGGTAAGGCAGTGCGCTGGGCGTACCTAAATTCTGTCATAAGTTAAAATACGCTCGTTCGCTAACGATTTTACGACCAGTGCAGACCAGGCCTAATGGAATTACCGTGAATACTTTATTTGGAATTTTAGGCAATTTTGTATCAGCATTTGACGATGCCTCTAACGCTGCCCTTTTAACCATATTTTTAATCAATAAAAAAATTCACAATAATAATAAAAAGCGATCGAATAATGCATTTGCTTTCTGTATAATTTGTTTTGGAAGGTCTGTACTGCGCTATATTGTGGAAAAGGAAAGTCTAACCATTAAGAAGTCCTTGATCTAACTCTTTGGTTTGTTTACGTCTGTGTTTTACAACAATTTTGGTTTAATTTAAACGTGTTTGCTTGTTTGTAATTCGCTCTGTTAAATTGCAAAATCAACATTTAACCAAGGTGTTGCATTACTTGCACACAAAACTGTATTATAATTGTCCATTTAATAAATGTCAAAATCCAGTTCTTGCTACAATTTAGTTAGTTTTTTTTTGTAATTCGCGTATTTTTGCTAGAAGGTTTTGTTCGTTAATTACCTTCATAAAGTTGTGTTTGTATTTAATTTCAGTGTATCAACCCGAAGAAAAAAGCTAAGAAAAAGAAATACAAGCACTCTGGAACAGTTAGCTTAAACAATATCAAAAAAATAAAACAACATACTTTCTTGGACTATATCAGAGGAGGGTGAGCAATTTTTTCCTCATAGATAAAGGCTAACTGTAATTATGTGCTATTGCTCATTGCCGTAGTCACAGGCCTGAATTTTCTTATCTTCCAATTCCACATTAAGGTTCCGACCCCATATTGTCTTTTTTTGGAAGCTGTTTGGCTGAAGTGCGTACATTTGGAGTGTACTTGGATTCGAACCCAAGTCTATTGCTTCAGTCTACCTACTGATTGTCTAAAGACATATTCACTATGTGACTGAGATCTTCGTAAAATATTATTGACATGGGTACTTGGTAGTTGTAAGCCATTTTTAATATTGCACAAGGCGCATATCGGTAACCATAATATTTTAAACAATTCTCATGCATGTGTATTTTTTGTGCCAAAATATAGTTCAGATGACTTATGAGGCTTCAACGAGAGAGTGTGGCTAGAAAATTAACTTTGCAAAGTCAATTGCAATGACTTGTCAAAGCAATGCTGTTGCTCCAATTGTGCGATATTTGCCGACGTGCTTTTATGCTTGCATACTTGTTTTTTTTTTTGTTATTGATTAACGAACAGTATTGTCTTATTTTTTCTGTCAAGAGAAGTTGCGAAACCACTTAGCATTTCTGTACATCACACACAATTTTTTCGAGTGTTCTACATCATGTTTGGATATAACTGAAGATGACAGAAACGTCTCAAATTTCAATATAATACTTAAGTCAGTTATTTTTGGTGTTCAAGTTGTTGAAATTTCCATTTTTCGGGCTCGGTTTTTGGTTCAAGTGCCTACTTATTGTTGAGTCAAACAATGCTAAAATGTAAAAGAACCTTACCAGTCAAAAAGTTAATACCTGAGCGATATTTTTGGTGACACATAGACTTTGCAGGGCACTGTTCTTCAGTGATTTGACACTTTTTTGCATCACTTCGAATTAAGTTGGCACCAGTACCCAGAACCAGACATGTGAAAACCCTAGATTTTACTCAAGTTGGGGTAGGCCTCGTTTGCTTGCTTCGGCAAGTACAATAAAGATTTAATTTATGTTTAGCACGGAATTAAACTTCGTTGTGGCAATTGACTTCACAGCCTCTAACGGGAACCCTCAGCAGCCTTCCTCTCTGCATTACGTCCATCCTCAGCAACCAAACCAATATTCACTCGCAATTCAGGTATAATTATTCACGCGTATTAATCGCACTTTCCGAGTCTGTCTGACCTTAACACTGATCTCATTTTGGGGTTCAGTTTGGTTCTTGTTTTGGGAATTAATTTGGGAGATAGCAACCTTTCGATTACAAAAACTATTCCGCTGTTTGTGTATGCAATACAGACTATTATGTCTTTTTTGGTTTATGTGCCAGGTTAAAGTACTAGGTTATCTCAAAACCTATAAGCAGAGCCTGGGGTTATTTTAACAAAGGGGCTGTAGCAAAAAGTAGTTAGATACTAAGTTAGCTATTAGTGGGTTTTAATAGTCCTTAATTTTTTGTAACGTTTCGGGTAATTTGAGGCCCCATATCCAACAACTAATTACTGTATTGTATTTTTAGTATTTTAGTTGGTGATTAATTAGGTTTTATTTCCCTGCTACAACTTTCGCAACATTTAGGGATAATTTCAAGTCACATTTCCAGCCATCAAATTTCGTATTTCTAGGCTGTTGGCGAAATCGTGCAAGATTACGATACAGACAAACAATTTCCAACTTTTGGGTTCGGCGCTCGACTGCCACCTGACGGAAGAGTCTCACATCAATTTGCAGTTGTAAGTTGGCGTTTTTCATTGCTAACCGAAACTAAATCATGGCGTGTTTTGTTAAGTAAAAGTAGCGAGTAAATTTTTAACCACTCAGTTTCATTGGTAACTAATTAAAATTGCATGTGAGTCGGAAACTTAAATGTGGCAGGTGCAACATGCCTAATAAGGCAATCGTTTGGCTACTCAAAGTGACATTGGACCTAGATTCGCGTCATCCATTTTTTCTTTTTGACTTTTTTACAGCTGAGTTCCGGAACAGAAATTGATTGTCACAAGCAGCACGGCCCTGGTATCCCTAGCCACTAATCTCATAGTGTCATTTGACTGACTTTTTGACCAAATTCTGACAAGATTTCCAATGCGCTTAACAACTCAACTATGGTCAATGACTTTCTGTACAAAGGCCGAGATATTTTGCTACATGGAAGACTGCTGATTTGACAGAATGTATAGTTGTACTGATTTGTGGTCGAGTCGATAGAGCGTCTGCTACTAAAACGGTAGACTCGGGTGCAATTTCCGGTCTTTCCTGCTTGGCGTTCAGTCGTAAAAATGGACGGTGTAAAGCCTTCATTGTGTGCAGCCTTCATCGTGTAAAGCCTTCATCCTGGCTAAGGTGGGCAGGTGGTAGCTTGACTCGGACTTCGAAAGGTCCCTTCACTGTCTTCTGGCCAAGGCAACTTGGTAAATAAAATGTAATTACTGCTACAATATAGGACGGTTTGGCTCTGATACTTTTTTCAGCAAGAACGGCTATTAGTGCAACATCAAAACTCGCTAAATGCGTTTTTTCTACGTTGCAAATGGCCCATCGATTTGGTACAAATCTTCGAATTTTTAGGCATTGCATTTTTGTTCAATTTACAGTCGCTAATTTCTTCTAGTTTCTTGATGCCCTTTTAAAATTGCGTTAGGTAAGTTCAAAAAGTTTCCAGTTGCACCCCGTTACTTTGACCACTTGGTATTGCAATGTTGTATTCAACAGCCTTGGATTAGTTATGCTTCAAGATAATATACATTAAATTTAACCCTATTTTACAGAGAGGGGGATGTGTCCCCCTCGGTTTTTCGTGATAAATCCCTTCCAAAAAAGTTTTTTACTTCAAATTAACTATCCCTGACAATTTAAAGTTGTTAAGTCAAAGAGAAGTTTCCAAATTTTGAAGTTTTCCGAAGTCACTTTCCGAAATCTCTACATTTTTGGGGGCCATGTTGAACTTAAATGACGTAATAAGTCGATTTTGTGCTCAACGTAAACACTTTGACTTCGGCATTTAAAATTGAGTATCAAAAAAATAAACGTATGTACAAAATCTAAAACCGTCTTATTGAAAAGACTCTAACGCTTTTTTTATGGCCTTTTCAAGAGTAGTATTATTTTTTAGGGTACTTGGCTTAAACGTTTGCTGCACCGAGATCAACTGCAAGAATAAATAATTAAAATACCGTTATGTTGCGCGGCGGAAAATTTGCGCTGTGACGTCACACTAGTGTTACAAGACGGTTTTGGAATTGGTCTTTCAAATCAATGAAATTTCGATTGACTGAAAAGGCGTTCGATTCTTGAAAATGCAACTCTTCTGCGTTCTAACTCGATTTCAAGTCGTAACAGAAAAACAAAACTTGCGTTTTTTTATTTAATTTGATACTGAGTTTCCTATTGGTCGTCCGAAAACGATAAAGTTGTTTTATGGTGAATTTCACTATAATTGCAATCATGGTTTCTCGCTAAATATATGCTTTTTTTCAATTTTGTTTTGTCGTATTGGCCAAGGTGGCTATTTGAGGGTGGGAGGAACATGTATCATAAGTTTAGGTCACCTGTCAAAAAATAGACCCAGAATTAAGAATTTTATTTAGTTTTCAATATGAAATTTCTACTACTGATACGCTGTATTAAAACAGCATAATGGATTAATATCATTAATCAATATTGCCACAATAAAAAAGTTAAACATTTTTGATAACTTAATTAATTTATTTTCATTACAGTTTACCGGTACGTCATATAGCGCTTCACACATGCAATATAAGTACTAAATCAAACCCAATTAACAAATAAATAATTAAAACACAATAGCGTTTTTATGATATTTTCTCTAAATTATAACTTGAACCTCATTTCTTTTAGTATTTGCCTGCATAGAGTTTAAATAAGAGTGTCTGTATTTTTCTACCGTTCTTTTGGCCTGTACTTTTCGAACAAATTTTGCGCTTAAACTTGCTATACCAACTATAGTTAAAATAGCGCCAATAAGGACCATTGGTATTGGAGGGACGCCAGTTGTAAATAGGCCAAATACTATGAGCGCTAAACCAAGAGAAAGACTTACAATGTCAAATAAGCGTTTGAGATAGGCAAAAACAGTTTTAAAAATTGTTTCAACTTTGTTTTGGAAGCGTCGCATTTTTTCTGCTCGTTTTCTCTGTTTGTCGGCTTTTCGTCTTGTTAGTTTCATTCTTTTTTGCAATATTTTTCGCATTTTTATCTCCATTTTTGCTTGTCTTTGTTCAGCCTTGATTTGTTTTTTGGTCATGCTTCGTTTCATCTTGATTTCTTTTCTTCGCTTTCTTTTCAATGTTTTTATTTCTTTCGTTGTGCTCCTCTTTAGATTGGTAACTGGTGACTGGTTTTCTTCAGTTGCTCTTTCTCGCTCAAAAAATAACGAATTGGTTGCAACTGAAGTTGCAAATTTGCTTTTTTTATTTTTTTGAGCTGTTGGTTTCTTTTGGTATGCGATTTTTGTCTCTGCGCTTTTCCGGCCTTTCACAAAATAGCTATTTAAGGATCCTTTTCTAGCTGGTATAGTCGAATTTGACGATTCAATTTTAGGATTAGCTTCAGGATTTGGAATTACTTGTTCAATGTCATTATGCGCCTGTTTTTTAAGTTTGATTCGATGTATATTATAAGGCTTAGCCATGAATTTCAAATTAGCTTCTAGACGACGAATTTCTCCAGCTTGACGGATTGAATGCATAGTCTGCGCATAACTGTCGTGGTGGATTTGTTGATCCTGCATTTTCCTGCTCTTTTTCCATCTACTTTTCCATCTTCCAAGATAATTTCTTCAAAAAAAATCACAGTTTTTGTTCGAAAACATCAGCATATACTCTTCGCTCCAGACGACTTGATTTCAACTATGATCTTAGCTCGCTCTTCATCTACTTTTTACTGATTCTTAATTGCTTTGGCCTTATTTGGCTTTGAAAAGGCCACCGTATCCACTCTGTTTTTTTTCTGACGCCTTTGCGAACGTTTTTGTAATATTTACATTGTTTATTATTTTGGAACAGTCATTTTGCATTAAAAATTAATGGTTTTCCTTTAACGCAAAGATTGAGACATATTATGATTGTTTTCTGTTGTTTACGAAACTTGAGCCTTGAACACAAATTATGAATAATTCCATCTTGCGCGTTAATCTGGAAGGGGCCATATTTTCCCAGCATTTGATCTTCTAAATTGCCAAGCAGTACTATATATAGAAAACTCATCATTAAATCATTTACGTGACTTACATAACACTTCTTAATGAGGAAACAGTAATTTTGGTTTCTATAACGACTCAAAATTTGATTTTTTTTCCGAAAGCAGAGATTTTTTATCTGTGACAAATTTGGTGCCCCTCCAAGTACCAGTTTTTGAAGGTTTGGGTAAACCTACTTTAAAGTTTCTCGAAGTAGTTGACTTTTGGCAGGGAGCCATAGTGTGGCATTAGCCTACCCTAAACCGTAACCCATACTATATTAGGCCTGACCGGACTTACTCCACTTGTTATGTGTATTTAGAATAGTGTCCTCGTCTACAATGTCTATTTATAAGAACCAGTTGTAAAATGACCAAATATGGAAAAATTGGAATTTACCGTTCTTTTTCCGAGCCTAAATTCTCTTCACGGGTGACTTCTTATTTTCAGAATTTCAATCCAGCGAATCCGAATTGTTTTGGAGTGGCTGGTATCATGCACGCGTATCAGCAGTGTATTCGATCTGTGCAGCTATATGGACCCACAAACTTCGCTCCAATCATCAACAGTGTTATCGCGTAAGTTTATTTTTTCATGTTTTAACCTTAAAAGAGGACTGAAGGCAAAGTCAATGGTGTTATTTAAAGTTAGGGCAATCGTATTACATTAAATCGGCGTTGACTTCATCCTTTTTGACCCAGCCGTTCCAGAGATATTCTGCTTCAAACACGACTTACGTCGTAGGGACTGCCCTAATTTATAATTTTTATTGGCAACTCTGACCTTTCAATACAATAGCCTAGCTTACAGAGGCCTGTATTAACCCATATTTAGGTTAAAAGGCCTTTGTGCCTTAGCCTAATTGTGGCGTTGCCGTAGGATTGAACTAAGATGGCATCGCCAATGCTATCAACGTCAGGGTTGCCAATAAAAATTATGATTAGAGAAGCTCTTACGTCATGTTTGAAGTAAAATATTATGAAACGGCTGAGTCAAGAAGGATGGAGTCAACGCCAATTTAATCTAATACGATTGCCCTAACTTTAGAGATCCCCATTGATTTTGTTCGCAGTTCTTTTTTACGTTTCGTTTCATATTTTTTCAAATGTCTATCATACTCGCTGCATTGCTCCACGTTAATGGGTCATTGCGTCTTAGGTACACGCAGAGCTGGTTTAGGATACAAGGAGGGGGATTGTAGTTTGAGAGACCGCCACGGAAGCCTTCATTTACTTATATTTCGACCTAAATTTCTACAGTAGAAGTTGCCCTAAAATTGCGAATTACCCCTTTTTTCGGGGGGGGGCACTTTTGTGAGGGGCGCAGAAAAAAATTGCCCCCATTTTCTTTTTTGATACGACCCTAGTTACACAACTTCGTACAAATGGTGCTAAAACTGTTGGCCAGTTTGACGGACTCGGGAATTGAACCAATACCTCCTGTTCCAGAAACAAGCGCCCCTAATCACTCGTCCAAATTTTTGTCGGGGTCAAGTTCATAGGCAAGGTGCAAACGTACATTGTTAACTTAAGAATGGCAAAGATTAAGCTACTAAAATAAATGCGTGCGGGTCTTCAATAATGCATAAGAAATATGCTGCGTTTAATTACTCTGTAAAAACTTGTCGCTATGTGTCTAACATGAGAATACCAGTACAACTACGAAGCTAATTTGAAACCAATCGGGTTAAGCCACGTTTTGAGTCAAGTCTTCACTGTGATTGGTAGACAAAACGCAACTTGACTAGAGCCAAAACATTAGTTTACTGTCTCTTGGCGAGGGTAGTCGTGATGGTGGTGCTGCCCAACCCCTTCCGAGTGATGGGGACGCGGAGAAACATTGCGGAGACCCAACCGTCGGGCCGCACCCAAAGGTCGCAAATAAGTGTAGAGCCGAAGATAGATTTGCGTAGAGGTTCACAGGCAAGGCAGTCAAGAAAGAGATGATTGAGATCCTGGAGAGGGTGTCCACAGGCGCTGCAGGAAGAGTTCTCCTCCTTTCGACTGATCCTGTGTAGATATGACGAAAGTATTAATTCTCACAGTTTTTTTATTACTCGTCAGAGAATGGGACCTACGTTTGCAATTTTAAAGCAGACGTTCTCTACTAGTCCATCGATCGGCAAGTTTTATTTTATACTTACAATTCAATTTTTTTTTGCAGTATGGCAACTTCGTCATCAAATGGTTCTGATTACTACGTTCTACTGATGATAACAGATGGAGTGATATCAGACATGGACGCTACGAAGGAAGCGATTGTGATTGCGGCTCGCCTACCTATCTCTATTATCATTGTTGGTGTTGGTCCGGCTGAGTTCGACGGTAAGTCATTTATGAAATCGTTCATTTGCTCGTGCATATGAACCAGGCACTCTGCGCATGTCTAATTACGCTAACTCAGAGCAGCTTTTTTGGGTTTTGTTTGCAAGTATTTCGTCAGGATGGACTATAACAACAACAACACCTTGCCAGTCCGAGAATCGAACCAGGGTTCAGCAACCTTTCGATCACAACCCCGAGGCTCTGCCACTCTTCGTATTCTTCAATGGAATGCCGGCGGTCTTCCTTCCTCCCGCCGTGCCGAACTGATTGCTTTTCTCTCTGGCAACCACTATGACCTCATTTTCCTCCAGGAAACTCATCTTTCCTCAACCAAAAAGTTCCAAATCCCTGGTTATTATACCCTTCGCACGGACCGGACATTCGGTAGACAAGGCCCTGTTTCCTCCGGTACTCATAACACTGGTGGTGGTGTCCTCACTCTCATCCACTCTGACCTGGCTTTCTCTCCTGTTTCTGTCTCCTCTCTGTCTTCCCAGGACCCCTACTCAGACTACACATGTGTTAAAGTCCTTCTCTCCAACCACTCTCCTCTTCAATTTCTTAACCTCTATTCCCCTCCCATCAGAAACACTCCTTCTGACTATCGCACCAGGACCTTCTGTCCTGACATCCTTCCTAACTCCCCTGACACTTTTATCCTCGGAGACTTCAATGCTCACCACCCAACATGGGACAGACTCATTCCCCCTAACCCGCTCGGAAATGACCTGTTTCGCTGGATCACTTCCTCCGGTCTGGAAATTCTGAACGACCCCGCCTCGCCCACGCTCCTTCACCATTCCACTGGGAGCCGTTCTTCCCCTGATATCTCGTTAGCTCCTGCGTCTCTCGCTCCCCACTGTGAATGGCGCACTCTCCCTGGCCTTGGCTCGGACCATCTCCCCATTGAAATTGTCCTCCCCCTCTCTCCAGTTCGTCACCCAAACACTCGTCCCCCCAAATTCAACTACAAAAAGGCCAGTTGGGATATTTACCAATCTTATATTGCTGAGCACCTTCCCTCTCTTGATTTTGACGCACTTAACATCCACCAGGCTGCCCACTCCTTTTCCCTCTTCATAGTTGAAGCTGCCAAGGCCTCTATCCCTTTCGGCCGCCTTGGTCGTTCCCCCAAAGCCTGGTGGTCCCAGGAAGCGGAATCTGCTGTGCGGGAACGACGGAGGGCCCGCTCCGTAGCACACCGATCTGAGTCACACCGCCTCAGATACATAGACGCTTCTCGTAGGGCGTCCTCAGTCATTTCTAGAGCCAAATCTGCAACCTGGCAAGTCACGTGTTCTAACCTGTCTCCCCGTTCTGATCCTCGTGCTGTCTTCAGGCTTCTCAATGCCATCTCTGGCAAAAAGAACACCTCCCATGACCCTTCTTTTCCTGATTGCACTTCCCCTCTTGATACTGCCAACCACTACGCCTCTTATCTTCGCTCACATCTATCTCAAGCGACACCCCGTTCCGCGCGCAGAGCTGAAAGACAGTTCATGAATGAACTCCGGAAAGCTAGCTGTGAGGATGCTTCTTCCCTCCACAATTCTTTCTGCTCTCCCTTCTCCTTGAATGAACTCTCCACTGCCATCAGTAATCTCTCCTCTTCCACTGCGTCTGGCCCTGACCAGATTGCCTACCCTTTACTAAAGTACCTGCCCGAACCAGCACAGCTCCTCCTTCTTTCTCTTTTTAACAGGTCCTGGCACTCTCACACCTTCCCCTCTTGTTGGAAACCTTCCACTATCATTCCCATTCACAAACCTGGAAAACCCACTTCCTCTCCGTCCTCTTTCCGCCCCATTTCCCTCACCTCCCGTATCTCCAAGCTTTTTGAGCGCTTAATTCTTTCTCGCCTAACTTTTCACCTTGAATCTAATCATCTCCTCTCTACTTGCCAGGCCGGCTTTCGTCCTGGTAGGTCATCCCTTGACCAAATTCTAACTCTGTCTCAATCAATCTGGGATGGCTTCCAAAAGAAAAAACCTCCAGACCGAACCATTTTGGCTTCTGTTGACTTCTCCAAGGCTTTCGACTCGGTCTGGCACTCTGCTCTTTTTCACAAACTCCTCTCGCTCAAACTCCCCCCTTGCTTCGTTCTCTGGGTGCGCTCCTTCCTTTCTGATCGTAGAGCTAAAGTCCAGGTTGGTGGTTCCCACAGCCGCTCCTTCCGCATCAGACGTGGGGTCCCACAGGGTTCGGTTCTTGGTCCAGTCCTCTTCATTCTGTTTGTTGATGACATCACTAAGGATTTACCTCGGGACGCCCATGCCTCCCTGTATGCTGATGATCTGGCCATCTGGTCCTCTTCCCCAGACCCGCTCAAAGCCACCTCTGTTGTCCAATCCTCCCTCGCCGTCCTTGAAACATGGTCCAACTTATGGAGACTTCCACTCAATCCAAAGAAGTGTGAGTCCTCCTTTTTCTCTACAGATCCCCATCAAGCCACTTTCCAACCCCGACTGAACCTCCTGGGCTTCCCTCTTTTGTTCAATCCCACACCTAAATTCCTTGGAGTAACCTTTGATCGGACTCTATCCTTTGGGGCCCATGTCCAATCCCTGTGTTCCAAATTCTACCCACGCCACAAAGCCCTTCGCTCAATTGCCACTGCCTCTTGGGGTCCCACAAAAGAATCTCTCTCCCTACTCTACAAAGCCTTTGTCCGTCCGGTGCTCACATATGCCTCTCCTGGATGGTTCCCGTTCCTCTGCAACACTGCAACCAATCATCTGGAAGTTCTACACAGAGCTGCATGCAGGGTCATTACTGGTTGCCTCTCTTCCACCCCCTCCTCACTACTCCTTCTCGAGGCCCAACTCCCTCCTCTAAAGCTTACTCTGGAGCATCAGACCCTCTACTCCTTTGAACGTGCTCTGCGCCTTCCCCCCGACTTCTCCAGCCTTTATGCCTTGGCAATCAAAAACGTTCCCTGTCGACTAAAGAAGAAACCCTCCTGGAGATCATCTTGTTCTTCAGCCACACTACCACTCCCATCCCCACGTGAGTCTCTGATCACTTGCCCCCCTTTCCCACCATGGTCCACAATCCACTTCACTGTTTCCCCCTTCATTCCCGACTGCACAGGCAGCAGTACAGCCCGACTCCAAATTGCCTCAAACCGACTATCCTCCCTCCCCCTCTCTGATATCCAAGTATGGACTGACGGTTCTGTCCCCTCCCTTTTCGGTCCTGGTGGCGCTGGAGTCTATGCTACATGCTCCAAATGCAACACATCCCATTCCCTATCCTTTTCCTCTGGTCCAATTGCCTCCAGCTTCACAGCCGAAACCTTCGCCCTCAAGCAAGGTCTTGCTTGGTGTACTAGCCATTTCTTGACCTGCAAATTCCAGTCAGTTCTTTTCCTAACCGACTCTCAATCAGCCCTCTCTATCCTTTCTTCAGCCCCCACTTATCTCCTGCCTGAGTCCCAATGGAATGTTTGGTCCCTTGCCTCTGCCCTCTCCAACAATACCACTTTGAGCTTCCAATGGGTCCCCGGACACGCAGTTCTCCCCGGAAATGAAAAAGCCGATTTACTTGCCAAAACTGGTGCCTCTCTGCCCACTAATGCGATCCCTAGCCCTCTCCTCCCAGTTATTGCCAAAGTCCGTTATTCCCAATACCGCAATTGGAGACGTCACATCTCTCACTCCCACCTGAACTTCCAAGTCCCCGAAGTCTCTTCGGAGGAACTTCTTCTTTCTCGCTCCATACGCAGTGAGCTCTCTCGTCTTCGCTGCCATGGTCACAGTCTTCTTTTATCTTCTTATCTTCACAGGATCAGTCGGAAGGAGAATTCTGATTGTAGTGCCTGTGGACACCCTCTACAGGACCTCAATCATCTCCTCCTCGATTGTCCTGCTTCTGAACCCCTTCGCAAATCTATCTTTGGCTCCTCTCTTTCTATTCTCGATCTATGGTCCAGACCTTGGGGTGTGGCCCGACTGTTGGGTCTCCGCGGAGTTTCTCCGCGCCCCCATCCCTCGGAAGGGGTCGGGTAGTACCACCACCACCAGGCTCTGCCACTGAGCTATCGCCGCCATTTTTAAATTATGAAATAGTGCGCTGGCGGTTGTGATTGAACTAGAAAACATAGAATTTTTAGTTGTTTCCAATGCTTGAAAAGCAGTGATTGTGACATAAAATCTTGTGCGATTGTAGAATAGTATGCCAGTAGTTTTGTCACTTAAGTAAAAGCGAATTTTTTTAGCTATGGAAGAGCTCGATGGCGACACCGTGCGGCTATCATATCGTGGAACTCCAGCAGAGCGTGACATTGTTCAGGTAGGACCTTGTTTCGCGCTACTTGAACGTAGATGAGTCTGTTTTTTTCAGTGAGTGACTAGTAGGAATCGATAGTCAAAGCCAAGTGGTGTAATTTTTTTTTTAATTCGGGCGAAGTCCGTAAAATTTTCAATATTCAAGAGTCGGGGATCAGGAATAGTAAATCAACTTTCCGAATCCTGGCTATCTTAAATGGTCATACGAAAACAAAACTTGGCGTTTAAATTTTTACCTTCAAATGTCATGTATTTCAAAATTGAATAAAACTCTGAAAAAGTCATTGAAAGACTCTGATCTCGCTTATTGGAATTTTTGTTTAGAATAAATGCATCATAAACGTTATTAAAATTTTTAATTTTATTTAAATCTACGAGGAAATTTGATACTCGTGTAATACTTAACTATACCGTTTGTTTTGTTACCATAAACATCACGGAACAATTTTGCACAAAATTTTAATTTTACTCTCTTGTTTAGTTTGTTCCTTTTCGAGACTTCATCGGGAGAACCTCAAACCAAGTTTTAAGCCAAGCTCGATTGGCTAAGGAGGTCCTGGCTGAAGTACCGGACCAGCTCATTGGCTACATGAGGTCACGTGGTATCAAACCGGGAACTCCCCCGCCAGCGTACAGCCCAACTGCTAGCCTTGGTGCCGCGGGTAGATTTTAATCTGTAGTCGATTTGGGAATCGCTAATCAAGTCTAAAGCACTTTTTAAACCTCGTACCCATCAAAAAAAAAAAAAAATTAGAACCATTCAGTCTGTTTCACTGGTAATCGGATTGAATGAGACACCCCTGATGATCTCGATTACGGGTGAAACAGACTACGGGTTAAATTTTTAATTTTGACGTGTAATGTGTTATGTTATGATATTCGCTCTGGTCTACGCTGTCGAGGACTTTTTTGAATCGGTAGAATTCAAACTTCACTCATCAACGTAATGTCAAGTTATGTACGTTTTCATTCTATGGCTTTTGGCTTGTTGTGTGCGCATGCTATTTTATTGCGTTTTTATTTTTTGCGTTTTCGATTTTTTAATGAAAAAGATACGGTACGGCAATACGGTACAAGCTGTCTTAGAGTGGGACTATAGTGGAGTGAGTTAACCGAAGCCTAATTGGAACTTCAGTCTTTGAAAATTTCTCTTCCATTCTGCTCAAATCATTTTAGCAGCTGACACAAACAGGGCATAATTGAAAAGAAATTGTAAAAGAATACACTGACTTTAGCTACGCTACGTGTAACTCGAGCAAAGCAATATCCTCTCTCCCCGCTTTATTGTTGTGCTGCCTTTTTACGATTAGGTACTAACTGCCTTAGAGTTTAAGCACTAAATATTTTTAAATCAAACAAAAAACTCAGATTTTCTGTGGTGTTTTAATTGCAAAAATCAATAAAGTTGCTGTTTTTTCGCTTACCATTAATGCGGTGTTCTATTTTTTATTGCGTTGTTGTCCATCAGAGCTAATGGGACAGCAGTTCAAGATTTTCATTTCAACGAACTCTTTCTGTTTGATTTGAAATGAAGCAAGTTTGTCATAAAATTAACTTACGGTACAAACAGACTTTTCAATTTATAGTTGTTGGAAAATTGAATAATTATGTGAGTATTGGACAATACTAAAAATGGCTGAAAATTTTTGAGTGAAGTTATCATAAGTATTTGATGCGATGGTGATATCTTGGACAAAAGCCTTTTTCGGCTTGTGAAGTAAAGTGATTAAAATTACTCGATAGAACCTTGGTATCTATTTGGACCGCATGTGAAAAATTTAAATTACCCATGTTCAGTTTTAAAGCTTATTAGTGGGGTACAAATGACTCAATCGAACTTACCCGCAAGTATATGACGTTAAGATTTTCATTTTCCAATTTTGTTATAATATTATGTAAGGTACGATTTGCTTTGTTTACTTTCTTGCATCAAAACAAAAATGCTTTCACAATCATTTTTTGCGCCTTTTACGATTTACGTTAAAGCACGGTGGTTTTATTGTAACTTTACTGATTTCACTCTGCTTTCGTGTTACTCATTTTAACGATGACAATGTTGTTGCACTAATTTAAAACTCAATGCATTGTTTGAATTTGCAGCAAATTTTCTTATGACTGAGGCGTTTCTTTCATTACACTCTCATCTTAAACTTGTACGGTTAAATTGTAACAAAAAAAATTATGCAACTTTTATTATTCCCTAGTACAGCTAAGTATTTTGAATAGTGATCAATGACATTCGTTTACGTTTTTACCTTTTTAAAGTGTTGTTTTTATATCTGTTGTAGCTTCAAGCTAGTTTAAAGCTGTCTTTTTTAATTGTTTTAATTGCTGCTTTGACGTTAAACCAAGCGTTTTAAGAGAGCAAATATATGCGACATTCTGATGTACGTTGCAGCTTTTTTCACGCCATTCTGGAATCTGTGATTTTGGTTTTGTTTGAATTGTAATGTAGAATTTCATGGACAGACAAATTGTTTGCTTTTAACTAAAAGTAACAGAAAACTTAAGTGTAAAATACAATTTGAATTACAATTGCATTCGCTTTCAGTCTTGTTTTTGGTTCTGTGGTATATTTTACTCGATATAACATCCGATCTTTAAAAGGTCAAAAACTTTAAAACAAGTTTTTATAACCGTTAGACATGTCTAAACTTCCTAATTTTAAAGTGGTTCTGTACAAGAACAAATTTTTTCTTCAAATATATTCTTTATCGTTCTCGTATTTTCCTTCAATTATGTTTTTCAACAGAATGTAGGAATGGACGCAATGTTTTGCTTCGTTTTTTGCAAGGGTAAGATTTTACTTGTACACTCTAATTCATAGAGTAAAATACTAATTTTCGCTTTGGAAAAATTTCACTGTTCATAAATTATTAATTATTCGAAAAAGTTTACTGTTCTCAACTTCTGAATTATTCTGATGCTTTTTGTTTGAAGTTTGTACCTTATTATCATATAATTGCTTGATTTTTGATAATCAATTGTAGTTAATGTTTGTAGACTAACAAGTTCAACTTACTGTAGTGTCTTGAAAAGTGAAAATGGAGTTTTTATCTGGTGTGCTTTTTTTTGCAACGTTTGGGCGTTTGTCATATTTTGCATCTTCCATAATAAATAAGTTTAGCTAAAGTAGTGCCGTTTTGAGCTTTAACGTTGTACAGAAGCACTGGAAAAGTGGGGCCATAAATAAGATATTAGTTTGTTTTTTTTCGAAAAAGGAGTTAAAATTATGTAGGCATACTGCAGTATTAACATCAACATCGGAGTTTCCAAACAAGAACAAGGGTTCGATGACGAATCTGAGCGATAAGAAATCGGCTGCTGCTATATTAATAAGTATGGACATAAAGCAACCACATTAAGTGATGACTGATTTGAAAAAAGGACCGGGGGAAACAACTGGCGAAAGAAGTACGAACCCGACAAAGCATAAATAGGTATTGTCAATTCCAAGCAGTTTCGATTTTTTCTATTAGCCATGGGTGAATAACAATTAGCTCAAATCAAAACATTTATGCGCTGTGATGCTGGAACGTGTTACGAGTTGGCGGTGCCCATCTCCGCGTCATTACACCCGGGCAACATAGCTCCTTTCGAGGAAATGTCGCAGCGGTGGCGAACCGTTGGCAACACTGTGTCCGATTTGACCGGCCCCACATTTGAACTTCAAACCTACCGCTCCAAAGATGAACGCGCAACGAACTAACCGGTTTCTATATGTTATGGTTACTTAATAGCCAATGATTTACGCAGTATGTATGTCGAGTGTAGACGAAAGAGCTACAGAAATGCTTCGAATTAGTGTAGGTGAGTTTTGAGTCGAGTGATGAGTTACAAAGAGTTACTTAATCGAAGTTTTGCCATTAACGTTTAGTATGCAATAAAATTGCAATTTTATGCTGGTGCACTGCTAGCATTGTCTTTATGTATTTGTAATTTTGTATAATGTCAAGGCAATGGGGCTAGGAGCGATTATCTTTGGTAAACTTTAGCAAAACGTTTATTTTTCGCAAAAAACTTTTGAAGTCGCATTTCAAGACTCCGAAACTCTTTTTGGTCACTCCGCTTTAAGTTCCTTTTGTTCTCAAACATTGAATCAAAGCTGGCTGGTTACCGTACTGGTTGTAGAGTGGAGCTTGGAGCCGGAGCCGGAGCGGAGTCGGAGCCGGATTTTGCATTTTTCAGCTGAAGCCGGAGCGGAGTCGGAGTGCCAATTTTAAGAAAAACTTAGGATCCGGAGTGGATCCGGAGTCTGATTTTAAAGTAGTCTTTGAAGTCGAAATGATAATTGGTGGTAGAATGAGCCACTATTTTTGCTCTCTGGAAATGGAATATCAGAATATGTGATTATGCTTGGCTTATCTCAGGCTGTTGAGCAATATGACAACTGCTTCGAATTTATCGTCGAAGCAAATTTTTGTTCGGAGTATTTCGGAGCGGAGTGTTGTTGTAAAATTTCGGAGCCGAATAGGAGCCGGAGTCAGTTAAAAAAATTTTGGAGTGGAGCGGAGTGTAAAAATTAGCCACTCCGCTACACTCTAACTGGTTGGCAGGTTGAAAATTGAAACAATAGGCCTAGGCCTAGTACGTTGTAACTTAGTTGGCTAAACTGCTGCTAAAAGTTGAGAAACTACCGGTAGTTGATAGGCTATGTTTGGTGCTGTGAGTAGTAAGATTTCTGGACTAAATACCGGAAGTTTACTAAATACATGTACAATAACTGGTATTGTTAAATTTGCAAGCCTAGTTCAGAATAAGACATTTACTTACGGTCAGTGTTGCCACTAAGCCGATTTTTTCAGCGAATCGGCGATTTGTTGGAGCAGGGCCAAATAATTTTTGGCAATATAGTAAACAAAGCTTTAGAAAATTCGACAACTTTGTGGAAATATAGGCTAACATTTGGTATACTATAATACTGGATTGGTACCGGTACGAAATTTGGGGCAAATATACGTCTTTTTAGAGCTTTGAGCACAATTGTTTTAAGAAAATTTGGGCACTCGCCGACTAGCCATAAAGTTGGAGGGAACACAGCCTATGGTACAGTAGTGGTAGGCCTACCACCTGCAGTAGGTTGGTACTGTGCTAGTAGCCTACGGGTTCCTCGTTTCCTGCCAGTGTTATAAACTAGTGCCGTAAATCCTATCAGTCTGTTTAGTCTTAAAGGCCTAATTCCATCTGAATAAAACTGTCAATCATGGCTTTCCTTATGTTTCTCTGTTGGGCATAAGCTGCTGTTGGAATGATTCTTTCTTACAGCAGTCCGGATTTTTAAAACTTCAAATGCATTAGTTGTTAGGTACTGTATACTGTCAGCTGTGGTAGACCCTGCATTCTGTTGACTACAGTATACCAGCGATTTATCGGTGTTACTGGCAATTACTAAAATTAGTGCCAGGTGTGTAGGTTGTTATTCTGTAACTGTCTACTGACTAGTAATGTAGGCTTCCTGGCTTGCTCTACTTACAGTCTTTGGCCTATTCAAATTTATCGGTTTCTGGCTTATTTTTATTACCAGTACCGGTGGTTATACTGTAAAATTAATAGGTTACAGCCCTTCGTTTCAGATTTATGGTTTGGCTTTGCTCTCTAAATGTAAAACAGATTCACAAAAGTACAAAACAAATAAACAAATAGACTATAGATTGAAATTTAATTTCAAGCTGTAGAATACATATGCAACTGACTTTCCTGAATAAAGCATTGAAAGTGCTCACGATGGCTGGTCAATTGAAGCCCAAACGTGCTAAATTGTGTTCGAAATCTGATAATTATTATTTTGATGCTTATGCGGATATAAACGTGCATGAAGAAATGTTGGAGGATGAAACCAGAACCAATGCTTACAAAAATGCAATTTTTTCACTCAAAAATTTGATACAAAATAAGGTGATAATGGATGTTTGATTTTTTTTTCAATTGCCCTTTGTTGGTAAATCTGAAGAGAATGAATACTGTATATAATTAGACTACCATTATTTACCAAAACTGTAGGTTTAGATTTTTAGTCATTTAACAGTTTAATTGTCATTAACCTAAATTAACGATTGAGTAAAAAAAGATAAGCCATTTCAATGAAATTTATCTCACAAAAAAATGAAAATTTATCACATTTGAGTATAAACTTACCATTCTTGAAATCATGCAACCTTGCAATTGCAATTGCACAGATGTTTTGAAGTGACTGGAAAATGTTTCCACATTTGTAATTCAGAATTTACATATTCAGAGATTTAAAGTCTGAGTGAAAACATATCTTGATTCCCCACCTTTGTAGTCATATTAACTTTGGGTCTAAGAACTTAACAGAAAATATGTAAAAGAATAGTTTTCACTTTGTAGTTTTTATTGTTTCAGGTTGTATTGGATGTTGGTGCTGGAACTGGAATTTTGAGCTGTTTTTGTGCTCAAGCTGGAGCAAAGAAAGTTTATGCTGTTGAAGCAAGTGGTATTGCAGAGCAAGCTAAAAAGGTTTGTTCTGTACTGCCATGCAAGGAATGTGCACTAAAAACTAAAACTTTTGTTTGAAATGTTAATAAGTTGGTTTGTACAAGGCAAGCTTTATTTCATGGTTTTAGCTTGCCAATTTTAATTAAAGATTTAAACTTCTAGTTAAAATTTTATCTAGATTTTTAAACTCATTTTTATTACAAATCCAGCTCTCAACATTTTCTGTAATCCTTAGTAAGTAATAGAAAATCCTTAATAAGTTATAGAAAATAATTAAGTTGATTCTCAGTCTTTTTGAATCTCAGATTATAAAAATCAGCTTCCCTTCTTGACGTTCAGCAATTTAAAGACAGTGTAAAAGTTCCACCATGTGTGGTGTGCACTGCACAGATGGGCAGGTTTCAGTTTGACTCTGTGGTAGCCGAGCCATTAATTAGTGTATTTGTCCTTGAGTAATTGTTTGCGGTATTCGGTTATTGGCACATATCGCTCATTGCTATGGATGGTATTGCTTAATGAACAGATATTGCGAGACAAAAAGAATTTTATTAACATGTCGTTGTTCTCACTTCTCTTTGTTTTCTTGCTGTCTATATATCGCTGCTTTGATTTATTAATACTCTAATTGCTGTTCATAGTAAAAGAAAGTTGAGACTCATTGCATGCAGACTCACTAAAACTCAAAGACCAGAAAGTTGGTTTCTTTATTGCTAAAGTTTCTTGTCAATCAAGATGTGATTGCAATTTTGAGCACAAAAAATTTTAGGTGGTGCTGTCAAATGGATTGCAAAATCAAATTGAAATCATAAAAGGATTAATGGAAGATATTGAACTACCAGAAAAAGTTGATGTAATAGTGAGTGAATGGATGGGATATTGTCTCCTTTATGAATCAATGCTTTCCTCAGTGATTACTGCCAGAGACAGGTACTTTATGCATTAAATTTCTTTTTTGTTTTATGAATGCCAAAGCTGCTGAAAGTAACTTGGCCAGAAGAGACTTTTCAAAACTTCAATACTATAGGTAGGCTAGCCTAGTAACTATTCTTCCAGTAAAAGGCAAACGATTAGCAGAACGCTAATTTATTACCTTGACGTTTCGCTCAGCTGAAAGCGCCGAGCATCCTCTGAAGTTGAGTTGGAGGAGTGTTGAGCACTCCTCCAATACTAGCACAAACAGTACATTTTGCAGATAAGTTACTACAAAATAAATATCAAAAGAGCCGAGTAAATTAAGTGAGTTATAGATGATTATAATGTCATAATGACCAACTTTCGAGCTAGGGCTAATTCAACAAAACATAAAAATTCAATTGCTATACTGTGATGAAACGAGAGAACGTGGCTAAGTCATACATGGTAAAAAAATGAAATTAGCTCCAACTCAACTTCTGAGGATGCTCGGAGCTTTCAGCTGAGCAAAACGGCAAGACAATAAATTAGCGTTTGCTAATCGTGTGCCTTTTACCGGAAGAACAGTTGGTAGGCTAGCCTACCTATAGTATCGATTTTCATGCCCGGTAGACCAGATGGTTCTAGAAACCACTTTTATTCAGTTTTCAAAACTTTTCCAATCTAAACCAGCGTTCTCTTATGGGTTTTAGTGAGTCAGCTTGCATTGAAAAAATCTGTGACTTTCCATAGTAAGCAATTAAAAATTCGAAAATGAGTTAGCGTGTGCCCAATAAAAACACTAATTCATTTGTTACACAGTTGTGCTTTACACCCTATTCTGCTTAAGTTTTTAGCCCTGCGTATCCGTGCTTGAGTTACTGTATTATCCATATTTGTATCCCAAACCAGTTTAAAGCTAGCAAATGCAAAAAAAGCACTTTCATTAAAAACATCCACAAACCCAACGTTACTCAACCAATTAGCTCTTTCATTTTAGTGGTTAGTTTTCTGTTTTTATCAGATATCTGAGTAGCTTTCAAGCAGCCAATTATTGGTGTTTTTATTCAGTAATGTTGGCTTTTAGTACAGTCTACCATCTGCTTTTGACTGGGTGTAGATTAGGGTAGTGTTTAGGCAGGGGTGCACCCAGAAATTTTTAAAGGGGGGGGTTTAAATTTTTTAAAAAGCAACCAGTACCCAATTGTGGTTAATTTAGTTGTGGTCAAACAGGGTTTCGAGGTCATAGTTGCATCGTTTGCTTGTTCAAAAACCTTGTAATAACGATTTTGAAAGTTGTTGGTTGTGAAGATTGCATGCGAGATAACAATTTATCCCAATGGGGGCCTGGGGGTGAAGCCCCAGCCGCTGGGCATTCCTAGCAATTTTTCAGAAAAAATTAGCTATTTTAACGCCATTTGGATGACGTTTTGCACGTTTTTAGAGCAATTAGAAAAGGCTAAATTACTAAGGTGGCGGCCTGGGGGCGAAGCCCCCAGCCGCTGCGCAATTTTCGCAATTTTTCAGAAAAAAAATAGCCATTTGGATGACGTTTTGCACGTTTTTAGAGCAATTAGAAACAGCTATTAAATTGCTAAGATTTGGAAGAGTTTGAAAGAATTCATTTTGCTCCGTCCAATCAGCCCCCTCACACTTATTGGCTACGTCCAAAACATGTTTAAATGCTGAAAGATCGCAAATTTGGCTTAAATTTTTTAAATCGATACGTTTTTAAATTCAAAAAGCTTGTTAGTGGCGCAGAATTTCAAAATAGCTTTCATTAGCGTCGGAGCTATAATTTTCACTCTTTGAGTAATGGGTAGTCTTGAAAAAGGCTGTTTTAGATTAAACGTTTTCATCCAGCTCTCTTCATGAATCTACGCTGAAATGAAGAACAACTAAAATGCGAAGGTATATACTTATAGAGGTCGATTACACTGAAGTAGACAATGGGTTGTTATTATGACGTATGATGCAGCAAAATCACCTAAAATACTATAAAAAAAATTAAGAAAAAATCATTTCGAAATGATAGCTCTGACGCTATTAAAAGCTGCTTTTAAATTCCTTTGCAGAATAAAAATCTCGACGTTTAAATGCAATTTTGTTGTGGTTTTTGTCTTCAAACAGCGAATTTGTTTTTTTTTTTTTTTGCGAAAGTGCATTTGGATTGGTATGTTTTTGTACACAAGGACGACTTTTTTACGAAATGGCGTCTGTCTCTTTGGTGTCAAGCTCTGTTCTGCTCAGAAGTTTATGATTGGGTATAATATTATCCATTATTCGATGGATATAACAAATACACATAGTTACACAATATATCCGTCTTGTAGTTGAAACACAGTAGAAGCAATATTGTAGTTGAAACTAATGCAAAAATCTCAATTGCGTGGTTGAATATGGTATGGGATCAAATTACTGCCTTAAAACAACATCTTAAGTGATAAACAACTTAGTGATTATTTAGTGAAAAGTAAATATGGCGAAGTGTTACAAGCTGCGTTATATAAACAAAATTATGTTGTTTTTTGAGTTCCAAAAGGGGGGGTTCGACCCCCGAAACCCCCCTTGGGTGCGCCACTGTGTTTAGGTACTGTACATGTTCAGGAGTTTGTTTTTCTAACGTACCAAATTTTTCGGACTATAAGGTGCTTTTAAAATACTCAAAATTTCTAAGAAAAAGAGGTGCGCTTTATGTATGGAAGTGAGACTAAACAATATTGTCCGAACTATTACAGGTAGTCGGAAATTTGACCATGTTACACCGCTTTTCAAACAACTGAAACTTCTTAAATTACATGATATCTATCAACTGGAATTAGGAAAGTTTACGTATCAACTAAATTGGAATAAGTTACCAATTATTATTCAATCTCTCTTTACTAAAATTGAAGATTTGCACAAATATAATACGAGACAAGCAAAAACAACCAAATTATTCTTACCAAGAGTACCTAAACAAATGGCGAAAACTCAATTATCGTTTAGAGGGCCACAACATTGGTCACTAATACCATCTGACATAAAAAATTTCTCCTGGACTACGTTAAAAAAAAAAATACAGAAACTACTTTGTTAATTGCTATTGATCTCATACCGTACGAATCGTATTAAATCATGCAGTTTTATCACTTTGCTTTTTTCTGCCGTATATTGCAACGTTTGCTTAATCGTACGCCCGTATCTGCTGCTTGTACTACAACTCGCAATTCATGATTTGAGCCGGGGAGCATCTCGACTCGAAAACGGTAACGTTCCTCGGTTCTCCCTGGCCTTATCCAATGTTAGGTTACACGAGTGTTTGTTTGAACAATGTTGTCTGTGGCTAAGGCCAAATAAATTTCTTACTCTACTCTATGGATCAGGTTAATGCTCTATTTCTCTTCACAATTTAATTTAGTGTTATTTAAAGTTTTTAGACTTTCGTATGTTATAAGCCTACTTAATTTAGTGCGTCTTATGCAAAGGAATAAAAGCAATAAATGCCATTTATTGATACTGCGTCTTATCGTCCGAAAAATACGGTATATGTTTTACAGATGGTTAAAGCCAGGTGGGATTATTTTGCCATGCACTGCCTCATTATATATGGCTCCTATTTGTGATGATGAAGTTGTTATCGAAAAAGTAAACTTTTGGAATGATATGCTTGATGTTTATGGGATCGATATGAGCTGTGTCCTACCATTTGCTCGACAATCACTATCTAAAGATGTAAGTTTGTTTTTTAAACCATAATTAATCAAGTTATACCTATATTTAAGTACTGGTTAATCTGGATTTTTTTTAAAATGTATTGTGGAAG